>OY756945.1:6827500-9227500 GCA_963580275.1 Crataegus laevigata | reverse complement strand
CCTGGCCAACGAAGATACTGACATCTCCATTCTTGGTTGATAAAATTGTTTGTGGAATTTCTCGACCAACTTTTCTTAACTTGGAATGGAGTTTGAGGGAAGATTAATATACCATGCGAATACCGAGCCCATCAGTGAGAAGTTGAATAATCATAACTTGTGATAGTCACTGTTAACATCCCCACATTGCACGGTAAAACAAGCCACATGTTCTAGAGAAGAAGGGGACGATTTCTCTACAAACAGGCTGAAGTGTGAGATTTTAAAGCCCTTCGGATACTCAAAATGATTGACATACTCTGGGTATGGATGAATGAATTTGGGGAATTTCGGCCCCTTCTTCAAGGCCGAATCAATCATCTTTTGAATCTCAACTACACCCACCGCAGGTATTTCAGGCCATTTTTCTCTAAATTGATTGATTTAAGCCGAGCAGATCCTGCCTCGACCGCTGACGCTGGTACTACATTGTGCTTGGGAAGGGATTCCTTGACCGATCAGTGAATCCCAAATTCTGGGTATTGTTAACCAAGACTTCAAGCAATCTAGTATGTATAGTGTTGTACCCGCATACCTCTTCGAGTATCCCTCTTATCTCTCGGCCAATCGTTTGCTCGAATTGCCGAAATTGTTCCTCTAGTCGTCTTCTGAAAAATGACATGGATGGTGGATCAAAGGCTTCACCACCGTCCTCGTCACAATCTTTTACCATCCCCTCGGCAAAATCTTTTGTGACTTTAGTGAGGACTCATGTATTATGGGGTGGCTCGCAGAGAATAACTTCATTCTCTCGGCGTGGGTCTGGTGTCACGGTAACAGTGGTCTGTGCCTGTGACAAGCCTTCTGGACTTGTGTTCTGGATCGTCGATGTGGTAGTAGACTTTCCCATCCCTATCTTCTTCTTCACCGACCGTGTTTCAACGGGCATGAACTTGGTAGTTTTAGCACTAGGTCCCACTAGCGTGCCAAAATGTTGACTCTAAAAACTACCTAGCCTACACGGTGCGTAGGTCGAGTAATTAACAAGCTAACTACGTCCTCCAAATGTGTGCGGGGCGTGCCAACTCGTTGGTCGAGCTCGACCGGGGAGTAAAAATATGCTGATGTGCTGCATTGATGCGCGCGACTGACTTCTATGTCATGTAATTACGGCCGAGGAAGGAACACGTCTCGGCCTCTGGATTCTTAAGCCTGAAGACAAGGCTAGTAATTACGAATTTCATGAGTCATCGTCGCTGGCTTCGGTCACGGTGACAGTATTTGTCAGAGTAAATTCACGCCAAATTGACACCAAAGTATAAGGGCACAGATACTCGAAGTAGATGAAAGTTTTGATGGTGAATGTAGTTCGGCCTTCCGAATGCCGAACTCTAAATCCCACTTGTGAGTATGCGATCATAAAATAATTCGGCGTTTGATGCACCGAGCCTAACAGTCAGCAACACCTCATTTCGCCGAAAAGGCTGATGAGATGACCTCTATTGACAAGGATCCGAAAATCCTCGTCGATCGAGACTTGGATAGATAACCAGTCGGCCTCGACGCAGTGCTGTTTATCCAAACTAAAGGTGCTCCGAGGTAGGCTGATTCTACGGCAACAGTGTTGTTTATCCAAACTGAAGATGTCACCGGTTGCCTTCACAGTGCTGTTTATCCAAACTAAAAATGTGAAGGCGGAAAAAGAAAAAAAAAAGTCTCAAAGGTGTTGAGAGGTTTCGCGTAGAGCGAGAATTTGAGCAGGGCAGATTTGTTTGTTGAGTTGGAGGTCCCCAAATCTTGCCATTGCATCTGTGTTTATAGTACCTTTTTCCTCTTTGATCGAATTAGACTTCCATCTAGATCAGGACTCCTCATCCTGATCCAACCTTATCTCAGCCACTCTTGCTTCCACCAGGATTCTGAACCTAGCCTTCTATCCGGCCACGTCCCTTGAAGTCCCCGTATCTCAGTCTCGGCAAGACTCTTTGCTGCACTAGGACCTTATTTCCTTATCCATTTAACAATAGGACTTCCTCCTTTATCTTTATCCAGATGACTCATTTTTCTAATAGGACTTGGCCGACCCTAGTTAGTCGGCCCACAAACCAGATCTCCCATGGCATCTTTAAAACTAAGCCGTTCGGCCCAAACGGTGGGAAATTATAGTTTTGTCTGCCTATCGTTTGTTTGCTAGAAATGAGGTTTATTTGTCCTCTCGTTAACATAGAGACTTTGAAATTAAATTTGTGGGGCTTCTTGAATACCTAGTAAATTTTGAGACTTTCGTTTGCAGGAGATAGTGGATTTACCTGTTGGAGAAAATGAATCAAACTGAGCAGAGACTGTGCAGAAGGATGAGTTAAGTCTGTCTGATCTCTTAAATCTTGAAATAAAATGGACCTCTAAGCCGGAGAAATTGAGACTGATCTCCCAAATAAGAGCCCCAATCCGCCCAAATTACTAGATTTGGCTGGAGTCAATCTCGACAACTTTTTCTTTGAAGGAAGGAAAGACAGTGCTTCAAGTAATTCTGAAGAGCTGTTCGGGCTAGCACACAGATTGTCGGTAAAGAGACTTTCCAAGGTCATGAAACTCTTACGTTGTTTGAGAATGCAAAGCCTTTTGAGAGAGTTGTGCAAACTACTGAAGGAGAGAGTTGTGATTCTGGTTGGGCGGCAAGTTTTCAGTTCGCTGCTTCTGAATCGCTTCCTCAAGCTTCTGAAACCCTTCCTCGAGCTTCTGAAACCCTTCCTCGAGCTTCTGAAAACCTCCCTCAAGCTTCTGAAAGCTTTCCCCAAGAATCAAAATCCCTTGACCCCTTTGTGTGTTCCACAGTGGGTCTTTCTGCCCACAGACAGTATTGCGATCTGTAGTGGACTCAACGAATGAAAAATCAAACAATAGTTTGACTGGGTCTGCATCCATGTCCACCGACTGGTTTCAAGATGCTTTGTTGGGCGTTTCCAACTCTGGGTCCTCTGGAGGGCCTGAACAGTTCGAAACCCTTTTGCTGCGGTGAAGGGTGGAGTAGCTGTAAATGTGAATAACTCTTTTCCTAATGGTGTCAAATGGGTTCAAGACAACCAATTGCAGATCACTAGCAACAAGGATCTTGATAATAAGACTACCGAGGAGAATGATGATTCATTTGATGCTTGCAATGATTTCGCAATCTCGAGCAACGCACTAAATCTTGTGGATATATAGTTCTGTAAAACAAAGTGGTGTCGATTGGGTTCAAGACAACCAATTGCAGACCACCAGCAACAAGGCTATTGATAATAAGACTACCGATGCGGGCGATGATTCATTCGATGCTTGGAATGATTTTGCTAGCTCGAATAATGCATCAAATCGTGCGGACAATTCTCTAAAACAAAGTATTAATCAGACGACTTCTGTTGTCCACACTTCAGAAACAAATTTGTTCGGCACTAGCAACTCCGGTGACTTGGATTTTGGTAGCTTTTTGAAACCAGATTTCTCAACGGGAGCATTTAACAGTTCCAACAGTTCAACTGTAGCGGATAGAGTGCAGCCTGAGCCTTCTGTAGACAGGTGCGTGTATAAGCCAACTTATATGGGTGCTATTATAGATGCAGAATCCTGTTTCGAATCACCATGGAATGCTATATTTGCTGTTTTCAATAATCTAATACGTGAAGCGTCATGGAATATGCATGTGCTCATTCTTTAAAGAACTACGTTAACTTCTTAATTCTGTTGCGTGTTTAGGCTGGTTGATGCAAGCACAAACGATGGGGGAAAAAAATCTGAAGATGTGGCAGAGGGCGGAGATGTTTCCAGTGTAAGAGCAGGGTCGAAATCTGACGATATGGAAGGAATAATGTCACAGATGCATGATCTCTCGTTTATGCTCGAAAGCACTCTTTCAGTCCCTCCAAGGCTCCAAGCAAGACGTAGTACATCCGCCCTCTAAAGATTGAGGCGTAATTTGTTTGTGTTTTTAGCATGCAATGTTTGTTGCGCAACTTGGATGCAATACTGCGGAAAGAATTGAAGAAGAATAATGGAATTCAACCAAAAAAATTGTGCTCGTGATCGGACGGAATGTGAATTTGAGAACCAAAAAAAAAAAAGGTTTAGAACGGAGGTCTGTCAGACAACCGTGTGACCACCCCAACCGGTTGTTACAACGGCTGAGAACGATCATCTACCGCTCAAATGATCCAGGGATCACAAAGCTGTTAATCACGCTCTGATCACAAGGTCATGGTTCATCCACCAGACTGAGGTTCCTGTCTCCTTCGAAATCAAGGATACAGAGGTACAACCTATAGAACAGATCCTGTTCAAGTAAGGTCGTGGCCATTGAAGCGCGAGACAACTACATAAAGCTCATCACTCCTTCTCACATGGTCGATGTGGGACTAACTCTAACCATGCGCAAAATGCAATTAAAGACAAAGCAACTTTTGAGACAAACAACAGCAGTCAGTCTAGGAAAAACATTTTACAATAGTTACAAACACTAAAATATGATACAGATGAAAAGTAAATTACAACATTGAAAACAAATTGCACATTAAAAGCAACGTATTACAACAGTTTTCAGTCTCATGGTTTTGGTATTTCATCTTTGGTGAGATTGACCAGCATGGGTGACGATAACACGGTTCGTCTGCTACTCCTGTGCAGCCCTCACCGGGTGCCTGGTTTCGACCTCTGTGCCCGCCTCTGTCGGAGGAGCCCTTCGCGCAGCTGTAAGACACCGAACAAACCGTCTCATGCATGCCATGGCTGTTGAGTTGTCCTGGAAATTAAATCAAGTGGAATTGCTTCAGTAAAAATAAACGGGTTGTGGGAAGCAATCCAAAACAAAATGTATTCGAAGAACTTACAGAGATGAGGTTAATGACTTTAGGATCCTTCAAGCTCTTAGGAAGACGCAACTTTCTGTAGTCAAGTCCCTGCAACAAAAATTTCATCAATTGACAAATGTAATTATGTTCATCGTTTGCTGACTTGACCTGGACTCGACTATTTTAATTAAAATAGACTAATAACATTCAATGTTTGGTGAAGTTATAAGGCTATGACTAGAATAGTTAAAGTGGAACAGTGTCCAACATATTGTACGTTAAAGTCATATCTAGAGTGTTACAGGCTCGATATTTGACGCAACTATTTCAGTTAAATTAGAATAAAGGATGACCAATATTTAACGAACTTGAAATTGTTGAGACTGAACCAGTTAAATTGTATTAGACACACACATATGTTAGAACTGGCTTGAACTCAATTCCAATCTTGTTTAGTCCAAGACACAAGATGAGCTTAGACCCATAAGTTTAACTATTAAGAATAACTTACTTTTGGCCTTGTGCGAGCCTCATATATCAACGAATGATAAGTTTAAGCAGTCGCAGGGAAGGCTCCACAGTAGTAAATCCGTGAAAGCGCAGCAGTAGTTATGTCCCTAAGCACTCATCAGAATGCTCTCCATTATGAATGTGGCCACCTGCATATACAAATCAGAAAAAAATTTAGCATAATTTAGTTATCTTGATGCTGGGTACTTATTCGACCCACACAAGGCAAGACCCTAGATGGGTTATGTCCTTATCTTTGGTGGAACTACAAATATCTTTGGTGGAACCATGGCGTGATACTCACCATCTATATGGCTGCTAGTGAGTGTACATGGCTTAAAGCTATTGTCAAGCATATTCAAAGCACTTGTGGATTATCATCTTTCGTTGACGTCCCAACGATATTTGAGGATAATTCTACATATTTTTCTTCTCTCATTCGCAATGATACCAGATTCGAAAAGGATACATCAAAAGAGACCATACCAAACACATTGATCCAAAAAATTTCTTCTCTCATCCTCAACAAGAGCATCAGAAGATCGAAGTCAAGAGAATTAGTTCCCAGACAATCTCACTGATCTTTTCACCAAATCATTGCTGAAATTCAGTTTTTAGAAGCTTGTCCGAAGATTGGAATGCGTAAACTGTTCTATTTACATTGCTTACAATCTAATTAAAGAGCTTTGTCAAACTCATGAGGAGTATGTAGTAGAAGTTGACTTTAATGTACTCTTTTTCACTTAGTTGAGGAGCATTTGTCCCACTGGGCTTTGCTAACAGGACAAGGTTTTAACTGGGGTCTTAGGTTGGTCATACCTTGATATGAGCGTTCATCGCCGTTTGATTACTTCAAACTTTGACCTTACAATTCTCACCCTTTTCTCCGAGACTTTGGGTTTTGTAACACTTTGATTTGAGTTTATGTTTTCTTTTAATGCAACCTTAATTTAGATTCGCGTGTAAAATTGCCAATGCCGATCAAAGACTTCAATAATCATCCGAGAATACTTGATGCGACAACTTCTTAAACTTTACAGTGAGTGTTGTAGTTAACATTCTTTAGGAATGTGATTAATTTAGAGGTAAGATTCCAATAGGATTTGGATATCTAATCCTTTATGGCTTGTATTACTTGTGAGGCAAGAAAAGTCCATGTGACTAGTATGGATAAAGGCATAAGGCACCAAGGAGCATAAGTGAAAATACAATCGTTGAGCTTCCTTCTCTCTTGCCGTCCCTCTCCTATCCTCACTCGCTAAATTGTCCTTCAACAGTTTCTAGTCTTTTTAGCTAAATTTAACTTGAAAATAGATAGCACCATTGGAGATGATTTGTGCTCCCTATTTCTCCTAAGTTTACGTAACAATCCTTAGTTTCAAATGGCGACATGCTAGCTTAGTTTTGTCCTTTTTTGTTTCGTGGTTTTCATTTATATGCCACATTGCGCTTGTTTCTCCGAAGATATATAACTAGATAGCCATCAAATTCATAAAGGTGATGCATGCGAGAACCATTAAATTTGAAATAAACACTCAATAAAATAAGTTATAATTTCTTTTATTTTTTCATCCTTATACAAATACAATCAGGAAAGACGAGAACATTACAACTCTGTCTATTCTGATCTCCTAACTTTATATTAATCAGAAACTTTATCAGGATGTAGTGTTCTTAGGGCAGAAGTGCATGAAGAGCAAGGCCAAGACAGCTGACTTGACTATAGTGGCCATGGGAATCCCATATTTAGCCTCCCCAAACAAACCTTTAACTAATGGCCAAAAACATAGCACCACCCACACAATACACATTATCTCCCCTAGGTCCGCCCCATTCACCCCATGAGCCGGTGGTTGCAACCCCAACGCGGCCGTGACCAGAGCTGTGAAGTGCAGAAACAACAGGGCTGTGGCTGGTACAAATATTGGGGACTCATCAAAAGTAAACCGAGCATCATAAGTAACTTCTTGGTCAGTAGAAGAGGAATTTTGCTCCTTTTGTGTGACTTCAAACGTCACCTCAGATACGCCCAAAAGCTTAAATACCACAGTTACAACTCCAAATAATGATGCAGTTAAAATGGATATTTTGCTCCATGGTCCCACTGTCAATTGGTTCCACCAAGCCCTAATTGATCGACCAGAATCAAGGTTGGAGTATAGTGTGTTTAAGTGTTTAATGAGAAACACAGTAGCAAATATTATTAGAGCCGGTTCCTGGACCTACAAAGCAAAATCATCTGAGTTGAGTACAGATTCATTCATGAAAAAATGTGATATTATTTAAGAGGTGTGTTATCCACACACTCCATTTTACTTCTCACACACTCTTTGATAATTTCTGTTTATTGATCTTTTTTCAATTCATCTGATCCGATGACCGAAAATTAAAAGTGTGTGAGAAGTAAAATGGGGTGTGTGGATATCACACCCCTTATATAATCGAAATAAATGATAAATTATTATATGTACTTTAAATATTATCACACTATTTGGTAACAAATTAATTTGAAGTGTACGTAGACTTCGTAATTCCATCATTAACAATGTTTATACCAAGCTTAATTTAATAAAATTTTAAAACAGCTATTATTGGTACTCCAAAATCATGCATTCTTCTTCGATGAAAAAGGTAAAGAAAACAAGAGTGCAAGCCGAGTGACTATTTTAAAATGCTGATAACAATTCCAAACTAAAATCACATTATACTTGGATGATGATTCTATTTACCTTTGGCAAGAAGTGTGAGTTGGTAAGGAGGCAGTAAGCTGGCAGAAGAGCATAACATAGATCAGGAATAGAGTGCAGTCCCCAAATTAGCATCCACAGGTAGGCCAAGCATTGCCTAAACTCAAGCTTGGCATAAATGGTGGCAAAAATAGGACAATTTTTGCTGAACAAAATTTCTAGCAGCCCTGTGACCCATCTCTTCCTCTGGATCAACATATCATGAGTAGTTGAGGGTGCAGTACCCAGAAAACCTGGTGGTTCTGGCATGCATAAGATAGACTTCCACCCTCTTGCATGGATCTTCATCCCAGTTAGGACATCTTCTGTTACCGACCCATAAACCCAACCCACCTGAAAAAAGGTCGGCCCAATTAACAATGTCAAAACTTCGGTCAATTAACAGAGACTTCTTCTAACAATAGTTTTCGTTACCTTTTTGCCCCATAGTGTGTCATGCTCGTACTCCGAATGAGCAACTTGGTATGCTGCATCGACCGCACAGGAAAGGTCGTCCGGTCGGTCAATATTTTCCTCTAATAAAATTTGAGTAGCTGAACGGATGAGCTCTGGAGAATTTCCAAAGCATTCTTTGTTTAGTCTCTCACTCGTCAAGTTCCCTTTGAAAAATCATTTATAAGTTGATTAATCATTAGAAAACTTCATTTTAGTCCTTGACAAAGATTACTTTTTGATTAAAACCATGAGTAAGATCAAAATCTAATTTTAGTCCCTTGATACATTAATAACCTCATTTATTAATTATATTTTGATTTTTTAATTATTTATCTTTTTCTTTTCTAATTTTTAATGTATCAATTTTATTTCATTATAATTTTTATTTTCATTTAATTCATTGTAATATATTTTTGTTGTGAACATTTAGATAAACTAATTTTTGTTATACAATATATTTCGATGTACTGTAACTTCTTCATTTAGGTATATTAAATTCATTATAATACATTTTGGTTCATACATTTAGGTATACACATTTTGGTACTAAGATTTCGGTGCATACATTTCGGTACACACATTTCGGTGCACACATTTAGGTACATACATTTCGGTACTAACATTTCGGTACTAAGATTTTGGTGCATACATTTCGGTACACACATTTAGGTACATTAATTTAATATTTATACATTTCAGTGCATATATTTAGGTATATACATTTCGGTGCATATATTTAGGTACACACATTTCGGTGCATACATTTCGGTATACACATTTAGGTACATTAATTTAATATTAATACATTTCGGTATTAACATTTAAATATATTAGTTCAATATAATATATTCCAGTACACACATTTCGGTACTAACATTTAGGTACATTAATTGAGTCTTTCACGTTTGAAAAATGTTAAATAAAATTAATAAATTAAAAAACTCTTTTTTGGTCAAAAAATAAATTAAAATTTGTGTATTAATAAATTTAAATATTTAATGGGAGATATTAAATAAAATACACATTAATTATTTTGAATTAAGGACACATTAGGGACTAAAAATCAATATTCAATCTAACACCAAGTTTTTTTAAAATTTTAATCTTCTTGAAGGATTAAAGTTCAAAAACCCCATTAATCATTAATGAGTGATTATTTATGTACATTAGTACACATAATATATATATCTTGGATGCTAAGATACCTTCATTATCTGTTAGAGATGAACCGTAGATAACTTTACGTCTGTGAAAAGATCATGTCCCTGCATAGACAGGTCCTTGGATCCCAGCTAACCCAGGCCAAATTTTCTGCAAAAGTTAAAGCCTTCTACATTATTTAGGTCCATGTACGCCAATCTGCCATAGTGCGAAACTAACTTAGCTACGCCATGTTCATATCCCTATTTCTATCGCCTGACTAGAGGTATGAGCACGTGACCTGCAAGTTTTTTTTTCCGTCAAAGTGGAGTAATTGTAAACTAATACTAGTATTTACCTACACACTTTGTGTGTATGAACACATTTTTTAGAAAATGAGGAGAGAGGGAGAGAGAGAGAGAGCACCTGTAGGTGAGGCTTCAATAAAAAACAGTAAAATTTGGACCAGTGAAATTGCATTATTGCCCATCATTTTTATTTTTTTTTTGTGATAGAAGATTAATTTGTCCTTTTACCCTTTTTTTATTGACAAATAGGATTTTATTAATTAATAGAGATTTCGTCAAAGTGGAGTAATTGTAAACTAACATACGTACTTTTTCAGCCTCAACCACTTTGCTTCCAAATGGATCATCTTTCAAAATGTCGTAGAACATTTGGGGAAACTGAACAAATGCACCTTTTTCATGCTTGAAACCAAGCAGTAGGCACATCGCATGAAGAACAATCTTTGGATTGTTGGCATACATGTCGCAGTCCACGTTCAACATAAATGGAGCATTTGTCATAACATCAGAGATCCTCGTCTATGTACATAAAATTAATTAAACATATTAGTCACTGGGTAAAATCATGGATTTTACACTAGCTAATTAAGCCTACGATAACAGTAATTTACTAATTGAACAAATGTATTTAAAAAGAGAGATGGTAATTTTCTTAGTTAAACAAATAATTCTCACCAAAGTGTTCATAGCGCCTGCTTTGTAATGATGTGAGTGATTAGGACGCTTCTCCCTGGCTACATAAACCAAATGTGGCAGACCATTAGAAATTCTCTCCTTAGTCTCCCATATCACCTGTACAAATATTAATTCAAATTAACAATAGAAAGTTTATTTAGGTTTCACTAGTTAAATTTTAAGCAATAGTAGCAGGATGTGAGAAGTAGATGAACCACAATATTAGTCAGTCAACCAACTGTGGAGCATATATAATGAATATAATGAGCTGTTATATATTGCTACTCCACAAAGGTCATCTTGCATATAAATTTACCTTTACCGATGAAATTGAACTTATTGGGAGGCTTTTACTTCGTATGAATTACCAAAAACAAAAAACAAGAACCTTGATTATAGTGGGATGGTTCCTGCTGTCTATGTGAGCAAAATCCACAGAGTCTCTAGAAAAATCAAGAGGTGCCAAATTTTGGACAGCTTCTTCAATTTTTTGGCGGAGCTTTTCATACTCATCCTACAAGATTAAAGATAGAGACATCATACATATATACAAATTCAACTAAGCATATATAAGGCCAAATTCTACCTTCATTTTTGTCCATTCTTGAAGGAATCCTGATGGACTATGACTTGACAAAATGGGATTGTCAGAGAAGTATCTGAATGGTGCTCTAACTTGAACATGGTACTTTTTGCAAAAGGGTACCCAAAGCTTAGCAAATTTTGAGGCTTCAATGAGAGAGTAGAGAGTGAGAGGTGAACACCCGTCATCTGATACATAGCAAGCTAGCTTGTGAGTTGGATAATCAACGGCTAGAAGAGAGAGCACTGTGTTCACAGTAATGAAAGGTGGCTCTAGCTTTGCATCTGCTGTTATCACAAACATGTCCACTGGAGGAAGCTCCGAAACCCTAATTACGTATTAAGCATACACAATAAGACATTAATCAGCATGTTAATTAACACAAGAACATATATTTTTTACAATCTGGCATAAGCAAGGTTCAAAGAATTAGGTGAGCATACGTTACAAATTCACCTTTGGCGAAAATCGAACCTAAGACCTCTCACTTATAAGTAAAGAGGAATACTACTAGATCCGTAGTACTAAGTGGCGAGTCCTTACTCAAATTTTTAATTTGAATATTTAAATAAAAAATCTAACTATACTTTCATAAAAATAGTTAAAAAGAAAAGTTATGTGTCAACATATATAATACCTATACGATAGGTTAACAAAATCATTCAACCTATGATAGAGGTATTTACATACGTACAAAAATAAATCTACCTATCATCCATGAAAATAGTTCAAAGAAATTTCATCTTCCATACATTTATAATCCATACTAGTATATACGTTCATATTTAGTACCTACAACATAGATTAGTTACCATTGTTAACCTGTGATGGAGGTAGAAGAAAAAATTAAGATATGAAGTAGGAGCAGTAAAAAGCAGAATAACATTTAATTCTTATATTTAATCATAAAATTGAGTAAAAAATAAATCTATTAATAAGAGATGACATTTATCCCAATTTAATAAAAAGATGATAAAAATAGCTGATGTCAATGGACCTAACCCAACAAAGTGGACTAACTTAATCAAGTTTACTTTATTTAAAGGTAATAAAAAGAACATGCATGACATACTGTTGCAAGAGGTTGTGAGGGTATGTTTTGTATTCAACAGGAGTCCATTGGGTGATGAGAGTAAGAACCCAATTGAAAGCAAACCAAGACTCACACGTGAAGGCAAGAAGCCAGACAAAGCCATGGTCCCTGAGAGATAGGAGACGATAAACAAGGACACAGACGAAGAAGAACAGAATTGCAATTTCTAGGGTTTTCTGCAGTGCATTGATTTTAAGCGGAGTTTTTTCACAAAGAAGAAGAGGTTGAGGATTTGCCATTAGCTTAGTAAAGATAAGAGCTATGGATAGAGGTCAGGTCCAAGGCGATTTAAATAAGTATAATATATATATATATATATATATATATATATATATATATATATATATATATATATATATATATATATATATATATATATAGAGGGCCGGTCCTGAGTTTTTGGGTGCCCAGTGTGAAAGTTAAAAATGTGCCCTTTTTAATACAAAAACATATGTTAAAAAAAAAAAATTTAACGAGGGCTGGAACCCAGTCGAAGCTGGGGGGCTAGGCCCTCACGCCCAAATTATATTACTTGAGAAAATATACAACGGGGGGGACATAGTACCTAAACCCTGACAATCAAAAGTACAATCATATACAACCACTCCTAGCAAATCTCCTTCAAATTTCAATCTTTAAGAAATTGTCTTCTAGCATTTTTTGAAGCAAAATCATCAATTATATCATCATACTCCAAGTCTTCAATCTCATCCTTTTCAATGCATAAGATTGCTAATCCATTTAGCCTATCTTGAGTCATAGTGGTACGCAAGTAAGATTTTAATAATTTCAATTTTGAAAAACTTCTTTCTGCAGACGCCACGGTCACAGGTACAGTCAATAGTACACGATAAGCAATCAAGACATTAGGACACATGTCAATTTCTTTGACAAAGTTTGCTATTTCCGTGGATGTCCAAGGGTTATTAGAGAGAAATGCTTCTTCAGGTAACATCATGCGGAAAACCTGTAATTCGGAACATAAGTCGGCTCCATCTACATCCATGGTATTTCCATGTTTCAAATGTGCTTCAAGATTCATACAATTTTCTCTTAGTTCTTGATCATCCAATGAAATTAACTTCGGTGCATCAAACAAAAAGCCAAAAATATATTCAAAAACCTTTAACTGTTCAAACCTGTGTTTCAGTTGAGAAAGAGCAATATCCACTATAACAAGAAAATAATCTGTTCTAAATGATTCTTCAGCAGACTGTTGTTCCCTCTCATTACCATCAACTTCATCATGATATCTTTTTCCTCTACACTTTTGGATTAAGACCATCCCAAACTTTTGGATCATAAATGTTTAAATGGAAAATAGGTTCATGAGATTCAATATTTTCCTCTACACCAATATGATCATCATCAACATTTAAATCCACATCACCACCATTTTCATGATCTTGAGACTCATAACCAACATTTTCCTCTAAATCACCACCATTTTCTTGGTCATTAACATACTTCTCCACATAACCACTAATTTCACGATCATGAGACTCCCCAACAACATTTTGCGACCCTTCACCAACATCATTTTCTCTTAAATTTTCAACCAACTCATTTTTTGTAGAAAAAAATTTATTAAGAGATCCTCTTAAACTTTCGGCAATTTCGTTATCCTTTGCTTTTTTTTTCCTTTTCATATTACCAGAGAGTTGTTTCCTAAAAGACATGACTTTGATAATTTGTTTGCAAAAATTACCTACACATGATATAACAAAAATTTCTTATTAAAATTTTCATTCCAACACATATTATATATTATAAAAATACTAACATCTATTATATATTATAAAAGCACTAACACATAAGTAACATATTGTAAAAGCACTAACACATATGAAATCAAATAATTTAATTAATCAAGAATTCAATTCATCAACAACAACAATTCTATATATCAATTATCATATAATTCTATGTCACTTGCAAAATTTATATTAAGTTATGAATTAATAATTTAAATTTTAAAAATTAGTTTACCTCAAAATTCAAAAGAATTGGTGAATGCACAATAGCAAGGAGCTGTCAACTATGGCTGAGCAGGACAAAGACCTGTGCTGTGCTATGGGGTTTGGAACTTGCAGGCAGACGGCAGGGGAGGGACCGGGTGGGTTGCGGTGGGGGAGGGAGAACAGGCGCAGCAGAAAGTAGGAAGGGAACAAGCGGATGGGGAATTGAGAAAAAACGAATAGGATATTAGGATTAGGGTTAATGGTGGGGGGGGGGGACCAGGGACGAGTGGTCCCTTTACTTTGTTTTTTTTTTTTTTTGATTTTTTTTAATGAATTTTTTTTTAAATGCCCAAAACCGGGCCCTTTATTCATTGTAACATTGGGCCACTTGCCTTTTAGCCACTATTTTGGGCTTTATGCAATTTTTTTTTTTTTACATCTAATTATTTGGACTTTTTTTTTGGGTGCCATCTTCAATTTTGGGCCCTGGACAATGGCTCTGGTTGCACTGGGCCTAGGCCGGGCCTGTATATATAGATGGCCGGCGTGCCGGCGTCAGCATCAATAATTGTAGAAATTGAATGTCGATGTCCATATGTGTGTGTGTTTGTCTATTGCCTGCCTCTCTATATCTCTTTAGGCAGGCTTTTAGGGTGCGTTTGGTACATGGGATGGGATGGAACAGAGTGGGACGGACGCGTTCCGTCCCACGTTTGGTGCGCTAAAATTATGTGGAACGCGCGTCCCACAGAAGGAAAATGGGTTAGATTTTGGTTCCCTATCCCCCCTGGAACGGTTTTTTTCATCCCGTGGGACACAAAATTATATTTTTTTGGACAACAATACCCCTCTTATTTTTCATTAATTACATTGTCTATCTCCCTTTCTCTCCCGTAACCTCCCTCTCTTCTACCCTTGTCTCTCCCATAGCCCTCCTCTTCCTCCACCACAAACCCAGTAACCCAACTGCTAACCCAATCCCAGCAAACCCATCCGACGACGACGTCACCATAGCAAACCCTCTTCTTCTCCGGCGCCGTCTGGCGTCACGAACATGACCCGCATCTCGTCATCTCCGTCCGTGTAAGCGAGGTGGATTTGATCCAGAACACGACCCGATTCGAAGCTAAGCTCGTCATCTGAGGTGGCGAGCAGTTGGGCGGTGCCGGGGAGGGGGTTGTGGTCCTGGTCGAGGTGGTTGGGGTCAACCTCGAACTCGTTCCAGCGGAAAATCCGGAAGGAGTAGTTGAATCGGAGATTGACCAGAGGGAGGGAAATGGAGCCCGACCCAGATTTTCATGTGGGGGCGGAGGAGAGGAACTTGTCCTATAAAGTTGTCGTGGTGGGAGGAATGGGGCGAGTAGATGCCAAGCCAGTCGAGTCGGGAGAGTGAGTCGATGTCGGACCATTGGATTAGGACGGAGTCGCCTGATTTAGAGAGGGTGGTTGGGGAGAGAGAGAGAGTGAAACAGTTTGGTGGGTCGGAGGGAAAAAGGCTAAGTTAGTCATTTAACACAAAATCCGAACCGTTCCGTCCTATGTGTACCAAACATAAAACGAACCTCCATTTCGTTCCGTCCCGTCCGGTCCCGTCCCGTTCCGTCCCGTCTGCGTACCAAACGGTACCTTAGTGAAATGGATTTAGCTTTACAATGGGCTAGTAATAATGTGGTTCAAATTTGTCTTTGACGAGAATCAAATTAAAACATCTGACTTACAAATGAAGAAGAATATCACTAGATCATAGAACTAAGTGGCAAAAACTACCAAATTAAACTATGCAAATTAAAGTTAGAAATTATTCGCCTTCTAATTAAATTTGCTCATCATACCCTTAATTGTCATAAGAGTTTACAGTTTTGTCTTGAAAACTGCCTTATTAGACTATGCAAATTAAAATTAGAAATTATTCGCCTTCTAAGTTTGTTTACATATACACTCTGATTGAGTTGTTCACGTGCAGTACAGACTGTACAGTACACACATGGTTGCGTCCCCACTTTTCTTGGTACTTTTCAAGTTTAAATTGTCTACGTATGCTTGAAACAGATATAGGTCTAGTTCAAATACATTGTTGATCTGAAATGACATCGTGAAATTTTTTGAAGAAGAAAATGACAGTGATTTAATTAAGTAGCAAGATATTGTAGCATATTTTATGGTCGAGCATTGCAGCGTATTATATAATTAAGCAGAATTTAAAGTAATTATTGGCATATAAAGAATCAATTAAGAGGATGAGAGATCTGTTACACTTTATGGTGAGACAATAATAAGCATGCTTTTAGTCTCGGGGTTAGTAGATCTGTTACACTTGTAAAATTTGATTAGCGCGAAAAAAAAAACAGAGGATAAAAAGTGGTATGATTATATTTGCTTTCATAAAAAGAGCAACATAAACTATATGTTACAGTAGTTTGTATAATTACCACTAGATATGAATGATTGGTCCGATTAGGTATGATCGTAAACAACTGGTAATGCTATATATTTGCTTATTGTATAACAAATCTATTATTAAAGTAGACATATCTTAAATTCTTACTGGTTTATCATCTGCCTCAATAGGCCAATCTTTTTTGTTCAATAAGCTAGCTCTTACTCCAAGGAAGATAAAAATATGGCAAAAGCCAAGCTTATCTAGTTCTTAGAGGATAAGGGAATACAATATGAAAGCAAGGCAAAGATAGCTGACTTGAATATAGTGGACAATTCCACATTTTCCATTCCCAAACAGCCCTTTGACAAATGGCCAAAAGCATATCACCACCCAAACACTACTGCACATTATTTCCCCAAGTCCTCTGCCTTGTGAACCATGAGCCAGTGGTTGCATCCCAAACAAGCTCATATCCAGCGCTGTCAATTGCAGAAACAAGAGGGCTGTGGCTGACACAAACATTGGAGATTCATCAAATGTGAACCTACGAGCATTCGCTTCATCGTAGTCACAAGAATGGGCAGGTTGGTCTTTCTGTGTGACTTCAAATGTGACCAGGGATATTCCTAAAAGCTTGAAATGAAAAGCTACGAGTCCAAGTAACAAAGAAGTTGCTGAGGATATTTTTCCTGTGAAGCCCATTCTCAGAAAATTCCACCATGCAGTGATTGATTGGCCTGAGCAAACACAGTGTGGCTATGTTTCTAAGAAGAAACACAGCAGCAAACACTATGAGAACTGGCTCTTCCACCTGCATATTGGACATTCAAATGAATGCTTGCTTAATAATTAATCATCCAAAACACACATTGGAGCATTGAAAATTTATGTTTAATACGTTAATGGTTTTGGTCGTTTTAACCTAATTGGATGTTATAAGTGCATTAAGGGATTGAAACGCTACCACGTGAACGCCTATTAGACAAAAACGACCAAGACTGTATTTGAATCAAAATATAAAAGAAGCCATTTTGAGAGAACATAATAACCTAAATTTCAGACTAGAAATGTCTCTCATCCTAAAATAAACCACATTTTGTTGCTACTCCTCCTAATTAATAGTACCTTAGGCAAGAAACCTGAGTTGGTAATGATGCAATAAGTTGGGAGAAGGGCATACCATGATAGGAACATATTTATGTAACTTTATTAGTTTGTTTCCTTGCATTTACTTAATTAGTTTCATCTTATTAGAATGTTTTAAGCTATTTTCGTGTGTTTGTAGGTTCTAAATAACAAAGTTAGCAAAGAAGTGCATTTTGGTGCAATTTGGAGCTATTTTGGGGTGAAATGGATTACATGCATGGGGAACATAAAAAATGGATGGTTGTGATTCATTCTCACCAACAAAATGGATGGTAGTGATTCATTCTCACCAATAAAAATGGATGGTGGTGATTCATTCTCACCAACAAAATGGATGGTAGTGATTCATTCTCACCAACAAAAATGGATGGTTGTGATTCATTCTCACCAAGAAAATAGATGGTAGTGATTCATTCTCAAAGCCTATAAATAGGCTTCTCCATCAAGGCCAAAGACACCAATTCACATCTACAACACATTCCATAAACAACACAATTTCTGCCGCAAGTTTCCTTCTTCCTCCTTCCATTTCCATCCACCTCTTTTCCTATCCATCCCCTACCACCCTTCCATACTCTCTCAACCTATCCAATCTCTGCCACATCCCCTAGACCATCCAAACACCACACCCACCTTGGTGCCGCATGTTTGCAAGAAATGAGGAGGACTTGGAGCTGTGCTAACCATTCAAGACGTTGGATTGTTGGAGCGATCTAGGTGTCTTCTACTTTTGTTTATCATGTTTAAATTCAATTATAGTTGTTTAATTGCAAATATGTGGAACTAAATTCGTTTTGGCTAGAGGTTGATTCAAAGCCATGAACATATTTGTAATAAGAATTGATTACCTTCAGTTGTGATTTCATGAGTTGTGAATTCAATTTGCTTAACTGCTTGATTGATAACTTATTCTTGTATGTCGATTAAGGATGCATACTTAGTTTGCATGCATGAATTTGATGCTAGAATATAAGGGAGTTTCACCTAATCATTATGAACTTATATTCACAAGTAGTGGAGGTTGCTAGTCACAATCGCGTTAAGTGAATTCTTGGAAAGAGTATCATGCTGTTCATAGTTACGAATGTCTCGTCAATGCTTATAGTTTTCACAAAGTTTAATGATCTTTAATTGTATCTCTATTGTGTTGTTCACGTAGGGGACTTTTGAAGAATGTTTTGAATTGTTGTATGCGCTTTTCCGTCTAATTCAATAACTTAAGGAAAACTTGAAGGTTAAAAAAGTGATGTTCACGGTTAATCTGGGGTGTTGAGATTTATGGTTTATTGAACAACTGAAAATTGGTTTGTATGCAAGTGTGTCATGTGTGGAGAAGAACCCTCTAGCTAGTCCATCATCCATTCAATTAGCCAAATCTGTCTTTTGAAACTATTTTTATAAAGTTTGTTTTGTTTTTACTTTAAATTCGTCAAAACCCAATCCCCCCTTATATTTAGTGTCTTTTGGTTCCAATCTGTCCAATTTGGTTTGTTTTCGTTGTTTTTAGTTAAGTTAGAATATGTCCTAGTTTGTGTCTAGTTAGTTATTTGAGTCTAGTTGAGTGTCTTTTGCTTAGTTTTGTGTTTTTTTTGTTTAGTCTTGTTTAGTGTTTTAAAGTAGTTTTGAGTAGATTAGCAATCCCTCCTAATCCCCGGTCTAGAACGATCCCTACTTACATCTTTACTACAATTGTCAACAACATGGTTTAATTTGAGTGTTGTTTACATCGCATCATACCATAGCCCCAGGAATGCAGTGTAAGGCCCATATTAGCAGCCATGTGTAGGCCAAGCACTGCCTAAACTGGAGTTTGGCATTAAGGGTGGCAAATATGGGAGTATATTTGCTTAACAGAATTTCAGGGAGGCCTGTGACCCATCTCTTTCTTTGGGTCAACAAAACAAGTTAACTTGAGAGTGCAGTGCGCACAAATCCTGGTGGCTCTGGCATGTATAAGATTGAATTCGATCTCGTCGCATGAAATCTTCAGCCCGGTTAGGCATCTTCTGTTACCGATCCATAAACCCAAACTACCTGCAGCGATAGGTAAACCTAAATGAATTAGTTGATACATTTGGATGACTCTGATTAGCATTTTTGTTTTTAGGGATGATCTTCAAATGAAGACTAAGAAATTGAATGGTTCTAATTACAAATTTTTTTTCTACAGTTACATTATTTGCAAGTGGTGAAATAAGCACATTCTCTCAAGAGGAAATGCAAGTATTATAAATAAAAAATTACCACATTAAATTTGAACAAATATTAATCATCATAGCTCAAAACTATTGAAACACTGCAAGAGGGGCCAGGTTTATCCTTGCCCTCATTTGAAGAGGTTATCTTTTGCAGCATTTCATCACGTGGCTATCTTTTTATAGACGGGTGATTCACTTTTTTAACACATTACAAACATTGATTTGTTCAGTGACACCATTAAAATTATGAAATAGTTGCAAGAGAATATCTTCCTCGTGTGGCTCTACACTAGTCCCAGTGATAATCACACGGGAATACTTAATTATATAGTAAACTAGAAGCATGTGATCATTGTGATATCATATATCTTTTGAAGGAGGTTTTACCAAGTTAAAAATATATCATGCACTTTACAAAATTAGATACCAAAGCCTAGAATATTTTGGTCTTCGATGGTGAACGCTAGGGTTGTACTTCCGCCATATTAATTTTTGTGAGCGGTCTAACAACAATTTCTAGCTACGCACACTGCGCGATTGATGAGCTGTGAGATCCACTTGCATTAATAGCTGACACCGTAAGTGAGCTTAGGAGCATCACTCTAATTTCTACATAAGGTGTAGAACAGTAGCGTGAAACCAACAGACTTAGATATGGTGGATAGGGGAACCAAAAATAATATATGGTGGATAGGGGAATTCCATACTTCCCAGTACCAAACAACCCTTTCAGAAATGGCCTGAGGTATAGCACCAACCACTTACTACTTATAACCTCTAATTGGCTTGACCCTAACTCGTTTTGAGCCGGCTGCCGCATGCTCAACAAAGCAGTAGCAAGCACGGTTAACTGCACCAGCAAAATAGTTGTGAGAGGCACGAAAATGGGAGACTTGTCAAATGCGAATCTGTCATCTTCAGTTTCTTCAGAGCCTTCATCACTTGAACTAGACTGATCTTTTGTAACTTCAAAGACTGTCTCAGATATACCTAAGAGTTTGAGTATGACACCAATAAATCCAAATAACCAAGCACTCTTTGTAGTTATCCTTCCGAGTTCCCGTTCTGTGGTTATTCCACCATGCTTGGATCAATAGACCGGTTCGAAGATGCTCCGGTAAAGTGTAAATATGGTAAAGAACGAAGAGAGCAATTGGTATATAGTAGGTTGGTTCTTGGCCTGAATCTAAAGCAGTTAAAAAGTTTAAAAACTCTTGAACAATGATGACACTGACATCATCAAATTCGTTCACCAAATAATGTAGCAATATATACAGATTTTCTTGATGTATAAACAAATGAAGCATTGCCACCATTTTAGCGAAGGCAATGACGACCCGATTAGTAAATACTTAACTTGCATGAAGCGTAAAATATCACACACACACACATATATATATTCCCACCTGGGGCAAGAAACGTGTGTTGGTGATGATACTATAAGCTGGCAGAGCAGCATATCATAGTTCAGCAATTACAATGTGTTGAAATGTCTTAGAAAAGAAGAGTTTAAATATCATAATCCCACTCCAACTAATACCGAGGCCTTTTTTGATAAAACCTCACACCTAACGGATTCTGCAGGTGGTAATGACCAAGTTGGAGACAATATCGGTGTTGTTAGAAGTGGGCCGTATGGCCCGTCTCTCTGATAATTCTACATGGTATCAGAGCCAGCGAACGGACCCGTACTGTACTGCTAGGGTGAGTCCTCTTGGCTCCACGTGATTGTGGTTGCCGAAGTGTGGATCTCCCACGTGTGACCCACTAATTAGGTCCCACATGAGGGGGCGCGTTAAAATGTCCCACATTAACCATATCAATGAGAAAAGAAGAGTTTAAATATCATAATCCCACTCCAACTAATACTGAGGCCTTTTGAATTAAAACCTAACACTTGACGGATTGTGCAAGTGGTAATTACTAAGTTGGGGATAATATCGGTGTTGTTAGAAGTAAGCCGTATAGCTTGTCTCTCTGATAATTCTACACAATGTAGGCCCCAAGAAACGACCTAGAAGGCAAAAGTAAGCCAAGAATATCCTAAATTGGAGGTCTGCAAATAAAGTGCCAAATATGGAAAGTTTTTACTAAGCAGGATTTCAAGCAAGCCAGTTGCCCATCTCTTCTGCTGGGTCATGGAACTAGGTATTGAGAAAATATCTTTTCATTCATCACAAATAATAGGCTTACACTTGGTATTTATTCAATGGCATAGCACACACACTTGTGCTGCCAATTCATCCTAACTACCATAACAAACTTAGTCTAACTAATCACTCTAATAACAACATATTACAACAGAATTAATCAAGACTAAGTTTTATCTTTTACAAGATAATTGTCCTTAATTTTCCCCCTCAAACTAAACTAATGAACTCGAAGTGTAAGTTTGTATCTGAGTTGCAAAAATCTGAGGTTGGACAAGGACTTAGTACAAATGTCTGCAATTTGATCTTATGAACAAACAAACAGAATAGAAACAGCTTTTGACAGAACCTTTTCTCTTATGTAATAGTAGTCTATCTCAACATGCTTGGTTCTAGCATGAAAGATAGGATTTTTGGCCAAGGATATTGCTGAAATGTTATCACACCAGAGCTTGGGAGGATAGAAAAGAGTTAAACTAATATCAACTAAAAGTTTACAAATCCATGTAAGTTATGCAGCAGTGTTAGCTAGGGATCTATACTCTGCTTCAGTAGTTGATCTAGCCACTGTAGGTTGCTTTTTGGCACTCCAACTGATGAGAAAATTACCCAAGAACACACAAAAACCTCTTATTGATTTTCTGCCAATGGAATACCCAGCCCAATCTGCATCTGAGAAAGCATTGATACTCAGTGGAGTTGAAAACTTTGAAAACCAAAGTCCAAGATCCAAAGACCCCTTGAGATAGCGGAGAATCCTTTTGACTGCTTGAAAGTGGGATTCCCTTGGATTATGCATGAATTAACATGCAAGATTAATTGCAAAAGATAAGTCAGGTCGAGTTCATGTGCGATATTGCAACCCACCAATAAGAGACCTATATTCAGCATGATTGGAAAGTAGAGTACTTGAGTGATCCAGTTTGGAAGTACTAAGTAGAGTTAAACAAGGCTTTGCACCATCTATTTTTGCTCTTTTGAGAAGATCCAGAATATACTAGCTATGTTTAAGAGATGAACACTCCTTTGGGATGATCTCTTGACTTCAAGACCAAGAAAATAATGAAGTGGCCCAAGGTCTTTGATAGGAAACAGAGTACTTAGCTGAGAGATAATAGTTTGACAAGCTTAGGAAGAATGACAAGTCACAATAATGTCATCCATATAGACTAAAACAAAGACCAGTGATGGATCCTTTTTGACAAACAAAGAGTCACCATTCTGAGAGCCTGTGAATCCAAGAGAGTGCAGGGCAGCATATAATTTTTCATACCAAACTCTAGGAGCTTGTTTCAAACCATAGGGTGATTTATGCAATTGGCAGACATGGTGAGGCCTTGTGATACCTTCAAAATCAGATGGTTGTTTCATAAAGACATTTTCTAAGAGATTGCCATGTATAAGGGCATTGTTAACATCCAATTGGTTTAAAAACAAATCATGTTGAGCTGCCAATGTGAATAGAAGTCTGATAGTAACTAGTTTGGCAATAGGGCTGAAAGTCTCTGTATAGTCTAACCCTTCATATTGATGAAAACCCTTTGCAACTAAACGAGCTTTGTACATATCAATAGTCTCGTCAGGTTTTCTCTTAATTTGAAAGACCCACTTACAGCCTACAAGATTCTGAGAGGGTGAGGAAAGCACAAGAAACCATGTACCAGTGTTGAGAAGAGCATTATACTCCTCATGCATTGCCTGTCTCCAGTGAGCATGCTTAGATGCTTGGAGATAAGTAGTTGGGACATAATCCTTAATGAGATGTTGGGAAATAGGATGCTTGATAACTATGAAAGTTTTGGGTTTAGAAATACCAAATTTTGATCTTGTTTGCATAGGATGAGTGTTAGGGGATGGAATTAGAACTGGTAAAGGTGATAGAGGGATAACATGTAAGTCTGAAGATTGATTGGAATACACAGAGGGTAACACAGATGCTTGTTGGGAATTGGAATGTGTTGTAGGCAATGGAATTGAAGACAAGGATGAAGTTGGTGAATAAGTCTGGGTAAAGGTTAATGTAGTGGGAATGGAGGTGGGAACATAGGTAGGGAGTTGGCTAGGGATAGAGATTAGGGAACCAAGTTGTTTAAATGGAAAGGTTTGTTCATCAAAGATAACATGCCTAGATATGTAAACTTTGTTGGTTTTGGGATCAAGACACCTATAACCCTAGTGGTTTAAGCTGTAACCAACAAAGACACAAGGTTTGCTTTTTTATTCAAACTTTGATGTGGTATAAGGTTTTAGCCAGGGAAAACAACTACATCCAAAAATCCTAAAAGTTGAGTAATCTAGTGATTTCTTAAAGAGAAGTTCCCAAGGTGAAGGTTTTGACATTGTAGGCATCCTGTTGATGAAATATATAGCAGTAGAGAACATTTTTACCCAATACACATGAGGAACCCCATAAGCTGTTAAAAGTGTCTGAGAAGTCTTTACCAAATGTCTATGTTTGCGCTTAGCACTCCCATTTTGTCTAGGGGTGTGAAGGTCCTCATACATCTGTATGTAATAGCTCTAGAGGTTTACAAGTTGTACTAGAAACAGATACAAAGGAAAACTTGGAGCTTTTGCCTAGTACATAACTAGAACACAAAGATTTCACAATACTACTCATAAATAAAATACATGACTTGGAAGTCAGCTTATTTAAAATCCTGAAAGAAGAATGGGCTAATCTTTGATGCCAAACCTCTAAAAAAAGCTTTAGTAGATGCAGCATAGAGATGCTGATGTCCAGGAGAAGGAAGAGAAGCAGAGAAATGATAGAAATCATTTCTCACATGGCCTCTAAAGAGCATCACCTCCGAAGAAAAATCCTTCACAGTGAAGTGAAAATGATATAGGTGAATTGAACACCAATTATCAAGACTAAACTGATTTGCAGAAAGCAAATTTTGATTTAAATGAGGCACATGCAGGACATTCTTAAGAGCAAATTGATGAGAATGAGTAAATATGGTAGAAGAACCAAAATGTAACATAGGCAATAATTTGCCATCACCAATGAAGACTTGCTCAGGTCCAATGTGCAGACTCGCCATAGAGTTGGTCATATGAGAACTAGCACTGAAATCTAGTAGCTAAGTAGTTTGTGCAGATGAAGTGGTAACACACATAGCAGAAAGACCATTCTTGTTACCATAGGTAGGATTCATGCATTGTGGACAGTCATAAGCCTCATGATCAATCTGTCGACAAATCTGACAAGTGAGCCTTCTTGCATAATTGTGGAATCCACCGCGACCACCACGATTGTACCTTTGATTTAATCGCTGATTGTTTCATTGATTGTTGTTGTTGTTGTTGCCTCGATAGTTGGAGATATTGCCACGATTTTGATTGTTTCTAGGGTGAAATTTACACAGCCTTGTTGTAGATTGAAATAATGAGCAATGTGAGTGACAAATGCTTGAGAATTGGGAGAGATTGCTCGTGTAGGTAGTAAACTAGTAGATGAATTAAAGGCTTGGAAATTGGAAAAAGAAGAAGATTTCTTCCTATTTGTCAACTGAATCTCTTTGCTGAGAAGTAAGTCATGAAGTTCATCAATAGTAGTTGATCCAAGACCAAATTGAATCGCATCCACAAACGATTTGTACTCAGGAGGAAGGCCATGAAGAGTAACTTAGATGAGTTCAACATCATCAATTGGAGATCTAGCACTGGCAAAAGCATCAGCGATCTCTTCGATCTGTTAGAGATAGATTGCAGTAGTGGAATCACCTTTAGTAATACTGCGAAGACGAGAGCAAAGTTCATGAACATGCGATTGTGAAGCCGTCGTAACTCTCGATTCCAATTTTGCCCAAAGTTCACGAGCAGTGGTTACACCAACCGTGTAAGGAATTAGAGAGTCGGAGAGTGTAGAGTTGAGCCATATAAGAATGTTCCGGTCATTTTCGTACCAAGTTACAAACTCCAAATTCATAGTTGCTGTGCGATTTCCTGAGGCATCGAGAAGAAATTTGGGCAGAAGAGTCAACGTTCCATCTACAATTCCAGTGAGGTTGTATCGACGAAAGATTGGAGCAAACAGAGCGCTCCATGTAAGGTAATTGGTAGTAGTAAGCTTGATCGGAACAAGAGATCCAATATTTTGGATTGTAATCGAAGAAATTGAGGAATTAGGGATTCATGATGTGAGGAGAATGAATTTGTGAATCGGACTCAAATGAGAAAGAAGCAAAGGTCGCCATTGATGTGAGCTAGAGTTTGCAGAGAGATTGACAAACACCAAAGAATCGTCATCACGAGGAAGATGAAGATTCAAAGAGGAAAAATGAGGGAAGCGTTTTTAGGCTTGAAAATTCACCACACATGAGGGGACGTGTTGAGAATGAGTCCCACATTGATGGGAGGAGGTTACTCCTCTGGTGCAAACAATAGAATTCCAACCTTTGTTATGGATTGAAAAGCCAAGTGAGGATATACTCTGTTGTTGATCCGTACCTCCATCCCACCTAAGCAAGAAAAGGAACTAACAGAGAGAAAAACAAATACACAAATAGAGATTGAAAAATGAAGTGAAACTCCGACCTTGGACGCGTTGCTGCAATTAACCTTAGGAGTACTGACTTCTATGTTAACTTTTTAAATCTCATCTGATGTGATGAAATTTTCTTGATACAAAACAATATTTCATCAATATGTACCTTTCCTGGTGCCTTATTCGTACTCACGATCTCCAACTCGGTGTGCAGCCTCAATAGATTTCGAGATATGTTTCGACATTCTGTCTTCCCTTGCAAGGCATCACCACCTGATTAGGTGAATTCTTTTGAATTCCCAAAAGTACTACAGTAAAACTAGGATCATGCATTCATTGAGTTTATACATTAGGTTTCAATGAGTTCATACATTAGGTTTAGACATTTAATTTGATTTACCACTACCGGCCGTACCAATACTAGGGTTTCTTTCTCCAGTTTTGGAATCACTAGGGGGGATAGACCATAGATATCTTTTCGTCTATGAACACATCATGTTCCCGCATAAAAAGGGTCTTCATAAATAAGCTTTGAGCCTTTGATTTATGGATCATCATAAACTTTGATACAAAATTAATTGTTGTGTGTACCTTCCGTACAAAACTACCATCTGATTCCCGAATGGATCGTCCTTGAGTCTGTCATAGAAGATCTGTGGAAACTGAGCAAACGCATTTTTGGCTTTGTTCTCGGATCCGAGCAACGCACACATTGCATGGAACATAATGTTTGGGTTGTTGAAGAAGATATCACAGTCTACGTTCGGCATGAAGGGTACATTGATCATTAACCCAGAGAATCTAGACTACAAGACATATATATTAGTGATCAATTAATTAAGAACTGGTTAAAATTAAGAGCCATTAGCAGGATCATTTTTTTGGCATTTTGGTTGGAGAAATGATCAGGTGTCGTTATGTCATCGTTGTATCGTCGATATATGAGCAATATGTCGTCGTTATTAAAAATGATCATTACTGCAACCAAATATAAAAATTTATCATTCTCATAATTGCCCTAAAATTAAATAGAGCGGATGATTAGATGTATATTAAATTAAAATCATGATACCAAAACATTCATGGCCCTGGCTTTGGAATGATGGGGATGGCTTGGTCGTTTTTCTCTTGATGTATAAATCAGCTGCGGCAGTCCATTTGAAAAATGTGAGTTTAGGTTATCCATTGGAAAAATTTGAAGAAAATTTATGTGGCTAGCTAGGTTTATGCAATGTGTAATGAGGGTGATTCAGCAGCCTGGCACAATGTCAATTGGCAGGCATCTACATATTTATACTGGTATAGGTAGTTTGTTTTTTACTCCTGCGGACTGATTTTTTTTCTGAGTATGCGGCATACAATTATTTTCTAATAATATTGTGATGAAAGCATATATCCACCGTTTATGTATATCTTTATTTATTAATTTATACTATGTGTCTATAACATATCAACTATGTTGTCTGTTCAAATTTAAACACATGAACAGTAACACCACTGAGCACTCAAAAACTGCCCGCAGATTGCGTAGCCATGGTTACAAAATTTGCGACAAGGCAACCATATTCATTCTTAAGAGTTACTATATGGGAGTCCAATATTTTAGGATAATTTCAAGTACTTGATTTCTGTACGTCCTCGGTCTCCTTTCCTTCGTCTCTATCATATTACTTGATTTCTGAACCAGATGACTTTCATTCATTCTTTTGGGCAACTGGAGAACATGACTTACTGATGTCTAACTCTTCTAATACAAACACAATCAAATCTTGCATCTACATGTCTTTTGTGTTGGTATTGTGTGGATGGAATCAAAAGAATTCATCTTAGGGAAAAACTTCCAATAGCCGCCGATGTGTCATGCTATCAACCTTTGATTATGAAAATGTGACTCACAATTCATTAACGGCTCACAATCACTCATGCGTACTTAAAAAGTTTACGTCTCAAACACTACATCAACATAAATAATATTCTTTCTTAGAAAGTGGGGACCCCCCCAACTAGGACTACCTAAAGAGGTCCTGCCTCTCCCTATCAAGTGGCAAATTACACAAAAGGGATGGAGATTGCAAGTTATTTCTTCTGGAGTCGTTCAAAAGAAAAGGTTATGATAATGGTTCACTTCGTGCCAATTGTTCTAAAATCATATTGGAATCGAAAGTAAAAATGGAAATTCTGAAAAATTCTGATTTTGTATACAACCTCAAATGGCTAAGACACAAATATTTAGCTAATTAGCAATTTGGGAAATGATCAGTTTCCCTTATTCTATTTTACATCAATCATACTGTAAGCTGGAATTTTTCGAATTCCACCATCCACCATTGCTTTCCTCGCAGCAGCAGTAGCAAGATCCCATCTCTCCTTCCCAGCATTAATGTTTGACAAAACATGTCGTCTGCAGTGTTGTGGCTGCAATTCAAGCAGTTTCTTCCCAACATTTCCCAGCTCAGCAGTCCCATGGATCTTACAAGAACCTAAAATAGCTCCCAACACAGAGGCATCGGGCTCGAACGGCATGGTCTTAATAACTTCAGCTGCCTCCCAAAACAGTCCTGCTCTGCCCAAGAGGTCAACCACACACCTGTAGTGTTCCATTATCGGCTCAACCCCGAAGTCATTGGACATTGATCTAAACAATTCCAAACCAAACTTCACCAGTTTTCCACGAGCACAAGCCGTGAGAACTGGGACAAATGTGACCTCATTAGGCTGCAAGTTTTCCATCTTCATTTTTTCAAACAAGTCCAAAGCCTCCCTCTCCCTACCATTCAAAGAAAGTGCTGAAATCATTGCATTCCAAGTACAAACTTCTTTAACTACCATTTTCTTGAACACGTATCCAACTGTTTGTCAAACAACCAGTCTTCCCATAAAGATCCACCAACACAGTCCCCAAAAACGCAGTCAATTCGATCGCATTCCTAATAACATGCCCATGTATTTGCTTTCCCCAATAAATAGATCCCGACCCATCTAAATTAGCGCACAAAGAGAAAACAATAACATAAGTAGCTTCATTCGGCTTCACAAAATGACCAATCACATCTTCATGATTCACCATCATCTTAAAAAACCAAATTCCCTCAGTAAAACACCCATTTCTCCTGAACCCGTTGATAACGCTTGTCCACGAAACTACGTCCCTCTCTGGCACACTTTCAAAGAGAATATTAGCGGAAACCATATCCCCATTCTTCCCAAACCCATCAATCATTGCATTGCGTGCAACAACACACGGTTCAGAAATTTCCTCAAACACCTTACGCGCATCGCACAATTTACCAAGCTGGGCATAGAAGCTCACAAACGAGGTCTGTATAAAAGGGTCGCGCAAAACGCCTCATTTTACGACTTGGGTATGAAGCGGGGAGCCCTGACTGGGCGATGAGGAGGAGAAGAGGCGGCGGCGGCTTTGATGAGCGGAGGGAAGGTGTAGCTGTTTGGAGGGGCTTGGTGGGCAAGCATGTGGATGAAGAGGAGGAGGGTCTTGCGGGGTTGGCGGAAACCGAGATGGGCTCTGATCGAAGTGTTGTAGAGGAGGGTTGGCATCCATTTGGAAGCGGAGGGTTTCGGGTTTTGGTTGTGGAGGAGATGACCGTTGGTGATTAGGCGGGAATGGATTTGTTTAATTTGGTTTGGGTGTTTGAGGAAGCGTTGGAGGAGTTGAAGTAGAGACTAGGGTGATGGGTTTGGCATAACACCAATTCATGCGTATGGACTTTCGTCCATCTCATTTTCTTCTTCTCAAACCAGAAGTTGTGCTTTCATTTTCTCATATTGAGAGTCCCCATTTTGCTTTTGTTTGTTGTACAAACTACATCAGAGGAAATCGAACTTTGGAATCTAAAATGTATGAGTAAATTCGTTTAATATCAAAAAGTTTAAATTCAAAATAGACAACAATAAGAGTTTTTCAACCGAAAAGTCAATTATAATATGAAATGATGAGAATTGACAGCCATCACCTTTGCTGCCAAAATTGACAACGACCTAATCATATCTAATATGATTAGTAAATATTTTTCTATCATTATTCATATTCTTTGAGCTTACATTAGCCTTTGCTAATATTATGCGTGTTCGTTGAATTATTTGCTATATCTGAATGTTAAGTATCTTCTGGCTTCTTCTTTTTTTTTTTTTTTTTTTTTGTAGCTTGTATTGGGGGAAGGTATGGATGGTCTTGATTGGCAAGGCGCTGTAAGGGATATCCAAGCTTCTGTTAATTGGCTGAAAGCAAATGGTTCGAAGAAGGTGTGGCATGGTTTGGTTCTAGTTTAATTTTATCACAATTGTCTTAATAGCTGTGATTTGGGGCTGGTCTGGTCTAACGGTGTATATATGTTGCGGAAATATGATACTACGAAGATGCAAAACATGTATACAAATATTTTAAGCAAAAACTGTCCATCAGTTAACAAACAAAAGTACATTACATAATCTCTCAGTTATGTCAATGATGCATTGCCATTTTTGTATGATTTGTTTAAGGCATAACCTTACTCCGTGGTAAGTTTTATGCCTAAGGTTGTATTATAAGAGAAATCACCACAGAACAGTTAGGCCACTGTATTACTTATGGAACAGTTATGTAAAATTAGTCGGTACTAAAATTTGAACTTGGCCTTTCTCTTTCTATATATATAGAAACTGTTTTGACTAGGGATGGGCAAATACCCATTAGTTATGGGTAACCACGGTTACCCGCCCATTTAAATTAAACGGTTACGGTTATGGGTAACCATTTAGATAAATAAACGGTTATGGGTATAACCGTTTACCCGCGAAATTTAAATGGGCGGTTATGGGTATTAACCGCGGTTATAAACGGGTAACTGTTTACCCATTTATTTTATATATGTAAAATTAACACAAACTTATAACGGTGTTAAATTGTAAATTTAAAACTTACAGTTATAACCATAACATTTCAAAATCTATAGACTTCAAAGAGTTTAAATTTGTTCTTTCAAAATATTACAGTAAGATTATTTTTTTACCCAAAAAAAATATTACATTTGATAAACAGGGATTAAATCGATGACATTTAAAGCTGACGGATGTTTCCAGAAGCTGTCACATGAATTAAATTTAATAAACAGGGATTAAATCGATAAGCTTTTAAATGACATTCTACTCATCTTCTATAAAAGCTCATGAAATTACATGTACTGGTATGTCTTTGGCACCATTTCAACTCAATAATATGCAGTGATAGTTCACATAAAGCCACATAAAAGAGGTTACTAACAACTATACACTATTAAGAACACATAAAATTATGAAATTTTTTTTTAAAATTTTGAAGTTGTTAAAAAACATGTAGACGGGTGAAAAAAGAGAAATGGTAAAAAAAAAAAAAAAAAAAAAAAAAGATAAACAGGTTAAAAAGGGTAAATGGGTAAACGGGTATTAAACGGTTACGGTTAAATGGGTATGCGGTTATGGGTATGGTTAACCGTTTATAAACGGTTATGGTTATGGGTATAACCGTTTAAGCAATTACCCAACGGGTAAACGGTTAGGCGGGTATGAACATAAACGGTTATGGGTAAATAACCGCGGTTATCCGCCCGCCATAACCGTTGCCCATCCCTAGTTTTGACTCAATGCAGTTCCTTCTGGCATGCCATGGTCCACAAAATATGGTAAGATACTGCCATGTTTATTAAATCAGTCCTCCTTCGCATCCGTAAAATTTATGGTGATATCAATCAGTTATGATATGAATTTTAGAAAGTAAACTCATTTGCTAAATTAACCTATTGTTTAATCAAAATAGGTGGGTGTTACTGGATTTTGCATGGGTGGTGCTCTCTCAATTGCAAGTTCTGTTTTGGTTCCTGAAGTTGATGCTGTTGTTGCGTTTTATGGTGTGCCGTCATCAGAGCTTGCTGACCCTGCCAAAGCTAAGGCTCCTGTTCAGGCTCATTTTGGAGAGCTTGATAGTTTCGTCGTGACGGTATTGAATTTTCATCTGCATCTTTCATCTTAATTAGTTTTAGCCTTTTAGGTACCTTCTATATTTTTTATAAAGCTTTTTTTGTCCTTAGCTGAGTTGCTAACGCCTAATGGCTGCGTGCTAGGGGGCATGTGAGCGTAACATTGTATAGATGATACCGCAATAAACTTTGGCCATTTATGTTCTGGAACCTTCATTTTCTCCTTGTTAGACCTATGTGAAAACCCACATAATGAATGGCCCGTATCTTTGCATTCCAAGAAGTGATGCAGGGATATGGTCCCATGATTTCAATGCACTTATCCTTTATGGTTTAGACATTTCCCTTCAAAAGAAGCTCTTGTGATATAAGGTTGTAATAAGGGAATCTGGCTCTCCCTTGATTTTTTATTTCTATATGTGCAAGTAGGCCTTGTGCTTCAACCGTTAATTCCATGTGACATAGAATCCAGTGGCACATCACAAGACAAGGCATATCAACCGAAGGTTCCATTTAGAACCTTCGGTTCCATTTAGAACCGTTAATTCCATGTTACAGATATATACACAAAGGCCTTGGCAAGAGATCGATTTGAGTATCTAAGGAAGGCTTTGGGGGTGATTTTTGCCAAACACTTAGAAGGGAGTGTTAGTGTATAAGTTTATTAGCAGAAAATAAGTTAGTCATTTTACTTGTTTTAATCAAAGCCCTTGGATCATATTCCAAATGGATGCTCTAAATTAAATTAGAGTAAGTGATATTTTGTTGGAAGAAAGAGAGAGCATTATTCCTTTCTTCTTGTAACGGTCTTATTCCATTCGAGAGTGGAATAGAAGCTGTGAAATGAAGAATTCAGTTTGCTCCTCTCACTAGAATTCTCCCTAGAAATCCACCTTCATTTTCTTTCAGAAACTTATACATTACCCATTGATTCACTGCATAAACCTATAATCTAACAACACCCATGCGTTCATGAATAGGTCTCCGGAAGGCGTGAAGATGAGGAAGGACATGGAGAGATTTTTTAATTTAACCAGAACACGGGGTGGTATACTATGTCCACGTGTTACTATACAAATAGTGAGATATGTGTGTTAAAAAATTAATAACATAAAAAATACAATTTTTTACTATTTACATAAAAATACATGGTGTATTATCCATATTTCGGTGATAAGAAAAAATTTCTCGAAGGACATGGGATTGGCTGATGAGGATGAAGCAGCTTGTCAGCTGCCTTGGTCTCGCTTCCACTCATGGATGTCTCGTTATTTGTCCACTTAAGTTTTTACTAGTGTATTCTATATATACGACACTCCGACATGTGATGCTACCTTCCGGCTGCTACTTATGGCCTATAAATAAGGTACTGATGCACTTGTAACTACCTAACTTAATATTTTGGCTAGACTTATGGCTACCACCACCCAACCACGTCGCCTATCACCCTCATCAGTCATCACTACTACCCTTCCATGGGCATCACCACCACGACATTCTCATTGCCACAACTGCCGACACCAACATACATATCACCACCTTTACTACCCCTTCATTTTCATGACTATCACACACATTGAGCTGTCACCGCCACTTCAACACCATTGATGCCACCACCACCCCATCCACCTTCACCACCGCTATCACCCCCATCATTATCACTGACACTAGTCACACCACCACCATCATTGTCAACAACTCACGTGTAGTTTGAGGACAATATATGCACATTAAACACCGTACAAATTCTAGAAAATTGAATTTTGTTATTCTAATTTCCATCATTTAAGAATGATCTTCAAATTTCTCATCCAACAGACAATAAATTGTGACTTCATGTGTTGTGTGGCTAAACAGTATGTGAAGGGGTAATGCGTGAAAAGTTGCAAACATTAAACGAAAAGTAGGGCAAATAAAAATGTATTTGAGATGCGAGAGCATGTTGAGCAAAATGTTGAATATTTGGATTGGGGGTGGGCGTGGGATGGTTTGGGTCGGTTTTGGGTCAAAATCGAAATCAAACCGACCTAGTCGGTTGGGTCAAAATTGTAAACAGAAATCAACCAAGCTAGGTATAAAACCAATCAGGTCAGTTAACCGACAGTAGTGGGTTGGTTTGGATTGGTTCTCAATTTGTGTGAAGAGGAAAATACATCACAAATTTCTCTCCGAAAAGCTACATAACGTAACACCAATATGAATAATTGCTCAAAGTAAAGCATAAATGAAGCAGTCCAAGAAGAGCACCAAAACAGCAATTGCTGCATTCTCCAAATGGTGTCCTCTGTTCTTCTCCAAAGAGACTCTTAAACTAATAAGGTTTTGTTTCATATGGTGGAAACACGGTAACTTGTACATGACTTACCATTTATATTATTACACTATTAATTATGATTAAAAAATAAAATTAAACATATGCGGGTCAGTTTGGTTAACCGCATCCTAAGAATTCGGAAAACCGATTAAGGTCGGAGCGGTTCGATTTAACAACGAAAAATAATAAAAAAACAAAAAAAAATTAAACCAAACCAAACCAAGCCGTCGGTTCAGTTAAAGCGGTTCAGTCCGCATTTTTTTTAATGCCCAGCCCTAATTTGGATTATGAGAGAATAACACCCTTTACCTAACGCCTTGGACTCACTCCATGCCAACATTTAAATGTTAATCAAATGGAATGGAATGGACCGCATCCATCCTTTTTGTGACGAATGATATTAGTTTACTTGCAAAAAGAAATTTAACACGACGAATTGGAAATCATTTGCGGAGGAAGAGAGAAAGTGATGTATCTTCACATTTTTCACGCTTCACTTGCATATGCATGTAAATACTAAAAAGATGAAGCCTTTTTAATATTTGGATGTGGATAAAAAATTATGCTACTTGAACCCACTTGATTCCAGGCTACATCTACATGACATACGAACCTAGGTGTTCTTTAGGTCGCCTTTTTTTTTTTTTAAATAATGATTTTGGCATTTATTAAGCCCTAAACCCTAATTTAGGCATTCCAAGTTTCCAACCATATCTTTTGGCACTTTCAACGATACTGTACAAATTTTTGAAATAATTAATTTGGAACTTAGAACCTAAATGGGAGTGTTATACTGTTTAATTTTCTCTTCACATGTGAGAAGTTTTAGGTTTAATTTTTATTAAAGACAAATTTAAATCACATTATTATAGCCCTTAGTGTAGATAATATCGTTTTTTAAAATAAAAATAAAATCTTTATTTTAATTAGTTTTTGGGTGTTTATTGTCAAGCATATATTTGGACATTTGCATCAGGTGTCCAACTTGGCTCCCTTACATGTAATTAGAAATTCATTCTTGTCTTTAAATTGTAATCCGGCACATTAAAAAGTGATTCACTAAAATTATAATTTGATAACTTTAAATTTACATGCATGTTAAAATGTGATTTGTCTACAATAAAGAATGACTATTCACATATAAGTTGAGTATTTCTCTTCACGAAACTAGAGTGTTAACAAGTCGTGCATTTAAACTTGTGATGATGATCATTCAGTTCTCTAAGAAAGGCAAAATTATTGGGAAGATCAAGACATTTTATATTAGGGAGCTTTAATAAAACACCCCTGGCACTGTTTACTTTTAACGAAAAACCACTTTTTTACCTTTAACTGTCACTATTCATTATACCTTCAAAAAGGACTTTTCATTAAAACTGTCACTATTCAGGGACTTTTCGTTAGTTTTCCATTTATATTATGATTCATATTAAGAACAATTATTTATTTTATTTACTTATTAACTAAATTAGTTGGATTTATGCGTAGGTAGTCATAACTAGTGGCTATGACCTCAATTTGTTCGCCTCTCAACATCAAAATTAAACATAAAAGAGCAATTTAGTGTTACAATTTACTGGTATTCATCTTCATTTGTAAGTGAGAGATCTTAGGTTTAATTTTCACAAAATACGAATTTGAATCACATTATTGCAAACACATTGTGATATATAGGTCACTCCCCCGCTCCTTTAATGTAGATAATATCGCTTGTTAAAAATAAAAAAAATAAAAAAAATAAAACGAATGAGCTCAATTCTCTTTTCAGACTTGCCATCATAGAATCTCAAAAAAGATTTGGAATGCTTTTGTGAAAAGCTCATTTCTGTATCCGCAATGCCTTTTTGTGATTAGAAGCACAACTAAATGAATTAAATCTCAAGTGTTTTTGTAATCCATATTCCGTAAGAATTTCTCTAAGTGTTCATTTGAGATTACTTATGTATGAAGCACTTCTATATATAAGAACTATTGTTAAGAGTGTGTTTTATATACTCATAACGATTTATATTAAGAATTCTAGTGCTTTCTGAAAAAAAATCTTGGAAGTGCATCTTAGTAATAGCACTTAAAAATGTTTTCTAAAAAAGCACATATATAATGCACTTATATGATCTAAAGGCACTTCTAAAATTTATGTCAAACATTGTCACAAATACTTTTGATTATCTAAAAACACTTCATAACCATTCTTAAACCAGTAAAAAACAAACCCTTAGCATCTTTAAGTGCTCATTTGGAAACAACATCCACTAGCTTGGCTCGCGAGCTGCTACTTTAGAGTGACTAAAAAATAAATAAATAATCCCCGACTAATTGAATCACGTTTCAGTCCTGTAATATTTGCAGAAGTACAACCTTTTTATCAAAAATTTTGAACCAAATCTATGATCTACAAAATCTTCATTAGTTCCCTTGGACAGCTGCCGCCACCTTTTTTCATTGCACCCTATTTGGTTTTCCTAAATCTTTTTCCAGCCTAGAATAATCAAAAAGTTGTAACCAAAATTGATATAAATTCAAATGTAAATTGTTAAAAGTGGAACTTTAATTTCAAAGCCAACTTAATATTGGAGTGTAATATTCACACACCATTTTTTACTTCTCTCATACCTTTTTGAATTTTGACCGTCAGATCGGATGAATTGAAAAAGATCTAACAGACAGAAATTAACAGGGGTGTGTGAGAAGTAAAAAGGGGTGTGTGGATAGCACACCCCTTTAATATAATACAAGACAAGAGGTCATGCATGTATAAAAAGTGACACACTAAGTGATGCGTTGTAAACAATACACAAATTAAACCCTCTTGTTGACAATTGTAGTATATATGCAAGTAGGGATCGTTCTAAACCGGGGATTAGGAGGGATTGCTAATCTATATAAAACTAACTTAAAAACACTTAACTAAACTTTAATAACTCAAAACAAACTAGATTGACTCAAATCAACTCAAAACAATCAAATTGACCCAAATTAGACACTAGGGACTGATTTGGACGAAAATAAACTCAAAACACTAACTAAACACAAATCTAAACAGATTATAGCTAAATTAATATAACTTAAAGATGGGGGATTGGTTTTAGACGAAAATTAAAAGACAAAGTAAATAACTTGCAAATTCTAAACAAAGACATAAAACTAAGTGAATTGATGGATAGATAGACTAGCTAGAGGGTTCTTCTCTACACATGACACACTTGCATACAAACCAATTTTCAGTTGTTCTTTCAATAAACCATGAATCTCAACACCCCAGATTAACCGTGAACAGCACTTTTTTAACCTTCAAGTTTTCCTTAAGTTATTGAATTGGACGGAAAAGCGCATACAACAATTCAAAACATTCTTCAAAAGTCCCCTACGTGAACAGCACAATAGAGATACCATCAAAGATCATTAAGCTTTGTGAAAACTATAAGCATTGACGAGGCATTCGTAACTATGAACAGCATGATACTCTTGCCAAGAATTCACATAACGCGATTGTGACTAGCAACCTCCACTACTTGTGAATATAAGTTCATAACGATTAGGTGAAACTCCCTTATATTCTAGCATCAAATTCATGCATGCAAACTAAGTATGCATCTTTAATCGACATACAAGAATAAGTTATAAATCAAGCAGTTAAGCAAATTGAATTTACAACTCATGAAATCACAACTGAAGGTAATCAATTCATATTACAAATATGTTCATGGCTTTGAATCAACCTCTAGCCAAAACGAATTTAGTTCCACATATTTGCAATTAAACAACTATAATTGAATTTAAACATGATAAACAAAAGTAGAAAACACCTAGAACGCTCCAGCAATACAACGTCTTGAATGGTTAGCACAGCTCCAAGTCCTCCTCCTTTCTTGCAAACATGCAGCACCAAGGTGGGTGTGGTGTTTGGATGGTCTATGGGATGTGGCAGAGATTGGATTGGTTGAGAGAGTATGGAAGGGTGGTAGGGGATGGATAGGAAAAGAAGTGGATGGAAATGGATGGAGGAAGAAGGAAACTTGCGGCAGAAATTGTGTTGTTTATGGAATGTGTTGTAGATGTCAATTCCCCTTTTGTATGTTCCTATCACTACGTAAAAGCCAAATACACACTTTTTTATTATTACTTTTTTTTTTTGGAAACTGGTAACACAATACCAGGGCAAAGATGCCAAGGATAAACAGAAGCTTACAACGAGGCAAGCAACAAGCACAATACACAGGCAAAGCAAAAGGGAACAAGTGACAAAGACGCTGCAAAGAATGCTAAAGCGTCGCCTCTTGCCTAGCCAACAAAAAGAAGCTAAGGTGGACAAGGTAAACCATCTTTGTTAAGGATGTGCCCCAATGAAGATGGGGGTCTATCGACCCAAGAAACATCGCTCATCTCCGTGAATCTCACCAACGCAACCCAATCCGCCGTACAATTGGCTGCTCTTGGAATCCAAGACCAGCGACAATCCTGGAAGGACTCCCCAAGAGATTTAGCTTTCGCCAAAGTCCGAAAGGCATCCCAGCTGCCATTTTCCAACGAATCCTTCAAACACATAACAGATTCAAGCGAATCAGATTCCACCAAGACCATTCGGTAGCCAAAAGAAAGACCCAGCTGACAGCCATGGAGTATGGCCATAGATTCAGCCTGGGCAACACTGCCAACCATAATGGGGAACCGAGCAGCAACAAGAAAACACCCAGCATCATCCCGAACCACAATCCCCGTAAACCCCCCGCCCTTGGAAGCACACCAACTGGCATCTACATTTATTTTAATAAAATGGGGGAATGAGGGGTCCAAACCTGTACACGGGCAGTACCCATAGAGGGAGGCTGACAGGGAACCAAAGGCCAACATGTAGCATAAAAAAAGCCCCAGTAGACAGAGAGATGGCAAAAAGGACTTGATGCAGGTTAATAAACACTTGGCAAAAGATGTTGTTGCACCGTGCTTTCCAAATATGCCAGCAAGTAAAAGCAACGTAGGAAAACATCCATCCCTTATCGTGAAGAGGCCAAGAATCTGAAGCAAAAATGGAAAGAAGCCACTGATCCCAAGTCATGGTCGAAACACTATCAACTCTATAGTTCAAAGGCCCACCAAACCAAATTGCAGCTACCCACGAACAACGGAGGAATAAATGCTCTACTGATTCCTCCGAGGTATTACAGATGGGACAGATGAGGGAAGGGGAGGATTTCCTTTTAACACCATGGAGGGGAGAGCTCGATGAACAGATTTCCACACAAAAATCTGGATTTTTTGGAGGACATTCAGATTCCAGATGCACTTCCACACTCGTTCCAGAACCAACTGAACCGAGGGAGATCGAGGGCCAGTAGGGTGCCGGGCCTAGAGTGCGCCCAATGATATCCCGACTTCACCGTGTAGCTTCCATGCTTTTCAAAATGCCAAACAAGCTGATCCCGTTTTGAAGTATCCCCAACCAAGGTTGCAGTAATGGCATTTTGATCCTCTATCGAGAGAAAATGGCCTAAGAAAATCAAAGTTCTGGCATCTAGAATTATGGCAAATTAACGAATCCACCCTAGAGTTCCTAAAGATAGCCACATTGCCCAAAGGTGTGGGATGACCCACTTCCAAAGTAGGGATCCATCTATCAAGCCAAATACGCACATCCCTTCCACCCATAATTTGCCAGTGAGAGCCCTTTAACAGTAAGTCAAGGCCCACCAGCAGACTGTTCCAAGCCCAAGATGCACGACTCCCACGTTGAGCATCCAGAAAGAACAGTGAGGAAAATACCTAGCCTTTAGCACTTGTGCCCATAAGGAGTTAGGATCCTGGAGTAATCGCCAACATTGTTTTGCTAGAAGAGCATCATTAAAATCCTAAAAGTTCCTGAAACTCATTCCCCTATGATTCTTTGGTAGACCGAGTATACCCTTGGCAACCTAGTGGATCTTCCTTTCCCCTCCTTTTTGTCCCCACCAAAACCCGGCAATAATAGCATCAAGTTCATTACAAACCACAGCAGAGAACTTGAAGATATTCATCGAATAAGCTGGAATAGCTTGGACAACGAACTTGATCAACACCTCCTTACCCGTCTGCGAAAGGGTGCATTGTTTCCAACCTTGGATTTTACCCATAACTTTTCCCTTCACATAAGCAAGACCCCTCTTCTTCGACCGGCCCCAAATAGCAGGAACACCTAGGTAGATGCTAGGATCATCCACAATAGTCATACCGAGGATTTGCCCAAGCTCCCCAGAGACAGCCGCAGGGTATTAGCACCAAAATACTCGTTGGATTTAAGTAAGTTCACTTCTTGCCCAGATGCATCGCAGTAAGCCCTCAATAAATCAACCAGATTCGAACAGTTTTTCTTGTCGACCTTCAAAAAAATTCAAGTATCGTCGGCGAATAAGATATGTGATATAACCGAACCACTGGGGTTCATCCTCACCCCCTCCAACCGCCTTTGATCCACAGCCAAATGAATCGACCTGGACATCACATCACTAACAATGAGGAATAGAAAGGGGAAAGATGATCACCTTGCTGAAGACCTCTAGAAGGAGCAAACTTATCACCGGGGTATCTGTTGATGACAACAGCAAAGTTGATTGAAGAAACGCAGCTCATGACAAGCTTCCTCCATGTAGGGCTAAACCCTTTTTTTTCATGACTGCCTCTAGGAAGTCCCATTCAACACGATCATAAGCTTTGTGTATATCCAGCTTGATGTCAAGTTCAAACCTGGATTTAGATTTCCTCAGCTTGAGAAAATGGTACATTTCATGAGCAATACCAATATTGTCCAGAATCTGTCTTCCCGCCACAAAGGCGTTCTGCATAGAAGAGATCAGGTGCGGCAAGAATTGTTTTAGTCTGTTAGTAAGCACCTTAGATAAGACTTTGTAAGAGTAGTTGCATAGGCTAATAGGGCAGAATTGAGACACAAACTCCGGGTTTTGTACTTTTGGAATAAGAACGATGTGCGTAGCATTAATCCGGTTAAGACAAGAATTTCCGTTCATCATAGCCAGGATCAGACCATTAACATCACGGACAATGTTCTCCCAAAAAGATTGATAGAAAATACCTTGAAACCCGTCTGGCCCCGGAGCCTTTAACCCTCCCATATTAAGGGCGGCATCTTTGACTTCCTCCACCGAGACTAGAGCCATCAGTACCTCATTCATTTCAGCATTCACAGATGTAGAAATACAATCCAAAACAGACACCCAATTTCTATTGTCGAAGGATCTAAACAGATTGATGAAATAATTATCAACCAAAGCCCTAACCCCACCTGGGTTCTCCACCCAATTACCACTCTCATCCTTTAACTTCAGCACCTTATTCCTCCTTTGTCTTTGTAATGTAGATTGATGGAAGAAAGAAGTGTTGGCATCGCTGTCTCGCAGCCAGTTAACCTGAGACCTTTGAAACCAAAAGCATTCCTCTTCCTCACATAACTTATAAACCATCTTAGAGGTCGCCTTGATTTCCTCAATATTGTCATCCCAATTCTTTTGCAACTCCGTGAGCTTCGAAAGCAACCCATCAATTTGTCGACCTCTCTGCTTGGACTTCTTCCTGCTTCACATAATGAGTTTAGACCTGCAGTCATTAATCTTTCTGTGCTAGTTATCCATCGCGTTCCCCTCATAATTCCGCTCCCAACATTCTCGCACCACCTCTTTGCACTCCTCGTCTTTAGCCCAGAAAGCTTCAAACCTGAACAGTTTCCTTGCTGCTTTCATCCCGATGTTGCATTGAATAATGACCGGGCAGTGATCCGAGCCCAAAACTGTACTGTGAATGGCAAGAGTATTCGCCCAGAGCGCCTGCTAAAGATTATTAGCGAGTCCCCTATCCAAACGTTCCTCAATTAAGACCCTATTTCTTGTACCTCTCCAAGTAAAGGCAGGCCAGGTGATGAGTATTACCACCACTTGAAGGTGGTGAGCAAAATTACAGTCCTATTTAATTAACATAGAAGAGGACTTTTGTTTTCCCAATGACTTTTCCATGTAAATGCTCAATATTTAATTAACGTAGAAGATGACTTATGTTTTTCCAATGACTTTTCATGTATTTGTACGAGATAATATTAAAGAGACTAAATTCTTAGCCAAAACTTCATCCATGCTCGGCCTCTTTGGCTCCAATTAAGACTGAATTTGATCCATTATGCAACTTATTCATCTTTATCTGATCAGGCACGCATTCTGATCCCTTGGATGGTTCGTATTTATCCATGGTTTATTATGATCCTTGGCAATTTCAATTTGCATAGGGCTCAACTGAATTACACCTGCATTTGATCCTCTCACAATCCTACTTTCATAAGTACACAGTCAAATTAGTTCTTTATTGGGCGAAAAGACTAGTGACCTAAGGAACCTTTATTGGGTCGGAGTTGTAGTATTTTCAACTCGAGCTAACCCACCTCGGCCCAAACTGTTATTTCAGTCTTAATAAAGAAATATTAGGAATGACTATCACACACATTGCCGCCATGACCACTGTCACTTTAACACCACTGATGCCACCACCACTACTACTCCCATCATTATCCCCGACACCACCACCATCACTAGCTCATGTGTCAACAACTCATGTGTAGATTGTCGCCACCACAGCCACTTCAGCACCATTCATGCCAGTTCCACCTTCTCCACATTCACCACCGCCACCACCCCATCATTATCACTGACACCACCACTAGCACCATTGATGCCACCACCATTCACCACCGGTACCACCCCATCATTATTAATGACACCACCACCATCACTAGTGCATGTCTCAACAACTCGTACAAATTTATGACTACATATGCACATTAAACATGATACAAATTTCTATGTACTTTTAGGAAGACATGAAACAACACAAATTCAAAAAAATTGAATTTCGTTACAAAAATTCCATCAATTAAGAATGATCTTCAAATGTTTCATCCAACGGATGATAAATTGTAACTTCCTGTGCTGGATGGCTCAATACGTATGTGAAGGGGTAATGTGTGAGAAGTTGTAAACATTAAACAAAAGGATAATACTAGAGAGATCAAATTTACAAACTAAACCAATAAGAAATAAACATGTTAATTAATATTTAACTAATAATAATCTAATTATCAACAACCACAACATTTGGTTTATAAAATTTGGTTTAACAATTTGACCACCCTAGCATTGTCCTAAACGAAAACTGGGCAAATAAAGCTTAGAAAAATGCATGTGAGTTGCGGGAGCAAGTTGAGCAAAATGTTGAATGTTTGAACTATGGGAGAACCAGACCCTTCAACGAACGCCTTGGACTCACTTCATACCAACATTTAAATGTTAATCAAATGAAATGGAATGGACCACCACATCCATCCTTTTTGGTGACGAATGACATTAGTTTCCTTGCAAAAAGAAATTTAACACGACGAATTGGAAATCATTTGCGGAGAAAGAGAGAAAGTGATGGATCTTCACACGTTTCACGCTTCACTTGCATATGCATGTAAATACTAAAAAGATGAAGCCTTGTTAATATTTGGATGTGAATAAAAAATTATGCTCCTTGAATCCACTTGATTCCGGGCTACATGCACATAAGAACCTAGGCGTTCTTTAGGTCTTGTCTCTTATTTATAACGATTTTGGCATATTCCTAAAACCTTAAACCCTAATTTAGGCGTTCCAAGTTTCCAACCCTATCTTTTGGCACTTTCAGCGATAGTGTGCAAAAATATGAAATACTTAATTTTGTGCTTAGAAGCTAAATGGGAGTGTTTTAGTTTTCTCTTTACTTGTAAGTGAGAGGTTAGGTTCGATTTTTGCTAAAGACGAATTTAAACAACATTATTGTTAGCTCATGGTAAGACTTAACCCACTTCTCTATCCCTTTTTAGTGTAGATAATTACGTTTTTTCAAAAAAAAATCTTTATTTTCAATTAGTTTTCGAGTGTTTATTGTTAAGCATATACTTGGACATTTGTATCATGTGTCAAACATGGCTCCCTTACATGTAACGAAAAATTCATTCTTGTCTTCAAATTATAATCCGACACATAAAAAAGTGACTCACTAAATTTACAATTAGATAAGTTTAATTTACACACATGTTAAATTGTGATTTATTTACAAGAAGAAATGATTATTTACATATAAATCAAATATTTCTCTTCACGAGTCTAGAGTGTTAACAAGTCGTGAATGTAAACTTGTGATGATGACCATTCAGTTTTCTACGAAAGGCAAAATTATTGAGAAGACCAAGACATTTTTATGTTATGGTTCATATTAAGAACAATTATTTAATTTTATTTACTTATTAACAAAATTAGTTGGATTTATGCCTATCTAGTCATAACTAGTGGCTATGACCTCAATTTGTTCTCCTTTCAACATCAAAATTAAACATAAAAAAGTCACTTAGTATTACAGTCTAGTGATATTCATATTTGCTTGTAAGTGATAGGTCTTAAGCTCAATTCTCATCAAATGCGAATTTGAATCACATTATTAGAAACCAATTTTGAGGCATAGCTCACTTACTTACCTCTTCAGTATAAATAATATCGTTTGTTCAAAAAAATTTAAGCATAAAAGAAAAGAAAAGAAAACGAATGAGCTCAATTCTCTTTTCAGACTTGCCATTATAGAATCTCAAAAAAGATTGGAATGCTTTTGTGAAAAGCTCTACTGTTTATAAGCAATGCCTTTTTGTGAGTGGAAGAACTATTGTTAAAAGTGTGTTTACATACTCGTAAGATTTATATTAAGAATTCTATTGTTTTCTTTAAAAAAATAAAAATAAAAATAAAAACTCGGAAGTGCGTCTTAGAATAGCACTTAAAACTGTTGATTATCTAAAAATGCTTCATAACCATTCTTAAACCAGTAAAAAATGAACCCTAAGCATCTTTTAAGTGCTCATTTGGAAACAACATGCACTAGCGTGGCTCGTGAGCTGCTACTTTAGAGTGACTAGAAAAAAATAAAGGGCTTTTAGATTCAGGTCCAAAAACATAGAGTGTTTTTAAGAATGAGTCCAATTATCTAATTATATATTTTTATTTCTTTTATACTCATTTTATATTTTCTAAAAATATTAAAAATCAATTAAAATCTTCTAATATTATGCATTTTCCAACTCCAAAAAATATATTTAATATCTTATAACAAAAAACTAATATAATAACATAAATTTATTTGCAAAACATTCTACTCTAACTCAAGTAACAAATATATGAATGTATATTGTACCTATACGTGAGATATGAAATCTAATTAAAAGGTAGAAAAAACATAACATACCTACAAGCAAGACACATTAATCAGTAATAGGTATATATATATATATATATATATGTCATATAGGTAGATAAATATAGTTAACCTGTGATATAGGTTGATTATAAAAAATAAAATCTATAAATGAAGTTTAAAGAAGGAGGAAGAACGAGAAATAACAAAAAGATAAATAAAAAGAAATAAGCAAAGAGATAATTGGGAATAAATTTGATTTTTATAATAAATCTTATCATTGAACAGATAACTATTGATAATTAAATAATTAAATATAAAAAAAATTAGCCTTATTTTAATAAACTGGACGATTCCTACTATTGGCTCAAAAAATTGGACTTATATCAAGTTTCCCCTAAAAATAAAATAAAAAACTCAATTAATTGAATCACGTTTTAATCCTATAATATTTGCACAAGAGTGAAGTGCTGATTTGGTTCATGAACTACCATCTTAATGAAAAATAGCCCTTTACATTTCATATAGGTTGTGAATCTAACGTCTAATTTACTCTCTAAAGTTAACTTTATACACTATTTCTCTATGTAAAATTATTAATCTGCCCTCCAATGTGTATCACATGCAAGTAACGTGACTTAAATTGATAGAAATATAATATAGTAGCTTCGAATATAATATTAGAGATGTAGTTGGTAATTTTTTATAATTTAAGAACTGATTTTTCTGAAGAAAAAAAAAGTAGTTTAGGGACCTAATTTTCACTGAGATGATAATTCAGGGATTAAATTGGCAATTTCAATTTGCATACGACTTAGTTGAACTACACCAGCATTTGATCCTCTCACATTCTTTCTTTCATAAGAACTCGGTCGAATTAGCTCTTTATTGGGCTAAAAGACCAGTGACCTAAGGAACCTTACTGGGTCGAAGTTGTAGTATTTTCAACTCGAGTTAACCTATCTCGGCCCAAGCTGTTATTTTAGCCTTAATAAGGAAACATTAGGAATAACCATCACACACATTGTCGCCGCAACCACTGTCATTTTAACACCACTGATGCCGCCGCCACCCCCCTCTACCTTCACCACTGCTACTACCCCTATAATTATCCCCGACACCACCACCATCACTAGCTCATGTGTCAACAACACATGTGTAGATTGCCGCCACTATAACCACTTCAGCACCATTGATGCCACCACCATCCCCTCCACATTCACCACCGCCGCCACCCCATCATTATCACTGACACCACCACCACCACCATTGATGCCTCCACCATTCCCTCCACGTTCACCACCGCTATCACCCCATCATTATCACCGACACCACCACTATCACTAGCGCATATCTCAACAACTCGTGTAAATTGATGACAATATATGCACATTAAACATGGTACAAATTTCTATATACTTTTAGGAAGACATGAAACAACACAAATTCTAAAAAAAATTCCATCATTTAAGAAATAAATTGTAACTTCTTGTGCTGGATGGCTCAATACGTATGTGAAAGGGTAACGTGTGAGAAGTTGTAAACATTAAACGAAAGGATAATACTAGAGAAATCAAATTTTTAAACCAAATTTACAAACTAAACCATTAGAAAATAAGGATGTTAATCAATACTTAAGTAATAACCTAATTATCAACAACCACAAATTTCATGTGAGTTGCAGGAGCAAGTTGAGCAAAATGTTGAATGTTTGAACTATGGGAGAACCAGACCCCTTAACTAATGCCTTGGACTCACTTTACACCAACATTCAAATGTTAATCAATGGAATGGAATGGACTACATCCATCCCTTTTGTGACGAATGACATTAGTTTCCTTGCAAAAAGAAATTTAACACGACCAATTGGAAATCATTTGCAGAGAAAGAGAGAAAGTGATGGATCCTCACACGTTTCACGCTTCACTTGCATGTGCATGTAAATACTAAAATAAATTATGCTACTTGAATCCACTTGATTCCTGGCTACATGCACATAAGAACCTAGGCGTTCTTTAGGTCTTGTCTTTTTATTTAGGGGTGTGATATCCACACACTTTTTTATTTCTCACACATCTTTCTAATTTTTGGTCGTCGGATCAGATGAAATAAAGAAAAACAACGGATAAAAATTAACAAGAATTGTGTGAGAAGTAAAAAGGGGTGTGTGGATAGCACACCCCTCTATTTATAACGATTTTGGCATATTTCCTAAACCCTACCAAGTTTAAAACCCTATCTTTTGGCACTTTCAACGACAGTGTACAAAATTATAAATGCTTAATTTGGAGCTTAGAAGCTAAATGGGAGTGTTAAATTCTTTAGTTTCCTCTCCTTGTAAGTGAGAGGTTAGGTTTGATTTTTGTCAAAAGCGAATTTGAATCACATTATTACTAGCTCATCGTGAGGCTTAGTCCCATCTCCCCATAGACCACCTCCAACCCTTAGGTTAAAATTTAAAATTTTTAACCCAGAAAATTTAAGTTTATGCATAAACAGTTTTTTACTCCAACCGTTATGGGTTAAATTTTTAGTTTGAGATTATTAAAGAATGAATAGGATAATTTTTTTTAAAGTAACTTTAAAAAAAATTTAAAAAAAAAAAACAATTACGTAGACTATCCTCATTTAATTTTATGAACATTTTAACCTAAAAATATTGAAAAATCACTAAACTAACACTATGAAACTGGTGGAACACTATGAAAGAATATGAAACACATGAAAGAACTTTTTTAAAATTATTTTAGCCGTTATATTTAAATTTGGACTATTAGATCTTTTTTATTACCGTTGGATTTGATAATATTATACCTTAGCTATTAGATTCAATGAATTTATAAATATAAAACTAAAAAAATATACATATATATGTATATATGGTGGGCTAGTCCACTAACCCAAGAGGAATCATGGCCTAAATTTGTCCTAAAAATAAGTTTTTGGTTAAAACTCAAATTTGACCCAAGAGTTGGAGCAAGTTGGGGCAAGTTTAGAACCTAAATTTTAAGTTTTACTCCAAATGTTGGAGCAGGTCTTGGTGTAGATTATAACATTTTTTTATATATAAAAAAATAGAACTTTTTATTTTCAATTAGTTTTTGGGTGTTTATTGCCAAGCATATACTAGGACATTTGTATTGGGTGTCCAACTTGGCTCCCTTACATGTAATGAGAATTATTCATTCTTGTCTTCAAATTATAATTCGGCACATAAAAAAAGTGATTCACTAAAATTACAATTAGATAAATTTAATTGTACACACATATTAAACTGTGATTTGTCTATTAAAAGAAATAATCATTCACATAAGTCGAGTATTTCTCTTGAGCGTTAACAAGTCAGTGAATGTGAACTTGTGATGATGACCATTCAGTACTCTTAAGAAAGGCAAAATTATTGAGAAGACCAAGACATTTTTATGTTACGGTTCATATTAAGAACCATTAGGAAAATTAATGAAAAGGGCTTGAAAAGTTTTAGTTTTAATAAAAAAACCATGTTATAAGTTTTGTTTAATAAAAAACCATGTTATAAGCTAAACGGAAGGGAAGGCCAGATTTCGGCCGGAAAGTTGGACAAACTTTAAACGCTCATAACTTTGTCAATATTCAACGAAATCGAGTGATTCAAAAACGAAAATCGTAGTTCTCGAAGAGACGAAGAGAATGGTACCTTGAACGATGGCTAACTCGCCATAGTTTGGCCGTAAAACACCTCGAAAGCCTCGGAGGTCGCCAGAAACTGGGTAAGATTCAAAATGATATAACTTTGTCAATACTCAAAGAAATCGAGTGATTCAAAAACGAAAATCGTAGTTCTCGAAGAGACGAAGAGAATGGTACCTCGCACGATGGCTAACTCGCCGTGGTTTGGCCGGAAAACGCCTCGAAAGCCTCGGAGGTCGCCGGAAACTGGGTAAGATTCAAAATGATATAACTTTGTCAATACTCAAAGAAATCGAGTGATTCAAAAACGAAAATCGTAGTTCTCGAAGAGACGAAGAGAATGGTACCTCGCACGATGGCTAACTCGCACGATGATTCAAAAACAGTCACTTTTTCAGAAACAGTCACTTTTCCAGAAACAGTCATTTTTCCAGAAACAGTCACTTTTTCAGAAACAGTCATTTTTCCAGAAACAGTGAACAATCACTTTTTCAGAAACAGTGAACATTCATTTTTCCAGAAACAGTCACTTTTCCAGAAACAGTGAACATTCATTTTTCCAGAAACAGTCACTTTTTCAGAAACAGTGAACAGTCACTTTTCCAGAAACAGTGAACATTCATTTTTCCAGAAACAGTGAACAATCACTTTTCCAGAAACAGTGAACATTCATTTTTCCAGAAACAGTCACTTTTTCAGAAACAGTGAACATTCATTTTTCCAGAAACAGTCACTTTTTCAGAAACAGTGAACAATCATTTTTTTCAGAAACAGTGAACATTCATTTTTCCAGAAACAGTGAACAATCACTTTTCCAGAAACAGTGAACATTCATTTTTCCAAAAACAGTCACTTTTTCAGAAACAGTGAACATTCATTTTTCCAGAAACAGTCACTTAAACACCAAAGGGCTTGGTGTGGTTGCTGCTCGCTGGAGCTAAACAGAAGGGAAGGTTAGATTTCGGCCGGAAAGTTGGACAAACTTTAAACGCTCATAACTTTGTCAATACTCAACGAAATCGAGTGATTCAAAAAAGAAAATCGTAGTTCTCGAAGAGACGAAGAGAATGGTATCTTGCACAATGGCTAAATCGCTGTGGTTTGGCCGGAAAAGGCCTCGAAAGCCTCGGAGGTCGCCGAAAACTGGGTAAGATTCAAATGGATATAACTTCTTCAATACTTAACGAAATATGGTGATTCAAAAAGGAAAGTTGTATTTCTCGAAGAGACGAAGAGAATGGTATCTTGCACAATGGCTAACTCGCTGTGGTTTGGCCGGAAAAGGCCTCGAAAGCCTCGGAGGTCGCCGGAAACTGGGTAAGATTCAAATGGATATAACTTCTTCAATACTTAACGAAATATGGTGATTCAAAAAGGAAAGTTGTAGTACTCAGGGATACAAAGAGGAGGAGGAGAATGAGGAGGATGAGGGTCAAAGGAGAGCCATGAGTGACTGGCTGGTGGTCGAGCTGTCTGTTGGTTTTGTGGGTTTTACTTTGTTTTGAGATGGTTTTTTGTTAAAAAAAGTTATAGCATGGTTTTTGGTTAAAATAAACTTAGTTTAAGCCCTTTTTATTAAAACTCCCCAATTTGTTCTCCTTCAACATCAAAATTAATCATAAAATAGCCACTTAATATTACGGTCTAGTGATATTCATCTTCATTTGTAAGTGATAGGTTTTAAGTTCAATTATCGCTAAAGGCGAATTTGAATTATATTATTGCAAACTCATGGCAAGGCATAGCTTACTCCACCACTTCTTAAATGTAGATAATATCGTTTGTTAAAAACAATTTAAGCATGAAAGAAAATAAAACAAAACGAATGAGCTCAATTCTCTTTTCAGACTTGCCATTATAGAATCTCAAAAAAGATTGGAATGCTTTTGTGAAAAGCTCATTAGTTTATAAGCAATGCCTTTTTGTGATTAGAAGCACAATTAAATGAATTAAATATCCAGTGTTTTTGTAATCCATATTCCGTAAGAATCTTTAAGTGTTCCTTTGAGATTACTTATGTATGAAGCACTTCTGTATATAAGAACTATTCTTAAAAGTGTGTTTTATATACTGTAAGGATTTATATTAAGAATTCTAGTTTTTTTTTTTTTGGAAAAACCTTGAAAGTGCATCTTAGAATAGAACTTAAAAGTGTTTTCTAGAGAAGCAGGTGTATAATGCACTTTTATGATTAGAAAGCACTTGTAAAAATTCCTATCAAACGTTGTTATAAACGCTTCCGACTATCTAAAAACGCTTCATAACCATTCTTAAACCAGTAAAATACGCACCCTAAGCTCATTTGGAAACGACATTCACTAGCGTGACTAGAAAAGAACTCGACTAATTGAATCACGTTCCTGTAATATTTGCACAAATACAACTTTTTATCAAACTTTCTGAACCAGATCTATGATCTACAAAATCTTCATTAATTCCCTTTGGACGCCCGCCGCCATCTTTTTCCATTGGACCCTATTTGATTTTCCCGCATCTTTTTCCAGCCTAGAATAGTAAAAAAGTATCCTATCCAAAATTGATACAAATTCATATGTGAATTGCTAAAAGTGGAACTTTAATTTCAAAGACAGTCTAATATAACAAGCCAAATACAAAAGAAGAGATCATGCGTGTACAGAGAGTGACACACTACCTAAATAGTCTAATATAACAAGCCAAATACACACTTGCGTATTTGACAATTGATATGCAATAATCTCTACTCATTTGATTAAAATCTTGTCCATGATTTTTACCACTTAAAACCATTATCACAATGTCTTTTTCAATAACAAAAAAAAACAAACAAACAACAAAACAAAGGATTAGGTGCATTTGAGTAGACGGAGTCAACCTCGGAACTGGTCCGGATGAAGCCATGGTTTGGTGTGCTGACTCCGCTCGGTCCAGCAGTCAGTCTGTATGTTGCGTATAGAGAGATTTGGATTCCATCGAGATTCTTATATCCTATCCATTCATTGTACATTCCGCAATCAGAAATTATTATAGTTTTTTTTATTTAAAATTAAAGACAAATAGTACGTAACAAAATGTAATCATACTATGTATAAAAAATAGACGAATTCATAAGATTCTAACAAAAAAATCCAAAAAATATCCTCATCCCACATAGAGTGCAACTTGTCTATTTTTATATTAATATTATAAAACATATACAAAATTTTGTGCATGTCACCTATGCATGTACATAAAACAAAATTTTGTTTTTTCAAATTTCTCCACCAAAAAAAATTCAACAATTAACATTGGTCAGCTTTCCAGAGAACTCTGTGTAGCATTGTTTGTGTTTTAAAAAAGAAAATTTTGTTTTATGTACCAAATACATACGTCACATGCTTACACAAATGCTTACAATACCATTATTTTGTTTTCTATTTAAAATATAGATGAGGACTATCATATACAATTAAAAACAATAAAAAAAACAAAAGAGGACAACTAGTTGGTGGGTATGTAATCATATTTAATGAAAGCATTTTTGTTCAGCATTATAAATTATAATTTATGCTCATCATATACATTTTATTATTATTTGTCATATACTATTTTACTTAATTTTGGTTAACTTTAATATTATATATTCTTAAAAATTCTCCTCGTGTTGTGGCCTATATTTTCTAGAGAGGTGCGGCAAAGAGAAGAAGAGATATTGGAGAATAGACTTGAGGAATTGTGTTGTTATGTTATTCTATTCTCCAGTCCTTGTGCCTTTATTTATAGTAATTAGGAAGAGAGATACTTGCTCTCCAAGTAATACAAAGTCTATTAGGAAAGATCTTCTAGATCCCAAAGGATTCCTACTCTATCTCTACATAGGATTTACACAATCACATATTGATAAGAACATATGTCACAACACCTCGTACCGTTGAGTTTTCTAAAAAAATAAAAAATTTAATATTACATGTTCGTTTTCCAATTATGAAAAAAATTAACTACGGTTTAAGTGAAAGGACATTTGTCATATGATGAGGTGTATGCAGGCCCGGCCCTAGCCTAGGGCAGCCAGGGCGACCGCACAGGGCCTCAAAAAATTGAGGGCACCAAAAAATTTAATTTCTATTATTATAATGTTATGTCCAGTAAGTGTATAAAAATATAAAACTGGATATTTGTCATAAGTTGTCATTTGCAGCAGTGTTTCGTTGCTTTCTTGCAATGAAAAGAAACACGGGTTCGAAATACAAAACTGCTTATTTTTTATGCATTTATTTCATCTTTGGTTTAAATAAGTAGCTATATTTCTATATGTGCTTTTGACGAAACTGGTTTTTACAAATTCATTTTCAATTAATTACCACCCTTTGGCAAATAATAATAATAATAGTAGCCACCCAAGTTTAGATCAAAATGAGGGCCTTTTTTTTTTAACTTTAACAAAAAGCTTCCGGTACTATTTACTTTAACGAAAAACCATATTTTTACACTAAAAAGTCAATCTTGGTACTATTCACTTTATTCTTTATTTTGTCATTATCGTTAAAGCTCAAAGTTTTCAAGCTCTTTTCATAATTTTCCTTTTTCTTTAGCAATGATGTTCTGTTTCAATATAATGTTATGGTTTAGGGTTACATTTCTTTCTTATCCAAGAAAAATGAGTTATATTTTTAATAATATATATGTGGTATTTCGTTTTTCAATCATTTTTTTGGTTCATTCATTGTTTATAACATTATATATAAAAATTGGAGAGAGAAAAATATGACCATTCTTATGAGGCCCCAAGGGACAGTAAATTAGAAAATTATCCCAATAACTATAAATTTTATACAAAAATACCTTTCATATTTTAATTGATTTTTGCTTGTGAAATATTTGTGTACCCTTATCTAATTACAAACTAAAGTGTAATGTTACGGCTTATATGTGAAATCTATTTTTTCTTCATTTTTAAGTGAGAGGTTTTAGGTTTGAGTCTTTTAAATGACAAGTTGGATACCAAATTATGGCCAACCCATCTTGCTACTTAGCATAATTCCTCACATCCTGCTATCGTTTTATCAAAGAAAAGTTACATCGGCATGCACAAATATGAACACTAAAACAATTGATTTTTTTTTCTGACGTGAAGTTATACTAGGGCACTTTTTTTGGTATTGCCCCGGGCCTCAAAAATCTCAGGACCGGCCTTGGGTGTATGGTGAGCATATATCATAGTTATGGAAGTGAGCAAAAATGCTTTAATATTTAATTGGGTGCATTTTTGCTCACCATCATAAACTATGGTGTATGCCCACCACCTTATTTATCACTGTTAGATAAGTTTGAATTTCAAGATTTATGTAGTGGATAGGCACAAATCTCAAAATTCAAACTCATCTAACAGTGATAAATAGGGCAATGAACATTACCACCACTTGAGGCTAATAAGCAAAAATGCACTTCTATTTAATTAACATAGAAGAGGACTTTTGTTTTCCCAGTGACTTTTCCATATGTGTAAATGATCCCTGTTTAATTATAACATAGAAGAGGACTTGTGTCTTCCCAGTGACTTTTCCATATGTGTAAATGATCCCTGTTTAATTATAACATAGAAGAGGACTTGTGTCTTCCCAATGACTCTTCCATGTATTTGTATGAGGTAATGTTAGGAAAATAAAATTTGTAAACAAAATTTTGGATCTAATGATAATTGGTTTATTACTTAAGCGTTAATAAACATGATAATTCTTATTAGTGACATATTATTTAGTTTTCAAATTTAATCTTTAATTTTAGTCTCTCTAACATTACTCGTTTATATGATAACATATCAGGTAAACAAACAAATTACTGCACTGTTTAAAAATAAATTACGAATTTTATGTTACTGATATATATATATATATATATATATGTGTGTGTTTTTTTTTATTTTACCTTGACCGATTACTTTATTTTACTAATTTTTTGGAGCTACAGGATGTTTAACGCGATATCGCAAATATATATTGGAGGTTCTAAGTTTCTAACAGGGCTTTCGCAAGGAAAGTGGAGCTACAAGGGAATTTGGTTGAGGTTTTGTGAGCTCAAGAATTATTTGGAGTTGTTTGCTTGTTGAGTTGAAGGGGGCTTCAATATTGCAGAGCCTCCTCTATTTATGGGTGAGGCTTCCATGATAAACAAGCATGCCCAGGCAGAGTCTTAATGAGACTGTTTACCTCGACATTTACTTAAATATTTCCTTTCTTAACAAAAACTTCATCCAAGCTCGGCATCTTTGACTCCAACTAAGATTGAATTTGATCCATTATGCAACTTATTCATCTTTATCTGATCAGGCATGCATTCTGATCTCTTGGATGGTTCGTATTTATCCATGGTTTATTATAATCCTTGGCAATTTCAATTTGCATGGGACTCAACTGAGCTACACCTGCACTTGATCCTTTCATAGTCCTACTTTCAGAAGGACTCAGTCGAATTAGCTCTTTATTGGGCTAGAAGACCAATGACCTGACTGAAACTGCCACCGGTCCTGATTCCTCATTGTCAGGATCAATAAACATACTGAAGACCTCTCTTTCATCGACCCCTCCGTCAACTTCCTCTCACTCGAAATCTTTGTTACTGTCCCTATAGTCCTCCAAAATAAGTGAATCCTAACGCAGCGGGATGCTCGTATCACCATCATTCTCACCATGGACATGAACCTCCGCCTCATACTTATCCCTGGAATTCAAATCAATTCCGATAACCCCATTCTCATCGTCCTCCGAATCGATCCCAACCTCAAACCAGCCTCACGCAATTCTCGTAAGCATCATCGTCAGCCCTACTTATATTGGAAGTTTCCTCGCCAAATTCAGACCCACAAACCCTCATCCCCACAAAGAAATCCTCCTCCTTGGAATCATCAACTCATCCCCATCCAAACAATGCCCAAAATCCAATCCCGACCCTAACCCTAAACTCAAATCGAGGTCCAAACCCTCCATACCCACATCGCAATTCGACTCAATAACCCCAAAACTACGATTTTCCTCGTCAATATCTTCATAAACCAAAACAGGACTGCGAGCAGTTACCTGAGACGACTGCTCGACCTGCTGCTGGAACAGATCCATGATGAAATTGACCTGGTTCTCGCGGCGGTCCAGCAAACCGAATGTGTCGGTCCGGTTGGATGTGGAATTGTGCTCCCCTGAGACGGCGTCATTGCGGATGACGTGGACGGTGGATTGGTACTAGGAGAAGATGTCGCCGTCATGGTCGTCAGATTCATCTTCGCAGACGGTGACGATGTGGGGAGGGCGGAGGGAGCGATCGGAGGACGGGAAATCGGGATCGGAGAAGTAGAGGTCGAGGTCGAAGTCGCGGTGGGCGCGGTAGGTGAGGTGGAGAGGCTCGTCGTCTGGGTCATGGAGGTGGAGGAAGGTGACCTCCGCCATTAACATGTCTTTCTGGGTTGCCCGGGGGGAGAGAACTGGGTCCCAGAGGGTGTTTTTTTGGGAGATTATATTCATACACCCCAAATTACTTTCCTCACACTCTTTTAATTTTTTAATATTTTTTTTTGAGAGATTATATTCACACACCCCAAATTACTTCTCTCACACCCTTTTTAATTTTTTAATATTTTTTATCAAGTGTTTGTGATGGGTAGAAAATATTAAAAAAATTAAAAAGGTGTGGGAGAAGTAATTTGGGATGTGTGAATATAATCTCTTTTTTTTTTAACTTTTATTTATTATTTTAATATTTAAAATTTATTAAATGATTTTTTTTTAGTTTTTAATAATATTTTATTAATTTGTTTTAATAAAAACTGGGCCTCGGATCAAGCCACGTTAACGAAAAGTATAATATTGGACTAAATTTTAAAGACGTATGACATTATTAATTTTAAAAAATAAGGTATGAAAGTATCGTGAAAGTTGAAACTTAGAGGGGAGAGAGAGAGAGAGAGAGAGAGAGAGAGAGAGAGAGAGAGTAAAAAACAAACTGAAAATTGGTGGTGGTTTCTAGAACGGTGGTTGATTTGGTCAAAGAAAATGGTTAGTTAATTAATAATAAAATATGAAAAGAGGTGAATGTTAAATGAGGAGTTAGGAGAAAGTAAGTGAAAATGTTGCTAGTACTCTCTTAAATCATATAACATTGGTATCTTTCTTGGTATTTTGCCAAGTCTTTTTTAATTGTTGTTGTTTTATTATTAACGAAATACAAATTAAAAAAAGTCACATTAGTATCTATAAATAAGAGTTTGGCTACTCTGTGCACGTACAAGGGAATTACCAATTAGAAAGCTCATAGCACTGCAACTATAGCCTCTTTTGAAGCTTTTGCCCCAACACTCCCCAGCTCAATTTGTAAGTGTAGTAGTTAGACTTACTTTGTTTCTTTTCCCTTTTTGTTGTTTTTTTTCCCACATATGCTCGATTGACATAAAATCTCATTGAATAAATGAGCAGATTAAACATGACAATTACAGTTTTTCCTATAGTTCTTAACCGCAAGAACTATGACGATTGGAGTTCTCGGATTAAGACCTACTTTTTGGCCAAAGATCTTTGGGACGTTGTACATCCTGAAACAGAAGATAAAGAAAAAGCTAAAAGTAGGGCTTGGAAGAAGAAGGATGCCAAGGCCTTATATGCAATCCAAAATTCTTGCGGGGATGATGCTTATAAACTTATCAAGGACAAAACTACCGCCAAAGAAGCATGGGATACTTTGTTACAAAAATTGAAACCAGGTCATGATGAACGACCATTAAGCAAAAAAGGTACGTACATGTATAAAAAGTGGAAGGAAAAAAGAAAAGATGATAAACGTACGGGCAACAGTTGTACCTTGATGATTTGTGTTTTTTTATGGATTAAAACATTCTGATATGATGCGTTACATAACTAAGATGTATTTGCAATTTTAAAATGTGGTGTATCAGAATATGCACAACAATTATTACTCCAGTACTAGCCGAACTACTCACACACATAGGCATTATGAAGGGAAAGGAAAACGTAAATTAAGAATTGAATCGTAACATCTAAATGAGTAGTGTCATACTTACTATCTATTTGTATCATTTTTCGAATTGAAGTAAAGTCCACCAACATATATGAGTCTCATCTCTATTAAAAAGATTGTACAAATAATGGTATGAGTAGATGGTAAACATATCATTTTGCATCTAAACATTTTGATTTTTGTTTTCATTTTCAGACAGGAGACCAGTTATTCAAGCGTTCCCAACCCAGACCGACCATGATGCAACACCAGAGTTGACAATGGAAGAAGGGCGCACTGGAGGTATATATATGTATACCTTGGTCCTCACAAATTAAGACTTCTATATATCTCTATTTAATAGTAATTAAATCTTCATTGACTATTAAGAGAATTTTTATTTGTTTTGTGTTTGTTACGTAGAAATGCAGAATGAATATTTTAGATTTGCTAATAAGTGATAATAATTTTATACATGAACGCTGGTCAATTGATTTGCATTCTCTTTTAATTCATTTATCTTTTGCAGTTTAAATAATTTGTTTTCAAATTGTATTAATTATTTTTTTGCTAATATGGGCAGTTTAACAAAGTTGGAATATGTATATAAAACATGGCATGCAGGAGCAAAGTCTGTCAACGGTGAAACTTTCGTCAAATATGTGGTTTCTTTGAAATGGAATGATGCGATCAAGTTTCTTGGCAAACATCCCGATGCAGGAAGGGCAATAATTTCAGATGGCGGCACAGCTCTTCACTATGCAATCTGGAATTTGAGGAGTTGCAGCGCGCGCATTATAGAACAGTTGGTGGGTTCAATGACAAAGGAAGACTTGCAAATAAAAGACAGTAATGGTTTGACAGCTCTTCATCATTTAATAAGATGTTATCCAGAACGGGTTGAAGTAGCTCAATGCATGGTTGAAAGGAACCGCCAATTACTTACTATTTTAGATTCTCAAGAGACGCCTCTAGTTGTCGAGGCTCAGTCGAGGGAAAAAGGGGAAAAAATGGCAATCTATCTCTATTTCGAAACTCCACCCACAACACTAGAAGTTACCGATGCCGCTCAACTTATTTCTCTCGGTTTTCGTCTGGAAAGATTTGGTACAAGTTTTCTCTGCATACTTGCAATACATATTGGTCGCGTTTCAAACACGATCAATTATTAATGTCGAATTTTTTTTCGGTTACAAACTGTTTTATGCATAATTATAATTTTTTTTTTCACCCTTCTGTTATATATAGAAATTGTGTGGGATTTGATTCAGCGTTATCCAAAATTAGTCATGGTTAAAGACTACAATGGAGATTTTCCCTTAAAACAAGTGGCAAGTAAGCCTTCTCCATTCTCAAGTGGAAATCGGTTCAGTTTACTGGAAAAGTTGATTTATTACGGTTAGTACCTTTTTATTTTCTCCTCGTATTTTATGTGACTGCAATTGTCAAATTATCCATCACAATTCAATCCCTTCATATCTACTCTATTCACACGATTAAAATCAACAGACTTTGTAATTAGTGTTTTGTTTCCACATGTCTAACCAATCAGTTTTTTTGCAGCAACTAGCAAGCAGGAATAAATATATATAAAAATAAAAGAAGTGGAAATTTCAAATATATATAATTAGTGGCTTGACTTTATTGTCCAAACCAATCATCTATCTATCGATATATGTTTGGTTCGGTGAATAGAGTCAAGTCAATGTGGTGAGTAAGTTATTAATTTTTAGAGGCTTCTTGATACAGGTGTTTTATTTTTTAATTTTGTTGATACTAATCTCGCTTCAAAAGAATATTTCTTGGAATTAATGATTGGGCTTGTGTTCTTATTTTGATAGGTATACGCATAAAACCTCTTCCTTCCACTGATAGTTGTGTAAATGTTCAAAAACCTGAAAGTGATCAGCGTGTTCGAGGGTAGCTCATTTGCCTAGGTATTTTGCATGTATGCAATGTAATTTGGTTACTATTAATGCCATGGTAAATTGTTCCATATTTCCTAGTTAGGGTTATAACTAAGTCGAGCAAAACGAAATATTACACTGCTCAAGCTTGGTTTATTTAATTTTTCTAGAGCTGAAACCAAGCTTGACTTTCTTCTAAGTAGAGCTGAGCTAGAGTGAGCTTAAAGTTGTTTGAGCCATTTACTATTCCTCTAGTAACAAAAATTCACAACTTGGCAATGCATTTAATAAAATAATATATAAACCACTATTACTATAACACAAAACTTCCAAACTTATACTTTAAGATAGTCATATAAACGTTTTTTTTCTTTTGACGATGGAAACCACTAGGAGCCAAGTCATCATGCATGTAGTTTCTTTAAAAACACAAGAAGACGAGGGGATATATCAATCTCTGCATTACGAAGGAGTGAAACTGAATATAGTCAATCTATTTGGTACAAAAAGAATATAATTCTTCAAAATTTAAATCTCGAACATGCAAGTGGAAGTGAACAAAGGTTTAGAATGCCCAACTCGAGTTCGGACTCTCATAGATGTATTCATTGGGGCCACCAGCTCTGATTTGGCATGTCGTTTGACCTGAGCGCTAAAAGTTTGATGTTGCCTCATGTGTGGTGGGGGCATACAAACTTCTTGAATAGAAACTAGTTCAAGTTGTGTTCTAAAAGGTACAAGCTACTACAAGTCGAACATAACAATATTCAAGTGTGACTTGCCTTATGAGGAATCTGTCGAATAAGAAAACGAGTAATACTACAATTATTATATTTTTTTATATTTATATTATCTTTTTAATAAAAATATAACTCACCATCATAAGTGAATGCCACCTTTATTGAAGATATGCTACAAATGTAGAATGAAAATCTGATGAGGGCAGTTCCACCCCCACCCCCAATTGCCAGGGTAATTGTTGCCCATAAAACTAAAAACCTTGCTATACCCATACGAAACAGTCAGGCAATCACTGGGGTCCATACTGCCGGACTGCTCAATTGGGCTTGATTTCCTGACCTTGAGCCCGAGTTCCATCTGACGTCATGCTAACGTCAGCATGACGTCGGCTACTTCAAAGTCCCCGTAACCCCAGAAGCTACTAGAGCAGATGGAGCATACGCGGAGGGGGCCAGTTGCAGACTGAAAAACCCAAAACCCAGATCTGTGGAGGCAGGATTGAGACAGAGAGAGAGAGAGGAAGGCAGAGGGGCCGTGGCGGGACCGAGAGAGGGAGAGGGAGAGGGAGAGGGAGAGGAAGAGAAAAAGGAAGCGAGGGAGAGGTAGAGGAAGTGGAGATGAGGCAGAAAAAAAGAGGAAGATAGAGGGAGAGGGTAGGGAGTGGAAGATGAAAAGGGCCAGAGAAAACGAGGAAGAGAGGAGATTCTTCTATAATAAAAAAAATAAAAATAAAATAAAATATTTATTAATTAATAATAAAATAGTATTAGTTTTTTTTTTTGTCACAAAAGAATATTATTAAATATAGATAAAAATGTTTACATCAATAGTCAGAGTATTAAATAATCATTCCGGCTCCAAGCAATTTCACAAATGAAAACTCTCTATATGCACGACATACTTCGCCACCATATGCATAGCCTCATTGCAGGATCAAAGAGTATAAAGAAATTCTATATAACCTCATTGCTGTTTGCTATGCTCAATATCCCATAATATACATTTTTATTAGTTATTTATTAAATGTTTAATAAAGTCCGGACAAATTATTTATGAGGATTCCACCCCAAAAAGAGACGTGCTTACTCTTGTGTAGGAATTGTTTAAAGGGAGAGATTCTCATTTTTTCAAAAAAATAGGGACATGTTCTTTACCGTTGGGTTTAACTTGATAAAATTGTGTGGTTAAAATTGTGTAGCATGTGTTTTAATATCAACCACACAATTTTATTAAAGTCAATCTAACAGTAGAGAGCGTGTCCCTATTTTTTTTTTTTAAATGGGAATCCCTCCCCTTAAGCTCCCTGTCTTGTGTACTAAGCAAAGAACAAACTTCTTTTTGTTTTGTTGTTGTAATATATAATTTTCTTAATAAGCGTGCGTCAGCGTATGTGTGTGTGTGTGTGTGTATATATTGTAGGTATATGTATGTATCTAATAACTAACATTTTTTGCCCTTAGAGTGGACTGGCATGGCAATATTGAGTGCAATGGTGAAGGTATTCAGAAGAAATTTGGCTAGGCCACATTCATATCTCTTTATTGATTTATGATTATTGTTTTATTAGTAGTCAATATTATTTTAAAATGATTGTAATTGTTTGTTTCAATGAAACTAGAAAACGATCCTATATATAAGATGAAACTGGTGCATGAGCGGATCCAGCAGTTTCTACCTCTCATATGTAAAGCAACTGAACTTGTGGAATCTAATGAAATAATGAAAAGCTTGGATACAGCACTGTGTGTAGCGGCAAAACGAGGAAATGTAGAGTATATTACTCATTTTCTTAAAAATCCCTCACATCATGTAGATGACATTAAGAACGAAAAAGGACAGAACTTGTTGCAAATTGCCGCTGAATGTCGTCAACGCCAAGTTTTCGATCTTATATATGTCCTCTATGATGAGCTCAAAGAACAACGTAAATATGGCAAACATCAATCCGATCGAATACGGGACATAGTGGGCAAGAAAGATCACTTTGGCAATAATATGCTACATACGGTAGCATGTATTTCCTCATTGTCCAAGATTGATCACACTCAAGGTGCGCCCTTACAAATGCAAAGAGAACTACAATGGTACAAGGTGATTACCTATCCATCTAAATGTATGAGGTTAGAATTGGAGGACACATTTTTTTATACACATTTGAACTTTGATTTATAGTTCATATTACATAATTTTTTTTTTAATAATATAACCCATGTATATTTTAATTCATTATTCATAGATTATTTTTGGAAAAAAAAAATTAGATAAATCTAAGACTGCTAAAGTATTTATAGCGAAGAAAATAGACAAATAAATTCTAAAAAGGTACTAAAATGATTACCATTTCATCTACGTCAGATTGTTTCAAATTTGTAAGTTTTAGTAGAGTTGGTCTTTGTGAAAAGATCTAAAAAATAGATAGTATCATATTGAAATATCTTAGAAGTGGACCTTCAAAAAGTGTCAAAATATATGTCTCTCGATTCTCACCCATTTATGTGAATATATATTATTTTGCGTATATATTGTTTATATATATTATTTTGCTTCTATATTATGGCTACAGTTTTACTCTCATTTTCTCCTTCTCATTCACTTATTTTGTCATTTGATTTACTCTTAAAAAGAAAAAAATGCAAAAATTACTTCCTTAAAGTAAAATAAAAAACTTGTCAACTTGCACAAGGAAATAGTTTAAATTAAAAAGGAAATCATTACTTACGTACTATGAGTCTATGACTGTCATCCTATGCTTAACTAGTGATTTGGGTTATGTGGTGTTTCAAACGGCAAATGTACAAGGATTTATCATATGAAGAGATACGGATTCCATAGTCACATCTCTAAAAATATTTTGTTGCAAAAATTACAGGAGGTGGAAAGTATTGCATATCCCAAGGATTGTGAATCTGTAAATAAAGATAATATGACATCACGAGAAGTATTTACAGAAAATCACAAAGAAATGGAGAAAGAAGCAAAATCTTCAATAAAGGAAACAGCAACTTCTTGTTCAGTTGTAAGTGCTCTTATTGTCACCTTAATGTTTGCTGCAGTATTCAAGATTCCTAATAGAAAAGATGGTAATAATGGAGTTCCTGGTGGAAAGTTGTCCACAGCACTTATAGTTTTAGATGCAATCTCACTTTTTTCTTCGACAACTTCGGTTATCATATTTTTGGGAATTCTCACGTCAAGTTATTCTGAAGATGATCTATGGATACATCTCCCCGACCAAATGATGATGGGCCTTTTCACCCTCCTTTTATCTATCGTCTCCATGATAAGTACCTTTTCTTGTGTCCTTTACATTGAACTTGACGGGAAACTGTGGGTTGTTATTTCATGCATTTTGTTTGTTAGTGTTCCACTTTCCCTGTTCATCTTGAAGAAATCTGGGTTACTGTTCGAGATACTTATTTCTACGTATGGACCAATAATGTTCAGGGAGATCAGAAAATGGGTGCCAGTGCCCAAATGGGTGGCCGGGCTTGAATTCGTGAAAGGTCTTGTATCCAGCTATTTTTAGATGTAGTACTTTTTAAGAAGCTTGTACAAAGAAGTCACTGTATCTGTATGTTCTTCCATCCTACAAATAAATCCAACTTCCATGTTTATATTTATGATTTTTGCTTAATATTTCGTTTGGTGAATTTCCATTTTTGAGTTTACATAAAGTCGGCTAGAGTTAAGAACTAAGTTAAAATACAATATAAGGATGAATATTAACTTGCACATATATCGATCAAGCCAACCAGAAGAGTGTACACAAGTACGAGTGCTCTCTCTTGCTCGTTTTGTAGATGGGGTTGTACAACTACAAGAAAAATATAATGCAGGTATAGGAGCATGTGTGGAGGTTTCAACCCAACATGAACAAATTGATACACAAATTTTGATAAAAAAAATATTTCAAAAATCAATGTAAGAAATTTATATTTAAAAAAAAAAAGACTATTCACGCTTCAATCTAACAGTCACGATTTTTTTATATAAAAAATATTTAAAAAAGTCAAGAAAAAATACATTTAAAAATCTATTTTTTTCTTGTAAATACTAAATCATATTCTTCACTCCTTACACCAAAACTCTATTACAATATATCTGTCAATGCAAATTTTCACCGTCTTCAGTATTGACGAAAATGCACCTACAAAACAATTAACACCTTTGATCAAAGACCTAAGCCTCACGCGCCCACGAGGTGGGGGGGTGTTAGGTCAACGGATCTCCGATACCTAAGTTAGTTTCTCTGTGAGAGTAAAGTGTTTAGGACTTTTTTAGGGTTGTCAAAAGCTCTCTAAAATTGGTAGAAAATGGGGTATTTATAGGCTAGGGACCGGCCATATAGGGTTTGATGGAGAAATATTCTCTAATTATTCCCAAGATATTAAATAGGAGATAATATCTTGAGATAACAGTGTAATTATTCTAATTTAAATAAATTATGATTATTTACTTGATTGGAGTTATTCTTCAAATAGGAATGTATTAAAGATAGGATTTGGGTAATTAAACCTTATCTTTAATTCCTTGCTAAGGGCAGGTGAGCTATGGGCAGTTGTGTTCAGCTGCTAAGTCCTCCAGGGATGTGAACTGCGCGTGGGAGCATCTGAGAAGCCTGCACATTCATTGAGGGCAATCTTGTCTTTCTTGAATAAAAGTCCACGTGTCGCCTCTAGAATTTTTGGGATTATTTTTGGCTCCACAATATCCTTGTTCTCTACATTCCAATCTTATCCAAGAGCTTAGCTGACACACCCCGACTCGGAATGTCCACTAGGACTCCAAAATCGAGCTGTGTTGGCCGACACCTAGAGGGTGACGAAGCCATAAAATGTAGTGATGTGGAAATGTGAATAAATTTATACCTAAAAGTGCCTAAATACCAGAGTGCGCTGGTGAGCGGGAGTGAACCCATCTCACACGTGACGTTAGAGCATAAGTAAAGTGCAGTACAGCGGGTAAGAATCATACCCTCCGAAGTAGCCAAGAATCCTGAGGTTTGCCAAGAATCCTTGTCGATACAAACCTCGAAAGCTAAAACCTGGAGGGGCACAAGGCAAAACATGTGAGTAGACGAACAAAGCTTGGGAACCATCTTACCGTATAGAAATACAATAACCCCTCATCGAAAACCACATAATTCTTCAGAAAATAACAATACACACACACACACACACATATATATATATATATAATATGCTGAAGAATGGTAAAATCAAGGTATACTATGTCAAAGTATCTCTACAACAACCATGTAAGCAAGATAAAATAAATCAATATAAAATGAATATAAGTCGGAATCACCTATAGTGACTTATACGACTTATCTATATTTCATCAATTCAAATCTCATCAATCAAAATCTCATCAATCAATGCTAGCACATAAGTTGGAGTCACCTATAGCGATCTGTACGACTTATCCATATCTTAACAATTAATGCTAGCATATATCTCATCAATCAAGGCTAGCACATATCTCATCAATCAATGCTAGCATATATCTCATCAATCAAGGCTAGCATATATCTCATTATTCTCATCAATCAATGCTAGCATATATCTCATCAATCAAGGCTAGCACATATCTCATCATTAAGTCTTGCACACAAGTCGAAACCACCTAAAGTGGTCTGTATGACAGGCTGGGTGTAAATGAGTACGCTCAAGTGCTATGATCACGTGAAGGTTATGTGAAGTATCGCAAGTCACCTACGAGTCGGAACCACCTACAGTGGTTTGTACGACAGGCTAACACCTACCTTGAAATCCAAAGTGAGTGTAAGGTGCAGGAGGTGAACGCTCACGTGAAGGCTGGCCCTGGCCTCGAGCAGAGCACTGACATCGGGGTGCAGGACAATGAATTCTACTCAAATCCATTCATCATCAATTACCATTCGATCGTACTAATAGTATATACTTACCTGAACTTACCTTGGCCTCCTCATTGGTGTGCAACACTGTGCAATGTTGTACTAAATCACATATTAAAATGTAAACTAATTATGGCATGGCATTTATAAAACATAAAACCACAATTTCCCTTTTCCTCACTCAATGATTTATAACCAACATTAACTCACCAAGTCTTTAGATTAAATCTCACATTTTTCATCAGATTCCTTCACATTGCTCAATTTTCCAAACAAAGCTTCTGCCTCGATTATTTAATCTCACTTATTGCATGGCTGCATCTAACGTCTCGTTAGACTGCCTACGTACCCTAAGCAGGGATCAAGCCAATCGTAGTTCACAATAATTATTTGTAGGTAATAGCGTATGAATATATCGTGATATAATCTAACTCAACCCTCACATCGTATTACATAACATATGAATGTGTATAACATGGTATAAATTTCTTAATTCCATTTAAAAGCATTTATGGAATTACCAATCACACGTGTATATATATATATATATATATATATATATATATATATATATATATATATATATATATAAAATAAGAAGGAAAAGATCCACTCACCTGGAGTCCACACTATAACTCTCTAGCACGAATATCTAGATGTCTTGAACGATCATCGCCTAAAACAAATATCAAATCACATCTCAGAATCCTTACTGAGAAAACATGTCATTTATATATAACGCATCCCTACGTAATTTGATCCGGAAGATCCGTATCACGAATCTTCAATCCGTTACTTCTAAAGATCCACATTATACTTCTAGAATAATACCCCAAAGTTTCATTACGATCCAACAGTTGGATCTCCGCCAATTGCCAAAATCAAGTGGTGGTTAACATTTTATTTACGAACTTACAATTCCTATTTGGGAAGATCCGTAAATTTCTACATTCCTCAAATATTATGAATAACAACCTATTAAAATTTGGTGACGATTCAACGGTTGAATTGTCGATTCATACAAGGACCTATTAACATATCGTAGCGAATTTAGGTCCTAATGATTAATTTATGTCAATCCATTCTTAAAACTGAACTCAAGGCATTTAATAATGCCTAAAAATAGTATTGGTGGCCATTTGGCCACGCACCGCCGTGGGTGGCGGTCGGCCGCCTCGACTCACCGGAAAATCTAACTTTCTCCAAAAATTCTAAAAATTTGCAGAATTGAAGATCTCAATGAGTAGAACAACTTTCATACCTGAGAGCAAGGCCAATTTGGCCTAGAAAGGCTCCAATTGCATCAAAACTTGTCGGAACCTTAGAATTGGGTGTGCTCCAATTCGACCTCCAAAGCAACTCTGACGCCTCAACCACTGCTTGGGCTTTGTTCTAGGCCTCAATGGAAGTCTAATGGCTGTGGTAATTGAAGGAAAATATTTCGGGATTGGTGGATTTCGAACACGAGGCCACTGCACCCACCGTGCGGTTTCACCCATTTTGAAAGTCAAATCTTCCCAAATTTGATGTGAAATGGATAGAGGGAAGGTTATGGAAGAGGTTACAAGTGATAGATGGGTGAGTCTCGCCAGAGAAATAGGTGAAAATCGCCGAAATTCATGGAGAAAAAGGCAGGTCGGATCACGGGTCTTCAAAAGACCCGATTCCCTTTTTTTTTTTCTCTTTCATTTCCCTCCTTGCTCTAATTTCTGATTGGGCCATCCGAACCACCATTCTCTCATTTCTCTCTTTCCTTTTTCATCCTGGCCACACATCTTATTCCCTTTTACATCTCAGCCACACATGTGGCACTCCAGATTTTCTGGAGTCTTCCAAATAATTGGAAAAATATAAATTTTACCCTCGACTTCAATCTTTAATAACTTCTTCATTATAACTCCAAATTGCGCTTCGTCTGCACCCACGCGTTTGTAGCGACGAGTACTACAAGGATATGCCAAGAAAATGAACCTTATGCGACAAGACACGTCAGTCAACCAAAGTCAACACTTTGCCTCGAAGGGCATTTTCGTAAACTCACTTATTAAAATTATAAAAATCATAATTTTTAGGAACAGACTCTTACATTAGCAAGATTTCTAACAGATATGGAAAATAGAAATTGTATCTTAATCATAGCAACTAAAAATGTTATTAGAAATCAACGATGTGAGTTATAAAATTACCTAAAATATGTGTAAAATAAAATAATAATAATAATAATATTTTTTACTCTCTAAACGAAGTTAAAACGCTAAAATCCATCTTCAGTTGTGACGATGTGAAGAGTTTGATCTATCTAGTCGCTCCCTTTCCAGAACAATATCATAATCTTGAAATAGACACTAAAGCCACCATTCACCACAGATAACCTCTAGTTTTTTTTTCTTTTCAGATTTGGCGAACATCTGGAACAACTAGTGAATTACAACCCTATTCTACTTCAATTTCATTACCATTTTGTGAAAAATTGCTGTCATAGAAAAAAGAACGAATAGATCTTGTAGGATTCCCAAGAAATTCTTCAATTTCTCTGGTTTTATTCATCTCCTTCTCACGATTCGTGATTAGACGAGACATTGAGGAATATCTAGAAAGACATTTAGGGAATCAATCTGATTCTAACTTTGTTCCTTCCTTTTGAAGAAAAGAATGACTTATTATATATTAATCTCTTCCATTTAATAATTATTAAATTATTGAATCATACATGAAAAATGATAATCATAATAAATAGTACGTGCTTACTGTTCAAAATAAGGCTGGGTTCGGTTTTTTGCCAAAACCGAAATTTCGTTTCGGTTTCGGTTCGGTTAAAAAAAATTCAATTTTTTTTAGGTTTGGTTTTTTTCGGTTTCTGTTTTTTTGGGTTGGTTTCGGTTCGGTTCGGTTTTATTATTATTTACTTATTTATTTTTAATATCTGAATATTGGTAAATATTCCAAAAGATGACATGCCAAACTAGCCCAATAGATCCAACCAACAAACAGCAAAGGCCCAAGCCATAAAATACAACAACAAAAAACCTAGGCTTTTACTGCAGCACTCGCCGTTGAGCATTCCTACTAGCACGAACCCTCGCCACCACCAACCAATACCTCGCCGATTGTAACATCTGGCCACGAGCACCTGTCCAAACACAGCCAAACAGACGAGATCCAAGGGTTTAATAAAGAGTAAAGATCCAAAAACCAAAGATCTTTACCACATAGGGTACCACAAAGACAAATCCAAGAACAACATCAAACAATTTTTCTTCAAAATTTCACAAAGCATAGTCAACAAATAAATTCACACAGCATAGTCAACAAACCAAAGAAATAAAAACTATTAATCAATACATAAAAATTTAAAAAAAAACTCAAATAATTAAACAAGAAAAAGAAAAAAAAAGGAAGAAATTGAATACTTACTGTTAAAGAAATCCAGAGGAACAAAGATGGATGTCTGGCGCGACCTCCATATGAATCCTAGAGTAAAAAACTATTTGGCTTTGATTTGAAAAGCAGAGATCGAAAGTTTATGGAGAAAGCAAGGAATAATGGAATATTAGAAATGAGTGAAGAAGTTGTTGTTGTTATAGGTGAGAGTCCACAAAGAATCTATCAGACGAGGAGCAGAGAGACAAGAGGCTTAAGATTTGGAGAGGGAAAAAGGTAAGATCCATGTTACAACCATGGACTTGGCAGGTTGGAGAGAGGAAGAGAGGAAGGAGAGTTGAAGGGACTCGGGAGGAAGAGAAAAAGAAGAAGGGAGAGAGACACTGAGGAAGCAGAGAGGAAGAGCAGCGGATGGGGGAGAGAGAGAGAGAATGAGTGTTTGAGAATGAAATGGAGTGACGGCTAGGGTTTGCAAACTAAATAAATTTTATAAAACATTAAAGATTAGAATACCTTAAATATTATACGGGTACGATTATAGCAACAGAAAGACTACAGTCAAGTTGGCTTGAAGGAGTTATTCCCAACCTGGACGGAAGAGGTTCAAACCTATACTTCAGCAGGTTTTGAGTATTTATATTTGATTTTCATATTTCAGTTCGGTTTTTTTTTCCGGCCTCGGTTCGGTTCGGTTGTCAGTTTTTTTCGGTTTTCGGTTTTTCCAACCCACCCCTAGTTCAAAATGGGTGCACAAAAAGTGGTTTCTGAGAGGCTAAAGCAGTTCTCTATTCACAAGAATATATTGCCGGCATCATCTTAAAAAACCGAATTCTCTCAGTAAAACACCTATTTCTTTAAAACCCGTTGATAACTCTTGTCCACGAAACCACATCCCTCTCCGGCACAATGTCAAAGAAAAAATTAGCAGAAACCATATCCCCTTTCTTCCCAAACCCATCAATCACTACATTGCATCGCACAATTTACCAAAGTCAGCATAGAAGCTCACAAACGAGGTCTGTATAAAAGGGTCGCACAAAACACCGCGTTTTAAGACTTGGGTATGAAGCGGGGAGCCCAAACTGGGCAATAAGGAAGAGGAATTGGCTGCAGCGGCTTTGATGAGCTGAGGGAAGGTGTGGCTGTTTGGAGGGGCTTGGTGGGCAAGCATGTGGATGAAGAGGAGGAAGGTCCTGCGGGGTTGGCCAAACCGAGATGGGCTCTAATCAAAGTGTTGTAGATGAGGGTTGGCATCCATTTAGAAGCAGATCGGGGGTTTAGGGTTTTGGTTGTCGAGACAATGACCGAAAGGTCTCGAAATTTACTGATGACTGTCTCTTTCAGGAGATGACATTTGGTGATTAGGCGGAAATGGCTTTGTTTAATTTGGTTTGGGTGTTTAAGGAAGCGTTGGATGATGGGGGACCATCTGAAGAGTCACTGAGAGAATTAAAGTCTGAGGTGCAATATTTTAATTTCAAGGAATGTTTTGGGGGGATGATTACTAAACCTATCAGATTCCAAGACCAAGAAGGTTAATAACGTTGGGAACGGCGGTACCTATTGAGCTTCCTTATTTATTTCATGTATTAGTCTAATTAAGTTCATTTTATTATATAAATAGATTGTAATTTGGATGCTGGGGAGGAGATTGGAATATAATTTTATCCCTATTGAGTTAGCTTCATATAGCTTCTCTTTTTATTAGCTTGCGTATTGTTATTCCCTTCATATTCTCTGCAGCTTCTATGTGAACTGAATCAATTGGCATCAGAGCCAACGGTCCTTGGGATCTCGTTTCCGCCAGTCACTTTAAAGCTCGATGGTTCGGGGTCGATGTGGAGGTGGGCGTGGTCATCACCAACGTGACCCTCGCGATATCGAGAATGAGGAATTGAGGAGACAATTGCAGCAGTTACACTACTACAAAATTATCTATAACTGGCGGTTTAAAAATCGACAAAAAACATATATTACTGTCGGATTTTAAGCAAAATCCGACAGAAAAGAGATGCAGTGACGGATATAATAAGCGACAGCATTGCCTGCGTCAGGAAATGAAATTTCCGACAGAAAATACTCTAAAACCGACAGAAATCCTGTCGGTTAGGACCGACAGGATATATACTTATAATAAATAAATAAAAGAATTCCTGTCGGATAAAACCGACAGAAAATACCAAAACCGCCAGTAACTCTGTCGGCTAAAAGCGACAGAGAATTTATTATAAAAATTAAAAAAATCATTTTTGTCGGATAAAACCGACAGCAAATATGTTAATAATAATAAAAAAAAATCTGCATTTTCCATATCCCCTCTGCATTCACCATTCGAAACCTCGCCGGAGCTCGATCTTGGAAACCTGTTGTGGGATTTTGAAGAGAGCGAGAGAGAGAGAGAAGAAGAAGAAGAAGCAACACACAAACCCACAAAAATTAACATAAAATCCAACACAAACTGAAACAAATACAACACAAGAAAAAACATTTCATTCTCTTACAAGCTGTGCTGGGGTTGCAGTGGAACCAACAAAATGGTTCAAAATCAAAAGCAAACCGAACCCATATCCAATCCATCTTGGTAGATAGGATTCGTCCAGCCCAAAACCCATCAATCCATCACAATCGAAATCTCAGTCCAGAGAAAGAGAGAAAGAGAGCGAGTGTTAACCGACCCCCAAATTTTAATTTATTTTTCAACCCCATAGCACAACTAAAACCTCATAAACTTACTTAAGTAAAGAGAAGTGGAAATGAGGGGAGAATGCGTCTCGAACTCACTGAAGTTCGTTTGTTTTCCCTGGCCGGATTCTGAAAATGAAGGACAAAGAGCAGGCATGTAAGTTTCACCAGGTTTTCCAGTTAAAACACACATGCAAACAAGTATTTAGTTACATAGAATCGGTCTAGAATCGGTCTCAGGTGAGTCTGTGCACCACCAGTTACAAACTCGTCCGGATTTGGTCGGATTTCATCGTCGGAATTTGGAAAGCATACACAGAGAGACGCATAGGTTAAACCTTCGAACCCCAACTAAAATTCAATCACCAATCACCACGAAAACAAGTAAAGAATGTAAATTTGTAGGTTTGAGTTCATAAGCCTCACCTGAGTCTCGAAATGGGAACTCGGAGCTCTCGAGCTTGACCTCTTCGTCACTGATCACACATGCAAAGGTACCAGAAAAATACCCAAAGCATGAGGATGTAGAAAATGGTGGTGGTGGGCTTGGTTTCGTCCATAGAGAAGTGGAGATGGTGATGGTGGTTCTCGGTGACACAGAGAGAGAGAGAATGAGCGAGTTCAAGAGAGGGAGAGAGTTTACAAAGAGATAATGTTTCTAGAATGCGGAAAACAGAGGGACCGAGAGTGGGTTAATCCCACATCGAAAATCTAAATGATTACTGTCGGTTAAAACCGACAGAAACATTTTTTAAAATATAAACCGACGAAAAAATTTCATTCCTGTCGGTTTTAACCGACAGTACAAAAAATGCCGGCAATATTCCCCCCAAAATTCCCTCCCAAAATTTTAAATTCCCCCCAAAATTTTGTTACTATTTTAAAAAAATGTATTTAAGTAGAATAAGTTTTTAAAAATTAAATAAATAATTGTTTTATTTTTTGTCGAAAATAAATAATTATTTAGTTTAATAGATAACTATTAACTACATCTTGTAAACTTTTTTTTTATCATGTTCATTGTTAATTTGGATAATCCACTTAAAATATTCCAAAAAAATTGAACATTTTGCTGTTATTTACTAATTGTGTGTATCTTATAAACGTTTTTTATATTTTGCCATGTTCTTTGTTAAATTGGATATCTTTTGTTAATTATTTTTATATTCGTTTATTGAATTGCATATACAGAAGCACAAAGATTGAAAATTTCAAAAAAAAAAATTTGCAACCGAAAATCCAAAACTTTCAACCTGAAAGATAAGTTAGTTTCAAAATGTTTTAAATTAAAAATAAAATAAAAAACCTTATTTATTATGGAATCTGTTTGGAAATCACCCTACTGTTGCCATACAACAACAACAAAATGAAATCTTATCTTACTAAAATTAATCAATTATATAAATAATAGAACGCCACTCAATTTTGCTACACTCCTCGACCCTATAAGAATGCAATGAACGAATTTGATCTTCAATTTAAAATATTTACACTAGTTTATACCACAAAATCTTATTTTATACCTAATAGAAGTATAATATTAACTCTAAGTGTTGGTTTAATCTACCGTTTTGATGGGATACGCATTTTGTGAAACGTTTTTCAACGATCCAACCGTCAAACTTGTTTGTACACACTCCAAGATCACATACGTAAAAAATAGTAAAAAACAAACATTCAGAGATTAGGTATAACCTTAATGGAAGTATAACATTAACTCTTAAGTGTTTGTTAAATCTATCAATTTGATAGGATATGCATTCTATGAAACTAATTTCAACGATCCAACCGTCAAATATGTTTGTATATATTCCGAGATCGCATACCTAAAAAATCACAAAAAACAAACACTCAGAGATTAGGTAACAGAACAAAAGCTTTCGACGGTTATAAAAGAAAAATCACAATTTAACGGTGCTCCGATTTTGATGATTTTTTACAGCTACACTCCTCGACCCTATAAGAATGTATTGAACAAATTCGATCTTCAATTTAAAATATTTACACTAGTGGATAATTTTTTATACTTAATGGAAGTATAACATTAACTAAGTGTTTGTTAAATCTATCAATTTGATAGGATATGCATTCCACGAAACTAATTTCAACGATCCAACCGTCAAATATGTTTGTATATACTCCGAGATCGCATACCTAAAAAATCACAAAAAACAAACATTCAGAGATTAGGTAACAGAACAAAAGTTTTCGACGGTTATAAACGAAAAATCATAATTTAACGGTTATTTTAGCTCCGATTTTGATGATTTTTTACAGCTACACTCCTCAACCCTATAAGAATGCATTGAACAAATTCGATCTTCAATTTAAAATATTTACACTAGTGGATAATTTTTTATACTTAATGGAAGTATAACATTAACTCTTAAGTGTTTGTTAAATCTATCAATTTGATAGGATATGCATTATATGAAACTAGTTTCAACGATCCAACCGTCAAATATGTTTGTATATACTCCGAGATCGCATACGTAAAAAATCACAAAAAACAAACATTCAGAGATTAGGTAACAAAACAAAAGTTTTCGACGGTTATAAACGAAAAATCACAATTTTACGATTATTTTAGCTCCGATTTTGATGATTTTTTACAGCTACACTCCTCGACCCTATAAGAATGCATTGAACAAATTCGATCTTCAATTTAAAATATTTACACTAGTGGATAATTTTTTATACTTAATGGAAGTATAACATTAACTCTTAAGTGTTTGTTAAATCTATCAATTTGATAGGATATGCATTCTACGAAACTAGTTTCAACGATCCAACAGTCAAATATGTTTGTATATACTCCGAGATAGCATGTGTAAAAAGTAGCAAAAAAAAACATTCAGAGATTAGGTAACGGGACCGTGAGTGAAAAAAAAATATTTAAACCATTTTTTTATTTATTTTTAATCAATATAAAATTTTAAAATAATATAATAGTCAATTTCTGTCGGTTATAACCGTCAGAATAATAAAATAATAACCGCCAGAAACTAAAATAATAAAATAGTCAATTTCTGTCGGTTCTAATCGCCACCATTAACTTAAAAACCGCCAGAATATGTTAAAAATATTTTAAAAAAAATAATTCCAAAATACTGAGGGTTAAATCCGCCAAGAAAAATCCGCCAGGAATTTCTGTCGGATATATCCGACAGAAAGTAACTTTAATCCGACAGTAAATAAATTATGTGTCGGATATTTTTTATCCGTCAGAATGGCTTATTAACCGTCAGGATCATCCGACACCTAAAGCTAATATTGTAGTAGTGTTAACGGAACGTTTGGAACGTCTCGAAACCCATAACCATCACAATGATGGTCAAGCTTTTGATGAAGATGGCAACCCTTTCCACTTACGCGCTCCGGATGAAGGGTCAAGTGAAGAAGGCAGAAACGGACATGGTGATCAACTCAATGACATGTTCAATGACATCAATATGAAGGTGGATATTCCAGAATTTGAAGGGAAGATCAGACCAGAAGAGTTCATCGACTGGCTGAATACTGTTGAAAGGGTCTTTGACTACAAAGAAGTTCTAGACCATCGTAAAGTGAAGATTGTTATCATTAAGTTGACCAAGTATGCATCCGCTTGGTGGGAACAATTAACGGTTCGAAGAGAACGAATAGGGAAGTCGAAAATCACATCTTGGGATAAGATGAAAAGAGTATTAAGAAAAAAATTCCTTCATGGTAATTATATTCAAGAATGGTATTCGAAGTTGTATAATTTTCAGCAATGAAGCATGTCAGTAGATGAGTATACTGAGGAATTTGACTTGCTCATGGTTCGTTGTGGTGTAGATGAGCCGGAAGAACAGATGATTGCACGCTACCTTTGTGGGTTACACAGAGAGATTCATGACATGGTTGTGTTGTATCCCCATTGGTCGTTTGATGATGTCTACAAATTATCAGTCAAAGTAGAGAAGCAATTGAAACAACATAATACCCGAGCACCAACTGGAGTCAACAATTGCAATCCAAGTCCAAGGGAGAAGACGTTTGACTCAGGTGGAAAATGAAGCTTCAATCCCAAAGTTTCAGTCAAAGAAAGTAGCGGCAGAGTTGAAGCGGGTTCAAGTTCGAGTCGACCGTTTGCTCCAAAACACCAACCCTTGAAATGCTACAAGTGCTCTGGTTTTGGACACAAGCAAGCAGATTTTCCAAATCAAAGTTTTGTCAATCTTGTTGAAGAGCAATTGTTTTTGGAAGATTTCAAAGAAGATGAGACACCCCCTGTCTATGATGAATATAAAGAAGATGATGAAGACATCACATGGAGTGACCATGGAGAAGCTTTGGTTGTACAACGAAGCATGACTACTGCACGTGTCGACGACAATGACTGGTTACGTCATAACATTTTTCACACTAAGTGCACCACCAATGAGAAGATATGCAATGTGATAATTGATGGTGGGAGTTGCGAGAATGTTGTATCTCAAGAGATGGTCGACAAGCTCAAACTAAAGACATAGAAGTGTCATATTTCTTAAAAGCTCGCATGGCTTCAAAAAGGAAACGACGTGCATGTTGATAAGCGAAGTCTAGTCTCATTTTCTATTGGGAAAGCATATCATGACGAAGTATGGTGCAATGTCGTATCGATGGATGCTTGCCATCTTTTGTTAGGAAGACCTTAACAATATGACCGAAAAGCTCTTCATGATGGGTTCAAAAACACATACACCTTTGTGAAAGACGAAGTGAAGGTAATTTTGGGCCCTTCAAAAGAACAACATATAATAAAGTCTACAAAGAAGATGGGGACAATCTGCCTTACTACGGCAGAATTCATGGAAGAAATTGAAGAAGGCGCATCTGTATATGTTTTGGGGATCAAAGAGGAGAATGTTGGGGTTTCTCTTCCATATGCGAATGAGTCCTTGCTGCAAGAGTTGTTGTGATACCGGATGAACTTCTCGCAGATGTGGTGGTGTCAACAATATTCAATGTAGCTGACTTACAACCATACTTTGAAGACGTTCAGGAGCAAAACTTTGACTCGATGACGAGTCGTTTTCAACCCGGAGGGACTGATAGGGGACCATCTAAAGAGTCACTGAGAGAATTAAAGTCCGAGGTGCAATATTTTAATTTCAAGGAATGTCCTGGGGGGATGATTACTAAACCTATCAGATTCCAAGACCAATGAGGTTAATAACGTTGGGAACAGCAGTACCTATTGAGCTTCCTTATTTATTTCATCTACTAGTCTAATTAAGTTCCTTTTATTATATAAATAGGTTGTAATTTGGATGCTGGGGAGGAGATTGGAATATAATTTTATCCTTATTGAGTTAGCTTCCTATAGCTTCTCTTTTTACTAGCTTGCGTATTGTTATTCCCTTCCTATTCTCTGCAGCTTCTACGTGAACTACATCATTGGAAGAGTTGAAGTAGACACAGGTGATGAGTTTGGCATAACACCGATTCATGTGTATGGAGACTTTCATCTATCTCATTTTCTTCTTCTCAAACCAAAAATTGTGCTTCCATTTTATCATATTGATAGTCTCCATCAAGGTCTGAAATGCCGATATTTCGCCGATAATATCAGTTTTGTAAGAGAGGGACATTTTAACACTTATCCAATGATTTTTCGTCAAAATATCGCGATATTATTGATAATATCGTGATATAACTGATAATGTCGCAAAATTTTGAGTTGGTGCCAATCGGAGAAGAACGCCGGAGCTTCTACAGCTCTGGCCGACTGTAAAAGAGCACCCTAGACTCCAATCTAAGTATAAAAATGAAATACAAGATGAGAGGAATGCTTTCATAACTTCCGTTTGCCGTGAAACGGTCGGAGGTGTTCGGAAAGTTCTTCGACCCTCACGGCCTCGTCGGAGTTGGGTGTGCCTTCCCCGGGTCGATCTCCTTCTAAAACCTTGTTAAAAAAACCAAATAAAACTTAGTATATCTCGATTCTCAACCACACCACACAACATGCAAGATGAATTGAGGGCTTACCTAACTAGAGAAGGATCAAGAGAACTCACCGGAGAGTTCCTGGGTTCCACTGTCCAAACTTTTGCACTGGTTTCCATGGTGCTACCATCCTTGTCTGCACTAGCAGAGGGAGAAGAAGAACGAGGGAGATGAGGGAGTGATGGTGTGTGTGTGTGTGTGTGTGTGTGTGTGTGTGGGGAAGAAGGAATGAGAGTTGCAGAGAGAGGGAGAGCATGGGAAAGTTGAGAGAAAGAGAGGACTGGGAGAGGAAAGATGAGAGCCTCGGGGACAAAAATAAGGGGGTGGACCTCTTGGGCTCACTAATTAAGATCCAAAAACAATAAATTTTTTTTAAAATAAAAATAAAAATCTACAAAGTAAATTATAAACTAAAGGGAGGGGTTTTACATTAAGGCCTTATTCGAGATGTGACCCTTCTGAACTAGAAATATACCAACTAAACTGATGGATTGCTTTATGAAAAATTGGTAGAAGGAGACATAAAGATAAAGCCATCTAAGTTGTAAGGCAACTTTCTTGGCATAGTATTTTACGTCAATATATAATTTTGAACCTCATAAGAATCTATGTGGTACTAAGTCACTAATGTATCTTACCATGCAATGTATAAAGTGTAAAATATTGAACTAATTCATTATATATAAATGATTATGGTGTGTTTAAACTTTTTTCATTAATTACTACATATTTTCTACACTCACAATGTTTGCCAGCTCGCTATATAATCAACTTAAATCAGTTAAATCCATCATGCAATGCATTTCCTTCCAATTTTTTGTGATAAACTAATAGATAATTGACTAAATAAACATCATGCAAAGTTTCAATAAAAATTTCCAAGTTTTTCTTACAATTTTCGTGGTTTTTATTCAATTTTTATCGATATCGATAATATCCCGATATTTCCATCGATATTTCCGTGTTTTTAGACTACCGATATTTCCGATATCATCGATATTTTATACCTTGGTCTCCATTTTTCTTTTGTTTGTTATACAAACTACATCAAAGGAATTCGAACTTCTAAAATGCATGAGTAAATACATTTAACATCAAAAAGTTTAAATCCAAAATAGACAATGTACAATAGGAGTTTTCCAACCGAAAAGTCAAATTTAATCTGGCATGATGAGGATTAGCACCTTTGCTGTCAAAATTGACAGCGACCTAATCATACTTAATATGATTATTAAATATTTTTTATCGTTATTCATATTATTTTTGTTCTAAAAATATTTATATATAAAATAAATTATTTTTAATTGTCACTTAGTACTACGGTCTAGTGGTATTCCTCTTCACTTATAAGTGAGAGGTCTTAAGTTCGATTCTCGCCAAACGCAAATTTGAACCACATTATTGCTAGCTCATTGTAAGGCTAAGCCCACCCCTTCCCCTTATTGTAGATAATTTTCGTTTGTTAAAAAAATCATTTTTAATTGATTATTAAATATTATTTTACCCTTTTTATTACTTTTTCTTTTAAAAATATTTATTATAATAAAATAATAATGTAATTTGACGTCACTTAGTACTACGGTCTAGTGGTATTCTCTTCACCTATAAGCGAGATGTTTTAGGTTCGATTCTCGCCAAAGGTAAATTTGAAACACATTATTGCTAATCCATTGTGAGGCTAAGCTCACCCCATCTCCTTTAGTGTAGATAATATTGTTTTTTTTAATAAAATAAAATAATGTAATTTGACATATTGGGTGGAGAGTAAAACTTTAAAAAAATTGTCAAAGTGTCACATAAATTGTTAATTGTAAATTTTATAGTTAAAATTTGACTTCTTCTTTGAAGATACTCTTTTTTTTTCCTCTTTCTAGCGTAAAACTACACTTACCTACTTGTACAATTTCTCTAATAGAGGTAGCGCCTGCCAATGCATGTGGGTTCCATCTCTATTAAAGAGATGTTACAATTGATGATACAAATATATGGTAAGAGTAATATTTTATTTCTTTCTCTTTATTATTTTTATATTAAAAACTAATGTAGGATGACTATTTTGTAACATCAATAACATCTTTATTCAACCACCACATGGTGGCTCAGTGATTAGGGATGAATTTTAAGTCTGTATTTCATACAGCACATCCTGAGTTCGATCTCTGGCGCTGGTGAATCGCACGGTGGTGGGCAAAGAGAGATTGAAATGCCTCTATGAGTCTTTTTAGCCCCAAAAAAAATAAACTGACGTGACAAAACCACTAGCTGGTCTCCTTGTCAATATATGCCTAAAAAACTAACATCTCTATTCGGCTCCTTCCCCTTATTCCTCTTCTTCTTCGTTTGTCATGGGCCACGAAATTCTGTTTTGAGCCTTGTCGAGGTGGATCGTGTAGCCCATGAAAATCAGGTCGGCCCAAATAATAATCCAAAACACCAAACGACGTCGAAAACGTGCGGTCTCCTTCCACCCAGCAGTGAAGAATAATCCGCAAACTTCCCGAGGGTATCGCTTGACGAAGTACCAAACTGCTGAAATTTTTAAAGCCCAACCAAAACGATCGATGCCGACGGTTTCAGCTGACGACCCAAAAATTTAAGACTAAAAGTCTTGGTCGGTGAAGAAGAATGCTGACAACTGTCGCTGCTAGTAGTCTGCGATCAGCAGCTTCCCGAGCCTTCTTCTTCTCCAAAGCTCTCCCAAACTCCTCCGCCACTTCTTTCTCACTCGCACGGACGCTCTCTCCCTCCGCCGTTTGTCGCTCCTCAGTTCGCGCCATGGCCTCCGACTCTGCTGCCCCCTTCAACAAGATCCAAATCCCAAGAGACGACACTGTGAGTAGCTGTTTTTTTGTTTACTCTTTCCATTAGTTTGTTATTGTTGAATTTCGTCGGATTTTGTGCGATAATTTTATTTGACAATTTGGATTAATAGGAAATGGGAATTTGATGTTTTCATGAGTAAATTAGGAATAAAAAACACCCCATCAACTATAAGTACAAAAACACTTCAAGTGCTCGATTGGTAAACGAAAAATTCATCATATGTCTAGCTCTAATTGATTCGTAGTTGTGAAATTTATTTGGTGCCCCTCTTTCATTACAAAGTCGGGTTTTTTTTCTTTTTCTTATTGTATTTGGAGGAATCGAGATCTCTTGGTGTCAAGTTTTCGGATTTCTTTGTGGCGGAGTAATTGAAAGAAACAAACTTTATGATCTGATTAGAAGAGTGTGACATCCAAGTTCGAATCCCCTCTTTAGATTAGATTAATTTAGTGTCGACAATCTATTGAATACAAAAAAAGAAACAAACTTTATGCAAATGGTTGGTAGTAACTCCCTTGAACCTTATTTCTAATTTGTTCTTCTTTGATCTAATGACCAGACATTTGATGCATATGTTGTTGGCAAAGACGGCGCTCCTGGGATTGTTGTGCTTCAAGAGTGGTGGGGTGTGGATTATGAAATTAAGAACCATGCTGTCAATATATCTCAACTTGCTCCTGGATTCAAAGCACTTATCCCAGAGTAAATTCTTTGAGCTTACGTTAGCCTTTGCTAATATTATGTGCGTTCGTTGAATTATTTGCTATATTTGAATGTTAAGTATCTTCTTGCTTCTTTTTTTGTAGCTTGTATCGGGGCAAGGTTGGTTTAGATGTTGCAGAAGCGCAACATTTGATGGACGGTCTTGATTGGCAAGGCGCTGTAAAGGATATCCAAGCGTCTGTTAATTGGCTGAAAGCAAATGGTTCGAAGAAGGTGTGCCATGGTTTGCTTCTAGTTTAATTTTATCACAATTGTCTTAATAACTATGATTTGGGGCTGGTCTGGTCTAACGGTGTATATATGTTGCGGAAATATGAAACTACGAAGATGCAAAATACATGTATACACATATTTTAAGCAAAAACTGTCCATCAGTTAACAAACAAAAATGCATTTCATAATCTCTCCGTTATGTCAATGATGCATTGCCATTTTTGTATGATTTGTTTTAAGGCATAATCTTACTCCGTGGTAAGTTTTATGCCTAACGTTGTATTATAAGAGAAATCACCACAGAACAGTTAGGCCACTGTATTTCTTATGGAACGGTTATGTAAAATTAGTCGGTCCTAAAATTTGAACTTGACCTTTCTCTTTCTATATATATATATAGAAACTGTTTTGACTCAATGCAGTTCTTACTAGCATGCCATGATCCACAAAATATGGTAAGATTCTGCCATGTTTATTAAATCAGTCCTCCTTCGCATTTGTAAAATTTATGGTGATATCAATCAGTTATGATATGAATTTTAGAAAGTAAACTCATTTGCTAAATTAACCTAATGTTTAATCAAAATAGGTGGGTGTTACTGGATTTTGCATGGGTGGTGCTCTCTCAATTGCAAGTTCTGTTTTGGTTCCTGAAGTTGATGCTGTTGTTGCATTTTATGGTGTGCCGTCGTCAGAGCTTGCAGACCCTGCCAAAGCTAAGGCTCCTGTTCAGGCTCATTTTGGAGAGCTTGATAGTTTCGTTGGCTTTTCAGATGTGACGGTATTGAATTTTCCTCTGCATCTTTCATCTTAATTAGTTTTAGCCTTTTAGGTACCTTCTATATTTTTTATAAACCTTTTTTTTTCCTTAGCTGAGTTGCTAATGCCTAATGGCTGCGTATAAGGGGGCACGTGAGCGTAACATTGTATAGTTGATACCGCAATAATCTTGGCCATTCATGTTCTGGAACCCTCATTGTCTCCTTGTTAGACCTATGTGAAAACCCACATAATGAATGGCCCGTATCTTTGCATTCCAAGAAGTGGTGCAGGGATATGGTCCCGTGATTTCAATGCACTTATCCTTTGGGGTTTAGACATTTCCCTTCAAAAGAAGCTCTTGTGATATAAGGTTGTGATAAGGGAATCTGGCTTTCCCTTTGTTGTCCTTCATCGGTTAATTCCATGAACTGAAATTGTATTGTGACATAGTCAAATGGCATTAGTTTCAAAATGATGAAGTGTGATCTTGTTCCTCTTTTAAGTACCTTCCGGTGAAATTATTGTCAACCTTGATGCATTCAATCCTTGTAGTATCAGCTGTTTAGCCCTTTAGAAAGGGAAGAACTTCAAAAAAGTAAGATATTGGTAATATATTAGTAGTGCATCTATACCCAAGGTAATATGTACGTAGGAGTATGCGTAACATGAACAGTCGGAATCACTTATACAATTACATGTGCCATTGGCAATGCAAAGGCGCGTGCGGTGTTATGCACAAAAGATGATTGTACACCTGATTTTTTAGCTACGATGATTAAATTTCTGAATTACTTTGAGGACTATATCCTTACAACCACTAACAAAGAATTACTTAAGTCGACATTTGGTTCTTGATTTTCAGGCTGCCAAGTCCTTGGAGGAGAAGCTGAAAGCGTCCGGAATCCCTTACGAGGTGCACATTTATCCCGGCAATGCCCATGCGTTCATGAATAGGTCTCCGGAAGCTGTGAAGAGGAGGAAGGGCATGGGACTGGCTGACGAGGATGATGCAGCATGTCAGCTGGCTTGGTCTCGCTTCCAGTCATGGATGTCTCGCTATTTGTCCGCTTAAGTTTTTATTAGTGTAGTTTTATATGTCCGACACTCCGACATATGATGCTACTTTCCGGTTGCTACTTTTTGCATCAGGGTGTCCTATCCAGACTTATGTCCTATAAAATAAGGGTGCTGAAACACTTGTAACTACCTTAACTTAATGGTTTGGCTAGCAATAATATGTGATCTTAGTAAGTTCTGGTTTCCTTAATGGTTTGACTAGACTTATGGCCTTCACCATCGCTGCTACCATCACCCAACCACGAGTCACCTATCATCATCGTCACTGCTACCTTCCCATGGCCATTACCACCACCACGTTCTCATTGCCATAACTGCCGACACCAACACATCTCCACCTCTACTACCACCACATTTTTATGACCATCACACATTGCCGCCGCCACCACCACCCCCTCCACCGTCACCACTGCTACCACCCCCAACATTATCACCGACACCACCACCATCACTAGCGCATATGTCAACAACTCGTGCAGATTGCCACTACCGCAGCCACTTCAGCACTATTGATGCCACCGCCACCATGTCATTATCACCGACACCACCACCATCACTAGCGCATGTGTCAATAAGTCATGTAAATTGATGACTGTATATGCACATTAAACATGGTACAAATTTCTATATAATTTGAATAAGACATGAAAAACACAAATTCTAAAAAATGGAATTTCATTATTTTAATTTCCATCATTGAAGAATGATCTTCAAATGTCTCATCCAACTGATGACAAATTGTGACTTCTTGTGTTGTGTGGCTCAACACGTATGTGAAGGGGTAACGTGTGAGAAGTTGCAAACATTAAACGAAAGGAAAATGTTAGTGAGACAATTTTTAAACTAAATTTGCAAATCAAATGATGTGTTATAAATTGAAAATAAGCACGTTAATTAATACTTAAGTAATAATTCAATTACCAACAACCACATTATGTAATTTAAAATTTTGGTATCCCTGACATTGTCCGAAACAAAAAGTAGGACAGATAAAGCTTGGAAAAAATGCACGTGAGTTGCAAGAGCAAGTTGAGCAAAATGTTGAATGTTAGAATTATGGGAGAACCACTCCTTAACTAACGCCTTGGAAACACTCCATAACAACATTTAAATGTTAATCAAATGGAATGCAATGGACCACGTCCCTCCTTTTTGGCCACGAATGACTTTAGTTTCCTTGCAAAATGGGATTTACATGACGAATTGGAAATTATTTGCAAAGAGAGAGAAAGTGATGGATCTTCACATGTTTCACGCCTCATCTGCATGTGAATGTAAATACTAAAAAGATGAAGCCTTGTTAAGATTTGGATGTGAATGAAAAACTACGCTACTTGAGCCCACTTGATTCTTAGCTACATGCACATAAGAACCGTAATTTGGGTCTTTAGGTCTAGGGTTCTTTAGGTCTTGTCCTTTTTTTTTTTTAGGATAATCTTTGTGAGAATTCTATGAATTTTCACATTGTGTCTATTCATTGAATATTGTATGGTCAATTTTTGTCATATAATAATCATATTTAATTTTAAATAAATATTTTAAAATAATTTCTGACTGCATGATGTACGATAAACCAACATGAACAAAGAAGATCAAAAGAAGATCCTCATTTTTTTTGTAACGATTTTGGCATCTCCTATACCCTAAACCATGGGCGGATCCACTCTTGGACCCAAGTGGTCCAGGGACCACCCAGACATCTGAAAAAGCGCATGTGAGAACCTTCGAGGACCACTCAACAATCTGGACATTTGGTGGATGAGAGAAACCATCATGGCTCCGATGTTCTTGAATCTTGGTTACAACAAAGAAGAAAGACTTTTCTCTCCATTTCCCACATAATAAACTATTTTTGTTAATTGTTGTCCAATCATGTTGTGTCACCCTAGCATTTTAATTAGCAAAGGAATGGTGTACTATTTTTTTTTTAACAAACGACATTATCTACACAAAAGATGGTGTATTACTTAACTAATATGTTTATACCTTATGTTTGACACCGTTATTTTTTTAAAATTCCATATAAATTCATGCTACATTTGAAAAGTATTTCGTAAAGTACTATGAACTCCTAGTCGCTTGCACTTTCATCTCATACCATCAAATTCACTAAAATGCTAAAGCAAAACTGTTGATAGTTTTATATGTTATACGTTTAATAATAAACATAATTAAAACAATAAACCTCAAATTCTCAATACAAGTATGTTATTTTGTAAGTGTAATTTAACTAGGCACTTACTTGTACGATCGATATATAATAAGTTTACTTAAATTTTCCTATTCTACTTAGGCCTTTCTCTGCGCCCTAGCCCGCCGCTAAGTCCCTTAATTAGGATCACCCAAAGTTATAATCCTAGATCCACCACTGCCCTAAACCCTAATTTAGGCATTCCAATTTTCCAACCCTATCTTTTGGCACTTTCAACGCTAGTGTACAAGATTATGAAATAATTTGGAGCTTAGAAGCTAAATGGGTTTGTTAAGCTCTTTATTTTCAATTAGTTTTCGGGTGTTTTTTTTTTTTTTTGGTCAAAGTTTTCGGGTGTTTATTGTCAAGCATATACTTGGACATTTGTATAACGTGTTCAACTTGGCTTCCTAACATGTAATGAAAAATTCTTTTTTGTCTTCAAATTATAACCCGACACATCAAATAATCACTCTCTAAATCACAATTAGATAAGTTTAATTTTACAAACATATTAAATTGTGATTTGTCTATAAGTAAAAATGACCAGCCATATATAAGTTGAGTATATTCTCTTCACGAGTCTTGAGTGTTAACAAGTAGAGAATGAAAACTTGTGACGATGACCATTCAGTTGTCTAAGAAAGGCAAAATTATTGAGAAGACCTTAGACTTTATGTTATGGTTCATATCAAGAACAAATATTTAATTTTATTTACTTATTAACAAAATTAGTTGGATTTATGCCTAGCTAGTCATAACTAGTGGCTATGACCTCAATTTTTTTGCCTTTCAACATCGAAATTAAGGGTAACACTAAAGAGATTAAATTTTTAAACTAAATTTTGTAAATCAAATAATGTGAACTTTGATAATTAGATTATTACTTAAGTGTTGATTAACGTGCTTATTTTATATTAGTGACATATTATTTAGTTTTAAAATTTAATCTTCCTACCACAATCCCAAAATTAAACCTACAACAATTAATATTTTTTCCGCATTACTGTGTAGTTCAGATTGTTGAAGAAAAATTGGTTGAACTTGAAAATCTCTTCCAAAACTTAGTCATGAAAGGGTTTGCTTGTTTGTACAAAAAAGACACAAGCTCTAATCAATTTACAGTACAGGGCAAGATTGACCACAAAAATGGGGGGACAAATTTGCTGTTAGGTTGACAAGAATGATGGGTTTCATATAAACCATCGACTCTAATACTAATAAGAAAGAAATGCGCTGTCAGAGATCAGCAGAGATCCATATATAAATACATACAAAAATATATATACTTTGGGAACTGACTCTCTGTTTCTTCTTTTGATATTTCTATCCACTATATATATATATAGTTTGCTTGTTTCATTGGTCATCAAATTGCTTTGAATCTTGAGAGAAATTTATTTGAAAAGTTGAAAACTAATGAATAATTGGATATATATATATATATATATATATATATATATATATATATTACTATTGTTGACTAACTATAATTAAATTATAAAAAAGAAATTAAAGGAAGAATATATAGTGTGTTAATTTAAGGCATTGTGCTGATAGTTTAATTAACTTTGGAAGTTTTGGAAAATGAAAGCGATCGATGCCTTAATATCTCTTCCCTTCAGGCAGTAGTTTATATATATACTTAATTAGCTCCTATATGAATGAATGAATGAATTATATATAATCTAAGAAGATGAAATGATTTTATAATTTATTAATTTATTTAATATATGATCTTTGATTTTGGCATATCCCACGCTGCAATTTTATAAGGTTTGTATAGTCGTTATAAAGGTGGAAGGTGCAGGCATAAACTTATCATCAGTCTAAGTCTTCTCTCCAGCGGCGCAGCTAACCGAATAGTTTATGACCTAATTTGTAATATAATGTTGCTTAATATTTTCTTATGTTTTATTTTCTGCGTGCTTTATATGGTCTGCTAATGTTGAACAAATCCTGTGTCAGTAATCAGATATGAAGATATCATAGAAGGAACGGCCTTGAACGTAATTTGATTCTGGTTTGATTGTTTCTAAAGCTCAAGTAGAACTGCACTGCGCAACGGTGGATCCAACCCTAGTATGAAGAAAGAACTAAGTAGTTGACGACCTAACTCTGGGGTTCTTCTTGGGCAACTCAAAAATCAACTAAGAAAGCATTATGCATTATTATAGTATAGCTTGTACCCAATATGATAATATAGATGATTTCAAATGATGATGTATCACAATTTCAATATTACAAAAATTTCATTGTAGTAGTGGAAAGTGGCAGAGTGATAAGAAAAATATTAATACAAAATTACGCGAGAGAAGTTTTTCGGTTTGAATGACAGAACAAGAGCACTTTTGCTCATATAATAATTGATATGAAGTATATGCATTATGAAGGTATATTGGATATTAAATACCTATATTTTTTTCAAAGATAACGCATGTGCATTATATAATTGTAGTCTACTAATTAACAAACAAATCACTTAAGTAGGGGCATATGCCCCCAGTGAGCTTTTATTGGCTCCGTCCATGCCGCTTTACATCTAGAAGAGAATATGACTAGAGTAATAGTTCGACGATCAAAGTCTTTAGGTGTAGTTTGTTTAGCCTAATTCTTTATTTCTAGTTGTTTTCTTTCATTGTACAGTTGATTTAATTATTCATCAAATATTATAATATCGATTCTCATAATATAAAAAAATAAAACAAATTAGTCATATCATTTCTCATCAGCGTGCATGCGGCTTCTATTTCATTAGTAGACATGGTTAATTATGTAAAACTACCCTTGAATTAACTAATCCAATCGCTTCCCTAAATCCTACGATCCTCAATCACAGAATTAAGGTCTCACTCATGTCATTAATTACTTCAATTATATTCAAATGAAGTAGGTTTGGCTTATGCAATTCGATCGTCTCTCCTTTTACTAGTAGTTTGCCTTACTTTAATTAAATCGACCAGTTAATTAACCCAGAGTTCAGTTGCTTTTTAATGAACTACAAAGATAAAGTTGAAGTGATCAAATTATGTTTAGGGTTTGTCCTGTGTAATTTAAATGGTATTGTGGAGTGGTTGTAAGAGATATGCTATGACACCAGCAATAGGTGAAACAATTTAGAAAGAATGACGGCAAGTATAGACACACACACATATATATGTTCATCTGTAATACAGCACTAAATATGCATGCATGGGATTTCAAATTATATACTATATTAACCGACCATATGTGACCGCAAAAGTAGCTTTAAACACAAGGTGACCAACAGACCAAGTAATTATTCTAAAAGCGCTTCTGAAGTTGCCTTTTGGCTTTTGAACACAGATGGAAAAATGCACACAGATGAGAATATTGAAAAAGCAGCTGCATGCATGAACCATTTTTGTCCCCGCGCATAGGCATGCACGTTTTCTTCTATTGCCAGCTACAAATGTAGTAGCAGTAGTCAATAATTTACTGCATACAAAGAAAAAAAAATGGCTTCCATAAGCAATGAGCTAATTTGAGTCTTTGACCATAAAAGAAAAGAAAAGAAAACGAATGAGCTCAGCTCTCTTTTCAGACTCGCCATTATAGAATCCAGAAAAAAAAGGATTGGAATGTTTTTGTGGAAAACTCATTTGTTTATAAGCAATGCGTTTTTTGTAATTAGAAGCACAATTAAATGAATTAATTAAATCTCAAGCGTTTTTGTAATCCATATTCCGTAAGAATCTTTAGGTTTTCATTTGAGATTACTTATGTATGAAGCACTTTTGTATATAAGAATATTTGTTAAAGTGTGTTTTATATACTGATCTCAAAGACTTATATTAAATTGTTTTATGAAAATAAAAGAAAACACTTGGAAGTGCATCTTAGCATAGCACTTAAAAATATTTTCTATACAAGCGTGTGTATATTACACTTACATGATCCGAAATCACTTCTAAATTTTCTGTCAAACTCTACCACGAACACTTTTAATTATCTAAAAACTCTTCATACCCATTCTTAAACCAGTAAAAAACAAACCCTATGCTCATTGGAAACAACATTCACTATCGTGGCTAATAAGCTACTACTTTAGAGTGACAAGAACGAACTCGATTAGTTGAATCACGTTTTAGTCCTGTAATTATAATATGCACAAATACAACTTTTTATCAAAATTTCTGAACCAGATCTATGGTCGACAAAATGTTATTCAGTTCCCACTGGACAGCTGCCACCACCTTTTTTCGTTGGACCCTATTTGGTTTTCAAACTAAATATGTTGTACCACTCATTGCCACATCTCTTTCTTAGCTAGAGTGCTAAAAAAACTACTATCCAAAATTGATATAAACTCATGTGTAAATTGCTAAAAGTGGAACTTTTATTTCAAAGAAGATTGTGGTTTTTCTAATTTGGTCTTGTACAGGAGAAACTCTGTTAAAATGGATGATATCACATGGCAACTATCTAACGGATGGATAATGTATATTATTTGAATACATCACAATTTCTTATATATGTCAATAGTAGTGTTACTGAGATAACTCTCTCGAAACTATACATAAACTTGTACTTTTTGATAAAGGAAAATTATTACCAAGTCACATGAGTCACGTCCAAGTAGTAATTAGTAGAGATAACTTGGAGTTGAATTAATGAAGAGTGTCTATATAGAGGATGGGGCATATGCATATTGCAGCTGGTAGAGGAAAAGATGAACGACCCATTTTGCCCTTTTTTGAGGACTTTACGTGCCCTTTCAAATAATGCGGCCCCTTTCATTGACTAGATCACTGAAAGGGCAATTGTAACATGCATGATGCAATAGTGGAGAAATGTGGGCAAACATTACCTATTTGATTTACTAATTAAACATGTCTGATGTTACCTTTTTAAGTTCATGGAAACACGTAGTAGAACATTGTTGCGCTATGTTTAATGTGTAATTATACGGTAAAATATAACCACAAAAAGAATTAATCATGCATTAGTGTTAACTACCTCTTAATCATGAAAATTTCAAAAAATGGAAAACTAGATTTTGTTTGTTCAAATGGGGTAATTTGAAATTTATGGAATATGGTATTGTGGTAATATATATATATATATATATATATATATATATATATATATATATATATATATATATATATATATCAACAAACTTGCGATGGCTAAATAGTTATGTTACACTTCAAAAAAAAAAAAGTTATGTTATACTTTTTTTTAATAATTATAGTGAATGAAAATAAAACTAATTATTTTTCTACTTAGTACTACCACATCGTTAACCATGGCCAAAGCCACTTAAGGGTTAGGATGATCTCAAACCATTTCTATCCTTCGAGTATATATATATATTACAAGAAGAGAGATTTGAATTTAAAAATTCGAGTGCAAAAAAGAATACCCTTAAATTCCTCCATTTACCCTCCCTAATTCTCCCTTTCTCATAGATCTCTGCCTCTTCTTCCAAATTCAGGGGCCTTCTAGTGGAGAAAGATCTTCCTCCTCTATAAGTCTAACTCCACCATTGTCTTTAACTTGGTTTTCAATGGTTCTTTATCTCTTATCCCAAAGTTTGGACATCCCTTTCTTGTAATTATGGTCTGTAATTTTTTTAAATGTTAACTACATTTTACATCTTTTATATTTGGATTGACTTTGAAAATGGGTTACATTATTTTACTTATCACACATTACACCATGATAGTTTGAAATATATCAATATATGATAATATCGTTTGTTTGAAAAAAAAGGGACACTTTGGATGCGATCCCTAACTACCAATGTTCTTTGACTGAAACTTTCATAGTTTTTAGTTTTTGATCAAAGTCCTTGACATTAATGTAATAATGTATTTCTATGTAGGTTATTATATGTTTAAATTAAAAATGAAATTTATAGTTATTTATATTAATGAGATTTTAAATAAAACCCATAATTTATGAGATTAAAATATTAAAAATAAATTATACTCTCAAATATATTGTGTGTGTGTGGGCACGTGCATCAAAACAAACCAAAAAAATTGATGTACCGCAACATGGGTACATTTTTCAAAAAGAAGAATAAGAAGATATTATGCTTAATAATATTATTAAATTTCTTCTATTAAACTTGATCTTGATACATTCTCAAATCAACGAAATAGAATATACTCATGTAAGTATAAAAAATGGGTTAGAGAAAAGATTGAATGAATTTTATATTAAAAATGGGTATATTTTATATTAAAAAGGGTACATTTTTCATATAATAAATTGGTATATTTAAGAATGGGTACATATAAGATTACAAAATTGAAATTTTTTTCATAAAAATTTAATGGGTACAAACTTATTCTAATTTTATTTTTTTATATTTTGGAAATGTTTGAATTTAAAATTAATTAGGAGTTTAATAAGGGTGTGAGTAAATTAATGTAAAATTATTATAAAAATTATGAGTTCAATTAATAATTTTTATTATAAAAATTATGTAACTTACATGTAATTCATTAATATATTAATGTTAGGGACTTTGATCAAAATTTAAAATTTAATAAAGTCTTAGTCAATGAACAATTGTGACAACCCGTCCCGACATTTTAAATTATTGGATATGAAATGACGGAATTACCCCTACGGGGATTATTTACGTGTGCATGTGTGTGGTGTGAGGATGAAAGTGCCCTCAAATTATTGAAGTTATAATATGTTTAGTGTAGGACATCATGATCACACCACTCAACACTCTCTCTCACTCCCGTCACTCTCCCTCTCCCTCTCATTATTGGAAAACACTTTCACTATCCCTCTCTCTCTCACTCCCGACACTCTCCCTCTCTCTATCATTATTCAGAAAACATTCTCTCTATCTATCTCAATCATTCTCTCTCTCTCATCCCTCGACCAAACTCTCTCTCTCTTGTTCAAGGCACGGCCCAAAGGTCAACCCATACCAAAACTCGACGATCGTCGAAACTAAATACATATTTGGACTCGTGAAGATTATACGAACACAACGGTACCATTTTCAGGTAAGGATCCTTTCAATTTCACGTCCAAAACTCGATGTTCTTATTTGGCACTATTCATCAAACTTTTCATATGTGGTGTTTTAGGACAATCTAAGATCACAGTGATCCTTGTGAGGTCCCAAGGAGGCTCAGAGTAGTTCGTTGGAGGTGTTTGGACGTCGGGATCACGCTCATCGGAGTTGGCCGGTTTTGGAGTTTGTCCCCGAGGAATTTAAGGACCTTTTTCAAGGTTTTTGAAGGTATATTAATGTTCTACACTAAATTTGGAGCACATAGGAAGAAAAATGGGTCAAAAAGGATGAAAAATGAGCAAGATATGAAGTTTTGAAAATTTCCCAGAAATCCGGCCAAAACCAGTCGCCGGCGGCCGGCGAAGTCGCCGGAGAAGACGACCGGAGGGAATATTCCGGCGACCTGACGGAATATTCCGTTACCGTTAACTGACGCCGTTAATTCTGACGCCGTTAAACCTGACGGAATATTCCAGGAATATTCCTGACGGCGTCAACTGACGCCGTCACTGTGCTCGGCGCGTGGCCGCGCGTGGGAAGCGCGTGGGTCCGTGCCACGTCAGGCGCGTGGGGGCGCGTGGGACATCGAAAAATTATTTTAAAAATATGGGGATGTTCGTGACGACGAGTAGGTCACGTTGGTATATGCAAATACCAAAATTGAGCTATGTATGAGAGGTTATTCTCGTAGTTGTGAATATGTATTAAATAACGTATTTACGTAATTTCTCGTATAGGTGATACGTATACCGAAGACGACCGTAGCCAGGCCCGACGCGGGGGTTACGAGCCAGCTACTTATCAGTGAGTGGGCAGTATTATTTTCCGTATACCTATATATACATATGATTTTCCCAGAATCACTTTTTAAATGGAAATAAACGTTTTATCGACTTGCATATTACTTGAATTGATGCATGAATAATTAATTATACATTTCATGCATATATATTGGTGCCGAGGACGCCAGGTGAGTACCAGGTAGGTACATACATAATTGAAAACGAATAACGATTTGATATACGTATGAAATGTAATTGAGATACGATTGAGATATTATGCTGATAACGATCATGAGATATGATGAATTATATGATGAAATGTGATGAGATATGATGATGATATCATGAATTATTAGCTCATAGATCTGTACACACTGTTAGTGCTTTCGCCCAGAGATAGGGGCATAGTCTTTCACGTGTCGTTCACCTCCCGCACCGCATGCTCGCCTTGGATCCAAGTTAGGTGCATAGTCTTGTCGTATAGATCACTTTTGAGTGTTACGACATGTAGGTGACCCGCGTTCATTCGCATAGTCCTCACGTGATTGTAGCACTAGAGCATTTACTATTGAAACAGTGTTGATAATGATGATATGATGAGGTTATGATGTGTGTACAGGATATATATATATGATTATGTGATTGAGAAGTTATGAGCTATATTTACAGCCGAGGGCTGAGATGAAATATGTTAACAATATGATATGAAATGCATTGCACGACATACATTGAAATACTTTGAAAACGTTTTATGCTGAGAAAAGATTGAGATATATGTATGTAATATTTTTCTGGGAAACTATACAGGTTTTACGGAGAGGGGCTAGAACTTTGAGAAAGTAAATGATTTTGGAAAAAGGAATTGTTTTAGCTGACCCACTCCCTTTTGTTTTTCGCCCCTCCAGGTTCTAGATAGCTTGAATTCTGGGTTGACGCATCGAGGAACCTTCGGCACCTTTCTGACAGATTTATCATCATGTATGGCATCGAGTGTGTATTTTAAACATCTTTTATTCGTGCTTGACTGCTCCGACTTAGTACGCTCTGAATTTGTATAAGTGTCGAATTGACTCTAGTACACATTTCTAGACTTCGATTTGAATTTATTCGTACTTCGTTATTGATCTTCGCTTCCGCACAGCGCACATGGTTACGTCACACTCACGTGACGGCCAGCATGCCCTACTTTAGGGTACGGGTGTGTCAACTTGGTATCAGAGCTCTAGGTTGCAGTCTTGCATATTTTGCGAAAATTTCTAACGACTTGATGTCTTCTGTCAGAACTATGCCACCTCGTCGTGAGCCGCGTCGTACTACTGAGACTACGCTTCCCGATATTGCCCAGCTGGGGGAAGCGATAGCTTATGCCTTCCAGAATATTATTCGTCCTCCTCCACCCCCTCCTCAGCGAACACCTTTGGAGTCGGTGAATAATCTGAAGATAACTCAATTATCGGGAGGTGAAGAGCCCGAAAGTGCAGAAAGATGGTTTCTTCATATTGATAAGACTTTCAGTATCATGACGAGTCAGGGGAGTCTTCAGCCTGATAAGTGGGTTGAGACGGCCAAATGGTTTCTAGCTAAGGAGCCTGCTTCATGGTGGCATGAGTTGGCGATTCGAATGCCTGATGTAGAGGCAAATGATTGGGAAGTGTTTAAACGCCATTTTTACAAAAGATTTATTCCTAAAGCATATCTCGATGGAAAAAAGCAAGAATTCACCAGTCTTAAGCAGAAGAAGATGTCTGCCAGCGAATATTATCGGAGATTCACTGATCTTGCCCGATATGACCCGGATACAGCTGCAAATCCGGTGGAGATGTTGCGTCGTTTTAAATTGGGTACTAAGAAGAAGTGGCGTACGATTGCAACAGGGTTTCAGTGCTCCAATTACCATGAGTTTTACGAGATATTGCTGCAGATCGAAGACTCGGAGAACTTGCCGAGTGATAGTGATGATGAGGATACTCAGAACAGGAATGGTAAGGGTAAAGCTCCTTTTGTACCTGGACCACGACAGAATCAGAACTTCAAACGAAGTGGGGCCAATTCGAGTGCATCAAGTGGAAGTTATAACGCCACCGGTCAGAGGGGCGGTGGTAGATTCTTCAACGGCAGTGGAAGTCAGAGACAGGGGAACTTTGGGAGGAACAATATTCCATTTTGCCGTAGGTGCAATAGCCGGCACTATGGCGAGTGTCGTCGAGGTTCGAGTGGATGCTTCACATGTGGTCAGGATGGACATCAGGCCAAGAACTGTCCCCAAAGCCAGCAGAGGTCTCAGCAGTCTGCCAGGCCACCACCAGCACCAATGCCGCAGTATTCAGGTCCTAGCGGTTATGCTCAGCAGGGACGTGGTGGAGCCTTCCACTACTCAGGAGACCCTATGCAGTATTCTACGGACCAATACCAACCGCAACAACCCATGGATCCCTATCACCAGACCGGATACGGACAGTACTCCGGAGGATATATGCCTCCACAACAGCAGTATTCCGGAGGGTATATGCCTCCTCCGCAGCAGTCTTATAGTGGATATCAGCCCCAACAATTGGATGCATCAACTAGTGGTGTTGGATCATCTCGACAGGCTGGACAGCCTAATCAGGGGCGGAATGCCCAGGGGCGTGGAGTGCACGCAAACCGAGGTCGTGGGGGACGACAGCAAACTCAGGGTCGCGTGAATAATGTATCACTGCAGGATGCTCAGAACCATCCAGATTTAATCATGGGTACGTTAATCATTCTTGGTCATTATGCTAGAGTCTTAATTGATTGTGGTGCCACACACTCCGTAATTTCTCATACATTTGCTCAACTGACTCAACCTCAATCTTCACCCCTTGGGTATGAGATGGAATTTGCTATGCCTCGAGGGGAGAAATGTTATGTGGATTATGTATATCCCAAATGTTCTGTAATAGTGGAGAATGTGGTTATGCCTGCTAATCTCACTCCACTAGATATCGTTGATTTCGATGTCATCCTTGGCAATGATTGGTTGCATTACAATCGTGCCAAGATTGATTGCTACGAAAAATCGGTGACCTTTCATCGTCCTGGATTACCGGAGATAACTTTTGTTAGTGAGCGTAACGGAGTTAGGCATGGCGTTATTTCGGCGGTAAGAGCTAAGAAGTTGTTGACAAAAGGTTGCCAGGGATACTTAGCTCATGTAGTACTTCATGATGATGCTCCTGCTAGCGTGGAGAATGTTCGAGTGGTTAAGGACTTCGCCGACGTATTCCCTGATGATTTACCTGGATTACCACCAGATCGTGACGTGGAGTTTACCATTGACTTGCTACCAGGTACTAATCCAATCTCGTTGACTCCCTATCGAATGGCACCTGCCGAGTTACGAGAGTTGAAGATTCAATTGCAGGAATTACTGGAGAAGGGGTTTATTCAGCCCAGTACCTCACCTTGGGGAGCCCCAGTCTTATTTGTTCGAAAGAAGGACGGTACCTTGAGATTGTGTATCGATTACAGGCAGTTGAACCGGGCGACGATTAAAAACCGTTATCCGTTGCCACGTATCGATGATCTTTTCGATCAACTTCGAGGTGCCTGTGTGTTCTCGAAAATTGACTTGAGGTCAGGTTACTATCAATTAAAAATCAGAAATGACGATGTGCCTAAAACTGCCTTTAGGACTCGTTATGGACACTACGAGTTTTTGGTTATGCCATTTGGTTTGACTAATGCACCAGCTGCTTTCATGGGATTGATGAACAAGGTATTCCAGCCGTATCTGGATAGATTCGTTATTGTCTTCATCGACGATATCTTGGTGTATTCTAAGTCAGAGGATGACCATGTTAGACATTTGTCGTTGGTGTTGAAGAAATTGAGAGAGCATCGACTGTATGCTAAGTTCAGTAAGTGCCAGTTTTGGTTGGACGAAGTAGCATTTTTGGGGCATGTCATTTCAACTCAGGGTATTCTGGTTGACCCTCAGAAGATTACGGCTGTAGAAAATTGGGAACAGCCACGAACTGTCACCGAGGTTAGGAGTTTCCTTGGGTTGGCAGGTTACTATCGGCGATTCGTTAAAGACTTTTCGATTTTGGCGCTACCATTGACGAAGTTGACCAGGAAGGATGTCAAATTCGAGTGGGATGAAGATTGTGAGCAAAGTTTCCAACAGCTGAAGTATTGTCTAACTCATGCTCCTGTTTTGACGCTTCCTGACGAAGAGGGTAATTACGAGATCTACAGTGACGCATCATTGAAAGGCTTGGGTTGCGTGTTGATGCAGCAGGGTAGGGTGATTGCTTATGCTTCACGCCAGTTGAAACCTCATGAGAAGAATTACCCTACACATGATTTGGAGTTGGCGGCCATTATTTTTGCCTTGAAGATCTGGAGACATTACCTCTATGGTGAGAAATGTAGGATCTTCTCAGACCATAAGAGTCTTCAGTACATTTTTACCCAGAAGGAATTGAATCTTCGCCAGCGTCGATGGATGGAGTTACTAAGCGACTACGATTGCACGATTGAATATCACCCTGGTCGTGCAAACGTGGTAGCTGACGCTCTTAGCAGGAAATCCCAGGGCAGAATTAATGCTTTTCATGCAAGCCGAGTTCCTCTTCTTACCGAGTTGAGATCGACTGGAGCACAATTGGAAATTGAGAATCCGACAGTGGATGATCGGGAGAAAGCCTTACTTGCTAGTTTCCAAGTTAGACCAATCCTAGTCGACAGAATACTTGGAATTCAGACGAACGACGAAGAGATTCAGGAGCTTATTCGGCTAAGGAATGATGGTAAGAAGAAAGACCTGCGAATCAGAGAATCAGACGGTATGCTTATGCAGGAAAGCAGAATGTATGTGCCGAATAATGCTGAGTTAAAGAAGGATATCCTAGATGAAGCGCATATTTCAGCTTATGCGATGCATCCGGGAGGCACGAAGATGTACCATACCATTCGACCGTTTTACTATTGGCCGGGTATGAAGAGAGAAATCGCTGAGTATGTAAGCAGATGTATCATATGTCAGCAGGTAAAAGCTGAGAGGAAGAAGCCGTTTGGGTTGATGCAACCGCTACCCATTCCGCAGTGGAAATGGGATAATATAACTATGGATTTCGTGTACAAGCTTCCTCGTACTCAAAATGGATATGATGGAATTTGGGTGATAGTCGATCGACTCACGAAATCAGCACATTTTATTCCGGTCAGGGAAAAGTTTTCGTTGAATCGATTGGCCGAGTTATTCATATCGAAGGTCGTGAAGTATCATGGTGTTCCGGTGAGTATTATCTCTGATCGCGATCCTCGATTCACCTCTAAGTTCTGGACTGCTTTCCAGAAGGAGTTAGGTACGAGACTTTTGTACAGCACGGCTTATCATCCTCAGACAGACGGTCAATCTGAGAGAACTATTCAGACTTTGGAAGATATGTTGAGATCCTCAGTGCTGCAGTTTGGCGACTCATGGCATCAGTGTTTGGATTTGATGGAGTTCGCCTATAATAACAGTTTTCATTCTAGTATCGGGATGGCACCGTTCGAAGCACTTTATGGGAAACCGTGTCGTACACCCTTATGTTGGTCAGAGGTTGGCGAAAGAGTTCTAGTGGGCCCTGAGATAGTTGAGGAGACTACTCAGAATGTTCAGGTTATTAAGGCTAACATGAAAGCCGCCCAAGATCGCCAAAAGAGTTTAGCAGACAGGCATGCTGCTGACCGAGTGTATAATGTTGACGATTGGGTATTTCTTAAGTTATCACCTTGGAAAAGTGTGTTTCGATTCGGAAAGAAGGGTAAGCTGAGTCCTAGGTACATTGGACCTTATCGGATCACCGAACGAGTCGGTGAAGTAGCTTACAGACTTGAGTTGCCGTCGGAGTTATCCAGAGTTCATAATGTGTTTCACGTTTCGATGCTCCGACATTACATTTCAGACCCATCGCATGTGATTCCTCTGCAACCTCTAGAGATTAATCCAGATTTGACTTACGATGAGGAGCCAGTGACGATACTTGATTGGAAGGATAAGGTGCTCCGAAATAAGACAGTACGATTGGTGAAAGTTTTATGGAGGAATCATGCAGTGGAAGAGTCTACGTGGGAAGCCGAGGACCGGATGAGAGAGATGTATCCGAGGTTATTTTTATGAGTGTTATTATGTATTTGTGTTGTATGAAATTTCGGGACGAAATTTTTATAAGGAGGGTAGATTGTGACAACCCGTCCCGACATTTTAAATTATTGGATATGAAATGACGGAATTACCCCTACGGGGATTATTTACGTGTGCATGTGTGTGGTGTGAGGATGAAAGTGCCCTCAAATTATTGAAGTTATAATATGTTTAGTGTAGGACATCATGATCACACCACTCAACACTCTCTCTCACTCCCGTCACTCTCCCTCTCCCTCTCATTATTGGAAAACACTTTCACTATCCCTCTCTCTCTCACTCCCGACACTCTCCCTCTCTCTATCATTATTCAGAAAACATTCTCTCTATCTCTCTCAATCATTCTCTCTCTCTCATCCCTCGACCAAACTCTCTCTCTCTTGTTCAAGGCACGGCCCAAAGGTCAACCCATACCAAAACTCGACGATCGTCGAAACTAAATACATATTTGGACTCGTGAAGATTATACGAACACAACGGTACCATTTTCAGGTAAGGATCCTTTCAATTTCACGTCCAAAACTCGATGTTCTTATTTGGCACTATTCATCAAACTTTTCATATGTGGTGTTTTAGGACAATCTAAGATCACAGTGATCCTTGTGAGGTCCCAAGGAGGCTCAGAGTAGTTCGTTGGAGGTGTTTGGACGTCGGGATCACGCTCATCGGAGTTGGCCGGTTTTGGAGTTTGTCCCCGAGGAATTTAAGGACCTTTTTCAAGGTTTTTGAAGGTATATTAATGTTCTACACTAAATTTGGAGCACATAGGAAGAAAAATGGGTCAAAAAGGATGAAAAATGAGCAAGATATGAAGTTTTGAAAATTTCCCAGAAATCCGGCCAAAACCAGTCGCCGGCGGCCGGCGAAGTCGCCGGAGAAGACGACCGGAGGGAATATTCCGGCGACCTGACGGAATATTCCGTTACCGTTAACTGACGCCGTTAATTCTGACGCCGTTAAACCTGACGGAATATTCCAGGAATATTCCTGACGGCGTCAACTGACGCCGTCACTGTGCTCGGCGCGTGGCCGCGCGTGGGAAGCGCGTGGGTCCGTGCCACGTCAGGCGCGTGGGGGCGCGTGGGACATCGAAAAATTATTTTAAAAATATGGGGATGTTCGTGACGACGAGTAGGTCACGTTGGTATATGCAAATACCAAAATTGAGCTATGTATGAGAGGTTATTCTCGTAGTTGTGAATATGTATTAAATAACGTATTTACGTAATTTCTCGTATAGGTGATACGTATACCGAAGACGACCGTAGCCAGGCCCGACGCGGGGGTTACGAGCCAGCTACTTATCAGTGAGTGGGCAGTATTATTTTCCGTATACCTATATATACATATGATTTTCCCAGAATCACTTTTTAAATGGAAATAAACGTTTTATCGACTTGCATATTACTTGAATTGATGCATGAATAATTAATTATACATTTCATGCATATATATTGGTGCCGAGGACGCCAGGTGAGTACCAGGTAGGTACATACATAATTGAAAACGAATAACGATTTGATATTGATCGGACCATATTTATACATATTTTTATATCAAATTCTCTCGCCTTTTCTTAGTTAGTTCGTTATATTTTGAGCTATTTACGTTATTTTTATGTTTTATAAGTTTTTCAAGAAAAGAAAATAAAAATAGAATAAGTGAAGTGTTAAGTATTAATTTCGTCTAAATTATCTTACTTGTTGATTAGAATTTATCATTTGGAAAATAATATATATATATATATATATATATTTATATATTTTTATATATTTATATTTATGTGTGTGCATGTGATATTAGATGGCAAGCACTAGGGCACGAGGTGGAGGTCATAATGAGAAAAGGGAGCACCAAAGCATCGGTGGGCTGCCTTTGGGCAGCTCGGTGGGGGATTAAAAAATCAGAAAATGACAAGGCAATTGGGAGCTCTCGGTGGAATCAAGAGGCGCCTGGGGGGTGATATAACAGAAGCTCCATTGAGGAATAAAAGGCAGAGAAAACCGAGACGGAAAAAGGAGGAAGGCAGCGAGAGCTGCCTCGGTTTTGAGGGAGCTGCGATAGCAGCCAGAGGAAACTCACTGAGCAGCTCAGAACACAGCAGAAGGCTCAGAAAGCATGAGCCAATAGGAAGCAGCACCACTGAGGGAGACTGACACGGACAGTGGGGAAAAACAGCCTCAAATTGGGCTTACACCTTCTCACCTGCCGCAAGCATCAATCTGCCAGTGTTTGGAATTTTTCTATCTTCTTGTTTTTGAACTCATGTTTAATTTAATTTACCTTTTAATTATGTTAAACATGTGTAACTAAATTCTGTTTAGTTAGAGGGGAATTTGAAACCATGGATAAATGTTTATTATGATTTGATTTATTCCAGTTATGAATGTATAAATGTTTGGATGTGGTTTACTATTCTGTTTTGATTAATAACGTGTTTATGTATGTGGGTTAAGGGTCAACACTTAATTTGCATATTTAGACTTGATGCTAGAATATAAGGGAATTTCACCTAATCGTTATGAACTTATATTCATGAGTAGTAAAAATCGCTAGTCACGATTGTGTTTAGTAAACCCTAGGTTGGATTAACATGCGTATTCCATAGTTATGAATGCCTAGTCGATGTTTATGATTTCCATTAAACTTAATGATCTTTGATATGTCTCTCTATCATGCGTATTCCATAGTTAGGGAACTTGATAAGAATAATTTGGTTGTGATGCGTATCCCGTCCAATTCAATGAATTTAGGGAAATCTGAAGGTTAATTTAAGCGGACCTAATTAACTTGGAACATTGTCATTATTCGTTTGTTGAATTCATAACTGGAAATTAAATTATATGCATATGTCATGTGTGGATAAGGAACCCTCTAACTAACGTCTCGTCATTCTATTTTATAAAATATTATTTCCTTCGAAGTTTGTTTTTAAGTTTCTGTTTTAAATTAACTTCTCGTCAAAAACCAAAATCCCCCAATTTATTTTAAAGTGTTAGATTTGTTGAAAATTAATTTTAGTTTGTGTTTTCTTGAGTCTAGAATTATTTTGAGTCTTTTGAATTGTTTTAGATTATTTGTTAGTTTTAATTTGAGTTATTCTAGTTAAGTGTTTTCATTTTAGTTTAGTGTTTTAAATTTTGTTTTTACGTTTTTAATTTAATTTTAGAGTGATTAGCAATCCCTCCTAATCCCCGGCCTAGAACGATACCCTACTTATACCTATACTACGATTGACAAAAGAGGGTTTAATTTGTGTGTTAGTTTATTTTCGCATCAAATTTTTGGCGCCGTTGCCGGGGATTAGTAAATTTGCTAATCCCTTTATTTTTTGTTTGTGTTTATTTTATTTTATTTTATTTTATCTTTATTTTCTTGTTTGTGTTTATTTTTTTTTATATTTGTGTTTATTTTCATTTTTGTGTTTATGTATTTTACTTTTGATATTTGATTTAGTTTTCGTTCTTTAATTTTAGGTACTAGAGAAGTAAGATATGGATTTTGCTAGTATTCAAGCTCAATTGGCAAATCTTACTTCTCAATTGTCACAGTATGCCGATCAGACCTCAATGCCAAGTGTCCCTACACTTGATGTGCCCTATGGGCAAGGTTATCAGACTCATCAATATCCTCAATTTTCTTCATATGACGATGATTGGGGATATCAAAGCCACAGCCAATCAAGGGGCAATATGTATTCCAACGCTTGCAATTCGGATTGGAGAGGTTATTCAAATCAGACGTGGGATGAACCTCAACAATTTCAACAAAGTGGATATTGGCAGCAAGATGATTTCTATTCAAGACCTATGCAGCCACCACAACATCCCCCACAACAATTCCAATCGAATTCAAGTATGCCCGTGGATTATAATCAAATTCTTAATGAATTAAACTCTTTGGTGCAGGGGTCACAAAATCAAGCTGAGGAGACTCACCAAGGAGAATATTGGCAGCCGTATGATGAGTTCTATACATCACCATCACAGCCACCACAACAATTTGCCCAATTCGATTCAGGTACATCTCTGGATAATGATACATTTAATAAGTTACTCACTTCTTTGAATCAGGGAGTGGAAAATCGAATCCAGGAGATGCAAGACCGGACCAACAGAGCGGACGAATTGGAGAGGCAAGTTGGGGAGATTATGGAGATCATGGCCGAGATTCAAAATCAAAGTGAACTTTCCAACTCACCTATTGAAAATTCAATGGCGGAAGTTGAAATCGATGAAGCCATCTCTTTGGAAGGTGACGTGGAGGATGAAGTTAACTTGGACGAATCGCCGCTGCAAGCAGAAGAGGAAGAGGACGACCTGGGCAGTTTAGAAGAATTCTTGTCTCAAACCCCTGAAGTCCCTATGTTGTCCAACTTCGGTAATGTTGTTCCAAGTGAAATTCATTCTAACATTTTTCCACCAAATGTCTCTTTTCCTTGCAGATTTTTTCCAAATAACGAAGAAAGTGAAATAGACATGGTGGAAGCTCTTCCAAAGGTCCAAAGTGATATCCCAATTCTTGGTGCACCAAAACAAGTTTCCGAACCTTGCACACCAAGAAAAGAGATTCAAGACATCGAAGTGGCTGGAAAATGCGTTGAAAACATCCAAGAGGCTGTGTGTGAGACAATCAAGGCCCAAGCAATTGAGTTTGATGACACGGGACAGGCCACAACCATAGTCAACCTGGCCCAGTTCAAAATCCCCGAAATATCCAAAGGCGTAGTTTTTATAATTGAGTTTGTGTCGGAGAAATACAATAAGCCATCTTCTCCAATTTTAATTTTAATTTTATTTTATACTAACATTTTTCTCATTTTAATGATTCAGGCACCCGCTCGAGAATTCAGACCACTGCCGAATCATTTCAAATATCACCTCCCGTTAAAAGATAAATTTCATGCTTTGGAGCCGAGGGGAGGATAATGGAAAGATTCGTCCGGCTAAAGACGTTAAAGCAAGCGCTTCTTGGGAGGCAACCCAAGCAACCAGATTTGCATTTCTTAACCTTCTTCTTTATTGCTTTTACTTTCATTTTGTTTTGCTTAGTTAATTTTGCTATTTGGTTGATTGTTGTTTCGTTTGTGTTTAAATAAATTAAGGGCAATGTTTATTTTTAGTGCAGATAAACAAAGTCTTTTTGCATTAATTTACTTATTTTATTTTACATATTTTAATTTGCTTAAAATAAACCCTGAAAAAAAAAAAAAAAAAAAAAAAAAAAAAAAATTAAAAATTACAATAATACGAAAAACTAATAGCAATCATTGGTTTTGGTTAGGTGGCGCCTCAGAGGTTGACGGAGCTCCGGGAAGACGAAGAGCCAGAGTTGGAATCTCCGGAGCCGGAACGCTTGGTGTTGCTCCAGAGGACGAAGGCAACATAAATCGCGGGAGTAACGCCATGAACCGCTCATGATCACTCTGGATTCGACCGTCCGACTCCTGCAGCTGGTCCAGCTTCCTCTTCATGCTGGTCGAGTAGCTAGTTGCGAGCATGTGCAACTCCTTGTTCTCGTGCCTGAGTCCTCTGACTTCTTGCCGAAGACTGACCACCTCCGCCATTAGCGACTCCACCTGACGAGATCTTGCAAGCAGGCGCTGACCCATGTTTGAAACTGAGCCTGCACACTGGACACTGAGAGCCAGTGAGTCCTGAACAGCCAGCTCGTCTGACCGCATAGACAGCAACCTAGTGTCTCTGGGAGTAAGAAGGTTTCTTGCAACCACCGTTGCGGTTATATCGTTCCTCATCATTGTGTCCCCGACTGTAAGAGGACCATTGGGGGATATGAAGGACGGATTCCAAATGTTGTTCGGAGAAGACGAGTCATCGTCTTCCCCGACATTCAAGTTTAGGCGACGGTCGGAAGGGCAAGACATTTTTAGAGGGGGTTGAGGAAGAAGAGTTCGGAAAAATTAAGATTGCTGAAGCGGAAGAAGAGTTCGGAAAGATTAAAAGTGCAGAAGTGCAGGAAGAGAGCGGAAGGAGTAAGATTAAAAAGTGCAGAAATGAGTGTTTTCAGGAGGGAGTTCAAGTGTGATGTGAAGCAGAATTAGTGCCTCTATAAAAAGAAGAAAATGAAGAGTGCCCGCTCCTCAGAGATCAAAGAGCGCTCCTCGGAGGTTGAAGACGCGTCCTCACGCAATTCGGAAAAGCTGGACGCTCCTTTCTCAAAAGAGCCGTTTCCTTTCTCAAAAGCTGGGCTTGACTCAGCAATCACGTGGCATCACGAGGGCTCAGTTTTTCCAGTTTGTCGTGACTCATCACGTGCAGCGTGGAGCGTTGCGAAAACCATGAGCCGCACCCGGTTTTGAACCCCGGTTTTCAAAAGATCATCATTCCAATTTGTCGTCACTCGTCGCCTGCACCGTCAGCCTTGCGGAATTTACGGACGCTTTGTCAGAAAGCGCGTAACGGGCACTGTTCATCCATCCACCGGCTGCCGACAAATAGTGAAGGAATAGTTCCGGTTGTGAAGCCAAATTTCTATAAGTTCGACCTTCGCTTTCCACAGCAAAGGCACACCTTCACACCCTCTCCACCTCTCAACCTCTCTTCCTCTCTTCATCTCCGATAATGTCTTCCCAAAGAAAGCTTTCGAGTTATTCAGTGTTCTTCATCCCTTGGATCACCCCAGAAAACAAACCTTCCAGAGCAAAAGTATTTCATATTAAAAAGGTTAAAAGCAAAAGTATCTCATATTATGCTTTCTCCTCTCCTTCATCTGAGGAACGTGGAGAAAGTGAGATCCTGATTGCTTACCTAGTCTTGCTCTCGAGTACTCATCTCAGACCCCTCCCAGCCCACTTCAAAAATAAACCTGTGTTGAGGTACTTCTTCAAAAACAAAAGTACCTCACAGACGAAGCAGGAGGAGTCTGAGGTGCACCCAAGAGCAGATGAGTCTGGGTTGATCCAAGAGTTCAAGAAGATGCCACACCTGCGTGGAGACCGGACTACTTGAAGCATGTGGAGACAACGTGCTGACTCATCCTCAACTAAGCTGAGGAGCACTTGCAAGAAAGAGGCCCATCCTGTTCAAGATGAAAGATGTGGAAAATCAACAAGCGACCAATGACCGCCTATTAGTTCTTTTCGTTGTCTTTTATTTTCAATTTTTATTTTTCGTTTGCATTTTTCTATATTTTCTTGCGTGCTTAACTGATTTATTTCTTTTCTTTGCAGGAACGTTTGGTTATTTCCTCCCTTGAAGTTGATTGCAAAATTTACGCTCGGGGGTCATCGCTTGGTTTTCTGCAAATTAGAGAAGTTTTCAGTCCCTTTTCTTTATTTTGTTTCGTATTATTTATTCATTTTATTTTTATTTGCATATTTTTGTTTTATGACATTGGGGACAATGTCTAGTTTAAGTGTGGGGGTATCAAGTATAAAAAAATGACCAAATTGAAATTTTTTGTACCTTCGACTTTGAACTGGTTTCATTTGTTTCCATGTTATTGCTTTTTGTTTTCTTAATTAGTTTTGTGTTTTATTTAATTTTTCTCGAAAAATTTAAAAAATCCAAAAATATTGTCTTGTTTTCCTTATGGTTTTAAATTAGATTTTTATTAGTTTCCCGACCCAATGATATAACTGGATCGAATTTGAACCATGATTATCAAGAACTTAGTTAACATGTGTTGTATGAAATTCCTTATTCTCTTGTTAGTATTGTACATGTTTGATCATCTTTGAAAAACCAAATGCACATAGCCTTGTTGATGTGAAACTAAAGCATGACTTAAAGCTTCATATGTGAATTTAGTGACCATTTACATCCTATGTGAGTTTTTGAGCCTATTGAAAGTGTGTGCATTTTTCATACACTCCTATTCTTTCATGTGTGATGAACTTATGTGAGATGCATCTCTAGAACTTGCGTAACGATCTTTTGAAATATTTGTCATTGATTGCATGAACTTGAAAATGATAGAGGCATTAGGTTCACCACCATGGCCCAAATAACCTTATTTCCCAAAGAAAAATGATATCATTAGATTGCCAGTTTGAGCCGTATTGTTGAGCCTTTTATTTCTTATCACCAGATATGTCTACCCTTATACCTCAAAACATGTTACCTTACCCTTTCCAAGCGAGCAATTTGAGACTGTCTTATGATAAATGTTTGTGAAGTACTTGGAATGAGTTTGGCAAGAAAATAAGTGTGGGGGTATTTCATGTTTGTTTTAAAAAAAAAAAATTTGAGAAAAGAGAAGAAAAGAAAAAGAAAAAAAAGAAAGGTTGTATTCGAAGAAAATAAAATTTTTTCTAAAGTTTCAGTTTAAGGGTGTGGTTGGAGGTGTTAGAAGAATCGTTGGAGAACTTGAGTTCTTATAAATCTCAACTAAAAGAATTACTTGCAATGTAGCTTGGAACTTGTGCTTTCCTATTCTTTCGTTTCAATAGCCCTATCCCTAAGCCTCATTACATCCAATAAAAGTCCTCTTGATTTAAGTTTTGCAATTATGATTGTGGAGAAGTGATTTTTATGCAAGCTTATGGTAGAACTTTCACATTTGTTTCTTTGAGCGAAACACATTAAAACTAAACACATGTGTGATTGAGTGCATATCCCGTGAGAAGGTTGCTAGTTTGCATATGATGATTTTAAAAATGAAAACTTGAAATTGCATTAGCATGGCTATCTCACACACTACACTTCAAGGATGATTTAAAGATTACTGCTAATATTTGAATAAGGAAGATGAACTGGGATTAGTTGTTTTGTGCTAGCTTTGGTTCTTGATGATTTGCGTTTTCGAATGAAATTCTATGAGGGTCACTTAGGGGGAAACTAATGTTTTTCATGTTATTACTTTTTCTGTTTAATTTGTTTTGCTCGAGGACTAGCAAAAGCTAAGTGTGGGGGTATTTGATCGGACCATATTTATACATATTTTTATATCAAATTCTCTCGCCTTTTCTTAGTTAGTTCGTTATATTTTGAGCTATTTACGTTATTTTTATGTTTTATAAGTTTTTCAAGAAAAGAAAATAAAAATAGAATAAGTGAAGTGTTAAGTATTAATTTCGTCTAAATTATCTTACTTGTTGATTAGAATTTATCATTTGGAAAATAATATATATATATATATATATATATATTTATATATTTTTATATATTTATATTTATGTGTGTGCATGTGATATTAGATGGCAAGCACTAGGGCACGAGGTGGAGGTCATAATGAGAAAAGGGAGCACCAAAGCATCGGTGGGCTGCCTTTGGGCAGCTCGGTGGGGGATTAAAAAATCAGAAAATGACAAGGCAATTGGGAGCTCTCGGTGGAATCAAGAGGCGCCTGGGGGGTGATATAACAGAAGCTCCATTGAGGAATAAAAGGCAGAGAAAACCGAGACGGAAAAAGGAGGAAGGCAGCGAGAGCTGCCTCGGTTTTGAGGGAACTGCGATAGCAGCCAGAGGAAACTCACTGAGCAGCTCAGAACACAGCAGAAGGCTCAGAAAGCATGAGCCAATAGGAAGCAGCACCACTGAGGGAGACTGACACGGACAGTGGGGAAAAACAGCCTCAAATTGGGCTTACACCTTCTCACCTGCCGCAAGCATCAATCTGCCAGTGTTTGGAATTTTTCTATCTTCTTGTTTTTGAACTCATGTTTAATTTAATTTACCTTTTAATTATGTTAAACATGTGTAACTAAATTCTGTTTAGTTAGAGGGGAATTTGAAACCATGGATAAATGTTTATTATGATTTGATTTATTCCAGTTATGAATGTATAAATGTTTGGATGTGGTTTACTATTCTGTTTTGATTAATAACGTGTTTATGTATGTGGGTTAAGGGTCAACACTTAATTTGCATATTTAGACTTGATGCTAGAATATAAGGGAATTTCACCTAATCGTTATGAACTTATATTCATGAGTAGTAAAAATCGCTAGTCACGATTGTGTTTAGTAAACCCTAGGTTGGATTAACATGCGTATTCCATAGTTATGAATGCCTAGTCGATGTTTATGATTTCCATTAAACTTAATGATCTTTGATATGTCTCTCTATCATGCGTATTCCATAGTTAGGGAACTTGATAAGAATAATTTGGTTGTGATGCGTATCCCGTCCAATTCAATGAATTTAGGGAAATCTGAAGGTTAATTTAAGCGGACCTAATTAACTTGGAACATTGTCATTATTCGTTTGTTGAATTCATAACTGGAAATTAAATTATATGCATATGTCATGTGTGGATAAGGAACCCTCTAACTAACGTCTCGTCATTCTATTTTATAAAATATTATTTCCTTCGAAGTTTGTTTTTAAGTTTCTGTTTTAAATTAACTTCTCGTCAAAAACCAAAATCCCCCAATTTATTTTAAAGTGTTAGATTTGTTGAAAATTAATTTTAGTTTGTGTTTTCTTGAGTCTAGAATTATTTTGAGTCTTTTGAATTGTTTTAGATTATTTGTTAGTTTTAATTTGAGTTATTCTAGTTAAGTGTTTTCATTTTAGTTTAGTGTTTTAAATTTTGTTTTTACGTTTTTAATTTAATTTTAGAGTGATTAGCAATCCCTCCTAATCCCCGGCCTAGAACGATACCCTACTTATACCTATACTACGATTGACAAAAGAGGGTTTAATTTGTGTGTTAGTTTATTTTCGCATCAGATATACGTATGAAATGTAATTGAGATACGATTGAGATATTATGCTGATAACGATCATGAGATATGATGAATTATATGATGAAATGTGATGAGATATGATGATGATATCATGAATTATTAGCTCATAGATCTGTACACACTGTTAGTGCTTTCGCCCAGAGATAGGGGCATAGTCTTTCACGTGTCGTTCACCTCCCGCACCGCATGCTCGCCTTGGATCCAAGTTAGGTGCATAGTCTTGTCGTATAGATCACTTTTGAGTGTTACGACATGTAGGTGACCCGCGTTCATTCGCATAGTCCTCACGTGATTGTAGCACTAGAGCATTTACTATTGAAACAGTGTTGATAATGATGATATGATGAGGTTATGATGTGTGTACAGGATATATATATATGATTATGTGATTGAGAAGTTATGAGCTATATTTACAGCCGAGGGCTGAGATGAAATATGTTAACAATATGATATGAAATGCATTGCACGACATACATTGAAATACTTTGAAAACGTTTTATGCTGAGAAAAGATTGAGATATATGTATGTAATATTTTTCTGGGAAACTATACAGGTTTTACGGAGAGGGGCTAGAACTTTGAGAAAGTAAATGATTTTGGAAAAAGGAATTGTTTTAGCTGACCCACTCCCTTTTGTTTTTCGCCCCTCCAGGTTCTAGATAGCTTGAATTCTGGGTTGACGCATCGAGGAACCTTCGGCACCTTTCTGACAGATTTATCATCATGTATGGCATCGAGTGTGTATTTTAAACATCTTTTATTCGTGCTTGACTGCTCCGACTTAGTACGCTCTGAATTTGTATAAGTGTCGAATTGACTCTAGTACACATTTCTAGACTTCGATTTGAATTTATTCGTACTTCGTTATTGATCTTCGCTTCCGCACAGCGCACATGGTTACGTCACACTCACGTGACGGCCAGCATGCCCTACTTTAGGGTACGGGTGTGTCAACAATAGAAACTAGGGACTGGATACTAATTTTTCTATAAAAAATATATATATCAATATATGCCCTATGGTTATTTGATTGTTTGGTCCCTTATTAATCTAATGAGGTACAAACTTAGAACTCATTCTTAGTTGATGTGGAACCATACTTGCACCAAGCTTATGAATCAAAACTAGTCATCACGGAGCTATGGTTTCTCCCAAAGCAATATATGCTTTGTATTGCAAAACAACAACCGATCACACAGTTTGATTCAAATGGTTCAAGTGTATATCTTACACAGTCTACAAACGAGTATCCCATCTGTTGTTCATCAAGCTAACAAAGTACAGTTAACTATGTAGATGGATAAATATAATACTAATACGATTTTAAAAGCGTAACGCAAGAAAATTGAAACCCTTGTTCTTCTAATTTTTCTTTGTTGGAGACTTTTTTTTAGTCTAATAATTTAGAATTTACTTCTTTATCACATATATAGACAACTGCATACGTGTATAGACACACCAGACAGCCTAAGATAACAAGCCAAATACACACTTGCGTATTCGACATGCAAAATATCTTATGCAATAATCTTCACTCATTTGATTTTGTAGAATCATGTCCATAATTTTTACCACTTAAAACCATTATCACATTGTCTTTTTCAACAACAAAAAAACAAATAAAGAACAAAACAAAGCCCAAGACTCAAGACTCATGAACAATTATTTCCAAATTTTAATTATTATTCATGTTTTTATATTCATCATTTTATTCTTGGATCCAGTATCTACAAAATAAAACCAAAGGATTAGGTCCATTTGAGAGGACGAAATCAACCCGTCAACTCCGCTCCGAATGACGCCATGGTTCGGTGTCCCGAAGCTGGAGAGTCCAGCAATCAATCTATTCTGCGTATAAAGAACAACTTGCATAAAACAGATTCACCATCATACGACGTCTAATTTTTTGGTTATTTAGTGTAATGTATTATCTTTTATATTATTATTAAACAAAAACGCCGTGATACAATGAATCCGTTCCATTAAATGATTAAAGTCAGTCATCTCACACTTTGGTTCCGGACCAATCTGATATCAGAACCGTTGACTCAGACTACGCTTTCCACGAGATAGAGACGCCGGGCCAATCGGGGGTCTTTGAAGTTATGGAACGCGTCAATCTCTCTCCTCCATTGTTTGACATCAGAGCCAAATCGGACGGCTGTCCCAGCGCGGGACCCGTATGCATGTGGGGTCCAACTGCCTCCCTCGCCACCTCATCAGTCTGTAAATCGCTACCAACTGTAGGTGGCTAAGATATGAATAGGTAATATTATCATGGAGATTAAGAAAAGCTTTTGGCATGAAGACGATTGACACATCTCAAAAATATAATTCATTTTTATTTTTAATTTAATTTTAGATTACCTCTCTTTTTTTAAATATAATTTTTTATACGGTTAATCAAATTAGATGTCGAGGTTTGAAGTCTGAAGTAAATTTTTTTTTGCCACTTGAATTGCAAACTTTCATAATATGACATTTACACATTTGAAAAATGAGCTCTTTCACAAAAATATCATCAAAAAGAAAAAGATATCTACAACTCAAAGTGTGATTTCAAATATTATATAAACTAAAGCATGTATACTTTTGTTATCACTAATAATGACTTCATTTCAGCATACTCATGCAAAACTTTCTAACTAATTAGTCTTTGGTTTAGTAGTAATTGTCTTTAATCTGTTGTAGAAAGTCTGTCACATACGTAAGAACGATATATATTTTTGCTGAACAAGATATCTAGTTGTGACTAGTCCAAGCTTTTTTTTTATTTTTTATTTTTAATGTGTTAGCCGAGTGTAAGAATTATCCTTTTAAATTTCTTATTTAAAAAAGCAAACAAAAAAAAAAAACTTTCCATATCTCATTTTAAACCTTTCCTAGTATGAAGATAAGACCAAAAGTCAAATATGGTAAATGAACCAGCCTTTACTCATGTGACCATTATACATTATATTTATAAAGGGTAGTTAGTCATCACTCATGTGATATAAAGCGATAACCAAGTAGCTAGTAAATGCCTTCAATTTGAATCCTTTTTTCTGTTTTTTTTTCTCGTTTAACCTTCCAATTGTAGCATCCTCTAGAACCCTATATTTTAACCATCACAAGGCGGTTTAGTGGTTGGAGACAAATTACATGCTCGTATTTCACACAGCACATTCTGAGTTTAATTTCTGGAGCAGATGAATCACACGATGGTAACACGAGGAGGGTAAAATGATTATGTGAGTCTTTCTGACTCCTGAAAGTATAGACTGTTGTAACAAAGCCATTAGTTGGTCCTTTTTTTTTCTTGTTCTTTTTTAAAATCTCAATCTTATCATTTTCCCCAAGCACAAGCTAAATTAAATTAAAATTTCCCTTCTCTTCCCTTCCCTTCTCTTCTTCCCCTCCTCATTTCTCTCCAAGTCCAAATCCAAAGTCCAACACAAAAATATTCAGACTCACAAAAAACACAACTCACTTATCACACCACACATTCACTTCTACTCTCCCCCTCTCTCTCCCCATTGGGGAGGTCTTCTTCTAAAGTCCAACCCCCCCTTTTATTGCCGAGTCCATTGCACTCTCTCTCCCCCTTCACTCACACATTCACTTCCACCTACACACACATTCTCTCTCTCTCCACAATTTTCTTGGGATTTATGGCCAAAGGAAGTGGACTCTCCATTGATTCAGATCCATTTTCCTTCTCTCTCCACAACCCTATAGTCCTCAACTCCTTCCAGGAAGACCAATATAACCACCACCATCACCACCTCCCACCACCCTCCACCACCAAAAGACAACAACTTCGCCACCACCACTCATCACTCATGCTCATGGACAACTCCACCGCTATTCACCGCCGCTCTCCTCCGCCCCCTCCTCCTCCCACGACTATCCAGTTCGCAGTTAATCTCAACCGCTCCCACGACGACGATGTGCAACACTCTCCTGGCTCACCACCACCCTCCAACGAGCAACGCAAAGTCATCGACGAGCGGGACTTCTTTGCCGATAGCAAGAACCGCCTTGATCACGAAAAGTCTGTCTTCTCCGCCGACCCTGCCGGTAAAATGGACTTACATGGCCCCACAGACATGGAATTCAACGTAAATGTAAGCAACCCTTTTCATCATTTTTGTTCTTGAGTCACGGATCCAGCCTACCCTAGGTATAGTCTTCTTCTTCCTCCTTCCTCTCCAGCCCTTTTCTTCTGCCTCGGCCCCTAACCTCAAAGTGTTTCTCCTTGCTTTTACCTTAGTCCAAAATCTCCGATTAAACCTTAAAGGCTGACCCTTCGAAAGCTCGGTTGTCGTATGAGACGTGCCTACCAACTGGATTCGTGTCTCTGTTTTTGTTCATTGTGTTATTGATTTATCGATTTTTTTTTTCGTTCAACTTATTGTCGTTCATGATATTTGAACTGAGAACCTCTTCGGACTTTTTCGTGGATTTTAATTTTTTTGTTTGTGTTTGTAGACTGGTTTGAATCTTCTCCTTACAAACACTAGTAGTGACCAATCAGTGGTGGACGATGGCATTTCATCCAACATAGAGGATAAAAGAGCTAAAAGTGAGGTAATGAAAATCTAACTGTTATTTTTTTCCTCTTCTCTGAAGAAACTTCGACGGCACTAGAGATTTTATTAAATTGAAAAAAAAGTTGCACCTTGATCGATTTAGCTTTACATTGTTTGACATGTGATTGAATTTCGGTTCTTGGGTTTATCTCAGCAGGCTGTTCTTCAAGCTGAGCTCAAGCGGATGAACGCAGAGAATCAACGGTTGAAGGGGATGCTTAATCAGGTGACCACCAATTACAATGCTCTTCAGGTGCATTTGCTGAATGTGATGCAAAGCCAGAAGGCTGATCAGAACGGTAGCGCTGCCGAAGGCCACGGAGTGCCGGTGGAAGAAAAGAAGATTATGAATGGCAATAATACATCACTAGTGGTGCCGAGGCAGTTCATGGATCTTGGGTTGGCTGCTAAAAATGGTGACGCTGGTGAGCATTCACAGTCTTCGTCTGAAGAACGAAGTCATGGTGAACGGTCTGGATCACTTGGAGATAATGTGAAGGCTGCGGGGCACAGTGATGATCAGGGGATCGCTTTTGATCACGAAAAGAAGGATTTCGGGAGAAGGATTGGGAGAGAGGAGAGCCCGAATCAGCCGTCACAGAGTTGGGGGCCGAACAAAGTTCCGAGGCCCAATTCTCCGAAAGAGGTTGACCAAACTGAGGCTACAATGAGGAAGGCTCGGGTTTCGGTTAGAGCTCGATCGGAGGCGCCTATGGTATGTGTTTTTGTACTGAATTGGAATAGTGGTATGAGTGACATTGGATTTCTGTTCCAACATGTTAGTAGATTTGCTAAATTTGTTGGGTTTTGATTTAGATCACTGATGGATGTCAATGGCGAAAGTATGGGCAAAAGATGGCAAAAGGAAATCCTTGTCCTCGTGCTTATTATCGATGCACCATGGCTGCTGGTTGCCCCGTTCGAAAACAAGTAAGCTAAGCTCGCTTAGGTTAACTTTCTCTTATTAGATATCGGACGTGTTAACTTGTCAAACTTTGATTAGAATCATACATTTTTAGTCTTTGTACTAATTTGAGTTACTATTGTGATCAAACAGGTACAAAGATGCGCAGAAGATAGGACAATCCTAATCACCACATATGAAGGCAATCATAACCACCCATTGCCTCCGGCAGCAATGGCAATGGCATCGACTACATCATCTGCAGCGCGGATGCTGCTCTCGGGGTCTATGCCAAGTGCAGATGGCCTAATGGACTCAAACCTCCTCACCAGGACAATCCTCCCATGCTCCTCCAGCATGGCCACCATCTCCGCCTCGGCCCCATTCCCTACTGTTACATTGGACTTAACACAATCACCAAACCCTTTACAGCAGCTCCAAAGACCACCAGGCCAGTTCAACATTCCGTTCCCAAACCCTAATCAGAATTTCACCAATGGCCCTGCCTCATTGCTGCCTCAAATTTTTAGTCAGGCGCTATACAACCAGTCTAAATTCTCTGGCCTCCAAATGTCACAGGACACAGACCGTGCCGAAGGCCAACTAGGCCACCAATCGCAACCAGGGCAGCAGCAGGGCTCATTGGCGGATCTTACTGCCGCCACCGCTGCCATTGCAGCTGATCCAAACTTCACTGCAGCCCTAGCAGCTGCCATCACCTCAATCATTGGCAATGCTCATCCAAACAACGACGTTGCCAACCCAGCAACCAACTCAAACAACAATGCCAATGGCAACGCCACCAGCAACAGCAATGGCAATTGCAACAATAAACTTAGCAATCCTAGTTTATCAGGGAATTAAAGCAAGCTATTATTTTTCCTTCCTTTTTTAGGTTATTTTTTTTCTTTATTTTGGGATGGGAGAAAAGAAAGTGAAAATATACGTTTTTTTCCTTTTGTGTGGAGGGGATAAATTAAACATAGATATTATTTTCTTTGTCATTTGGAATAATACGTTCAAATTGTATGTCAGTACAAAGTTCCATGAAAACGAAGAAAAAAACAAAGAAAGAGGAAAGCATGCGAATTGGTTTTTCCATTTTTGTATGCATTCGGAAATGTGGAGATTGATGTTTTGTCACTCTCTCATCTTATATTTTTTTATGTCAATGTTCAATGTTTTCCAATGGACCAATGAAACCCAGCCAGAATTAAATTAGTCTCGGTTCGATGTCATTTGTCATAAGACTTTAGATTCAATTCACATGTAAACATAAAAATAAATTATCTTTATAACCAGTTTAGTATTTAGTTTTTGTCTAAATACATTATAGCAACACAATTTTATTAGAGAAGTTATAGTTCCAGGATCTTTTTCTTTTCATTGATTTTGTCCACATTATCCTTTCTTTAGGAGAAAAAAAAGGAGAGAACAAGAAAGAGGAAGGATCTTCTTGGGTGGATCCTTCTTGTTCCTGTTTTGTCCCTTTCTTTTCGGAAGTTGTTTATATTTCTACACTATTTCTTCCTTACTTCCCGCCATTTTTGAGGTTCTTCAGTTTCTGAATAACAATAGGCAACGATAGTTTGCCTAGATAGTAGACACATGTAATTAAAAAGTCGTATAAAAGAAACAGTTTATCTCTCAAAAATGAAATTACGCGAACGTTGTAAGCTATTTTTTATGACAAATATTAAGTTCTCACTGAGTTCTACATTATGAATAGGTAAAATATCTTATATTTGTATAAAAAAAATAAAAATAAAAAATAAAAAATAAAAAACAAAACAAAACAAAAGAGAAGAAGAAAGGGGAAGGAATTTCTCGGGTGGATCCCTCTTGTTCTTGTTTGGTCCCCTTCTTTTCGGAAGTTGTTTATATTTCTACACTATTTCTTCCTTACCTCCCGCCTTTTTTGAGGTTCTTCAGTTTCTGAATAACAAAAGCCAACAATAGTTTGCCTAAATAGTAGACACGGGTAATAAAAAAAAGTCGTATAAAAGAAACAGTTTATCTCTCAAAAATAAAATTATGTGAAGGTTGTAAGCTGTTGTTGATGACATATATTAAGTTCTCACTGAGTTTTACGTTATGAATAGATAAAATATCTTATCATTTGTAAAAATAAAAAATAAAAAGAAAACAAAACAACAAATCACAGGCTAGAAGTAGAGGAGAAGAACAAAGCAAAAGACAAACAGAAAATGACAAATGGAAGGGAGACGAAGGGATTTTATTCTTTATTTGGAGCTATGTGTATGGAAAGTGGAAGACAAGGAGTCAATAAAACCGTCTAGGAGTTATGGGGGTTAGTTTGACACGCAAGGAAAGGGTGCAAAGGGATGACAGGGAAAGATACTTCTTTTGGTTTTTGCCTGTCACGCTTGATGCCGCCAACCCTCTGCCATTTACCCATTTGGCAAAGCTTGTTTTTAGCTCCACCCAGTTGATGACATGGAAAATGTAGTGCAAATCATAGAACTAAAAATAGATAAATAGTTATACCATCTTTTAGGGTGGGTAATTTTGTGGGAACAGTCCAAACCGACCAACCCAACTAAAATGAGTCAGTTTGGGTCGGGTTTAACTTTAAAAAATTAAATAATAGGTTAAAACCCGCCCTTCTCATGTAAGGGTAGTGCCTACCACACCATCTCTCTCTACATCGCATTTTATCTGCCGCCAGATCGTGTCTTTCTCTCTGCTAAAGTCTGGAGCATATTGAATCCACTAATTATTATTTTTCAAAATTTAATAATAATTTGATAGTCTGTTGAATCTAGAATTTAGTCTAACTTGTTCTACTCTGATTGAAGGTATAAGAACCCATGGAACGAGTGTTATTTTCTGATTGAAGGTATAAGAACCCATGGAACGAGTGTTATTTTAAGTATTGAAAATAAACCACAAGCTTTGAATTTTGAAGGAACCGAGTAGACTCCACGACCCGTTATACCCACCCAACTCGACCCGATCCGACTGGGCTTAAGTTGGGTGGGTTGGTATGCTAGTTGTCTTGGGCGACAATGGTTTGAGAAAATACTAACCCCAGCCTGTTGAATTGGTCCATGGTTTGGGACTGAAATTGAGCTGAATAATCCGAATAATCCGATGCCCACCCCACCACTGTTTTTGGTGTAAATAATTATAAATAAATGCTTTAGGGTTAAAATTGGAGAAAAAAGAATATTGTTTGTATGAGACTTCAATTAGTTTGGGCTTACAAAGCCACCTATAAATTATGGCAAAATTACCGAAAATTAAAAAGCATGAGAAAATCATTCTCTGCAGTTGGGTGCATGTTGCTAGAGGAATACAATCACCTATTTCATTTGATGATTTCAGAAACTTAACTAGGCGACTCAAGAGACCGTCGAACGGTATGCACTTGCATGAGAGCTATTTTCATTTCGTACGGTGCCTCGTTGTATAAATATATTTACACTAAACGGTGAGGAATATAAATATATATATATATATATATATATATATTTTTTTTTTTTAACAAACGATATTATCTATACTAAGGAGGAGATGGTGAATTTAGACTCACAATGGCTAGCAATAATGTAGTTCAAATTTGACTTTGACGAAAATCGAACCTAATACATCTCACTTACAAGTGAAGAAAAATATCAATAGACCGTAGTACTAAATGACGATATAAATATATCTTCATATAAAAAGAAATGGTGAATTCTTCGTTCAAGGGCTTAGAAGCTGACCCTCCATGCTTTGATGCCATATGGGCTGCCCGAATAATGCATCAAAGTCCAGCAGAGCAGTACTTATTTTATGGGCCTGGGCCTGAGCCTGAGCCTCTCTGTGGGCTCTAAATTGTAAATTGTTTGTGGGCCCCACAAAGATGGCCCAAAGAGTAAGTCTGCTATGCCCGGACGATGTGGAGTAGTTGGGGATTGTGACTTCACACAAAAGGCGCCACTGTCTGAGTTTCAAAACTGGACTGGTAGTTGCGGCAGAACGTAAACTGCAATTTTTGGTTGGACCGACATATGGCCAATCCAAACACGACACATCACCATGCCGGAACCCGCAAAAATTAAAACAAATTGTGACCCGTTCGATTTAGCTACTTTGACTCCACCATTAGTCGCAACTAAGGTATTAAATATCGATGATATCGAAAATATCGATAGTTTAAAAACTCGAAAATTTCGATGAAAATATCTAGATATTATCAATATCGATAAAAATTGAATAAAAACAGGGGAAATTGTAAGAAAAACTTGAAATTTTTTATTGAAATTTTGCAGGATGTTAATTTAATCAATTCTCTATTAGTTTATCACAAAAAATTGGAAGGAAATGCATTGCATGATGGATTTAACTGATTTAATTTGATTATATAGCGAGCTGGCAAACATTATGAGTGTAGAAAATATGTAAATATTTTAACATATTTTCTCAAAAACATAAGTGATATGGTGGTCCAAGTGTTGAAGGAGTAAAATGGGAGGGGTTCGAATCCCCTTAGTGTTTTTTTAAATATAGAAATTTAAAAAACACGGAAATTTCGATGGAAATATTGATGACATCGGAAATATCGGTAGTCCAAAAACACGAAAATTTCGATGGAAATATCGGAATATTAGGGATATTTAATACCTTTCGCAACATAAATCCCTATTTATTCCGCGAAGTAGCAGAACGTGCCTCTCTCTTCTTTAGTTCTTTTATGCTCCGACTTTAGTTTACTTGTTGTTTCAGTTTTCATCTGATCCTTGGCAGTTCATCGGCATACTAAAAATTGTAAGTAATTTAATTTAGTTTAAATTAATATTTAATGCATCAAAATTAAGTTCCTGATAATTTTGTTCATAGCTTAATGCTTTCGAATCGTTATTTTTTGCACATATTTTAGATTGTTTTCTTCTAAAGTTTGTACCTTTATAGCTGATTGAGTTCTGGGGTTACTTAAAATCTGTTTGGTTCCTGGGAAAATATCAGAAAAAAGGTCAAAAGAAACGAAATTTGAATGAAAGTTTATGTTTTTCAGTAATCAAACGTAGACCGTTTTAATGTTTTTGTGAAAGCATTTTCAGTACTTTCTTAGAGCGTGAATTATGAGCAACAAATTTGCAAACTTGTTTTGCAGTTCTCCGAAATGGGTACCGAATTTCGAGCTGGTTTGGTCACTTCCTTTCTGTTTCTGCTTCTGTCCCATGTGGTGATTTCCACACCCAATGATGGGTTGGTCAGGATTGGACTGAAAAAGATGAAAATAGATCAAACTTGTCATCTAAATAGAAGAAGTAATGGAACACCGGGAGGTCCGATTAGGAAGTATCATTTGCGCGGTAATCTTGGGGAGTCTGAGGACACGGATATTGTTGCACTCAAGAACTATATGGATGCACAGTATTTTGGTGAGATTGGTATTGGAACTCCTGCTCAGAAGTTCACTGTGATATTTGACACCGGAAGTTCTAATCTTTGGGTGCCCTCAGCAAAGTGTTATTTCTCGGTAGGTTTTTTAAGTCTTTTCCGTCACAGGTTGTAGTTCTTTTTGTATTAGAACTGTTAAGCAACTTAAGTTTTCTTACAAGTTGGTTCGCTTTTGAATTGCAGGTTGCTTGCTATTTGCATCCCAAGTATAAGTCTAGCCAATCAAGTACATACACGAAGAATGGTACGCTTCCCTTCCCTGCTTCAATGCATTCACGTTCTGATAAGATTAAGACTGTCCAATGGGATGATCAACCACAGCCTTAGCTGATACAGATTTAAACTTGATGTGACGGGGAAAAAGAAAAACTGACACACGTTAAAGAATGATGTAGATACTAGTTGTAAAAAACTTAAAGTTGATTTGCCATGTTTTTATATTCCAATGTAGGCAAATCTGCGGCGATCCAGTATGGAACTGGTGCAATTTCAGGTTTCTTCAGCCAGGACCATGTCCAAGTCGGCGATCTTGTTGTTAAGGATCAGGTTAGTTTTCTTGACAGAAAGTTGTGATTTTCAGTGTTGTGGACTTTACCTTTACTATTTTTATTGGTTATAGGACTTTATTGAGGCAACCAAAGAGCCTGGAGTCACGTTTGTGGCAGCTAAGTTTGATGGTATTCTTGGACTTGGATTTCAAGAGATCTCAGTTGGAGATGCTGTTCCTGTCTGGTAATTCAATGCCGCTTAGTTGTTGAATATATTTCAAATCAGTCGATCAATTTATAAAATTAAACCAACACTCCGAATTGTGTATTTTATTTGCCTTTCCCCACTTGTAAGTCCTCGATGCTAATCTGTTTGACTTTACATTTGCTATTATAACAGGTATAATTTGGTCAATCAAGGTCTTGTTAAAGAACCAGTTTTCTCATTTTGGTTAAATCGCAATATAGAAGGGGAAGAAGGGGGTGAGATTGTCTTTGGTGGGGTTGATTCTAGTCATTTCAAGGGTGAGCATACATATGTTCCCGTGACTCAGAAAGGCTACTGGCAGGTTCGCTATTCAAGATCTTTACATCTTTTGCAGATTTTTCTACTTGATATGTCATTCATTTTCGTTGTTTTAATTTGTTTCGTACTTCCTTTTTTCTGTTATTTGCAGTTTGATATGGGCGATGTCTTAATTGATGGTGAATCATCTGGTAATGATCCGAAACTTATTTTTGAAACCTTACTATGTTGAGACAGTTGGTGCTTTCTATGGTCAAGGCCAGCTTTCTTGTTATGGTATTGAAAGATTGTCATGTCACGTTCCAGGATTTTGTGCTAATGGCTGTTCAGCAATTGCTGACTCAGGCACCTCCCTATTGGCTGGACCAACAGTATGCATTCTAGCCTACTATGTCGATATTCTAATTTCTCCTTAGTCCTTACTGAGTTGTCAGTATATTAAGAAGCACGGCACAAGGCATACATATAATAATGCCATATAAGACATTCAAAGCCCACTTCACCTGGATATTCTATCATGTTGTTGTTTCATTTAGCAACTTCTGATTAATGTTATTGTATAATTTCACTTTTTTCAGACTGTTGTCACTCAAATCAATCATGCCATTGGAGCCTCTGGTGTTGTAAGCCAGGAATGTAAGACAGTGGTTGAACAATATGGGAAAACCATAATAGAAATGTTGATGGCTAAGGTATATAGATTTGATATCTACTAAATATTTTTATTTTCATTGAAACTTTCCTGTTCTTTCATCCTTTTAGGGATAAGGAGATAATTTGGTCGGTTTCTTTTTGGTTCTGATTGCCTTAAAATCTCCTTGCAACAAATTGATTTTTTCTTTTACTGGCATGTTTTATAGGCACAACCCCAAAAGATCTGCTCTCAAATTGGTTTCTGTACTTTTGATGGAACTCGTGGTGTGAGGTTAGATGCAGTTCAACCAATTTTCTTAAAGTTGTGGTAGAAAGGATGGTAGTAATAATGAGGCTAATTAGGTCATCCTGGTTTAAATGTGCTTACGTCTTTGCAGCACGGGCATTGAAAGTATGGTGGATCAGAAACCAGAAAAGCAATCTGATGGCGTGCATGATGCTACATGTTCTGCTTGTGAGATGGCAGTGGTATGGATGCAGAGTCGGCTAAGGAAAAATCAGACAGAGGAGCAGATCTTGGATTATGTCAATCAGGTAATTAAACTTCCCTTTTCATCTCTCTGTGAAACGTTCCTTGCAGCAAGCTGATGTTGGCATTTGCACTTGTAGCTCTGTGAACGACTTCCAAGTCCCAGTGGAGAATCAGTAGTCCAGTGTGACGCTCTATCCTCATTGCCCAGTGTGTCATTTACCATTGGTGGTAAAGTATTTGACCTTGCTCCAGAGCAGGTATGGTGTCATGACATTAACCCTAAATCTTTTCATCTTTCATTTGAGCACATTAGTATCAATTTTATTTACATGTCCACCACAAAACGATCTCCAGTTTTTCACCTTTTTATTTTCTTATTGTTGAAGCTTCCTTAATCTGGTTTTCTGGAAATTTAGTATTTCTTGATCATTTTTTCCATCTCTACCATCATATGGGCCCCTAGGATGACCTTAGCAGTTTTTACAAGCATTTATCCAATCTAACTTTTTGGTCTTCATGAATGTCGAAAAGTGTTTACTTTAAATTTGCCAAAACGAATATGTGAAGTCCACTGTAGGGTTATCATCTTTTTATGCTGTGAAGTTAATGTATGGTTCTGAAGATACAAATGATTCAAGAAAATTGAAGTTTTGATGGTTGGCCAACAAAATTAGTATTAGTAATATTTGTAGGCCACGACAACTTGTGTGTTGCTAAAGGGTGACTGCTCCTAAGACTTAAGGCTTCGTTTGTTATATGTGATTGGATTGGAATGGATAAGATGCTATTTTAAAGGTCTGTTGAAAGACAAGATGAAAATTGTGACCAACTTAGACGTAGGAGAAGGATTATCCAAGAAGAAAAGTTATCCATTCCAATACTCTCCAAAATGGGAGAATTAGATGGGATAAGTTTTCTTCCTATCTAATCCTCTTCTAATCCTTTCACAATGAAAAATCATTCTCATCTATTTTCAATATGCCTTGAATTTAGAGAGTAATCATTTCCAATCCAATCCCTTTCTACCAAACGAGCCCTAAAAGTATCATAGGATTCATTTACCATTCAAAATTTCGGTACGAGCATTAGGAACTTCTTCAGTAACTATGAGGCAATATAGCTTGGCTGTCAGACTTAACGTTTACTCATTACTGGTTAGGTTTCCGAATGCTAATAGTCATAGAATTGAATTTATGCCGTGCACTATGTTGTTTTTATGGAATTGCATTAGTACACTTTCGAAAGACTCATCAACTTTGAGCTGTCAGTGAGTTTTCTGCATGAAACTGTACGTAGTCTGTAGCATGCTATGAATTACATTTAATTGGAGCCAGAGTAGCTGTTCCGTTTTTCCCTTGTATCCGTTTATGTCGTATATTATGCAAGTCGATATAATATTTCTAATAGCCATTATCGCCATTGTTGATAAAACCAGTCTTCGTCCTTTTTTGCTGATATTCAATTATTCATTTCGTGTATTATTTATCGCCCGACTAATATGTTAACGTGTGTTGGTACTGTGGATCAGTACGTTCTCAAAGTTGGGGAGGGAGTCGCAGCTCAGTGCATCAGTGGATTTATAGCTTTAGATGTCGCTCCTCCTCGCGGACCACTCTGGTATTTCTCTCTTTCCGTCGTTGCTCATAAGCGTCTTTCAACTTTTACATGCTTTCCAACAATGGTCGTGCAGAAACAGTTTACTGCAGTAATTGAAAGCAAGCAATAGTTTCTCAGGACTTGGTTACTAACAATGCTGCATATGCATGTGTGATGCAGGATTCTGGGAGACATTTTCATGGGTCGGTATCACACCGTGTTCGACTACGGAAACTTGTCAGTTGGATTTGCAGAAGCAGCTTAGTTCTGTATTTATTTTCAGCTTGCCTACTTGCGTAAATAATCTCTGGTGACATCACAGAAGATTTGCAACGATGGAACTTGTTTATGTGATGGATCATGGACCACGAACCTTTTTTAATCGTGTGTGCCTATATGAATAAATCAAAGACAAGATGTGCTAATATTGCAATATGTATAATCTATGGGGCTGAAATTGAAGTACCCAACTTTTCTTAGGTGTCGCAATGACTGCAAGACACGAGACACTTTTTGGCTTCTACGAATATTTTCAGGTGGCAATTACAAATCATTTTTATGAAAAGCTGATATCATTGGTCGAATTTTGAGCTCACGTACCAAGCAAACCAACCTTTCCTTCCACCTGGGATGCTTTTGCTTATGATAATACAAACCAATCACGGAATTGCATGTGTTATTGTGTGATTTGTTTGGGATACTGCTAGCATGTAATCCTGTATAAGTTTTTTTAAAAGTCATGCCAGTATGTAGTAAAATCGTCAATGATAAAATTTCACTTTTATTTTGGACGCCATGTTAATATATTTCAAATCAATCATGTTAAAAAATAAAAAAATAAGATATTAAATTTCACATAGTAATATGCAACTACTTAAGATACCACTAGTATAGCATCTTCATATTTTATCCAAAAATCACACCTACAAGTTCTAGAAGTGTTAATTATGTGATTTCATTTTCGATTTGGATTCGCCTAAGTACGTGGTTGAAGCAGAAAGAGTGACAATACTGAAAGCACTTTTAGCCCTCAAAGTCTCTAACCAACAAACTAAAAAGCGACACGGTAGCAAACTTGTTACGTGCGCTGAGCCTTTTATGATTTCCATCTGTCCCATCACCCACACAGACAGAACCAATCACTTTCTATAACGGCACGTCCAAGCAAGCAAATCCATCATCCATCTCCACTCATTCAAATGCCGACTACAACAAACCCACCCTATCATGCTTAACCAAAGCAATCCCTCATATCATAACCAACTATGAGGGTTGGCTCGGCTTGTAAGGTTTATGTTTTATGTGTTACCCTATTTAAGTTTAAGTTTCGTTATTAGCAGTTTTTGTTGGAGTACGATCTGTAAATTTTTACGTAAATTCATACTCTCGACAACTGACAGTTAAATGTTATGCATAATTCATTCCTGCTCGAAGTGTGAGTATGCTCTAATGTTTGTAGTGAGAGTAACCAGTCTATCTGTAACTATTTTTTCACCCAAAAAAAAAAAGGCAAACCCTCATTTATTTTTTCCAACCCCAAAAACTCACAGCATTGTAAAACTCAAATAATTTTAGATGAACCCAGATCCTCTCTGGATCTAAAAAAATTGAGCTAAGATCAAATAATCTAGGCCGTTGAGATTTGATCCAACAGCTACAAATAGAGGGTCCCTCTAAAAGTTATAATAATTGTAGCCGTTAAATCAACTTTCAACAGTCCAGATTATTTGATTTTTAGGCTCAATTTCTTTTAAATTCGGAGAAGATTTGGCTTCATTTTAGACGAAGCACAAATTATTAGGTCTAGGTAAACCCAAAATTGAGACTGGCAACATGGATGCGATTCTATGACACCGACTCCCATGACCTGACTCCCATGACCTAGCCTAAGGACTGTCGAGTCGACGCCTTGAACAAATATGACATCGTCACGACTCGTCATTGTGATTTGAAATTCCTAAATTTTGGAACTTAATTTGAGTATATGACATTACCCCAAAATACTGATTAGCTCCATGCCATTTGCATGATTGGCTGCGCGTCGTTGTTACTTCAGCCCACCTCATGCTTTGCGTTCAAAACTTAGCTAAAGATAAGTGGGGCTGGGAACTTTATAAGCAATATTTTTATGGGAATAATGGTACAAATCAAAGTAGGACCAATGCAGATCATAGGGGTTCAAGTATTTTTTATCTTATTGCCAAATAAAAAGTGCATAGCCTCTAATTCAGTACCATTTAGTTGTTAGAAAAGCTAGCAAAGATTCCAAGCCCACGCTTACAATTGCGGGAATGCCTTGCATAAAATATACTTATTTTCATCATAACATTTTTGTCTAACAATATAAAATTTAAGGAAAATTAACGAAAAGTTTAAAAAAAAAATAGTTTTAATAAAAAAATGACAAATAAAGGTGTAGTGAATAATAGCAGAAAAATGTTTATGTAATTTTTCGTTAAAAGTGAACAGTACCAAAAATGTTTTGTTAAAACTTCTTATAATTTATATATGCAAACTCTTATTAATTTAGTATTATTAAACTGAAATATTACGTGACGATGAACGGTTTCACATAAATTAACCATGCAATTTAATTTACAAGACAAAGCAATCTGCAACCCTTTCTTTATCCTCTGCCGCAAGGAAAACGAGACATCAATCAAATAAGCCACCTATGTAGTGCTGTCAAGGACCACAGTCCACAACTCTTCTTTTTTATATTTCTATTTCAGTTGCATCAAAGGCACGTAAACCTTGTTACTTCCACAAATACAACGCACGACACACATATAAAACGTGCCCTTCGATAACCCTCAACACCTACGTGTTCCCTTCCTATTGTTCATTTTCCCCCTCCACTTTCTCGAGTAATAGGTAGTGAATTATGAGTTTTTCTCATGAAAAATGAACTACAATCATATGTTTTATTGATGTAAGATAGACTGTGAATTTGTATCACACATTAATTAATTTATTTTCTAATCAGATCATGTTGTTCATATTTTTTGTTATTGTTTGACATCCGATTGTGAATATCTATCACATATTAGCTCGACTCATCTTTTATTATATTGTTTAGACTTCATGTCTTGTCATAATATTATTAGGTATCTGATCGTGAATCTGTAACATATTAATTTAACGCATTCCTAATTACGTTGTTCAAGTTTATTCTGACAATATAAATATTTTGTCTTACAACATAACATTGGCAAGAAAACATTACTCGGATTATATATAAACATGCAAATCATGTAGAACTATCTTACAAGCCACGCATAAAATTTTAGAGTTGTTGGTTTAGATACTCACGCTTGGTCCAACTAACTAAACAAGGCTTTGGCAGAGATTAGCTATTTAGATGGTGGTTAAGTATGTGTGTGAGTGAGACAACAAATAGAAGAGTTTTTAATTAGGGTTGTTGTTGTAGCCATTTTACTTCTATAACCCCCAAAACAACTACTAATCTCACCTGCTTAGTGTGGATATGGTTTAGTCAATTGGGAATCGGTTTCAACCTCTACCCTTTTTTGGCTTTTGAATTTGATTCCTCTCTTTAACTCTGTTGCAAGTTGCAAGTTCCAAACTACCACCCCACCTTCTACCTTTTATTGGTCCATCAAGTTTACCTACCATCTTGTGTTTTATTAATTAAGAGGTGGAAATATATATATATATATATATATATATATATATATATATATATATATTCGGTGGATCTGTGACATCACTTTTTTACATAATTTTTTATACAAGTTTTTGTGAGGCTCACTCTGTAACTTATTTAAACAATCCAAACTACCTATCTTTTAAAACATCATTCATATATCATACTGGCAAAAAACTTAGACAAACCAAAACTATTAAGATATTCATTTGTAGTGAAGAAAATGGACGAATACGGTTCTAAAAAAGTACCATAAACCCTTAAGTCAAGGGTCATATCATTTCAAATTAAGTGACTTTTGATAGACATAATCTTTGAGAAAATAGCTAAGAGAGAAATGATTCGAATCATTGAAATACAATACGAAGTGAGCCTCACAAAAACTCGTATTAAAAGTTGTGTAAGAAAAGTAATGTCACAGATTTACCACTTATAATATATATATATATATATATATATCTATATATATAAAGGGAGAGCCCCAAAATGGTGAAGCATTCAAAATACCATAAATTACCCTTTAAGAATTTCATAAATTACAATTGAACCAAAAGAAGCTAAAGTATTTAACCATCTTTTTATTTTGAATGAAATTAATATTTAAAATTATAGGAAAAACAAAAAAACAAAACCTCCCACGTTAGTGGGTGGTTTCATGTCTTTAATTCTTTTTTTTTTTAAATAATTTTTTTAAAATATATAAATTTGTTATTTAAATTAAAAAATATATAAAAAGGCCAATTGCCACACGCATAAGCGTGTGGCAAGAGGCTAGTATATATATATATATATATATGTATATGTATTGGTTGGCATGATACTGTAGTGTGTACTTTCGTGCACGGTGGAAGTTAGAGAAGGACGTTTGATATTTTAACTAGCAAAACAAATGTCTAAAAGTAGATGAAACATGAGGTTTCAAGCAACGAAACGTAACACATGAATTAACCAAACATTGTATATGCTACGTATAGTTTCTTAGTGTTTAATATAATTTAATGGTTTCAATCGCTTAACTATTTAATTATAATTAATGGTAAGTACCTTTCTAAATTAAAATTACTGCCAAGATTATTCTTTTCTTCTAGTGCCTTAAATGATACTTTTTCGTCAATGATTAATTGTAATTTTCTTCTTTCTAGAAAGGAATTATTAAAGTTTTTCTTAAAGGAGTAGGCTGATAGTTTTGTCATGATAGTGCACCATTTTGGGGTCGGAAAGACTCAAAAGCATTTCAATCTCTCACTGGCCATCATGTGTGATTCACTAGCGTTAAAAATCGAACACAAAACATATCATGTCAAATACAAATTTGAAATTCGTTATCAACCATTAAATCACCCCGTTGTAGTTTCTATAAAGGAATTATGAAAGTGCTTTATTTAGCATAGGAGTTCCTTTTGTGGTGTGTAGGTTACATTTCTGGATCATCGTCCTTCCTTTGTACGCAATCTTAGACATGAAATTATCAAGGGACACGTCCAAGACGGCCTATCATCAATCATGATTGCTTTACTTAACGGACATAAATATCTGATTATTTGGCTTTTTATCAAGCAGATATTGCAGTATAATCCAATGGTAAAAGAATAACACAAATTTATTTAGGTTACTTCATCATCTACAATCCAAAAAAGCTAATACAAATTTGCTGCACAAGGCCGAATACAGATCTAGAGATCTCTGTCCGGAATCGACGAACTAGAGAATTCGGGTGGTTTAAGAGAGCGAGAGAGAGAGATTTGCACCGTTCAAGGACTTAATTTTGTGTGTGGTGGGTAGTGACAGCCTCAAGATTTAAATTGAGTGATCCGGATTTCTTAAACTGTCAACTTTGAGCACAGAGATCTAAAGAGAATATGAATTCCAACCAACTTGATTAAACTAAACATCATTAATAGAAATAAAACATAAAGATACAATTTTTTACTAAGAAGAGAGAGACTACAAATTTGAGCAAAAAAAAAAACTCAAATTTGTTTGAGTTTTCCCTAGTCCGTCGGCTTAATATATACTGTTGTTGCTTAACATTTTGAGTTTTCCCTGTGATGACAACACAAATTTCCACAAAATATGATCATAAGTCAATCATAATATGTAGTACCATTAGTGTTTAAAATATCAATATTAGTATAGATATTGGTTGCATTTGACAGAATTTATGGAAATTTGCAATGTGGTGGGTATATCAACTCATTAAGATTTAGTTGAAATTAAAGAAAATTTCACAAAAAAAAAAATTTGAAAATTTGAAAACTGCAATGGTTTATAGTAAATTTTTTATAGTGAATCGATAAATATCATTAATATTTATTAATTTTCCTATATCTTGCATACAGAGTGAAATTTTCACTCATCCTTTCCATATCAATCCTTAATTTTTTGGAATATGTCGACAAAAAATGGACAAGTTAATGAATATTTTAAATACCAGCTACAATAGAGAAAAAATGGCTATATTGAAAAATTATGAGTATTGCCGTTGCAAAACTTCTACTGCCACTGGTCAAAGAATCCAGGGTCCCAAAAATAATTTTAAAAAATGATGGTGCATGGTTTAGTGTAAAACTGTGTCAAAACTCTAAATCCCCTTGTTTAAACTTTGGATAATTTGCCCCAATTGGCATAAAATTCCATATTTGTACTCTTTTCTCAACCAAAAAAGAAGACTTGATTTTTGACAAGACTTGCATGTATAGTGGTAAATCACCTTCTTAAATTCAACCATTTACCAAAACTAAAATTGGAAGTGATACTAAAATTCAACCCCATTTTAGTTGTTCAACACACCTTACCCACAAACCCTCCCAATTTTAATTTCACACATCCTTCCAAATTGCAGAATCCAATCCCATCAGGATTATCCAATCCAAGCTAGCTCTATCCAACCTCTCCCATCCCTTTCACCAAACCAAAACCAAATGTGCACCCCAATTTTCCGGTTTGCACACTCTTAATCCCAAATTCTTGACACGTGTCGACTTCTGGTTTCGCCAAATCACACCCGTGTGGGAGGCCGATGCCGTCAACCCCACCCGAATCTCGACACGTGGCCGGCTTGAGTTGAGGGAATTGTCAACCCTATTGGCGGTAGAGTGAGTGAGAGAGAGACCCAACCAACCAATTAAACTAACGTTTTAAAAAATGCCACCTTGTATTTGCAAGTGAGTTGGTCCATATATAAAGGCGAAGCCGATAGGCGTCTTAACCAACACAAAAGTTTTGTATTTGGACGTTTTATTCTTTGCTCATCACCAAATGGACTGGACAAGAGGCTGCGCCGTTGGCCAAGGCTCATCAGCCACCGTCTTCTTAGCCACCTCTCGCCGCTCCGGCGACAAGTTTGCCGTCAAGTCCGCCCAGGCGTCTCAATCCGAGTTCTTGCAAAGGGAGCAGAAAATTCACTCTGTTTTGAGCAGTCCACATATTGTAAGCTACATGGGGCATGACATTACTAGTGAGAACAAGCAGCTCATGTACAATCTTCTCATGGAGTATGTGCCCGGCGGCACGATCATCGATGCAATTCGCACCCGAGGAGGCCTAGTTGACGAACCAGTAATCAGAAACTACACGAGGGGCATTGTGAAAGGGCTAGACTACTTGCATTCACTTGGGTTGGTACATTGTGACATAAAAGGCAGGAACATCTTGGCTGGTGAAGGCGGTCCGAAAATTGCAGATTTTGGATGCGCTAGGTGGGCTAATCCCGCAGGAGCTTCCGCCGCCACAATCGGAGGCACGCCAATGTTTATGGCGCCGGAGGTGGCACGCGGAGAAGAGCAGGGGTTCGCGTCTGATGTATGGGCTCTCGGGTGTACACTTATCGAGATGGCTACCGGAGGATCAGCGCCGTGGCCTAAAGCAGCTGACCCAGTAACTGTTCTGTATCAAATTGCATACTCTAATGAGTTGCCTGAGATTCCAAGCTTCCTCTCGGATCAAGCAAAACACTTTTTGGAAAAGTGCTTACGGAGGGACCCAACGGAGCGTTGGACGGCTAGTCAGCTTCTGAAGCATTCATTTCTTGGGCAAGAAGAAGATGAAGTTCTAATTAGTTATTCCAGAATTACAAAACAAGTTCAAGAATCCACTTCATTTTCTCCAACAAGTATTCTCGATCAAGATGTATGGAATTCTTTAGGGGAATCAGAGACTTCGGGCAGTCTTGATCAAAACCCGAGTTTCGAAAACTCCTCCGATGATCAGAGGATCAGACGGTTGTCCCTGTTTTCAGGGGACCCCGGGTGGAGCTTTGATGATGAGAGCTGGATCACAGTTAGAGGGAACGATTGTGAGGAAAGCAACAGTATTGAGGATGATGCTGGAGGTGTAGGTAGCGAGGAGGATTTGGATTCAGATTTCTTAGATTGCAATAATATTAGTTGTAGAATTAATGTGGATATTTTAGAGGGCTGCAAAAAAAGTAGGAGAAATAGTAGTAGTGTAGGTTTAAGCAATCCCATTCTTGAGAGGGACAGAGATAACTTGTTACTTCATTCGATTTCAAGTTTTTGGTAGTAAAAAAAATCCATCCTTTTTTCTCTGTTCTCTTGTTTTACTGCTATGACTTTTAGCCTTCGTGCTGTTCCGTGGTATTATCAGTTCTCTCACGTTTTAACAATATTCTAAGGCTGTGGTTGAAATTGATTCTAAAAAGGCTAAAACAATTTTTAACAGCAAAAACGTTTTTGTGTTTGACATAAACAGTTAAAAGTGTTTCTGAGTCATAGAACCGCTTTATGGAGAAAAAACTTGTCAATGCTTATTTGGGAAGTACTTAAGTTTTTAATAAAAGACCGAATGTGTTTTTGCTGAAGAATTTTGAATAGACGCGGTTATGAGCAGAAGCAATTCCTACCAAAGCAATCACATATCTTTTATGCATATGGTTTGACACGAAGACTACTAACAGGGTAACACCTCCTAAGTCCTAACAGTGTGACAATCCGACTGAAAAACTTCTCGTGCTGGCGGACCAGTTTGGTTTAATTCCCATGGCATAGAGGAGAAGCCATAATAATTCTTGGTATACAAGATATCTGCGCATCAGTTTCTTCATCTGTTAGGTAAAAGAAGGGTGCCAAATTACAGAAGTGCTTACAGAGGGACCCAGCGGAGCGTTGGACGGCTAGTCAGCTTCTAAAGCGTTCATTTCTTGGGCAAGAAGAAGAAGAAGATTAAGTTTCAATTAGTTCTAGAATTACAAAACAAGTTCAAGAATCCACTTCATGTACTCCAACAAGTATTCTCGATCAAGATATATGGAATTCTTTGGGGCAATCAGATTCATCGGACAGTCTTGATCAAACCTCAAGTTTTGAAAACTCCTCCGACGATCAGAGGATCAGACTGTTGTCACTGTTTTCAGGGGACCCCAGGTGGAGTTTTGATGACGATAGTAGGATCACAGTTCGAGAGAACGACTGTGATGAAAGCAACATTATTGAGGATGATGCTGAAGCTGTAGGTAGTGAGGAGGATTTGGATTTGAATTTCTTAGATTGCAATAATATTAGTTGTAGAATTAATGTGGATATTTTAGAAGGCTGCAAAAAAAAAAAGTAGGAGAAATAGCGGTAGTGTAGGTTTAAGCAATCCCATTCTTGAGAGGGACACAGACAATTTGTTGCTTCCTTCTATTTCAAGCTCTTGGTAATCATAAAACTCCATCTTTTTTTTCTCTCTGTTCTTCTGTTTTACTGCTATGACTTTCAATTGCATACCATCTCGTGATATTATCAGTTCTTTCACGTTTTAATAATGTTCTAAGGTTATGGTTGAAATTGATTCTAAAAAGGCTAAAACAATTTTTAACAGCAAAGTGATTTTGTGTTTGACATAAAAAGATAAAAGTGTCTCTGAGTCATATAAGGGTTTTATGAAGAAAAACTTATCAATGCTTATTTGGAAAGTACTTAAGTTTTTAATAAAAGACTGAATGTATTTCTTTTGCTAAAGAATTTTGAATAGACGCGGTTATGAGCAGAAGTGATTCCTACCAAAGCAATCACAAACAAGCCCCAAGTCTATGACAAATCTTTTATGTATATAGTTTGACACGAAGACTACTAACAGGGTAACACTCCTATAACAGTGTGACAATCTGACTGAAAAACTTCTCGTGCTGGCGGACCAGTTTGGTTTAATTCCCATCAGTTTCTTCATCTGGTAGGTAAAAGAAGGGTGCCAAATTGGGTGTAGTTTTCAACTCCATCCTGCCAACTGCTGCTCAAGTTTGGCATAGTTCCTCAAATGCAAGTGGCTTTAGGAATTAAATTTTCAGGCCATTATTTACTGTTTTAGGCAACTCTGAGAAAAGATGGGCCAGTTTGAGTTGGCATTTGGTAAGCCAGAACCCAGCATTTACAACTGGATCACCAGATTTCTGTTCCCTCTGTTGAAAATTGAAAGTAAATTCTATTGGCAAATTGGCTTATTTAATCTCCTTCAAAGAATATAGGACACCACTTAGGTGGATATAGTTATTCCAAGTGGAATTGGCCTAAAGTTCTGTTTGTGGCTGGAGAAAGGGCCTAAAAGCACCAGAACTTTCCAATTCAATACTAATCCACCACCTATTAACATTGTTAATGTTTTAATATTCTGGAATACTATTAGAATCTGCATATAAATTAGTCATTGTAAAACCTCCCATTCACTTGCATTTGAATTTTATAATTCCCACCTCCAAGTATTCTATCATATACTAGCTTCTCTATGTCTTTTATGTATGTTGAATTTTAACAGAAGACTATCGTTAACCGATTTGTGTTATCGTGTTCATTGTTAGAAAAAATTGACTAAGACTCCTTCAAAGTGCATAGTGCATGGAATGCAAGGAGGCCTGCAAGTTGTAGAAATTCATAGACAAAAGATAGTAACTGGCACAACCTAAATTCATAGACAAAAGATTGAACTGCAATTATATTGCATACATAGTATAACCAATGAACATGATATTCTAGTAATGCTTTACTGTAACATTGCATCGTATTACTGCGTATGAATTTGGAAGGTCCACCAGAACTGTTTCAAATGCAGTGTATCCCCTAACAAATCGAAATTTTCCGGTACCTGAAACCACCAACGGTTCTCTAACCTCCTCAAATTGCTCACTAGTTCCTTGTATCTCCAGAGTGCTGACATTGTACTTCCTGATGTCATAGACGACTCCTGAACCCTGCCAACCAGAGCCGTCTCTGAGATTTCAGGAGCCCTATGCAAAATTTGTAAAAGGACCCTCCTCAAAATAGTTTTCCATAGAAAGTATGACAATATATTGACACTAGAAAACAAAAACTTAAATCAAAGTAAACTTTAGGACTCATCGATTCTAAATTTACAAATATCATTAACTAATAAGTAAAAAGAGTTACAAACATAACCTTCACTAAATGATCAAAAGCACTTCAATCTTAAATAACCAAACAAGAAAAAAAAAAGCTTCACAAACTGTAACTTCAAAGTTTCACTTGAATATATAGCATCATTATGTAATAGAATTGAAAGAAAAAAAAAACATTTTGTGTTGTTATTGACGCTTCTTGTAAGGAGTACACAATAAAATTTTAAAGTGTTAATAAAAGCAATTCTCTTTTAATATATAGCATTATTACATATAAATTTTAGATGGCAAAATTTTTTAGGGCTCCTCCAAATTTGGGATCCTATGCGATTGCACATTTCGCTCCCTCTCAATGCCCCCTCTGCTGCCAACAGAGGCTGAGTTTCGGTCTAAGCCTTCCGTTATGGGGTCATCAACGGCGTAATTTGTGGCAAATTGAGTGAAGGTCAAACTCTTGCCGAGAATACCTACAAATGGGAAGTCTTTGGCGTTCGGACCGGTAGAGATGTCTTGTAGGTAAAGGAGAGCCGGGTTTCTTTGGACTCGCGACTTGCTCGGGCTGGAAATGTAGCCATGGCTAGGACCATGACTAGTATTATGGATGGAACACTGAGCTTCGGCATGAAGTTTAATGCCATTGGTTTAATGAATTGGAACTAATTGAGAAACGAAGGAGGAGCAATTTAGCTTTAGAAATTGCTTTCTGGTAGAATTTCAGTTGTTATATATGCGTATACAGTTTCATATGGTTATGGTTTCAATTTATAATTTGAATAAAAGAGCATTTATTTAACTTCTAAATTAGGAGAGATTTTTCAGTGTGTTGGGAGCACGGCTCAATATACCAAGTATAATAACACATTGGGTGGAAACTTGAAAAAAAAAATATTCCAACCAATTTTATAAATGACACTTAATGTACCGGACCGTGTTCCTGACACATTGAAAAATTTCTCTTAAATTAGTTGCATGTTACTTTCCTATGTACTTAAGATTTGCTTAAGCAATACAATGCATGTGCAAGCAAAACACCCTAATATAAATAGATTTCCACCTTAATTTCCACAGTTTTCCACCTTAATTAGTAATTTATGCAATAATCACTTCCTTTTCCACTTGAGAATCGTTTAAGCAGTAATTAGTGCAACGTGCATGCGAGACACCCTAATACAACATAGGGGATGAACTCTATCTACTTTTTCAATAAGAAGTGTCCTGAAATGGAAGGCTGAGGCCAAGCTGTGGTTGCAAAAATTAAGGCTAAAGCAATGAGCCGCTTTTCATCAATGGCATGCCACTACTTGGGTGGACGGCAATACATAATCATTCAGAACCAACCTCTAGTTTAGCAGCTTCACAACAACTTGAGTTCTCAACTTCTGAAGAGAAGCGAAAATCATTCAGCTACACATTTTCCAACTTGGAAGATCATGTAAATGGTAACAGTAAATTGCTTATCTATAAACCATATCAAGAAGCAGTCTTTATCGAATAGAAACGAGAATTAACAAAATTCTTGCATCATTTGATTACATTTATATATAACTATGGGTAAGATTTTTATAACTGCAGCCATATTGTTTTATGCTTTGATCCCAAATCTACACTACCCCGCATAGAGTTAGATATTGACAAAGATGACCAACAATTACCAAGTAACCACTCGACTACGTGTTCTTCTTGCCATCTGAGTGGGATGCGCTCTGTTCAATCGATGTTAACTGACTGCGGAGATTTTGGTTGTCTGCCAGCAAGCGGTCGTATTCCATAAGGAGTCCTTCAGATTGCTTTCTTAGGGCCTCTACCTCACTTCCCGCCGCCTTTGCCTTCTTTGCTTTCGTCTCATATTCAGACTCCAGAGTTTTGATCTTTGTCCTCAATGTCTCGTTCTCTTGTACTAAGGTCTTAAGTTGCTCTGAACTTCCGTTTTTCTCCTCTTGAGAACTTTGGTTTTGTCTTTTTGCAGCCTCCATCGCCTTCCTCAGGAATCGAAGTTCTCTTATGTAATGGTGTAACCTATCCATCATCAGTGAAAGAAACAGAAAAAATCCTGCATTTGATACGATTGAAAGTCAGTTTTGAAGGATACGAATGGTTATCAACCAAATCAAAGAAATACAATTGGCAAATAATATAATATCTAACCTGCCATCATCCAACAAACAGTAATCACTAAAATTATCAAAAACATAAGCAGAAGGATATTTTAATGGCCTCGCATCAGATGACAAAAGTTCTGCCTAACAAAAACGAGGGGGAGTAAGACAGCCTATCTATAATGTTAGAAAACATAAGGAAACAAGCAACCGAGAAAATCTGATGCTTGAGACCTAACTCAACTCCATGACAGGTTGAGCTAATATGTTTCATGCTCAAGCTGATGAAAGTCCAACACGAACGGCAAAGCCGAAGAACATTCAGCTGCTTCAAAAGGTAGCTATGAACTTGCCGTTTGTAAATCAAAACCATTTCTTTCTAATTCCATCAGATATGTGCTCAACAATTAAGAGCCACAACTCATAACAAGTACACCTAATTCTAGTCACTTGAAAAGAAAGAACGAGATGAAAGTCTAGATAAACAATACATAAGCCCGATACCAGTATTTGAAAACTAATAAAAAAAAGATAAAGAGGAATACCCATAAGAGAAATTTCAAGCATTTTCATGGACATGAGAACCTCGTCTGTAGGGTTGAGCACACCAGATTCATTCGTTCGGTTCTTGATGTCAACCAGATTGTAAACATTTGCCAGCAGAACAACAAATACAGTCCCTGCGACTGTCTTCACCATCACCGGGCCCTTCCCTCGCTTCATCTTATCCAAGGCCAGGATCACTAGCTTCCTCAGAGGGGTTTTAAACAACAAGGTCAAAATCAGCAGCATTTCGCTGAAAATCACCGTGAACAGCAGCTGCAACATCTTTACTCCAAACTTGAGAACTGAAGCAATGAACAAATTGAGGCGCTCTTAAAAATTATGTTTGTTTCACTGAATGTAATTATACAAATAAGGAAAAGAACGATAACAGCAGATAACTCTTAAGCTATGTATTAGTTCAATAAAAATAATAATACCGAATAATTGAACCAACTCATTCGGTGTATTTTCCAAATATCGTATGATATTATATATATTTATATACACACATTACACACTAATCCGCGATCAGCAAGTTTTCCAAAGCCGAACTTAATATAATTGTGACTTTCCAAAAATGCTTGCTGAAAATCAAAGAACGAAGGTTCATTGTCCCACGAATTTCGATTTAAAATACTGAAGCATCTCAATCACTGATTGCAAACTGAATGACGATGGAATTCCGAATGATTTACCAATTTGCATAAACTTATGCCTAAAATGTCATGAATTTATCGAATATTACCCTTCAATCTCCAGATTCTAACGCAAAAACACATAAATTGAGAGCCAAATTTACAGAAAATTCACCAGAAACTGTTACAAAAATAAGAAATTAACAATCTTTTTCATCAATAACGTTGCTTTCCTTCACCAATTAAATAAATTAGCTAAATAAATTCACAAATAGAACCAAAACATCATAGATCGAGGATAAACAAGTACAGAAATAAGCATATTCAGAGATCAACAGGAATATAAGCAAAAATCAGAGATCGTGATAAAGGATATCAACGGATGAAATAAAAAACAGCGAAGACTTACCAAGATGTGAAGAGATAGTGCAGCGGAGAGTGGATGTGAAAGTGTGGGAGGGAGAGTAAATGGGAGCCTAGGTTTTCTTTCTGAAGGTAGCTGGAGAGCAGAGAGAGAGAGAGAGAGAGAGAAATTAAAAAGGAAAGCGAACCGCTTGGGTTTAATAGGTCGATAGCAGGTTCATCCGCTGTTCTAAAAATATCAGTCTAGCGCAACTTAGTGTTAGGAGACTGATGACCGCCCCGATTAATGTCTAAGTATTTAAAAATAAAAAAAATGACGATTAGATCAGCTGAGACGCCCGCCTAGACCACATAGGCACCCGTCTTGTCTGCCCAAACCCGCACAGGCACCTACCTAGGTTGCAACTCATTAAAATGAGCACACACAATATGCTTGTTCTCTGTATTTTCATTATGTTCCAATACCTCATAATACATATGTCATTTTATTTTTGTAGTTTATGATAAAATTATATATATATTAAGTATAAACACATTTATTTACTCGAAATATAATGAATTTACTTAAATCTGTCTACTCCGCCTAAGCACCCGCCTAGACCCTGCCTAACCGTCTAGGCTCTAGGCCGTAGCCCGTCGCCCGATTAGAACCTTGGGTTCAACTAAATGAAAGTCTTTCTTTTTTTATTTTTTTTCTTTCAAAAAATGATATTATCTACCTTACCTTCAAAAAATAATGTGGTTCACATTTGTTTTTGACGAAAACTGAATTTAAGATCTCTCACTTACAAATAAAAAAGAATACCACTAGACTGTAGTATAAGTAGCGAATAAAAATTTTCAATTGAACAAAATAAATGTTCACGTGTCATAATGAAAGGGTTCACTTTTTAATCAAATTGACAATCATTTAGTCATTCATATTATAATGACCAATTGAGATATTATGTTCCATTTGTATAAATAAAAGTGTGAAATTCTTTTTTTGATACAACGATATTTAGCTAAAGTGACAGGTAATTTGGTCTAAGTTTTATAATCGATAGAATTAAAACAATTAAGCATCGAATTCGCTAAGTGAATAAAACTCAAATTCGGATCATGGTGAGTTTAACATCAATTATGAATGTCAATTGTGTGGTTTAATCTAGATTCGTACTTCTTTTTCTTTTTTTGTGAATGAAGATTTCTACTTCTAACTCAGGGTAGATTGGGCAGGTTAGAAGGTTACCCTTCACTTGACCTTCACATAACCTCGTACATGCTAGAAAATGAAAATATCTCATAAGTGTTGTGGACTAATTTTATCTGACAAAGAGAGAGAGAGGCCGGCGGCACAAGGAAGAGAGAAAGAGAGAATTGTAGGGGAATTGTGTTGTATGTTCCTCCTACTTTGCACCTCTATTTATAGTATTAGGGTAAAGGTATTCCTTGCTCTCCAAGGAATAAGAGATACAATAGGATAAGAATTACAACTCTAATCAAATCTAATCTAGGATTTACACAATCACACTTAAACTAGGATTTGTTTACAACACTCCCCCTTGAGTGTGTAAATACTCAAGGCAGATCTAGCATCATGCAGAAGTTGATGAAGTCGACTTGTAAGTGCTGATTCCAAGGAACAACGCTTATTCTCAATAAGGTAGGAATTTGCATAAGTAAGTAAGTCTCACTAAAAACCCTAAGGCTATGGCAAAAACTCGAGTTGGGACAAAATCCATAGTTTAAGGAAAAATGCGTGAGAAATGCAAAGTCAAAAGAAACGTCTACAGGACGTCCTCAGGGATATGACTAGCCCAAGGTGGGTGCCTCGTTAAAACCTAGTTAGGTAGCAAAAACCCAGTGGGAAAAATGCTCCTAATCGTAGGGAAAAAGAGTACATTAAGATCAAGCAAGTATCTACAGGATACTCCCCCTGAGTTTGACATAATTCCAAAGAGAAATAGCAAAGTTACAACTCAGAAAGTTTATGCATACCAATTCCATGAACAAGCTTCTGAAACGTTGCCTTTAGCAGTGATTTGGTGAAGAGGTCGGCCAGATTGTCTTGTGAACGGATTTGCTTAACTTCAATCTTCTGATGCTCTTGTTGTTGATGTGAAAAGAAGAACTTCGGCGCAATGTGCTTGGTGTTGTCTCCTTTGATGTAACCCTTCTTGAGTTGTTCGATGCAAGCTGCGTTGTCTTCAAAAATCGTCGTCGGGACATCAACGGCGGGATGAAGATCGCAAGAGCTTCGAATATGGCCCATTACTGATCTCAACCAAAAGCATTCCCGAGTTACTTCATGTAAGGCGAGAATTTCAGCATGGTTAGACGAAGTGGCAACTAAGGTCTGTTTCGTTGACCTCCAAGATATTGCGGTGCCTCAAACAGTAAAGACATAACCCGTTTGAGAACGCGCCTTGTGCGGATCAGATAAGTATCCAGCGTCAGCATAACCAATAAAGCGAGAATCAACTCGAAGAGCACAAGATGTAGCATCATTCGAGGATTCGTAGGGATAGAACAAGCTCAGATCCGTAATACCCTTAAGGTAGCGGAAGATGTCTTTCACGCCAGTCCAGTGTCTACGTGTAGGTGCATTGTTGTATCTTGCCAAAAGATTAACAGCGAAGGAGATGTCGGATCTAGTGCATTGAGCTAAGTACAATAAAGCGCCTATCGCACTTAGATAAGGAACTTCAGGTTCCAAAATCTCTTCATCATCCTTCTTTGAACGGAAGGGATCTCGTTTTGCATCTAGCGTACGAACGACGATATGAGTACTCGAAGACTTCGCTTTATCCTCATTAAAGCGGTGCAACACATTCTGGGTGTAGTTCGATTGATGTACTAGGATTCCATCCGAACAATGCTCTATCTCGAGACCGAGACAGTATCGAGTCTTACCTAGATCTTTCATCTCAAATTCCGACTTCAGGTGCGAAGCAGTTCTCACAAGCTCTTCAGGAGTTCCAATGAAATTCATGTCATCGACATATACTGCAACAATCGCAAATTCGGAATGTGACTTCTTAATGAACACACAAGGGCATAATTCGTTGTTCACATATCCCTGACTAGTCAAATACTCACTCAGACGATTATACCACATTCTTCCGAATTGTTTCAAACCGTAGAGTGAACGCCTCAGCCGAATTGAGAGCGTGTTCCGGGGTTTGGAAATATTTGAACCAGTCAATGTAAGTCCTTCGGGAACTTTCATATAAATTTCCGTATCAAGATCCCCATAGAGATACGCGGTTACTACGTCCATCAGCTGCATATCCAGTTTTTCGGAAACTACCAAACTGATAAGGTAGCGAAAAGTAATCACATCCATAACGGGTGAATAAGTTTCGTCATAGTCAATCCCGGGGCGTTGTGAGAAGCCTTGCGCAACAAGACGAGCTTTGTAACACACAATTTAGTTCTTCTTATTTCGCTTCCGAATGAAAACCCACTTGTAGCCAACGGGCTTCACATGTGGAGGAGTAGGGACTACAGGTCCAAACACCTTACGTTTCGCAAGTGAATTGAGTTCGACTTGGATTACTTGTTTCCAGTTTGACCAATCAGCTCTACGTCGACATTCATCAACGGAACGCGGTTCAATGTCATCGCTCAACATGATTTCAGTAGCTACTACAAATGCTAATGCATCGTCGACAATCATCTCATTTCTACGCCACACATCATCTAAGGTAGCATAATAAACCGAAATCTCACGATTCTCGGGAGGAGGATTCGTCTCTTCAAGGACGCTTCCATAATCTAGAATTTCCTCATGAGTTGGGTAGAATGAGTAAGCGATAGTTGGATTCACGGTAGGTTCTTCAGGACCTTGTGCCGTAGTTTTCCTCTTCCGGGGGTGTGAATCCTTTGAACCAAGGGGTCTGCCACGCTTTTGTGTAGGGGCAGATGATTGGCTAGCCGCTAATGTACGTGGATCACCAGAATTAGCGTCCCGGGCTTCCAGGAGGACAGTCCGTCGTACATTTGGTACATCTATCTTTACAAGCGTATTCGCAGCTGGAATGTGTGATCTTGTCACTCGCGCTAGATCGGTGAAAGCATCTGGCATGCTCTGAGCTATGCTTTGGAGATCTAATATGCGCTGCACTTCAGTTTCAGACTGAGCGGTGCGGGGATCTAAGTGAGACAAAGTGGGAGTCGTCCATGATAACTCGCGTCGTTCTTCAAGAACGTTGACGTTCTTATCTCCCCCTAACGACGGGAAGACTGTCTCATAGAAGTGACAATCCGTAAAACGAGCGGTAAACAGATTGCCTGTCAAAGGTTCTAAGTAACGAATAATCGAAGGAGAATCATATCCGACATAGATTCCCATCATTCGTTGAGGCCCCATTTTTGTACGTAAGGGCGGCGAGATCGGCACATATACCGCACAACCAAAAACGCGCAGATGCGATATGTCGGGTTCGTATCCGGTAACCAACTGAAGAACACTGAATGGTTGTGTCACAACAGGCCTCAGGCGGACCAATTTTGCTACGTGCAATATTGCATTGCCCTAAGCAGCGATCGGGAGCTTGGTACATATGACCAACGATCGAGCAATCATTTGTAAGCGCTTAATGAAAGCCTCTGCCAGGCCGTTCTTGGTGTGAACATGGGGTACTGGATGTTCATCTTCAACCCCAACCGACATGCAATAGTCATCAAAAGTTTTAGATGTGAATTCTCCAACATTATCCAATCGAATAAATTTGATTGGATAATCAAGGTGGTGAGCCCTGAGCTTGATAACCTGAGCCAACAGTTTGGAGAATGCAGCATTTCTTGTGGACAACAAACACACGTGTGACCAACGTGTGGAAGCGTCAACCAAAACCATAAAATATCTAAATGGTCCGCAGGGAGGTTGAATCGGTCCACAAATGTCCCCCTGAATCCATTGTAGAAAAATGGGAGGATTCGAACGAATCTTGTCATAAGAAGGCTTAGTAATAAGCTTTCCCATAGAACATGTTTGACATGCGATTCCTTGGATCGAACCTAAACTTCGGGTTAGTGGATGCCCGTGTAATGATTTGAGGATACGGCGCATCGCTATTCATCCAGGATGTCCCAAACGGTCATGCCAAAGTGTAATTTCGTGCGCGGTCCCAGTAGTAGGGCCGGCCACATAGTGGCTTTCTATGGGGCGTATGGTTGTAGTATACAGACCACTCGGGATACGCTTCATCTTCTCTAGAATACGCTTCTGGCCATATTTGTAGGAAGTTATGCACAGAAATTCAACTCCGTTTTCTACGTGGGTTTTAGCGTGGAAATTATTATCTCTAATATCCTTGAAACTTAGTAACGTTCTTCCGGAACGTGGGGAATAGAGTGCCTCAGCAATGGTCAAGATTGTACCATTGGACAACATTATTCGTGCCTTACCATATCCTTCTATCAGGTTGAATGGGCCTGAGAGGGTTGTCAGAGGTGCATTATTAGGTATGAAGTTAGTGTGCGTTCACGCAAAACAGTGTGCGCGGTTGCACTATCTGCCAGACAACTAACTTTCCCACTAGTCATACCTAGAATGAAAAATTAATTTGAATCGGTCACATGCATAAAAGTTTATAAAACAATTATCAATTCAAAATAATTTAATTTATTCAAGGATTAAAACTTAATATCCAAAAACAAATCACCAACGAATAATCCAAAACATAAAGGAAAATTGTTCAAAAATCAACCAAAAAAACAAGGTGGGGTTCGGCCACTAGGTGGAATTCAGCCCCATTTGTCTTATTTCAACTAAAAAATAAGTCTATGTCTAAGATTCTAATCTTCCATAGGGGTGGTATCCTCCTGAAAGTCAGAAACCTCCATCTTTGTAGTCTCTGGTTCGTCCACTTGCATGAAGTTTGATTCAAACTTCTGACGACGTGAATGATATGCATCTACAACCTGCTTGGGAACGCGGCAAATACGGGACCAATGATCCTTAGCACCACAACGATAGCACATATCGTTATCCATGGTTTTAGGTGCTTTGCCCTTATTCTTGAAGTTCTGGGCCTTGGGAGCGAGGTTTGGGAGCTGCTGGGCCTTGTTTCCTCCCTTGGGTGGGCCTTGGCTCTGTTGACCTTGGTTGGATGACTTCTGGCCACCCTTACCACTCCTCTTTTGGCGTCTTGGGTGTTGGTTAGTGCTATAATGTGCTTCAGGCACAGCAGTAACCCCCAGTAGGTCTAGCTTGATGATTCTTCATCAACAGCTGGTTTTGCTTTTCAGCGAGAAGTAGAACAGAGATCAAATCCGAGAACTTGGTGAACTTCTGAGCTCTGTATTGTTGCTGCAGGACAATATTAGAAGCAGAGAAGGTCAAATAGGTCTTCTCCAAGAGATCCTCTTCAGTCAAAGTTTTATTACAAAACTTGAGAAGTGATCAGATTCGACAAACTTCAGAATTATATTCATTCACAGACAAGTCTTGGAAGCGCAAGTGCTGCCAGTCGTGTCTTGCTTCAGGCAAGAATATGTCCTTTTGGTGATCAAAACGATCAGCCAAAGCGACCCATAATGCACGTGGATCCTCCTTAGCAAGATACTCAGTTTGCAGAGCGTCATGGATATGTCTTCGAATGAAGATCATAGCAGTGGCTTTTTCAGCTTCGCCAACAGGTTCATCTGTTGCTTCTTCAATAGCAGGACGCAAGTTCTTTGCAGTGAGGTGGAGCTTCACATCTTGAACCCACTTGAGGTAGTTTCTTCCAGAAACTTCTAAAGCGGTGAAGTCGAGTTTGTTCAAATTCGACATGTTCCTATCACACAAGAGATAGATAAGATGTGGTTAGTGTAATGGAGAAAAAAAATCAATCTATTCACGTAGGAGTAGAACATACAGGTTCTAATAGACATGTATTGGTTTAATTTTTGCATGAAAAACTTCGGGTTTTCATGGGTGATATGTTTAAGTGAAAACTTCAGGTTTTCAAATAAAGGCATGGTTATAAGAAACTTCAGGTTTCAAATTAATTATGAACTTCAGGTTCATATATTCCTGCAGGCAAACACAAATATATATATGCAAACAAATATGCAACAAGTATATGCAAAAATATAATTTTAGGTGTACAATAATAATTGAATTAATTTATTTAATTATTTGGACTTCGGGCCAAATTAGAGTGTGGGTAAAAAATATAAAAAACTCATGAGGCCTAAAAAAATTAGGCAAATAAAATTTCAAGACTCAAAATAAAGAAAACTAGGCCACGGGGTGGCTTGAAAAAAATGGTCCATATTTCATAGGCCCAAAAAAAAAGGTCCATTAGACAAATTGGGATGCAGGCCCTCGGAAAAAAAAACTGGGATTTTGGATGGGGCTGCAGGCCCCCAAAATAACAAAAACATTTTTTTTCTCGGGCTGGGCCGCAGAAAACGAGCCCAAAAAACAAAAAAAATTTATGTGTGGCCACACGGGCCGATGAGCTGGAGCCCATTAGGGCTGAGGGTGCATCAAAACGCCAAAAACATTTTTTTCTTGGCTTGCGGCTTGCATGCCGCAATTGCAAAACGAATCAAAATATTATTTTTTTTAATTTTTAAAAACCGCACGTGCCGAAAAAGCTGGAGCCCACTAGGGCTTGCGTTGGAAACAAAATGCCAAACAAAATTTCCTTGGGTGCAGCCTGGGAGTATGCCAAGGCTCGGGTTCGAAAAAAACCCTAGTTTTCTAAAACCAATTTGTTTCAATTCAATCATAATTCAATGCAATATATTTAATGAATCACATATGTAAATTGATGCATGTGCAAAATAATATTTTCAATGCATGTACATATGTAAGATTCAATTCATGGCAAATATCAAATTCACATAATTTAAACAATTATGGTTATGAGGCATACACAATTTATGTAGAATCTAAAATACGTTAAACATAAAGTTGGGTCATGCATCATGGTGAATGTTCATGCTATCAGGGCTTGCAAAATATCGAGTTAAAAGCCGTTGTTTTGAAAGAACCTGATTGCGTGATGATATGGATGAACTAGTTTGATGCGGAAAATTTCTCCAACGTCAGATTCCTAAGCGCAGCGGTAGGAGCGTGCTGATAACGTGTTGTGGACTAATTTTATCTGACAAAGAGAGAGAGATGGAGAGAGAGGCCGGCGGCACAAGGAAGAGAGAAAGAGAGAATTGTAGGGGAATTGTGTTGTATGTTCCTCCTACTTTGCACCTCTATTTATAGTATTAGGGTAAAGGTATTTCTTGTTCTCCAAGGAATAAGAGATACAATAGGATAAGAATTACAACCTTAATCAAATCTAATCTAGGATTTACACAATCACACTTAAACTAGGATTTGTTTACAACAATAAGATTGAATTTTCATTTATTTTAAGATTAAACGTGATATAAGTCTAAATTTATGAGTTTTTTTTTTAATATATCGATATTTTTTTTTGTGAGTCATTATTGAGTTTAACCCATTTTGTTTAGTTAGGTTCATTCACTGTTTATCTACAACAACTTATTTTTCTTATCTTTTTATTAAATTGTGATAAATCTCATCTCTTATTTATAGATTTGTCTTTCACTCAATTTTACAATTAAATATAAAAATTAAATATTATTTCTCATCTTTCCAGCTCCTAATTTGTATTTCAATTTATTATTCTACCTCCACCATAGGTTAGTATGGATTTATAAATGTTTGGAAGATGCAATTTTTTGTGAATTTTTTTCATAGATGACATGTAAATCAATTTTTGTAGATACTTCTATCACATGTTAAATGTATTTTATCAACCTATGGCAGAGCCTTTATCCAAGGGATCTTCATTTTTTTTTATGAAAAAAAAAGACTAGTTAGGGGGCCATTATACATCAAACTTCAACAATATGAATCATCTATATTTAAATCATCATCATATATCATTCTTGCAAAATCAATTTAATCCAAACCGTTAACTTATTTGATTGTCATAATGAAATTGTGTTCCATAATTTCTTTGATACTTTAAACATTTTCAATTTGACTAATATTTTGCAAATATGATTGATGAAGTGCAGCTTGAAAAATAGACAATTTGGACATTAAAGTTTGATGTGGAGTGACACACCCCGACCCGGAATGTCCACTAGGACTCCGAAGTCAAGCTGTGTTGGCCGACACCTGGAAGGTGACGGAGTCATAAAGTGTAGTGATGTGGAAAATGTGAATAAATTTAAGCCTAAAAGTGTCTAACACCAGATTGTGCTGGTGAGCAAAAGCAAACTCATCTCACACGTGACTGCAAAGCATAAGTAAAGTACAATAAAGCGGGTAAGAATTATACCCTTAGAAGTAGCCACAAATCTTGAGATTTGCCAAGAATCCTCGTCGATACGAACCTCATCAGCTAAAACCTGGATGGGCACAAAACAGACATGTGAGTAGACAAAATAAAACTTTGAAAACATCTTTCTTTTTAGCAATACAATAACCCCTCGTTGAAATCCATATAATTCCCCCAGAGAATACCAATACATATGTATATAACAATCATGCTGAAGAATGGTAAAACCAAAGTATACCATGTCGAGTATCTCAGCAACAACCATATAAGCAAGATGAAATAAATCAATATAAAATGAATGTCAGTCGGAGTCGCCTATAGTGACCTTTACGACTTATCCATATCTCATCCATCATATCACATCAATCAGGTGCTAGCACGTGAGTTGGAGTCACCTACGACTTATCCACATCTCATCAATCATAACACATCAATCAGGTGCTAGCACATATCTCATCAATCAGGTGTTAGCACGTGAATCGGAGTCACCTATAGTGACATGTACGACTCATCCACATCTCATCAATCATATCACATCAATCAGGTCCTGGACACGAGTCAGAACCACCTAAAGTGGTATGTACGACAGGCTGGGTGAAAATAAATACGCTCAAGTGCTACGATTATGTGAAGGCTGTGCGAAGTATCGCAAGTCACCTACGAGTTGGAACCACTTAAAGTGGTCTGTACGACAGGCTGACACCTACCTTGGAATCCAAAGTGAGCATAAGGTGCGGAAGGTGAACAATCACGTGAAGGTTGGCCCTGGCCACGGACGGGAGCACTAACACCGGGGTGCAAGACAATGAATTCTCCCCATATCCATTTATCACTAATTACTATTCGATCATACCAACAATACATACTCACCTGATCTTACCTTGGCCTCCGTATTATTGCGCATCACTGTGCAAAGCTGTATTAATCACACACTAAAATATAAACTAATTATGGTCTACCATTTATAAAGCATAAAATCACCATTTCACATTTCCTCACACAAGAATTTATAACCAATACTAACTCACCAAATCATAAGGTTAAAATCTCATATTTTTCATCTGATTCCTTCATATTGCTCAATTTTCCAAACAAAGTTTTTACCTCGATTATTTAATCTCACTTATCGCATAACTGCATCTAACGTCTTGTTAGACTATCTACGTACCCTAAACAGGGATCAAGCCAATCGTAGTTCACAATAATTACTTGTAGGTAATAGCATATGAATATATATTGTGATATAATCTAAACTCAACCCTCTCATAGTATTTCATAACATATGAATGTATATATAACATGGTATAAATTTCTTAATTCCATTTAAAAGTATTTATGGAATTATCATTCGTATATACAAATATATACTAAGAAAGAAGATCCACTCACGTGGAGTCTATGCTACAACTCCCTAGCACCAACATTGAGGCATCACGAATGATCGGTGCCTAGAACAATTATCAATCACGTCTCAGAAATTGTCTCGATAAAATACATAATTTACTTAAAACACATCTCTACTTAATTTGATCTAGAAGATCCGCATCACAGATTTCCAATCAGTAACTTTGAAGTATCCACATTATGCCTCTAGAACAATATCCTAAAGTTCCTGAACGATCCAACGGTCGGATCTCCGCCAATTGCCAAAACCAAGTGGCGGTCGACGTTTTATTTTATTAACTTACAAATCCAATTCAGAAAGATCCGTACTTCAGATTCTTGATCCGTAAGTTCCTACATTCTTCAAATATTACGTATAACAACCTACTAAGGTTTGATGACGATCCAACGGTCGGATTGTCGATTCATACAATGGCCTATTATGTAACATAACTAATTTAGGTTCTAACAATCAACCCACATCAATCAATTCTCAAAACTGAACTTCAAGCATTCAATATAAGCAAAAAATAGCATTGGCGGCCCTCAAGCCACGGGCCGCCGTGGGTGGCGGTCGATCGCCTCGGCTCGCCGGAGAATTCAACTTTCTCAAAAAATTCTCAAAATTTGCAGAATTAAAGATCTCAATGAGTAGAACAACTTTTATACCTGTGACCACGACCAATTTGGTCGATAAGAGCTCCAATTTCTCTAAAACCCGTATGAACCCTAGAATTGGGTGTGCTCCAATTCGAACTCCAAACTTGCTCTGACGCCTCCACCACTGCTTGGGCTTTGTGTTAGACCTCAAAGAAAGTCTAATAGTGGTGGTAATTAGGTGAAAACGTTTGGATTTGGATGATTTGGACACATGGCCACCGTACCCCCTTATGCGATTTCACCCATTTTCAAGGTCAATTTCTATCAAATTTGGGATATAATTGGTAGAAGGGAGCAGTGACTTAAATATCGATAATATCGGCGAAATATCGCTGATATTATCGTTTTTGGCAGACTTCGATATTTATACACAGATCCATAAGGTTTTCGACAAAATATCGAGGAAATATCAATAATATCGAGATATTATCGATATTTCCTCTTGAAAATGAAAAGGCGACGGCGATGGCGACGGCGATGGCGATGGGGAGTTGGAGAGCCAGGGGTTGAGCGGACGAGGCGGAAGGCGACGGAGGAGCGGACGAGGAGGAAGGCGACGGCGGGACATGGTGACTGGCTCTGGGGCTCGACGAGGAGGAAGGCGAGGGAGGAGCGGACGAGGCGGAAGGCGAGGGAGGAGCGGACGAGGCGGAAGGCGAGGGAGAGAAGATGCAGACGAGGAGGAAGGCGAGGGAGGTCGGTGACTCTGTGCGTGTGTTGTGTAGGTGTGGCCCGTGTGGGAGAACTGGAGAAGGGAGATGAGAAGCTCAGAAGTTCTAGAGAGAAGGAAGGGAGAGAAGAGAGAAAAGAAAGAGTCTAGAGAGAGAAGGATCCAGAGTGAGAGTGAAACTCTCTGTGGGCGTGCGTGTTGAAGAAGACGGGAGATGGGAGAACACAGAGACTCGGGGAAGAAGAGGAAAAGGAAGATAGTGTGAGGGAGGGAAAGAGAAGAGAGAGAGAGGCTTGGAGAAAAGAGCCATTCGGCTCGGTACTGGACTTAAGGCATATGAATGCAGAGCATCCCATGTGATTTCAAAATCCAACGCCCCAATAAGACTCCAACCCCAGGTTACATTATTTTATTTTATTTTGTTTTCCTTAGTTTTTTATTCTGTTTTGTTTTTTTTATTACTTCATTCTGTTAGTTTCTTTTATTTTTTATTTTTTATTATTATTTTTTCATTCTTTTAAATAGTTTAATTTATCTGTAGTTCTTTTTCACACCTTGAGGACAATGTGTGATTTAAGTTTGGGGGTGAGAAATAAGAAATTGTAGAGTTTTAATTTTTGTGTCAAGTTAAAATTTTCGTTTTTAAGTTAATATCCATAGGTTATTTTAAAAGTTAGAACAAATGGACATGAAGATAGTCAAAATTTTGAACCTCATAGGAACTCTATGTGGTACTAAGTCACTACTGTATCTTACCATGCAATGTATAAAGTGTAAAATATTGTACTAATTCATTATATATAAATGATTATGGTGTGTTTAAACTTCTTTCATTAATTACTACATATTTTCTACACTCACAATGTTTGCCAGCTCACTATATAATCAACTTAAATAAGTTAAATCCATCATGCAATGCATTTCCTTCCAATTTTTTGTGATAAACTAATAGATAATTGACTAAATAAACATCCTGCAAAGTTTTAATAAAAATTTCCAACTTTTTCTTACAATTTCTGTGGTTTCCATTGGATTTTTATCGATATCGATATTATCCCGATATTTCCGTCGATATTTCCGTGTTTCCGAACTACCGATATTTCCGATATCATCGATATTTTATACCTTGGAAGGGAGGTTATATGAGGGATTGCAAGTGAAAGATAGGTGTGTTTTGTCGGAAAAACAATGAAAATTGGCCGGAAGTTGCCCTGGCCGACGGGTTGGGTGTGTGCAACCCACGAGTCCAAAATAAGAGGAGGGTTTATGTTCCCTCCTTTCCCCTCCTTGCTTTCCACTCATTGGCCTTCCTAATTCTCTCCCCTCTTCCCATTAGTCATACCTCCCTCCTTTCTTCTATTTTTCCTTCCCATCCGCACCACCCATTTTCTTTACTTCAATCCTGGCCACAAACGTGGCATGCCCAAATTAAGCTCCAGAAAATACAGAGTTTTCTATTAAAAAACTAATTTACAATTTTGCCCTCGACTTTAAACGTGAATAACTCCTTCATTACAACTCCAAATTTGATTTCGTTTGCGCCCACGTGTCCATAGCGACGAGTACTACGAGAATATGCCAAGAAAATATATCTTATCTGACATGACCTTGCAGTCAACGAAGGTCAACCTCTTCGTCTCTAAGGGCAATTTCGTCCTTTCACTCCTCTAAAATTAATAAAAAACACAATTTTAGGGACGGGTTGTAACATGGAGTGAGCTCCACAACTGTCCTCACTTTTACCAAAAAATGAAATTCCCTTTAGATAAGGGGCTTTGCAACCTATGATACATGTATTATATACGCTAACATAAAAAATAAAAATAAAAACTATTTTTCACGAAAGTAATTAAATTTTTATATTTAAATATCGAAATTAAAAATTAGAGTAGATGTTGAATTTGAAACCAAATTAGGCTGCCCATTGTATAACTTAGCCGAACTCTCCCTCCCCTTAGTGTAAAAATATCGATGTACTCAACTAATTGGAGTAGATGTGGATCTCGTTTGGATGTGCTTTTAAAATGACTCAAAACGCTTTTAGTGAAAATATTATTGGTAACAATCCCAACTCTTAACCCTTGGAGTGAATCTCAAATTTTCCCTTCTAACCCTTGTGCTAAAATAGGGTTAAGTGTTAGAACTTAAAAAAAAAAGAAAAAAAAAGCCAAATTCTGGGCCAAACTCAGTGGTGGAGCCCACGTGTGAGAGTGAGAAACTGCAACTGAAACACACCTGCTAGGCAAGGATGCGTGCACACACCAAGTTCAGCAAGTATGTCGATATCACCCTTGTGGGCATGTTGCATACTTGTCCCATGCAATAATGAGCCTAATGGCTCTATTTATAATCGGGCGACGAATTTTAAACTGGCCATTGGTTGATCCAATGGTCTACGTTCAAACTTTTTTTTAGTTTTATATTTATTGAATTTAATGGTAAAAATAAAGATCTAACGGCACAAATTTAAATCCAACGGCTAAGTTAATTAAAAAAATTATTTGACTCAAAATTCACCAAAAAATCTATACATCTTTTTATCATGTGTTTCATATTCTTCCATAGTGTTTCATGTGTTAATTTAGTGATTTTTTAATATTTATCGAAATTTAAATATAATTTTTAGATTAAAATGTTCATAAAATTAATTTATGATAGTCTACATATTTTTTTTAAAGTTAATTTTTTAAAAATTAGCCTAAATTTGTTCTTTAATAATTTGAGGTTAAAATTTTAGGCCAGAAATGTTAGAACAGAAAAGCTGTTTTTGGGTTAAAACCTAAATTTTATGGGCTAAATTTTTTTGGTTTAACCTAAGGGTCGGAGATGGTCTTAGTAAAAATGTTAGTAAATCCTAAAAAAATAAATAAATAAATACTTAAAGTGCTTCCGGGAAGAAGCACATAATTGGTGCTTATTGTAGAAAGCACTTTAAGTGTTTTTGAAACACAAAAATATTTTTTCTAAAAGTGTTTTCGTCATTTTAAAAACACTTTCAAACGACTATGTATAAATTAAAAAATTAATTAAAGTTGAGAAATATATAAATTGGGAAAGGGATCATCTTCGAATCCCTTCATCTTAATCCACCAAATCAGGAGATCCGTGCCGTTGAATTTGATTCAACGGCTACAAATACGGACCCACTTTAAAAGTTATAATAACTTCAGCTTTTAGATCAATTTTCAACGGTACAAATTCTTTAATATGGTGAATTAAGAAGAAGGGATCATGAGAGTATCCCTTTCCTGTAAACTGAACTAAATTCAATAACTAGGTCAAATTTTTGACCTGGATTCCTTACTTTAATCCAAGCTAAGGAAAATAGGCAAAAAAAAAAATATTAAAAAAAAAAGGAAAAATAGAAGGATGGATACGCACGTTAGATGGTCGCCGTAAAAGCAGCCGCAAGAGGCCTAGAAGCTCATACAATTCTCCTCCGCTTGGAGTTTCCACCTTTCCTCCCTCTCCCTTCTTCCTTTTCGTTTCTGTTTTTCCGGCATTTGGATCGCTACTCCGCTCTCAGCATCCAGGTAAACTCTTCCCCTCCTCAATTTTTGCATCTATCGAAAACCAAAACATGTGTAATTCTGACTTTGTATTTTTCTGAATTCCTTTTTTCTTCGAATAATTTGATCGATATTATCAAAATTCTTCCCATAATTTTGGATGTTAGGTATTGACGATGATATTCATCGCACTTTGTTTAATCTTTAAATTTTCAATTTATTTTTTATATAATCTGTTGTATCTAATTTGGACTGCATCGATATAACCAAATTTCATATCTTACTGCTGTTCTTTTGATTGTCAGAAGAACTCAGATGCAGTTTCGATTTTTAGTTACTACTGGTGCTGATTTGGTTGGAAATTTCGAATCTTTCAGGTCAGGTTCTGAAGAATTGAAGAGCAATGATTTGGGGGACTATTCGCCGTAAAGTAGCTTTGGTATTCGATCAAACTTTCGTTGTTTTTGCCATCACTTGATATATTTTGTGCCCCAATGTGCATGCTTTGTGTAGTTTTAGTTTTAGTTTTGGGATTCTTTGTTTTCTGTTTCGAGTGATAATTGAGGAATGTATTATAGTTTGGTGGTTGCTTATGTATGTTTCAATGGACAGTCTCAGGTGCTGGGACAAGCGTGGAAGGTTAGGCATGGAGTGTCCGCCCCAAGCTGTTACCGAGCTGTACCAAAAGAGGTGCTTAAAAAATTGAGCTTCTGTTTCTTTTTCACTTTTTATTTGTTTACTGAAACGGGTCTTTGATGAGGTATTCGGTTGTGTGGGGATTGCAACAATCTTATTGTACTTTAGTATCCGGCTGTATTTTTTTTTTTTTGGAATATCAAATAATAGCTTTTGCTCACAGCAGGCTTTGTTTATTGGGAAAGGATATGAGTGCGTTCAGAGAGCAAGCTACCACATTGTTTTAGGTAAATTTAAGATTTTATAACCTGAACCCTTAGGGCTACTTTTATCTATGTGTTTCTTTTCCTTTTGTCTTTGTGGTGGTGTTATTGACATTTTCAAATTCCAACTATGCAGGCAATCATGCTCCATCGCTAAGCAGGTTGAGCTCTGATCTTTTATTTCAGTGATAAATTTAGTTCTCTGCACTTCTATTTCACAATGTGTCTACAGGAATATGCGATCATAGATATGGTATTCATGAGCTCTTGTGAGCCTAACATGAAATTAACTGTTTATAAGTACCACCTGGTCAATAGGTTTTTCAAAATTTGATTTTCTCTTTCAAGCTAATTCTCTTATTAATTTAAAACGCTCTCATCACAATTATGTCACCAAGATTATCCTTCCCTATGTAGTTCAGCTTGTGGTTTGTTCAACCTTTTTCTTTCCACCCATACTGCCTGGTTATTTGCTCACAACTCGTGGAATCATAGATGAAAGTGCTCTGAATAATGGTTGAACCTATACTTTTACTATTACTTTGGTTTTCAATTCCCATCTCTTTGGTGGGTGGGTTGGGGAAAGTGGAAGACAAGGGCATTGACCACCTTAAGGAATTAGAACTTACTGAATATGTTAAATTTTAATTTCAAGTGCGATAGGTGAACATATAATACACTTCAGATGAATCTCACTTGGAAGATCTGTAAATGGATTGATCATATGTTTTTCGATATACTTCCTCATCAGTTCTATAACAAGAGAGAAAGTTGTTCTGTCTTTTTTGAGTTGAATTTTTTGTTGCATTGTTAATTATTAACTCATCATATACTTCAAAAGGCTTGCCTTTTTCCACTAGCAATGAGATCGTTTGGTGTTCTAGTTGACATCCTTAATCTTGGATTAGAATCAGAATGTTTTGCCCAAGCCTAAACCAGATGACTGGAGCAAAAAACTTCATTTGATATTAGAAATGGATTTCTTTTTCTCTTATGGTGTTTTATTTGTTCTTGGTTGCAGGGAAGCTGCTTTCCTATGTCAAACAGATTCTTTTATCCGATTGAGCAATAGATCATTTTCTTCTGACAGTGGTATTTAATGAATATATTAGTCTTGACATATTTACATGCTTTGTATATATTATATATGCAAGTAATTAAACTTTTTAACTGTTGAATTATGCAGGAGACCTGGTAGAAGCTGTTGTTCCTTTCATGGGTGAATCTATTACTGATGGCACTTTGGCAACATTCTTAAAGAGTATGTTACTGAACATGCCTTGTGATACTTTAATCCATAAGTTATTAATTTCTTATGTGAGTTCTTTTGAGACTAATGCTGCTGATGATAGCTCATGTACCTTTGTGTGTGTGTGTGTGTGTGTAGTGTAGTGTAGTGTATAATTCTTTGAGAGTCATGCTTTCGCTACATGTGCAGAACCCGGTGACAGAGTTGCAGTTGACGAGCCTATTGCCCAAATTGAAACGGATAAGGTAATTTTGGAAACAAACTTTTCCTGTTTGTTAATTTTGCCATTCTTAATTGCTGAGATGCATTTTCACTAAATCTTTGTATTGACATATATATAAATTTTTGTTTACAACTAGGTGACAATTGATGTAGTTAGTCCTCAAGCCGGTGTCATTAAAGAGGTAATATTCAAGCAACATCACAATATAAATTCCTTCTACGATCATCACTAATCACGACCTAGAATTACACGTTCTGGTTTTAGTATACTGATCTTTTTATTTTTACCTTGAACATGTGCTTGTTAGTAGTTTGTGGCTAAGGAAGGCGAGACTGTGGAACCAGGTGTAAAGATTGCAATCATTTCCAAATCTGGTGAAGGCATAGAACAAGTTGTGCCATCAGAGCAGGCTGATGCTAAGCCAGAACCTACTAAAGCGAAGGAAAGTGCAGAAAAGCAAGTCCCCAAAGCAGAACCTGCCCCTGTCAAGGATGCACAACCCAAAACTAAGGCACCTTCTCCTGCACCACCGCCGCCACCAAAACAGGCGGCTTCAGAACTCCGGCTTCCTCCCAAGGATAGGGAAAGACGAGTAAGTTCAGGATTCTTTGTTTATCTAAGAAAAATGATTTCTTATTAGATGAGAAAGGAATTTAATGGGTAGAAATTGTTTTCTCATGTATAGGTTCCTATGACAAGACTAAGGAAGCGGGTGGCAATACGCTTGAAAGATTCTCAGAATACATTTGCTCTCTTAACCACATTTAATGAGATTGATATGTAAGCTCATACCTCATTTCAAAATATGGTTTCACCGTGTCTCTTTGCAAAATATCCTTTTATCTTTCCTTTCAAATCTTTTCTGCGACAGACTTTCAGGTTTAACTCTCTTTGTTTCCGTCTAAAGATTGGTATTATATAATGCAGGACTAACCTGATGAAGCTCCGTTCAGACTATAAGGACGCCTTTGTTGAAAAGCATGGTGTGAAATTGGGATTTATGTCCGGCTTTGTGAAAGTATGTGTTTTTGCATAAATACCGTCATTTATCGCCAAATGAGAATTGAAAGTGCAAAGTAGATTAAATTATTGTAAAATGTTAGTACTATACTTTTTGTGCATGTGGGCCCTTCTTAACTTATACGTTAATTTGTTTCAGGCTGCTGTTAGCGCACTTGAGCAGTTGCCAATTGTCAATGCTGTCATTGATGGAGACGATATCATATACAGAGATTACATTGATATCAGCATAGCTGTTGGGACACCAAAGGTATGCTTGTATTATGTTGATTCTTAACAACTGATAATATGCTTACGTTCTGTTGAACTCCCAACTGACTGACATGAGCATTGGTACTGAGTTATTTTCTGGTCATTCATTGTTTGGCACGATGAATTCTGTTATCGCATGCGAACTAACCACAATCAAAATACTTTTATTCAAGGGCCTTGTCGTTCCAGTGGTCCGCGATGCTGGTAGTATGAACTTCGCTCAGATAGAGAAGGAAATCAATACCCTGGCTAAGAAAGCAGCTGATGGTTCTATATCAATTGATGAAATGGCTGGAGGCACATTCACAATATCAAATGGAGGCGTATATGGAAGCCTTCTAAGCACACCAATCATCAATCCTCCACAGGTTTTGCTTTGTACTCATTTTTCTTTTTTGGAAACTCACCTTCGCAGCAAGACTTCTCGCAGCCATGTTTATTTGTTGATTTGTTTTTCCGTTTACAGTCAGCAATTTTGGGTATGCACTCAATAGTGAACCGTCCCATGGTCGTTGGGGGGAACGTTGTACCAAGGCCAATGATGTACATTGCATTGACATACGATCATCGCCTCATTGATGGAAGGGAGGCTGTTTTCTTCTTGCGCCGCATTAAGGATGTCGTGGAAGACCCTCGCAGGCTTCTCCTTGATGTGTAAAGGAGTCGGCGCCCCCTGAACCGTGATTTTGATCCATATTTAGAACGCAATATATCCCACCGTATCTCTGCATTCTGAAGCCCATATGGTTGGCAAGTGTGTTTTGTCCAATGCTTTTGTTTTGTAAGAGTTGGAATACTCTGCAGGGCAGCGGTCGAATCGAAAGAATCGAAAGTATATTTTTCGTTTCAGCCCAGTTACTTCGGCTTTTCGTTCACCGGGGATTTTAATAAAAAGCGCTGTTGACTCAACTCAACGGTGTATTGCCTTTTATTTTTATTATTTTTCCGGTTGAGAGCCTTTTATTATTTCTTTCAAGAAATATAATCCAGTTTCTTGTGTTTCTAAAGCTCTTTTTAACTTCCAGCCTACAAACCAAGTTGTATTTTGACCAACCACATTTACTTATTTTGATGTTTAAAGGAAAAATATAGCCGAAAAGAAAACTAGGAATGGCAATGGTTTAGTTTGGAGACGAGAATGCAGTATTCATCTTTGTAACCATGAAAATAAACCATTTTTATAACCGTATATTAATTATGGAAATTATCCATAATCATACCCAGAGTGTTGCGGATTTCTTATCGGTTAACGATTTTATCAATCTTCGTCAATACAAAAAATATACTCATTCAGTTGACGCATTGTAATTTAGTAGATATTAATTTAGCCATTTAATATTTGAAGTATATAATGATTCAATGAACGGGTCTAGTGGAGTACAAAATTAAAGCATTGAATTTAAAACATTGTGATGTTGGTTGAACTTTGACATTTTACATAAACACCATTGAATTCTCTTTGATTTTGATTCAAAACTTTTGAACTTTTTCACAAAATGCCAACTCACACAATGTAATTTTTGTGTTCTCAAGATAATGCTTTTCGGTATATATATATATATTATATACATTATTTGGTCATGTTCGAGGACGGATATGAATCGAGGACCAGTTATATCCGAAACCATAACTGAATGGTCCAAATAAAATTTACAGTTTTTTCCCACATCCAAAATATTACCGAATTTTCATACGCAAATATGTTGCATTTGAACGGTTATCTACGATTATCGAATTTATCAATTAAGATTGTCATCCTAAGAGAAAACCTAGAGAGGATTTAAGGGCTTTTTATTTTTTATTTTTTGACAAAGGATAGATTACTTTATCAACGAAGCGCAAGTACAACATAAGCCCAAGGCTAAACCGTTGCCCCCCTGAGATCACACCAGCAAGAACCCCAAAATTGAGGAAGAAAAAGGCCACATCTTCCCCCAAGGACCACCAAATCGACCTCCGCCACAAAACCAAGGAAGCATGCATGCGGGAAGAGAGATTCCACAAACAACATCGACAAGGGCGAACACTGGGAACTTAAGAGAGAATTTGGCAAGACAAATTTGTCAATAAATGTTACTATTGCAGGGAGAAAGTTGGAACTTAGCAGCAATGATTTTACTATTGCATTGCCCAAAAATGGATTCTAACCAATGTGTAACAACTGAGACTCCAAAATCATTTCTACCAAAAGTTTCCAATTCTGTTCCAGTAAATTACAAGCTAACTCTTGAAATTCCCTGCTTCATCTTCGGATGATGGACTTAGGTGACAAAGAGGAATCTCAAGTCGGCTTCTGTTAATTTTGCAAGAGCGTCTGAAGCACCACCGATGGTCCTATATTATACCAAGGCCACAGAAGACGGTGTTAGATAGCTATCGTATGAATTACCTATTTATTTACAAAGAAAACAACATTGCAAACAAATCGAACTTACCCCTCGAACACTAATTCCTTTTTCTCCTGTAGCTTTAGAATCCGGTCCTCAATAGTGTTCTCAATCACAAATCTCATAATTCTGCAATCGAGAAGAAAATATCAGATATCTTATACAAGGTGTATAATCCTGCCTTTTGAATAACATGGATTTTTCGGTTTGTAAAGTTTGGAACACTTGTAAAAAATGGGAGAAAACTGTGGACCTGATCGGTTTGAACTGCCCTATCCGGTGGATTCTATCTTGTGCTTGCATCTCAACTGCTGGGTTCCACCACGGGTCCATCAAGAAAACCTAGTCCAATATGCAACGTCTCCAAATCACTTGATCCACTTGTGTATGACTCAAGTTCCAATAATTTAGACACAAAAACATAGTTTAAATCTGACATAAGACATTACTCACATGCGATGCAACTGTCAGATTAAGAGCAACACCTCCAGCTTTCAAGCTCATTAAGAAAATCCTGCAATCTGGATCCTCGGTAAATCTCTTTATAGCATTATCCCTCGCAGACATAGTCATACTTCCGACCAACTGAACACAATTGACACCGGACTGCAACAGTTTCTTTAAATTAGTATCAGTTATCTATTGATGCACAAATAGGAAACTGTTGTGTATTATTCATTTTTACCTTTTGCAAGGAATAGTTAATGATATCCAAGAATGATGTGAACTGGCTGAAAACAATTCCTTTTGCAGAGCCATCCCTTTCAACCATGGATCTGATTTCTTCCCTCTAGAGCCATAGGGGAAGTTAGAAAAGCATATGAAGAAGTGAAGAAAGAAAACGTGCACACTACGACATGTATACGTGTTCTAAGTGCATCAATGCAGAGTTTCCTATTTCGATGGCCTTATCAACAACATATCATGATTGACGAATAAGAAAATGGTGACGTACCAAAGCCTCAATTTTTGTGCTAGTCTGAAAATTTTCAAGCTTAATTCTGTTCAAAATGCTTGAAGATCTAAACCCCTTAATGGCAGTCTTAGTCTGATTAGCAGCACCTGGTGTTGTAGTGAAATCAACAGTAACTGGTTTAGAGCATGTCGGGCATGAGACTTGTCCCAAAGAAGCAGCAAAATCAAGCAAGCAAGCCTTGCAAAACGCGTGCTCACAAGCAGTAACCTGGAAATAGTTAGGAGCAAATCAATAACAGAACAGAAGCATTTAAAATGCATGCAAGGTACTCACAATTCAAATGAAAGGCAGTCATTATTCAAAATTTAACTGCTCACTAGCAACAAATAACGAAATAACAATAAGGCACAAACAAGCATGTTTCCTTTTATATCAAAAGTACATTTTGTTATTGTCCCACTTAATCAAGCCATTTCAACTCTTCAAAGCTGACACAACGCAGGGTTTTAGTTATTAACTAGCAATTGAGGTAATATAATTATCATTGCAAAAATTAACGCAGAAAGTTTTCTACAGAAATCCAGAACATAAAGTTAACAGCAAAAACACATTCTAACAGATCTACAAGCGAACAAATACTGAACCACCCTTCCATGACAAACCTATATTGGTTAACATGACTGGCATATCACATAATCGTGAAAATATAAAATGCACAAAGAAAGTAAGAAAGGGCAATTTTTAGCATGGCAAAGCCATTAATTTAGTCTGAAAGAAAAGATCAACTAACCACTGGATCCTCTGCTGCTTCATGACAAATTCCACAGATTTTCTCATTGACATTAATGTTGCTTCCATTTCTCAGTGCAGCAGATGCAGAATACACCACAAGGTAAGGATGATTAACAGCCTGTAGTGAGTAAAAGAAAAAATAAGTGCACAGTACTAATGAACCAAACAGAACTTTGCTGATGAAAAAAACAAATAGCAACAGAAAGGGAACAAAGTTAAAGACGAAAAAAATTACAAATTTGAAGATCAAAACTGTGACAGATCAGATTTAGCCTTTCATCTTATCCATGCTTATAAAACAAAAAATTGACAAATGGCTATAGAACAGCTTATCTCGTAACTGAAAAAGCATAGTGCACATTCAATAAGTATACTGACCTGTCGCAAGCGAGTGAGAAGGTCAAATATGTGAGCATAATTGTTCATCACAGTTCCCTCTTCGACAAATCTGTAACAAAGAAAGCATATTATTCACCAAACCAAATGCTCAGTATATTCAACAGCAATAATGGCAATTAGCATGCCAACAGAGGCAAAGCATTGTCCACATAAGTTGTATGGGGCAACAAGAGAAGGAAAAAAAAAGTGTTTAGGACCACAAATTAGTCACATTAGTAAAATTTGCAAGTAGCATTTCACATTCATGTCCAATATGAGTACTGAAACAGCAATAGTGGCCAAATGAAGAAGGAAAAGAGAGAAAGAAAATGGTGACATACGTGTTAAATTGTGACTGAGTATCATTATATATTGACTCATAAAAACTTTGTTCTTTGATATCCAAGGTGTCCCGCCTCAATGAAACCTATAGGTAGCAGAATAAGAAAGGAACATAAGAAATCTAGACTTCAGAACTGCACACAGCCATACAGAAACAAAACTTACAATTCTAGGAGGTAGTGCAAGATCAGCAGCCCTGCCCTTTTTAGTTCGTCGCAGGACTATGTTCTTTAAAATTTTGTGTTTCAGCAAATACATGGCCCTTTTGCCTTGGATATGATTTCCATATATCTGTATCGGTGTCGCCACATACTTGCAAGGAACACGGATTACAAACATGTAAGCACATCTGTTTCTGTAAGGAAATCAACAAAAAAAATATACCAAACTGGAAACTCACTTTATTCCACCAACAAAAATGTCTAACTGAATTATGAGGGCAATTTGAACATTGTGCTGCAGAGCTGCAGGTCACAATTACATTAGAAAAATGAATAAACACTTGAGAAAAAAAAAGTAGAAATACGAGAGCAAGAGCCAGAAAACATTTAATTAGTTACAAGCAGGCAGCAGTAACTATTGACAGAAGTCTGTCATATATGCCTAACAAGGAAAAATGTATCCAACATAAGTAATACGAGATATGTTGGTAATATGTATTGTATCATATAGGCATGCAACTTATAAATAATATGTATTATACCATACCTATGATCAAGAGTCCTGCAATCACAATCCTTGCATAAGTAATACGAGTAGGGGACTAACTGCAAGAAGCGGATCTGTGCAAATGCAATTTCAATTATATAAGCTAGATGGCCATAAAAAAAACAAGTTTAAAAAATATGTTCTAAAACATAGTAGACTTTACCAAAGAATAAAGTTCTCCAACACGGTTCTGAAGAGGTGTGCCACTTAGAGCCCATTTGTATGAAGACTCTAAAGCAAGAACTGCCTTTGCAGTATTACAACGCCTTGACTTTATATAATGGGCCTAGTTTTAAACAAGAAGTTAGAGACATTTATTCCAAAATAACATATATGAAACAAGTAAAGAAAAGTTGAGTCTTGAAAAAAAGAAATGGTTGTCTGGGAATAAATCAAAGAAAACACAATCAAACAAAAACATGGACAACAGTTTTCCACTTCTAATTAACTGAAATATAAGGGTTATTATTTCAACATAAACATAGCCACTACCTTCCCCCCAATACCCGACTACAACTATATTAAGCCAACGCACCTCATCCAAAATGATACGGTTCCACTTCACAGAATGCAAAACTGACTTAACTAGGCTCAAGCGCTGTCCAATATCTTCTGAATCCATATCATCTTCCTCGTTCAGTGCTGATCTCTTCCTGGAAGCTACATTCTTTCCTTTAGACTCAAATGTCTTATGCAACACTGGTTGGGGATGCTTTCTCCTTTGTTGCTTAGACTGCTTCTCAGTTCTAAAAGCGTTGGGCCCACAAAAATATTTTAAGTGAGTTGACATTTTCTTCTCGTAATACAACTTTCCACAATATTGACACTTTTGTTTGGGAGGCATCACATTCTTCCTGTAGTCAGCCTCAACAATAGAGTATGTAGTAATGACAAAATCATACTCTGAGAAAATTTGGGAACTCTTCTCTCTATTAGCCCCATGATAAACCAAAACCTTCGTACTTCCTTTTGAAGTAAACCGCTCTATTTCACTCACCCATTGACTCACAGCAACTACAGGGCAAACTACAAGGGTGGTTTTGATTCTAGGAAAGCTTGTGGAAGAACCAGTGTCATAACATGTCGAATTAAGTTCCCGTTTAGCGAGGACAAGAGTAATGGCTTGAATAGTCTTCCCCATTCCCATCTCATCTGCTAGGATTCCTCCTCTAGTTTCAGACTCTTCCTGTTTCACGGCCCATGACAACCATTCCTTCTGGTACCTTAGCAAATCCATTTTCAGATCAGGTGGTGCCTCAGCAGCATCGCATATCACATTCTTCTGAGTATCCAGATCAAAATCTTCAGTTACGTTGTCATCAAGCCATTTATCATGCTCCTCTTCCCAGGTATTCCACTGCCAACGACGCTTTTGCCCCCCAGATTTACGGTTCTTTTTCTTTTTTTTGTCGTGCAACCCAAGATCGTCAATTTCACCTGATGTGAACCTGGCTGCTGGCACCATCGAGCTTGGTCCTCCTGCTTCTGTCTTGTTCTCCACCACCGCCTTCGACTTTTTTATCGCAGGCTCCTTCATTTTACCATTAGGTTTATCATTCAAGTCAAAAACAACTTCCACATTGTTTTGGTACTCTTCACCTACATGCATCAAAACACCAGATTTATGTCAATAAAGCATGCAAACTCACCAATATAACGAAATTCAACCTTCCGCTAAACTGACATTGTTTGTTTAAACCAAAACAATCCCCAATCAAGAAAGGAGCGCAAAACCAGACAACCATCACAGTAATCAGAACTAAAAATCTCGACAAGAATAGGGAATTTTTAACCAAAATCTAAACTCTGAACTTTTTATTCGTATCTGGTTAAGAACGATTTAGTTTTTGCTTTACCTTCTTCACTCTCAAAATCAGAAGCGGACGGTGAAGACGGTACATAAGTATCCTCATCAGACGGTGAATAAGCATCTTCCTTTTCCTCGTGTTGCTCATTTCCTGCACATCCAACAAATACCCATAATTTTATTCAAGTCAAAAGCATTATCTTGTTAAATTCCAGCATCAAAATAATACATAACACACAAAAGTTAAAAATAAAAAAAATCCAAACAAAATTCGCATCCCTCCCGATCCAATTTAAGACTCAAAACACTTCAATCCGAACTTTCTCGGCAACCAAACAGGCCACATCCTCCTAATTGTAAATTACAATTTCGAACTTCAATCAGAAATATACACACGCACACAATACATACACACAACTGAATTTGAGTGGGAAGATTTTACCATCGGAAGAAGGGCCAGCGGTGCGCTTGCGAGAACGAAGCTCCATTGACGGAGAAAGCGAGTTAGGGTTCTGCGATCGCGAGTTTCGAGGTATTTGCACCGAGTGAGCACGAGGCGGAGTCGAAGACAAAAGGGCACTATCTGGAAGCGAGCGGCGGGAAAGTGTGTCCCTTTATATAGAGGGGGACTGGCGAGTGAAGCAGCGGGAATCCACGTCGACGTCGCGCCTCTGGCAGCAACCGTACGCGTGCTGATTACTGTCCGTCGATCTGTGGGGCCCGTGGGACTTTTGATGGAGTGTACGGTGGATGTGGCATCGGGGATGCGGTTTTATTGAGGCACGAGAAACACCTTCGTCTCTTGGAATTATTTAAATTTTTAATTACCATTTTATCCCTTTTCATTTTCTCCAGTCTACCCTTATTCTGGAAGTTTTGTGAAAAATAAACAATTTGTTTTTGGTATATATATTTATTTTACATTTATTTTGATCTATCGTACCCTGCAAGGCTGGACGGATATTGGAAGATATAAACAAGTAAATATTAGATGAAATGATTATGTTAATCTTTTCGATATCGTAAGAGTAAACTGATAACGAAATAATTAATTAATCTCCTCGGAAGACAAAAATAACATAACTTATTGGCTATTGTTACATTACGTCCAATTAGGGACTTCCGATAAAATATTGCTTTTATTAACAAATGAAATTGGAAGGTAGGTGGATTAAGATTCTAAATCTAAGTCATATGAAGGGAAATCTAGATGAATTAAACACAAGTTAATATGATAAGTTTCGAAGTCAATTACGATCGTTATACGTTTTAATGTGACATGAAATTCCTATGTTAATTATTTGAACTACAAATTGTTCTTTTATTATATTGTCACTTAAGTTATAGTGCCAACTATTCTTTGGTTTATTGGTGTTAAGCGATCATTAATCCCATGTGGTGAATTTCTCCACTTATAGGTTACGTGTGGAGAAATTAAGTTGGAAATTAATTGTGTTAAGTGATGATAGTTTGTATGTTGACTTACGAGACTATTTCAAAATAAGATTTTCTATTGATTTCATCTTATTTTATATTTAACGTTAATTCATGTGTCAACAATATAAATTATTATGCTAAAAACCCAAAGGGCAGAGAGTTCTACTTTTGAGAGAGTCTCTTTAGCATTTGTCTTAAAATCATTTGAATCGTCACTTAGTATTACAGTTTAATGGTATTCCTTTTCACTTGTAAGTGAGATAACTTATGTTCGATTCTCGTCAAAGACGAATTTGAACCACATTATTGTTAGCTCATTGTGAGACTAAGCTCACACTCTTTTTCTTAGTGTAAATAATATCGTTTGTTAAAATAAAATAAAAAATTTGAACCAAACTATGTTAATATGAATATTTGATGGCTAATGATGTTTACTGTGTGATAAGAAGACAAATTAAATCAACTTAAGCGGAAATTGTGGATTGATTACATTACCAATTCATGAGATTACTCAATGTGCCTAAATATTTATTGTAACAAAAGACTGCTACTCCCATTTGAAGTTGTTTTGCTGAATTACAAATTGATAACTAATAGAAGCTGGTGTCATAGCTTTTACCGCACTCAGCCATGCAGAGTCTACGTTTAATTTCGACCACCTCCACCGGACCCACTTCCAGATCCTTGGCCGCTACCGGCACCAGCTCCCACACCAACGCCAATCCCAATTCCAATTCCAATTCCTCCACCATGGCCACCACCACGACCACCACCAGCACCTCCTCCACCTCCTAGGCCGCCACCCGCTCCGCCTCCTACACCCCCGCCTGCACCAAAACCACCTCCATGGCCTGAACCCCCACCAAGACCGCCACCACCACCTCCTCCTCCTCCTCCTCCTCCTCCACCACCAACACCTCCACCAGCTCCACCTCCAACTCCACCTCCTGCACCAAAATCGCCTCCATGGCCTGATCCTCCACCAACACCGCCGCCACCACCACCACCTCCACCTGCACCTCCTCCACTGCCAATGCCCCCTCCAGCTCCACCTCCTACACCACCTCCTGCACCAAAACCGCCTCCATGGCCTGATCCTCCACCAACACCGCCGCCCCCACCACCACCTCCACCTGCACCTCCTCCACCGCCAACGCCCCCTCCAGCTCCACCTCCTACACCACCTCCTGCACCAAAACCGCCTCCATGGCCTGATCCTCCACCCACACCACTGCCGCCACCTCCTCCTGCACCTCCTCCACCGCCAACACCGCCTCCAGCTCCACCTCCTGCACCACCACCAGCACCCAAACCGCCCCCATGCCCTGAACCTCCACCAACACCACCGCCTCCTCCTGAACCGCCTCCGCCACCTCCTCCAAGACCACCACCTCCTCCAACACCTCCACCTACACCGCCACCAGCTCCAAAACCCCCACCATGACCCGACCCACCTCCAAGACCACATTCTCCACCACCACCGGCGCCTCCACCACCTCCAACTCCACCAGCTATACCACCACCAGCCCCTGCTCCTCCACCATGACCTCCACCACCACCAAAGCCTCCTCCTCCTCCAGCTCCGCCTCCAAAGCCACCGCCCCTAGGTCCCCTACCACGATTTCCTCGATCAAACCGACCACCACATCTCCGACCCCATTGACAATCATCATCATCACCGCGAAATCTAGTTTTGTCAACTTTCCCATCACCTAGAGTGGTGATTGCACTCAATTGGAGGACAATGTACAGAACAAGAAGACTCAAAGAAAGCCATTTTCGACAGACAACCATGGCTTCTCTCTTTTCTTCTGAAAAATGCTTAATTAAATCTCAGATAGCTAGCTGAGCTTGTGATCTTCTTCCTTCAAAAGACGATCCTTTTATAGGCATGAACTCCTTAGCCAAAAATACAGTACGTACTGCTACACTAAACAGCCTTTAATGGCTACATGTTCATGCCACGCGTTGTCACAGTTGGAAAATTTGGCCAACCATTAAATGCCAAATGAAGGAGGAAGTCAAAACTCAAAGGCTGACTTGGATATATAGATCAGATCAGTTTGCATTGACCATTTGACTTATATTTAGATCCGTTTCTGTTTCTTCTTGCATTGTTACGTATGAAAGTTAAATAATAGTGTGTAATTGATATGAGACAAGCATATATAAATCAATTCAGTGTGCATTAACCATTTGATTTTTATGTACATCCACTTCTACTTCTTTCTGCATTGTTACGTATGAAAGTTAAATAATAGTATGATTATATTTCTCCACTATGTTGAAATTTGAAAGGTAAATGATATTTAGTTCATCTTGCATTGGATATATTGACATGCATTTTTTCACACATTTCTCCTCTATATTTCATGAATATCGGGAGGATTAATTTCACTTATCCAAGGGCTGTATTTCATTTGTTTGACTCTCACACGTTTGATTTATCTCTTATTCAATTTGATGAACATGTATGCTTTAAAGAAAGTTCGAAATACAATAAGTAGGCCAAACACTTGCCAACCAATTTTATGTGAGCTCTGCAATTTTGCGTCTGCAGGGCCATGCAAATTGAAGCGGGTCAACGCTACCGACGCTCTACCATTAATATTACTCTCTGCCAAATTAAATCACCCACCTTCCACTTTGCAATTTGCAAAAACAAGTGGGAAAATTGCTGTGGCCTGTAAATGTTCATGCGGGATTGTCAAGTTTTCGGGAACAAGTTGGGCTGGAGCGTGCGTGGCATTGCGAGTGTATCCATTCGTAGCCAATTGGTTTTAAGTTGGATTAATTTCATCCGTTGCTAATTGGTTTTGTGTCGAATGGTTACCTAGCTACTGAGTTACTTGATACTCGGCATGTATTTAAATTTCCATCAAGAACTGGTGTGATAAGCCTTTGCTAACAGATTGGACGTTATTTTATTTTATTATTTGATGCAATGCAAGTGAAGCGATACTGGAGGGAGAAGTCGAATACATGATCCCAGACGCGCAAGTTCATGTTATTAACTAACTTAGCTACGAGCTACGAGCTACGAGTAATAGGTTAGAAGTTATACTTTCTAGTGTTCGTCACATTAGCGATTAGTTTCTATCATCCAGTTGAAACTAACGATCGAAAATAATTTTTTTTTCTGATCAAAATATGTTAAACAAAGAATACAAGATGGATAACAATTTATCTCTAAAAAAAGATCCAGAAAGTTTGATTTGGATCACACAGAGAAGCCACAAACTAACAAAGGGTGACGAATGGCTCGAGTTAAGCCCCGCCTACATCTTTGCTTTGCAGACAATATCCTCTCCTAGTTCACATCTATGACCCTGACAATGCTCACAGTTTCGCGTTCCGAAAATGCAGCTTTGCTTAAAGAGGCCGAGTTCTACGCCCCAATGCGCGACCACATAGAAGAGCATTCTTTGGGATCGGATATTCATCCCTCCATGAATTCGCAGCCGAGTAGACGCGGAAATAGAATTGCTGGCCTAAGTACTGCCGAGCCCAGTTCTCAGATCTTATGTTCCACATTCCCACATTGTCCAACGGCATGTAGAGTGCAGTCCATGAGCTGGGATATACCTGTTCGTAGAAAGAAACAGACACATTAAGATCGATCACGAGGATATAACTGTTAGTCGCGTATAGGATTTTACAAAACTGGATACCTGAACGGTGGAGCGAGATATAGTGTCTCTCAAATTGTAGCTCAATCTGCTTGCAGGTGTCCACTGTCCACCGTCCATCCTGCCCATATCGTAATCACCAGAGTTTAAGATGTGTTCTTATGGAATTTCTCGCATTGTATAAAATTCGAAAAATGCTCGAACTTCTGAGGTTAGAGAAACCTACCCTACAACAAAGAAATTATGGCCATCAATGTGCCATGACTGCACAGTATCCTCTGGATTCTCGAACACGAGTTCAGCAAAGCCTCGGAAATCAGCATTCATGACAGAAGTCTGAAGATAAGCGCCGCCTCCAGTGGGGCTGTCTTGGATGCTTCCAAGGGAGAAAACCCCTGAGATCTTGAAGTAGTCAGCAAGTTTAAGTGGAGTGTCTGGTTGAATGTACGATACACTGTTCACGGCATATCTCTGTTTGCCATCAATAATTGGAGCAGAGTTCGCGAGCCTGATCGTGCGGGTGGTGTTGATCAATCCGTAATGATAAGAGCCTTGTGGGTTCGGTCTTGGACCACTCGCTGTCAAATTCCGTCTGGTGTTATACACGAAAAAGCATGAGTTATAGAAACATTCAACAATTCTTTTATACTGCTTGCATTCATTAGTTACCTGAGAGATCGCGCTTGTTCAAGAGACCAGTCAACCTGAGTTGTTGGGCCACCGGGGGGAGGACCAGAAACACTTCCTGCAGAGTTACTGTAGTGGAGAATGAAGGTTGAACTGAGCACTTGTGACGTGAAACGCGAAGAGACAACAATGTAGTAATCTTGCGGCGGTTGATCAGCTGTAACCAATACAGAATAGGACTGACCCAAATGAATGTCAAGAGAACTGTAACTGTTTTGAAGAGAATGTGTGCCTTCCACCTCAACCAACATCATCTTGTGCCCCTGTATTCTGAAGTTGATGGAAGTTGTAAGCCCCACATTCGATATCCGCAACCTGTATGTCTTGCCTGCCAAGCAAATATAACATCAAAATGCCGCGAGTACTAAAAAAATGACAGAAATGGTGATCAAAATGCTGATTGTATTCATTATTTACCTTGATCAACTGTAAATGTAAAACCATTGGATCCACGGCCATTGATAAGGAGTCCGTCGGGGAAGGGAAGATTATTCCCACCATCTAAGATTGCTTTCAAATCCTGTAAGGATTCAAAACAATCCCATCAACGAACAACACATATCACATTCCTCATTTTGTACTATGTATTCAATTACAATTATGAATCATGAGCAATGCAAAAACGACCATATTTTTATACCACGTTATGTAGTAAGCGAACAACTGCGCATAAAAATTGTTACAGATACTTACAGTATGATTTTTACTGAACCAGTCTCCAGCGAGTATAGTGAAATCTCCAGCAGGAGGAGGGAAAGGTACGGGAATACGCGGGCGGCTGTCAATTTTGATACCACCGAAACCTCCTGCAGCCTTGTGGAAGCCAAGGGAAGGGAAGTAGAAGTAACTGCCAATCTGATCCTTGACTTGAAGAGCATATGTGAAGTTCTGTCCCGGTGGGATGGGGCAATTCGTGCCAAACACGCCATCCTGCCAGGAGTTCCTTCTCTGCTGTACTCCATTCCTAAACAAGAGTTGCAGGACTCGTTGGTTAGTCGAACCAGGAATTTCGCTAATGAAAACCACAGGAAAGAAGACAAATTCGATCGAAAACCCTAGAGACTGTTGCATGAAAAGCTCGATTGGGAAGTAGTATATCTTTTAAGAAAAAAATTCGCAAAAATATCATGTCGCTGAATTGAACAGTTGAATGTGCGTTGAAGATTCCGAGTATAGCGGGTGAATCTGAGAGATTGATGTACAGCAGAATGACCAATCATTTTCCATGTTATTCACTTTTTGCCACATGAACCAAGTGACTAAAACGTGCCAATTCAAAAAGGTGAAAATTTAAATTTCATTTCTTTTATAAAGACGATATTCTAAACTGCTTTAATCTAGAGGAGCGAGAATCAAACTTAGTTCCAATGAAGCAGCACTAGCTATCTGACCGACCAACTAGCCTAACTTACGTCTCATTTCTAAGTGTTTCAGTTATGAGAAATAAAGACATAGATAATTGGTATTTAACAATAAACATTATATTAATGAAAATCTAAATAAACAGGAGAACGATAGCTAACCAAGAGATGAGAAAAGGTTCATCCAAGCTATTGAAAACGTTGATGATGAGGTTATCATTGGTGACCGAATCGATCTGCGGACCTGGAAATTGCCCATTTATCAATATCCCCTGCGTTTCCATTCAAACCCCATTTTATTAGCAACAAAATTTCCCACAACACAGGAGAGAGAGAGAGAGAGAGAGAGAAGGTAATGATAAAGTTACCTGCTGTTTAACTCCAAGGGGGTATATATCACCATAGGTGACATTCCAGTTGTAGAACCTGTACGGATCTTCCCCATTTGTGCAGGTCGCAGTAAGCAGGGCAACCAATATCACACACCAAGCACTTTTGTACACTCCCATCTCTCTCTCTCTCTCTCTCTCTCTAACCAACCCAATATTCTTATATGGATGTTTGAGAGAAATCAACGGAGAAATGGGAAGATAAAACCCTCCCAGAAGATAAAGATTCAATCTTTAGAATCTTTATCTTTCACTCTGTAAAGGTCCCCTTCACCTCCTCTGCTTTTATACTCTCTGTTTTTGCTTTTTCTTTGAGCACTTTTGAGAGGGTTCTACATAACTACATAAGTGCTTTTGTCTGCTGTATGAGACCTCCGTCCCTCCCTCCCTTGGCTGTTTGCTGGTTATTTTTAGTAAGCCAATAGGGAGTGAGCGTCTGTGAGCTGTACTAGTTGCAGTCCAGTTTTTAATACGTAAAGCAAATAAATAGGTTTTGCTGCAGTCACTTATCACTCCACAGTCCACACCGCGTACCTAGGGTTGCGTGACCAAGTTCAAAATTTTAGGGCATTTTATTTTATATATTTGGTAAAATAAAAAGAGCTTGATTAGGGTATTGGGATTATCGTACAGTCTGCAAGTCATTTGGGAAAGGTGGACTAAATTTCTATATTCCTAAAATTCAATTCATGGTCTAAAATTTAGCTTGGTTTCCAAATTTTTCAATATTTTTACATATATCGTGAGTAACTTCAAATACCAAAAGTATTGTACGTGTACATAAGTTGTTATTGTCTGAACGAGTAACATGCCTTGTTGAGGTAAAAAACATGAGATCTTGACTAAAATATTCATGGGGCCTTGTCGGTGATAGGCAAGACAATAATACAAAAGTATATGGGTGATCCTTTACCCCATCTGACTAAACACATTGAATTAATCGCTAAACAAGGATATTAGTTTGAAGGGGTGTGCTATCTACACACCCCAAATTACTTCTCACACATTATTTGTTAATTTCTGTTCATTAATTTTCTTCAGTTCATCCGATCTGACGATCAAAAATTAAAAAAGTGTGTGAGAAGTAAAATAAGGTATATGAATATCACACTCCTAATTTGAATTATGCATTTTTAATCGGCAACAAATCTTACTGACTACCGAAGACTTCGGTTCCAGACCGTAATAATTTAGTATAACATATTATGCACCTCAAGTCTTTCAAGATTTCTTTTTACTTTTTTTATTTTCTCAAAGAAACCCACCGACACAGCCAATATTTTTATATTCCATTTCATAAAATCTAAAGCTTTGGGAATAGGATTCTATCCGAATCATTTTTTGGAGGATCCACGAATCACTTCATTATATCTATTTATCTGTTATCCTGCAGTTAAAAATTATTTTGAATGCTTTATTTAAAATCGAACACAAACATTACTCGACAAAAACTAACTGTATAATGTACAATGGACGGACACGATGAAGTAATTCCCTAAATCCACACAAAGAGATTCAGAGAGGATCCTCGTCAGGACGAGAAAGTCTTAGTAGGGTTGCTCTGTGAGTGTGGCAACCCGTTCCTAATTTCCGGAAAAATTTTCCCTAATTATATAATTTGACGATTTTACCCCCATTGGGAAAAATGTATTTCTGACTTGGATGTACTTGTTTGGCTTTAAAATTATATTTCTCACCATTATAATTATATGAAACTCGTCGTTACGAGTACATGTTAAAATATTCGTTGTTAGAAACACTGTTGTGGATAGATTGCACTAGATTTCATTCGTACGATCCTATCCTTTCTTTTTCTTTAAAACTGGATCCATGTTTTACACTTCACCACCAATCACTTTACTTCCATCTCTCTGTCAACCAATCAATCACCATCCTATTTATTCTCAACCAATCAGAAACCACCATCATTACACTCTCTCTCGTCTCTCTCAAACTGTATCCCTCTCTTCTATACAACAAAGAAGACCACCATCAAACATTTACAGATCGAACCCAAAATTACCACCATCGTGATCCTTTCGTACTCACGAACACAACCGTACCACTGGATCACGAGTTGATTGAGTTTTAGGCATCGAACTCGGAAGGTCCGAACTCAGTGAGTTGAGTTCAACATGTTTTCGACCGAGTTACAAATTTTGGAAGGTCGAGAAAGCTCTCTTACAACTCCTTAAAGCCCCTAGTCAAGGTTTGAGGAAGCATTGACATCGAAACACAAGGTTCAAGGAGTTGACTTTTTGCCTGAGAGTTTCGAGGCATTTTCAGGCAATTTTCCATCCATTTTTAGACTTTTGGAAGGTACAATCTTATTCTACCCTTCATAAGCTTCATTTCCATATAAAGTTCATGAAAAATGGTTGAGAAATGAAAAAGATATGAAGTTTTAAAAAAAAATTCAGTTTTCCGGTGAGTTCAGATGGCGGTGGCGACCGACGAGTTCAGATGGCGGCGAAGACCCCCGAAGAAGACGACAAAATATTCCTTCAAAGTTGACAGAATATTCTAACGGTATCAGGTAACGCTGTTAAACTCTATTAAGTATTTAACGGAATATTCTGTTAAACTGACAGAATATTCCTGATAGACATCAAGGTATGGCTGTGCTCTAGCTAGCGCGTTTAGGCTTCAATTTGGTTTCTGAAAATTTGTGTAGTTTCGTGACGTCAAGTAGATCATTTTTGTATAGTTAAGCCTTGCGTTTGAGCAAACTATGAGGGTTTTATTTAAGTTTCCTTATATGTGTCATTAACCTAATTAAACTAGTAATTTCACATATAGGAGAGATTTATCCTGAGGACGTACGTGGTCAAGTAAGGCTAGGGGCTACGATCCTTCGACTTACCAGTGACTGGGCATTTATGTTTTCGTATATTACGTATATACCTTATAGTTTCCATAAATGTTTAAATGGTTTTATGCATAAATGCCATGACTTATATATTTTTAAATGCTAATATACAATTGAGTTTTATGCATCATCATGGCATGTTCATGTGCATCTTACCTACATATAATTGTATGAATGGTTAGAAATGCTAAGGTATCACGGACGCGCAGGTAAGTCCAAGTAAGATTATGATGTGGATTGAAATGTTTGAATTACTATGGCATACTTTTGCATATAGAATGCTCATCATTGCTACACTCTAGTGTTAGTATTCTCGCCCAGAGCCAGGGCTAGTCCTTCATGTAAGTTCACCTCCCGCACCGCACGCTCGCCTTGGATCTAAGTAGGTGCTAGTTATGTCTTACATGTTACCTTAGGTGACTCAGACTCATCAGTGACCCGCGCATAGCGCTAGTCTTCAAGTGATCGTAACACTAGATCGATTATTATTACACCTAGTCTTGTCGTACAAGTCACATTAGGTGATTCTAACTCGTGTGTTAGCATATGACTGATGAGCAATAGGTGCAGTCGTACAGGTCACATTAGGTGACTCCGACTGACATATTAGCATGAATTACAACACATGATCACATCCATATTGTTGTTGAGATTTTCTACTGTGATGTACTTTCGGACTTACATTTGGCATGCATTAGATTTTCGTACTTATATGTAGTATGATATTTTGGAAACTATACATGTTTTACAGCAAGGGGTTAGTATGTTCGAAAAAATAAATGGTTTTATAAATCTTTATTTTTGTGCCCATTTACCCTTCTGTTTTTCGCCCCTTCCAGGTCTTAGATAGCTGTGTTTTATATGGTACTCAAGGATCACTTAGTGGTTCTGATATATTTCCATTATAATGTAGGAATTGTTTCTAGTTGTGTGTTAAGTACATTTGCTAGTTTGACTGCACTCTTTATTATATATGCTCTGACATTGTAACTTATGGGTTTTATCACTTATGCACACTCTGTTTAGTAGTTTAATTTAAGTTCTAGTTTGATTTTAATTTATCCACATTCTTACTTCACTTGCACGTTAGTTACGTCACCTTCTGGTGACGGCCAACACTCATTGCCTCGGGGCGGGGTGTGTCAGTTGGTATCAGAGCATAGGTTTAGGCAGTCCTGCATTCCTCATTTATGCTATAGGTCCTAATAATTCTTGATTCTTTTATGTAAGAACCATGTCACCTCGAAGAGGGCCACAACGCCCTTACGAGTCTAATTTCCCCAATTTCGGGCAACTTAGAGACGCCATTGCCAGTGCTATTCAGTCCTTCATTTGTCCTCTACAATGGACTACCTTGGAGACAGTGTCCCATCTCCAGATTAATAATCGCTTTGGCAGTAAGAGGGCTGAGAAGTCAGAGATTTAGCTCGATCATGTTGAGAATACTTTCAGAGTTATGCAGTGGCAAGGAAACTTTTAGCTTGACAGATGGGTCGAGCCAGCGACCTGGTTTTTTCGTTTGGGAACAACATCATGGTGAGCCCATGAATCCCTTCAGTTGTCTACTCAGGAGACTATGGATTGGGATGTGTTCAAGCGACAATTAAAGGCTATATTTACTCCTCTAGAGTATAAAGATCGAAAGAAAGAGGAATTCACAAATCTGAAGCAAGGGAAGATGTCACTCACTGAGTATCATCAAAAGTTACTGACTTGTCCCCGATATTATCCTAAGATTGCGGGAAATCCCAGGGAGATGCTTCGTTACTTCAAGAATGGGACTCGCAAGCGTTTACGTTCTATGACGACTACTACTCTTTGCTCTGCCTATCAAGAGTTATTCGAGATTCTACTTCGGGTTGAGGATTCAGAGAATGCTCCTGTGACGATGATGACGATGAGGAATAGAATAAGAATACTCGGAAGAATAACATGGGCAGTTTTCTGTTGGCCCTAGAAAGACCTAGAATTTCAAGCGTAGTGATAATAGTTTGGGATCATCGAGCAGTGGTTTGAATTCCAATGCTCCTCGGTGAGGCAACAAGTCCGCAGACGGTTCATGCTTTCAAAATAAGAAGAACCCTAGCAATTGTAATGCTCCGCTTTGTCACAGGTACAATAACCATTAGTTCGGTGAGTGTAAGAGAGGAAACAGTGGATGCTTTACATGTTGACAAATGGGGCATAGAGCTAATAACTGCCATCAAAATATGAAACCCCAGCCTCCTACTCTACTACCTGCAGTACCTCTATAACAGATTGCAAGACTTGGTGCTTATACGCCGACATGTTATGGCGATGTTTTCCACTATCAAGGTGACGTAGCTCAGTATCTAGGATGAGCATATCAGTACCCATTTGATCCTTATTATCATAGCGGTTATCCTCAGTACCAGAGCAGCTACACACAGTATCAGGATGGCTATACATGGTATACGTTGTATCAAGGTGGTGAATCGCAGTGGTATGTTAAGGGCCAGTCTCAAAATCTTAAGAAAGTTTCTAGCAGCGGTGCATCTACCAGGCCGCCTAAACCGACAAATCAAGGTCGAGGTAATCAGGGACAAGGTAATCAAAATCAGGGAAACAAGGGTCATGGAGGCAGACAGCAGGCATAGTGTAATACCCTAAAAATTTAAATATATGAATTATATATTCATAATTATGAATATGTGGAGAAAATTGAAAATAAATCGATTTATGGTTATGAAAATAGAATTAGGAAGTTTGAAGTTTGAAAATTAATTATTTAAAATCTGTAGATCTTTTGAGATCACAATTTATATTATTGAATAGAGCTCGATTTCACGAACGCTTAGGTGCAAACCGTTCGTGAAACAAAGTTATAACGAAAAAGTTATTAACGTTTGAAGTTATGGACATTTTTGTAATTTTGACTTTCAATTCTAGAAGGCTCTAGTTTTTTTGGAGCAAGAATGGCTGTGATGAAGCCATGTGTATGGGAAACAAAGAAGAGAAATGAGAGATTATAAGAGGGATCAGATGAATGAGGGAGGGGAGCAAGGATGGAAATGAGGGAAAGAAAAGGAAAGAGAGAGAGAGAGAGAGAGAGAGAGAGAGAGAGAGAGAGAGAGAGAGAGAGAGAGAAAACGGGTGTTCTTCCCGATCCGACCTGGTAACAAGCAACCCAACGCCATTCGTGGCGTTTCACGACGAATTCCTGCCATCCATCACTGGGAAATACCTACCCAACCTCCCCTCTACCATTTCTACCAAAAATTAGAAGAAATTTAGTTGTAGTTTGGTGGAAAACCCATTATGGGTGCCGCGAGGGCCCTTGGCCAAAATAAATATTTCGGGGCGGGGTGTGACAAAATTGTATTATAGCGAATGATCCCATTTTACAATATGCAATATTTTCAAGTTCTTGTTGGTGTGAATTATGATATGCATTATGGTTGCATGATTTCATAATTTTTGTGAATAAAGTGGCATTCATGTGATATATATATACATGTGGGATACATATATGATTGGTATGGTGTGTGGTACAATTTCCTTGGTGATTATGGAATTCTGTTAGTAGGAATTCTAACTTGCATTGATATTGCATTATATCCTAATTTCTTTGAATAATGAGGAAGTTATGTGGAATATATATATGTATATTGTGAATCCTCATGAAATGAAGTGAATCGGATTGATATTATGTTATGCACTATGGAAATTTGAATATAAAGATGATTGTGAAAGGGTGACAAGTAGATGGAAAAGTTGTATTATACTTGGGCAATTGAGAAAATTGAATTGGGCGGATAAGAAGCCCGTGGATGTGGATTTGGGCGAAATGACCCATGAAATGTGGAAAAGTGATTAAATGGGCACAAAGACCCAGTGTTTCCGGAAGAAAAGCTCCTTGTATGGGTTGTGAGAATGAATAAAGCTCCTTGTGTGGGCTGTGATAATTGAATGGGCCCCAGTGTTTCCGGATGAAAAGCTCCTTGTGTGGGCTATGAGAATGAATTAAGCTCCTTATGTAGGCTGCGAGAATGGAAGAACAGAAAGAAAAAAATGTATTGGCCAGGTATATTACCATCTTTTCCAGTCTACTAGCCACTGTTTAGGGTAAAAGGAAAAAAGTGATGAAATCATTGTTTTGTCAATGATAAGTATGGCTAGAAATTTTAAAATCTTATGGCCAACCATAATTATGGTTGGAAATTTTAATATTTATGGAAAATATGGTGATTTACCAAATGAGAATGAAGTCATAAACTGTGGTTATGGTTGACCATTATAATTGGAATGATGGAAAGACCATGAAAATTCCTCCCTTTATTTTTGGTGGACATGAATAAATAATAAAAAAATCATGAAAGAAGATTTGAGTTCGTTTAATATAAACGAATTTTCAGTTGTGTGGGAAGTGAAAGTTTTATGATTGATGAAAATAATAGATGGGGAAAGTGTATAATTACAAATTTGATTATTTTGATTTGCCATATACATGAGTTGTCATCGTTGGAATCATTGAAGCAAGTTAAAAGAGAACCAAGTGAAATATATATATATATATATATGGTTTTAAATTTACTATGAGTAATTTAGTTAATTGCGGAAATGAAGGAATCATAGAGTGAGATTTTGATTTCGTCCCATAGTAACGGTATTGCAGATCTTACTTCAACATATAGTGGTGAGAAATTATATTTGAAATTCCAATGATTTTGGTTGGAATTTTTTATATTTGATTTGTCAATTCTAATGGGTTGGTTTAAAATCTTGATATTTACTTAACCACTGATGATTATGGCTTGGAACTCTGATATTTAATTAGCCGAAAATAGTTATGGCTGAAATTTGTGATATTTGTGATTATTATGCTAGCATTTATCTAGCCGGTGGTAAATGTAGTTTGATATTTTGGCATTTATTTAGACAACGAGAATTATGGCTTGATGTTTGATATTAACTTTGCCAATGTGCATAGCTAGAAATTCTGTTATGTATTCTGCCAATGAATGTGGCTCGGAATCTGAGAATGTGGGTGACAATCCCGATTATTATTCGTTGGTTGCTTATTTTTGGAATCTAAATAAAAATCGTAGATTGAAATCATGATTTTATTCAGCATTAAAGGAATGGTGGGAATGATTCTAATTCCTATTCGTAATTCGATGGTTGAAATCTTAGGGATGAGATTTATTTCGATGGGGGGTGAATGCAATACCCTGAAAATTTAAATATATGAATTATATATTCATAATTATGAATATGTGGAGAAAATCGAAAATAAATAGATTTATGGTTATGAAAATAGAATTGAGAAGTTTGAAGTTTAGAAATTAATTATTTAAAATCTGTAGACCTTTCAAGGTCACAATTTATATTTTTGAATATAGCTCGATCTCATGACCGTGTAGGCTCAAACCATTCGTTAAACAGAGTTATAACGAAAAAAATTATTAACGTTTGAAGTTAGGGACATTTTTGTAATTTTGACTTTCAATTCTAGAAGGCTCTAGTTTTTCTGGAGCAAGAATGGTTGTGATGAAGCCATGTGTATGGCTGTGATGGGAAACAAAGAAGAGAAATGAGAGATTAGAAGAGGGACCAGACGAATAAGGGAGGGGAGCAAGGAGGGAAATGAGGGAAAGAAAAGGAAAAAAAGAAGAAAAAGGGGTAAAACGGGTGTTCTTCCCGACCCGACCCGGTAACAAGCAACTCTACGTCATTCGCGGCGTTTCACAGAGAATTGCTGCCATCCTGATTGGACCCGATTTTACACCATCGGCCCAAGCAATCGAGGCCGTTGAGAGAGCTAGCTCCTAACCGTTGGATGAAAAATAAAGATAGTTTTGTTATTATGATCATTATCGTAATAATTATCTTTCAATATAATTCATTTTCTTTATACAACGGGATAAATGGGATTCTCATTACCTCCAATGAAGGCAACAACAACAGAGTTCGAATTAATTGAGGTTATGTGATTCTATCTTGCATACAAAATCGCGTGGAGCAATTCTACAAGAATGTAATGGGATGATCAGTATGATGAGATGCCGTGCATGCAAAAGTCTCTCAAATATCTACTGTATATTATATATATATATAGTAGGCCTGCATGCCTATGCGGCTATGCCATGCGTACGAAAGTCTCCCATATATATATATATATATATATAATAGTGGTTATCACTATTTGGTCAGATGATGTGATAAGTCTTGATAGGCTTTTAATTTGTTTGGGAAGGCACGGCAGTCTGAAGGATAGCCTTCTGATATGGATCAAATTTCTTTTCACAAGTTTGAGTTGTAGTTGGATTTTACAAATATTGTCAGACCTTGCCAAGCAGAAAATATGGATACTATAAATACAAGGCTCGGTGCAACGTTGAAGAGACCTCTAACTCAACACACAAATCTGCCCTGCGCAATTTCTCGCTCTACGCGAAACCTCTCAACACCCTTGAGATTTTTATTTTCTTTTTCGCATTCACACCTTCAGTTTGGATAAACAGCACTGTGAAGGCAACCGGTAAACACCTTCAGTTTGGATAAACAACACTGTTGCCGTAGAACCAGCAGTCCGTGAAGCACCTTCAGTTTGGATAAACAGCACTGCGACAGGGTCGACTGGTTATCTATCCAAGTCTCGGCCGACGAGGGTTTTCGGATCCCAGTAGACAAAGGTCATCTCACCAGCCATCTCGACGAAGTGAGGTGTTACTGATACTAAGGCTCAGTGCCTCAACGCCGAGTTATTTTATGATCGCATATTCACAAGTAGGTTTTAGAGTTTGGCACTTAGACGGCCGAGCCACGTTCATTATCAAGACCTTCATCTGCTTTGAGTATTTGTGCCCCTATACTCTAGTATCGATTCGGCGTAGTTTTACCTTCACCAATACGGTGACTGTTGCCGAATCGGATGACGACGAGCCGTGAACTTTGTAATTGGTAACCTTGTCTTCAGGCTTGAGAACCCAGAGGCCGAGACGTGTTCCTTTCTCGGCCGCAGTTGCAAGACACAGAAGTCAGCCGCGCGCATCCATGCAACATCAAGACATTTTTACTCATCGGTCGAGCTCGCCCGACGAGTTGGCACGCCCCGCACACATTTGAAGGACGTAGTTAGCTTACTAATTACTCGGCATACGCGCCACGTAGGCTAGGTGATTTTTGTAGTCAACATTTTGGCACGCCCAGTGGGACCTAGTGCTAAAACTACGAAGTTCACATTATATATCTTGATCAAGCTTCATTAGACGAGATTTATATCCTATTAGAGGAGCAAAAGAAAATCTCTGAGAGGTTGTATCAAATTGAAAAAAGGCTCGAGGCCAGGGGCAATTTTTCGCTATGGTCGTGACCATAATTCGGCCTAAGAAAATTGTTAACATGGCCGAAGAAAAACCTAGGCCTAGAAGAAAAAGTTCAAGTTTCTGGGTCAAAAATCGACTTAGAAAGTGATTTGTCAGAAGATTGCTCCAATGACGAACAAGGCCGAAACATAAGTCTAACCGGAAAAATCACGCCAATCGACATGATTATTGGTGATAAAGCCGATATGAAGAAATTCCGTTCGGCTAAGTTGTTCGAGTTAAAAGCCGAAATTAGTGAAATTATTATGCCTGGGGGGGATAGTAATTGTTCAACCCATTCGGCAGCCGAAAATGAATTTTTTTTCACCAAGTTACAAATATTTGGAGAAAATCCTTTATTCAGCCGAGAGCAAAATCAATTTGAAAATCTTGATATAAACTTATCTCAGCTTGGAATAAAACATCGTTAGCCTCCTCCTCTTTTTCGTTTTATTTTGTTTAAAAAGTATATATATATTTTCTTAATCATCTGGCTAATTAAGCCGATGCATAAGAAAATAAGGGGGCACGGGTGATGTACTCGGCGGATCATACCTAATCTTGCCGAGAATAAATGAAAAAAAAAATGGGGGGGTTACAAGGTTTGTCTCTGCCAACTATTAGGCCGAAGTCGAGATAGGTAGGTCGGCCGAATTTTACAAAAAAAAAAAAGAAAAAAGAAAAAAAAAGGGCATTAGTGGGCCGAATGTACATATATATGTATGTATATATATATAAAGAATCTTTTGGTCGAATGAAAGTAAATGAGGCTGAGTACCATATATATATAGGCTGTACACCCAATTTTTCTTGGCCTCGGCTTCAGCCTACTTTCTATATATAAAATATATGCCGAGCTCGGTAAGGCATTATTGCTGAGTATGGGTCATTCGATTTCGGTAACTCGGTAGTTTAGTGGGCTGGAGATGGCCAAGGAATTTAACTTAGAATTTGGGAGTGCTGTAAAGTTTAATTTCCTTAACCATTCGGCTTACGAGCCGAAGCTCTAGGAAATTGGGGGGCAATGTTTGGACCCGATTTTACACCATCGGCCCAAGCAATCGAGGCCGTTGAGAGAGCTAGCTCCTAACCGTTGGATGAAAAATGAAGATAGTTTTGTTATTATGATCATTATCGTAATAATTATTTTTCAACATGATTCATTTTCTTTATACGACGGGATAAATGGGATTCTCATTACCTCCAATGAAGGCAACAATAACAGAGTTCGAATTAATTGAGTTTATGTGTTTCTATCTTGTATATAGTAGGCCTGCATGCCTATGTGGCTATGCCATGCGTACGAAAGTCTCCTAAATATATATATATATATATATATATATATATATATATATATATTAGTGGTTATCACTATTTGATCAGATGATGTGATAAGTCTTGATAGGCTTTTAATTTGTTTGGGAAGGCATGGCAGCCTGAAGGATAACCTTCTGATATGGATCAAATTTATTTTCACAAATTTGAGTTGTAGTTGGATTTTACAAATATTGTCAGACCTTGCCAAGCAAAAAATATGGATACTATAAATACAAGGCTCGGTGCAACGTTGAAGAGACCTCCAACTCAACACACAAATTTGCCCTGCGCAATTTCTCGCTCTACGCGAAACCTCTCAACACCCTTGATATTTTTATTTTCTTTTTCGCCTTCACACCTTCAGTTTGGATAAACAGCACTGTGAAGGCAACCGATAAACACTTTCAGTTTGGATAAACAACACTGTTGCCGTAAAACCAGCCGTCCGTGAAGCACCTTTGGTTTGGATAAACAGCACTGCGACAGGGTCGACTGGTTATCTATCCAAGTCTTGGCCGACGAGGGTTTTCGGATCCCCGTCGACAGAGGTCATCTCACCAGCCATCTCGGCGAAGTGAAGTGTTACTGATACTAAGGCTCGGTGCCTCAACGCCGAGTTATTTTATGATCGCATATTCACAAGTGGGTTTTAGAATTCGGCACTTGGACGGCCGAACCACGTTCATTATCAAGACCTTCATCCGTTTTGAGTATTTGTGCCCCTATACTCTACTATCGATTCGGCGTAGTTTTACCTTCACCAATACGGTGACTGTTGCCGAATCGGACGACGACGAGCCATGAACATTAAAATTGGTAGCCTTGTCTTCAGGCTTGAGGACCCAGAGGCCGAGACGTGTTCCTCTCTCGGCTGCAGTTGTAAGACACAGAAGTCAGCCGCGCCCATCCACGCAACATCAAGACATTTTTACTCATCGGTCGAGCTCGGCCGACAAGTTGGCACGCCCCGCACACATTTGAAGGACATAGTTAGCTTACTAATTACTAGGCATGCGCGCCACATAGGCTAGGTGATTTTTATAGTCAACACATCCATCACTGAGAAATACCTACTCAACCCCCCCTCTACCATTTCTGCCAAAAATTAGCAGAAATTTAGTTGTAGTTTGGTGGAAAACCCATTATGGGTGCGTCGGGGGACCTTGGCTGAAATCCACCATTTATGAAACAATTTCAATCAATTCCCACTACTGAAATACTTCTCTAGAGGTCAGAAATAAAGCTCAAACAACTATAGGGGCGGCGGAACACCGGAGGTGAAGGATCGAAGCTACACATTTCTAGGGTTTTCGGCGAGTTCGAGGGAAATTGGAGCTTTTCCTTGCCAAATTAGACTTGGCCATAGGTATAAAACTTACTCTACTCATTGAGATATTCATTCTGGTAAAATTTGAGAAAATTTTGAAATAGTTGAATTTTTCGACATGTTGGGGCAGGCAACAGCCACGTGCAGCGGCGCGTGGCCAGTGGGCTGACGTTACCTTTTCCATGCAAATTTCGATGTTTTAAATCCATATTTAATATACATTTGGTGTGATTCACTTGTTTGAACCTAGTTAGTGTTTGTGAGTCACGTAAATGTTATTGGAAATGAATTAGGAAATGGAATTGTGAACTACGAAAGGCTTGATCCTATTCAAGGGTACGTATGCAGTCTAATGGGAGCCTTAAATAACCAAGATTAATCTACGTTGAAATTTGTCTAAGAAGAGTAATTGGGTGATTAATTTGCAACATATACCTTATGTTCTTGGTAAATGAGTTGGGTTATAGTTTTTGTGGGTAACTCATAATTGGATAATCAAGAATGAACTTTTGTAAAGAAGTTGAGTTAATAGAATAAATTTGGAGATTTAATTGAAAATCTAAGCATATGCTTTGGTAATTAAAATATGATTATAGTTATGAGGAATTAAGGAATTTAAATAAAGAATCATGATTTAAAACTAGTTTGGGCCTATCACCAATATCATTTCTGAAATAAATATTTCAGGGCGGGGCGTTACACACAGGGCCGAGTCAATCACATAACCTTTTCAGGATACTCAGAGTAACCCTGACTTGATTATGGGTACGTTGAATGTTCTTGGCCATTTTGCTAGAATATTAATTGACTTTGGTGCTACACATTTAATTATTTCCCATACGTTTGCTCAAAAGACTTAACCTCATCCCACTCCCCTCAGTTTTGAGTTGGAGTTCTCGGTGCAATTTGTTATGTTGGTTGGGAGTATCAAGGATGTCCCCGTTTTTATCGAGGATGTCGTGATGCCAGCCAATCTTATTTATTTAGATATAGTTGACTTTGACATTATCTTAGGCATGGATTGGTTACATTACAATTGTGCCAATCTAGATTGTTACCAGAAGATTGTAATTTTTCACCGACTGGGCATGCCTATTGTCACGTTTGTTGGTGAACGTAGAGGTCTAAAACACAGAGTCATTTCGGCTATGAGGGTAAAGCAGTTGTTGAAGAAAGGTTGCCAAGGCTATTTGCCTAATGTGGTGGTGATTGAAGATAATCCTACACTTGTAGAAAACGGTCAAGTAGTTAGACACTTTCTATACATTTTTTCCGATGATCTACCTAGTCTACCATTAAATCGTGAAGTGTAGTTCACTATCGACTTAATTCCAGATACCGATCATATTTCTCTAATTCCCTATCGTATGGCTCCTATTGAGTTAAGAGAATTGAAAACCCAGTTGCAAGAACTTGTTGAAAAATGATTCATCTAGCAAAGCACTTTTCCATGGGGAGCTGCAGTCTTGTTTGTGAGGAAGAAAGACAGAACTTTGAGGCTATGCATCGATTATAGATAGTTGAACCGGGTGACGATTAAAAATCGTCATCCGTTGCCTCGTATCGACAATTTTTTCGATCAGCATCGTGGTGCAAGTGTCTTCTCGAAAATTGATCTAATGTCCCATTACTACCAGCTGAAGATCAACAAAGATGACGTTCCAAAAACAGCTTTCAGAACTCGATATGGTCATTATGAGTTTCTAGTGATGTCGTTCGGGTTAACTAATGCTCCAGCAGCCTTTATGGACCTGATGAATCCAGTATTCCGACTGTACCTTGACAGGTTCGTGATTCTCTTCGTCAACGACATTCTGGTATACTCGAAGAACAAGATTGACCATACTAGACATCTGCATCTAGTTCTGAAGAAGCTAAGGGAGAATCAGCTATACGTCAAATTAAGTAAGTGACAGTTCTGGCTGGATCAAGTGTCTTTCTTAGGACATGTGATATTAGCTCAAGGTGTTCTTGTGGATCCCCAGAAGGTAGCAGCAGTGGAGAATTGGGAACAACCTCAGACGGTTACCAAAGTTCGAAGTTTTCTTAGTCTCGCAGGCTATTATCAACATTTTGTACAAGAATTTTTAGCCATAGCCCTACCTTTAACTAGGTTGACCAAGAAAGGAGTAAACTTCAAGTGGAGTGAAGATTGTGAGCAAAGTTTCCAACAATTAAAGTACTGCCTCACTCATGCACTTGTCCTTGTACTTCCCAACGACAGTGGGAATTACAAAATCTACAATGATGCCTCTCTAAATGGTCTTGGCTGTGTGTTGATGCAGCATGGGAAAGTGATCTCTTATGCTTCACGATAACCAAAACCCCACGAGGTGAACTATCCTATGCATGATCTCGAGTTAGCAGCAATCTTTTTCGCTCTGAAAAATCTAGAGGCACTATCTTTATGGGGAAAAGTGTCGGATCTTCATCGACCATAAGAGCCTCAAATATATCTTCACTTAGAAAAAGCTTAATATCCGACAACATAGATGGATGAAGCTGATTAGTGACTACTACTGCACCATTGAGTATCACTATAGTTGTGCTAACACAGTAGCTGATGCTGTTAGCAAGAAATTACGATGCCGACTTAATGCTTTTTATGCATGTCGTATTCCCCTCATCACTGATTTAAGATCTACTGGAGCCACTTTAGAAGTGGATGACTGGAAATGCCTACTTGCTAGTTTTCAAGTCAGACCAGTTTTGCTGGATCGTGTTCTCGAGACCCAAATGAACAATCTAGAATCCCAGGCATTGATATAGGCAGTGTCAAATAGAAAAAAGAGGAGATCTTCGAGTTCGAAGACATGATGATATGTTGATGCAAGGTGATCGGATGCATGTTCCGAATGTAGAAGAACTAAAGAAAGAAATTCTCGACGAAGCACATATCTTAGCTTATGCGATGCATCCCGGAAGTACCAAGATGTATCATACCATCCGACCTTTATATTATTGGCTTGAAATGAAACGAGAAATTGCAGAGTACATGAGTCGTTGCTCATTTTGTCAACAGGTTAAGACGGAAAGAAAGAAATTGTTTGGGTTACTATAGCCACTTTCGATACCCCAGTGGAAATGGGAAGACATTACTATGGATTTCGTGTACAAGCTGCCACGTACGCAAAATGGTTATGATGGTATTTGGGTAATTGTGGATCGACTTACCAAGTCCGCACACTTCTTACCTGTTCGGGAGAACTATTCGTTGAATCGGTTGGCTGAGCTGTTCACCTCCAAGATTGTCAAGTATCACGGTGTTCTGGTTAGTATTATTTCCGATCGAGATCCCAGATTCACTTCGAAGTTTTAGTTAGCTTTTCAAGAAGCCTTAGGATCGAGATTACTTTACAATACAACCTATCATCCCTAAACTGATGGGCAATCAGAGAGAACTATTCAAACACTTGAAGATATGCTAAGATCATCAATTCTGCAGTTTAGAGATGTTTGGCACAAGCGTTTGCTGTTGATAGAGATGCTTGGCACAAGCGTTTGCTGTTGATAGAGTTTGCTGAAGATAGGTGTGTCACCGTTTGATACGTTGTACAAAAAACTATGTCATACCCCACTGTGTTGGTCCAGGGTTAGCGAAAGAATTTTGGTAGGCCTTGAGATTGTGGACGAGACGACTCAAAATATTCAGGTGATCAAGGCTAACTTGAAAGCAGCCCAAGATCGACAAAAGAGTTTAGCCGATAGACATGAGATCAACAAGGCATACAAGGTTGGTGATTGGGTATTTCTAAAGTTGTCATAGTGGAAAGGTGCCGTGCGTTTCGAAAAGAAAGTGAAGCTGAGCCCTCGTTACATTGGACCGTATCAGATCATTGAGCGAGTTCACAAAGTTGCTTACCGACTTGATTTACATGCAGAGTTGTCAATGGTACATAACGTATTCCACATGTCGATGCTACAGAGGTATGTTGTTGATCCGTTATATGTGATTCCTCCACAGCCGTTAGAGATCAATCCGGACTTGACTTATGACGAGGTACCAGTGACGATTCTCGATTGGAAAGATATAGTCCTCAGGAACATGACCATCCGAATAGTGAAGGTTTTATGGAAGAACCACCCAGTTGAAAAAGCTACTTGTGAGGCCGAGGAGTGCATACGAGACTTGTATCCACGTTTGTTCTTTGATTAATCTATAGTTAGTGTTAAAATTTTGGGGACAAAATTTTTCTTAATGAGGGTAAATTGTGACGACATGTTCCTAATTTCTCGAAAAATTCTCTCCGATTGTATAATTTGACGATTTTACCCTTTTGGAAAAAATATAATTCTGACGTGGATGTACTTGTTTGGCTTAAAAATTATTGTTCTCGCCATTATAATTATAAGGTACTCATCGTTACGAGTACGTGTTAAAATATTCGGTGTTAGAAATACTGTTGTGGATAGATTGCACCGGATTTCATTCGTACGATCCGATCTTTTCTTTTTCTTTAAAACCAGATCCATGTTTTACACTTCACCACCAATCACTTTACTTCCCTCTCTCTGTCAACCAATCAGTCACCATCCCATTTCTTTTCAACCAATCATGAACCACCATCATTACACACCCTCTCTCATCTCATTCCCTCTGTCAAACGGTATCCCTCTCTTCTTTACAACGAAGAGGACCACCATCAAACACTCATAGATCGAACCCAAAATTACCACCATCGTTATCCTCTCATCATCACGAACACAACCGTACCACTGGATCACAAGTTGACTGAGTTTTAGGCGTCAAACTTGGAAAGTCCGAACTTAGTGAGTTGAGTTCAATGTGTTTTTGACCAAGTTACAAAGTTTGGAAGGTCAAGAAAGCTCTCTTACAACTCCCGAAAACCCTTAGTCAAGGTTTGGGGAAACATTGACATCGAAACACAAGGTTTCAAGAAGTTAACTTTTTGGCTGAGAGTTTCAAGGCATTTTAAGGCCATTTTCCCTTCCACTTTTGGACTTTTGGAAGGTACAATCTTGTTTTACTCTTCATAAGCTTCATTTCCATATAAATGTCATGAAAAATGGTTGAGAAATGAAAAAGATATGAAGTTTTAAAAAATTTCCAGTTTTCTGGCGAGTTCATACGGCGGTGGCAACCGGCAAAGACCCCCAGAGAAGACGAAAGAATATTCTGTCAAAGTTGACAAAATATTCTAACAGCGTTAAGTAACGTCGTTAAACTCTGTTAAGTATTTAGCGAAATATTCCTGATGGACGTCAGTGTTTGGCCTACGCGTGGTGGTGCATATAGTCGTGCTCTGACTTGGTTTCTAAAAATTTGTGTAGGTCCGTGACGTCAAGTAGATCATTTTCGTATATTTAAACCCTAGGTTTGAGCAAACTATGGGGGTTTTATTTAAGTTGCCGTATATGTGTTATTAACTTAATTAAATTAGTAATTTCACATATAGGAGAGACTTATCCCGAGGATGTACGTGGTCAAGCAAGGCTATGGGGCTACGATCCTTCGACTTACCAGTAAGTGGGCATTTTTGTTTTCATATATTACGTATATACCTTATAGTTTTCATAAATGTTTAAATAGTTTTATGCATATTAGCCATGATTTATATATTTTTAAATGCTAATATACGATAGAGTTTTATGCATCATCATGGCATATTCATGTGCATTTTACCTGTATATAATTGTATGAATGGTTTGAAATGCTAATATATGATTGAGTGTTAGTGTTCTCGCCCAGGGACAGGGCTAGTCCTTCACGTGTGTGTTCACCTCCCGCACCACACGCTCGCCTTGGATCCAAGTAGGTGCTAATCCTGTTGTACATGTCACATTAGGTGACCCAGACTCGTAGGTGACCCACGCATAGCACTAGTCTTCACGTGATTGTAGCACTGGAGCGATTATTATTACACCTAGTCCTGTCGTATAGGTCACACTATGTGACTCTGACTCGTGTGTTAGCATATGACTGATGAGTGATAAGTGCAATCGTACATGTCACAATAGATGACTCCAACTGACATATTAGCATGGATTACAACACATGATCACATCTATATTGCTGTTGAGCTTTTTTGCTGTGATATACTTTTGGACTTACATTTGGCATGCATCGGATTTTCATATTTATACGTAGTATGATATTTTGGAAACTATACATGTTTTACAGTAAGGGGTTAGTATGTTCGAAAAAATAAATGGTTTTATAAATCTTTATTTTTGTGCCCATTTACCCTTCTGTTTTTCGCCCCTCCAGGTCCTAGATAGTTGTGTTTTATATGGTACTCGAGGATCACCCGGTGGTTCTGATATATTTCCATTCTAATGTTGGAACTGTTTCTAGTTGTGTGTTAAGTACATTTGCTAGTTCGACTACACTCTTTATTATCTATGCTTTGACATTATAACTTATGGGTTTTATCACTTCCACACACTCTATTTAGTAGTTTAATTTAAGTTCTAGTTCGGTTTTAATTTATCCACATTTTTACTTCACTAGCACATTAGCTACGTCACCTTCCGGTAACGGCCATCACTCCTTGCCTCGAGACGGGATGTGTCAGTGAGACCTTGTGACATGCAGTTTCAAACCTTCTACAGTAATTCATACGGTGAGGTTATGAGAAATTAGGCCGTCGATTAATTTACGAGTCGTGGCCACTACTGAATTCATGAGATTCATATATTAAGCTTAATGATTGAACTCTTGTTGATTGGATTCAAGTTTTATGGTTCTTTGTGAGAGTTTGCTTCAAATTTATTGAAATCAAAATTTTCAACTCACAGTAAAAAAAATCAATTTCGTCTCAATCTAATTTCTCCAATTTTATGTAATCAATTAGGATTTTGAGAGATTTTAATTCTTTTAATAAATCTAAAAGTATTCAATTAGAATTTTAAGATAGTTTATTAAAATCCTTAGAAATCTAGGTGTATTTAATTAGAATTTTAAAGAAGTTTATAACATTCCAGATATATTCAATTAGCATTTGATTTAAAGAATTTGAAAAAGTTGAAGAATTAGATGAAATTGAAGAGATTTTGTAGTGTATTTTAAGCATCCACAAATCTCACTTGTTCCCATGAGATTTTGAGGAAATTGACTCAAAATTTTACATAAAACATCTACAAATTAATTAGACTCCATAAAAATTTATAAATTTATAAATCGATTGATATCTCTCAAATTTCTAATTAAATACACCCCGTTTACGGCAATGAGCTATGACCTATGAGTGGGACGCCGATGCCGCATAAACTCTAATCCAGGGAGGAAGAGCTGAGTGTGATGACCTACCAAGATCTTTTACCTACCAAGACACATGTCTCCATACACCAATGGAGCTTAATGCTTGGATTAAAGTAAGCTTCATCGGTGAAGTGTTTTTCTTTTTAGGAAAAGGATTATCGCCGGATCATTTTTTTGGAGATTTGGAAGACTTCGTGATCATGATCGTTCATAGTATATTGTGTTGTCAGTTTTTGTTAGGTATTCTTTACATTTAATTTTAAATTTTAAATAATTTCTAACCGCACGATGTACGATGAACGATCATGATTACGGGATCTCTCAGGTCCCCAGAAAAAGAATCCGACAAGGATCCCTTTCCTTCTTTTTCAAGAAACAATTCACTGAAACTTGGTCATGTATCCCCCACAAAATCCAAGCCGTCATCGAAAGAATTTCTTCTTGACCAAAGCATCATCATAATTGGTTTGTTACATATTAATATTTTCAATTTTTTTTGGATAAACAGTTTTCAATTATTGGTTATGCGCTTTCTTTCATCGTTCCAACATAAATAAATAAAAAGAGATGACAAAAGCAAGTGAGTGACCCCTTACTATAGTGTTTAAGATGAGTGTTGCATTTGCATCATGATGTAGATTTAAACATCTTTAGTTTCCTAATCTAATATTTAATCTAACAAATTTATTATTTGACAAAAAAAAATATGTTCAGAAATTTTAAAACTTGGTGGTCAAAAATATAGATTGGTCAGAGATGGATATGGAAGCCCAAAGCTGAATGGAATTGTTGCTAGGAAGCCCAAAGACTTTAGGATTCTCCTACTCTTTAGGCAATGGACAACCATCTTCAACCCATGTTTTGGTTACATATCAAACCTACAATGAATACAACTCTAAGGATTTCATTTATCCCTTCAGATAGGACAAGCTAAAAGATAATTAAGTGACAAATAAACAAAATGTACACAAGGAGAAAAGCATGTGTGAAATTCAAACTTTTCCTCATGTAACTCGACTTTAATATCATTTTCTCTTGTAAAATTCAGATTTCACCATTTAATGCTTTGAAATTCGAAATTTGTTCTACTTTGGTGGGATTCTGTTTATTCAACTAAAATAACGTCAAATTTGCTGACGAGGAAAGATTCCCATCATATTTTTCTAAGGTTGCACAATTTAATCAAAGACTCCTATCCTTTTTCTCTGCATATGGACACAATTCTGTCAACATCCAAACCAAATGGGTCAATTATTTATACATGCTTTCAGAGCCACCTCACTCATGATCTGGAAAGGTTGACGTTTTGCTCGTGTATTCCAATATTTTTGGTAGGTAAGCACGTGGTAGAAGAACGACTGGTGAACGATGCCCATAAGTGCTTTCTACCAAGGCTCTACCAATCTAATCAATCTGATTAATCATAATTGCCTTTTTAGTTTGTTGGACGGCTGAGATTTACAGTTCACATGTTGCTTTCCCACACTGGTGGGATGCACCACCAATATATACAGGTCAGAGAAAGCAGATTCAATAGAGAAAAAATCAGAGGAGCAAAGCTGCAAAAGAAAGACAAGATGGGGGTGATCAAAGCAGCTGCAGGAGATGCAATTTTGACCTCCATGTGGGTGTTCTGTGCACCCAGCATGGGAGTTTTCACATCCATCATAGCCTCGTTTCTTGGCATCCAAGCTAGGTCTTTGCCAGGTCTTTTCATCACCACAATAATTTCCACAGTTTTGATTTTAACAATCAGTTTAATAGGCAAGCTCTTGGGTGGTGCCAGCTTCAACCCCTCCACCACCGCCAGTTTCTACGCTGCCGGCCTCAACCCAGGAACTTCTCTCTTCTCCATGGCAGTTCGGTTCCCGGCTCAGGCGGCCGGCGGAGTAGGTGGCGCCAAGGCAATTTTACAAGTGATGCCAAAGACGTACAAGCACATGCTTAGAGGGCCTTCTTTGAAAGTGGATTTGTACACTGGTATTATAGCTGAGGGGGTGATGACTTGTGTTCTTTGCTTTGCTTTGCTAGTGATTATGCTGAGAGGGCCTAGAAATCCAATTGTGAAGATATGGATGCTTTCGATCACGACGATTGGATTGGTGGTTGCCGGAAATGGGTACACAGGACCTTCCATGAACCCTGCCAATGCTTTTGGGTGGGCATATGTAAATAATTGGCACAACAGTTGGGAGCTTTTCTTGGTTTATTGGATTGGCCCATTTGTTGGAGCAACTGTAGCTGCTTTGGTTTTTAGGGTTTTGTTTCCCCCACCAGTACCAAAGGAAAAGAAAGCTTGAAAAAGAAAAGAACATTAAGTTAATGCATATATTAGATTCAATAGTTAAGGTGTTTGTGATTCTCTTCTCTTTCTCTTATGAATGAAATGATTTAAAATTGTGAATTTTAGGATTCATTTTGTAGATTTAATGATTATGAAGGCCTTTGTTGCTAATTTCTTAGCGATTTGCATTCCAAACTGAATATTTTACAATTCAACAAAAGTAAAATCTTAAACCAATTTGCTTTGGTTTTGAAGCAAATAAATAAACTGTATTGTAACCCAACTAAAGGGCTTGCATCGCATGCAAGGGCCTTGTCTTGGGTTTGGTCCGACATGGCTTGTTCCTTTCTCTTTGTGTTTTCTTTTGACTAGCTATTGCAAAATCTAACTATATCGTCAGAAATAAGAGCTCAAAGACTAATAGAAATTATAGAGACAAAAAAATTTGATTCATGACATTAATAAATAGGCAATTCGCTAAAATGATCAAAAGTATATATATATCAATGTATTTCACCTTTGTGTTTAGAGGAGTTGTAAACAAAAGGCATGAGGAAAGAGACATTCCCTTTTCCTTTCTCCTCTCTTTTCTTTCCTAAGATTTTTATACATATAGGGGTGTGCTATCCACACAACCATTTTTACTTCTCACACACCCCTGTTAATTTCTGTCCGTTAGATCTTCTTTAATTCATCCGATCTGACGGCCGAAATCCAAAAAGGTGTGAGAGAAGTAAAAAGGGGTGTGTAGATATCACACCCCTACATATATATGCATCTTTCCTAAGATATATATATATATATATATATATATATATATATATATGCAACTTGTTTAGAAAGGCACAAAATGCACAACTTACAAAGTGATCATCTCTCACTTAAAAGATTGGAAACACAGAGTTATATACATTTAATTTAACCATCAAATAAAAAAGAGATTCTTTAAGAATGGAAGCACAGAATTATGCTTGATCAACTTGAATTTCCCTCCGGATTCCTTCAGGAAGAAGTGATCCGGCATCCTTTCGCTTTGCATCCCTTTGCGTCTTTTAGGGTCGCTTTTTGGCATATTAAACCAAATTACAGCATCAGAAACGTTTCTGATAAATCCTCTACAGACATACAGAATTGATTCATGGCATTGACAAATCTAAAAGGATTTGTGTACATATACAAATGCTGCAGCATAATTCCCATCTATCTCATTGCAGGCATCAATGCAAAGGGGTTACCATGGAAAAGGAAAACGAAACCCAAGTTGGATGGAGAGTTTCATTTTTGTTCTATACATTTGAATGACTAAATAATCTCCGATTTGAAATGAGTATTGTTGATATTTATATACTTAATACTTCAATAAGAAGATTCAGGATATTCAGAACTTGAAAGGAAAGCCATCTAGCTCGCTTTATTAAACTTTGGAAATTATAGGAAGTCCAAAATGAGCAAACTAAAACATAAAACCAAACAGATTATTGTTGCTCACAAAATCAAATAAAATTGGAAATATACAAAATGCCACCAATGTTTTCAAAGTTGAGGAAAAATAATAGGGGCAGACTGTGATCAAGTGCACTATTACACATGAACAAAATAGAAACTCCCTAGAGAGAGAGAGATCCTAGTGTTCCATACCAGAAGATCCATGTGGAATTGGTCATGACCGTGATGATGATTGACGGTCATGATCGTAGGGGGGTCAACAAAAAGAGGACAATGCATGTAAACTGCCATTCTTGCTTTGCATGTTCCATGTGATGGTTAGGTTACCATTTGGCTTGAACTGGCCAACTTGATCTGATCACGAGTGGTTACCATCTGCCCTTCATCGATGTCAATATGTGATTCTTCCAAAGCCTATTTTATTTATCAAAATAGTGTTAACTATATGTGTACACAACCAAGATCAACATTCAAGCCACAACAATCACAATCAAACAATACACAACTGATCACATATAACTCATGCACTGCTACTAACCTAATGCACCTCCATTCGATTGACATTGCTGATGCAGTCTTGTTTCAGTTTGCTCAGGTTCTTCTCCTCTCTGTCAGTTCGTGCTTTAACCAAGAATAGGACCTGGTTCCTTCTAAGCATAACTATGAGAGCAAAGAACTCAATATATATAGTCATATATATCTCTCCTAACTCAATTAGGATTCCCTATTAAAATCCCTGTAGGAAACAACTTATGTCTCCTATTTCACATCAGTTCACCATTATGATAGACTCCTCTATCAGCAAGAGCTCGTATTTATCTTCCCATAAGGCTTTCTTATCCTAATTGGTTCAACTAGCTAATGCTTGATTACCGAAGACTCATGTTCACATGCTTACATTCTCCCACTTGAACATGAGACACATATCAAGCACAGCCTTTACCAATCATAAGAAGTGATCACACAGCCCTATCCAAGATTTTATCATCATGACTATTGTCCCAGTACAAATTGAAAATAGAAGCCAAGAATACCAGTCTACAACCAAAAGTAGCATCGATCCAGTACTCACATGTATCCAAAATGCAAATATGACTCATGATCAATACATAACAGTTCAGAATATGCTCCCACTTTTCAAAAGATCATAACATACATTAATCTTTAAATGAAAAGCAACATATGAATCTACCAATCCCATCACCAAAACTACAATACTTCAAAAACAAAGTATTGAGTCCCGAGATAAAGACATTTATTGAAACACAAAATGAACTAACTAGCTAAACATAACTAAATAAATTATCTTAGACTAAGATTGCAAGCACAACCCCAAATGGAATTACTCACATAGCTGCAATCTTCAAGTCCTCTGTAGCACATTCAATCACTCCCACTGATCAAGACTTTCTAACACTCCCATCCGAGACACATGCTTCTGAAATTCGCCAACAGGAAGTGCTTTAGTCAAGGGATCAGCAATCATTACAGTAGTGCTAATATGTTGCACTTCAATTGATCCTATCTTCACTTGTTCTCTGACCTTAAGAAACTTTAAATCCATTAACCTCGAGGCAGAAGTCCTCCTATTATTCTTGGCAAAGAACACAGCTGAGTTATTGTCACAAAACATCTTCACAGGCTTTTGAACTGAACTTACAACCTTTAATTCTGACAGAAAGTTCTTCAACCAAACAACCTGTTTCATTCCTTCAAAACAAGCTACGAATTCTGCTTCCATAGTGGATGTTGCAATTACAGTTTGTTTAGCACTCTTCCAAGAAACTGCACCTTCATTTAACATGAAGATATAGCCTCTTGTCGATTTCCTATCATCTACATCCCCGGCCAAATCTGAGTCAGTGTATCCTTCAAGCTCCAAAGATTCACCTTTGACATAAACCAACATGAAATTCTTGGTTCTTTGCAAATATCTTAGAACCTTTTTGGCAGATGTCCAGTGTGATTCTCCTGGATTTGCTTGAAACCTTCCCAGCATTCCAACTATATAGGCAATGTCTGGCCGTGTACATATAGTGGCATACATGAGGCTCCCTACCAGAGAAGCATAAGGCTTGGATTGCATTTTCTTAACTTCCAAGTCAGTCTTTGGGCACTGACTCTTTGAGAATTTATCCCCTTTGTTGACTGGAACCTGACCACAGTTACAGTTTTCCATATTAAATTGGTGTAATCCTCTATCAATGTATCCCTTCTGAGACAATCCCAACAGTTTTTTCTGTCTATCTCGAACAATTTCAATCCCTAACACATAATGTCATTCCCCTAGGTCTTTCATGTCAAAGTTCTTACTTAGCATCCTCTTGGTAACATGTAGCAGTTGGGGACAAGAACTTGCTAGAAGAATGTCATCTACATAGAGCACCAAAAAGATAAATTGGGAACCACAATATTTGGTGTAAATGCAATCATCCATCTTGTTTTCTTCGAACCCCAGTGAAGACACAATCTGATCAAATACCACTGTCTAGAGGCTTGTTTTAACCCATATATCGATTTATTGAGTTTACAAACCATATTTTCCTTCCCCCTTTCAACATATCCAACTGGCTGCTTCATGTAAATGCTCTCCTCCAAATCGCCATTGAGAAAAGCCGTTTTCACATCCATTTGGTGAAGTTCTAAGTCAAAATAGGCAACCAAAGACATGATTATTCGCATTGAATCTTTAGAAGAGACTGGGGAAAAAGTGTCATTGTGATCTATCCCTTCTCTTTGTGTAAAACCCTTTGCCACTAATCGGGCCTTATATCTTTCAATACGACCAAGAGCATCTCTTTTGGTTTTATACACCCACTTGCAACCTATAGGCTTAATATCAGAATTAGACTCCACAAGTGTCCAAACTTTGTTGTTGTACGTCGAATCTGCATTCTGCCATAGAACTGATTGAGAACTTTCAATGGCCTGAGTGTATGAAAGGGGGTCATCAATATCGCCAATATCGAAATCAGTTTCTTGCAAATAGACATAGTCACTCACTGCTGTTGATTTTCTGACTTTGGTTGACTTCCTGGGCTCAAAATGTGATCCAGCTTCAATTGTTGCTGGTTGTTGTGGTTCAGTGATGATGTCAGAATGTGTTGGGACTGGATCTATCTCCATAGTATTTTCAGTGCCCGTGCTCGAAACCAAGTCACCATCTGAAAACAGTTCTTTATTCAAGTCTTCTACTGCCAGTGGCTTTCTTGAAGGAAATAACAGAACTTGATTATAACTTGTTTGTGCAGTGCTACCCAGGTCTGGAACCATTTCTTCAAAAACAAAATTCTCCCTTGATAGATCTGAAACATCTTCATCTTCTAAGAAAACTGCATTATGTGTTTCTTGTATCCGAGTATAACCTTGAGGGATATAGAACCTGTAACCTTTTGATTTCTCTGGATAGCCTATGAAGTAACAACACGGAGTCCTTGAATCCAGCTTTCTCTCATTAGGATTATAGAACCTAGCTTCTGATTTACAACCCCAGACATGGAAATAAGTGAAGTTTGGAACTCTCCCATGCCACAATTCAAAAGGTGTTGAGGAAACTGCCTTGCTTGGAACTCGGTTTAAAATATAATTGGCTGTTTTTAAAGCTTCACCCCACAAGAATCCTGGTAATTTTGATCTTGACATCATACTTCTTACCATTCCAATCAAAGTCCTATTCCTTCTTTCTGAGACTCCATTTTGTTGAGGTGTGCCCGATGTTGTATATTGAGCCACAATGCCATTTTGTTCCAAGTAGAGTGCAAATGGTCCCTTTTGTTGTCCTGATTCAGTGTACCTACCAAAGTACTCTCCTCCCCTATCCGATCTAACAATTTTAATAGCTTTACCTAATTGTTTTTCCACCTCAGTTTTGTAAACAATAAAACATTTAAGGGCATCAGATTTTTCACTAATAAGAAAAGTGTATCCTAGTCTTGAAAAATCATCTATAAAATTGATAAAATATCTATTCCCACAAATAGTTTTAACTGAAAAAGGGCCACAAATATCAGTGTGTATTATTTCTAGCAACCCTTGACTTCTTTTAGCCTCAAATTTTCTAAAATTAGTCAATTTTCCTTTTAAGCAATCAACACACTCGGCTGCAGTAGCAAAATCTAATTTAGGAATCAACTCAGCTTTTGAAAGTTTAAGAAGTCTTTCTTTAGAGATGTGCCCTAGTCTCTTATGCCAAAGAATATAAGATGTATTTTGTTCTAACATCCTTTTGGAGTTGATATTTAAAACTAAGTGATCCAAAGACTCAACTTGACACTCTAGACGCCACAAATTTTCAAACAAGGAAGTTGTTCCCAAAATATTTTCAAAATGGTTTTTCTTAAAAATTTTCAAACAAATATCATCACCAAAGAATGCAAAACCATCGTTTACTATTTTAGAAGCAGAAATCAAGTTTCTTCTCATTTTGGGCACATAGAGCACATCTTTCAATTGCAAAATAAATCCAGAAATCAGTTTCAAAGTCACTGTCCCAATGGAATGTACTGCAACCTTAGTCCCTTCCCCTACATAGACATGATACAAAGTATTTCCAATTTCCTTTTGTTTTTGAAAACCTTTCAAAGAATTAGTTATATGAACTGAGCATCCAGTATCAAACCACCAAGAGTCAACAGGTACTTCACAAAGATTTGATTCAACACATACATGTACTTGTTCTTTCTCTTTGCTCTTAACATAATCCTTAAAAATTTCACAGTTAACTTTTAAATGCCCTTTAGTCTTGCACCAAAAACACTTAAGTTTGGACACATCTTTAGGCTTAGTCTTAAATTTGATAGATTTTCTAGGGGAGTCATTTACTTTAGCAGATATATTGAATTTGTTAGAATTCGTAGTGAATTTAGAATTCTTACCAAGACCAGAGAAGCCACCATTGTTGAATGCTTTCTTCTCTCTTCCAGATTGCACATAGTTTGCCTCTTCAATCTCCTTGCCCTTCTCTTGCTTTTGCCGGGCTTCTTCTTGCACACATTGTGCAATTAGCTCATCTATATCCCAGCTTTTCTCTTGCGTATTATAGGAAACTTTCAACTGACCATACTTTGTGGGAAGGGCTTGGAGTATCATGAACACTAGCTGCTTCTCTCCAATGTTTACATCCATGGAGTTTAACTTTTCGGAAGCATCTGTCATTTTCATTATATGATCTCTAATAGAGCCATTTCCTTCAATCTTGTAAGAAGTCAGCAAAGACATATATTGGCTCACTTCTGCCTTTTCAGATTCTTTAAACTTCTTTTCAATCGCAGCCAAATAGTCCACAGCCAGTTCTTGCTTCTTGATTCCTCCTCTGATGGTATCAGTCATCCCAGCTTCTAAGATAGAAAGTGCTACTTTGTTAGCCCTTGTCCACCTCTCATAATCTGATTTTTCTGCCCTGGTGCTTTGGTCACTTATCACAGGTCTAGGATTATCAATTGCTATATCAAACTCATTAAGAGTTAATAACAAATTGATATCCCTTCTCCACTTCTTGTAATTGCTACCACCAGTAAGAATCAGAATATTTGACAAATTTAAGCTTCTCATCGATATTGCAGATACTGATGAACCTGAAATCACCGTATGAACATTTAAAGTTCCTGATTTCGTCTTCACAGTCTATTGCACATCAAAGCTTTATTCCCAATATCCATATATACAATCTTAACAACAAACAGTTGATATGCGCATATAGGATTAAAAGGTTTTATAACAGATCATGAACCAATCATCATGTAATCAAGAACAACCATCCTACAATCTGATGTTGTTCCATACATCTCAGTTCATGGTTTTAACAGCAGCAATAAGTTTGTATACAATTCAAACAAAATTTCCAGTTATGGGTAATCAATTCACAACATGTTATATTCAAAAGTTAAAATACGATTTCAAGAATAAAACATCTAAATTTTAAAAGAACCATCAAAGCAGATAATAAGCAAGAATCATATCAATACTATGGTTCAAGTTTCTGATCAGAAGTTTTAAACATTACATACCAGTTTTGCAGGATAATTTCAATCCTTCGACAGCGGAAACGATTTCAATAGACATCGAACATTTATCAACAAGATTTGAAGCAATCAGGTTATCGAAACATAAATCGAAATTTGTTTTTAGAGATCTCTACGGCATCTTTCCCCAATGAAACAGGAGCCCGAAAGGTCAAGACTTTAAAATAACACAACCCTTTTGATACGCACTGTTTAGGAAACTTTATACCGTAAGATCTAAAACCTATTTCGAAACCTGACCCTGACAACCCTGAAGATTTTTTTTTTTTTTTTTTTTTTTGATTGAATTTTAGAACTTTAAAAACTATGGCTCTGATACCACATGTTAACTATATGTGTACACAACCAAGATCAACATTCAAGCCACAGCAATCACAATCAAACAATACACAACTGATCACATATAACTCATGCACTGCTACTAACCTGATGCACCTCCATTCGATATTGACATTGCTGATGCAGTCTTGTTTCAGTTTGCTCAGGTTCTTCTCCTCTCTGTCAGTTCGTGCTTTAACCAAGAATAGGACCTGGTTCCTTCTAAGCATAACTGTGAGAGCAGAGAACTCAATATATATAGTCATATATATCTCTCCTAACTCAATTAGGATTCCCTATTAAAATCCCTGTAGGAAACAACTTATGTCTCCTATTTCACATCAGTTCACCATTATGATAGACTCATCTATCAGCAAGAACTCGTATTTACCTTCCCATAAGGCTTTCTTATCCTAATTGGTTCAACTAGCTAATGCTTGATTACCGAAGACTCATGTTCACATGCTTACAAATAGAACATCAAATAATTAATTAATGGATAACAAAAATGTTAGATTGTGCAATTTTGGTACTGTGATTCAATGAATGGAAGGGACTATTTCTGGAAGAAGAAGAAGAATGAAAGATTTCAGAGAGCTCCACTATGATGGAAGCCTTGAACAAACATTGAAAATTCTCACTCTCTCTTACATTGCACACACAGGAATATTACCATTGCACGAGGAGGGAATATTGCACTTCTCTCTCCTCTAACAGAATGAATACAATCTCAGCCATTCATATTATCTATCCTATGAGATGATTACAGGTGGCACTCAACAACACTTACTCTAACTTAATCTAGAGCATCCATTTAGAATGTAATACAAGGGCTCTGATTAAAACAATTAAAACATAAACTTATTTCAGCTAACAAACACTTAAATACTAACAAAAAATTCAAATTATTAAGTACTTAATCATGTTAATTTGATTCCAACGATGTTCTATTTAATCTAATCTAAACTATGGACATATTAATTTGAATTTAGGTGCAAATGAATGAGCCCAGTGTTCTAGTCAGCTTGGATACGATCAGGGATACAATGCTTAAACTCAAGGTTCTAAAACACGCTAGGCACTAGTCGGGCGATAGGCTGGGGCCTAGCGCCTAGGTGGCTAGGCGGGGTCTAGGCGGGCGCCTAGGCGGACTAAGCGGATTTAAATAAATTCATTATATTTCGTGTAAATAAGTGTCTGTTTATATTTAAAACATATATAATTTCATCATAAACTACAAAATAGAATGACATATGTATTGTGAAGTATTGGAACATAATGAAAACATGGGGAACAAGCATATAATGTATGCTCATTTAAGTATTCAACAAGTCTCTTACAATTAACTGAAAAAATTAAATGCAAATTGAAAGTTATCTATTTTCTATCTAAGTAAGTCGCAACCTAGGCAGGTGCATAGGCGGGTCTGGGTAGACTAGGCGGGTGCCTAGGGGGTCCAGGCAGGCGCCTCAGCTGGTCTGAGTGCCATTTCTTAATTTTCAAACGCCTATACATTAATCAGGGCGGTGACCAGTCACCTAACGCCTAGGCGGGGCCTAGGCGGCGTTAGGCAGAAATTTTTAGAACAGTGCTTAAACTATGTTGTAATATCTTATTACTTAGCAAATTTGGCACTAATAAGTGAAGAGCAAACCCAAGCATGGTGCAGATGGGCACTCTAACTTGGGAAAATTCTCATTGAAATGGGGGAGCTTTGACTCTAGTTTAACTTCTAAGTCTCCTATTTTTAGCCCACTCTCCTTGCCCTTATTTACTTCCTCCGGCCACCTCCTCCCTTCCCTTTCATCCTGACAGAACAATAGTAGTGGCATAATAATATTGCCTGACTTGAACATTACAGTCGACAGAAATTCTTGAGGAAAATGCAAAGTAACTGCAGCCACATTCATTGCTTGAACTTGAAGGCATTTCCAATAAATTGGTGCAGTATGTCTTGGCTGCCCAGGATCGGTATTTGCTGGTTCCATTTCAACAGTAAGCTGCCAATTACATCCAAGCCTTGAAATGAAGCCACATTCAAGTCCTCACCAACAAGAACACTGCTACCAGAAATCGGGTTTAAGATATCGAACGGGGCAACCATTTTGTGCAAATTCAATTACCCCGTGACATCCTCGGCTCCCCTGAACAAATTAGATATGCATATTTGTAATCACATGACAAATTTCCACAAGCCCATTGGAACAATGTATGTTGTAGACTATATAATGAATCGCAAAAAGGAAGAAATATATAGTATTACATTTTAAAACCAGAATTAGACTATAATGTAATAATATGAAGGATTATTATAGAACCCTTGAAAGATCACTGGCCTCTAATAATAATACATAATAAAAACATTATTAAGAGAACACTTTCTTCTCATAAAAAAGTAGCAATCCGAATACGAGATCAAATAAAACACACGAGAAAACAAGAAGAAACCCAGATAGATTGTGCATAACGGACAGAAAGCAACAAGGAAATTTGATCTGGCATGAATACACACACACACACACACACAAGGGGCGGATCCACTCTTGGACCACCGGACGTCCAAAGAAGTGCATGTGAAAACCTCTAAGGACCACCCAACGGATTGAACATGTGATGGAAGAGAGAAGACCACCACGACTCTGGTGTTTTTGAACCTTGGTTACAACAAAGAAGAAAGACTTTTTCTCTTCATTTCTGACCTGACCAACTCTCACTTTATTTATTTATTTTTTAAATTGTTGTCTATGCCACCCTAGCATTTCAATTAGCAAAGGGATGATGTATTACTTAATCAATATTTTTATACCATATATTTGACACCGTTATTTTTTTTAATTCCTATAAATTCATACAACCTCTGAAAAGTATTTCATAATGTACTATGAACTTGTAGTTGCTTGCACTTTCATTATCAAATTCATTAAATTACTAAAGCAAAAATTCTATTTTTTTTTGTATGTTATATGTTGAATAATAAACCTCAAATTCTCAATACAAGTATAGTTTTTTTTTTTTTTTGTTAGTGTAAATAGGCATTTACTTGTATATATGATGTATAGTAAGTTTACTTAAATCTGCCTAGTCAACCTAATATGTTGCATAGACCCCGTCTAGGTGTATAGGCGCCCCAATTCGCCGCCGGACTAGCACCTAATATCCCTTGGTTAGGACTACCCAAAATTAGAATCATGGATCCGCCACTGCACACACATATATATGTAGAGAGAGAGAGAGAGAGAGAGAGAGAGTGACATGCTTCGATCTCGATGTCCTCGGGATATCGGGATGGTCATGTGTGCTAGCCGACACCCGAAGGTGACGCAAGCCATTTAATTAATGCAAATGCTGAGAACATGTGAAACATGCACATAAATTGTGACAAGATACTAGGATGTGACTATTTGGTATCAGAGCCACTCTCCGGCCAGAAGTGTACCGACGAGGACGTCGGGTCCCTAAGGAGGATGGATTGTAAGATCCCATATCATCTGGGGGAGAGAATGTGATGTGCCTTATGTGTACATGCCCACCTCCCTTAGTAAGACGCGTTTTGGGTGGAAGCTCAAGAACAAATCCGTGAAGGCGTGGCCAAAAGCGGACAATATCTTACTTTGCGGAATGGGTTGAAATGAGAGAGAGAGAGAGAGAGAGAGAGAGAGAGAGAGAGAGAGAGAGAGAGAGAGAGAGAGAGAGAGAGAGGAAACGTAACATGGAGCTCAAGGAAAGAGGTTGATGAAGAAGGAGAGGTAGTTATAAGCAGGAGCAGTTTGAGATCGAGAAGCTTTCAGCAAAGGCCATGATACATATCAGGAACAATGTTCTGAAATCCCTCGATCGCGCGCATGCATACACCAACTCTCTTTTTTTGTGACGTCTAATCCGACCATGAACAAGGTTTAAATAATAATCAGCACAGAAAAAATTAGGTAATGTTTTCAGATTCATTGAACCTGGCCCTGAGTGGATCTTGAGCTCTCACTACTTTACACAGAAGGAATATTTACACTCTGATGATCCCAGCCATGCATGCGGTGTGTAATGTTTCACGACCTCTTTATTTATACCATTATTTAAGAAAATAAGTTTTGTCAACCTCTTTTGAAGAATGACAATTGTGTCGTCAATTGCTTAATACATGCATAGCATATATGCGTGATTACTAATATACATAATAAAAAAGATAATATGATGTATTGGACGATCAGAGTCACTTACTTATTAGACAGTTAACAGTTTAATTGCTTTCAGATATGATGACCCTTTTAAAATAAATATTAAACACATAATCTCGTAAGCAAATAATTTTTAACTATTTTAATAAAATTATATTGAGAGGCGAAAATTTGACAACAGTACTTTTGATACATCATGAGAATACCTTTAAGAACTTAACTAGATACAAAGCTATTGCCGTACACATGAGATTATGTGTTTGATTATTTGAGGATAACACTTTGCGTTCTCTCTTTGGGGGATGAACTCATTTTTCACTTGCGAATAATGTATCTTGACTATATAAATTTCATAATCTGAATTGTTCAATATCTGAATCTTTATTTGAAGATCACCTTTACAAAAAACAATTTCAATCGGAGATATTTAGTCATTCATGATAAATTCCGTCCATTTCTTTGACACGTTAGATGATTAAATGATATCGAATTTAAATTATTTTTTAAAGAATTAATATTAAAATAAAGATTAATAAATTAAATAATTCCAATCGTTGATTTTATTCGCAAATGAGAGAATATTTCCAAAAGATTTATTTGCCCACAAGGATAGTCTCGATTCCAAGAGGATGAAACACAATGTGGTAAAAGTTTATTGACAATAATTAATAAACAGAATTTATTTAAATTTTGACCATGTCATGTATGCATTCACTAATTAACATTTTTTCCCCAAGAAAAGGATATGACCACATGACAGAATTTAAATTAGGGTTAGGATAGTAAGGATGTGGATGCTTGTAGTTCGAGGAGGTCCCTCAGTAAAGCCACAATAATTTAAACTGAGGATGTCAATATATAAAAGTTTGCCTCAATTATTGTGAATTAATGGACTTTGAAAAACCCCTCGTACTTCTCTCAGTCTTTTTCTTTCTTTTTATAATCTTTTTCAAGACTATCGCTGGTCTTGGATTCCAAGACCAGCCAATATGGCGGCAGACCTGCTGGCGTCGTGAAGGTGTGTGAAGATGTGTGATTATACGTGTGTTGATAGGCCCCTATCTTCACTTGTGCATGTTCTAAACAATGACGGACTACAATGCCATCCCCTTGCACAACCTATTTCTGTTGTTATGTTGCTTGCCTTGCTGTAGGCTCTCTTTATGTACTTTTGACATCTTTGCCCTGGTAATGACATATTTCCAGTTCTCAAAAAAAAAAAAAAAGAAGGTCGATGTATGATATTTGCATCTCTCATTGTATTTATTGAGAATAACTTATCTTTATTATATAAATTTCATCATTAAAACGGTTTAATTTTTTAATCTTCATTCATTTAAAAAAAAGGAGTTACATGTTCCAATCCATGAGCACACATCTAAGAACTCTTCAAAGTGGTAAAAAAGTAATCATGTCTTGAGGTTTGAAGAGCATGTGAACCAACCCAATTGGTCATGTGTTTTGTGAATGCTGCCTTCTCAATTATATATGGCATCCCGACGGCAAAAGCTAAGGCACTAGAGACTTTTTCTTCCTAGTTTTTACTTTTAGGCTTTTAGTTCAAATCTAGTGATGGAATAATTTTGTTTCGTTTTGTTCAGTAAATTCCACATCAGAAACGTACACATAATTTGGTCAATTAAAAAGTGCGTGTGGGGCGAGCTTAATCACGTGGACTTGTGACTCGATGTTGGGCCAATAAACGTTTTGAGGATCTCTACCAACATTTGAAATAGAAGTATTACTAAATCAAAAACTAGTTTGGTTGTATATGGCGACAGTTGATGGCCCATGGTGCTTAGTCAACGCATGCTATGTATTGAGATGCCTAAGAGTGTTGCGGCCTTGAAGACGGGCCTTGGGTCAAGAGTAACCATTCATTCTCACTGCCAAGATCTACATCTCAAACCCCAAAGCAGTCCAATCCATGCCGTGCAATCCAAGAAAAGAGTCCAGTTATAGTCCACTCCAACGCACCATAACGCCCCCTTTATATATACATGTAGCAGCATATGTGAACTCCTAAAGCATTTGGTTAAGTTGATGATTCGCTCAGTTGTTTTTGGGAGATTGCCGTAGGAAGACATTATAGTGTGGGGTATCTAACTTAGGGAGGTGTATTTAATTGGAATTTTCTTGGGTTGCACGGGACAGTTGCCATCGAAAATCAACTAATTACTAATTAGTTGTACAAATATCAGTAAACACTCCAATTTATTCTTATAAATGCAATTCCCATTGAAAACGGACCCATAGTTAACTTGTGCACTTAATCAATGAATTTCTTGAGATTTTAGTTTGCCGAGCTTAGTAATGTGGGCTTCTGAAAGGAGGGAAATAAGGGTATTGAGGAAGATGAAATACCTTGGGGCATGTGCCTTGGGAATATTATATGCAGAGTTAGCCCGCTAGGTCTGAGGGTGGGCCTTTCTAAAACACAAAACGATACACGAGAGTGCAAGTGGAAACTACACCCGTAACTGGGACTTGCCCTGTCTCGCTGGGCGGCATTGGCTTTCTAGAGCAATGGCTCTAGCAATGCATATATAATTGCGCAACATTGCTTACTATCTTCGGTTGCTCTCGTCCTCGACACAGCACTCATTTTCCGTGTAGTTCTCACATTTTTAAGGGAAAATCCACAATATTATCAATAGAGGAAAGGATTATAATTTACAACCGAAAGACCAAAGACCCAAGTCGTAGGAGATTAGATGTACAAATAATCAATAGAACTACACAGAAAAAGACACAGAACACAAATATACATATATCTTCTTTGTTGGGTTTCATGATTTTCGAAATTAAACTTCAAATACTTGGAATGCCTTGGAAACATTTTCAGAATCAATCTCCGAATTCGATTCGAAAAGTGTTTTAGCAATCCAGGATGACACCTGAAATTTTGCTGGTAAACAGAAAGTAGTTTAAGAAATTTATAACTAATTAATCTAATTAAGCCTTGTAAAATCCTGACATTTGGTTATGTGCTTAATTTGCTTAGTTATTTTTGTGAGGCTGCACTGCAGTCCGAACACGTTGCAGTGATGGGTCTTTAACTTAATTAGTTGACTCAACAATATTATTATTATTATTATTATTTTTTGCAATTTGGTTCGAAAGTTGGATTGGAGGCAGGCAGGCCGACAATTGGTTTGAGGCTCTCATATATACACAGTCGACTCTATTTGCTTAGTTTTCTTGGATGATATTCATGGACTTAATAGGCTAGCTCTCGAGTGATCTATAATGGTCAATTTTGGTTTTATTTTGAACATAGGTTACCAACAAAAACAAAAGTTAATGTGGATGAACAGATCAATGATTAGCTTGGACACTGCACACATCCGACAACAAAATACACGTGTTACAGATTTGAGCTACAATTTGGACCATGATCAGTCGTTTCAAAGAGAATGACATCACGAGTGTAGCACTTTTCTAAGCCGTGACATATGACCTTTTATGTTGAATTTCAATGTTTACTAGGTTAACATCATTCTAAGTTTTAATGATATTTTTGGTATTTTGATATTTTGTTTCTATTAGGATTCCTAACAATCCTAGTGTTGAGGTATACTTTAAATGGTTTTAGGTTGTCATACTATTCAGTCTTAAATTTTGAGAATTTTCTCATGCCTTCCATTGGTTTCTTATAGGACGTTGCGTCAAAAGTTATGCATGCATGACAGAATTCCATATGGCTCCATTTTTCTTAATTCCTTAGATTTCATAATAAGAACACAATAAGTGTTTACTGGACTAATCTGTCCCAAGATATGTTGTAACAAGGGACTCAAGAAGCAGAATTGGGTACATGTACAGAACAAAGTTAATTAGACTAATTTGCATAGTCTAGCTTAAACTACACTATGTCTGTATGCTCTGTATAACAGCATGGCCAAAGTATATATATAGGTAGTTTGATCATGTTGTTGTCTAGATAACCAGTTGGACATACAATGATGCTAAGTGCGCAGAGAATTTTGTGTTCTTGGACAACATTTTCCATAATATATTTTGGGGTTGTACCTACTCACCTACCTCTAGAAATCACCATCTACTTGGATTTCTCTTTAAGACTTAATTTGGTATGTGGGAGCCAAGTCTTTGGAAAAGTTGGTCCAATTTATGAGTAGTCGGTAACAATAATTTTTTTTTTTTAAGGAACGATTGTATCTACACTAAAGGGGTGGAAAGAGTGGGCTAAGCCTCATAATGAGTTAAGAATAATGTGATTCAAACTCGCTTTTGGTGAGAATCGAACATAAGATCTCTCACTTACAAATGAAGAGGAATATCATTAGAATAATAATTACAATTTCCTAATTTCATTTTAACTTATAAATGATTATAATTGGTATATATGCTTCTAGATCATCCATAGGCTATTTTTCAGCTTAATTGGGATTCCACGAGTGCGTTGCAAGAACGTTTTTCTCATGCTTAACATCAAATATGTGATGCCAACTCATCTGAAAAGTGTTTTTAAAATGACTGAAAATAATTTTGGCGAATACATTTTCAAACCCCAAAAACACTTGAAATGCATCTTGAAAGAAACACCAGTTATGTGTGCTGCAAGTGCTTTTGGTGAATGCATTTTTGAGTTCCAAACGCATTAGAGCTCGTTTGCATGTGTTTTTAAAATGATTGTAAGCGCTTTTAAAAAAAAATATTTTTGAGTTCTAAAAGCACTTAAAGTGTTTTCTACAAGAAACACCAGTTATGTGCTTGAAGCACTTTAAGTGTTTTTCTAAGATTTATTAGCAATTTTTACTAAGGATTGTTTCCAAAAATATTTGCACAAAAAACGCTTTCAATTATTTTAAAGCCACATCCAAACGAGCTATTAACCTAATTAAATATGTTCATATAAGTGCTTTTTAAAATATTCACTTACACTTTTACTAAAAATTGGTTTCAAAAACTTTAAAGTTTTTTTCAGTCATATAAAAATATTTCCAAACACACTTGCAAGCAAGGATTTTTTTTCTCTCTCTGACATACTTTAGCTATAACTGAGAGTATATTCCCTGCGAATATAACACTTATCCTGTGAATGAGTGTTATACTTATTTAAAGAGACATATTTCGATTACATGCAAGAATTTCTCCAATTTCACAACAAAAAATGAATAGCCCTACGTGGAGTTCCTGACTGGTTATGGGATAAGTACTAAGCAGAAAATAAATTAGGGATATATGAGTTAAAATATTGCCAAATTGGCAATACGTACATCAGCACAAAAACCGTTTCAAGTTGGGACGGGTTATGAGCCTTCGGCTTTTGCTTCAGTTTAGGCAGCAGGTGATGTGGGCGAGATGTCAAAAGCTAGCTAATAAGTCAAAACAGAAGAAAGGAGATAAATGCATCAAACTGGCCGTTTTTGTCTATAAAAAGCATCTTTTAAGAGAGAGAGAGAGCTGCACTTGGGCTTTTCAGTAGTTATTGAGGAAGAAGAAGCACGCACAGAAGAAAGTCTGGTTCAATTTCTAGGTTTTGATGGAGAAATTTGTGAATACATATCAAAGGTATTGGCGCGCCTCAATTTGAACGCGTGGCTAATATCGGAGACTTAGCCATGTGATTCTGATTGAGCCGCGTCAATATCTCCTTTTTCATCTTTTCTCCATCTATCCTTTCAACTCATCATCAGATATTTGTGGTATGTTTTTCTTGATCAAAATCCCCCTTCCTTCTTTTATTCCTAAAGCCTCAATTTCGCCTGGCTGTTATTAGAAACCTTATGATTTAAGCGCTAATTTTTCTTTTAATTGATTCTCTCGGGGTTCTATTAGAAATAGTCTTTCGTGTTAAGATATAATTGTACATCCGTGCATGCTTCCTATTAGATCCACATATATACCTTCTATATATCAAACCAATTAGGCAAAGAAAATTGGAAAGAAACTTGAAATGATCATAAGTTCACAACATATATGCGTATATCATCAGCTCCTTCGCGCTAGCTAGGGTTTGCTGCTGACTGGTGATACCATTTGTCTGAGAGAGAGAGAGAGAGAGAGAGAGAGAGAGAGAGAATTATTTGGAAATTGGAAAGGTGCTGAAAAAAGCATGATGATATCGGTGATTGTCATTCAAGAGAGTAGGTAGAAAATTAAGGGCAGCTGCTCCAGGTCGGGCCATGCCCTTCTCTCCCACTATATCATTGTATATTCAATTATCTAGGAAGACAGATCCTTCCAGATTTTTTGAAACAGACAAACAAATAAATTATAAAAACAAAAGAAACAGAAGAGAGCACGTTCATACTTTCTTTAACACAATGAGATATCAAATTAGTATCTTATGTATATGTTAAATAAAATAAATCCGGCAGGAACCTTAAAGCAGAAGCAATGCTTCAAAATTGCTTAAATTTTAAGATCGTGTAATCAACTCATCATACACGCATGATCTTTGTGCTTGGGTTCATATATTATCCAACACACACAAACATATATATATGTATGGTAGGATTTTTTTTTGGGTTGAGAAATTGACTAGTTAGCAATTTAGCTTATTTTTATGCATGTTAGTTTTAGAGTATTTTGGTATTTTATGTCTTAGGATTTTCTAGTGAGATGAGGACTATGATTCCTTTCATATTTTATGTTATGGTTAGATAACTTAGATTGCTTTCCTGTCTGTTTCAGAATTAGGGGCATGTTTACTTAAAGATATAAGAGAAGGAATGGGAGAACTTAAAAATAGGGGAAAGTAAGGAAATAAAGGACTAATTGATCTAATTCTTAAAGTTTAGGTATTTGATTACGGATTTCATGGAAAACCTAGCATTTTTCTTATTTCACGTGTTATTAAACATATGAAGTAAAATTAAGAAGTGAAATAATTTTCATACATATACTTTAGTAAATGCAAGGAACTCAAAAACCAAAATGAATTCAATTCCTATTCCTTGTAACATGCACTAGGTGTTAATATCCTCTTGTAACTCAATAGAATTTAAGTTTGATAAGATGTCTTTTCACGTTATGTAGTAGGTTTGGAATAATAATATGAGTGTGTGCTGATTTTGTTCTTCTTTTCTCTAATTCTTTTATTTTCTGTTGCTTTCTGTAGCATGTTCAAACCTATGTTTGCGCAGGACGAGCATATATAAATTGTACCTAACTTTGGCTATTACCATTGACTCGAACATAGAAGATAGAACAGTTCATAGTTGTATATATCTTGAGGTGTAAACCATTCATTCGTTGTTTCGTTTTCACTAGAGGAATAGAACTGATCTAAAATTTCAGATGAAGAAAAAATTACAGAAAACTCTAAAAACATTAAAAGTGAAAGAGACTTGGGGAGAGAGAAAACAGACATGCATGAAGGACTGTCAAGGAATCGTATTAATTAGATATGGGCCAAAGGCTTCAGGAATCTCAGATCCAGAACCGAGCTGGTGAATCGGTAACCATAACTGCAATGTGAGTAGGTCCTACGATCCTTTTCTTTCACTTGGCTTTGCATTAAACATTTCACCAGCTCTGTCAATGGCCAAGTACTAGCGTCTAGCCCTAGCAAGAAGGTTTATCCAACGGCTAGTCTAAGGAATAAATGTGTCTATCACTGTATCACAACGTATCTCATATGCGCAACACCAAAAAGACTCTTTCATACAACTGTGAATATTGAGCCCCGTTAATCTACAACACTCACAAGTGTTGTAGACTTATAGAGATACAGTCTATGAAACAAGCGAATCTCTCACAAAACGCCCAATCAAGTATTAATATGTTTGGTTTATGGAAAGAAATTTACATGTAGCCGATCATATACGTCTCCTTGTTTATATAACATTTATAAAAATTAAAAAAAGAAAGAAAAGAGCGTTGTTGTTTACTTGTTTTGTAGATGTAATTGTATGTGTATGATCTTTATCTTTTAAGTAATGGATGAAAGAAGAGTGTCCATGCTAAAAGAAAAGCACTAGAGTACGTTGTATGAGTTTTCTCAATTTGTTACCAAATAAATTGGTTAAAAATCCTAACCCTTTTAGTTACTTGTTTATAATATCTTGAGAAATTATTCTCTTAATATATGAGAAATTATTGTCTCTTGTGTTTTCGTGCTTTAATATGATCACATCACATGAGTAGATGTAATAAACTGTGTTGGAGGCTAATTTCATGTTTATGGAAGGGGTAATGCACTTTTGTTGTTTCTTGTCATGTGGTCTTTTTCAATTTACCATATATATACAAGAAGCTTAAGGGGAGTGATTCCCATTTTTTTGAAAAAAATGGGGACACGCTCCCCACCGTTAGATTGGCTTTAATGAAATTGTGTGGTTGAGATTAAAACACAGGCCACACAATCTCAACTACAAAATTTTATTAAAGTTAAATCTAACGGTGGGGAGCGTGTTCCCATTTTTTTCAAAAAAATGGAGATCCCTCCCCTTAAGTTGTCTGTATATATATATTTATTGATAACTACCGTCGTTACTCTCCATATGATGCTATATCTTGATACTTCGATTGCATAGTTGTTAAAATGTTTCTCCGTAGAAATCAAATCAAACCAAATTATTGGGAATTGGTTTGGTTCAGTCAGTTTAAGCTTATTTAACATATCAATAAAAAACGTTCAACATTTCAAGAGTTTTAATCTTCTAAACATTCAAACATCTCATGCATTCCAATTCAATTGAATACAATCTCATGCTAGCAAACAATTTATTAATTACAAACTCACATAAGAATAAAATACATATAAATAGAGCTGTAAAGGAGGCGAGTCGAACCAAATATCAATGTTCTTAAGTTTAGCTTGTCTAATATTTTTTGAGCTCGAGCTAGGCTTGACTTGCTTCTTATTCAAACCGAGCTTGAGCGACCTTAAAAAGTTCGATTTTGATACTAAGCTCAAGTTGTTTGGAGCTATTTCTTTCATATAGTAAGTTGGTTGGTTCGATTTTATGAAAAAATAAACAGAAAGATTGTCTTTGACTTGGGTCCCCAAATACATGGTAGCTTGACTTGTTTTCAAATCAAGACGAACTAGGTTTGACTTGGTTCTTTCATAAGTCGAGTTTTGACGAGCCAAACACGAGCCGAACTTGATCTATTTCGAGCAGATTTACAGCTTGATATAAAAAAAATCTCTTAATTGTTAATAATCATTACAACTAATAATATGTTGAGACTTATAATATGTGTATGTAAAACCTCTAAATAATTAACTTATAATAAGTTGATATTGTAAAATAAATTAATTAATAATTAAAAGATACAAGGTTGGGGTTTGGTTTTAGTTAGTTTCAAAAGTATCAAAACTGAATCAAACCAAAGATATATTGGTTCGGTTCAGTTTTTAAATTATTTGACTTTTTTTTGGTCAAAATCAAACCAAACCAACCAATATGATTCGAATCGGTTGGTTTGGTACTCATCCTAGAGATCATCTTATTATGTGACATAACTCAAAATTTTGACCTTCTTTTCAATTCATCATTATAAAAAATTTACTATAGCCTCTTGATACGGAAAACAACTTAGATGACATGGGAACATAAGCATGTGGTGTCTCGTCTCAATAAAAACAAAAACATGTGGAAAAAGAAAACTTAAACATGCCTTTATCTTTTTTTCATTGATGATATACATGTGTTATAGAAGTCATTCTCCTCGATATGACTTCAAACTATCATTCTATTTTTTACCCTTTAATTACTAATATTGAAATAAAAAGGGTGTATATACTAGTACGAATCCGGATTATCGCCGAATCCTCTTTGTGAGGATTCTTAAGATCCTCACCAAAAGAATTTAGAGAGGATACTGTTGGTACTAGTAATTTCATTTTACATGTATTCATACACCTTTATAATGAAAAGGAAAAAAGAAGCAAATATTTGAATAGCAAATACTAGGAGAAAGTATTGAGTACGATAATCGTGTCACATCACATATCTGTTCATAACATACATAACAAGACTCCTGCATTTAGATCTCGCATAGGCACATTTTGACAGACCTTACTTAATGAAGGGTTTCCTTTGTGCATATGTTGGACAAAAAGATGGCGTAAAGCAACTACTTGTATTCAGAACTTTCTCCAAAAATAAGGGAAAAAACTACTTCGGTCATGTTGCTTAATAAGATGATGCGATGTCATTACTTGCTTTTCATGTAGATTTTTATTGATAAACGTTTGAATAACTATGCAGTATCAAAGTACCCAAATATACTCTCAGTAATATAAAAAGTATATCGACAATCAATAACGTATCGATATAATTATTGATATTAGGTGATCGGCATGATCGAACATGAAAAACTATAATTATTGATATTAGTTGGCCGGACATGAAAAACGAAAAGATTCTCTCTAGTACCATTAAAGCTTGGCCATGCATTGATGTCAGAGAAACATCATCAATAGCATCTGTTGCTGGTGGGAGGGCTCTTTGTGAATGTTGTGTGGGTAGGTGGTGGGTGGGTCAAGAAGAAGATAGCAGCCAGAGCTGCTAATTTATGATTTATGGGGCTGTTGACCAGGACCCATGGCCCCCTTTCAATTTTTGATAATTTGATAGATTCCAACTTTTCTCTGCTCCGTTTGTCTTGCCTCCTAAGAAATCAAATCCGAGTCCCACTTAGCAAGATATGTTTGGATTTTGGGTAGAAATGATGGTAATCTCTGATTACTTTTTAATTAAGTTTTCTTTTCCTTTTCACCGGCTCTTTAATAATTGGTGTGACAATGTTCAAATTCAAAGTACCCTTTGTAAAGCCAAATAATAGTTTCTTCTTCCTTTCGGAAAGCTACCTTTTGTTGTAGCCGTCTTGTTCCTTCCAAACAAAAGATCTTTCACTTTTTCTATTTGATTTGAGGAAAATAACTGTATTCTAATTCGTCAAGTTGGTCAATAAATTGGTACTTGTGAAGTCAAAAATAGTACATAAAATTTTGGAGCTGACATGTGAATTTTTACTCACAAGTGACGAGAATGTTCTTACGCACTTAAGTTCTAAACTCTCTCTTTATAGAGAAACTAACTTAGGTATCAGAGATCCATTGGCCAAACCCCCCTCCCCTAACTCCTCATGGGCTTGCGTGTGCTTTGGCCATGATTAAGTATTTATTTATTTTGTAAGTATAATTTCGTCCAGACTGAAAACGACATAAATTTGCTACCACAGTACTAATGACCTAATTGGATAATTAATTAAGAATACTTATACTTTTATTACGTAGTTTACACATTTGTACGATTATTATCATGATTTTATACTGTAGAAAGTAATTAGTTGTATATATATAATGAGTTATTTCTCATTACTCGAAAACTACAGCATGTCACATATACATATGCTGTAATTATAAACTTAGCATACTCATATCAACTTACACGCAAGTTTCCAAGCAATCAAACCAATATGAGATGAACACACACCTGCTGATGAAGAAGATATGAACTTAAACCCTCGAGCATCATGTATCCAAAGCATTCTGGCAACCTCAACTGGGCCAAGTAAACCATGGGGAAACACCATTGGGTCAAGTTTTAGGGCCTCCGACCTTTAAATGAAACTATCATAAAATGGACAGGGATTTTGAACAATTAAAGGCAAAAGCCATCCTTGACCTTGAGTCATGGGAATTGTGTACAACTACATTTTTTTTTACGATGAAACTCATTTGGACACACCAAAAAAATGTGTAGCCACTAAAAATTGTGAAATTATTCAAATAATAAAATTTAAAATTTGTGGGTGTTAAGGCAGTCTGTCTGCTGCCTGTTTTCACCCAAGTTCAATTGCTGTGACTCAAACTCAAAATATCAACAATAAAACTTTAGCTTTATGCATTCATATGTCTATCTTTCTAATTACTCAACAAACTTAATTATTTGTTCTCTTATAAATAAAATCAAAGAGTCCTAAAGTTTAAGATTCTTGACCGCAAATCAAATCTTGCAGCTAATTAAAAAATAAATTTTTCACATAACGATGTATGATTTATTTGAAATATCGCTACAACTACTTCGTCGATGGTTCTCTTGTGTACTTAAACCAAATCGGATCAGACGACCTTCTTTTTATCGACGACACAGCCCACAGGCCCATCTAAAAAGCACAGAAACTTCAATCCAAAAACAAAAGAATGCCCAGTGAACACGACACACCCAAATGCTGAAAAATATGAGGGAGGGAAGACAAACGAGTCAGTTGAGTTCCCCTCCACAAAACCCAAAAAGGGAAGGAAATTATGAATTATCCAATCCCTCCTCTTCCACAAAACCAAACCTCACCTTCTTAAAACAACCCCCTACCAGAAAACCACAGAAAATAAACCATGGTCATTAATCTCTCAGCTTCTCCACCCTCCTCTTCTTTCTCTCTCATCAAGTTATCCAATTCCAAATCACCCATCTCTGATTTTCCATCAAAACCCAAAACCCACCGCCCAAAACCTCTATCTTCTTCCATTTGCTGCTCATTTTCTTCACCAGACCTTGGTTTTCACTGCAAGGATCGATTTTTCATTGAAAATGGCAGGTGCCCACATGGGAAAAGGTTCAAGTTTAGGACTTGTGCGATTCCTGGGTTCGACTATGGCAACTTTGAAAGTGCTCAGTCGGTTTTGGAGGCGGCTGCTGTGTTAACAGCCATAATTGTTGTCCATGAGAGCGGTCACTTCCTTGCAGCTTATCTCCAAGGCATCCATGTAAGTAAGTTTGCAGTTGGTTTTGGTCCAATTTTAACTAAATTCAATGCAAACAATGTGGAGTATTCTATTAGAGCTTTTCCTCTAGGTGGGTTTGTGGGGTTTCCAGATAATGATCCAGATAGTGATATTCCAGTTGACGATAAGAATCTGCTTAAGAACAGGCCAATATTGGATAGAATAATTGTGGTTTCAGCTGGTGTGGTTGCCAATATTATTTTTGCCTATCTTATAATATTTACTCAAGTGTTGTCTGTTGGTTTGCCTGTACAAGAGGCCTATCCTGGGGTGCTTGTGCCCGAGGTTCGCCCTTTCTCCGCTGCTTCCCGAGATGGGTTGCTTGCCGGTGATGTGATCCTTAAGGTTAACGGAAATGAATTGCCAAGAGGAGGTCCTAATGGTGTTTCAGAGATTGTTGATGTGATTAAGCAGAATCCCAAAAGAAATGTGGTTCTTCAGGTTGCGAGGGGACAGCAGGATTTTGAAATTGGGATCACACCGGATGAGAATTATGATGGAACAGGCAAAATTGGAGTGCAATTATCGCCAAATGTTAAGTTTACGAAAGTTAAACCCAAAAATGTTTCAGAAGCTTTTAATTATACTGGGAGAGAATTTTGGGGCTTGTCATCTAATGTTTTAGATAGTTTAAAGCAGACTGTTCTAAACTTCTCTCAGACAGCTAGTAAGGTTTCAGGTCCGGTTGCAATCATAGCTGTAGGGGCAGAAGTTGCAAGGTCAAATATTGATGGACTCTATCAGTTTGCAGCCTTGCTTAATCTCAACCTTGCAGTAATCAACCTTCTTCCGCTACCTGCTTTAGACGGTGGTACCTTGGCTTTCATCCTCATAGAGGCTGCTAGGGGTGGGAGAAAGCTCCCTCTAGAAGTAGAGCAGGGGATTATGTCATCAGGGATAACCCTTGTTCTTTTCCTAGGATTGTTCCTTATCGTTAAGGACACGCTTAATCTCGATTTTATCAAGGACATGTTGTAATTGCTTGCAAAATATCAGAAGTTTGGATGTAACTTGGGTTCCGGGAAAGCCCTGTGGTGCTGGCATTAGACCATCTGATGCCTGAAGAAGGAAACAAACCAAGAACATTAGGGATTCTTGACATATATCGTTGCTTTGATTCGAACAATGTGTAGGAGGTACTTCAGGCATCTTCTCTTTTCAAGTTGTTTAACAAAATGTGGTTCTTTATGGTCCTGTAAATCATAATTTTTTATAAACCCGTTGGCAACATTGTTTACATTTTTGCTTTGACTTATGAAAGTCCATGAATATAACTGTTATACTCAAATTCTGTGGCAAATATTTGGTAATTGGGTTTTTGCTTATCAGAAAAATTTATGTGTAATACAGAGGAGTCATCACAGATGTTTGATTGCTGCTCATGCTCTTTGTGTACGAAATGAAACACTAAATGAGTCCGGCTTTGTTAGATTTGGCGGGTTTGAGAACTCTTTTAGGACTTAGCTTTGTTAAATGTTACTAGCAAGCAGAGTCATAGCAACTTTTTCCAGGTCTGGTTTGCACTTCTATTGTATTGTGTTAGAATTTAAACACAAGTGGCAACAACTTGTGTTCACGATGCAGAAGGAGGTTTCTCGTCTTCCGGAGAATCAATGTAGTAAGTTTTTCTGCTTCCAGCACAATGATTAGAAAGAAATGCGGAATTGTCTTTAAAAGTCATTCTTCCTTGTTTGACTGCAAAGGGCACCAGTGGATTTGAAGATCATATGGTACACTATGGTACTACTTCGGTCTTCGGAGTATGAAGTCAGGTTGCACAAGTTAGAAGATGTGCCGTAAGCGATGATGCAGAGGTTAGAAGATGTGGTGAAGATATCAACCTTTTGTTTTTATTTTTGGTGTTGGTATTTAGAAGTCAGAACATCACTCCTTGACTCGTATCTAAGTTGAGAAACTTCCATGTCGTGGGTGTGTGTTGCGCCGCACTATTTGAGAGAGAAAGAGGAATTACTTTTCCTATTTAGGGTCAGTTTTTAAGGCTTTCAGATACCTTTATCACAAAGCTTACTGGTGGCACTTTTATATGGGACTATAAAGTTTCGTTGAGATTTGGCTAAAATTGTTAGGAATGCAATGCAAAATTAGAAAAGGGATTAGAAAATACTAGAGCAATACATTTGAGAGAATTTTCAAATGACTCCTTGGTAAGTGTCATTGAAAGTCTTTTTATTTTTTTGTCTTTAAAGTGCATGGGTAGTGTTTTAGTTAAAAGTTTGTAGTGTTCGAGTAATTGATTAATAGTGTTATAGTAGTGCGTTCTAAACCATTATATCTAAAGTTCTCTAGTCATTCAAAAGATATGGTTTATTTTCGGCTTTATTCTACACGGGCCTGAAAGCCTTTATGAGCCGCAATCTTTTCTAATCCATGAATGTCTCGTGATTGGAATTTTAAAAATCAATAAAATATACATTTTTTTTGTTTTTTGAAATCCAATGTATATTTTGTTACTTAAATTCAAATGAAAAAATAAATATGATTTTCTCATTCTCTGTTGTTTGTTTATTTAAATAATGTAAAAGAGTGATTAAAAGTATAATGTAAATTGTACAAATCTTCTACATGTAATAGGCATTGAAAAGGATTATTGTATAAATATGATATTAACACGACAATTACACATGTAATACGATTGAGTAACAATTGTAAATGTAACTGAGTAACAACTACAATATTTTAAAGGGAACTTTAAAGAAAAGCTTCCGGTATTGTTTATTTTAACGAAAAATCATATTTGTACACTAAAAAGTCAATCATGGTACTGTTCACTTTACCATTTATTTTGTCTTTATCGTTAAAACTCAAAGTTTTCAAGCCATTTTTATTAGTTTTCCTTATTTTAGAACATGTATCCACAAATTCTAAACTTGAGACTAAGAAAAATAATTCCATTATTGTAAAATTAAATCAAATCGATCACATTTTCTAATATAATCCATATAAATTGAACTCACAACTTATTATTATTTTTTCTGTTAAAAAGGGAGATAACTGGTGGCAAGTCACGGTTATCCATCTCTTTTGGGGTCAGAAAGACTTATAGAGATATTTCAGCTTCTCCCTGGCTACAAGTCCAACTTCCACACCAGTAGTGGGTTTCAAACTTGAAACCTCCAGTTTTTAATTTGAAAGAAGTCTCGCAATTTGCCCTTTACCACTGGGCTACTAGCTCGTGGTTAAACTCACAATGTATTTTCAAAATTCTATAACAATTAGCATTTCATTTAGATACCTCCATCACAACTTCAAATAAATAATCAGTGACACACCCCGACCCAGGGGTCGAAGCGTGCTGGCCGTCACGTGCGAGTGACGTAGCCAAAACGTCAGCGGAAGGTAATTATGCATGAAATGTAGTAGTGAAAGTCAAGATGATAATATACATATGATAAAGAGTGACATAGAACGAAAGTATAATAGTGAAGGGTCACAGAGCCGATCCTAGGTGCAGTCATTTAAAACAAAATGATACGACTACAGTAGAAATCCTACATCAGTGGTGGTCTGTCAGAACTGCCACGGTGCCTCGATAGCCGTCCACGTCGTTGCTACCTAGAACCTGGAGGGGCGCAAAACAGAAAATGTGAGTGGGCAAAAACAAATATTTTTCAAAATCATTTTATAAAATCCATAAATAACCCCTCGCTGTAAATCAATATAATTTTCCCAGAAAATAATACGTATATAAACTTATATACGAAAACTCGTCTCAGAATCAAAATTCGTTATCAAAACTCAATGATAGGCCATGTCGATATACCAACTCAGAAAATCATCATCATCAGGCAAGTAATATAAATCTAGGGTGTCCCTAGTGTCATGTCAGTCGGAGTCACCTCTAGTGACCTGTACGGCTGAACCTATAACTCATCCATCATACTCAATCACTATCAATTATTATCCTGCACACGAGTCGGAACCACCTATAGTGGTTTGTACGACAGGCTAGGTGTATAATATTACGCTCAGTGCTACGATCACGTGAAGGCTGTGCGACGAATCGCGGGTCACCTACGAGTCGGAACCACCTATAGTGGTCTGTACGACAGGCTAGGCACCTGCCTTGGATCCAAGGTGAGCGTACGGTGCGTGAGGTGAACGATCACGTGAAGGCTAGGCCCTACTCTGGCGGAGCACTAACACCCGAGGTGCAGGTGATGAGCTAAATCACTATCTATCATCATCTCAAGCACTATCATCATACTTACCTGACTTACCTGGCCGTCCTCGGCGTCGGAGCGTAGCAAATGCAAACATAATCATATTTATAAAATATAATTGGCATACGACATGGCAATATAATTATAAAACCAATTCCGTTCATAAATCATGAAATTTACGTTTCTGGGAAAAACACCAATTATATATATATATATATTTATATATATATATATATATATATATATATATATATATATATACTGAAAACAAAAGCCCACTCACTGGTATGTCGACGGGTCGTATCCCCCGAGCCTAGAATGAATGCGCTCGTCCTCTGGGTACGTCTCACCTATATGTGAAACAACTGCAAAACCGTCATTAACAGCACATAACCGAACTACGTAATTAACTTCTCATACGAAGGTCAATTTTGGTATTTGAATATACCAACGCGACCTACACGACGTCACGAACGTCGTGATATTTTTAAAATAATTTTTTACTGTGGCACGCGCCCCCACGCGCCAAGGAATACACGGACAGACGCGCCCCCACGCGCGTCACGTGCTGCGCACGCGCGACTAACCCTAACGGCGTCAGGAATATTCCGTTATCTTCGCCGGCGCCGGACTGGTTTTTCCGACGACCCTTTTCCGGCTAACTTTCAAACCTCCATATCTCCTTCATTTTTCATCCTTTTTCCACGATTTTTCTTCCTACATGCTCTAATTTTAGTGTAGAATAAGTATATACCTTCAAATCCTTCGAAAAACGTCTAGAAATCCGTTGGAAAAATTCTCCAAAATCGGCCAATCTCGAAACCCACGATCCCGACGTCCAACACGAGCAAACGAGGTACTCCGAGCCTCGTGGAACCCTCATAAGTCTCACTGTGATCTTGTTTCCACCTAAAACAAAGCCAATACAAAGTTGATGAATAGTACCTTAGGTGACAAGCCACGGGTTCGACTTAAACCTAGGGTTTTCTAACCTAAAACCACTATACAAATGCTCAGGGAGTCTCAGAGGTTAAGAATATGTTTACCTTAGCTTCGATCCGAGTCGAATGAGTGGTATGTGTGCGTCCGTACGAAATACAGTGAAGAAGAAGGGTGAAGAAGAAGTGGTATGCGTGTGTGTGTGTGTTAAAATATCAGCCCAAACTTTGGGCTTAAATGGTTAGGACACCCAAGCCCAAAACCAAACCCAAAACCATAACCGTTCCCGCGTATTCGAGGGCAATATTGTCATTTTACGTCGAAACTATATTTAAACTCGGGACGGGATGTCACAATCAGAACAATTCATTCTAGTACTGATAAATTAAAATGGTTTTAAGAAAAAAATTGTATTTTATTCCTGGTGAATATACCATTGCGGACAATTTTGCTAATATGACTTGTCTTCTCCAACTTTGGTATGACATGATTCTCCTCCAATGACGGTTCGTGTTGCTTTACTTTCAGACTATGTTGGTTTGTCTGGCTTTCGCGTCTCAAATTAATATGCATCTCGACATACAGGTTTGTCTCATTTTTTTGTTTTTTTTTCTTAACCTTGTGATGTTGTGTGTCCTGTTTTGCAGATTTAGACCTTTAGGTTTGGCTTTAGAAGGGTTAAGTTTCATGTCCCCTCTCTTTTTCTTGTATCTTTGTTGTTTTTGTTTCTAGAAGGGTAAAGTTTATGTTCCCCTTCTTTTCATGTATTTTTTTAATCCTTTTTTTCTTGTCTCGTGAGGGGTTAGGTTTATGTACCCTTGACTAGGTATACCTTTTTTTCGATATCAATAAAATTCCCTCGCACCGTCGAGATTTTCTAAAAAAAAAAAATTAAAAAAAAAAAAATCCTAGTGAATATAGTTTCATACCAGACAAGGCTGCATACCACAACTAAATATAATAAAATAGGGTTAACTTCTATAACTTTTAGGATGAAATTCAAATAACAAAGGATTGCGGTTGACCCAATTGAGTTTGTCGCCATGTTGCTTGCTTACATATCAACTTCTAAGAAAGAAGAAATTACTATTTCACTCATAAACAAAATTTTCTAAAAACACCATGTTGAAGTAAAAGTTAATATAGTCAAAATGCGTATACGTTTTTAAGGAAAGCCATTAACATTTTATAGAAAGAAGAAAAAAAAAATTCAAATCTTTACTGATGGAAAGGAAGGGAATGAATATAAATTAATCACAAACATACAAAATAAAAGAGAAGGTAACGTTCATTTTAATAGAAATACAAAATTGCCATTGAGTGCCCAAATAGCAAGAGAGGAAGGTGAAAATGAGTTAGGACTAGATTAAGTTTAAATATTCCTTCCAATGTAACTAAAATTTCACTGTTAAGTATATTAGTTGACAAACATATGATGATACTCTTAAAATATGTTGCGAATCAAGTAAACTTCAATAAACCTATTTAATTTTGATTGATAAATTAAACTATTTGTATCATATTCATAAACTCACCCAGCGAATATAAACTTAAGCAAGCACTATAAGCCAACTGGTGTTGAATTTTGCATATTTTCTATCCATATAATTATTATAAAAGGAGTCAGAAAATGAGAATTGGTGATAACTTTGTTTTTTCCGTCCTTTTATTTTTCAAACAAAAAATGCTCGAATATATTTAAATATAAAGATAAAATTTCGCTCAGAATAAATTTAAGACAGCGATGTGAATTCTTTCCTTGATAAGTCCGATGAGAATTTCATAATAACATATGACAAAAACTAATAATACACTGGTCCACAGTTGACGTAACCCTAATAATAGCTTTTAGTACTGATTGGATAAGAATGCAAAGAAAAGTCGTTCTGCCTTTTAATTCCGTGTGTCGTTTTAGTCTTAAAAAGGTAAGATATTCTTTTGTAATTAACTCTCGATGAGCCCTACATGAATTCCGAACTTGTGAGAGGTCCGGCAAGCAATGTGGTTTGTAAATGTAGTCCAAATTGGTTTAGTATATGGTATATTTCAAACTTATTTCTTAAAATGTATCTTTGAAGTTTGACCTAAGAAGAAGAACAAGTGAAATGAATATGAATTGAATTTACAATACTTGGGTTTCTTTTATATATAGGAAAAAAGAAATAGGGGAAGTGGAAATGTCCAGAATGGTGTTCTAGAAGTGAAAGAGGGGAAGAGTGTGGCGTAATAGCAATGAAGGGTGGACATAAAAACGTGTCCATGGACGTACCACTTAGCATGCAACCCGGACCGAAATGGAAGCTCATTCCTCTAAATAAATCCCCCCTCCTCACACACTCACCTTCCCCACCTAAGTCCCCAAACTTCAGAGACCCTCCTTTCTCCTATCATCCTCTCTCTCTCTCTCTCTCTCTAAATCTGAAATCCCTATCTAAAACAAACAAAGCTAGAATAGAGACAAGATCTTAGCTCTAGCTTCTTGTATCTGTCTTTCTCTCTCTGGATTCCAATTCTCTCCCCTCTTTCTCTCTTGCAGTTCTCTCTCACACCCTGGGAGAGGAGAGAGAAGATCAACCCTTCCAAACCTTCATATCTCTCTCTCTCTCTCTCTCTCTCTCTCTCTCTCTCTCTCTCTCTCTCAATTTCTCAAAGTAACATTTCAAGCATCCCATATTAAAATAAAAGGCCACATTGAACAAAACCAAACTCAAAGAATTACGAAAGAAACATAGGTGGCCGGTAGTTTCACATATAACCAGTACAGAGCTAGCTAGGTATAGGCCTAAAAATTATCATGATGCTCAACAGCGGAGTCCTGGACGGAGTTCATGAGGCGGCGGTAGGAGCTCAGAGAGGCGGCTCCTCCCACCACCACCACCACCACCAGCGGGGCCTCAAGAAGGGGCCCTGGACGGCTGCAGAGGACGCAATTTTGATCGAGTACGTGAAGAAGCACGGAGAGGGAAACTGGAATGCGGTGCAGAAGAATTCAGGGCTGGCTAGATGCGGTAAGAGCTGCAGGCTCAGATGGGCTAACCATCTGAGGCCTAATCTGAAGAAAGGCTCACTCTCTCCAGAGGAGGAGAAACTCATCATCGAGCTTCACGCTAAGTTCGGCAACAAATGGGCTCGCATGGCTTCTCAGGTTAATTTTTTGTTGTTCATTCATTTGTTTTGGTTTTCTTGATTTTTTTGGTTTTTATTTTATTTTATTTATGTACTCTCTATGGAATAATTTTTTTTCTTTCTTTGTTTCCTTTTTCTTGTCCCTTGGACTATACCTTTTTATGTGATTTTTCTTTTTTTTTTTCCTTATCTTTTATTCTGATTGTGACCCTGAGTTGCTTTCACTTCCCTTTTTTTGGTCTTCTTGGACTATCTGTCTAAAATTTATAAAAACCTAGTGGAGGATTCGCTTCCTTATTCTATTTGATTATCAAGTATAAAATTCTAAATTTCTGAGTAAGTTAGAGATTCAGAGTTTGAAACCCCTTTTTGTAACAATTTTTATTTTTGGTGTAAAAATCTTAGTTTCTGAGTTTTGCTAGCTCAAGTTTTTTTTTATTAATTATGAATCCATTGTTCTTGTATATGCCAAAAATTTAATGTGTTCTTATTATATATATGGTACTGATCTCATTTTTTTGACCAGATTCCCCATTTCCCTTAATTTTCTTTTGGACTTACCTATTTGATTATCTTCTTTTTTTAATTTTCAATTTGTTTGGCTTTCTCTTTCTCTGAAACTCATGTTTGCTTGTTACCCTTCTTTTTTTTTCTTTTTTTTTTTTGCATATCACCGATCATCAGTTACCCGGCAGGACTGACAATGAAATAAAGAACTACTGGAATACTAGGATGAAGCGTCGCCAGAGAGCCGGTTTGCCAGTTTACCCTCATGACCTTCAACAAGAAGCACCGGCTGCCGCCTTCCAGCACCACCACCAACTTAGACATTCTTCTTCGTCTTCTGCTTCTTCATTCTCATCGCTCCTCTCTTCCTCTCAGCCTCGTGAACCTAACAATTTCAGTCCCTCGCAGCTTTCTCTTTACGACCACATCACAAGTACTTTCTCCTCCACCTCAGACCACCAAAACCCTACTAACAATTACTTTCTTCAAAACCACCACCACCTTTCTTCTTCTCTTTACTCCAATCCCATGACTCAATTCCATGGAAATGGTGGCTTTGCTATGCCTTTGTCCCCGGTTTCTCCGTTCGGGTCGTCATCGTCTTCAGCTCTCTTCAACCAAAGCAACATTCCAAACCAAGCCTTAATAGGTCAGTACAATTCTCATGGAGGGTTTGGTGGTTACAACAATCTTAGTCTGAGCTCCATGATCATGGGGCCTCCTACTTATGACCCAACCCCTTTGGTTCAAGGGTCCAATCCAGAGCTCCCTTCCAACCAAACACTGCTGAGTATTAATGGCCTCGGTGAGGGTCTGATGGGGGGCTCAGGCTATACCGCTAGTGAATATCACTATGAAGTTGCACCTGTGCCGTCCCAAGGGAATAGTGGTCTGTTGGATGATGTTTTGGTGGAGGCTCAGAATAAATCGAATAAGAAGGCAAAGAGTGGCGACAGCTGTTCGTCAGGGTGGTCCAGTAAAGAGAAAGGTCTTATGGTGGAAGAGGAGGAAGAGGAGAGGGAAGAGTCAGCTGAGGAGGAGGCCGAAGACACCGTGCAGGTTGAATCGAAGAGTAGCGGCGAGAATAGTGCTGACAATCAGAGGGATGGCAGCTCCTCTCGGTCAGCAATTGGTAAATACAAAAACTTTTGCATGCCTTTTGTGTTTTGGTGTAATTTATAGTGTCATCAAAATTGTTCACCAAATTGAATAGAAGAGTACGCGTGTTATGGTAATATTATCTTCTTAGACTAATGTTATCTTGTACAACACATTTATAAACCGACTTAATCAATAGTATGACAATATAAGCATTTTATGTTGTTAGTTGTTAGACAATATCTAGTTCAAATTATAACTGAAATACTAATTCTTTACGTTTGGAGAACAAAATTTGGTAAACAAATTTGACGAATGTAGCAAGTCGATTTTTATCATTTGATCATACCCATATATATATGCTGTGTATAATCCTGTGGTTTTGTTGCACAGGCATGAAACAAAATGAGGATCCATTAGAGGAGATGGATGATGACTTGTTGAGCCTGCTCAACTTTCCTTCTGCACCTCCAGTGTCTGAGTCATGGTACGTGCAAGGATGCATGTCTAACCGGGCATCGATGTCAGGTGTCGTTACTAGTGACAATGTGAGTCTAGAGATTCAGCAAAATGCACCATTGACACCATCGGTCAAGATCAACACTGCGGCAGCATCCGAAGTTAAGCGCTCCCTAGGATCTTGCTACTGGAACAACATGCCCGGCATATGCTGAGAATTGAAAGCTTCATGTTGAGATCATCTGCTTCAACAGACTGGAGATAGTGAGAGTGTCCATACATATGAGTACTGACGAGGACTAGAGCTTAGTGTGCATATGGTTGATATGCTAGAGAGTTTCACTAGGCTAGCGTCTCGCGGGTTTTATCTTTTTAGTTAGCCAGAGTTTTCATAATTAGGTCTAGTTATTCTAGCAGTAAGGAAGACAAAAATTGTCTTAGGGTTAATGAAACTTCTCTTCTATTTTAGTTCAGCGTTTATGTTGAAGTCGAGTAACTAAACTCAAAAACCAAAATCAAAATGTTGTTCATGTTATGCGCGTGTTGTATATATCATCAGTGTTTAACTTAATTAAAGTTTTAGTTTAAGCTTTAGTGGCACCAGTTCTTCATGAGTTAGAACCATTTCATGGATGCTTGTTAAATTTATCTTATTTTATGTTTTCCTTTCTTAAATATCTATTAATTTTTGGGTTTTTTTTCAATTAATTTTCTTAATTTTCTATGATATGATAAAATGCTAGCTGTTGGATTAAACGAGCCCAATGGAGAAGTTTTATGCTTCAAAAATAGGAACTCAACCAACCCAATGAATAGAAACTTTTGAGTGTTGGCTATGGCCGAACAATGTCGTCACAAAAGTTTGTGCGACCCTCACGTTTTTCGTGATAATTTTTCATCTATTTGTGGCGTTTCTTAATATGTACTAAAATTTAACTTTTTTTCTAAGTTTTTGGGCACAGGCCATGCCAAACTTAGGGCTTGTGGTGTAATAAATCCAAAATCCAGTAGACAAGAAGACAACATTATCACGAAATTCAGCCAAAAATATCACTGAAAATTTGCTAAATATAGAGGTGTTCTTTGCAGCCTTCGGGAGCCCACCCATCCTTCGATCTCAAGTTGGGTTGGCATATTTTGGCAAAAAGATAGGGTTCGCGCATAACCTCTTTTCCCTATTCACCGCCTGGCTTCTTCTCTCACTGATGTTGTAATAAAAAAGTATTGAAAATGTAAGATCAAACATAGGAGTTGCTGCTTTTGAATTGGAGTGACCATGCACGCAAACATTTTTTCAAGTTCTACCCCGTTTGCTTTTCTAATTGACCATAAATTGGTAATTAATGATAGATGTCTATATCACTAAAATTCCTTAAAAAGCCCAAAAAATCTTTTTTTAAAAGGTGCAGAAAATAAATTTAAAAAAAAAACAATAGTAAACTTCAACTAGTTTTACTAATTGACCACTACTATAGGACCAGTGAGTCGGTACTGAGAGGGAAGGGAAATTGGTCAATGGGGAAACAATGTATTTCTTGTATCCGTTACCAGTTTTGCTTGACCTTTTTCAGTTTCTGGTTCACATCTACTAGATCAATTGTTGAGTTGCATAAAAGAACAAAATATACCTACTTAACCATTGGCATGATCAGTGTTCAAGTACCGAAGTACGTAGCGTGCGTTTCATAGTTGACTTAAAATATATAAATTTTTTATGAGTGTTTTTATAGGCAATCCAAGAAAATTTGTATTGTGTACTCTAAACTTTTTATATATATTTAAAATAAATGCATTTATGAAAAGTGCAAAATGAATTATTTTTAGTTTCAATAATAGCACCATTTTCTTATTTATTGTTCACTTATACGTAGAAATGTAAAATCAGTCGAGAGTCAAATATTTCTGACTTAACCTTTTCACAATGGGTCGGGAATTTGAGTTTGATTCTTATGAATTAAAATTAAATTTACACAATGGGCCGGAATTTAAACTTGAACTCCAATTGTTGAGTGTAATGTGTCTCATGAGTTTGATTCTTATAGTTTATGGGAATCAAACTCACACCCCGCTAAAGAAATCATGTTATAGCAATCAAACTCAAACATCTTGATTCTCTTGTAAATAGGGAATCAAACTCACATAATAATGTTGTTCATCTTATGGGGGAATCTACTTGTTCTCACATTTATAATTAAAGTATCTTTATTATAAATTAAAAAAAATCATAATTGGAACCGCACATTCTCTTTATTATTAACTAAAGATTATATCCAAACAAAAAAAAAACATTTAATTTAGAGGTCTTTTAGCCCTTCATATCTCTCAAACAAATGAATGGTTCATCATGAGGTGCTACTTGTTACCAAAACATTCGATTGGTTTAACACGAATGAATGGCTAAAAAACCTCCAAAGTAAATGAAATTTTGCAGATATAATCTTTAGATGATGATAAAGAGAATGAATGGTTCTGGTTTGATGTTCATACGACGAAAATATGTTAATTATAAGTGAGGGGACAAGTAGGTTCCTCTGTGGAGGGAAAACAGATCATTATCCATACCACTATGGAAGTAGAACTTCCACAATGCTCTGGTGGTTTGATTCATATAAACAGAAATCAAAACCCTTGATGGGTTTGATTCCTATGATAATATTATTGCTACAATAATGTGAGTTTGACGGTAAAGCTGAATTCTATATGTACTATTAACCGTGGAACCTACTTAATTTTTCGTTTTTCCTATTTTATGCTTAGTTATTCTCCACCGTGGAAGGCCTAAGTCTAATGTAAGAGTATATTTTAATCCAATAATTTAAGTACCTCATGCAATTTCTTCCAACAGATCATATGTGAGATAGTCAGGACTGGTATAGCTTGCGGGGATTGTGGGAGAATAATAGTGGCCTGAGGGAATGGAGGTAACGCATGAATGTTCACTACATTGGCACATTGTGATAAGTGCCTGGGGTTTTTAGGGAACATAAAGATTGCATGAGCAAAAGATTGGTGGCATTGATATACTTGTCCGTGTAACTCATGCACAATGTGAGGCAGTTTCCACACCACCCCCCGTTTCTAGCGATTGAATCCAATTCCCCTACAAATCTTGTGTGCCTTTTCTTAATTCTATGGCAATTTCTCCTACCAACCATTCAAATATGTTTCTTTATCTAACTAATTCTTTAACTGTTTTTTCAAACTAGAAAATGTGTGTCCATAAGTACGTATGTCAGTTTTGTGTATCCAAATATTATTGGAATTAGTTAATTAGTATGAACGCTTTTAAATTCTTAATAACTTAAGCAATTTTAGAGACTTCAATTTCAATGAACAACCATGTCTTAGTTGGTGAAGAGAGTTCCTAAGCTCTCCAAGAAATTTTTAGTTCCGTGGAATGTTTTGAGCTTAGAATAACCAATCTTGCCTTCCTTTAGGTGGCTCCTTCACAAAATCCCCCCAACGATGCAAGTATGAACTCACAATTCCACCATTCCTTTCCGATTAAATTCAGCAAATTCCTCACCCCCTCTATCGGCCCAAACCTGCACAAAATAGATGAGCTTTGCATTTGAGAAACAGACGAACATATGCACATGTCTAGATATATAAATTTCCAATAACATGTCTTTTTATGCATGTGATATTGAGTCATATTGCTTACAAGTAATTAAATATATGTGTATGACAGTTAAACGTATGAAGAAGACAAAGGGCAGTAATGGTACTAAATAACCTTACTGTAGCCTGATATCATGCCACAAAGAGGGATCTTGGCATGCTTGTTGACATGGTTGAGAGCAGCCTCAGGAATTTCACTGCCAGCATCGTCAAGGTACACATCAATTCCATTGGGGAAATACCTGTAAAATTTTCAGTCTTCATGTTCATATATATGTTTCTCAGAATCTTAATGCTAATTTGTTAAACAATGATTACTTGGTTAAAGTACCATCAAAATCTGTCTCGGCCTGGTAGTGAAAAGCGTCTCATATCCAAAATCCTCCATGATTAGCCTCACCTAAAAACCACAGAAATTTATAAACCATCGAAACAAACAAAAAATTGATCTTTATAAGTTAATTAGAGAAATATGTATATCTATGTTTTAACAAACACTATAATATTCTATTATTTAATAATTCAACTTTTTAATATTTTATTATTCCATAATTCAAATTTTTAACACCAATTATTCTACAGCTTTCTGGAACCATTTTTCTTTTCCGTCAAGTTATTTTTCTGCTTCCCTTCTCCCTTTTCTTGTTTTTCTCGTCAAGTTCTCTTTCCTCTTCCCTTCTCCCATTTCTTTGGTTTTTTTTTTTTTTTTTTTTTTTTTTCGTCAGGTTCTCTCTAACCACTTATATTCCTTCTCTCGTGTTTTTTTGTCTGTCAGACTCTCCCTCGGCCATTTGTTACTTCACCAATTTTAAATCTCATCGGCCACTTGAGAGGCTCCATCATGTTTGAAATGGTACCAGGCATGGTGTTTTGGTTGATAATCTTTGATAAAAGGTTGAAACTTTGAATAATAGTTTTAAGAAATCTGAGTTTTTCAAGAGAGAAAAAGAGGGAGAACAAAACAATCTGTATTTTTCATATCCACTACCATAAAGATTACAAGGACTACATGCCTCTCAGCTGGTCAAAGAATGGATCCTACATTTTAGGGTCCTAGTACTCATCTCCGGCCACTAAGCGCAGCGGAGGATATCATCCATCCATCTGGACGAGGATGAGAACACATAGTACAATTAAAAAGGATAAGAACACCAGTTGTAAGCTTTCTAAAAACAGAAAATGAACCTAGCCGTTGCACATTTGAACCTAACGGCTACTTGCCAAAAATAGCAAGTTCTTCATCTCTTCGATTTCAGTATTCTCGTCATTTCTTTTTGCAGGATTATCATCTGCAGTTCGATATTAAGCTAGTATGCAGCTTAAATCTCAACAGCCTCTCCTAAGCTGCTTACTGGCTTAACTCCAAGTCTCAATCTCAACTGATTAAATCTATCTTTTGGCAAAGCTTTTGTAAATATTTCTGCAAGTTGTTCTTCACTTCTGTAGAACTGCAACTTGATCACCCCTTCTTGCAGAGCTTCCCTTATGAAATGATACCGCCTGTTTATGTGTCTAGTTCTCTGATGAAATACAGGATTTTTGACCATAGAAATTGCTGACATATTGTCACAAAATAAAGGTGTTGCCTCAGTTTGCATTTCCCCAAAATCATCAAGAACGAATCTCAACCAAATTGACTGTGCAGTTGCCTCAGCTGCTGAAACATACTCAGCTTCAGCGGTTGACAGTGCAATTGTGTTTTGTTTCACAGAAGCCCAAGAAAATGCCCCACTGCCAAAGCTGAACTTATAACCTGAGGTGCTTCTGCTATCATCTTCACTGCCTGCCCAATCTGCATCACAGTAACCAATGAGGATTGCAGACTTATCTTTCACATACTCAATGCCATAGTTTAGGGTCCCTTGCACATATCTCAATACTCTTCTTGCAACTCCTAGATGCTTCTTAGTCAGACCATTCATAAACCTTGATAACAAACTTGCAGCGTACATAAGATCAGGTCTAGTTGCTGTTAAGTACAGCAAGCTTGCCACTATTTTCCTGTAAAGTCCTTCATCGGCTAATTCACTCCTATCCACTTTCTTTAGCTTTTCACCAGTGGGCAAAGGAATAGAAACTGGTTTGCAATCTTCGAGCCCAAATTTCACAAGTAAAGACTTAGCATACTTACTTTGATGTATAAACACACCTTGATCAGTTTGCAGTATTCCCATACCTAAGAAGTGATGTAGAAGGCCGAGATCAGACATTTCATGTCTCTCCATCATTTCCCTTTTGAACTCACTGAGCATCTTGTCACTACTTCCAGTATATACAATGTCATCAACATAAATTGACATAATTATCAACCCTCCTTCATCATCAGATCTTGTATATAGTGTGGCTTCACTTGTGCTTCTTTTGAACTTACACAGAGAGAGATATGTATCAATCTCACTGTACCAGGCTCTAGGTGCTTGTTTAAGTCCATATAAGGCCTTCCTTAACTTATAGACCTTGTGACCTACATTTGCCAACTCAAAACCATCAAGCTGCTCAACATACACCTCTTCATCAAGCACACCAGTTAGGAATGCTGACTTAACATCCAACTGAAACAACTTCCAACCCTTTTGTGCTGCAAGAGTAATGAGTGTTCGAATTGTATCTAACCTTGCCACTGGTGCAAAGGTTTCATTGTAGTCTATCCCAGGTTTCTGTGCATAACCTTTTGCTACAAGTCTGGCCTTGTGTTTTTGAACTGTTCCATCCAGGTTTAGCTTAGTTTTAAACACCCATTTCACTCCTATAACAGGTTTATTCATAGGCCTATCAACAAGCTCCCAGGTATTGTTCTTTTCAATCATTTCCAATTCTGCATTCATAGCCTCCTGCCAGGCTATGTCACTTGCTGCTTCTTGATAGTTCTCTGGTTCTATAATGCACATGTGACACCTTGCCTATATTTCTTCCAGAGTTCTCCACTTCATTGGGGTAGAGCTAGGTGTGGAGCCTTGACTGTGACTTCCACCATTGTCTTCAACCAACTCATCCACAATAGTGTGTGAATGAGAACCTTCAGCATTGTCAAACTGGATTTCATCAGTTTGTTCCTCTCTAGCTTCTTCTGCAGAGTCATTTTCTTCAAGATTGAGAGGTATCGAGATAGATTCTACTCGATCACTATTCCAATTCCATGACTGTTTTTCACTGAAAATTACACTTCTTGAGAGTACTATCTTATTAGATTGCAGATCATACACTCTATATCCCTTTTCACAGCTTCCATATCCCATGAAAACCCTTTTCTGGATTTCTCATCAAATTTGTACCTCAGATGTGATGAGACATGAGTATAACAGATACACCTAAATACCTTCAGGTGCTTAATTCCAGGCTTCCTGCCTGTGAATGCTTCAAAATGTGTCTTATCTAGGACAGATGTTGTAAAACATCTATTTTGAAGGTACACAGCCGTACTTACAGCTTCTGCCCAGAAAGACACAGGAATTCCTTTCTCAGTCATCATGGATCTTGCCATTTCACAAACTGTTCTATTTCTTCTCTCAGCAACTCCATTTTGCTGAGGTGAATATGCAATTGTCAGTTGCCTCTCCATTCCCATGCTTGCACAGTAATCCAAAAATTCATGTGAGGTGTATTCACCACCTCTATCACTTCTTAGCTTCTTCAAACTGAACCCACTTTGCAGTTCAACAAAAACTTTGAATTTTTTGAACATATTGAAGGTATCAGATTTGTTTCTGAGAAAGTATACCCAACACATTCTTGAGAAATCATCAATGAATGTGATGAAGTACTTATTCCCTCCAATTGACTCGTTTTGCATAGGTCCACACAAATCTGTATGCACCAATTCAAGTGGACAGCTTGCTCTCCACGGTTTTTCTTTGTCAAAAGGTTCTCTGTGATGCTTGCCTGACACACAACCTTCACACACATCTCTCATTTCTGTCAAAACAGGTAGTCCAAGTACCATTTCCTTCTACTGCATCTTCTTCATGCTAGTGAAGTTCAGATGTCCAAGCCTTCTGTGCCATAACCATGAATCTTCAACCATAGATGCTTTTCTTGCTGCAGGGGTTATAGACTCTAGTGAAAGAGGAAAAAATCGATTTCCTGCCATGATCACTTTTGCTACAACATTGTTAAGACTACTATCATCAAAGATCACTGCCATATTACCCCCAAATAGGACATAGTATCCATGCTCCATCATTTGGCCTACACTTAGTAAGTTTTCATCCAAACCTGGAACCAGCAACACTTCATTTATATATCTTTTCCCACGCTAAGTTTCAACCACTAGAGTGCCTTTTCCAGTTGCTTGTACAAGATCACCAGTGCCCATTTTAACTTTACAGGTCACAGATCTGTCAAGGTTTATTAAGGCAGACTCTTGTGATGTCATATGGTTGCTGCAAGCACTGTCCACAAACCACACACTTCTATCTTGTATAATTGATGAGTGACAAGCGTAGAACATGGTTCCTGTAGTTACTTCTTCTTCCCTTGCACAGTGGGCAACTTGCTTGTGACCATCACAGTCCTTTGCAATATGACCAAAACGATTGCACTTTCCACATTTGGGTTTTCCTTTGTATCTGCACACACCAAAATGATATTTCTGACACACTTAACACTGTGGTTTCACAGAACCTTGACTACTGCTCCCTTGCTTGTTCTGTGAATTGAATCTGTTATTCCAATTTCCTCCAGAATTGTTGTTCCAGTTGCCACTTGGAGACCAATTTGATCCCTTCATGTTTTGTCCCTGCCACTTTTGATTTGGCCTACTCTGTGAACCTTTGTAGGTACCTGTGACTTGATTATTTTTAACTCTGAGGCTACTAAAAGCTCTCTCAGTTCCTGTCAATTTATCCCTTTCATTATGCAAGCCTTCCCTTTTATCATATACTTTAACAAATGCAATGACTTTTTCAACTCTAATAGCATCCAAATCTCGAGTTTCCTCAATAATAGACACAATTGACTTATACCTCCTACTTAGACTCATCAATAGTTTCTGCACAATTCTTTGTTCAGACACATCTTCACCAAGAGACTTTAAGTTATTCACAATTCCGAAAAACTTACCCAAATAGTCATCAAGGTTTTCATTATCTGTCATTCTCATATATTCAAAATCAGCCCTAACTGCCTGAATTTTTACAGCTCTTACCTTTTTATCTCCCCTGAACTCTCTTCTCAGAATGTCCCATGCCCCTTTTGCAGTCTTCTCATTTCTGATGCGAGGGAATAGCTCATCTGTTATATCTCCTTGTATGAGACTCAGCGCCTTGGCGTTTTTGATAGGTGCTTCCACTGGACCTTGCTCAGCCTCACTTCCTTCATCTCCAGAAACTTCTTCCTCCTTAGGAATCTGCTGCGGTTGCACTCCGAGTTCTACTACATCCCATAGGTCATGCACTATGAGGATAGTCTCCATCTTGACAGCCCAAAAATCGTAATTTGCACCATCAAACTGTGGAGTTCGTAAATCTCCACCGGAAGAACCTGATCCCACCATTTTCTTAGTGAGTATCAGTGAATCAACCAATAAAGAAACCACCTTTATCCCTTTTGGGATTTTTTTCAGGAAGAACCTCTCTCACAGCTTTACGCCCCTCTCTGGAATCAGACCTACAGCTCTGATACCATGTTTGAAATGGTACCAGGCATGGTGTTTTGGTTGATAATCTTCGATAAAAGGTTGAAACTTTGAATAATAGTTTTAAGAAATTTGAGTTTTTCAAGAGAGAAAAAGAGGGAGAACAAAACAATCTGTATTTTTCATATCCACTACCATAAAGATTACAAGGACTATATGCCTCTCAGCTGGTCAAAGAATGGATCCTACATTTTAGGGTCCTAGTACTCATCTCCGGCCACTAAGCGCAGCGGAGGATATCATCCATCCATCTGGACAAGGATGAGAACACATAGTACAATTAAAAAGGATAAGCACACCAGCTGTAAGCTTTCTAAAAACAGAAAATGAACCTAGCCGTTGCACATTTGAACCTAACGGCTACTTGCCAAAAATAGCAAGTTATTCATCTCTTCGATTTCAGTATTCTCTTCATTTCTTTCTGCAGGATTATCATCTGCAGTTCGATATTAAGCTAGTATGCAGCTTAAATCTCAACTCATCATCCCATATCTAACTGGGTTTGTCGTTGTGGTTACAATTGACATCAATGACTCCGTCGTCCCAGATCTAATGGGCTTGGTCCTTGAATATACTAGCCGAAGCGTGTCCAAATCTCCACAAAGTTCATCACTCTGTCGTCGACGTATCCATAGTCAACGACCTAGTCAACGTGTGGAGTAAGAACAGAGCAGCATGTGGAGGAAGAACATTGAAATAAGATATGTTTATGTATAGTTAGCTTGCGACTTTCTCCCTTCCTTGCTAAATCTAGCGAGGGACTATTCACAGTGTCAAAGTAACGAGACATATAGCGAGCCTCTTAAAGCTTAGGTTTTGTGATTTTTCCGTTAAAATAGCCAAACAGCATCATCTACCGAGGCTATTGGAGATACTCTAAGGGAGATGTTATTAGAATATTTTTATAACAATTAGGTGTAAATTTATAAGGAAAATGACATTTTTTGAGTGTCAATAACATCTCTTATGTATAAATTAACCAAGGTTCTAAAAAACACTAGACGCTAATCGGGCGGCGGGCTGGCGCCTAGCGTCTAGGCGGGGGGCTGGCGCCTAGCGTCTAGGCGGGGGGCTGACGCCTAGGCAGATTTAGGTAAATTTCTTCTATATCTTGTAAATAAGTGCATATTGACACTTACAAAAAAAATTATACTTGTATGAAATTTATGGATAAGATAATAAAAGAATGATAAAATGCAAAAAGAGTATCCAACAAGTCCAAAATTTAAAAACACATTAAGCATATATGCCATATAACCATGATGAGGAGTATTGTAGGATGACACATATACAACAAGTTCACAATTTTAAACAACTTAGAATTAGAGCCTAACTGTTTTTTCCCACCGCTTTGCACAAAAACGCCTCGGCCACCCTCCGCCTAGCGCCTAGGCGGCCGCATATGCCCTTTTTTGGAACACTAGTATAAACTCATAATAATATTGCATTGAATAGATATTTCAAAGTTCAGCATTCACACATTAAAACATAGTAATTCCAAGAATGAAACAGTAATAGAAATACTTATTGTGAAAGAAATGTACAGTCACGACTTTGTTGCAGTTTCAGCTGATAATTTGTTGTTCGCGTAATTTGTCAGGTAGGGCGATGTAGGAATACACCATCAGATTTTTTGGATTTTCTATATCATACCTCGTCCAACCGCTGATTTTTAACTTGCGTACACATATCATCTTGGTTTGTCGATTTTACTACCAAGAATAGCAAGTAATTTTCCACTTTTAGTAAGGTTATGATATTTAGGTACACAAAGTTGACACACTTGCTGGTACATTCTTATTGTGAATATCGCGTTTAAGAATGAGAAAAAATAACAAACTTGAAATTGAAAACAAATAACCAAGATAAATAACACCACGAATTAACGTGGTTTGGTTATACATGCCTATATCCACGGGGCAACAACAACAATCTATTACTATATCAATAATGAGTACGACGAAGAATCTTGGCAAGTCTCTAGGATTAAGACTTGACGAAAACCTGAAAAAACAAGAAATACACTCTTATCTTCTTTTTTTTCTTTTTCCTCGCACATACTTTTCCCTTCTCTCACTCTAACTCCTTGAGTGGTATACAACTTATTGTTTTGCTCCAATTCAAAACTAGTGCAATAGTCCCATTATATAGCATAATAGAGGTCTTCTTCAATAAGGAATACCAATCCTAATTGGAATCTAGTTATGAATCATACTCCAATTGAGAAACCAACTACATTTAGAAAAATAACTTAAATTGGGTAAATAACTCCAATTGGAATAACCACTCCAATTGAAAAATAACTCCAATTGGGTTGGGATAACCACTTCAATTGGAAAATATCCTCTAAAACTATAATTATTAATAGACTTAGGAAAACTCATCGTGGGCTGGAAAAAAACTAATTCTTTAATACAAGTGGTCTCATATACAATAATATAGGTTGTGAAAATGTGAAGATAAAGTTTCACATCAATGTAACCAAACCTTGCAAGAGCGTACAAGAAGTTGAGCCACTCTCCATCCTAGTTGTTTATGGTGGAACCTCAACTTCCTCCGTGGTATTAGAGCTAGGTTAGTCCACATGTGAAGTCCAACTCCACGTCACCTAATTTGTAATGTTTACGTGTTTGGTTTGAAAATTATCCACACTTGAGGAGGTATATGTAAGAATGTGAGGGCAAAGTCTCACAACGATGAAGGACCAAACCTTTGCACAGTATTTTAAATACTACTGCAACTAAATAATTAAATATATGTTAATTTTATTTAATTATTTTTGGTTCTATAGTTACTCAAAGGGCACTTCAAATAATTGACCTCATTCATATTCTAAAATTCCAAACGAAGGTGCTGCACTCATATATATGAACTCGATCCTTTGGTATAATGAAAACATGTATAGCTAGATGTCTTAAACTTTTGAAATTTCTGTACGGTCTTAAAACAAAATCTTAGTAGCCGCTGCTCTTTAAGTAGATTTTGTGGAAAATTACAAAAAAAAAAAAAAAAAAAAATTGTTTTATTCATTAGGGTTTTATTTAGATTGCGTTATTTAAGTATTAAAAGAGAATTTTAAATTTGTACGATTAATTTTTATTTTCAACTTGATGTCAAACTAGAATTCGATTCTTAGTTGAACTCTAGCGTAAGAAGTTAAATTTTTTCTTGCACCCACAAACCACGAACCTGAAAATGAACATTCACGTTGATTGGTAGAAGGTGATAAATATGTAGGTGTCTCATGAGGGAAGGGATATTATCGATCGCCGGTGGGTTGGGTGTAGGCCGATCGCCATTGTGTTGAGTTTGGATAATTGTCAACCAAATAATTTGAAGATGGTGCTTGGTTTTGACAAACATTGGCCCCTTATGGTTGGATCTAGGACGAATATCTACCGTTCTACTAAAAGAAAGAAAAAAAATGTTTTCCCCGTGCTTGGTATGAGCATAATTTGGAATTAGATCAAAGCCGCATGGCATGCTCATTGTTTGATATCCATGCTTCAGAGGTTGGATTACCTTCGAGATTACTAGTATTATAATTTCATGTCATGTTAGAATTAATCTTATTGCTACTTAATTGATTAGTTGTAAGTAAATGAGGAATAAGTGATTAACACACTCTGATATATTAAGGCCAGAAAATTACCTAGCAAATATATTCAGGCAAGGGAATACCATCATTTGGGTCGATCTTTCTTGTTAAGAACTGGTATGGTACCACACAATTTTCAGCAAATGGTGCAAATGGACCGACCACTATGCCAGCTTCGACATAGTTACTATCTTTTGACCGAATTACCCTTTTAACCCCAAATGATGCAATTATCTACCTGCATAATAATAATGTAATTTAAATCGGAATGTTTAAGCATGCTTGCATTTTACAAGTATGATTGCATATGTTATGGTACGTACGAACCTCGTCAAGGTTGAACTGGGCCAGTGATTCTGCTGCGTTCGAGCTGAATAGGGAGGGTGATGAAATTAAAATAAAAGAAGAAATAAATGAGAAAACAAAAACGCTAGAAGGAGGGTTCGAACCTCCGACCTTGTGGTTAACAGCCACACGCTCTAACCAACTGAGCTATTCCAGCTGTTTGGTCAGGCGTGTGCTCTGACCTTATTACAGCCTTAAGCCCCAAGGAACTCAAAGCTTACTAAATCCTTAAACCCCAAAGAAAGCTGCTAAATAACATGTCAATGGCACTGACAGAGTAATGAGTTACGATTGGCGTAGAGGTGTCAAATGGGCGATCCGACACGAGCATGGCACAAGTACGGTCTGGCACGCCCCAATCCCGATGTCCTCGGGACATTAGGATGGCCATGTGTTGGCTGACACCCGAAGGTGACGAAAGTCATTTAATGAATACAAATGCTGAGAACATGTAAAACATGTACATAAATTGTAGCAAGATAATAGGATGCGACTGTTCATGCAGTATGAGAGTAATATCACAATAATAATATTCAACTGCCAACAATGAATTTAATGATAATGCATGACATGTTCAAAGCATACATCTAATAAAGAGTACAAGCGGAAGGTAAGATAGAGAAGTGCTATTACAATAGACAAGGTTCTAAAAAACGCTAGGCGCTAGTCGGGCGGCGGATTGGCTCTTAGCGCCTAGGCGGTTAGGGGGGGTCTAGGCGGCCTAGGCAGATTTAGGTAAATTTTTTTGTATATCTTGTAAATAAGTACATAATGACACTTACAAAAAATTATATTTGTATGAAATCCATGGATAAGAGATAATAAAAGAATGATAAAATACAAAAAAAAGTATCCAACAAGTCTAAAATATGGATAAGAGATAATAAAAGAATGATAAAATATAAAAAAAGTATCCAACAAGTCTAAAATTTAAAAACATATTAAGCATATATACCATATTGAGGAGTATTGTAGGATAACACGCGAGAAAAATATACTTGGGAAAAAAAATGAAAAAGAAACACAAAACAGCCACCGTGAGGAATTGAACTCGTGACTTGAAACCTAATAAAGACACGCTGAACATCACGTACAAGGCCACAGCCGTGTCAACCCTTTGCAACAACTGTAATATAAACTAGTGTAGCAGCATCATTTGACATTTGAAAAACCCTAGCAGCTACACCCACTCACATTTCAGCTTTTGATGCCTCGAGCCCCAGAGCCCAAAAATCTTCCTAATTGACCGTTGCTCCTCGGGTAGCACAAAGGCTTAGGATGCACACATGTGTCATGCATCAGGACCAAAAATCTCACCTTTCTCTTCTTCCCGTGCTCTCTCCCTCACCTCACTTCTCTGCAAGTCTCTCTCTCTCTGTCTTTCTCTCCTTCTCATTACACTCTCCCCACCTCTCCCGAGCTACGAACCACCACCCACACCACCCCACCGTCTCTGGCGAGCCCTCAAACCACACCCCCCAGACCCTCACCATCTCTGCAACCTCTCACTCTCTCTCCTCGTACCTCTCGCACCATCACCTCAAACCACACCCTCCAGACCCTCACCACCGCCTAGCACCACCGCCTAGAGAGAATAGCACGATGTCAAACAGAGAGAATAACACGATGTCACTAGTAGGGGAAAGCCTAGTATGTCGGATCGTAGTCCTCGTTCCTATGTCCTGAGGGGGTGGCAAAACAAACATGAGTGGACCAAAGTTTTATGAAAACTAATAGCATAATATGTAGTAGGTTTTCCAAAAACTCTAGCATGCCATAAAACCTTTCATGAAACATATCTTGTATATAATGTGCTAGTTAGTGATATCAATATTAGTATCTCTTGGCCTGAATCCATCAATATATACCTCCTGCTAGCCATATATCTCCCTTGACCAAATATCTCCCTCAGCTAGATATCTCCCTCGCCCGTAGGTAGAACCATGACCACTAGATATGCACAAAATCATTGAACATAGTATTTCCAAACATAGATACATATATCTGAAAAACATCTTCATAGTATAAAGTCATCTATCATCTATACTATAAAGAAGTGTGTAAAAGCATGTTCATAAGCAGTATAAAGTCATCCATCATCTATACTACAAAGAACATGAGTTCGATAAAATATGGTATTCCAAAATATTCTCAATAAGCGTAATATCTCATAAAACGTTTCATAAAATGTAATCATTAAATCATGCTTTTTATGTATGCATTTCTACTATTAAAACATGTATTTTAGAAAGGGTCCACGCACAGATACTCTGTTATCATAGAGCCGTACGAAAGAGGAATGACGGAATTGTTGTTAATATTCACACCTAAGCACATAAAGTGTACAATTAATAAAATTCTATTCAAACGATTGAATTTGGGGAACGGACATAAAAAACGGGTCTAGGACATAGAAATTAGCCTAGGAGAGGTCTTGGACGAAAATACAAAAAAGTCAACGTTGACCGTTGAACGGTCAAAATCAAAGTCAACGTTGACCGTTGTTCAGGTCAATGGTCAGATCGGGTCAAAGTCAACAAGTCTGGGTTAGTTAACGGGTCGAGTTAACCCGGGTCAAACCAAGTTTGGGCTTGGTCCGGGTTCCTAGGCTTGGGCCTCTGGGCTTAAGCTTGGGTTCTAAGGCCCAAGGGCAAGTGCCTGGGCTTGAAGGCCACGCCCAAAAGTTTAGTGGGTTGGGTTCCAACGGGCTGGATGCAAAGGCTCGAATGTCTAAGCCTACACGGCCCTAAAGCTTGGGTCCGAAAGGGTTTAGGGTTTCCAATTGGGCTGGGCATTGAAGCCTGGCCCGATTGTTTTTGGGTTAATAAAATAAAATAACAAGAATTAAAATTAAAAAAGGTTTAGGTGTAAACGGGCCTAAGGCCTGTGTTCTATACACGGCCCAAATGGGCTTGGTTTGATTGGATTTTGGGTGAGCCTGCCCAACGGCCTGGTTTCGACGGGGAAAAATGACATCGGAGCTTCCCCACCTCCGATTGACGGCGTACTACCCTAGGGTCTGATCTAGGTGACAAAATGAAATTAGAGACGAGATGAGAGCTTTGGTAGACGGCCAGAATATTCCTCGAAACCCACGGGGTTCACCGGAGGTTTTTCCTGGAGTTCTGGGCTTCACCGAGCTCCACAGAGGTAAGGGGGAGTGAGAGACAGAGAGATCGACAGTGGTGGTGGTGGTGTCATTGGTGGCTCGGGTGTGACGGTGGGTGTGATTGGGAAAGGGAGTCGCGGAGAGAGATAGAGAGTGAAGGAGTGAGAGAGAAGAGTGAGCTGAGAGAGTGAGAGATCTGAAAGGGACTCGAGAAAGGAGAAAGAGATAGGGTGAGGGTTAGGAGGCTTCCATGTGGCAACATGAGGGAGGAGGGAAATCTAGACGAAGGGTTCGGATTAGATTAGGATAGGGGACCAAATTGTAAAATTTTATAAACTTTTAGGGAATTTGTCGGATTACATAGAAATTTTAGGGAGGGGTTTTACACGGTCCATTTAAATAAGACATGACACGGTTTACACCTATTTAAATAAAGCACAACACAACACAATTTGTAAGAAGTGGATGGAACAGTCCTAAGATTTAGGCCCTATTGAACGACCGGACCATGCTCCGTGACCATGGCCGATATGAAAAATCTCACGGACCATGGCTCATATAAAAATTCTCATTTATTAATTATTTTAATTACAAACATATATTTTAAAGTTAGTAAGACTTAATATTGGTGTTATTTAGCTTAATAACATGTTCAAATAAAGTTTTTTTATATATTCCTTTTTTTTTTTTACAAACGATAGGATAATCTATAATAAGGAAAGATGGATTTGAACATGAGACCTCAGGTGCTAGGTCGAAGACTCTTAACTAATTGAGTTATACGTCACTTGCTATTTTTTTTTAACTTTTAATATAACTAAAGTTTGTTTTGCAAAGTTTTCCTTTTAGTGACTCGGCCTAGCACGACCCAAGTGTTAACCAGACATGGCCACGGGGTTGGGCTTAATGTTTTATTAAGTAGGTCGATCCAAACACAATTTGTTAATTAAGTGGGTTGGTCCAAACACAACCCAAGCTCACATGGGCTGCCTTTAAATGAGTCAGGATAGCCCGTTTGACACCTGGCGTAATCTAAATCAACCTGTATATATTTAATTTACCATTAGTGTCGCCACAATTAATATTAAGATACAATGCATTTAATTAATAATAACTAGCATATGCCCCACACTTTGTGTGTGAAAATGATTTTTATTTTTATTTTAAAATGGGAAGAAGAAAGGGAGAAAAATGAATGTGGATTAGAGAGAGAAGTTTTCTTTTTTATATTTTGTTTTTCAAAATTAGACGTTGTTAGAATCACCCTTTAAAGAGGGTTTGAAAAACAACTGTAAAAGTTAGTTTGTGTGAATTTATTTTACTGTCCATGATTTTATTTTGGTAGAAGACAAAATTGTTTTTTTACACCTTTTTTTTTGTTGACAAAAAGCGTTTTATTAATATAATTTAGATACGCATTAGAAGAAGAAATGGAAATTTGGATTAACCAGTCAACTTTTCTATATAAAAGGTATGAAAATATTGAGAGAGAAATTCCATATATTACGTATTCCAATTAATTCTCCTTTAGTCTAAAACCCCCATTTCCAATGCCCACAAGTCCACACATCTGCTCTTTGCCATCCATACACATCAAAGGTACCTTTCTCACTCTATTTTTCTGTATGTGTTTGTGTTTGTGGGATAATGTTAGGTTTGCTTAATTTACAGTTTTTTAGTGCATGAACCATTCTTTATTTTAGTACGAGAGGTTTGCGAATTTGTCATCTCGCTTGTTGGTTTTACGTAACTCTTATTCTAAGAAAATTCACCTTTTTAGCAATGTATATAATCGTCTATTTAATTATGTGATGTCAAAATTAGACATATATTCACAAATCGGGACACTCAAGAATCTCTTCATGTTCTGGGATGGAACCCTATGATCTTGTCTTCATGATTTTAATTTCCTTTTACCGTAATGCTTAATTTTATGGTTTTTTTTGCTGTGCAACCAAAAACGTTGAGACCTCTGAGTTTCTTTATGTAATATTTTATCAAAATCATGTAAGAGCAACCATACACGCTCTATAACAAACTAGCCAAGAACATAAGATTTAACCAACTAAATCACAATCCATTGCTCCAAATATATTCTGTATATGCAAATACTGAAGTAATATCTGCAACACATACCTTCATCAAAACCAACCAGGACTCGTTGTCCTCTTCTCGCCAAACTCGTTCCTCTGCAACAAGCACAGCAGCAGCAACAACACTTGTGAGATGAGATATCTCATCTCTCCTCCTTGTCGTCCTACAGCAGCACACATGTTCTTCACGGCATTGATCACAGGAAAGAATAGTGCTCGGAACCTTGTACTCAAGGTGAAGTTCAGCAAACTTCGCCATAAGTCACCATAATGTGATATAGCTTCAATGGACAAGTGCCCAGCGGTCACTGATTTGTTCTCGTACACTGCAGACATGTCGGTAAAAGAAGTAGACATACCAATCGACACACAAAACCTTCTCCTCTCTGCAAAACTCAATGCTCTCGAAGTTATAGGTAATTGGAACAATAAGAGCGCGTTTTTGTGAGAGCAGGGGCTTGTGGTTTTTATACTACAAAATTTGGATTACCCTATAATAATCCTACAAGGAATACAAGACCAAATCCTTGTACAAGTATGAGTTCTATTCTCAAGCCAACAATAGAGTTTCAATCCAAACCAAAGTTGAATTAACTCTTATAAACACATTAAGACCTCTTTATACCAATCTGAAATAACAATGATTATTACTAAACTGTGAGAATCACACTCATACTCTAACAAATCATCCATACTTTCCTGTTAAAAGAAATAGCAATTGTGAATTGTTATAGTTGGTACTACACATGACATATTACAAAGTGTTGTGTCTTGAGTTACATATGCAAAAGAATGAAATATTGCGACGGGAGTATGGAATTCGTTGAGGAAGTTTTAAGCTGGGTTGGAGACTTGAGCTCAGGAAGTCACGGCTGCGATGAACTCGCACTCGAACCACAATACGAATACTATCAAGAACCAGAACCCTACCAAGAACAAGGGCACAAGCACGAGCACGAACAAGAACAAGAGCAAGAAGAGAATGATGAGCAGCCTGCTGGAGAAGATCAGAAAGAGGAAGGGAGGAGAAGCAGCAACGACAAGAAGGATATGAAAAACGCAGCTACAGCAGCTGCATTGGGACTTGGGAAAGCCAAGGTGGGTGCTGAGAAGGCCAAGGAAAAGGTCAAGGGAAAAATCAATTGGATTAAAAATAAGTGTCACCACAAAGACAAGGTTTCCAAGTGACCAAATGTCGCTAGCTAAATGTTGATGAAGTGAAAATAATGAGTTCTCCATGTTGCAAAACATGATTAGAAGGAATAAATTCATTTTCTGTGAAGTTCGATTTATGCTTAGTTGATATGGTATTATCTCAACGTGAAATTTTTTTATTTGCCCTTTTCTAGTCGTCATGGGAAAGAAAGGCAGAAATAAGAAATGAGATTCTAATTATATTCCCATTGTTTAATATTCTGACTGGTTCTTGTCCATTTTTGTTTTCCAATCGAACCTCGAATTATTCTGATAAGTATTTGTAAACACGAAATTTCAATGCCTACAATATTTTTTCAATTTTATTTTAATTATAATCCCATTGTTTAATATTCAAAAGAAATCAACTCTCAAATCTACGTATATAATCATTAATAAAGTTTCAAATTTGGTTAGTAGAAACACCGACACAACAATGTGTATCTTAACAAATGGTGCAACTTTGCTCACCCCTCCTAAATTGGGGGTGATGCTCTCTCCCCCATTGATTGTAGTTCGACCGGTTAGATTTAATTGATTTAAAACACAAATTTTGAAATTTAATCTAACCTAAAGGCAATCAATGGGGGAGTGTTGCCCGCACTTTAGGGGTTGAGCAAATGCACTCCTTAAAAAAAATATAATGGAGGCATATATACTTTAGAGAACCTTCCACCACCACCAATTTGAATTAAGTGACGGTGTCAAAAATTTATCTCAATTGGAGCAATATAAACCTTAATGTTATCTTCTGTCTAACGCTAGCAGTGTTCTAATATATAGCGAGTGTGTAACAATGTTCTTATTTGCAAAGTATTTATACCTCGTATGTTGATGGTTAAAAGACATTCAAATTTCATTCTCACTCGATTCGGTCCTTCTTAAATTAGTTTACAAATTAATATGAAAAGGAGGGGGCAGAGGGAACATAGTGATGACTTTCTGAGGGAGTAAGAACCCTTGGTCCTAATGATGTAATGGTTTATGTGAAATTGGAGTCCAACTCAGAAGTCGGAAAATTCAAGTCAAATGGAGATGAGCTCAATAAGAGTCTCATGAGTTTCGTTTCTATAGGAAATATGAAACCCCAAATTGTTATAGGAATCAAACTCAAACAACCTGATTCTCATAGCCCACATGAACCACTCTGGGAGGTTTAAGACTAAGCATTGAAGCAAGTAGGATATCTTTATTCTACAAATTTAGATTCAATTTTTTTGTTGAACACTTGAATTAGATTACAAAGTTGCAAAGAAAAGGCTTAAGCAGCAATTTTGGGATCTACGTACGCACACAGAAATAATCCATCGAGTCGACTGAAAGATAATTTACATCACTTGCAAATTCTTTTATTTTTCCGTCTTCAGAATGTCCCGAATGTGTTCTCGCCGCTATACGTCATGTAAAGAAAGCCATCTTCATCCTTATTTTCCTCATAAATAGTAGACATCGTAGCGGCTGCAACAAATCAAACAAGAAGTATCTATAAAACTGATTATAAAATAGTAACCTATCATATCAGAATTTCTTGTTTTGTAGTAATCAAGTATATTGAAGAGAACAGAGCCATAATAGAGCCATTATATCTCACCTGTGGGTGGCAAAATATTCTTAACAAAAATGAAAATAGCCTTCTCAGCACTGAGCTTGATCCTTTTCCGGACAACGTACACGAACTGGCCAATAGTCAGATCAGCAGGCACCAGGTATCTACATCCAGGAAAACCAGGCACAAATAATTTGTTACTTAATTTTGTCAAAAGATAATAAAAAAATATTTGGAGTAAGAGGACAACAATAGGTGTAACAAAACAATCACGTACGTTGACTAATTAGAGCGTAAACACGTAAAGACAACAAACAAAATTTGCACAACTTATATGATATCCAGAATCCAGAGATGTCACAGATAGAAAGCAAAGAGGAAAGCGGTTCTCAAAATGTCTATGAGACGAACAAGTATTAGGAAACAACTTACTTTTTCTTGTCAATTTCAGGCACATCACTCTTCTCAGCCCTTTCCACAACCACCTGCAGCAGGCAATGAATTACAGAACAAAAGTAGAAGAGAAACATGCCCACAACAGCAATGGAAATAAATAATAATCATACTGGTATTCTGTCAGGATACTTCTCTCTTATGCGAGCAGCTTCGGCTTGTCTCTTTTCTGGCATGTACAAAAACACACACTTTAAACTTCAATACAAATTGTTGAAAAAAAAAAAGACAATTCACATGGGTACTCTGCCACCATGGCCAATAACCCTAGAGAGGAACTTCAGCACAGATTTGCATATATATTGAAAAGGAAGTTCAAAAGTATTCAAGATCTGGAATTTGACAGACATAAACCATCTAGTTGATTGTTCTTCCATAGGTACACTATATAATTTACATATACCTTTAAATACGAATCAACAATTTCTATATGACTATTACCGAAGATTCATCGTAAGTTAGGGCTGCTCAACTCAAATCTTTTTGTTTTTCGACAACATCTCAGGAACGAAATCATTACCAAGAGTTAGTGACAATGGTTTTCTATAATAGAATTTGTGACAGTGTGCCACATGGTGTTTGTCAACAGTTTCTCAGACACCAATCATATAACAAAAGTAACAGGATGAAGAACAAAAATTACAATTAAAACCCAGAAGGGAAAATATATAATTCTTGGGGTTTTGGCCTTCTGCTGCAGGTTTCAAGGTTCGTAAGACCAGTCTAAATTCAGCACCGTAAAAGCACCTTACTTATATTTATCTTTTCTTGATATTAGAGAATAGTAGAGGATATGGGAAAATTAAAACCTTCAGAGGACTTATGCAGAATATTACACAGAAGAGAGCAATCAACCAACCCATAAATAATGTAAGAATATAGCTAGGGTTCCTGACGATCAAGAACTATTCTACAACTCCCACACCAAAAAAGAAAAAAAAACAACAATTCTGAACCTAATAAAAAGCACACGAGAAAAATCAAATAGTAAAACGTAATAGTTGTGAAAAATTTCTTGTAATTAAAATACGTACCGAGAGGGTGCTCCGTCTTGAACGCGTTTTTGGCCATGGAAACTCCTCTGAAAACCCTGAATTATAGAGAACAAAATAAAAGGAGAAAGTAGGGTTTTAAATAAGTGGTGAGCGTTTAATTAAATAAAAATTGGAGAGAGATAAATATTTTATATAATTAAAAAAGGAAGAAAATTACCAAATGCCCTCCCACGTAAGCTTGTGTAACAAGTTAACAGATAACTTTGACACATGCCAGAATTGTATTTTGAAAAATAAGTTTGGAGTCAGTAAAAATGACAGAACCCAAAGGATGATTTTGAACAAGAATTTGCATTAACAACAATACTGTGAGACCAAACTTAGATTTGACAAGTAACTTATCTACCTGTAATCTCCAAGCAAGTTCCAATCTCAAAAACAACCCGCATAATTCAGTTGCAAGCATCTCTCCGGTTCCCAAATTAGAACAAAATCCAGTTAATTACCTATTTTCCATCAGAATCTCATGGAATACCCCCTGCTTCAATAGCATTAGTATTACCCTTCATACAACCATGCATCAACATTCAACTTTATCCAACCTGTAGGACAGACTACCCTTAATTTATAAATAATTTCGATTAATATTAACAAATATTTTACCTTTATTATATTAACTTTTATCATAAATGGTTGACAAAGAACCTTATTTTATCAAATAGGTAATGTTACGGCAATTTACCCCCTCATTCAAATATTTTTCTCACCTAATTTCATTAAAAATAGAGAATTAGGCGATATTAAATTTTAGAAAACTACGATGTAGGACATGGAATGTCCGCTCTTACACAAAGTGAAAAGTTCTAAACGCTCTAAGAGCCAATATTGCCCCTCACTTATTGACAATTGAGAATCACCAAGTTCAATTGTCTCTCATCACTTGGTACTACGGTCCAGTGATATTCATCTTCACTTGTAAGTAAGAGTTCATATGTTCGATTCTGGTCAAAAGTGAATTTGAACCACATTATTGCAAGCCCAATGTGAGGCTTAGCTCACTCTCTCACCCCCTTAGTGTAGATAATATCATTTGTTCAGAAGAAAAAAAAAGTTCAATTGTCCCCAAACGACTTGTAATTCAATTGATTAAGGGTACACTCCTTTGGGAGTAGGAATATCGTTTGTTTTTAAGGTACATAATATTCTAATTAAAAATACAACAAAAAAACTTAGAACAATACGTGTTAAATCACCTACACATATTACAAGTGACTTGTAATTCAATTGATTAAGAGCTTTCACTCCTTACACACATGCTCTAAACTGTTCTTATGTCGTAATTTAAGATAAGCAGGCTCATTCTTGACCGAGAGAAAGTTTTATAGGATGAACTTTGCACCCTTCCACATATAGAGAGAAAGACTTAAGTCCATATTAGGCATTATTTCCACTCAAGTGGCCAAAACTTTAGTCCGTAGTAATGAAGGAAAGGGGTCATCTCCAGATCTCTTTCATCAAATTCACCCAATCAAACAATTCGGACTTTTGAAATTTGATCCAATGGCTAAAAACAAGGGACTCCTTTAAAAGTTATAATAATTTTAACCGTTTGATCAAATTTCAAGGGCCTGGATTGGATGATTAGGTGGATTTGGTGGAAGGAATCCGGAGAGTATCCCTTTCCGTAATGAAAATGTTCTTGAGCTCCAACTTCTCCATTGTCGTAGATGATGAAAATGTATGTTAAGACAGGAAGATTACACATCGAGATAGGATCATTTTCGTACGTTTAGATTTGCCAAAAACGTCATCCACACTCCAAATGACCTCCTTGTCATACAGGAAACATATAAGGATAGAAAAGTAACTAAACATAAATTCTACCAAAGGTCAAGACTTATTGAGATCTTTCGGAGATTTATTCTTGACTTAATCTCGACCCTTCCTCTTACCATAAAGGGCCCCAGCTATTGAATGATGTTTAACGACATCAAGACATTGTCACTTAATCTCTCAATATCTCAATCTTAAAATGACCGTACATGACATGTTTTACATTTTTTTAACGCATCTCGTCGCATCTTACCAAAATTCATATATTTTGTAGAGTACTCCACAATGTCGTCCACATTATGACATAACTCTGTCACAAGAAACATGCAAAATATATAAAACCTTTGTCATATTTTTTTCTCTTTCATGTGATGTGAGAGATAAAAAATAAGAATATACAACCAGTTATATAGGAAAAAACCCAATCAAGCATAGTAAGTGCAACAATGTAAATCATCCTCATCAATCTTTTGGTGTTAGTGTCTCATTAGTCAATATTAATTAATTTTTTTAATAAACTTGACAGGTGCAAATAAAAAAATTAGTTGTGTGGTAGCATGACATATATAATGCATGTCAATTATTATATTACGTGACTGTATTTCGATACTATACAACAACTTTTCATGCAACTCGTTTCATCAATCTTTTGGCAAGTCATTTCCTTACAAAGTTGCCCATAAAACTTTTGAAAATTGCGGACCAACTTTTTTCCATCTCTGACCTCTCACTTACACTATATGGCAATGGGGTATGATGCTAACCGAGTACCTTATCATGTGTGAAAATTCAGTACTGGGTCTCAATTTCCAAACTCCAAAGCCGAACAGTAATTCACCAAAATGATGGCACAAATTGACAATTAGAATTAGGGTTTCAAATTTCAACTTTCAGTGCTGCAACCTAAACATAAAACGCATGGCATGGCATGTCACCTGTATATAGCTAGTCTAGCGCCTACAAAGCTAATCAATGCCCCCATATTGCAGAGACCTTTAAAAACACTGTTGAAGAAAAATATAGAGTGATAGCGGTGAAAGGGTTTTTGAATCGAACCAAAAAAACCTAAGAGACTGAAACCAAACCAAAACAAAACTTTCCGAAACAAAACAAAGGTTCTCTATGTTTGATACAAAATAACATAAATGCGGATTGAACAGAACGAACATCTCTTCTTCCCCTACCCCATCATCCATAAATGCTCAAATTAAAAGCCCCAGATTGTCCGTGAACCTGTTTTTATTTTTTTTACTTTGTTTTTCTTCAAAGATTCTTGTACCTTGTTCAAAATTAATATTCCCAACTTCCTTTGTTGCAAGGTGGTTGTAAATTTTAATGCAACTTCTTCAATGCTACCACCACTACTAACCGGTAGCCACCTCTCTTTGTTGGGCAAAACCTTCTTAAAGAGACATACATTCATCTCTCTCTCTCACTCACTTTTTCTGCTATGCCTGCATTATTAATATGTTTAAGTTCTTCTCTCCACCCACTGCCCCATTTCCAAATTACCTCCTTTCTTCTCCTTTCACATATTCTGTCAGTTCTTATTCCAAGCTCGTATCAATTTATAAGCAGTAATTTTACAACCTAATTTTTGTGTTTTTGTCTATTTTTCAACCCATATTAAACTCTTTATTTTGTAACACATAATGTAAGTTCATATACTTCCAATCTTTTTCTTCGGGAAGTGATTTTTGACCTCATGTTTCTTGTTCTATACTCAGCCCTTTTTGTCCGGGATTGAAACAAGGTGAAGAGTGCGAAAGGAGAAAGCGGAAGTGCAAAAATCATTAACTTTTTGTTTTCGCTCCAAGTTTTGATTTGTTTTGTTTTGTGTAAAGATGAAAATGATGTGTTTGTTTTGTAGCCTATTTTATAAAAAGATGCATGGAATGGAAGCCAAAGAAAGAGATGGATTGGGATCTGTTTGAACGGGATATTGGTCCGGTTCAATAAGAAAACAGTGCTCTCAAAGTGCTTGAGCTCGGCTTTTTGATTGAGCCGTGCCAATATCACGTGCCACTGTTCCTCTTTTCATATATCCCACCCGTTGCTCTATTCCAATTCAAAGGTACACACTTTCTCATTTCTATTTTTTGTTTTCATTATTCATCTTGACATAAATTAGGGTTTTTGAATTTTGTTCAGTGAAAGTTTGTCGGTCGAGTTGTATTACGTTGATTGACCGATTACTCACACTCTGCAATATTTGCTCCACAGTTGAGGAAGGGAGTTGTTAATAGCACTCTAAAAATGTAATTTTGCATTATTTTGTATGTTCTTACAAAATTACAGTACGTAATGATATTTTTAGAGTGTCAACAACAATTCTCTAACTGATTTACTAGTAACTCTCAGAATTCTGAATACTGGGATTAGAGCAAATGCTTGACCATTTTATTGTATGTCGGCAAATTTTGTCGAGTTTCTCACATACCTTTCACCAAAAGAAGTGAATTGTAATTTCGATGAGTTGTCATTTTCTTCATAGGTTAATGCGGATGAGAAGGCTACTTCAAAACCAACGTCTTGGATTGGCTTTGTATGTTCACAGTTTGGTTAAATGAAATCTTGTGTGCTACTTTTAGATGCTAGATTTTACCAGTTTGTTTATATCATGCCATTTTTTGTTATGAAGACAAAGATTACTCTACAGTAAAATAGACCAGGGATGATTCTAAATTGTTATGCATATGGCAAGAAACCGCATATTGCCAAATGTGCGTCCTGGTGTGGCAGTAAATTAAGGGCATAGCTGTTTTGTTCTGTTGTAGTAAAGTTTTCTGTGTTTTTTTTTTCTTGACTTAAATTGTCCTCATAAAACACCAACTGTACTTTTGACACTGTCCTAAGTAGTTTCTTCTAATGAAGAAAGTAATTGTACTTTTTGTCTTTTACTGTGCGCCAATGTATAGTGTGCATCTGATGAAATAAATGTCCTACTTTTTTTCCAAAAAAAAAGAAAAGAAAAGAAATGAATGTCCTAGCAAAGATTCAACAACCAAGAATCAAATATTGTATTTGGATGACAAAATTTAAGATTATTAAGAAATTCAAAAGCGATAAAAATAGAAATGACATGATTTTATTTTCTAGAATTTGTGAATTTTCCTATTTGGTTAAACTAAAAGAAAATGTGGTCCAATATTCTAGTTGATAGGGTGTTAGTTTCACCCATGCGTCCCGTGTTCAAAATTCTCACTCCCCCTGAATTATTGTAAATATTTTCAAACCTTCCTCCTCCCCTTAATAATAATGAATTTTAAAAAATAACCTAAGGGAACAATGAAATTATAATACGAAATCATATGTGTGTAGTGGGGACGGCGGCAGCGGCAGCGACGATGATGATGGGTGATGGCGTGGGTAGAAGTGGTGGCCGCTGCAAATTCCACAACGGCATGTGGTGGTGGGGCATCTGTGATGGTGATGATAATGATGGGTGCTGGGCCGGTTTGGTGACAAGTGTTCGTATGTGGCCACTCATGGTTAAGTTTTTTTTTTTTAAATTTTTAAACTCCCACTTATAGAAATTAGAAAATGAAGCATATTTACATAGAATTTAAACTTAGGAATTGAAGGTTCTAAATTTCAAGTTTTTTTTTCACGTGAAAAATTCTAAATTTTTATGTTTATGAATTGAAATAACAAAATTAGTGCATGTCAATTTATAAATTCTGTTTTTTTGTCTCATTCAATTTGGATTTCATGGGATTTTAGTAGACTTTTTTTATGTGATAGATTTCAAAGGATTTTAAAAGATTCTCAATTCTATATGGATTTCGTCAGATTTATATGGATTTCTAATATAAATTTCTATGGATTTATATGGATTTCTTTCGTGGACTTCTCAAGATTTATATGGACTTCTATCAAAGATTTCTTAGGATTTTACTCTTAATCATAGACTGGGAGACATCTAATCTAAATAGGATTGCTATATGGTAGTTCATTCTCATAATCTCCACAATAGACCAAGAAATACTAATTGACGAGTCTACTGCTTAGAAAGTGTAAGAAGGTCACACACTAATCTAGAATCAAATAACAATGAAATACAAATTCATTTAAGAAAAGAACAAAAAATACTGATATAGAAACCTGAGAAAAAGTGAAGAGTGTTCCACGAACACTACGATCAAATAGAGTTCGGATTTCCTCAATTGGGGGAAGCCGAGCAGCCTTTTCCGTTAACAACAACCCAAAATCAACAGAGCTAAATCCTACTTTCCCACATTCAATTTCCTACACTTATAGTCTAATAGCAATAGTACATTATCCAAATTCAACAGAGCTAAATCTTACATTCTCACATAATATTATTAATTAAATTAAACACATCATTCATTAAACATAATCCAACATAATTCAGTTAACAAAAAGTATGAATAAGCCAATTAAACATAATCCAAAATAAAACGAACAAAAAAAACTAAATGTATCATGAGTCCTATCATTTCAAATTATAGCGTATCCAATTTGATCGCTCTTCAGTACATCTTCATAAATGCATCCTTTTTGGTTTTAGTATTGAGCAAAGTGACCGCTTGATTGCGAGCAGGTTCATCCAAATTTGGGGTTTCCTTGATGGCATCCCATATAGAATTTTGTCTCTATCTATCCTTATCCATTTTCTCCAACAGACTATGGACTCCTCAGAAGACAGTGGCAATTGAACCGAGAGTAAGTGAAATATTTTCCATAATTCTAGCTTAATTAGTGGTCTCAGCTCAGATGATTTAGTATTCCCTTGGTATTGGGTTCTGTTTCGTTTCCTACGGTTGGTGATTTTTGGTGGAATATTTGAGCTAGTGACCTGAGTGGGTAAGAATGAGGATGATTAATCAAATGATGAAGTTTGGTTTGATGCTTGGTTTTGATTTAGTACAAAGCCCCCATTTTCCTCATCGTAAAACAAGTTCTCTATTCCAACTTGTTCATCTTCCTCTATTCCACCTTGTCTATCTTCCAATACAAAAGTTCTTGCATTAGTTTCCTCACCTAATCCCAATGAGTGCTTTCCAGTAGCAGTTGCATTCCCAAGTACGATTTACAAATCTTCAAAGTCATCACAAGATTTTTTACGAATGCTTCTTTGGTTTGGGTGGGCCTACAAAATATACAAGAAAATCACAATTGCTCAATAAACTATAAGTATACATTCAAGTTACCTATAATATTTTAAATAAAAGGCAAGAGGCTCACCCTAAAGTATTCCTAAACTTCATCATTAGCAACAAATCTCTTTGTGTTTGCATCCCACTCAAAGCCAGAGTTGTTCCCCATAAGCTGACGATACTTTCCATATTCTTTCTTAAAATATCTCATTCGACTTGTGTGATGTTTATAAGTTTTATTACACTTTAGTCTTTCATTAAGTGTCGGAAGTATTCTTGTCGTCACAATCTCTTTGGTTAGCAAGCAATTAGCATCACGCCATCCACGCAATGTAGCTTCAACGAGCAATTGTAACAACACTTTGCTCTCTTCCAAAGTCCAAGTGCTATAATCACTCTTGGCCTTCACTTTTCCAATTTCTTGTTGTTCGTCTCCCATTTCTAATTACTAGTATGATGGAAGCAGTAGCAGATCAATTCAGGACATACTTAACCAAAATCATCTTAATCATATAATATGCAATGCGTTAATAAAGCAACAAAGTACCTTAATTAACCAAACAAATACAATAAACTCTAGTCTAATCATAATAACCAAATTCATGAAAAAATGCTAATCATAATAACCAAATTCAATAAAAACAAACAAAAAAGGGAAAACTATTCAATCTAAACTCTTAACAAATGAATAGAATAATGTGAATGGCCTGTGAATGATCATTTGCAGAAATCAAAAATCAACGTACCATATCAACAACAGTCGGAAAGAATTTGCAGAAGTTGATATATACAAAAAGAGAAACAGTTTCCTCAAGCAAGAGAAACAAGAAATTATAAAAAGGGACAAATAAAAGGTAAAAACATCTATGATTTTTAACGGTTTGTCAACAAAAATGAAAAGCTCAATTTAGCTAAAAAAAACCACACATGCAAGTGGAAAAAAGAAACATTTACTGTATATTTTACCTAAGCGCACAAGAAACTGCTTCTGAAATCCAGTCGTGATGACTTTTCAAACCTGCAAGTCAAACACACAATTGTTATGCACAGATCGGCCTCAAAAATACCAGAAACGCCTAAAAATAGTCCAAAACGCACAAAAGCTCTTAGCTACAAAATATTGAAGTCCAAAAAAAATTGGAATAAAAGAAAATCAAAGCAAAACTTGAACTGCGAAATCAACCGGGTCTAAAACTCTAAGTGCATTGTTCAAAACACATAAAAACAAGAGAAAAAGCTGCACCTTTTAGAAAGCCTTTTCTTCTTATTCTAGAAAACAAGACAGAGGTTGAACTTTTCCAAAAAAACCTAGACAGAAAATGAGGTTTTCAACTGAAGCAGCAGCCATAAGAGAAACCAGAGAAAAGACTGAGCTGAGAAGCGTGAAATACCCAAAAGCCAGAAGAGAATAACAAAGTCGAAAAACACCGATGCGGCTCACCTGAGAAACCCTAAAACGGCTAAGAGAGATGAGACTAATGAGATTGGCGACTGAGGAATGAGCTATCAAATTAACCGAAAGCATTATTGCAGTAATCTGTGAAACAAATAAACCATACAAATTGGGAAGAAACCTACAATACCTTATGGCGATAGAGGAAGATGAGAGACAAAGGATGTTCCGCTTCTATGATGAACGTGAAAAGAAATCACATGGGGTAGGGTTGGATTCTTGATGGCACCTTGTGTTTATACCACCCAGTCTCAAATACCTCAAAATCCTTCTGCCATTAAAATCCTAATAAATCTTTGACATTCTCACTATGCCTAGATTTGAATGTATTCTTTAAACTCTTAATCGACTACCCCTTGATTTGGGTGTATTCTTCAAAACCCTCTTAAATCCTAATTTGACTACACCATGATTTTATAATCTTTTAAAATCTTCTTTTTAAACTCTAACCGACTACACCCAGATTTTAAAGTCTATTAAAATCCTATCAAATCCTAATTTGACTACACCCCCTTTAGTTTCACCCATACGTCATGTGTTCAAAACTCTCACTCCTCCTGAATTATTGTAAATATTTTCAAACCTTCCTCCTCCCCTTTAATAATAATGAATTTAAAAAAATAACCTAAAGGAACAATGAAATTATAATACGAAATCATATGTGTGCAGTGGGGACGGTGACAACGGTGATGATGGTGGGTGATGGCAACAACAATGATGACGTGGTGGAGGCGGTGGCTGCTGCAAATTCCACAACGGCGTGTGGTGATGGGGCATCTGTGATTGTGATGATAATGATAGGTGGTGGGCCAGTGGTGTTGACAAGTGTTTGTACGTGGCCACTCACTATTAATTTTTTTTTTTTAAACTCCCACTTATAGAAATTAGAAAATGACGCATATTTACATAAAATTTAAACTTAAGAATTGAAGGTCCTAAATTTCAAGTTTTTTTTTTCACGTGAAAAATTCTAAATTTCTATATTTATGAATTCAAATAACAAAATTGGTGAATGTCAATTTATAAATTCTGATTTTTGTCTAAATTTCAAGTTTATTTCTTTCATTCAACCGTAGCATAACAGTCATGGATCTCATTGTGTCCCTACTAGAAAATCCCTATTGTAAAGTCCTAGCGAAGGTAATTGCTAATTCTAATACTAATGCAAATGAAGTCGTTTTCAATTTTCTGTCTTTTTCTAGTTAGCATCCAAATACATGCTTGTGAAAAGTAAGATAATAAAGATCGATCTTGTGTCGTTATAGAAAGCAAATTCGAACCATCAATTTGAGCATCTGAAACAGGCATGAAAGCAACACTCTTCCAAGTTAAAGAGAAAGACTTGGCTCTTTAAGGATTGAAGGGAACTCTTCTCTAAAATACGTCGTGGCATACTCATAAAATTTTGTGCTTTTAATCAAAATTATTCATATTATATATTATTTTGTAAAAGATCATTTCTACAAAATTAATTAAAACTAAAATCGTTTAGTCTTCAAACTGTATAAAAACAAATGGATGGATGTAGTAAAAGTATTAAGAACCATCTGTCTATTTGCAACAATTAGTTGACTAAACAATCTTAACTTTGATTAATTTTTACAACAATGATTGTTACATAATAATTTATAATATAGTTTTGATTATACACATAAAGTTCTGTGAATAGACCATAAAGTATTTTGAGAAGTAGCTAAGCTCTTCTCACAAGGTAATTCAGCCCAGTTACTTCTTATGTTTCTTTGTCATATTTAGCAGAAAAGAAAAAAGATAGTGTCGGATTAATTAGGCCATCTCTTACCGAAAGGTTTATAGGGTCAGATGGTAAAAAATAGCTCGAAAACTGTCTCCAACTGAGGACCAAACCAAAAATTGAATTCCAACGATAACTAGTTGACGTCAGCTAGCCGTTATTTTTGAATTTTTTTTTTTACAATTTACTATTTTTTTTACAAATTTTTATTTTTAAAAATATTTTATTTTTAAAAATATTTTATTTTATTTTCCTATAACTTCATAAGCCATTAAACAACATTAAATAACATTAAGTAACATTAAACAATATTAAAATAACATTAAACAATATAAAAATTATACAACATAAAAAAACATTTAATAACATGAAACTTAAACAATATTTTTTAAAACATTTAACAACATAAAACTTAAACATCTACTCCATGCTTCTTTTGGCCAAAAAAAAAATTTCAAATCAAACGACTTGTAGCAACGATTAGCTGACATCAGTTATAGTTGGATTTGAAATATTTTTTTTCGGCCAAAATTTTTTTAAAAAAAATATTAAAAAAATTCTCATTTTTTCCCTATAAATTTAAGTTGTAGTTTTTAAATTTAAATAATAAATTATGTTTGGCCTTATGACCCTTTAGCCCTCGGTTGGAGATGGTTTTTTGTGACAAGGCTAAAATGAGCCATATGCCCCTGTGGCTCTCTGTTGGAGATGATAAGAAATATGGCCCTGCACTGTTCATTAAAATATTAATTTCTTGGAGAGCCAAATGGCTAAAACGAGCTATATGACCCTCCTTCAGTTAGAGATGACCTTAGTCTCTGTGTTCCCTGTTGGTTTTTGTTTTGGACGTTTGATATTTTTCATGTAAATTACAATTACAGAAGGGACATTGTTATTATTGAAAATCTGAGAGAGATTTATAAATTTCTTGTCTATCTCTTTCAATACGTGACACTGCGCAATATTTTTTGTAAAACAAGAGGAAAAACCTGGATGACACCATAGGAGTATATTCCAGCTTGATCATATGATGAGAAAGACAGAGAGACATTACAGCAATTACACACAATTTTGCCCAGAACAAAGAGAAAAACTAAGGTGACAAGGGTGTCAACGGAGGTGTATATTCCCGCCGAGTGAGTATGCACTGATCGCATGTCACTCATTAAGCACGTGATGAGTGCTCGAACTCACACGGCAATATACATATTGCCCTCGGTGACATGCAAGAATGTGCCGAAAACAACGGTGGAGCCACGGATCGTGTCAGATGAGTCACAAGATAACTGGGAAAGACATCAATTCAAAATAATATGTATGTTCATATTCATATACCAAGGGAAACAAGATTGTACAAGAAAGGCTGTAAAAGCTCCCAGAAAGATATGAATATTTATTGTTGCATTTGTTACCGTAGAAGAACTGTAACTTACAGGTTGGCTCTTCAAGCCTCTCAAAGAATCGTATGGGTTGGGCCCCCTCTATTTTCAATTTAGCAGCTGCTTCATTGTGGCCGATATCCTCTATTAAAATGGAGTTGATCCACACAGCAACTTCTCTCTCTCTCTCTCTCTCTCTCTCTCTCTCTCTCTCTCTCAATATTTTTTGATGTTGTAATTCTCTATATTTCAGTACTGAAGAAGGAAAATGAACAAAGAAAAAAAGACTAGCACACCTGCCTTTATACTGCAGCTCGAAAAGTCTTCCCGGGGTTGGAAGAGGTTCGAGCTGCCTATTTGAAAGTAGCACTCCACAAGGCGTTTTCTCCTTCCCCACACCGGCGGTGGACTTCCTTGATTCTCTCGGCTGACTTACAAATCCCACTGCAGGTCCAATCAAATGAAGCAACACAGATGTTGCCTGCCTGAGCCTTCCACTCACAATCTGCAGCAAACAAATCTCCATTAGAACTTAAATAACTCTACAATGAACAAGCATGTGCTCTTATTTTTACACTCAAAATAACTAGAAAGTTCATTAGTACCATGATAATTTTGAATGAGTACAGTATAACTTACCGGGTGGGGTGCCGCAACATAGTCTCCGGTCATCAATATGCTGCACATCGAGTCCAATAAACCAAGCTCCCAGCGAGACATCCTCGTTAGCGTACTTGTGTAGGACATGCCTGACATATGCATACAAATGAGCATCCCAAGTGCAAGAATAGAAAACAATGTTTTAAACAGAACATGTATTTCAATATCCATCCTTAAAGTCCGAAACTTACTGGTTTATTGATATATACGTAGCCAAATCTTTTGAAATAGCATACAGCTGTCCTGTAGCATGACGGAAGTACTTGTTTCCTGGTTCACCAAATTTCCAATACTCAGGTTCATGGTATCTCACTCCCCTGTACGATCAAATAGTCAAGAACACAATGTCAGTTACTTTCTAAAAAATCATCTGAGCATGTCCGTTACTTTCTAAAAAATCATCTGAGCCCCAAAGGAAAAGATAAAGAACAATTATAAGCACTGGCTTACTTTTGTGCTAGAACAGGACCGGATTTCATGCATCCAATGTAGAGGTGCTGTTTCTTTCGGTGTCTGACTAGTGTTTCTCCTAGTGTTGCTGCAGAAAATCGAATAGAGATGGGCACAGTGAGATGAATAAATTGCTCTACCAAGTCTAGGTACACTCAAGTTGGCCATCCAGTAAGATTTTGTAAGCTTAAAACGACATAAGAGTTTTCACAAAGGGTGAAGAGCCTAAGTAGTTTGAAATAGACTACTGATTTGGAAGTATCCATATGTTTCTCAAATGGAAAAAAAAAAACCTAGTTCTTTCACTTTTTATGTCATCGTGGACAATGGTATGTACGGAAAATGTTTATCATTGTAAAAGAAGTTGTAAATTACCAATATTTACGTGGACATCATCATCAACTTTGACATAAAAATCTGCATCCCAAGTAGCAACAGCAGTAGCAAAATATATCTTTGTCTTGGCCGACAATTCGAGGTACCCTTCAACATGGTCCTGCAAAAGAGGCATAGATATGAACATGTTATGTTCAAGACTTCAAGCATACATGTGGAACGAAGAGGGCAATAACAAAAGAAGAACGACTAAAGGACATTACCAGCCTCAGGATATCGCCATGCTTTCTGCCCTCTGCTTCAACAGCTCTGTCTAGAATACCTCCTGACGTGGCACTAGACAAGGAACGGTAAAAACTTGTAAATTCAATTATCCCAATTATCTCAAGACATAGCAATTTTAAGTTGAACCTAGTATTATCTCAAGACATAGCAATTTTAAGTTGAACCTAGTAAGGCATCTAGATTATGAAGGCTTGAAAGTTCTTTTACCCGGAGAGAAAGAAATAGAGAACGTACTGCTACTTCAAACATGTACAACGGACAAACACTGAGTTTTAGACTCCAAGAAAATTTTGTATTGTGATTACATGGATAACTTTCAATTACCAACACTACAGCATTTCATGCCTTTTATGAAATAAGGGTGTTCAATGACACGGAGTTGTGATAGATTGTAAACGGGGGAATTATAGTCTTGGCTTCCATCAGCTATAACTGAATGGGAACCAATGCATTCATGCATAAGTATTCGATAGACTGCAGCCTGGCAGATCAATGACTTAAACTACATCTGCGATGAATTCTATTCTAGCAGACCACAAAAGGTAATATATCGCATGCAAAGAATGCATAGGAGCCCTCCTATTTAACATTAACTAGCAAGAACAAAGATTAAACAGTCACCTATGACCAATGACAAAGCGAATGATGATACCCTTCTCTTCCTCCAGCCTCTTTCGTTTCTCGCCTATAATTCATGTTTTGCATAAGCAAAAGTAATCAGACAACAGATGTAAACAAATCCAATAGAAAACAACAATGGAATTAGGGAATCCATTTATGTACCTTGTGGCATCCACGTAGCACGAACTGAATCTCTTCTTTTCCGGCTGCTAAAAGCAGTATTAATTCCAACAACCATCAGATACCTTCTCTTCCCAGTTGAATCAGTCTTCGAGTCTCCTGATAATGGAGAGCCACTACGTATTGACTCCTGTGTTGCCCTTGCGGCAGCTAATTCCATCTCTAAATTTGAAATAGTCTTATCTAATGTCCTATTTCAGCACACAATCGAAAACTTAGAAATTTAGTTGATTAACCAAAATTGTGAAACACTATGTTCTTGTCCGAGAGAGCAGTAACGTACTGTATAGCATTATGAGTCTTATAAACCTCCCCGATAATGTCCTTATTTTCGCGCTTTACCTCCTTCTGATTCAACTAAAAGCACCAAATCAGATTAACATAGACGAAAACTTCAGATGATGAACATGATATACAAATTTTAAAACATTAGCGAATAACGAGTCTCGTGATGATACGAAATTAAGTTAGGGATAAGACATTACAGAATTCGGATTGCAACCCTCGGAAACCAAATTTAATGTTTCTTCTTCCATAGCTGTTCTCCTTGTGATACCTTTACTTTCTGGAATAGTCCACATTCTGCAACCAGCACATAAATTTTCATCAAAACCTCATGACATCTCAACAACCAAATTTTCATCCTTAAACTTAACCAAAATTTCTCCTAAGAAATTCATGCATGTTTAATCAAATTCAGAAAATAATTAACCATAAAAAAAGATTGAAATTCAGAATCGTCCAGCTAATTAGAACAAAAAAGATCACAAATTTATCAATATTCAAATCCAACATCAAAACCAATAACGAACATTGTTCATAGATCTAAAAATAGAAAGTTAATAAATAAACACTTTCCAATTGAGTAGCCGTTTTAGGGAACTGGCTCGAACCCATTACAGAAGCAAGTATGAAATAACGGATTGATTCAAAACCCAGAAGCAAATAATTTTGAACAATTCGAAAAAAAGTGATGGTAAAATATTAAAATTGTTCAGAAGCAATAGTACCTATTGGTGAAGAACATCCCAGCACAGAAGCAGCTTAAACAAAGAAAAAGGGTCCATTTCTGAGAAATAAATCTTCTAGAAGCAGATGGGTCTCCTCTGCTTTTCCAAGACATCTTCTTCTCCTCCCCCAATTCTCTTCTGCTTCCAAAACAATCAGCTTTCGGAAGCTAAACCCATGAAAGAATGTGGAAGAAGAAGAAGAAGAAGGAGCACTGTTTTGAAAGTGAGAGAGAATCAGAACAGAACAGAGTGCTTCCCTAATTAACTTGTCATTTGTTTTGTTCCTTCCTTAATCCCTTTGCTCACCTCTCCTCTCTCTCTCTCTCTCTCTCTCTCTCTCTCTCTCGAAACTCTACTTTGCAGGCAAGGGACGTTGAACGTTAGTGAGAGATGACTCACTAACTGCTGTTGAACTTAAAGCTAAATTACCAAACGGTGCCTCCCGGACTTCTTCCTTACTAAATGACCTGAGTAACAGTTTCTGAAATCACATTATTGCCCTTGAGCATGTCTTTTTCTTCGCTCTCCCAATATTTTTTAGTTCACTTTCTGCTTCCTACAACACATATATATTGGGTGGGAGTAGGACCATGCAGACAGTCGACCTGTTCTCATCACTCGTATTCACATGGAGAAAATGTGGTTTATGGTTCACACTTCACATTGTGAGATGCGTATGAAGGTTTCTTTTGAAGTAGATTGAGAGTCTCTTTCCATAAGCTTTATAAAGATATGCAATAAGCAATGAACAATGTTTTTTTGGAAATATTATTGATCTACGAGATATTCCTAGTTCAAGTAGTTAAGAGTATTCACTTCTGCATTTCAGGTCTTAGGTTTGATTTTCTTGTCTCACTCAAGTCTTGCTACATCGTCAAGGTGCAATGTTCGAACCGTAGGTGGATAACTATATACCTAATGTAATTTAGAGTAATGCTGTTATTAACGTCGACAAGTGCATGATTGACTCTTAACTAATGTACAGCTCACACGCATACATGTGTGGACGATTTTTTGTAGCATAATTCAAGAATTTTAGTGTTACAAGCATCTACCAAGTGATCCTTAGTAGAGTTGACCATGGACATTATCCATAAAACAATCAAGTAGACAAATACATAAAGAAATTGGGTGATCATTGGTATCCATTTCTTTCCTTTAAGACTTGCAAGTCGCAATAGCACGTTGACCTTTCCTAAAATGCAAGTATTCTTCCATCCATTTTTGACCACATAATAATGTTAGTTGAGTTTAATAATGCACATGGGATCATTTCGAAGGCCTAAAATATGTAATTTTAAACCTCCACTTGTGGTGCTCTTGGATCGCTATTTACTATGTTTGAACAACTAATAATGCACAATATATGATAATGTTAGCAATATATTCGACAATTTTAGAGAGTTTGTTACACAAATGATTGCCATTTAGGGTTTTATCATGACTTTCTAATATCACAAGAAGAACTTTTACCTCATGAAATTCAACTAAAAGGTTAAAACCATTTCTCTTCCAAAAAAAAAAAAAAAGGTTAAAACCATTGCATCTAATGCTATGTTGGTTTTTTAAAGGAAACGGCACGATTAAATGTGTTATACTAAATATGTTTTGAGATTGGCTTTAAGGAAGGACCATAATTTAGGTTTAGTAAATAATTACTCTTAATTAATCCACCTAATTTTACACTTTTTAAACTGTCACAATGCATGTGATCTTGAATAAGAAATGGAGGCCTCTGACATATATAATTCTAAACTCATAATTTTTTGAAATTGAATATTGTAGGATCGAGTTTTGCACGAAATTATTTCATCGGGAAAAGATTAGCCGACGTAACAACAGTTTAGCCAAGAGAAAGAAAAAAGGTCTCGATGGTCATTTTTTTCTTGTAGTTTCAACTAATTACACGCCTAATTATGCTAACGACTAATTCCTGCTAGACTTTATGCAAAACAAAAATAAACAAAATTTAGTATAATGAGTATAAGCTGATATTTCTAGTATTATTGAACTACATGATTAGGATTGAACCTAATAAAACTAAAAAGTTATCACACCATTCCGATTAAGCATATTGTAAATCACAAGTATTCTTAATTCTCATATTTAATTAACAGAAAAATATTTAAAATTTGGGTCATTTTGGTTCCGGTCCCTAATCAACCTAATTGTTGGACTGAAATCTTGTTTGTTTAAATATTTTGATCGAGATCCTTAACATTATTTCAGAGATTTAACTCATGCATTTATGCATTTAATGTCCCACAAATTATGAAATTTAACAAAAAAATATTTTTAAAATATAATAAATACTTAAAATAAATATTAGAGTAACATTGTTCTTCACAGAACTATAGCAAGAAAATAATGTACCCAAGCCACATAATTATTAACATATTTTAAAAATAACTATTGATATTTTAAAACATAAAATAAAGACATATAATTAGCATGGGTACATTTAGCAAAATTAAAAATGGGTACAAATAAATTTAAAAATATGGGTACAAATACAAATAAAACTTAAGGTATATGGGCACAAAAAGAAATTAATATATAGGTACAAATTAAAACTGAAAAGAAATTAAAAATTAAAAAAAAGGATTCCAAATTAAAAATAGGTACAAACTAAGAATAAAAATATATGATAAAAAAATTATCATGGCTAAATATAAATATACTAAATGTAACATTTGTAACACCAAATGAATATATTCAGAAATAAAAAATATTTTATTATTAAAATAATTAATCGTGTTTATTAATACCTAAGGACATTGATCAAAAATTAAAAAGAAATAAAGTTTTAATCAATGGAATAGCAAAAAAAAGATGAAAACCTAATTTCTCCTTAAAATTTATTGGTAAAGAGAGGAAAAAGAAAATAGGAAAGACTTTCAAATCAAATAATTTGAATTTTGGAGGGACATTTGAAAAAGAACAACAAAAATTTAACTCTTTAACCGTGGTTCATGAATTATGAATTGAGATTTGTGAGGGCTCTTAGTTTATAATCATCATACGAAAACAATAAAATAATGGGGGGAAAGAGGCACTTAAAAATTATGAGAATCTCTTAAGCTGATGATAAGAACCTGGTTTTTACACAAAAAGAGAAGCCAAAGGAAACAAGTTAGGACTCGTTTGAAAGTACTTTTAAAATAGCTAAAAGTAATTTTGGGTATCAAAATTACCTAAAAACACGAAACACTAGTTATGTTTTTTTTTTTTATTTCACTTACATTTTTACTGAAAATTCGGTCCAAAAACACTCTCATAAAAAACGATTTTAATAATTTTAAAAGCCCTTTCAAATAAAAATGAGGCTGAAAAAGTAGCGCGTATACGTGATCATATCTAAGCACCTGTTACGTGGCACGATATGATTGGTAGAACCTTAACGTTATTCATTAATCAGGTGACATGTAGTGCTCATTACAGAGGGCTGGACATCCTATATTCTTCTTTCAGGAGAGCAAATTAATTAGCAGGGTTTCAATTTGATTAATGTGTTGGGATAATGGTTCTTGGATTTACCCTCAAATTATATCTGAACAAAACCCAAGTGATTTTTTTATAACTGGAAACTAAGAGTTAAAATTCAGTTTAGTTGGCAGTCTCAATATTGGTCGGTTTGGACCAAAAAATACGCTCATCAGAACTCAAACTTAATAAGTTTGGTTTTTTTCTTTTTTATAACGAAAGAAAATAATTTGAAAACTGTTATGATAATTTGAAATGGAGAAATTTCGATCCAAAATGCATGATAGAAACTTAATAAGTTTAGCTTAGTTAAACTCGAAGTTTGAAAAATACTCAAGTACTACTTCCCTAAACATCAATCATGCTAATAAGCCATCCCTACATTAACATTGAAGTTTTATTTTTCTCCTTAAGAAAGGACAAAAGAGCGCCAATTTTTTTCATTTTGTTTAGAACAATTATGACATTTTGAATTGAAGTTAAAGTTAAACATTCTTTTCTTTGGGTGAACAATTAATTAGGACTTAAGAGCAAAATCCAAACATAACAAGAATGCACTAACTTGAACTTGCAAAACTTTTTTATTTTCTAAAGTAGTCCGCAAACCATCAAGAGATTCGCAATTGTGATCATCTAAAAAAAATCATGATTATAACCAAACTTAATCAAATAATCAGCTGTAAATTTAGTTTCTTAATAAGTATGTTTTATGAGTGAAACATTTCCTTCAACGAAACGCAATTTTATTGTTTGGATTATTTTTCAACTATTTTAAAAGTGTGATGAATGTGTTCCAATAGAAAATGGTGAGTTGTTGATCACTTTGTGGGGGATTCAGTTTTTTTTTTCTTTATCATTTTCTGTTTGGAAGTATTTAAGAGAGAAAAATTGGTGATGCTAGTGTAACAGTAACAGTGCATATGTGTAAGATTCATCTTGAGTTGTCAATTATTATGATAACCGAATTACTTGAAAGTCGCGTAACTTGATTTTTAATTCATTTGACTCTCATAGTTATTTATATTGATTGACAAGAATCATAGAACCAAGATACATTAGTTGACTATTTGGTACCCTAATTAAGTAAGACATATTGTACATGCCTTGGTGGAATAATATTTACGTTGAGTGCTATTATACTCACCCCAGTGTCCTATTTTCCCACTCATATGATAATTTCACCCACCATAAAAAATTAAAAAAGTACAATGTTATTTCCCCACCCACCATTATTCCAAAAATAACCATAATGTTGTAGGCCTATTTGATTGAGCGATCTAGGGTTAGAGAGGGAGAGGGAGGCCGGCCACTTTAGAGAGGAAGAGAGAGATGTGTAATTGTGAGGTGTGATTTATTCACCCCATTGTGCCTCTATTTATAGTAGTAGAAAGGGCAAACCCTTTCCCATAAGGATTACAATACTTAATAAGTAATCTACTCCTAATAGGAATATAAGATACATTCCTAATCTACTAGGATTTACACAATCACATTCCTATTCTAAATAGGACTGCAACACTCCCCCTTGAGTGTGTAAATACTCAAGTAAATGGCGCATCAGGTCTTCAATGATGAAGCAGGTACAGTTGATGAAGTCGTCGGCACAATGGGCGAATGCGAGTCTCAAATCAATGGAAGAATGCATAAAAAGTAAAACTCACAAAACCTCGCTATGGTAAAACCCAAGGTGGGGAAAACCCATAGTCTAAGGAGAAAAGTGAGAAGTTGCATTAAGTCAAAACTATACATCTTTTTGACGCAAGTAGAAGAGCTCTCAAGGGTATGATCAGCCCAGGATGGGTGCCTCGTTAAAACCTAGTTAGGTAGCAAAAACCCAGTGGGAAAAATGCTCCTAATCGTAGGGAAAAAGAGTACATTAAGATCAAGTGAGTATACTTCTGGATACTCCCCCTGAGTTTGACATAACTTTCAAATGAGAACTACAAACATTGCATATAATAGTTAGGCATACCAATTCCTCGGACAAGCTTCTGGAAGGTTGACTTCGGCAGTGACGTCGTGTAGAGGTCGGCAAGGTTGTCTAGGATCGGTTTGCATGACTTCAATCTCCTGATGCTTTGCTGATGTAGATGTAAACGCAATATGTCTTGGTGTTGACTTTGTTGATGTATCATGGCTTGGTCGGGTTGATACATGCGGCATAGTCTTCATGAATCGTTGTCGGGACTCAACGAGGGATGAAAACATAGCAAGTACTACGAACATGCTTAACAAGAACTCTTAACCATGTCTCACTTGTGGCGTAGTGAAGTGAGGTGAGTCTTGGAACGATTTGAAGAATTCGCAACTAAGGTCATATCATGGACTTCCAAGATATTGCGATGTCCCTAACGGTAAAGACATAACCATTTGGGGATTTTGCCTTGTGCGGGTTTGATAAGTAACCAGCGTCAGCATAACAACAAGGCAAGCATCATTTCGAGGATCAGGGGGGTCGGATCCGCTAAGATGCGTTGGGATTTGCCCTCATAATACCTTCAGGGTATGTCTTTAATACCAATTCAGTGGTTGCGTGTAGGCGCGGTGCTGCATCTTTACCAAGATCAACAGCGAAGGAGATGTCCTGTCTAAATACAATGAGCTAAGTACAACGAAGCGCAAAGTTGAACTTAGATATGGAATTTCGGATTCCATAACCTCTTCAAGGGTCTCATTTGCATATAACGTATGGACGATCAAAGGTATACTCAAAGGTAACACATTTGAAGTGTAGTTTGACTGGTAGACCAAGGTACCGTCAGAACAACGCTTTGAACTTCAGGTCAATGCATAAACGAGTTTTCCTAAGATCCTTCATCTCAAATTCCATCTTCGGGTGCGAGGCAGTTTTCTCAAGCTCTTCCAGAGTCTTAGTGAGATTCGTGTTAACGACATAAACTGTAACTCTAGCAATTTGGAATAAGACTTCATAGTTTAACACGCAAGGGCATAATTCATATCCCTGACTGATCAAACAATCACTTCGACGGGTATACCACATCCGTCAGTTTTAAGTGAACGCCTCAAAACAAGTTAAGAGGGTGTTCCGTGGTTTTGGAACTTTTTGAACCAGTCCATGTAATTCTTCGGGAACTTACATGTAAATCTCCGTATCTATATCCCCATGGAGAAAACACTAACCACATTTCATAATGCTGCTATCAATCACAGGACGTTTGAGAGAAACCTTGCGCCGTAAGGCGTGCATCACGTTGCACTATTTCATTCATCTCATAACGCTTCCTTTCCCACTTGTAACACAATAGGGTTACCTTGGGCAGTGTAGGAACGACAGGTCCAATACACACTTTGGTAAGGAATTTGACCTAGATTGTAATCTCAGCTGTCCAATCAGTTCTACGTTGTCACTTAAACAACGGAACACGGTTCGATATCGTCGCTTTTCATTTATGTCGGTAGCTACCATATAAGTGAAAATATCATCGATGATAATCTCATTTCAATTCCATATTTCTCATCCAAACTAGTATACTGGACCAAGAACTTCATGTCTCGGGAGTAATCCGGATTAATCTCATGAGATGGAAATGATTTGAGACAGCGATCGAGTTTAGATTCATAGTTGTGCCGTGTCTTCCTCTTCTAGGGAAGTGAATCCTACGAACTGAATGATCTGTCGTGCTCCAGGCCAAGACAGATTGATTGGCAATCCGCCGTTGTACCAGACCGTCCAACAGGGGCGTCCAAACCGTCCAACAAGGGCGGCACACCCTTCAGGGATGTTAACTCGACGTCCGTTAAGTACGTCTATCCTTGCAGGCATGTTTGCAGCTGGTATATGATCTCGTCACTTTTAGCTAGATCAGAGGAATGCGTCTGGAGCAACATTCTGAAATCTAGAATTCATCGCACTTGCTTATCACACTTGTGCGGTATGGGGATCGAGATGAGACATAGTGGGCAACGTCCACGCAACTTCGCGCCGTTCTACAGGAACGTTGACGTTCTTATCTCCCCCTAACGGCGGGAAGATTGTCTCATTAAAGTGACAACCCGCAAATGAGCGGTAAAGAGATCGCATGCAAGGGCTCGAAGAGAGCTAGTGTGAAAGAGAATCATGATCGACAAAAGATACACATCCTTCTTTGAGGACCCATGGTGGTACGTTGCGGCGGCGCAACTTGGCACATGGAATGCACACCCAAATGCGTAAATACGAAAATCGTCAGGTTCGTACCCAGTAACCAACTGTAACGTCATATAGGTTGAGTGGCAATGGGCCTCAAGGCGGACCAACATAACTGCGTACAAGATTGCATAGCCCTAGCAGAAAAACCGAAAACTTGGTACTTTTACCAAAATTCGGGTGATCATTTAAATTTGCGCTTTATGATCACTAGGCGAGGCTATTTGGGGTGAACATGGGAATTCAATGTTCAATTAGAAACCCAAAACAACATGCAATACTTTATCGAAAATTGTCGATATAAACTCTCTGGCATTATCCAGTCTCCAGGACCTTAAGGGATAAGTAGGGTGGTGAACCCATAATCGGCCAAGAGGTTTAGCAGTAATGTGTGTGGACAAACATGTGACCAGTTTGTCGATTCATCAATCAAAACCATAAGTCTTTATATGGTCCGCATTTTGATTGGATTAGTCCACATATATTCCCTTGAATCCACTATGGAAAATAGGTAATTTCGTATCTTTGCGAGGAATGATATAAAAAATCAATTTCCTTAATGAGCAGGCTTGGCAAAGTGTGCTTGTAGGCACAAGATCCTGACTTCGGGTAAGGAGATGCGTCATAGCATCATTGTTCGATCTAAGTGTCCCAAAAGGTCATGCCAAAGTAAGGAAACTGCTCAATCACCCAGCTCTAGGCCGGCCACATGTGGTGTATTCCCAATTGGGAGACAACCCATTGGCCCCAAATCAAAGCTTCAGGCTTATATTTGGAGGTGGTGCAAAGATATTTCACTCTATTTTCTTTAGTGGTTTCATTTATGATCATTGTCATCTCGAATATCCTTTAAAACTCAACGTCAGGGAGAATTTAAGGTCCCTTAAATGGTGATGCAGTACCATTCATACAACGAGGAGCGTGCCAATGCTCTTAATCAGGTTGGATAGACCTGAAGTCGTTTGTTAGAGATGTGATTTAGGTGTAAAGTTAGTGTGCGTAGTACGCACTCGTCCAGACAACTAACTTTCCCACATTCCTACCTAATCACGTGTTTAATTGAATCGGTCACATGTACTAAGAAACATGATTCAATTAACTCATATTCGAGGACAATATCAATAAGATTATCCATTAGTAAAACATACACCAAACTTGAATCCAAGAACATGGAAAAATGTTCACAAAGTAAATGGTTTACTAAGGGGATTCGGCCAATAAGGCCATCCATGTCAAAATTATGCTCTTCCAACAGAGTTTGTTGGAGCAAAATTAATCTCACATATTGACTACGAGAATGGTACGCCTTAACAACATTGGTAGGGGCACGAACAGGTGCATAACCAATTATCTATTCCATCGAGACGAAAGTAGATTCTGCAGGGTTAAGGTTCGGGAATACTATCCCTTATTCTTGAAGTTTTAGGTCTTAGGTGCCAAGGATCACGCTTCGGGCATGATGCCACACCTTGGCAGGCCCTGATTCTACCATATGTTGTAAAAACAAACTCAAAATTGGATTGTGAGAATGTATGCCATTCGGTGTATCTCTGCCGAAGCAGTGCATCACCATTTGGTAGTCTTTGACCTAACTGGGTCGAGCCATTTGGTAGACTCCAGCCGAACTGAGTCTATACCATTCGGTAGACTCCAGCCGAGCTGGGTCTATACCTTTCTCTCACGTTTGTGGTAGTAATCAGATCCGAGAATTTGGTAGACTTCCACTTTCTACACTACTGCTTCAAGAGCAAGTTAGAAACAAGGAATGACGAGAAAAGTATTCTCTAGTCAAAATTCAATCGGATTTATAAACTTCAAAATTGTACTCATTCATGGACGTAATCATGGTATGCTTCGGGCAATATCTTTCATGATTAAACAGTCCGTAGAAGCGAGCCAAAGAGCCATGGAATCCTCCGTCGAAGGTATTTCCATTTGTAATGCTTCGGGCATAAGTCTTCGAATGGAGATCATGGCGGAGGCTTATTCAGCTCTTCCATGCCATTGTTGGCTTCAATGGTTGCTCAACTTCTTGATAGTCAAGTGGAGATTCACGTCTTGTACCCCACATAAAGTGGTTTCTATTAGAAACGTCCAAATCAGGAAAATCAAACTTGTGACGGTTCGACAATCCACTGAATTTGGAGGGAACAAGATTGTGATTGGTGCTATGGGAAGGAATCATCCATAAGCATCAAAGTTAGAACATTCGAGTTCTAAGACATGGTTTCATGAAAAACGTCGGGTTTTCATGGGTGTATTGTTTTATGAAAAACTTGGGGTTTCAAAGGCACTAAATTCGAAACTACAAGTTCGATTTAGTTTATGAACGTTTAGTTCATAAAAGAGAGGTTCCTGCAAGAACACAGAATGCAATATACAACTAAGTGTAGTGGATTTTGAGGTTCTTCGGGAACTCAAGTGTGAGTGCTTCGGGACTACGAAAGTGAGTCAACGGTTCAAAGAAGAGAAATAAATTATTGAATCGTTAATGTCCAAAAGTGATCTTCAGGTCAATAATTTTGGATTCATTATCAGATTAATGGACTGCAGGTCACTTTTAATTAATTCAATAAATCGGGACCATTCGGGGTCGATTGTAGAAGCAAAAATAATATTAAAATAATATTATTGGGTCGAAAATATAGCCCCAAAATAATTTGGGCTTGGTGTCGTGGGGCACGGTTTGGGTGTCTTAAGCATAAGACAAGGCCCAAAATCCTTGGATGGTGGCTGCAGGCCACGGGTATTGAAGGAAACCCCTAGCCGAAGCTGGGTTTCATATATTGGACCAAAGGGGTGGGCACGAGACAAGGCCCAGCGAAGGCTGGCCTTTGGGTTTGCGCGGGAGAGCCCAGCCGCAAGGCTGGCGCCATGCAGGGACACGGGCCGATGAGCAAGTCCAGATGCAGGCCGTGACATAGAAGGACCAGCAAGCTAGGCTTGCGGGATGTGGACCAGGGACAAGTAGGGCTGCAGGCCCGTGGTCAACCAAACAAGGCCAAAAGCCTGTGGTGTCCTAGCAGCAAAGCTGCTGTCGAGATCCAGAGGGCAGGTTGCCCAGTTTGTGCCGCAAGGGTAGTGTCTAATTGCCCAAAATTTTCGAAATTGTTAGGGTTCCACAAACCCTAATATGCTTCTAATTTATTTCGATTCTTTGACTCACAAATTCCACATAACAAAATATAATTGCGTAATGCATGAAACAAATATATATATTGACAAATATATGAACATATACAATATATATATCGGAAGGTAAATATAAATGTAGGGGTTCATGCATCATGGGGAATGTTTTCATGCTTCAAGGTCGTTTCAAATATCTTACTTTATTTTAAGCGTACCTGATTGGCTGAAAACTTATAAAAGCCTTTGAATTTGTAGAAGATCCTTCTCAGAAAGCCGAAATTGCGTCTCCAATGCGTTGTATCACGTTCAACAAAGAAAAATTAAATTTGAATCAATATCATGTAGATTAATTCAAAATAATAATAAATTAATCACAAAAAGAATAATTAAAACGTAATACTCTCCTAATTGAAGAATAAACTCTCTTTAGCGTAGCGTCAAGAGCGTGCTGATAACGTGTTGTAGGCCTATTTGATTGAGCGATCTAGGGTTAGAGAGGGAGAGGGAGGCCGGCCACTTTAGAGAGGAAGAGAGAGATGTGTAATTGTGAGGTGTGATTTATTCACCCCATTGTGCCTCTATTTATAGTAGTAGAAAGGGCAAACCCTTTCCCATAAGGATTACAATACTTAATAAGTAATCTACTCCTAATAGGAATATAAGATACATTCCTAATCTACTAGGATTTACACAATCACATTCCTATTCTAAATAGGACTGCAACACATAATATATATATATATATATATTAAATAACTCTAATATATCTTTAAATAATATTAGATATAAATAATAAAAATAGAAAAAATGAAAGAAAATGCAAGACCTAAGACCTAGACATTCATCATCTCCTTCACACCTATCGCCGTCCGGCAAAGATCCTAGACCCCTAAACCACTCTTCTTTCTCTTTTTTTGTCAAAACCGCAAATCTCACGCCCAATTCTCTTTTTTATCCATTGAAGTTTCTCGCCTTTGTCTAGCACATGCCCATTCCTTCTTCCAACCTTTATGTCGATTCTAACCCAAATCTTTCCCAACTTCTTCCACCAAACATATCACACCCCACCCACATTTATTTATTATTTTAAAAAAATCAAAATTTTAGTACTGAATTAAATATGGGTTTAAGAATCTTCTTTTAAAATGATAAATATGTTATTGACATTTTCATTAAATGGTGGAAGAGGAAATAAGACACTGGGGTGAGAATATTAGCACTCTTTATGTTAAATGGTGATTTTGTGTATCTCTCTATTAACTATAATAGGCGATTTTAGAGGAACCCTTGATAACAATATGTAGAGAATCAAAGAATTGTAGAAAAACTAGAGAAAGGAGAAAGACAAGTGTAGAGAGAATTGCAGAGAGAACAAAGGCTATGAATTTCTTTATATTTCTTCAAGTGAATTCATACAAGTTCTTACACACTTATATAGCTCAATAGCTGCCTTATCTCTTAAGCTACTAATCTCAACCGCCCTAACTACTCGCTCCACTAATTCTAACAGTCTGGCATGTAATATCCTGAAAAATTTAAGTATATGAAATTGATATTCATATTTATGAATATGTGGGCAAAGTAGAGAAATGAATCACTAAATGGTTAAGAATATTTTAGTGGGGAAAAGTGAAATCTCGTTCTTGATTTTGATTATTAAATTAAGTATTTTGTAGTCGTATTAGTGGTTATGATGTATTTATATTTACGACAGATATTTGTTCGATAAGTGAAAAGACGAAAATGCCCTAGTTGGCTCAATTTAATTATACAAGGATGTATTTTATCATATTCTTGATATATCTTACGAGCATGTAAGCAAAAATCGTTCGTCCATTGGAACGAGAAACGAAAAGTTACGGACGTTAGAAGTTCTTAAATAAAAAAGAAATTTAATATTTTTGGGTTCCGTTCCCATTAAATTGGGAAGGGACCAATTAGAAAAAAAAAGACCGAGGAGGATAGACGAACGGGGAGAAGGGGAAATAAGAAAAAAATAAACGAAAAAGGGAAGAAGGAAGAAGAAGGAGGGCTGCCCAATCGAAGAGAAAGAGAAGAGGGAGGGACCAATGACAAACAGGAGAAAAGAGTGAAAGGAGATGGAAGAAAAGGAGAGGAACCAAGGGGGTAACAACCCAGCCAAACCGGGTCATATGTTGACCCGCGGCCCGACTAGGCAAAATACATGGTTTCCGACGCCTTTTCAGACGATTTCTCTGGCAACTAAAAGCCACACACCACCTGGAATTGACCTAGCACCCTTTCCACTTCTAATTTCATCAAAAACCCGAGTTAAATTAGTTTTATTTTGTGATAAACTCACTTGCAGGTTCGTGGGGTGTACAGCTAAATTCCTTCATTTTTTAAGGTAGTACAATCAACCACCACCATCAAACTACTCATCATGAGGTCTGGAACAAAGCCCAAACAAATATAGGGGTGGCAGAGCACCAAAGGTGATGAATCTAAGCCACCAATTTCTAGGGTTTTTGGTGAGTTTGAGTGAAATTGGGGCCTTTCCCGGCCAAATTGGCCTTGGTCACAGGTCCGAAACCTGCTCTACTCATTGAGATATATAATTATGTAAAATTTTATAATTTTTGGAGTTAGTTGATTTTTTCCGGCGAGTTGGGGCGGCCGACCGCACCAGAGGTGACGGATCTAAGCCACCCATTTCTAGTGTTTTTGGTGAGTTCGAGTGAAATTGGGGCCTTTTCTGGCCAAATTGGCCTTGGTCACAGGTACGAAACTTGCTCTACTCATTGAGATATATAATTATGTAAAATTTTATAATTTTTGGAGTTCGTTGAATTTTTTCGGCGAGTTGGGGCAACCAACCGCTGTGTGCGGCAGTGCGTAGGCCGAGGCACCCCCTGACCACCCTAAGCTAAATTTTTATGCCTTGATTCTATAATTGACATCTGATTAACGAAATTCCATTGTTTGAGTGTAATTTCGTTATGGTCCGACACTTGAATATTATAGCAATCAACGATCCGACTGTTGGATCGTCACCAAACTGTGACATCCCACATCGCCCAGGGGAGTGATCCTTAAATGTATATTCCCATCCCTACCTAGCACGAGGCCTTTTGGGAGCTCACTGGCTTCGGGTTCCGTAGGAACTCCGAAGTTAAGTGAGAAGGGGGCTAGAGCACTCCCATGATGGGTGACCTACTGGGAAGTTGCTCGTGAGTTCCCAGAAACAAAACCGGGAGGGCGTGGTCGGGGCCCAAAGCGGACAATATCGTGCTACGGTGGTGGAACGGGCCCGGGAGGTGGTCGCGCCCGGGCCGGGATGTGACAATTGGTATCAGAGCCAAACCCTGGCCGCGTATGTGCCGACGAGGACGTCGGGCCCTTAAGGGGGGTGGATTGTGACATCCCACATCGCCCAGGGGAGTGATCCTTAAATGTATATTCTCATCCCTACCTAGCACGAGGCCTTTTGGGAGCTCACTGGCTTCGGGTTCCGTAGGAACTCCGAAGTTAAGCGAGAAGGGGGCTAGAGCACTCCCATGATGGGTGACCCACTGGGAAGTTGCTCGTGAGTTCCCAGAAACAAAACCGTGAGGGCGTGGTCGGGGCCCAAAGCGGACAATATCGTGCTACGGTGGTGGAACGGGCCCGGGAGGTGGTTGCGCCGGGGCTGGGATGTGACAAAACTTTATTAAATTATAGTACATAATATTTGAGGAGCATAGAAACTTACAGATTAGGAATCCGACGTACGAATCTTTCTGAATTGGATTTGTAAGTTTGTAAAATAAAAAGTTGACCACCACTGAAAACTTGTGATTGGTGAAGATCTGACCGTCGAATCGTGGTAAGATTTTAGTATGAAGTTCTATGAGCATAGTAAGGACCTTAGAAAGTTACAGATCTAAAATCTGATGTGTGGACCTTTCAGATCGAATTACGGAGAGTTGTGGACCCTACCATTGACCGAGAGTTGACTTTTGGTCAACATATCTCAAAATATTCTAATTACTAAAATTAGTACTACATGAGACTAAGTGATCTCTAGTAGACCTATATTAGCTAGAGAGTGACTTGAATATTTTTGAAAATGAATTAAAAATGAATTGTGAACTACGATTGGCTTGATCCTTCCAAAGGGTATGTAGGCAGTCTAACGAGAAGTTAGATGCAACCATAAAATAAATGAGATTAAATTTTAGTGGAAAATCATCAAAGAAAGAAATATTAGAATGGTTGTTAACCTACACGGTAACAATGACATTTTTTGGCCTACCATTAAATGTATTTCCGAAAAAAAATTGCAAGGCGGTGCATTACAAGCCATATCAGCACCATTTAATCTTTTAGACAATACTATCCTTCTTGTCAATCAACACTAGTCAATAACCCTAATTACCATATTAAGGATGTACCCGCTCTAAAAAAAAGTTTCATTCTAAGCAAACCCTATTCCTTGCTAAAACACTTCCGTTTGAAGAGAGTAGAAGACAACCTTGTGAACTCAAGCCATCATGCCTCCCATCGATGCTGGTTAGTATCAGTCTTCCTTCTTCCTATTGTGATGCATGTTGAACTGCGATTGTAGAGCCATGTTGTTAAGATATTAAGTTATTTACAATATGGACCAATTATTCATGCACAAATATTATCAAGGGACAAAAAAAAAGGGTTTCGAAACACGAAATATGCAAAGCCAATCACTCTTTTAAGATCTTTCCATTGGCAATTGCAACCAGTTATATATCATATTAGAGAAAAGGTGCAAGCAACATGCATATTGTATTGTCTAGAAAACATGTACTATTATTTGATTTTTTTTTTAAACAACGATATTATCTATACTAAGGGGTGGGAAAATAGGCTAAACCTCACAATAGACTAACAACAATGTGGTTCAAATTTGCTTTTGGCGAGAATCGAAACTAAGATTGTTATAGAATTTTTTTACATTTAATTTGATTTGTTTCTATTTTTTAGGTAAAGTTCTAATAATTTTCATATTATTCATACAATTGTAAGTGTGGTATAAAATCACACATTAGAGTGATCATTTTTAATGAATAATTTTATATTCAATTCATCCCCACAGTTATAGCTTTTGTCTAACAAATAAATGAACTAATCATGTATAAAAAATTGCAAAATTAAGAAAGAAGAGAGAAAGAAAATAAGGTGCGAAGTTGAGATCGGTTGGGGGATATGTTTGCTTGGAAAAGGATTCCCCGTCGCTTTACAGCACCACCACTTCATGCAGTTCATATTCTCTCTGACTCTAAGCAACCGCCATTTCACGAGACTGGTTGGTGCAGTTGCAGGTGCATCCCATTTATCCAAGCCAACAGAACTACACAAATCTTTATCATGAAGCCAAGGGGTATTTCTGTACCATGAAAATTATACTTTCTGCCATTTTTGCCAATTTGCAAAGGAAGCTATAGCATTATTTTTATATGCGTTCTCTAGCTATATCATTATGGGATGACCTTTTTTGGAACAAGTGAAGGTACTTTGTTGCTTATGATAAGAGTATGATTGCCATTGTCTACGGCTTTAAGCAAAATCTTTACTTTTACAACAAATTAGAGAAATCAGATTTTGTTTACCACCTCAAAAGGTATGAAAATACTAAATATATAAGGGGAAAAGGTTCGTCCTTCCAAGATGCTAATTGTTAGTTTGATTTAATTTGTCAGCTTCATATACATCATATATAGGTCGCCTATTTGTATGTAATATGTGGTATGCGCACGTTTGATATACATTGTTGACATTTTTTTTAGCAACTTCAGATAGCTTTCAGAGTCATTATTATTTGTCTAACATGGTATTTTGATCTGGTTGAGTTTGTGTGAGGAATGATACAAGTTAATATATTTTCTATTATCGTAAGTTTTTAGAGTCATTGTTTAACATGGTATTTCTCCTTGATCCGATTGGAAATGCGCACAAAGAATGATGTAATACACAAGATTCAAACCAAATTTCTTTTATTCCGTCATCTCTAACCCTAATGGTTGATTTTTTCACATTTTCTAGCATACCATAAAATTTAAAAATAAATCATTTGCCAGTGTCATACAAATTTTAGAATTGTAAAGGAACTTCCGTTTTCATAATAGAAACGCTTATATTAGTCACTCATTCACTTACTATTGATTTCTAACTACAAATGCATGTGAATTTTATTATAGAATTCATATCAAAAATTATTCATGTGCCTATACTCACTAAGGTCTTTAGTTCGAGAAGTTTCCACACTCCTCCAAAATAATTAAATAATAATAGAATATTACCCAAAAATGAAAACCGAAGATTGTGCAATCTTAGAAGTTGTGCTTTCATTATTAAACACGCCAATGTTAGCTGAAATGGAGTTTTTAAACCATACTACCACACGACAAAGCATACTCCGAGTTGCCAAACACACACACACACACACACACACACTCTCTCTCTCTCTCTCTCTCCCCCTCTCTCTCTCATGGAGGCGGCAGGCCCACGAAGGCAGGTATGTCCCACAGATATAAAACTGGGCCTCCTTAATGGCAGCATTAATGCCCCATCTAGAGTGGGCCACCATCTTCCATCCACTGCTTTATGTCTGCAGGCCCATACAAAAACATGTGCCATCTGCAATTCCCTTTATTCCCTCCCATCCATTGTTTACTTTAAGCTTCCATTTTTTTTTTCATTTTTCCTTTTTTTTTTTTTTTTTTTTTTTTTTTTGTTGAACTCTAGCTTCTGGTTTTGGTATCTTTAAGAATTTGAATTTCAAAATAATGTAAAAAAAGTGAAAGAAAAAAAAAAGAAACATAATGTCAAGCAGTATTTGGAAGGCTAGAGTGCACAAGGCGAATAAATTTTGCCTATTTTTCGTTTTTTTTTATTTTGAATAAATGATATTATCTACATTAAATGGTATAACAATGTACTAAATTTTACAATGAGCTAGCAATAATGTAGTTTAAATTTATTTTTGGCAAAAATTAAATATAAAACTTCTCACTTACAAATGAAAAAAAATATTTAGTACTAAGTGATATACTTTTTTGTGTTATAAATTATAACATGGGTCGATGAGTCAGTTGAGATCTCACTCAGAAAATTTTATTTTGTAAGGAGCAGAGGAGGACAAAGAATAGGGCCAAGCTTGCCATTCATTTCGATGTCATTGTCAAGAGATGGCATCAACTCACGGAGTCTAGTCTTCACCCACTTCTTCCCACACGAAGCCAAAACAATGTCATCATGTTGTTTAATTCCCAATCCATTTTTTTTATTGTTGGAATGGAAGCAAATTATTTATAAGCTGTTGGGCCAATGAAAGCACCGCTGCAGCAGATTGTTGCTTCTTTTCCACTATTAAAATAGGACGATGTTCTCCGCACATTCATTTTTACTTTTTACACATTTCTCTTAATTTTCAACTGTTGAATTAAATTAATTGAAGAAAATAAAAAAAATAAAGTAATAAGAGTGTGTAAGAGGTAAAACAAGTGTGTGAATAACACTATCCTTAAAATAGAGAAATTTGAGTTCATGGATTGTCACATCCCGACCCGGGCTCGACTGCACCGTGGCACGATATTGTCCGCTTTGGGCCGCAAGCACTCCCTCACGGTTTTGTTTATGGGAACTCACATGAAAACTTCTCAGTAGGTCACCAATCCTGTGATTGCTCTCGCGTGAACTCGCTTAACGACGAACTCCGAAGCCAGTGAGCTCCCAAAAGGCCTCGTGCTAGGTAGAGATGAGAATATACATATAAGGCTTATGAGATCCTCTCCCCTGTGCGATATGGGATGTTACAATCCACCCCCCTCAAGGGCCCAACGTCCTCGTTGGCACACCACGGCCAGGGTTTGGCTCTGATACCAAATTGTCACATCCCGACCCGAGCTCGACTCCACCGTGGCATGATATTGTCCGATTTGGGCCCCGAGCACTCCCTCATGGTTTTGTTTCTGGGAACTCACATGAGAACTTCACAGTGGGTCACCCATCCTAGGATTGCTCTCGCGTGAACTCGCTTAACTTCTGATTTCCGACGAACTCCGAAGCCAGTGAACTCCCAAAAAGCCTCGTGCTAGGTAGATAAGACTTATAGGATCATCTCCCATATGCGATGTGGGATGTTACATGGATGGTATTTTGCTTTGTTTTCCTTCATTGTGTATTTTATACAATTGACATCTATATGTGTATATAAACAATTTAAGATATAAATTAAAAGGAAAAAGCAAATTGCCGGGTTCGTGAGGTGTGCATGCTCTAAGTTAACCTTAGAAGGTTGCGTGAGAAAGTTGTTTATATATGTCTTAACACTGTAAGATCTACAGCATGAGAGTCACTTATGGATAAAAATTTTAGTGTGTTGAGAATACTGTTCATATATACGAGTATCATAATACAAGTGGTTGAAAAAAAAAAATTCATGTAAGTAAACACTTATATTATGACCGGTATAAGAAACATGTTCCCAACACACTGAAAAATCATTTCTAGTCCTATACCCACACTATAAATAGCACAACTCTAAACGATCCTTTTCAAACTCATTTAACACTTTTTAGAAACTATATATCATTGCAATGAAAATCAGTAACATTGTGGACATGTAGTTACTAACGCTCTATCTGCACTAAAAAAAATAATTGTAGACTTGTAGGTCTCACTTTGCCGGCTCGAAGGGATTTTCAAAATTTTATTTTAGAAAGTGATTCTCTTCATATTGTGATAGTGCTAAACGAATCTTCTATCAATCTGTCTACCATTGGGCACATAATTGAGGATTCAAAGGCTCTAATTGCCTCCGTCACTAGAGCTATTTCTACCCATATTCGTCGTCAAGCAAATTGAACTGCCCACCGACTAGCGCGTTATGCTCTTCTTTCGAATTTGTTTTATTGTCCTTGGAATCGAGTACCCCGGACCTGATCTCTGATCTTTCATTGGAAGAAGCTTTTGATGCAATGTGTACTGTAATTCCCTTTTGAAATGAAATGAAATGCTGTCGCTATTTTCTCAAAATTTTCTAATCCTAATAAACCGTACGGCCCAATGGACCATTGTCGGATGCAATGAAGCCCGAGGCACACAAGCGACTCGCCGAAGGACTCAAAAGTGCTGCCAAATTATTGCAGAGAACTTTAACGGAAAGCTCTCGGTTCTATTTATTTTAACAAAAAATTACATTTTTATTCTAAAAATTCAATGTTGGTACTATTCACTTACAACATTTTTTTGTCATTTTCGTTAAAACTCAAAGTTTTAAAGTCATTTTCATTAGTTTTCTTATTATTGTATTGATCACAATGGTATTGACTTATTGTATTGATTTTAAGTTGGTTTTGACATCAAATGTTTCACTACTGTTGGTGTGTGATTTTAACATCAGTGGTTTGTAGTATTGTTGGTTTGTTAGTTTTGGAGATTGTGTGTGTGTGCATTTAATTTATTCGCTTTGCAGATCGCTATGAAGTATTGTGGAGGGAGGCAAATATCTGAGGAAGATTTAGAAAGGGCTTTGCTGGTTGGCCTGAGTCCCAACGAGAAAAGACGTTTTGAGAAGAAAAAAGGACTTTCTTTAACGCATTCTAAGGGGAGTATTCAACCAGATGCGGAGCAGGAGAAAAATACAATATGTCCACATCTGCAATTGTGAACGCATCGGAAGCTGATACTCTGCGTGATTCATGCACCACTGAAGCAGAAGCATTTACCGGAACAGAAAATGGAGATACTTTCATGGTGAAGGATGGTGATTTGGGGACTGAAGAAGAAGCTTTTGCTGTTGTTGAGAAGAACATGAACTCCGACATGAGTGGAGTTGCTGATAGTCATCTTGTATCTGTTGTAAATGCTGATGATGATGATGGTGATGGTGATGGTGATGGTGAGAGTAGAGATACACCGAATGGATCAGTTACATTTGGTCATGCCGCAGATGGGGCAACTTCCGAACGTAAACATAGGTCAGAAATGTCACTTTTGGCAAGCAAATTGTGGATCATCTGCTAAAGGAATATGGCAAAGGTGGTATTTCTCAATTTTGCCAAAGGTGGAGACAAGTGTTCATTGAATCTGTTCATCCTCTTTTTTTTCACCTGCCGGCTGGGATATAACGCCCAGGCACATTTCTTGTGGTGCTAATTATATCACATATAGAAGTTAATGCTGCTTTGGATACATGTCGTGGCACCATCACATCGTCATCGTCATCTCTCCCTCCGCTTTTTGTCTATGCTTGACGCGATTTATTTTATAATTACGTTTAGCTGCTGAAATTTTGTTCCTTTTGTGCCAAGGGGTTGATAACGGGCACTGTTTTTTCCAGTGCTAGGAGGGACTTCGGCAAATTTAGCGCTACAATCCTGTCAAGAAGGCTTCATCTACTGACTGTTTATGATCGATACCAACAGACCTTAGGACTAATAAGTGGCTTGTAACTTATTAATCAGTGGGAATATCTAAACTTAAATGAAACGACACCCAAATAAGCAAGGAGAAAGGCACAAAAGATAATCAGTTATTAGTCTAATTAATCAAAAGCCACAGCACCACAAAAATCCACTTCATTTTTTACCAAAACAATGCTAGTTACAGCCTCCCCAGATTCATCAAGCTTCTCAAACCACCCATGCCCCCAATCTGGTTGAGCAGCTGCGGATTACTACTCATATTCCGGGTTAATGCACGCATGTCTCCGCTGTTCAAACGCCTAAGCAGCGCTTTCCTTTTGCTAAAATTCTTGCTAGCAGCTTTGCACACTTCAATCAGCTCTTCTACTTGTCTAACTTGATGACCAGAACCTTGTGCTATCCTGTTTATCCGCAACTCGCTTATCTTGAGGTTCGGGCTATCCAACTCTTGAGCTGTCATCGAATCCATCATGACCAAGAACCGCTTCATCTGTTTCTGACTTTCCTGATCGTCAGTAATTTCTGCAGGAAATAACCGGTTCATACATTCTGCAGGCAGCATCGAAGCGAGCTGGCTAGGTGTGCCGACGTTTAGCATGGTCTGAAACCAAACTTGCATAGTCCTTATTGTAAATCCGCCCTGTAAAATCTTTTATGTAATCTCTGCGCATTGATCCATTGGAACAGCTTCGCTAATCTTGTTCACAAGTCCAGACAAGTCCCCCATGCCTAACAGACGCCGGACAAAGGGTTTTACATCGAAGGCTTCCAACTGATCCATATGCTCTCCCATTCCAATAAATATTACAGGACTCTTTGTTGCTGCAACAGCGCTAAGAGCGCCGCCACCCTTTGCGTGACCATCCATTTTTGTAACAATGACAGCTCCAACCGCAACGCTTTGCTTAAACGCTTGCGCTTGATGAAAAGCAGACTGACCAATACGCGCATCCATAACAAACACAACAAGGTCCGGACTAATTGCTTCGGAAAGTTGACGCATCTCTTCAAAAAGAGCAGCTTCTTGCTTGTGCCTCCCACTAGTATCCACAATTACGAGATCAAAATTATTGTTCTGATCGTTTTTTAACCTCTCCACACCTTCAACAGCAATCTTAACAGGGTCCGTCTCTGTGTAACTTCCATAAAACGGAACCTTAGCCTTGGCAGCGTTTTGCTTCAGCTGATCAAAAGCGCCAGCTCTGAATGTGTCCGCACACACTAAGGCGTGTTTCCAACCTTTGTTCTTATGATAATACGCGTATTTTGTACACGTTGTGGTTTTTCCAGACCCTTGTAGACGAACAAACATGACAACATGACTCGGTTTCTTCCCTTTTTAAGTACAAGCTGATCGAGTTTCCCTACTGGATCTTGCAGCATTTGGCAGAGTTGATCGAACACGGCTTGCTGAATGATCTTGCGCTTGTTGTGACCGGCAGCGAGATCGGACAGATTGACAGTCCTTTTAATGTTGATCTGCATGTCGCGAACAAGGTTGAATTGGACGTCGGATTGGAGCAGAGCGCGGCTGATTTCGTTGAGGCAGTCGTTCAGGACCTTCTCGTCGACCACCGTCGCCTTGATCATCTGCTGGAGGGCACGGGTTATACTCCCTCCTAATTCCGCCAACACCGTTGTTGGTTGTGTGATTGATCGGTTTGGCTTGGTTGTGAGTTTTGGTTGGGTTTGGCTGAAAGCTGAAGGTCAAGATAGCTTAGAGTTCAAGTTTTCGATGAGTTTGTGTTGTCTTTTGAGAATTCTATTATAGTTTTAAGTTTCTTGGTCTTCAAGTAATCTCCTTTCCTATCCTCGTTGGGAGAGATACTCTCATGTCACTAATTTACCACGCTGAATAGGATGCCAGGAGTTTTAAATTTTAATTTGTTTCCGTCTCCTAACTGTAAATTATTTCAATCAATTTTAAACCTAATCCATGTGCAAGCTCACAGAATATTTTTCAATTTGTATTTGTTCTTGGGTCGGGTGCAAGCATATAGCAATGCCTGATTATACATAATTAGTAATTATAAATTGAAAACGCCGGTAGATGTTAGAATCCAAACCCAATAGATAAACAACCTCAATTAAAATATCAGATGAGGTCCTACGAATAACCAAAAAGAAATATGCTGATAAAAAGAACAAATGACACACTATTTCTTTTACGTGGTACACATAACAGAGAAAATTCATTGGCACACAGTCAGTTAAAGAATCCACTAAGAAATAAGGTGTAGACATCAATTTTGGTGAAGTAAATGTTCATCAACACGTTAAAGTTTCGACATGGCATGCACCATGTATCTCACAAAGCGTACACATGACACGTAACTCATCAAAATCAGACAAGTCATCAAGAGGGACACATAGCGATATTTTGCGGAAAAAAAAAAAGAAATAATAATTCTTCAATTAGTTTTAATTTAAATTAGACAAATTAACTTATTTGAATTTATTAGTGGAGTCAAATTACGAACCAAGACACAAATCAAGTCTTGATTCTTTTGTAGGCAAAGCTTGGAGACTTTACCAATGGTCCAGAAAATCATTCATACCCAAACGCCGAAACTTTGAAACTCTGAAACCCCAAATTCCCAAACACTTCGAAGATTAAAAAAACTTTGCATTCTTCATCATCCTTGAGAAGAATCAACAAGCACCACTACACGTGCCGATTTTTCCATTGCCAAGAGCCAAAACCTCGCGTCATCCGTTGATCAAGTTATCGAGACCATTGGATTAACAACACATACACACTTTACATTTACAGAGATCAAATCAGAGGATCAACTTCGTAAAGAGATTATAATCCTAAACACGTTAATACAAATATTATTTTGTATGCATGTTCTTGTTTCATTTGCTACAGGAAATTCTTGTTTACATAAATACTTTTACAAGACTCAGAAAGACGAATACTCATTACACTCGAAGTTCTCTCTTGTATTTTTGTTCTTGTAGCACACTATCTTTCCCTTGCTTTCTTTTCGATGAACACAACGCACTTTGCTGGTCCTCCTCACGAGCAAAGAGACCGCACACAACTTCGTCACACAGATAAATGATACGATATGATGGAATGATTCGCAGGGTGTGAGTGCACACAATCTAAAAAATTAGCCAACTAAAAGGCTTGTGCTTTCACAAATACAATGTATTAATAAACAGATTTTAAAAAATTAATTATATTTTATTTCCTTGAAAAGTATAGGGAAATAATTATCCATGCATATTGATAAGCCACATAAAACTTAAACGACTTTTGATTTTAGTGAATTTTTGCAACATTAATCTTTTAATAACCTAAAAAATGAAAATGAGCCCAAACAAGTGGTTAACGCTGTATGTGGGCATGTATACTTAATAAGAAATCCATTTCATAACAAATTGGAAGTCAAATTATATATATATATATATATATATATATATATATATATATATATATATATATATATATATATATTTTATCACTCTCTCCATCTCTCTCTCTCTCTCTCACACATATCTTTTCTCTTCGCCTGACTGACATATCCAGGCTAATGGAATGCGAAACAAAACTACAAAAATCATGTTTCACTGCAAACTGCCCAGTCCCAACTGCAGAAACAAAGCCTCCAAAGATCGCTGTGACATCAAACTTTCTCCCACTCCAATCGTAAAAGGTCATCTGCAAATGAAAACCAAAACTTAGTATAGCTCAATGTAACAGAAGTTGCAAGTGCTACATACCGGATGTTTACCAGAAGTGAAAACATACCGTCATTTGATATCATTTCAGGCTTTAGAGCCGCTACAGAGACAACAATTGAGACTTATGATCAATGCCGTTGAAGACAAAAGTTCCGGAAAGGGGCACAAACTGTCTTGTTATAAGCTGTAACAGTGTCAGAACAGTAAATGTCACTTTAAGTAGCTATATGATATCACTAATCTCTACATACAAAGCAGAGCTAGAAACACAAACCTTAATCACTTCCTGAGATGCAATTCCTCCAATGAAAGCAGCAACTGTGTGGAGCTCGGCAGCACCAAATCGACACATCTCATTGATTAGGTCCTCGTTTAATGTAACGCCATTGCAGCCCACATCACTAAGCAGGCCAACAGCTGTAGTCTTCAATCGAGATATGTCCTCATCCATTAAACTATGGGAAAAATGAACATGCATAATCAGTACAATATTATAAATTTGTACCGTAATATAGTCATAAACAGTATTAGGTGTTACCCATCAAATTGCCCAGGAAAACTGTTGTAATTGGCAGCAAACCGGTCGACAGCTCTAAGCAAAACATAAAATCCAGCAGCTACACTGTCATGGAATCAAAAGAAATTGTGAACTTTAAGCAAGACAAATCCATAGTCATATGTAACGTATAATCCTTTCTTATTTTGGGTTGGGGGATAGATACTTTAGTTCGTTTGCTCTATTTTTCCACGAAGGGGTTGAAATTCCGCCAAAACGTTCATTAGTTTGCCGCAAGTAAAATCTAAGAAAATATATTTGGTGGGAGAAAAACAACATTATCTAATCCTTCTAACAAATAAAATAAAACAAATCTATCAACAAAACACATGACAATTCCTCTTCTACTCTGACAAGTAGAAACGTTTTGAATAGATAAGAGTGGTACTATACAATATGTAAAAGGATTCTGGAATCTTTATTGTTCAGATCTTCAAGAATATATCATCCCACAAAAGAAATAATAATTCTACAAACAAGATAACAAAAATCCACTGTAACAAAATCATAATGTACCTGTGATCCTCATCTGTTAGAAGCTTCTGCAACTCTGGTGCTGTTGGAGAATTGAACTCATCTTCAACTAGGCGATACCTGCAAACCTACAAAGCAAAGATTAGTGTTCAACTGAAGTCCGCTAGGCAAACATCAAGAAGCTTAAGTAAAATGTTTCTGAAAGACTACAACATCAATCCCTAATATGCACACTGCATTCCTAGCTAAAATTCTGCAGGAAAGATGCCTCAGATCTAAGCTCCAACTGCTTTGCAAACCTTATGGTACAAATTGTATCCACAAATGAGGAAAAGTCATCAAAAGACTCTATTCATCACTGGATAACTACTAAATATCCTAAAAATAGTAGCAATCAAATAAATTATAAAGAGTAGGTCCACGGAGTACAGAATCAATTAGATTCCTTACCACCAAAAAAAAATGTTACAAAAAGGTAGGTGAAATTAGAATCTTATGGACATGTCTGGATCCGCATTTACAATTAAAAGAATACTTGCAGTACTGTTGAAGCAATATATGTAAGTCACACAATAAAGTGGAACTCAACACACTTACTTTCAGTTTTCTTGCATTCTTGCAGAAACTTTTTATGGTTGTCTTTGAGATGCTGTTCGGATCTCTACCAATTTTTTTCAGAATAGTCCTACCCCTTTGCTCAATAACAAGATAATCAGCCTCAGCCTTGGCTTGGTAGAGTTTCTGCAAAGATATATAGTGCCTACAAGAGGGTAGAAAGAACTCTTGCATCAACAATTATGTATTTTTATTTAACACAAAAAAAAAAGGGCAGATTATAAGATTGGTCACTAACTCTGTCGAAGATGTCATGTCTGGTATTGATCCTTCAAGGGGTGCCTCGCCACCACCTTCATTTTCTATGAATTCCTGCAAAGTGAAGATTTCTGATTATACTAGTCAAGAAATTGACAATGGAATGGATCTATTGGACAAGCTAATTATAAGCATGTGATTTTCTCAATTAAAAATATTGGTAAGCTACTTACTTATCCGTGGTAAGTGGCTGAAATCTCTAAATTCAAGGAAGACAAACTCGGCATGAGAACTCTGAATACATATTCTCTTTGATCATGTTGGGTATTTCACATAAAATCCCCCCAATCTAGCATAAACGCATAGGAATGGGGCTCAAAGTTATGTGTTCAAAATATGCACGAATGGTGGTCAACTGCCTCAACATTATGCTAATTACAACTAAACAATATTGAAAATCAGATTATCAGCCTTGAAACTTATAGGCCCAATCTGTTGTTTTCCAGAGAAAAACAGAGGGCCTGTCAACCTAATCAGGAAAAGAGGAATCTATTTGAAACCATAGAAGATATGCATTATGGTGATGACCAATTTATTCTGACTCCTTGCAGGGTCATTGGTAGGTTGGAAAAGCTAATGAAAGGGTTTCTTTGGGAAGGGGTAGAGGAAGGAAAGAAGAATCACCTAGTCAAGGGGGAGGTAGCGAGCAAAAGTAAGAAGGAAGGAGGCTTAGGTCTGGGAAACTTGAGAAAACGGAATGTAGCCTTACTAGCCAAGTGGTTGTGGAGATTCCCACTGGAATCAAAGTCTCTTTGGCATAAGGTGATAAGGAGCAAGTACGGTTTGGAGGCTAATGGCTGGGATGCTAACTCCCCGCGACGGGGCTCGTGTCGAAGTCCTTGGTCAGATATCTCAGCTGGTCTTCCTTCTTTTCTACACTCTTGCAAATTTATGGTGGGCAAAGGGGAGAGGTTGAGGTTTTGGGAGGATGGCTGGTTGGAGGGCGGACCATTGAAAGAGCAATTCCCAAGATTATTTTCGTTATCAAGGACAAAGAACCAAAGCGTATCCAGTTTTGTGGTTTCTTCTCTTCAGCCGGTTAGCTGGAAATTTGATTTTAGAAGAAATCTCAGTGAGCCGGAGATAGCAGAGACTACAGAAGCTGGAGTCCGTGCGGCTGAGTCAATCCAGAGAGGATATTAGAATATGGAACTTAGAAGGATCCGGAATGTTCACCTGCAAATCCTATAGCTCTTTCCTATGAACAATGCAGCTGTGCAACACTTTCCTCCTTTCTCTCAGATATGGAAAGCAAAAGTGCCTCCAAAAGTCAAAATTCTGGCGCTCGGGAAGTTTAATACATGCGATCAAGTCCAAAGGCAAATGCCTTTTCGATGCTTTTCCCCACACTGGTGCAATTTGTGTATGTCCGGGGAGGAGAGCGTCAATCATGCCTTCCTTCATTGTTCTTACAGCATACAACTGTGGTTGAAAATGCTCAAGGAAGCTGGACCATGTTGGGTCACTCCAAAGGGTTGTTTTGAGCTTCTAAGTACTAAATTTGACGCCCTAGGAAAAGGGAGGAAAGCCAAAGCCTTGTGGAGCTCTCTGCTGTTGGCAATTTTCTGGAATATTTGGTTGGAGCGTAACAGGAGTTTTTGAGGATTACAAGGGAGTGGGAGTAGAGGAGCTTTGGGATAGAGTAAGACACTGGGCAGCTATTTGGGCTTCAGTTTCTGCTGAGTTTAGAGATTACTCTCTCTCTTCTATACTAAGGGATTTGTCAGCAGTCGTTAGATGATACGGTTTAGCTTTACCATGTGTAATTAGCATTACCTTAAAGGTCCTTGCTAGTCACTCCCGGTTCTAGGTGGAACTCTTATCCACCTATGTAAATTCTCTCTTTTTATATAATTAAAAATTAAAAATTTGTTTCTTCTCAAAAAAAAATAATATATATATTCTGAGCGCTATCAGTTTAACACAAAATTTAAGCATGCTATATCCAGTTGTAATGGAAAAAAATCACAAACCTTCAACGCTGCCACCATCACCCAAAAATCAGATGAGCTGGAATCAACTTCCACACAGCTATCTCCAATTACTTGTTGCAAGTCTGAACCTAAGACATAAAATGAGAAGAAAAACAGAATTAACCACTTGTAAAGTCAGACTGATATTCAACTACCAATATTCAAGGCTGAAACACAGTATGATCACAACCTCCATAGAAGTCTACGGCAACACCCAAAGTTTACAAAGATGTATGAGTCTTCCAACAGCTATGGATGATGCCATTTATCTTTTCTTTCCAGATTAATAATATTATGTGAATGACAGGGGAAAGATGGATAAACTCTGTTTGTCCGAAACAATGCAAGCAACAATGCCAATTCAACCCCAACTCCAGTAGAGTGCAAGTAGGATGTAATAGTTACCAAGCATGCCTGCCACACTGGCATGGCATCCACGCAAGTACTCTAAGAGCGTGTTTACCAAACGGGAATGGAATAGAAAGAAACGGAATCGTATTCCTCCCAAAGCATTCCGGTGTTTACTAACATATAGGGAATGAAAAACACATGGGGCCCATCCAAAATCCGGAATTACACTCCGGAAATTCTCGGATTTGGATTCCTAGGAGAGACCTGGTATTTGGATTCATGTAGAAACTCTTCATCCGGATTCTAACTTTTATACCGAAACAACCCTCATGATTTTTGGCTAATCCGAAAGTACCCCAACAACTTCACCTTTCCAACCCATCACAGAGTCCTGCAATTTCATCTTTATCAACTCACGGTGAGCTCCAACGGCAATGGCGGTGCAAACAAATACAAAACCACAAACAATGATACAAATCAAAACAATCATGAGAATCAAGTTTCTAACAAAACCCAGAATGAGAGAGAGATATATGGGTTCCTTCGCACCTCTGTTTTGAGAACCAAAGAGGACGGAGAACATTTTTTTTTTGTTCACTGAGGACGAAGACCGTCCTGTTTTGAGAACCAAAGAGGGCTCTGACCTCCTTTCTTCTTCCTACTTATTGCAATTTATTTTTCTCTTTAATAAATTACTTTTATGAAATGTTTTTTTTCTTCTTAAAAGCAAATAGAGATAGATGTGCTTCTACAGGGTAATAAAATGTAAAAAAGATTGTTAAATGTTTGCCCTTTGATCTTAACTCCTAACTAAAACGTTATTAAAAATAAATATAGGATAAAATAAAACAAAAAACAATAAGGGCATTTCAATAATCTTATTGATTTATATTCCGATTCATCTGAATTAGTAAACAACTTATATGAACTAAAGTTCATTCATACTCCGATTCCAAAACATTTAAGTAAACAGCTTCAACAGTAATCCGATTCTAACTCCTCCTCAATCCAATTCCTCTATTTTGATTATGGTTACGTAAACGCGCCATAAGTCTCTAACCAAGTTCAATTTGCAGCTCAGGTGTTACCAAAAAGATTAAAATATTCCATTAACATGAAGAATCAGTTGGACAGTAAAACATAAGTGATGACTATTTTGCCGTTCTTGGAAATTTAACCGGACAGCATCATCTTCTGCAATAATATACTGGAAAGCTACAACCAAGCTTAAAAATGATACACTTACTAATTCCTCGTGGAGCAAAGACTTTGAAGGAGGCCTCAATGGCTTCTTTATAGTTATCTTCATCTAGTGCAGTCATCCTAGCTTTAATAAGCTCCTAAATAATTCAAGACAAAAGGGAAATAAATAAACGTATTTAGTAGAAAGCCATTGAAAGAAAAGAAAAGAAAACATAAAATGTATAAATCAAGCAGGTAAACCTTGAACTCTTTTCTCTCTTCCCTAGTTGATGGAAGTTTACCATCATGAGTTTTAGCCCACTCCTCTGCCATCATGACAAGAATGAGGACATATGGAATGTGCTTGTGGGCAACAGGATCTGACACATCTAGATCAATGGTTTCTGCATACCTACAGTAGATAATAGAATCAATTTCAGAATCTTGAAAACCAAACACACGGTGTAGATTATTGAATCATTGATTTATTAGGTAACACACACATAGAGGCTAAGAAACCAGAATAACCGTCATTAGTGGCGAAGGCCAATTAGCATAGAATAAACTCCACATGCAAATACTTAGTTATCAGAAATCCAAATAAGTAACTCTGAAAATGCCTCAGGTGAAAACACGAAAAAACAGAATTTCATACCTTTTAAGCTCAGGCCATGGATTATTTAAACGAAGGTCATCCAGAAAATGTTCAGGCTTTGACTCAATCACAGTATGTTCCTGCCCAAAAAAAAAATAGAGAAAATGGAGGACGTAGCACTATTCAGATTCAAAGAAAAATATTAGAATCATAGCTCTGTGAGATCCATTTTTGGACCTTTCCATCTAGATAATTGTAAGTTTGGATAACAAACCATATCCCTATAAGCAATTTGAAAGCATGTTCTGTTTTCTTATGATGTAGCCAATCAGATAAAGACGAAGACCTATCATCATTACACTATAACCTAGGACACGGCTGTAGAGTAACATCATATCTCATCACTCACAACTTCCATTACTCTCACCAATTGGAGATAAAAATTCAAATGTACTCTCACCAATTGGAGATAAAAATTCAAATGCTTTAATTCTGGAATATTAATACCAAGACAGAGACAACAATTTCTTCAAAAACTCAAAACTGGATTACCTTTAAACTGATACGGACAAGCCCTGTGAGGCCATAAGAGCGAGCAAAGATCAGTATCACATTTGCCTCCCTGCAGATTCTATCAAGCTTTACCATTGAACGTTCCCCTAGCTGATAGTTGAAATTAGAAAATCAGGGATATTGGTATTAACAAGAGTGACAATAGAAATCGAAAAATACAAGTAATCCCCATAGAATATCTAATGACCTAGATTCTCAATACAGTCCGTCACAGCTATTGCATACGAGGACAATTCTTGTTTTCACAAAGTCAAGTAAACTTAACATCCAGCATCCAAATAGGCACTAAAATTAAGCATAAAGACTAAACTACGCAAGTTTTATAACAAACAAGGGAACAAAGAAATGCTGAGTATAGGGCATGTATATAATCAAATTCTCTTTACGAATGCACCAGAATCACACAGCTCATTATAAATAACTAAAACATTGTAATGAGAATGCAGGAATGTAAAGAGAAAACTTGGTTATGGAGTTGTCATACGAAAAATATGTAAGCATACTTTGGCTATCAGTAGAGTCCATACCTGAGTAGCTACAACCAAAGTAAACTGAGAAAAGAATGATGGGTTGGTCTCAATCAAAACCTCCGGATACTCTTCGATAAACTTCGCCTTAACGGAATCATTCAGCTCCTGAAGAAACTGGCAAACGCATTTCGCTTTCGATTTCCCAACGCTAGATTCATCAACTAACAAAAACTCAACAACCAAAATGCATAAAACACTCAAAAAACAGCAATCAAACGTGAAAACAACAATTCAAAACATACCCATTTGACCAAAACAAAAATTAAACATACCCATGAAGTTATTTCCGAGGTCACCCAGTTCGACTTTAGATCCATCGATGACGGTGATGCTTCCAACCCCGCCAAGAACAAGGTTTTTCAGGGTTTCCGAGCCGGTGGGGCCGCAATTCAGTAGGCATATGCTGGCCTTCTCTAGGGCTGCCTGCCCTTGCTCGCCCCAGATTCTGCAATTTCAAATGGGTGGAAAAAAAAAAAAAAAAAAAAACAGAGGATTAGAGCTTTAGCGAAAAGGATTGAATGAGCTAAACCATTTCGAAAAGGATTGAACGAGTTGAGAGTGGCGTTTGGAGAACTAGGGGGATGGTGGAGGACAAAACGGGGAAAAGGAGAGAGAGAGAGAGAGAGAGAGTACCTGAGCTGGCGATCGTATTTGGTTTTGGGTTCGGCCATTGATGCTTGTATACTTTTTAGCTTTGTGAGATAGAAACAACTAATAAATCGCTTAGTAGTTACGCAGAGCTTCGCACAGTGGCGCCGGAAGGGATGTTAACATGGTACGGCGTCGTTCGGTTTTCATTTTTATTCTTTTTTTTCATTTTTTCAATTCGTAATAAAATTTTCACAAACTCCATTAAACATGGGATTCGCTCAAAATTCAAGCAAAGTCTCAAAAACTCTCAAAATTCATAATGTATCTTTTGAAATCTTATTTGAATACACCCCTTTAGTGTTGGGAGGGAAACAAATTATCAAAATTATAAAATTCATAAAAGGAGAAAGCGTTTCGTAAATGAAAGTCATTTCTATACACTTCTTTTATTTGCATTCCTAGCCTTTTAATTGATAAATAAAAAACAAAACTAAAACATGAGTGCGTAGAAGTTGAAAATGAGTGTGGAAACCGTTTTCCTTTATTAAAACTCATCCAAAATTGGGTTTATAGATAAGGGCTTCCATCTCCTCACTCAATGCCTCGGTTCGAGTCACTTCCAAGGCATTAATTGTGCTAAAGCTATGCATCGTCCGTACAATCATATTTATAGGAGTGGTTGTTTCCCTGTTTGGCCCAGCTCATGAAGTATGCTCCTCCAATGATTCAACTTGGGAAATAGCTCACTCGTGCAGGGGCACAACAGCGCCCGCACGGGTGAGTGTTACTCATCTATTGATAGGGGAGCCCTTGCTCCGGCACATGTACCAATGAAATGAAGAGCAGAGTTTTCCAATAAAAATTAGATAAGTGACGTTTTCCTTTCATATAAAGATACGAATTTGTTGAGTTTTTAGAGCTCCAATGGCTAAGTTGTAAACTCCAGCTTAGAGACAAACGTATGAGCCATCCAACGGTGTTCTAAGTTGACACCGACCAGATATCTTTGCCTTAGTTAAAGGATAGATGGATAGATCATAGACATCAGATCGATAAAAGCGACATATACAGGAGCAATGTAAGGGACAAGGACTATAATCGTTTTGGTACCAAGAGCGAAAAACTGAAACAAGGAGGAATTACTTCGCAAAACACCGTAACATAAGCCTTGCTGCAACTTTGCAAAATTGAACGAAGGAAAACGAATAAATAAAAATCATATAACACGGATCTGGTCTTCAAGAGTAAAAATAGCTCAGTTATCCCCAACAACTCCTTGAATGGATGCAAACCATGTTCCAAACCAAATGGAATTTCGACCACACCGTAAGGATGACAGGAATCAATCCCAATGATACTGAGAAAGAACATAGAATCAAAAGTGATCACTGTCACAACAAGGATCTAGAATAGCAGCAGTTACTTACAGTTGCATGAACAAGAATATTCTAGTAAAACGGAGCTGCTACCAAAGACTCATACATCCAATACCAAGCAAGAAATTCTATCACGTCAGAAGTTAAAAAACGGAACTAATGTAAATGAGCAGTTGAAAAGTCACCGATGTATAAGAGTTAACAACAAAGCCCTCTTTCTTTATCAGCAGATTCAGCACTACCTATTTGGAATGCTACATTAACTCGACTGAAGGCGCGAACAACATGCACAATTAAGAAGTTAACAGTTACAATGTAGAACCAAAGCCATAGACACAAAATGAGTTCCGAACATTAAACAGTTAAAGCATGCCTGTTGTGGCACCAAAATCAGAAACCAAATAACTACAGGTCTTTGAGTTGAGTTGAATGACCTCTATTAAAACGTTAGTAGATTTAATGACTCAATAGAAGTATTGTTTCATCTAAAGAAGACCTAAACTATCTAAGTTAAGGATACATTCAGAAATCAACTACAACTGCAAGCCTGCAATAAAAGGAAGTCATTGATGGGAAGAGACTGCAACACTCTTTTCCTCTCCAATCTTTCTCCCTTTGCAATAAGCAAAGCAGAACATAACCTATTCACTACAAGACTTGTATCAATTGCACAGACAAAAAAACATGAGCCACTACCAAAGATGCAAACCACAACACCAAGTAGAAACATGGATTCTTGTAAGTAACTGTCAATCATAGCAAAGAAGCCGTCTTTCTTTATCAGCACTACCGGGTCAGATTTGTCTTGAGACCAAACCCCATCCAAGGAAAACAAGTCACATAATTCACACGCAATAACTCTATTTACGGCGCAAACAAGACGTCCAATTACGCGGCCAAATACCACAAATCAGGTAATTTCAGCACGACATTATGAACCCATCACAATTTAATGGAAACCCTGAATGAGTGCAAAAACATCAAACAGTTCAGGTGCATCCCATGGGGTACTACCATACCAAAGAAGCCATCTTTTATTATCACTACTACCGATTTAGATTTGTCCCAAAACAAAAAACCCATCTACGGATAACAGGACACATAATTCACACACAATAACTCAATTTGCGGCGCAAACAAGATGAGCAATTAAGCACCCAAACACCGCAATTCGGGTTACTTCAGCAACATTATGAACCCATCACAATTGAATGACAACCCTCAATGAATGCAAAACATCAAACAGTTAGCGCATCCCAATTCAATACCCAAATCATAAATCAACCCAAAACTTGTTTCTGTTCTGAAACTTTTCAGTAAATTTTATTAATAATCTCAGCTGTATCTAAGCAATTCTCCACCAAAGTTCCACCACAAAATAACAAATTAAAAAACCTAATCTACAACAAGGGTTCAACAGAACATTCTACAATTTCAAATTCAATGTGCAGCTAGAATGTCCGTACTAAACAGATCGATTATCGGATCGGGCGAGTCGTGAACCGGGCTCGATGGGCTGAGGAACATAACGGACTTGGTGGCCGCGAGCTTCTTCCTCTGGGGGCATCTGGGACCGAAGACCCGACCCGAGAAGCAAGGAAATCCCTCCATCGCGTTGACCATGGGAAGACCTGCGTCGGACACCGGAGACAACGGCGGCGAAACACGGACCTGAGAGAGCCAATTGAGCTGGTGCGATCTGGCCCTGCTGATTCGGGAGTCTCGGATTTGAGCGAGCGCGCCGGGCTTTAGGTATTTGAGAAATGGCTCGGGCGACCGGTTGGGGGAGGACCGGCGGTGAAGGGATCTAGATCGGCGGTTCATGGCTGGGAGAGAGAGAGAGAGAGAGAGAGAGAGAGAGAGAGAGAGAGAGAGGGAGAGAGAGGGGAAAATGGGGGTGGGGAATTGGTGGTGGTGGTTTGTAGAGAGAGAGAGAGAGAGAGAGAGAGTTAGGTTTTGTGTGGGTTTTAAGGTTTGGGGAGGGTGGAGAGAGAGGCGGGAAGAAGTGGAGGGAGAGGTGGCTGCCAGGGTTTCAAAACCAAAGAGTTGAGGCGCGGAAACTTCAATACTCAATAGTAGGGTTTTTTTTTTTTTTTTTTTTTTTTTGGAGCGTCGTGGTGGTGTGGTCCGATTTTGGGCAGTATGGCCGAGCCTGCGTTGGCTGGTGGGTGCTCGTTGTCTACATGTTGTGAAAGACTCTGCAAAAGCAACCAAATGGCTAGGATTGGTTTCCTTTTTAAATTTGATATATGAAAACACATCACGTGATACAAGCAATAAAATTGACTATTACGTTATTGAATATGTCAAAAAAAGAGTCTGGAACGAATAATTTATTTGAAGAAATGGTAAATTAGCGCAAAGATGTTTGTATTTTAAGCTTGATATGTTGCTTTGATCAATATCGAAATGATCTTACCCTTCTTCGTCTCATTTAATTTGCAAAAGAGTGGGCTTACTAATTTCACACAAATGATTCAGAATAAAAAGATTGAAAGATGAGAAAAAAGGTTAGGGTATGCAGAAAATGGATGAGAATGGCAACACAAAAATAACCTAATGCAAACGAAGATAAAAACCCAAACCACAAGATGGCAAACACACGACCTAAAAGGGCAAAAATGTCTTTTTGTTGTAACACAGATGGAAAAAATAGGCAACAACAAGGGAATGTGAGGACGTTTTAGGGAGTTCACTGCTGGTGAACAGGAAATTTTTGCTTGAGTTTTAGCATAGATATGATGTGTGTTCACGAATAAGAAGTCTAAATTAAACTTTTATTACGTTTTAAACTCTTTTTCTTCCCGAAGAACCCACTCCTCACTGCCACCTCTCGCTATCTCAATAAATTCCATTATAATTTCCAAGTTTATCTATTTCAAGTTTTGGGCATTTGATGTCAAATAAACTCCACTATAACTCCCTCATTCCCTCTTTCTCTTCTTCTTCTTTTCTCTCTATCTCTCTCTCTCTAACCCAGGGCTTTTTTATTTCAAAATTTTCCTGGGAAACTTAGAGATATGGCAGAAAGTGGGAGTAGTGGGTTTGGGTTGCTCACTGGGCATGGGTGGTTGCGGTGTTAGGGGAGGGCTTGGCACTAGACATTAGCGTTGGACAGCAGCTGGTGGTTCTTTCTGTGTTAATGCAAAGGGTAGTGCTGGAATTTTAAAAATAAAGTGAGGATATAAGTGGTAGAAAATTTGTATTCCGGATTCCCCACAATAGGCGGAATTGAAACATCTCATAGATCTTAGCCTCAGGAGTCCAATTCCTCCAAAGAAAGGAATTGAATTCCAAAATTTTTGTGGGTCCCATCACTTTTTCAATTCTTTCAGATTTAATAAACACTTGAGTACTTCGTAATCGGAATTCAATTCCACATTTGATTTCGATTACGGGTATGTAAATGCGCCATATATGTGTTTATTTATTTGTTTAAGTTTCTTGTTGAACTAACAAAGCATGCATATTCCAAGCAACGTGATCAAATATTAGGTTACTTGAATGATTTGTTGTTTGGGGAGCTAAAAACTCATGTGTTTGGCGCGAAAGAGATGCAAAATTCATGTTAATTGGGCTTTTTGAGATAGTTGTATTGTATTTATTTATTTGCCTAAGTTTCAAAGGGTGGCAAACGCACGAGCGCTCGTTTGGTTCACAAGATTCAGTTGAGTATGGTTTAGCATGGGATATTGAATTCCATTTCTTATTTTGGTTATCATGTTTCGTCCCACAACCTCTCATCACTATTCACATCACTTTTCAATCAACACCTTACCAATCATCTTTTGTGTCCGAATTCGAACCTCCATTTTCAAATTAAAAATAACATTGTGAGAAAAAACACATGCAACAGAAAATGGGTTTTGGAACCATTATAGTGAGAATTTATGTCATGATTTCTATTATCATTATCTTTCTTTTAATGATAAAAAATGCATATTTACTTAGTATGAGAATGAACAGATTCATAAGAACTGGAAGTATTGACTGTATAGGATGAACAAACTTCCATGGTTATCTCATAACTCGATTTTTCATTTATGTAAAGGTATGAGATACTCAAATTCAATATGGTACTAGTTGATAGCTTATGGTGGGCTTTCTTTAGTGGTCTGAGGAGACCGATGCCCCATTGCATGAAAGGGTAGATTGTGGTTTAACCCCTTGAACTAACATTTCAGTTGAAATTAATTCCATAAATTACTTTCTTTGGTAAATTAACCCCATGCCGTTAGATTGAGTAATTAATTTCGTCAAATTCAAGGACAAATTGGTCATTTCATCATCAATTGTTACTTGCCAGCTATAACCACCAATAAAATTTTGACACATGGATACATAATAATTCAAAAACATATAGCATAATGAGAAAACATAAAATAAAATAAAAAAAGCAAATGTTTACATAACGGACCATCTCGCATTGTCATTACACATTATTTGTTTTCAATTGTCATAAGTTCATTGATAGTTATAGTTGACAAATAAGAATTGATGAAGGAAAGACTATTTTTTTTTTAATTTGACAAAGTTGTGGATAGAATCTACCGCCAAGAGGCCAATTGGCTTATTTCAAATAGTTCAGGGGGTTAATTTACTAACAAAAATAGTTTAGAGAGTCAATTTTAATTGGAGTAAAATTCAAGGAGTCAAATGACAACTTACCCTTGCATGAAAAGACCATGCTCCTATTAGAGTACTAAATTCTTCTACATCTTCATAGTTCTTAAGAGAAATGGATCATCTTCGCTCACTCCTAATCCACCAAGTCCGAAAATTCGGGCCGTTAAAATTTGATCCAACAGTTAAAGTTATTATAACTTTTACAATGAATCCCTATTTGTAACTGTTAAATCAAATTTCAACTATTCGATTTTCCAAACTTTAAATTAGAAAGAAGAGATTAAGAGAAGATTCATTTTCCGTTCTTAAGAGCATACCATTGACATTTGTCACAAATTCAAGTGCAATTTATGGCACATTGTCAGAACTTTCCCTTACCCCAATATGACTTATTTTGATCACTATTTGAGAATAATACCCATCTGTCTACGTACTGTATAAAACTGCTACATCCACCAAAAAGAGAAAAAAGTTGACAGAAATTCCACAGTACAAGCATCTGGCATAAAATGACATGGTGATTTCTTTGGAGGAGGATTGTCTGCCCTCTTTCTTTTCGTGTCTTTCTGTTTTATGTGGTCATGTTTAAGCCACGTCAACATTTTATATTTTTTTTATAGAGATAATAAGACAAAAATGAATAGTAATATAAAATGTTGACGTGGTTTAACCGTGACCACACAAACAGGAGGGCACGGAAGGACACCGAAAAGAGGAGGGCAGACAATCCTCCTCCGATTTCTTTTCCATCTTTGGTAATTTCCCACATGGCATGCCTAATTGAATTAATTCCTCGATGTAACATTAAGCTTTGGTTTAAAATTAAAAAAGAAAAAAAAGCGATACAATATTGAATTCTAAAAGTCGAAAAGTTTACAACGTTATGCAATACAACCCAAAAATTAATCTATCATTTATCATAATTGCAATAAACATCGATGTGAAGAGCAATCATAACACTGACTATGATGAAAGTTAAAACATTTCCGCGCAATCAATCTTCAAATTACATTCATAACGAATCCGAATGCAAAGTTATAACTGTTAATTTAGTGCGTCCGAATATCAATATCAACGACAATAACAAAAACATAGTGTTGTTAATCTTTAAAAAAGCAAGGCTACCAAGCTTTTTTCCCCTTGCTTTGCTGGTAGCTAGTAGCCATATCCTTTTATTTTTTAGCAAACAATAAATTTATTAGATTAGAGAACAGACAGGCTTTTGAACTTACGCTGTGGTGCAAGAGCAGCACGCACCTCCATTATTGTAGTAGAGGGCCACTTGCATAGCTGGTAGCCATATTAATCGCATCGTATTGAACGCAGAGGACAAAAAAGGACCAGCGTCACAAGGTGTGGTAGCCATGTGGAGCAAGGGCACCATATACTTTCCGGCAACTGTGCGTGCCTAACCACGATTGATAGTAGAAAGAGGCAAAGGGATTGGCACGAATTGCACTCGAAGCATTTGTCATATCCATCAATGCTATCTTATGAGTTTTGACATGTGAGTGTTGCATGTAACAAACTACGTCAGGCCAATGACACAACCTTTGCACTTTAATTTTTGCTATATCTAAGAGCTGTTCAAGTCACGATAAGTACGCACAGTATACTCAATAACTGGTTGAATTTTTCAGGTCAACGGGTCAAGGATCTCACTCTAACAACACATACTATTCATAACTTGGTAATTATCACATGTTCAATCTGTCAGGTGTTGGGTTTTATCACAAAATGTCTCGGTGTTGGTTAGAGCGGAATAATTCCATTTTAAACTCTTTTTCTTTTGGCCCTCTAGCCGATATGAGATTCAACACGCCTCCCCCCCCCCCCACGTGGGACCCAATCAAGATTCTAAAAAACGCTAGGCTAGTTGGGAGGCGGGCTGGCGCCTAACGCCTAGGCGGATTTAGGTAAATTTCTTATATATCTTGTAAATAAGTGCACATTGACACTTACAAACAATTATACTTGTATGAAATCCATGGATAAGATAATAAAAGAATGATAAAATGCAAAAAGAGTATCCAACAAGTCCAAAATTTAAAAACACATTAAACATATATGTCATATAACCATAGTGAAGAGTATTGTAGGATGACACGTGTACAATAAGTTCACAATTTAAAACCACATAAAATGCAAAATAGGAGGAAAATAAGGAAATATAGTAATGTAGATAGGATTTTTTTTTTAATTTAAAAAAAAAACCGCCTAGGCGCCACCTAGCTTGCTTAGAGGCCAGTCGATTTTTCCAACCGATTTGCAAGAAAACGCCTCAGGTCACCACCGCTTAGGCCTTTTTTTAGAACACTGTATTTAGTACTTTAGTGAATTAAATAGAACGAAATAAAAATTCATATGGTTACAAATCAGTAGTAGTTTACGAAATAGTGATTTTATAGTGCATATAAAGAGAAATGAAGGTATCAAATATATGGGTGTAGAAACATTTAATCAGCAATTTAAAAATATTAAAAATAAAATAGAAGGGAAGGAAACCGAGATGCATAGAAGGGAGGGAGGTGGGGCACGATTCTCAGTACACATTAATTATTAGGATGCTAGCTGTTTCATTGCTAATGCATTTCACTCAAATAGGATGCTAGCTGTCCCATTTTGATTAGGTAGAAAATAAAAAATGTTAAAAACTAAACAGATAGACTTGAGAATGGTCACATGGGTGGAAAAGGAAGAGAGAGAAACTCAATTTTCTCTCTTCTTCTTCTTTTCTTCTTTGCTGGAATTCAGAACGAAGAACACAATGGTGTTCTACATTCTTCCCAACTAACCCACCTTGGCCATCCAGTCGAAAACAGAAAGAGGATTTGAAACACCCAGACCGCCTAAGCCATCCAGTCGCCTACCTAGGCTGCCCAACCGCCGCTCAGGCCGCCTCAGCACCCGCCTCATCCATTTCCCGATTTTTCTTCCGACTATAAGTTAATCCCTACGGGCGGTCATCCCCTAGCCTAAACGCTGCCTAGGCCAATTTTTAGAACATTGGACCCAATTAGTGGGTCACACTTGGGAGATCCATACATCTTCAACCACGTGGAGCCAAGTCGGGGCTCACCCAACGTGCTGGGCCAACGAGGACCCACCCAATCACGTGGCAACATTGGCCTATATGGAGCCAAGTCAGGACTCACCCATCTCGTGGAGCCAAATGGGACTCACTTAATCACGTGGCAATATGAGCTCGTCCCTTGACTTTGATACCGTGTTGAAATTTTCAGGTCGACGGGCCAAGGGCCGCACTCCACCAACACCGATATTATTCTCAACTTGGTAATTAGCACTTGCCCTATTTGTTAGGTGTGATGTTTTATCACAAAAAAGCCTTAATGTTAGTTAAAGTGGAGTAATTCTATTTTAAACTCTTCTTCTTTTGGTCCTCTAGCCGATGTGGGATTCAACATAACTGACTCTAAATTCACACATTTATTTATGTTACGATTGATCATTTACGATGTGACTTTGACCGTTGATGCATTGTGAGTTATAAATGCATAAACGGTCGATATCAACCCGCAAAGTAGTGTTAAACTTATAACATTTTTCAAATATGATAAAAGAACGAAGAAACTTCCCAAGAGAATTTCAATCATCCAACTTTACTAATTCATTATTAGTCTAAGACTTGTTTAGTATCATTTTTTTGTCAAAAACTGTTTCACTCTAAAGTTAAACAATAAAAAGTGTTTGGCAAAAATAAAATATCTTGCTTATTTTAAAAGCAATGACCTCTAGACAGTAACTTTTAAAAGTAGCTTGTAGGTAATAAAAAGCAGAGTTAAGCCTTCAATGAATATTTTCAAATCCTGTAATACCCTAATTAATTTTTAAAAATGATTTTGTTTAACCTGCTATACTCATTTTATCCTTTAAAGAACAAAGTAACTGTCACCGTCTACCATTACAAACACTAACCTTACACCACCACCATTGTTGCTACCACCATCGCAGTTGCCACCATCACAATCGCCACCGCCAACAGTGTTGCCATCACCGCCAGCATCGTGCCGCCACTGCCACCATCACCTTCATAACCACAGCTGCCACCACTGCTGATGTCGTCGCCCTTACGACCATTGTTACCATTATACCTTAACGACCACACCCAATATTGGTACCCCCACCATAACTCTACTTTTTTTGCTGCCATCACCACTGCTGCCATCATCACCAACAACGCTTCACTGCCGCCACCGTCACCACCAACACGCCATAACTGCTCTCACCACCATCCTCACTACTATGTCCATTTTGGTTAATATATAACTATATCACTTTAAATTTACCAAACACTTTTACACATCTTTTCATACTCACAATACTTTTAAAAATACTATATCAAACGCTCAACTACTTTATTTTATGGTTGATTATTCTTAAAGTACAATATAAACAATTTTTGTACAAAGTGCAACAATCTCAAACTGGTCATAAGTCAACTTCTCATGAAAGACACTTTTTATTAAGAGTAAATTGTAGCAATGGTCTCTCAACTTTAATCAAATTGGAGCAATGGTCACTCAAAAAAAAATTCATTACCATTGGTCCTTCAACTCATCAAACGTGTAGCTATGGTCCTTTTCGTTTACTTCGTAAGAATTATATCAAAATGAGTTATGTTGAAAGGACCATGGATGCAAATTTCCGCCTTCTTCTTCTTGGACGAAAATGCACTTGCAAAACAATTAACACCTTAAATCAAGGCCAAGAGCCTCACGCGCCCACGATGAATGAGGGAGGGCTTTAGTGTGACAGCCCATCTCGGATTTTTCATATCGACTATGTGAAGCTACTAAATTACCCTTGAGCGTGGGGTGTACGTTTGTATTGTTGCACTAAAGATTTGGTCCAATTGTGCAATATCCCAAAGTTTTGGGACCAATGGGAACTAAGGAAAATTATTAGTTGTGATTGGTGGTTGAGGTTGAACCACACATACACTCCTAAGTCACCAAATCTCTCTTCCCTCCCGTATCTCTCTCGAACTCTCACTCTCTCTCTCCCATTTCGTACGAACGAAGCTCGAACTTTCCATTTCAGGCACGGATCGAGCTTTTAAAGGTAAGGTTCTTGCTCATTGTAACCTCCTGAGTACATTGGTACCTTTGTTTGGACTTAAAACCTTCGAAAACCCTAATTTCTCACGAACTCTGATTTAGGTACTGTTCATGAACTTTTTATTGGTTACATTTTAGGACAATCTAAGCTCACAATGAGCTTTGTTGGGACCTTTAGAGACTCAGAGTACTTCGTTTGGTCGGTCTTGACGTCGGGATCACGTGGTTCGAAGGTGGCCAGTTTTGGTGGAAATTTCCTGACGAGATTTCGAAGGATTTGAAGCTCCAAAGAGGTATAAACTTAATCTACATGTTGAGGGCTTCATTTTGGTATAAAGAACATGAAAAATGGTGCAAAAATGAGCGAGAAAAAGGCATTTACAGGTTGCCCAGATTTCCGGCGCCGGTGAACTTTTCCGGCGAGCCAAGGTTAGGGATGACGTGCATAGAGGCGCGTGGGTCCGTGGCTTCCCCGGCGCGTGGGGGCGCGTGATGCATCAAAAAAAACTTCTAAAAATATCGCGACGTCCGTGACGTCGCGGTGGTATATTCAAATGCCAAAATTGACCTACGTATGAGAAGTTATTATCGAGTTTCGTATATGTGCATTTAAATAATGTTTATTCAATTATTTCTCGTATAGGCGAGACCTATCCGGAGGACGAGCGTAGCCAAGCTAAGCACGGGGGCTACGACCTAGCTACTTATCAGTGAGTGGGCAGTTTGTTTTCCGTGTATACCTATATATATTGCTATTTTTCCCAGAAAATGAAATTGAACGTTTAAAGGATTTGAAATGCCATGCAAAATATTCATTTATTATAAATGCTACATTAGTGATTGCATATGTGTATGATGGTGCTGCAGACGCACAGGTAAGTGTCAGGTAAGTTTAGATAATGGTTATAATGAGAATAAGATTGAATGATGTGATGTGATGTGATTAGAGCTCATATACATGCACAATGATATTAGTGCTCCCGCCTAGAGTTTATTATTGAGCTTGATTATGAGATATATATACAGCCAAGGGCCGAGATGATTACTTGGCATTTAATCACATCTATAGATTTATGATTGAGATTCAGTTATGATACTTTGGCATGGCATTCATACATACATACGTACATATATTTTCTAGCATGAATTGAGATATATATATATATATATATATATATATATATATGTATATGAGTATATACTTTATTTCTGGGAAATTATACAGGTTCTACAGTGTCACACCCGCCCCTCAATTATATTTTTAATTTTAGAAATTGACCTCCAAACCATTTTCAATTATACATTTTTAATCCCTAAAATTTTTGCAAACTTTCATTTTGGTCCCTAAACCTTATCCCCTCTTCCTTTTTAATTTTTAATTTGTTTTGGTTCCGTAATTTGGTGAGCCAAGGGGCCCACCCCTGTGTTTGCTTTCCTACCCCGAGTCTCTATCTCTCTGTCTCTCTCTCTGCACTCTCTCACTCCTCTCTCTCTCCCGTAAGCCTCTCGACTATCTCATCCTCACGATCGCACGTATGCAGGCCACACCACCATCGTCTATCTCCTTCATTAGTCTTTTTTTCGTCTCTCTCTCTCGGTGGCTCTGCAAGGAACGGAGGAAAAAGCCTAGGAAATCTCCGGTGAGATTCCCTTTTCTCTCCGTCAAGGTAAGCTCCGATCGTCATTCCTATGGGTTGATTTGTGTTTGAATTGAGATTTTAGAAGTAATTGTAGCTTCCTCTCTGAGTTTTAGATCGAAAATCAGTACGGGGTGCACACACACCCGTTTCCGGCGAACCCGTGCGAGTCGAAGGGAATTCCGACCGTCACCGGTCTCTTCACGGCGAAACAAATGGTATAGACCTCTTCCTTTCTCTCTCTTCTTCGTTTTGGTATGAAGATCGGGGTCTAGAACCCCGGGTTATTGTCGGCCGGAGCTGGGAAGTCCGGCGTTCTTCCCCGGTGCACCCAGGCCTTCGGGCCGTTTCTGAAACTCCTCGGGCCTTAGGCCCGCAAGCCCAAAACCGAGCCCAATTATTTTATTTAGTTATTTATATTTTAAATTCTGTTTTAATAATTAGGGCCTTTGGGCCATTTTAATTGGGCACTAGGCCCATTTCCCTCAAACCCAGTACCTTGACCCGTTGGGTTTTTATTTTTAGTTATGATAAATTATTAAGGCCTCGAGCCTTAGAGAAATTAGGGCCTTTGGCCCGTTTAATCAAAACCTTGGGTCGTATCAAACCAGGGCCTTTGGCCCGTGACCCCAAGACCCAAAATCATATTGGGTTAAAACCCAAACCCATATTAATAACCCTAAACCCAACCCGGATTCAACCCTGACCCGGGTTTGACCCGACCCGTTGACCGACCCGTTGACCCGGTCAACGGTCAATGTTGACTTTGACCGGTCAACGGTCAAAGGTTGACTTTTTGGTTGACTTTTTCGGGTTTCGTCCGGGACCCCTCATAGGCTAATTTCGACGTTCTGGACCCGTTTTTGAAGTCCGTTTTCCCAAATAAATTTGTTTGAATAGAGTTTGACTATATTGAACCCTTTATGTGCCATGTGCATATATTGTGGCTTTACCAGATTCGCTAGCAGCGCAGCGTGGGATGGCTAAGTACTGTGAGTGGACCACCTTCTAAAAATAAATACATGATTTATGATATGACATGAAGATTTACATTTATATATAGCATACCTTGGAAATTATGAATTGTGAACAGGAAGCATATTTGATAACTGTGATTTGAATGTTCTTGAGATATAGAATGATGATATTGAATTGTTTTCCGATATAACCCACATTCTGGTAGACTATCTGATCGATGACGATAGGATGCTAAGAATGTGTTTTAAATGATTTTAGGACACCTCTTCGTAGTACGAGGGATGGATGAACTCTTGCTGTGAAGTTGTATTTTAGAAATATGTTTTGTGCAATGTAGTGAACACCATGCCGCTGGGGGCGAGGTTTGTAGTTGGCAAAGGCCTGGAGAAATAATCCCTAGAGGAAGACTGAGGGACCACGGAGTCTGGCATCGGGCCGGGAGGGAGTTATCTTATCTCATGGTGATGACCATAGAGATTCAGGTGCAGGCAATGGGCCGGAAGTATTATTAATTCGGTGTACTCACTAGCAGCACAACTTGTGATGCTTCCTGGGTTTTATTTGAGATGAGATTTACGAGATTGATATCATGATTGTCTTATGACATTATTGAAATGAGAATTTGAATTATGAGTTGATTCGAAACATTGGAATTATTGGATTAATGATTTTATTGGCATGCTAGTGGTTTGGAAAACCTATTACGTAGTATATGAGCATATGTTGGTTTTCAAACTGGTGGGGGAAATTATTATGTTCTAGAATGTTTTCATATTATATATGTATATAACTCTGGTCCACTCACCCTTGTTTTGCGCCCCCATTCAGGTATTAGAAACGAGGCATTACGATCCCGGCATCAAGGCACTTCCACATCGGCGCCATCGAGTCCTCTCGAAGTAGGACCCACCTCTGTATTCATTTAATTTTATCCAAATTCTTTTAGTGATTAGGTTTAGCTGTATGCTCTGAACACGTTCCTAAATTGTTAACTTTTTGGTTTTAAATTATAATAAACCGTATTTACTTCTAAATTTTAGTCCTTGTATCAATTAATGGCTTTCGTCACCCTTGGGTGTCGGCCAGCACGTGCCTATCCTGGTATTCGGGGAATATCAGGGTCGGGGCGTGTCATACAGAGAGGGGTTACAGTTTTTGAGAAAAGAATGTTTTGGCAAAGATTTGTTTTACTGACCCACTCAACTTTGTTTTTCGCCCCTCCAGGTATTAAGTAGTGTTCGTTGATGGCCTACGAGGATCTCCCGGACGTTCTGACAGAATTCCCTCATGTAGGATCACCTGCGGGTGTTATTTCCATTTAGTACTTTTTGCTTGACTGTACGTAGGCCAATGATGCTCTGGTTTTGTAAAAGCACTATGAATTCTCGCACTAGCACGTTACCTTAGCTTGAACTGCTAGTCATTTGGTTTTAATTCCTTCTTATTCCTATTGTTAATTTTGCTTCCGCACTGTGCATATGGTTACGTCACGCTCGTGTGACGGCCAGCACGCCCCACTTTCGGGTCGGGGTGTGTCATTTAGCCAAAGAATCTCTGATGCCAAAGTTAGAATTTGAGGGAAAAATGTTTAGAGAATTTTGGAGAATTTTGCAAGAGAGTTGGAATTAGGTTTTTGGAAGAAATGATGGCTATGTATAGGGGTGTGGCCGGCCCCTATTTGGAGAAAAGGGGTCCGACCACTTATGGTGGTTTTTGGCTCTAATTGCAAGATATTGTGTCAAAACAATATCTTGCAATCAATTAGAAAATTGACCAATTAATTAAAAAATTAATCAATTAATTAGAAAATTAATAAATTAATTTTGGTAATTGATCATAATTTGAAAAGGATAAATAAGGGTTATCTTGTAGGGAGGATTTGATGAAATATGTTTTGAATAAATACCTATTTTGATCATTTTTGACATGGATTGAGCCGTTATTGTCTACTTCTTGCACGTGAGAGTTCTAGTGTGCCTCTAGGGTAATTTCATCCTTTTACCCAATAATCCACGGGTCGCCTCCATTTTTTTTATTTATTTTTATCTCTACAAGGACCATTAATACAATTGGATTAAAGTTGAGGGACCATTACTCCAATTGGGTTTAAATTGAGGGACCATTCTTCCAGTTGAATTAAAGTTGAAGGACTATTGATATAATTTTTCTTATTTGATCTTCCATATTTGCCCATTGATTTAGCCGCATGTGCATGATACTTGACTCATTTTGACAAAAGTTATAATGAAGTTGACGAAAATGACCATAGCTGCATGTTTTGATGAGTTGAGGGACCAATGATAATACATTTTTAGTTGAGAAAGTATTGTTTCAGTTGAGTTAAAATTGAGAGATAATTGCTACAATTTACTTTTTTTTTAATTAAGGAAGACATAATAAGTAAGCCAAAATAAAATATATTGGGCTAACAAATACGCTAAATACTTGAGCTGCATCGCACCTTGTCGAGACAAGGAATTATAAGAGCTAAGTTTGAATTTTTCTTAAATTAACTAACAGTGTAAATGTAATGCATTGAGTCTCCTCGCATATAAAAAGTTATTTTTAATTACGGACAAATCGCAATTTGTCATAATTTTTGTTATAAATAAAGAGGAACAAATTTTTTAATGTTTATCGTGTGGATGGTGCTCTTTTTTCAACTTATTGTTTTGGTGTGCAAATAGTACACTCATTTACAAAAGTGCACTTGGCCAAAATTTCAAATGGCGACCCGTAACCGCTCCTTTTGAATAATTGAAATTGACCCAAAAATCTGGTTTTCTTGTTACTGCCGCAAACTGCATAAATATTAGCATACATCACCGTCCACTCTTGTGATGATCGTGCACCGCCCATCTTGCCGTTGGAAGCAGCTCTAATAGATAAATTTTTTATTGTGACGGGAACGCTAGTAGTACGTTATGTGTTTTTATGTAAGTGGTGAAATTTTTTATTTTTTAAGTTATTAACTTTTTAACAGACATATCTCAGTATTTGTATAGTGACATGTAATGTACCACTTCGTGTGCATTTCAATCTACTTTTTGAAGAGTGGAAAGACTTATTGGGGCATTTCAATCTCATTCTGATCATTATCGTGTAACACCAGCTCTATGAATTGAACTCAAAACGTACTTTGTAGAATACTAGCTTGTAATTTATTTCGAACCACTAAATCACCTCGTGATAATTGAATATTGTGCACATATTCAAGGACATAATTAAAATATAGTGATGAGTAGCTTAGTTGATTGACATATTGTGTACATTTAACCAAAAATTATGGAAAGTCATATTGTATTATTTTATCTTAGTGACATTAAATTTTATGTAAGCAGAAAAAAATTATGAATTGCTTGTGTGCGTCGTACTTATGCAAGGCTAGATGGTATTTAAATGCAATGAAATCCGTACTTTTTTTAATCATTACCGAGTGATTAAGTTATTAATGACAAATTTCAAACTCTTATTTCACACGGCGCATTTTGATTTTATTTTTTGACGCTGAAGAATCATATGATAGTAGTCAAGAGAAACTGAAATACCTGTCACATCCCGGCTCGGGTGGGACCACTTCCCGGGCCCGCTCCACCACCGTAGCACGATATTGTCCGCTTTGGGCCCCGACCACGCCCTCACGGTTTTGTTTCTGGGAACTCACGAGCAACTTCCCAATGGGTCACCCATCATGGGAGTGCTCTAGCCTCCTCCTCGCTTAACTTCAGAGTTCCAACGGAACCCGAAGTCAGTGAGCTCCCAAAAGGCCTCGTGCTAGGTAGGGATAAAAATATACATTTAAGGATCACTCTCCTGGACAATGTGGGATGTCACATACCTCTTAAATTTTTTCTACCCCTAGAATAGTAGACTATAGTAGCAAGACCACAATTTTATTTCTTTTTAAATATTTTATTTATTTATTTTAGAGTGCTTAACTAGTAACCATCCAGTTTCTGGAAAATGAACATTATTTTTCGGGTCAAACAATTAGAAAATAGACAAAGAAATGATGTGGAAATACTTGATTGGACAGTGTCAATAAGAAATGCTCCTCCACCTCGCCACACTGGATAGAACCCCCTTTCCCTCCCTTCTCTCAGAGGCTCAGACCAAGCCAGTCTACTTCTAGAAGCGCGGCACGCAGCCCTAGGTCTCGGTCGCTCTCCACACGCCTCTTCCTCCTCACCCTCCCAGAAGCAGTCATACGACTGTTCCTCCATTCCCCTCCATAACTCCTCTGTCTTCATCTCTCTCTCTCTCCTCAATCATCACTCTCTCTCTAACGGAATCCTTATCTCTGATCTCAGCGTTTTGTCTATGAATGCGTGATCGTCGTCATGTATATAAACACAGCCTCCTCCGCTGCCTCCTCCCTCCTCAGAGCTTCTAGAGCTCGATTTTCCTCCTCCTCCGCTGTTTCCAGAACCTTCGTCTCTTCGCCCCTCAGGCCTTCGCACCACCAGTTCGCCTCCCACCGCTTCCTCAGCTCCTCCTCCGCCGCTCGCTCCTTCACTCGCTGGAGCCACGGCGGTGTCCATTGGCGCTCCCCCTACACCCTCCGCTCCCAGATCAGAGCCGTCGCTCCCGTCATCGAACAGTTTCAGCGCAAGATCGCTTCCATGGGTACGCTCTCCTCTCATTCCGTAGTTCTCGGAGTTTCTGATTGGTCGTCGCTTTTGTATTTTTGATCTGAATCGTTTTTGTTTCATGTTTGCTTTTGAAAATCTGGATTGTTTTTGGTGTTTTTAAAGCTTCTGCAGCTGAGCTGCTATTGCTTTGTACTTGTGAAATGAATACTGTTTGGCCGCTGAGACAATTGAAAAATGACTCGGAAACTCTATTGAATTCGATCTAATTTCGTATTTTGCTTCGTCAAACACTTTTGTTATTGAATGAATGTGACACTGGTGTCGTATGATCTGATTTTTGACATAGGAAAATGGAAATTATGGGCATTTATCTTAATTTTATAAATTTATTTTCAGAAATTGGTCTTAATTTGGGTTCTGATTGTTCATCTGTGTGGTTCCAGCTTCCGAAAATCCTTTCAAGCCAAATCTGACAAGTCTTCCCAAGCCCGGAGGTGGCGAGTTTGGCAAATTCTACAGCCTTCCTTCTCTGAACGACCCGAGGATTGGTACTTTTCTAGCACTCAGTTATCCGAATACTATTTTGCTGGTTTTGTGTAATTGTACGATTATTAATATCCTCTTGTTCATATATGTAACAGATAGGTTACCGTATTCCATCAGAATCCTTCTGGAATCTGCTATTCGTAATTGCGATAACTTCCAAGTCAAGAAGGAGGATGTTGAGAAAATTCTTGATTGGGAAAAGACTGCCCCAAAGCAAGTCGAAATTCCTTTCAAGCCTGCTCGTGTGCTCTTGCAGGTAATTCAGGACTATCATTTACCCTTAGTAGGAATTTAGAAGACAGAGTATATTGTGTTCGTTTTCCAATGCTTATATGACTTTGTTGCCAGGACTTCACGGGAGTTCCAGCTGTGGTCGACCTTGCTTGTATGCGTGATGCTATGAACAAACTTGGGAGTGATTCTAAGAAGATCAATCCTTTGGTATGTGGAGTTCTTACCACGTGCATTCAGTCTTGTTATTTCAGTCACTGCGCCAGGGGTTTGATATCAGTACTTTAGATTATAACTCAATTGTTTGTAATTGCAAATTTAAGGTTATTTTTGTGCCCTTTTCAAATGCTGTACTCACTCTATTCGGTCCTACGCTTGTTTTAGTATGTATAATTTAACGAAATTCTGCATTCATGCAGGTTCCTGTAGATCTTGTTATTGATCATTCAGTTCAAGTTGACGTTGCAAGATCAGCAAATGCAGTGCAGGCCAATATGGATCTTGAATTTCAGAGAAATAAGGAGAGATTCGCTTTTCTTAAATGGGGTTCTACTGCTTTCCATAATATGCTTGTTGTTCCACCTGGCTCTGGCATTGTCCATCAGGTAAAGGCTAAAATAGTATGATTTTTGTCATTTAATAACAAGATTTACTTATTTAACCTTTGTGTCTCTGTAGAACTTTTCAATTCTCATGGATTTGGTTTAAAATTAGTGGATACTTTGTAATTTCAGGTTAATCTTGAATATCTTGGACGGGTTGTTTTCAACAATGATGGCTTACTCTACCCTGATAGTGTGGTTGGAACTGATTCCCATACAACCATGATTGACGGGTTAGGAGTTGCTGGATGGGGAGTTGGAGGTATCGAAGCCGAAGCTACTATGCTTGGCCAGGTAACGTGAGGTCTGGAAAATTACCTGAGGAGCTGAGAAGGCATTTTTAATGTGGTTGTTTAATACACCTTGATGCACACTTTCATCATTGCATGCTAATACTCTACATGGTTTAAACTAACTTCAAATTTTCTTCTGATACAATATGCTTTGAAATTGACAGCCAATGAGCATGGTGTTGCCTGGTGTTGTCGGGTTCAAGTTATCTGGAAAGTTAAACAATGGTGTTACTGCTACTGACTTGGTTTTGACTGTCACACAAATACTGAGGAAGCATGGAGTTGTTGGAAAATTTGTTGAATTCTATGGTAAGTTGATCCTGATTATGCGTAATTTTAAGTAATAATTGCATTTGCTATGTTCTGGCTATATATAATGTGTTTGTATGTGTCTGCAGGGGATGGTATGGGTGAACTATCATTAGCTGACAGGGCCACTATTGCCAATATGTCCCCTGAGTATGGTGCAACCATGGGTTTCTTCCCTGTTGATCATGTTACTTTACAGTATCTTAAATTGACTGGTAGAAGTGATGAGACTGTGAGTACTTTACTAAGTACTAATAATTAGTTTCATGAGTATTATTCAAGAGATATGTGACCTCTTCATTAAATTATAGGTGTCAATGATTGAAAGTTATCTGCGGGCAAATAAATTGTTTGTTGACTATAATGAGGTAAGAGCTCTTTGGTATTTTTGTTCTGCTCAGTTTATAATTATCTGAATAAACCTTTCAAACTTTGTTTGATATTCATATGTTGACTAAGATTTATTTATTTCAGCATCAAACAGAACGAGCATACTCATCTTACCTAGAATTGAGCCTTTCAGAAGTCGAGCCCTGTATCTCAGGACCTAAGAGGTTATTTTTATTCAACGTGTAATTACATTCGTTGCTTATTATTATTTTTGTGCATATTCATATATAACTGGTATTCTTGGCACAGACCTCATGACCGTGTGACTTTGAAAGACATGAAATCTGATTGGCATGCTTGTCTTGATAACAAGGTTGGGTTCAAGGTAAGTCGTTATCCTCAGCGTTTCCTTAAAATTTTCGAATGTTGCTTCTTTCACATTTGAAAAACAAACTTCCCAGCGTAATTTTTATGATTGTACTCAGTGGACTTTACTAAAGATTTTGTAGTTGTAAGATACTGTGTTTATTTAATTTTGTGAGATAATGCTGCAGTTGCAATTCTCCTTGTTGTGTACCATCCTTCCTAAAACTCTTGCTAAATGTAGGGATTTGCTATACCAAAAGAGGTGCAAAACAAAGTGGCAAAGTTTCAATTTGATGGACAGCCAGCAGAGCTTAAGCATGGTAGTGTTGTGATTGCTGCAATAACAAGTTGCACCAATACATCAAACCCAAGTGTCATGCTTGGGGCTGCTCTCGTTGCAAAGAAGGCTAGTGAACTTGGTCTACAGGTGTGGCAATCTTATAATTCTCATCAACAATTGACCATTTTTAACCCTTTCTTTCTTTTGTCTGCAATATGGATTGTGCAAGAGAACTTTTTTTTGTTTTTGTATAATTGAATGTTGATTTGCTGGCGACTCAGGTCAAGCCATGGGTGAAAACAAGTCTTGCCCCGGGATCTGGAGTTGTTACAAAATATTTGCTACAGAGGTAGGTTTCTGTTTTTAGAGAATTGGACTTATTAAAACTAGATACAAATTGTTTATTGAAAGTTAATATGTGTGATGCAGTGGATTGCAAAAGTATTTTGATCAACAAGGTTTCCATATTGTTGGATATGGGTGCACAACATGCATTGGGAATTCAGGGGATCTGCATGAAAGTGTTTCTTCTGCTATATCGGAAAATGGTAATGTTCAAGTAGTATTGTTTATTTTTGCATAAAAGGTTATATAATTTGTAAAACTCAAGCATATTTACATATTAAATGAATTCTCATTTCCTTCACAAGAACTCAAGTCCAATATTATTAGTTTCTACTCTAGCTCTAGCATGTGGATCTAAAATTCAATTGTTCTGTTGCAGACATTGTAGCAGCTGCTGTGCTCTCTGGAAACAGGAATTTTGAAGGCCGTGTTCATCCATTGACAAGAGCTAATTACCTTGCCTCTCCTCCTTTAGTGGTTGCTTACGCCCTTGCTGGAACGGTATGTCATACTTGCATAGGGTGCAATGTATTTGTTTTTCCATGCTTGAGGCTTTATTTTTTTGGTTATGTGATTCAGCTTCATCTATGGAGTATGGACAATAGATAACTACCTAAATTTGTTTTTCTCTTCATCTCCTTTGTTTGTTGCACCTGTATATTCATTGTATTTGTTTGGTTTGAAAGATGTGTTATTATTACTGGTGGTGCCTTTCATGTTCCTGTTGTGTGTGTGCGCGCTCTATTTACTATAGGATTTTGCCGTCAGAAGGAATAATACATTTCTCAGAAGGAATAATACATTTTTTTTTATTAATTTATAAATTTTTCCATTTTTTCCTTTTTAAACTTCTTTTCGTACTTATTGATTCTGAAATAGGCCAGAATGATTTTATTTACATTTCTAGAGACATGTGAACATCACTTTATCCTGGTCTTGATGCAAATAGTCTCTAAAAATGTTAACAATATTTTATTAATTAATTTGGGATGTCCCTCATTCCATAATCTTGAATCACTTGCTTGCTAGTACGTTTACTGTTTTCTTAACAGGAAAACTGATTAATAAGACATTATTAAATAGTATTTGCTGCGTGTTCTCTTTATCCCACTTTCATTTACTACTATTATGAATGCCATTTACTCCGTGTGAGTTTTAATTATTTATTTAGTTATTCTGCCAGCGGTGTTCTCTTTTCATCCATCATGTGAAACAATCACCGACATGAGTTAACCTTAAAATTTCATTTTCCAGGTTGACATTGACTTTGATACGGAGCCAATTGGAACAGGGAAGGATGGTAAGAGCGTCTATTTCAGGGATATCTGGCCGTCCACAGAGGAGATTGCTGAGGTAAATTAGAATTTTGGATTTGTTGTGAAACTTTAGCGGTATACAAAATTAACTCATGACTGTGGTTTGTAGGTAGTGCAATCTAGTGTGTTGCCGGATATGTTCAAGAGCACTTACGAGTCAATTACTAAGGGCAACCCCATTTGGAATCAGCTATCAGTGCCCGAATCCAAACTGTACTCATGGGACCCTAATTCAACCTACATTCATGAACCCCCATACTTCAAGGATATGACCATGGATCCTCCTGGTGCTCATGGAGTGAAGGATGCGTACTGCTTGTTGAATTTCGGTGACAGTATTACAACTGATCACATCTCCCCAGCAGGAAGCATCAACAAGGACAGTCCTGCGGCCAAGTACCTTCTTGAGCGTGGGGTGGACCGCAAAGACTTCAATTCTTATGGAAGTCGTCGTGGCAATGATGAAGTTATGGCCAGGGGAACTTTTGCCAATATCCGCCTTGTTAACAAGCTTTTGAATGGGGAAGTAGGGCCTAAAACAGTTCACATTCCTACCGGGGAGAAGCTCTTTGTCTTTGATGCAGCAACTGTGAGTTACCAATGAATATTCCACAAATTTCTATCTTTTGTTAGCTACCGAAAACTGTTCACTAAATCTTTGCAATCAATCTTCTGTTTCTATTTCAGAGATACAAGGCTGATGGACATGACACTATTGTAATAGCTGGAGCCGAGTATGGAAGTGGAAGCTCCAGAGATTGGGCCGCCAAGGGCCCAATGCTATTAGTGAGTTATTTACACAGCCATTTGAATGAGTTTGTAAGTTTTCATTATGGTATCTTTCTTGTTTGGTCGACTAACTTTTGCCATGCAACAGGGCGTTAAAGCAGTGATTGCTAAAAGTTTCGAGAGAATCCATCGCAGTAATTTGGTGGGGATGGGTATCATTCCTCTTTGTTTCAAGGCCGGTGAGGATGCAGACACGCTAGGATTGACTGGTCACGAACGTTATACCATTGACCTCCCTAGCAACATTAGTGAGATTAAACCTGGCCAAGATGTGACTGTCTCAACGGACAATGGAAAATCTTTCACCTGCACTGTTCGCTTTGACACTGAGGTACTTGCTACTTCCATCATCCGTGTATTATATTTGCTTTTGTATAATTTTCCGTTTTATTCTAAAACTAAGTAACATTCCGTGATAATACTGTTTGGTGACACATTTACTGCATTTTTGTGAGCGTGAGCTCGTTATTAAAGATCTCATTATAGGTTGCTCATATTGTGATTTGGTTGCACTCGCAGGTGGAACTGGAATACTTCAACCACGGAGGCATTCTTCAATACGTTATCAGGAACCTAAGCAAGCAGTAACTGGATCACGCTGTTTCGATGACTTGCTATCCGGCATCACTGCAAGCGTTTTCAATTGTAAAATGTGAGGTAGAAAATAAGGACCCCCAAATAACACGAAAGGTCCCTTTTTGCGGGACGGAGGCAAATTTTTTTGTTATTCATTTTAACACTGCCCAGGTTGTGCAGGCTTGTTGATTTGTCGGTCTTTCGACGGGTTAAAAATATAGTTTCCGAGCAGTAGAATCTTTTTCCGTTTCGATTGTTTGCTTGTTCTAAAGCATTTACATATGTGCCTTGGGTTTTCAAGAGCACCAATATTATAGGCAGTGTTATGCCTTTGAACAGTGAACGCCCCACCCCCGATTTGATTTTACAATTGAATTATTGTCATGCGACGATTCATTTAGGTTTTTTTTATTCCACAGCTTTAAAAGTGCATAAATTCATGGTCCCTCGCTTTTAGAAATTTGTATGCTCTTCTTATAGCACTTTTATTGAAAGTGCTTATGAGAAGTGGTGGTTTTTAAAGAAGCAGTTCCAAACGAGCTCTTAATTTCAATTCTTGATACCAAATTTCAAAGATCAGTGATTAAACACATGTTATAGCACGAGAAGATAGTAATACAACATGGTGATGTTGCAATATCAAACAAGAGTTTCTCAGTTTGATATTTTGTAATGCTTTTGATCCACTAGCTCAACTTTTTAGGTATTTTAAGGCACTAAGTATCGTTGTACAATTAGATCAAATTTAAACAGTCTAAAACTGGTGACCGTTGATCATTGAACTTGATTTAACAGCTTAAAAGGACGTCGGCACGAATTTCATGTAGGTATCCATGACAAATCCGGATTCACTGGACATGTTAGAAGGTTCATTCAATTATATAGGGTTAGTATGACTTGTGAGTGTGAACGATGAACGACTCTTGTAGTCTTCGAGGATTCCAAAAGCATGACAAGAGCAAAATCTTGCCCAAATCCATACAAGAAAACACATCATATATGCTGTGCCCGACAAATTTGTCAATTAGCCAAAGCACCCCCATCTCTGTGTCGATTTGTCAATTAGCGATACCCAATTGAAATTCAAATACTTGAATATTAGCTTAAAAGATTTGATTGGTATTGCTAAATTTCTTAACTTAATCATCTATTGCTAGGTGTTGCGTTTTATTATAAAAGACCTCGGTGATATTAGGGGTAAAACTTCCATATATTAGTTGTATATTATTTGTCATACGACTGATGTGAGATCCTATCTCCAACATGCCTCCTCAGGAGTGGTCTCACATAGGATCACAAGAGAAACCAATTTCCACATCGAGCATTGGTCAAACTATTATATTGGAGCTAACACAACTTTTTAAGAGCCCGACCATAATTTAGTGACTAGAACCAACTCAACTTTTCGAGGACCTAGTAATTCAACATCCTTAAGCTGGAGCTGGCACATTCGAGTTTAGTAAATCGGACTTAGAACGCGTCGAAAGAATAGTCTGCTTTGATACTATGATAACTTTATAGGCAACCAATGTCACTAATATTGTCCCAACTTAACCACATACTGCTAGGTGTTGGTCTTTATCACAAAAAGTCTCGATGATATTAGGGGTGGAAACTACCATATATTAGTTGTATATTATTTTATCGTATGACCGATGCATGATTCTATTCTCTAATAGTTATTTCTGTCTTACTTCTATTTCTCTTTTGATACAAGGATTTTAGGGGAGGGAAATTTAGATCAAACAATGTAAAGAGTTGGTTATAATTAGTAATCAAACTCATTATTCATGAAAATCGAACTCGAAACCTCGACAATCCATTTATTACTGTTTATGGTTGCTCCTCACGAACTCTGTAGGTAGGATCAATCACAACCTTGTTATCGCAGGCAATGCATGCGTTCTTCTAATTCTAAGCTTAAACACTACACTCTAATTTTTTCTATTAAGAGCGACACTCTAATTTATTTTAACTTAGAGGGTGGGGGCATTGAACTTGGAGTGGAGCGCTTGACTAAATTCAAGTTTGTAACTACAGTATCACCGACTATAATTATCTAACAGTTCAAATACAATTGATATTATTGAGGCGCAATCAAACTATGATTTTTGGGGATGAAATTTGTGGTGTACGTCAGTGTTTGTCATTTTTATTATTTCTTCCCCAGCAGAATGTGAGAGATTACTTTCAAAAGTTTCAAAATTTAATAGCCTAACTGTCTTCAACAATAATTTGGTCGCAGTTGCAACTTAGTAAAGCAGAAATGAGTTAGTATCGACGGTTGAAACGATCGCCTACTTTTCCAATTGTCTCTTCAATTTAAGCAACACAAAAGTGAAAGTACACTGATGATATCGTGATTAAATAATAAATACTAATTAGGCCACACATCAAACATATCAACCCAGTTTTCTAATTCTACAATTAGTGTGTATGTACATACATACATACATACATCAATATTGATCCTCTGGAATGCTCTCTAAAGTTGGCCTCCAGCAACCACTACTGCTTATTCTTTCATCATCACCACTTGTTCCATTAATTTCAGAAACCCTAGTTCCTGTGGACTTCAGAGAACTCAGCAAGTCCTCCAAAGAAGAGTGGTTTGAATCTTTCTTATAATTCAGCAGCTGTTTCAACTCCTCCCGAGTCACCACCAGTCTAATCCTCACAGCCCCACCACTTTTAGAATCATCAGGAATATTTCTTCTACATCTGCCGATTTCTTGATCTTCTTGTAAATTAAACCTCACAGATTTCTTCTCCAGCTTCAACTTGGATGGCAATGGCATTGCTGTTTTTGTTGCTTCTAGGGTTTCGACTTCCTTTGCTGTCTCATGCTTCTCATAATCTTGTGAGGAAATCTTGTTATTACTTCTCAAACAATTTCCCATAGCTGAGTTTTCAAGAAAAAATGGAGTACTTGGCAGAGAGAATATCAAAGAGAGAGAGAGAGAGAGAGAGAGAGAGGTGGGAGGGGTTATATAAAAGTGTTGTATAAAGATATAGAGGGAAGGAGGGTGGAGAAAGCACATGAGGTTGCGTTTGTTGCGCCGAATATTTGAAAGAAAAAGTGGGATTAACTTTTAATTACTGCTCGAGATCAACACCACACTTCCTCACATAAAATTATTAAGCAATTCTCAATTTCTCATATACAATTGTAAGTAGTGTTTGTTTTATGTTAAAGTAACCTTTTGTTGAGTTTTTTTACCTTTAATATTGGTCAACCAACCACAAGCCAAAAGTATCTGCATTGATATAATGATTAAGATTTCTTCAAATCAGTCCAATACGTATGTATATATGTTGAGATTAAACTTACTTAGATTAATACTAATTCTAGTTTAATCAAGTCCGTCCCCCAACTAGTACTGCTAAACATATATAAGGTATAGCCACCGTAGATGACACCAGATGATGCTTAATTTAAATTTGTTGCTGATGGTATGTTTTGTTTCCACATATTTGCTGGATTCTATACAATATACATATTTCCAAAAGAGGGTATCGATCAGAATTAAGTATGCAAGAAAGTTGGTATAATCCAGCTCGGTTCATTGCTGTTCTATAGTCCTAATCCTATTATCTAGCTAGCTACTTAATTTGATGACGATGAGATGATCTCATAAATAATCAATCGTACAAATCAATGGTACTGAATTCGTGCAAGTAAGATAAACATATTTCATCATGATCCAATTCAGCAAGTGATCTACCCCATTATACTAGAAGGATTTAACATGGCAGTGCCACATAGTACACTTCTGCGGTGGTGTCTTATGTCAATAATTTAACGACACGTATAGATATTTTCAACATGACGTGTTATTGATATGAGAATCACAATAACAATGTATTTGTGCCATGTAAGCTGCTACTTAATTATACATACAAGTTTGGTAAGCATTAATAATATGTTACATCTTGATCACCTGCAAATTTTGCTACGCAGATGGGCTTCACCAACTTTTAACTGCCTTTTATATTACAATATTAAGCATATAAAACTGTAGGAACCGTCCATGGAGAACAAGTTCATCATGTAACGAATTTAAGTGTCATATGAGCTCATATCATAAGCTAGAGCAGTGCTCGTATATTATTGCGCGTTATGGTGAACTAGTTTTTGTTTATAGGCTATTGAAACGATGACGTGCAGAAAGCAGACTTGATGGAATTTTTGCCTGGACAGATCATACTCTTAAAAAAACTAGTAAACCATAAAGTCAAATCCAACAAATGAATTCACAACATAAATATTGAGTAAACAATATAAACATTTGTCTGACAATATAAGTTTGGTAAGAAAATATTATTTAGCTTGTGTTGTGTGGTATTTATACTAATATATATGTTAGAGTATTCACGTATTGAATTTATTGATATAATTAACAGTTGGTATAAATTTACAATTTGACAGCATAAAATTTATGTAGCTAGTGTCTAGTACTGATAAGAAAACATTTTCCAATTATCAGCAAGGCTAGCAATTAGTAACATATGTGTGGCTGCAAACTAATCTTTCGGACAAGGGACACCTATATTACGTAATTGGTAGTTAAGGGTGGTCGGGTGGGGTTCACTGCATGTGATGGAGATGCTCTGCATGGTGGGGTGGGTTCACTGCATATCATGTGAAACCAATATTTTCAACTTCTGCAACGTAAACCACGATTTCAGGGTTGTTGAAATTATAATTATATATATTTATACATATGAGATATATACACACAGACTGCAGGGAGTATATATATATATAATATATGTGAGGGTTTTACGCGTTAAAAGTAGAGTAGCTGTAAGCATCTCTCACATGGGATCAGGTATTTATGTTCATAGTTTTATTGATTTCTATACCACATATTGGAGCTTGTTCCGCGTATGCACGTGTGGATGGATTATACATAGTGCCAAGCTTATTGTTCTTTTGGTTTTTGTGGGGTGCGTGGTAGCAAAAGGTACCTGAATTTTACTCTATATTTAGTTTTTGTTTTTAAACTCTCATATTAATTTTTTCTGTTCTCCAATTTAACTTTGTGTTGCACGAGTGGTCTTTCAGTCAAATGTCTTCTTTTTCGTCAAATTTATCCAACCATCACAATAAGACAGTCAAATATCCAACACCAAAATCTGCATACTACATAAGAACACCAAATCAACTAATTTCCAAAAATTGAAAAATCAAAAGCAATAATAAACGAAAATGTTTGTACCATACTTGACCAACCCTGAAACTACAAAGCATCGGTCAACATTATACCGTCAAAGACCCACAAGAGTTTCGCTCCAACCAGGAGGCCAATCACAATGCGACACATGTCAACGCCAGAGGCCAATCACAGCACGACACATGTCAACATCAGAGGCCAATCACATCATGACACGTGTCAATGTCAGAACAAAGCTAGAAACTTTCTTCTATAAATAGGGATCATTCTCCCACAATAATCCCGAATGTCATTTGTACTAAACTATTCACTAGAACTCACAATAGGAGAGCTTGAACCTATGTATTTGTGTAAACCCTTCACAATTAATGAGAACTCCGTTACTCCGTGGACGTAGCCAATATGGGTGAACCACGTACATCTTGTGTTTGCTTCCTTGCCTCTATCTTTTTACATACTTATCTACACTAGTGACTGGAGCAATCTAGCGAAGGTCACAAACCTGACACTTTCTGTTGTACCAAAGTCCTCACTGACTTTGTGCATCAACACTTGGCGCCGTCTGTGGGAAACGACACTTATTCCTACTCTCTTTAGCTTTGTCAAGCTGGTTTCCACCATTCGTACACTCTCTTTTAACCAGGCATCTCTCTCCAACATGGGGAGCGAAGGAAGTCACAGCACAGAACAACACCCATCTTGAACCTAGTATGAAGCAACGAAAGAAGGAACGAAAGAGGTTTGCTCTTCAAGCTAAAGTCGATGGGCTAGAGGCTCAGAACAACAAGATAGCAATAAAGAATGAGGTCATCCATGAGCAGTATAAGAAGCTCTTCGAGATGCTTCACGAGGCTAGGCATACTCAAACACACGAGCTCATCACCCCTGTTGAAGTCAACCATCATCTGAATGCCCCCCAACACAGAGAATCACTGATATTCAACATGGGTATCCTTGATAGAGAGCGAGCTACACATCAATGTGTTGATCAATATGAGACTTCTCTCAACCTAGCTACTTCGACTCGAAATAGAAGAAGTGGAGGGATGAGCCTCCTTGTAGAAGGATCAAAAGCTATTTATCGTGACTGTCGAGACTTCTTGAGGCAGCGTTGAGAAAACTCCATCCACATAAGCTCAAGGATCAAAGACCCAAAGGTTATTAAAGGGCTCAGACCCCTACCACAACGTAGGCCAGCCCCCAATCTAGGAAAGGAACGACAAGCCTTGAAGGGACAAGAAGGTGTAGGAGACTCGGGGTACTTCTAACGGACACATCCTGGAAACGAGTATGGTGAATCCAGGGAAAGGCCACATGCCTTTGACCAAACTTCCATACTTCCAAAGAATGAGGGAAACTTACGAAGAAAAGTTTTAATGATGCCTGACTCTACTCTGGACCTCCTAATCTTGCAGCTCTTAGGCTGAAGGCCGAGCGTCAGGCCAAAATATCTGACTGGAATCAACCAAGGCCAGGCCCCCTAACAAGGCAGATCCTTTGCACCCCTCTACAAGGAAAAACTAAACATAAACGTGGCTTACAATCATATACTGGGAAGGAAGATCCAATTGAGCATATCCATGTCTTTGAATCTACCATGGCATACCGAAGACACAATGATGAGGAACGATGTCTCATATTCCTTTCAACTCTCTCTGGTGGAGTTTTTAATTGGTATTGTCGTCTTCAACCTAATACTGTGGATTCCTTCACAGAGCTAAGAAGACTTTTCGTGGCTCAACACATCTTTCAAGCTGATTGCTTACACTCTGTTGATGAGTTATACATCATTCGTTAGAATCAAACGAGTTATTACGTGAATATGCCAGTCGCTTCAGCCACGTGTACTCTCGTTGCAGCGACGCATATGATAAAACAGCACTCAGGGCCTTTATGGTAGGCATGCGTAAATGCTTCTTTAAGTACATGATTAATGTTAACACTTGGAAGACTTACTCTGAGTTGATGATGCAAGCTTACAATCATGCCTTTGCCGAGGCAAGGACATACCAAAGGAACCCTCCTCTGGTTAACACCTATCAACAAATGGGGAGTGGAAGTCAAGCTCTACCAAGTGAGGAGGTTTTGGCCATTCAGACACCCATTGCATCTTCTTCTGCCTCATTTAGCTATTCGCTAAGTCACCAAACATATTCGTCTCTTGGTAAGAGGAAGGATGTTTACTCTCAGCAAGCTCATTATAACAAGAGGGATAAAGGTTCGTGTCAAGACAACTAAGGGTGAACGTACCTTCAACTATTAAGACCATGGGGTCAAGCCTAACTCTTTCAAAGTGGAGAACTAGGTGCTGAAGGAAATGCTATTATAAGAAAGCATACACATTACAAACGTTTTGACCCTCAACCGTTTGAGATTTTTTGTAACACAAGCCATTCGACAAATATTTAATGAAGAGGGAATTCAGACAACTTCGTCTGAGTCTTTAACATTCCTAGCACTAGAACACTTAGTCTACGCTGACCTACCTCTATACTCTAACTCAGAGCTTCAACATGTGTACTTTGACACAAAGTAAGTGATACTAAGTGTTACAACCAACATGGTTCACATATCGAAAGCATGGATCTCTTCATGCATAGCAAAACATTCATAAGCATCACTCATGTCAATCAACATAAACATCATACATTTCAACACATTCATATATAAGCCAACTAAGCTTTGAAAAGGTTCAACATACTTTATGTCATTCGGCACTTGCTACAATGTGCCTTGACACCTTGCCCTAATTCTTACCAACTAGGTGATGAAGGAACTCACCTTTGTGCCACCAACTAGGTGATGAAAGGTACAACCCGTACTCTAATATCATTCGTCAACTTGCCACTCTTATCACCAACCAGGTGATGAAGGAAATCACCTTCGTGCCACCAACCAGGTGATGAAAAGTTCAACCCGTACTCTAATATCATTCGGCAACTTGTCACTCTTATCACCAACCAGGTGATAAAGGAACTCACCTTCGTGCCATTAACCAAGTGATGAAAGGTACAACCCGTACTCTAATATCATTCAGCAATTTGCCACTCTTATCACCAACTAGGTGATGAAAGAACTCACATTCGTATCACCAACTAGGTGATGAAGAGTACAACTAGTACTATTAATAAACATTTTTGTCTCAGCAACTCACCATTCTTTCCACCAACTAGGTGATGAGTGGTACAACTTGTACATGTGAACTCCTAGCATTCACAAATAATAAAAAACCCTCAAGTCTTACAACTCAACTAGGGGCACTTCTGCGCAACAAGGGTTATAGTCATCAACAAAGTCTTATTGTAAGCTAACAACGGCTTCAGTGCATGGTATACGAAGATCAAGCTCTTCAGCCCTCTTGTATCTGCTCCAGACATCTCCATTCTATAACAATGCAAACACTACAACTTGTAGAAAGCTTCACACACTTTTGATCAAGACTGTGGGAAGCAAATTTAATTTATATGGTTCATCCAAACCTTCGACTACTACAAGGTGTGGCTTGCATCACAATTTCTTGCTCAAGAATGTGGAAGCAAAATCTATATATGTTGTCTCTCCCACATTTTCAAATTTCTAGTTTTCCCAAAAAAAAAAAAAAAAAAAAAACCCAAAAAAAAAAATGGAAATTGGGAAGTTCAACAACTTCAACAAATGGAAGGCAACTACAAATGTCAAAAAACTTCACACACTCTTGATCAAGATAGTGTGAAGCAAAATCAATTTATGGTGCCAACAAAAACTTCATTAAATGGAGGGCAGCTACAAATGTCAAAAAGCTTCACACGCTTTTGATCAAATGGAGGGCAACTACAAATGTCAAAAAACTTCACATACTCTTGATCAAGATAGTGTGAAGCAAAATCAATTTATGGTGCCAACAAAAGCTTCAACAAATGGAGGGCAACTATAAATGTCAAAAAACCTCACACACTCTTGATCAAGATAGTGTGAAGCAAAATCAATTTATGGTGCCAACAAAAACTTCATCAATGGAGGGCAACTACAAATGTTAAAAAGCCTCACACACTCTTGATCAAAATATTGTGAAGCAAAATCAATTTATGGTGCCAACAAAAGCTTCAACAAATGGAGGGCAACTACAAATGTCAAAAAGTTTCACACATTCTTGATCAAGATAGTGTGAAGCAAAATCAATTTATTGTGCCAACAAAAGCTTCAACAAATGGAGGACAACTACAAATGTCAAAAAACTTCACACTCTTGATCAAGATAGTGTGAAGCAAAATCAATTTATGGTGCCAACAAAAAACTTCACCCACAAAGCTTCACCAAAAAAAAAAAACAAAAAAATTTCACCCAAAAAAACTTCACCAAAAAAAGCTTCACCCAAAAAGCTTAACCCAAAAAAGTTTCACCCAAAAAACTTCACCTACAAAGCTTCACCTACAAAATTTCACCTACAAAGCTTCACCTACAAAGCTTCACCACAAAGCTTCAACACTAAAACATGTAAAAGCTTCACACACTCTTGATCAAGATAGTGTGAAGCAAACTTAAGTTCATGTGTCCTAAAAATAGCTTCAACATTTAAGCTATTATGCAAACACAAAATTTTGATGCAAAAAAAAAAAAAGTGTGGGCACGGGCCTCCTCTCCTCTTTGGGCTTGACAACTAAATAATAATAATGTAAAGGGTTATGGCTCTCTTTTTTCTATGGGCCTAACAACCTTAAAAAAAAATATATATGAAGGAAGAGTTTTGGGCTACTACTTAGAAAAGAAAAGGGTGAGGTTTTGATAGTTTGGAAACTTGACTACTAGCAAGCCACCTCATTTGTTAACTCCTCGCCCGAAGACTTGGGGAACTCCTACTATATGCTACTACACCTCGGTACTCAAAAGTTTCGTGACTACTTAATAACTTGGAGCTTTCAAGTCCCTAAACGAGAAGCTTTCCTCACTCGAGAAATCAGGGGAGCACTATTTCAACCTACAGGATCCACCCACAAAGTTTCAACATGCAAACTTCAACAAAAAAATTTCAAGGAACTTAACCAAGGATGCCTTAGTGTATTTAATACAATACGCTTAATGAAGTAAAGCTTGATTAATGATATCTCCGATAAACTACATATATGTACATACACAAAAATCAAAACAAACAAAAAGGAGGGAGCCTTCACAAAGGTTACTCATGAGAATCCTCAGTACTCGGCAGAGCACCGGAAAGAGGAGGCACCAGAGGGTGATCATTTGGAGCCTCAGTATTGGGCAAAACCCCATAAAGATGAGGCATCAAAGGTTGATCATTTGGAGCTTCGGTACACGGTAAAGCTCCAGAAGACGAAGGCAGTAGATGCCTTTGGAACAAATCCACAAACCTCTGATGATCACTTAGAATCCAACTCTCGGATTCCTGAAGCTAGTCAAGCTTTCTCTTCATGCCCGTGGAGTAGTTATGTGCAAGCATGTGCAACTGTCTATTTTCATGCTTGAGTTCCCTGATCTCTTGTTTGAGACTTACCACCTCCGCCATCAATGACTCAACTTGGTGGGTTCGAGCAAGTAGGCGTTGGCCCATATTAGACATAGAACCCGCGCACTGAACACTGAAAGCCAGAGAATCCTGAACAGCCAATTCATCGGACCGTTTGGAGAGTATCATGTTATCTTTGGGGGTGAGAAGATTCCTGGCCACCACAGTAGCGATCATGTCATTCTTCATCACAAAGTCCCTAATGGTAAGAGGATCAGTAGGGGATAAGAAGGATGGATGCCATATGTTGTCTTGAGGAAACATGGATGCCTCTTCCACAACATTCAAGTCAAAACGGCGGTCGGATGGGCAAACCATTTTTAGAAATGACGAAGGAAAAATGAGGCCCAATAAATCTCAGAAGTACGAAAATGAAGGGGAACTTCTACAAGCACAATATCTCTGAATTTACTCTTTGAACACAATTGGGACCCCTATAAAAGGAAGGGTAATAGGACCGCGTGTTCAAAAGTTGAAGAAACACCACACTCCGAATTTCAAGAGCTAGGTTTCTCTGGATAAATTTTTTTTGATAATCCTCACACGCAAAATCAGTTCCTCGGATACCACGGATAACTAGGCCAAAGATCTCTGACAAACCTAAGGCACATGAATTTTGAAGTGCCAGCTACCCTACTATTACCCACAAGGGCAAATGAATGACACCACTACTTGCTAAGTGGGAAATCCTTATACGTGTCGACTTCTGTCCTCTATGGCAAAGCAGGCTTGTGTCGACACTCTTCACACGCAATGTGTCGAGAGCCGGGTTTTCCTGGACAAAATGTGTCGACGCTCTTCACACGCAACATTAGCTTTCCGGATACTACAGACCACTTTGTCAAAGATATTCGATAAAGTTAAAACACGTGAACCTTGCAGCTTTCACTACATTACTATGACCGAGAAAGGTAAAAAAACAGTATTACCATTTTTTGTTGGGGAAATTCCTATATAGGTCGACCTCCATCCTCCATGGCCAGGCAGACCTGCAAAAATGATTAACCCTTCCTCAAATCTAAGAGGGCACTCCCAACGAAGCCTCTCGAAATACTCAGCTTTCTTTCCCCCTAATAATACCTCTGCAAACAAGCCACACTACAACAATAATACCTCATATTATCAGGGTCGAAAGCAAGATTATCCCATATCATGCTTTCTCCCAGTCATTGTCTTTGTCCTTATTCTCATCTGCAGGACAAGGAGAAAGAGAACAATTAGTCAGAACCTGAAGTCAGAATTTTGATCTGGAACTGATTGCCCGGAACCTTTGCCTGATTGCTTCCCTAGCATTGCTCTCGAGTACTCATCCTCAACTGTTTTCAAGGTCACGAATTCCTCCGGCAAATAACCTATGACAGTTGATCAGATATTGGCTCTTTACACTGAAGCTGCCAAACATAGATGAGTAGCTGAGAAGTAGTGTCTTGAAGGACCATTCAAATGCAAAGGGTACACACCACTTTGGTTATGCAAAAGATTGAAGAAGAAGGGCCAACGATGAGCTGGAATAGGTCACTACGATGCGACTCCCTTTCAACAGAACCGCATAATCCAGACAGAAAAGTCTAAGTCAAAACCAAGCTCGGCATCACTGCCCCATTCGAAGAACTCGAGAAGCTTCAACAACCTTTCATTGGCACCGCCACTGAAGAGCAAGAATATCCTATATCATCAAGGTCGAACGGACTCTAGATTTGATGGACTTGTTTTGACCCTCAAATTCTCTAGTCGGCTCACTCTTTTGGAGGAAACCAAAACCCTCAAGCCCAGTTAAGAATAAGCTTGTGGAAAGTTAACAAGTACAACAAAACACATGCCGATTCATCCGATACCTCTTCAAAAGCAAAAGTATCTCATATCATTTCTTCTCCTTTTGCTTATCCTTATCCTTCATGCAGCTTGCAAGACAAGAAGAGAGAGGACAATCAGCCAAAATTCGAAATCTAACTCTGATTGCTTACCTTGTCTGTCACCTCATTCGGCAGACTTTCTCACTCAGAGAATTAGGGGACTTCTACTATATGGTTTGTATCGCATTCGACCAAGCCTGAAACTACAAGTAAGCTTCAAGTGAAAATGATACATTACCTTGTGCGTCAACATCAGTTCAAGATGCCATTCTTACCTATGGGGCAGAGGCAACTGAAAATGATACCGCACTTCGGCACTTAGAAGTTTCGTGATTATTCAGTGGCTTGGATCTTGCAAGTCCCCAATCGAGAAGCTTCCCTCACTCGGAAACTTAGGGGAGCACTATTTGTACCATACTTGATCAACCCAAAAAATACTAAGCACCAGTCAACATTATACCGTCAAGGACCCACAAGAGTTTTCCTTCAACCAAGAGGCCAATCACAACATGATACATGTCAACGCCATAGGCCAATCACAGCACGACATGTGTCAACATCAGAGGCCAATCACAACATGACATGTGTCAATGTCAGAATAAAGCTAGAAACTCTCTTCTATAAATATGGATCATTCTCCCACAATAATCCCGAATGTCATTTGTACTAAACTATTCACTAGAACTCACAAACTGAGAGCTTGAACCTATGTATTTGTGTAAACCATTCACAATTAATGGGAACTCCGCTACTCCGTGGACGTAGCCAATCTGGGTAAACCACGTACATCTTGTGTTTGCTTCCTTGCCTCTATCTCTTTACATACTTATCTACACTAGTGACCAGAGCAATCTAGTGAAGGTCACAAACTTGACACTTTCTGTTGTACCAAAGTCCTCACCAATTTTGTGCATCAACAGAAAACATTCACACTTCAATGAAATAAAAATCGCTACTTTAACACAAAAACCAAACCGATCTAAGCATAAAGAATGCAAAAAATAAATTGAAAGAAAAAACACATTATCACCATAACACAATTTCTAAATAGAAGCAAAACCAACTAGCTAAGAAAAAAAACATAAAATTGGATGCTCCAATGAAAGAACATTATAGACAGTAGAATAACATCACAGTTCCAAGAAAAAAATAAGAGCTCAAAAGCAAAACAAAATGAAAGGCAAAAAAGCATAACAAAAATGAGAACCAAACTTACAAACCCAGATTTGCAAGCAGCAATACAGAAAAGGGGAGAAAATACAGAAGTCGAAAGCAAAAGAAAGAGAAATAAGAGAGCAAACGTGCATGAAAGAAAAGAGAAATAAAAGAGGAGCTGAAAAGCCAAATGCAAGGGATGATTCACACATGGCAAAATGTAAACCAAAAGCAACAAAAACATTTGTCCAGATCACTAATAGGAGAGAAGAAAGCTAAGAAGAGGGTAAAAACGGCAAATCACTATACAACCTAAAAAAAACCGAAAACATGAAGGAAACAATGGGCAAAACGGGAAGCCCACTGTTAATGAACAGTAATTTTCACTGGGTTTTAGAAGAGAGTAATATATCCGAAATTCAAATTAGGAGCACACTTACTAGTTGTCTACTTGTTTGGCTTTCCCACACAAAGATGAGATCATATGATTTCAATTAAGCCTCTTACTTATAGCATTCATGTATAATACATATTTTCGTCCATAGAAAAAATGCAGGAAATAGCGTCGGACATGTTTTTGCTCTCAGATCTGCAACAAATTCAGCCCTATACATATGTTGCACTGAGAATTTCTTCTTTCCAGCCATCCTAGGGATGCACTGACTAGCTCCTAATTTGTTATTCTCAATGATTTTGAAGATCCTAGGTCCAACTAGATGTTTCCAAATGCCTAGGTATATATTAGCCATCCTTAACATCACATACACCATAATTCTCTCAAGGATGTTAAATTGCCTCATCTCTTGCATATAGGTTGTTCAACAATGTATCACAAGTGTGGTGCAAAATAAAACTCAACTTCCCTCGAATGATACTTCATATTATAAAATAACAACCAATTGCATATTTCGGTCCCACCAGTGTGAAATGTTGCTCAAGCATCGACCTAGAAATAGATACCAAGCTTGATATATCATCACTTTAATGGAAGAGTATATGGTCAAACAGATGAAGACAAAATTTGATACAAATTAGAATTTTTATGTGCAATATGAGAAAATTAAAACTTAACGATCCATTTTATTTGAGAAAGATAATACTTTTCTTATTCCATGTTGGGAGGAAAGCCATCATTCCTCACTAATGTGACATTGTTCCACTGTATAAACATCATAACTGAAATTATTCATTCTCTAAACATTTGTTATCCTTAATTTGACGCCACCTTAGTGACTCTTATAGGATACTCAGGTAAATCCTCTGGGAGGCTCTCTTTGAATGCAAATCCTGAAAAACACCGTCTCTCAGATGTAGAGAAGATCCTAGAGGGTCAAGGAGCAAACGAGAATATTCAAAAGATTTGCTCAATTCGACCAGGAAACCTTACTAAAGCCTCTTGCCCCGGTACATAGGTTGATATTTTTTAGAGCATAGTGGATTCTTCAAAATTACTTGCTGCTTGTAAAAAAGTTGATCCCGTCAGTAAGTGTTGTGACCAAGTTTTCTAGAATGCCATGTTAGATGCTGTTAGAACAATTGCCACGATTGATCCACGAATAAGTTTCTTAGAGGACTTTCAAATTGCAAAGTAAATAAAGGTCAACACAAAAATTGGAAAAAGAAAGACAACTAAGTAACTTGTACTTCATTGAGTATTCGAAAGAATATGACTTAAGGAACCATTTATTTTACGGAATTATCAACCATATGTTGACTTATAGATCTTCAACGTATGGTTCAGTGTGTCCTTTGGTTTTCCCCAACATGACAAATGTTATGAAAGAATGTGCAAATGTGATAAGCAATGAGACAATGTGCTGCAGCGCAATGGATAGTTATGTTTCCTAGCTGCAAGAACAGGGCTTAATTACAAACTTGGAGGCCTTGAATTGTGCAGCATCACTTGGAGAGCAGTTGCAAAAAGCTAATGTGTCCACTGTTTATAATCTTTGTCGTATAAACCTCAAGGACTTCTATCTTCAAGGTCCGCGTTGTTATATCTAGTTGAATGAACGAATGCCATGTGTATATAATCTTACTGTGATGTATTTTCGCTTCATCTCAACTTTCTTGATTGTCAACTTGTAACTTTACTATGAGGATGAGCTCAAGATAATTTTGATGTGTCATAGAAAACAAGTGAAAGTATGCCCTTATTAAATGAGCACGAAGCATTCTCCTTCACCACGTGTAGCTGAGGTAGAGCATGTAGAGATCATCAACTGTTCAAGACACCCCTGCCCGTAGAAAAAGTCAAAGGTATTTATGATAGAATAATTCCTTATTCTTATCATAAATACATTTATAATGAGAGAATTCTTCTTTCAAGTAAGTAATCCTAATTTTATTTATTTAGGATATCTACCTAATTACTCCAATATATTTATTTACACAAATATCTTGGTATATATATTCCCACTAAAATACCACCCTAGGGCCGGCCACCCCTAAACCCTAGAGGGCCAGCCCACTTCCTCCTTCTCTCCTATAAATACTCACTTTATTTCCAAAATTTAGGAGGCTTTTTGCTACCCACAAACACCTAAACACATTCTTTTTAGAATTCTAACTTTGACATCAGAGATTCTTCAGTCAAAGCCCCTCATTTATTGTGGGAGCGTGAAGCTTTTGGCCTTAATCTTAGGTGTTACTGTTTTGCAAGTGCATTTTCGTTAAAGGAAGAGATGGGCGAAATTTGCATCCACAGTAAGTACTCTTAAAATGGCCGAAAGTGCTTTTGGTGAAAGTGTTTTTTTGGAAGTAGCACCAGTTATGTGCTTCTTGTAGGAAGGAATAACTTCAAGTGCTTTTTCAAGATTCACTTGCATTTTTTCTAACGATTTGGTTTCAAAAATAATTTTACCAAAAACGCTTTCAGTCATTTTAATATCACTTCCAAACAAACCCACAGAATAGGCCTTTAGTAGTGTTACTCGCAAGAATTCCTCTTGTCACAATACATGTTTCTGCTTGATGTTGAACAAGATATTGACGTGGCTTAATCGCAACCGTTTAAATAGAAGGGAAGGAGAAATAAATTAGGAGGGGAGAGAATTCTACTCCTTTCTTGCTTTTCTCATTGGTGGTTCTAAAGATTCTTACTTGAAGTTTGACTACAAATACCAGAGATTATTTGCTTATTTTACAATTATACAATAGTAGCTTTTACCCACCTCCATTGCGCATTTGATCTGATGTGAACTTGACATCCATGAGTTAAAGATTGGCCAATTCTTGATATAAGAAAGAAACTTATATGAAACAGAATCACTGTCATTCTACAATATTTCTTTTTATAAGTCATTTCCAATGATCTAGGCACGTTTCGTTTTGGTCAGAAAGTATTTTATTTTCCACATCCCCAAATTATTGGTGAGAAGTAGGAAGAAACTTGCCAAAAAAGGAAGAAGAAAGGAAGACTTTCTCTTTGGCTTTTTGTGTGTAGTTATTCATTATGGAAGACCCCTAGGTAGCTGGAAATGCAATAGAGCAGCTTTGTTCTTTGCTTTCACACTTTAGAAAGTCCAAATTGTGAGACATTAAAATACAAATAAAGAAAACAATATATGAAGTATGAACACCTATTATACCATGTTGAACTTGGTTTCCAACACATGGGCATATGAATTGAATGTTGTTAACAAGATACAATTTTGTATTAAAGGTCGAACTTTTACCCGAGGGAATTCGAATCTGACTCATTGGTCTAACTCATATTTGCTTAAAAGCTGAATATTAAAAATACAATTTTGTTCTAAGCTTTTAAATATTATAGGTCGAATATTTATCCCATAGTGATTAAAGAGAAAGGGTCCAAATCTGGTCAACTAGTCGAACTCATATTTGTTTGAACGCTGGATAGTAAGGCCATCTCCAACCGATGGCTGGCCAGAGGGCTCGTTTTAGCCCTCTGGCCCTCCAAGATTCTTCAAGATATTAATATTTTAATGAACAGTGCATGGCCATATTTGCCTCCGTCTCCAACCGAGGGTCTGAGGGCTCGTTTTAGCCCTGTCACAAAAAACCGTCTCCAACCGAGAGCCAAAGGGCCATAGGGACTACAACTTAAAAGAGAAGTTATAGGAAAAAAATGGAATTTAAAAAAAAATATGAAACAAATTTTGTAAAATAGAAGTTATATGAAAAAAAATATTAATCAAATTTTGTGAAATATAAGTTATAGGAAAAAAATGTAATTTAAAAAAAAATATGAAACAAATTTTGTGAAATAGAAGTTATAGGAAAAGAAAATGAAATTTAAAAAAAATATGAAACATAATTTGATTCATATGAAAAGGATAAAAAAGGAAAAAAATAAATTCATATAAAAAAATGAATACAGCAACTAGCCGTTGAATTAAAAAAAAATTCAAACTATTAGTGTCGGTTACAACTGACACTAATAGTAATTCAAATTTTTTTTTTGCCTTGAATCCTTATTACTGTCGGTTATAACCGACAGCAGTAAGAAAATTATAAAAAAAAAAAAATAGCCAGCCAGCCAGCCCTCCAGCCCTCTTCGATCCTGTGGGGCCCTCCCAGATTCCAGAGCCCTCTGGCCTAGCCCTCGGTTGGAGACCGTTTTTGGGCTATTTTCGGCCCTCTGGCTCTCTGGACCCTTCGGTTGGAGATGGCCTAAGCTTTCAAACTTTGGAAATAGTAGAAAAGTTTATCAAGTATATAAATAATCCAATATGTGCACGTTAGGTATATAACTTTCACACATTTTTTTTTTCATGTCACTCGTGTTTAATTTTGGTATTTGAATCAAATAAAGAAAAGAAGAGTTAAGGAACAAAACTAGAAAGTGATTTTGATAAGTCTGAATAGAATCAGGGAACAATAAATAGTGATGTGTAGGGAAAGAAAAGGAAAACAAATACATATCACTTCCTATAAATAAACCGAGAGTGTGCCATGGTAGAACAAGAGTGCAGAAAAATCATTTATCTTTTGTTTTATTACATTATTACCACGTTAAACTTTTTTGTTCGATCCAACGCCGTGTGTTCCACGTCTCTCTACATATGATTTGAATGTTTTTGGCTCACAAATCAAAACTTGCAACTTCCACCACGTTGGCTCCCTTGTCCAGATCTCACCCATCTCATTTGTCACGTACCCAATTACCCTCATTTATATCTATTCCTTCCTACTCATATTTGCTTCACCACTCTTCCCACACACCCAGAAGACTCCACAAAAGGCTCCACAAATGGCAAATAACGAGCTCCAGCATCCTCTGCTGGAATCCTGTCCTCCGCTTCCGCCCACCTCTACCAAATCCTCAAAACATTCTCACGATGAGGACGCGAGCCGCGAGCTCGAACAAGTACTATCCGACACCGACAAGCCGTTTTCTCAGCGGCTCAAGCCCGCCTTATGGATCGAGTCCAAGCTCCTCGTCATCCTCGCCGCCCCCGCCATCATCGTGTACATGATCAACTATGTCATGTCCATGTCCACCCAAATTTTTTCCGGCCACCTTGGTAATCTCGAGCTCGCCGCCTCCTCCCTTGGGAACAATGGCATCCAAATGTTCGCCTATGGTCTTTTGGTATGTAACGGAATTATTAACAGAATGTCACATCATTTGGCAATCAAAATTTGATAAATAAGTTTAGATCATAGCGTATTTGCATCTCATTTTTCAGAAAACAAAATTAGTGAATAAATTGAATAAATCACTACGTTAAATATACGTAGCAGGAAGAAACAAATGCTAACATGTCTCTTTTGGTATCTTGGATCAAATAACTCACTAAATCCGAAGAAACAAATGTCAACTTTCAAGTTTTATCAAAGTTGAACTGGGAAATGCTCAGGAAGAAAACTTAATTTCTGAATCTGACCATTTTTTGGGAGATTCGAAGAGATAAGTTTCCTTTCAACTAATCCATCTTCTACGTTTAATTTGAAAATTTTAAAAGTTCGCATCAATTTCTTCATCAACATCCATGTAAATCTAATGAGGTGGCCTTAATTCCGACATCTGTCTTACTTTTTGTTCTTTTACCGAACAGTTAGGTATGGGAAGCGCAGTGGAAACCCTATGTGGACAAGCATATGGTGCCCAAAAGTACGAAATGTTGGGCATATACCTGCAAAGGTCAACAGTCCTCCTATTCTTCCCTGGTGTAATTCTCACCATTATTTACATTTTCTCCGAACCCATCTTACTTTTACTCGGTGAATCTCCAAGCATTGCTTCTTCAGCTGCAGTTTACGTGTACGGACTGATCCCTCAGATCTTTGCCTACGTTGTCAACTTCCCGATCCAAAAGTTCATGCAAGCGCAAAGCATAGTTGCCCCAAGTGCTTACATATCGACTGGAACCCTAGTTATTCACATTGTGCTCAGCTGGGTTGCTGTGTACAAACTAGGGCTGGGTTTGCTGGGTGCGTCGCTGGTGCTGAGTTTATCGTGGTGGATCACTGTGGTGGCACAGTTCGTGTACATTGTGAAGAGTGACAGGTGTAAGCACACGTGGACAGGTTTTTCGTGGCAAGCTTTTAGCGGATTGTATAGTTTTTTCAAGTTGTCTGTGGCATCTGCTGTCATGCTTTGCCTTGAGACATGGTACTTTCAGATTCTTGTTTTGCTTGCTGGGTTGCTGGAAAACCCTGAGTTGGCCCTTGACTCTCTCTCTATCTGGTAAGCCATAGTTAAAAGTGCTTTTACTTTTTGTCGAAAAAGTGATTTTACTATGGACTCAGATTCACTTTAAATCTCTATGTCCGTAAACCCGTAAATCAAAAGATTTGGATCTCTTCATTTTGATTTTATACTCATCTCAATAGTCATTTTAAAAAAAATTTATAAACTTAAATGATTCAGATATCTCGATTTCTAATCTCTCCATTTACAATTTCCGGACACTAGAGCTCAAGGAAAAGTGGTTATACTTTTCACAGGACAATAATTCGTCTTCACGAGTATGCCTTATTATTATGGAAATAGATCATCTCTGGATCTCTTTCTCTAAAACTTACAAATTAAATAATTCAGATTTTTAAAATTTGATCAAACGACTAAAAATAGAGAAATTAGTAAAAAAAATTTAAAAGTTATAATAATTTTTAACCGTTGAATTAAATTTCAAGGACTCCAATCACTTAATCTGTGAGTTTTGAAGGAATAAATCCGGAGATGATCTCTTTCCTCTTATTATAAGTCACTACTGACGACTGGTCGGACCTTGATATAGCTAATTATTTACACTGACCACAAGAAAAAACTTTATAGGGACAAAGTATATTGTTTTGTTTTTTTGTTGATAATTAAACACGGCAAACAGATAATGGCCCAACCAAATGTCTGGATGCCAATTAATATACATGCATTGATATTTTCAAATAGATAATAGAAAAACAGAAGATGAGATATGCACTACACATTTATTTTATTTCCTACATTTTTGTTTATTTGTGTCTATAAATTATTTTATATTTAATTTAAAAATAAAAGTAAACGAGATAGTGTAAAAAGTGTGCAGAAATATATATATATATATATATATTTTTTAAACTAGACAATCTACCAATTATGGTGAGTGTGATTCATGAGATCAAGACTTTAGGTCACATGTTCTCGATGATTATTTTGATCTAGTGTCGTTTAGTTTTTACTTTGTTAGGTATCTTGAATTAAAATTAGTGAATGACAATTATTGATATAAAATAAAGAAAAATTAGTAAGATCTAATATTCATATTTATTTCATTCATGTGCATTAAAGCGGCATCAGTACACGACCAACATGAATTAATTATTTTCTTTTTGTGTGATCACTTGATTGATTGATGATTGTAAATCCATTACGAGACTTATTTAGATTGATACGTCTGTGACTGAGTACACGTCTATATACGAGTGGCCCTAGTAGTATCGCTGTCTAACTAGATCGGAATTAGGATTGGAGGGGGGTGCTTATGCTGAAGTGTTGACATCTAGCCTTACATTTTGGATTGAATTTGCATATCTATGGGTAGAAAGACCAAGCATTACATTTTGGATTGAATTTGCATATGTGGGTAGCCACCTTTTGGACAATAGTAATCGCTGGCTAGATAGAAGATGTGAGCGAATTGGCTAGAAACTTCATACCCACACGTGGCACTTGTTATTATATGATAAATATTCTTGTCCCTTATGCATATTACCAAATTGTGTTTCGTCTCTTTCCTAATAAGTTCTCTTTGGCAAAATTTATGGTGCACAAAAATGGAAAGTTGTCAGCCAAGCATATATGTGTGGGTCTAAATCATACTTGCTATACGGAATGGATATAGTACATGAAATGTGTCTAACCATCAATCTCGCCATCACATAAAGGCGGTGTATACATCCCGATTTCATGTCTTTATTCTTTGGTTTCTCATGTCTTTTATTTTTAGCCAATCCTTTGGACCATTAACCCTAAAATGTGTCTAACCATCAATCTCGCCATCACATAAAGGATACAGTCCGATTTCATGAGTGAGTCATGAGATGATTGAGACTCGGTTGAATTTGTTTCATTTGTATACATGACTTTGCTTGATGGGTGAACTATGACAGGTTTATTAACCTGTAAATATAGTAGAGTAAGAAATTAGAAGACTTAGGAATGGCATGCATGGCCATGACGTATGAGACTAGGTTGAATCCAATCACCTAGAGTCATTTGTATACCTGGTCTGATTTGGTGGCAGGTCATGACACGACTGAGACCAGGTTAAATCCAGTTCTATAGAGGCTAGATTCATATACCTTGGAGAGGGGATTTGTTTTCTCTAATATGTGGGACATTTTATTGAATGTTCCATTCCCTCTTCTATTAAGAGCATCAAGCGTGGGACAACAAAACAATAATTCCTTACAATTGCAATCGTCATGTCACGCTCTCTCCGAGCTACCGCATCGAAGGTGGTTAATAATTGATGTGCTAGTTTATCAGAACCAACCACCAACTCTTCGTAGAAACCTAATTTTGTGTGCCTTTAATTAAGTTTGACATCAGGTTTTTTTTTATCAATTGCAGCATGACAATCAATGGATGGGTCTTCATGATCTCAGTTGGGTTAAATGCAGCGGCAAGGTCAGGATCATTCTCATGCATATTACATACATGTCCCTTCTGAAAGGGACCCCGTTTCACAGTAGCTGGAGCAGAATTCGTATTGATAATCAAATTGAAATTATATCAACAACTGTACAATCAATTATCGGAAGTGTCATGAACGATATTGATAACCAATACAGTTAGGATATGATTGTCGATATAAATTCCGCTCCAACAGTGGTGGATTTGAGCTCCCCTTACGAAGGTTCCTGTACATATATGGATAGGTCACATAACATTTTTATGTAGAGAACATAGAATTATTAAAACTCACTGTTCTAAAATCCCCGTCTAGCGCCGCCTAGGTGCTAGGCGGCTGGTCTCCGCCCCGATTAATGCCTTGGCATTTAAAAATTAAGAAAGGGCGCCTAGAAATACTGAGGCGCCCACCTAGACCACCTAGGCACCCACCTATCTCGCCAAGACCCGCCTAGGATGCGACTCACTTAGACATAAAATAGATAACTTTCATTTTGCATTTTTTTAATAAATTTTAAGAGACTTGTTGAATACTTAAATGAACACACATTATATGCTTGTTTCTCATGTTTTCATTATGTTCCAAAAGCTCATAATATATATGTCATTATAGTTTTGTAGTTTATGATGAAATTATATATATATTAAGTATAAATAGACACTTATTTACACGAAATAATATAGATTTAGTTAAATCCGCCTAGTTCGCCTAGACCCCGCCTACGCGCTAGGCCTCAGCCCACCGCCCGACTAGCGTCTAGCGTTTTTTAGAACCTTGTAAAACTTACTTTTTGCTTTTCATGATTTACTGCAAGCAGTGTGAGAGTGAGTAATGAGCTTGGAGCTGGACATCCAAAGTCTACAGCATTTTCAGTTGTGGTGGTGACTACAGTGTCTTTCATTATCTCAATCTTGGCAGCCATAGTTGTTCTTTTACTTCGTCATAAGTTGAGCTATGCCTTCACCGAAGGTGAAGCCGTGGCTGCTGCTGTATCTGATCTCTGCCCACTTCTCGCCCTCACCCTCCTCCTGAACGGAGTCCAGCCAGTCTTGTCCGGTAAATATAAATTGGAGCATCAATCTATGAACTTTACGCTTACTAAATGAAATATATGCTAATGAATGTCACTGCTTGAATTCAGGTGTTGCTGTTGGGTGCGGATGGCAGGCTTTTGTTGCGTATGTGAATGTAGGATGTTATTACGTGGTTGGGGTACCGTTTGGTGCGCTTCTAGGGTTTTACTTCAAGCTCGGCGCTAAGGTAAAAAAAACCAACATCAAACTGAAAAATCTCGTACGGGATTGTATATTTTCGTGTTCTCGTCACTAAGCTAATCTAATCGCATGATGCGGGTGTTTATTTACATTAATTGTCGTACTATGTTATACATTAATGTGATCGTAAACGTATGATGATAACGACTGTAACAATTACACGTGATAATTTTGTAGGGAATATGGTTAGGAATGGTGGGGGGCACATTGATGCAAACACTCATCCTACTGTGGGTCACCATTCGGACTGATTGGAACAAAGAGGTATCAAATATGACTACCAGTCTTCTTCTTTTTTTATTTATTTTTATTTTTTTAATTTTTTAATTTTTATAATTTTTGGGGGTTTATCTTGCATGAGTTATTAATATTACAAGTGATTTTTTTAAAATTTTTTTGATATAATCATCTTACTGATCCGACGCTGGAAGGGGTGTCGCTTAATAGATAAAAGTTATAAATTTCATTTTTTTTAAATTGAATTGCAGGTGGAAGAGGCAAAGAAAAGGTTGAATAAGTGGGATGTGAACGAGCCTCTGAAGTAGTGAGAAAACATTTATGAAAGAAGGAACATTCATCTTGCGGTTGATTATGATTTGATTAATGATACATAAAAACATGTATTGCATAACAATTTAATCATTATTATTATCTTCCATGATTCTACCATTCACGGTTACTTAATTTAGGAGAGTAATGCTAGCAAATAGACTAAACCAAATTTGCAAACCAAATAATGTGTCACTAATAAGAAATAAGCACGTTAATCAACAATTAATTAATAATCTAATCATCTACAACTACATCGTTTGGTTTGTAAATTTAGTCTCTCTAGCATTACCATTTAATTTAGGGGCGTTTTGATATAGACGCCTCGTTTTTAAATGTTATAGACAAACATCTATTCCTTTGAAAATTTTGATTAAACATTTTTCCTACAATTTGTTGCTTAATTTTATTTCATTTTACTTTATTAGAAGTCTATTCTTGTTAGCATTCCCTTTTTTCCTCCTATTTTTATGCATCTCTTATTATGATGATTTTTTATTAAAATATTTATTTTAATAAATTAAATAGAATGTAAAAAAACTCGTTAGGTACATTTAGTTATATCGGTACGTTCGATTATATCTATACGTTTGGTTATTTGGTACGTTTGAATTTTTGGTACATTTGGCTTCTTGGTACATTTAATTCTTGGCACATTTGATTTTTTGGTACGTTTGTTTTTAAACCATAAGTTTTATTGCTTTTTTTTATTTTATATTTTTACTAATAATGAGGAATTACTTTAATTAATTATTATTTTTTATAAAAAGAGTCATTAACAATGTAGGAGTTTAAATTACTTTAATTAATTATTATTATTTTACAAAAAGAGTCATTAAAGCTTGGGGCCCAAAGCGGACAATATCGTGCTACGGTAGTAGAGCGGGCTCGGGAAGTGGTCCGCCCCGGGCCGGGATGTGACAAATTGGTATCAGAGCCTAACCCTGGTCGCGTGTGTGCCGACGAGGACGTCGGGCCCCTAAGGGGGGTGGATTGTGACATCCCACATCGCCCAGGGGAGTGATCCTTAAATGTATATTCACATCCCTACCTAGCACGAGGCATTTTGGGAGCTCACTGGCTTCGGGTTCCGTTGGAACTCCGAAGTTAAGCGAGAAGGGGGCTAGAGCACTCCCATGATGGGTGACCCACTGGAAAGTTGCTCGTGAGTTCCCAGAAACAAAACCGTGAGGGCGTGGTTGGGGCCCAAAGCGGACAATATCGTGCTACGGTAGTAGAGCGGGCTCGGGAAGTGGTCCGCCCCGGGCCGGGATGTGACAGGTGAACTATGACAGGTTTATTAACCTGTAAATATAGTAGAGTAAGAAATTAGAAGACTTAGGAATGGCATGCATGGCCATGACGTATGATACTAGGTTGAATCCAATCACCTAGAGTCATTTGTATACCTGGTCTGATTTGGTGGCAGGTCATGACACGACTGAGACCAGGTTAAATCCAGTTCTATAGAGGCTAGAATCATATACCTTGGAGAGGGGATTTGTTTTCTCTAATATGTGGGACATTTTATTTAATGTTCCACTCCCTCTTCTATTAAGAGCATCAAGCGTGGGACAACAAAACAATAATTCCTTACAATTGCAATCGTCATGTCACGCTCTCTCCGAGCTACCGCATCGAAGGTGGTTAATAATTGATGTGCTAGTTTATCAGAACCAACCACCAACTCTTCGTAGAAACCTAATTTTGTGTGCCTTTAATTAAGTTTGACATCAGGTTTTTTTTATCAATTGCAGCATGACAATCAATGGATGGGTCTTCATGATCTCAGTTGGGTTAAATGCAGCGGCAAGGTCAGGATCATTCTCATGCATATTACATACATGTCCCTTCTGAAAGGGACCCCGTTTCACAGTAGCTGGAGCAGAATTCGTATTGATAACCAAATTGAAATTATATCAACAACTGTACAATCAATTATCGGAAGTATCATGAACGATATTGATAACCAATACAGTTAGGATATGATTGTCGATATAAATTCTGCTCCAACAGTGGTGGATTTGAGCTCCCCTTACGGAGGTTCCTGTACATATATGGATAGGTCACATAACATTTTTATGTAGAGAACATAGAATTATTAAAACTCACTGTTCTAAAATCCCCGTCTAGCGCCGCCTAGGCGTTAGGCGGCTGGTCACCGCCCCGATTAATGCGTTGGCATTTAAAAATTAAGAAAGTGCGCCTAGAAATACGGAGGCGCCCACCTAGACTGTCTAGGCACCCGCCTATCTCACCAAGACCCGCCTAGGATGCGACTCACTTAAACAGAAAATAGATAACTTTCATTTTGCATATTTTAAAAATAAATTTTAAGAGACTTGTTGAATACTTAAATGAACACACATTATATGCTTGTTTCTCACGTTTTCATTATGTTCCAAAAGCTCATAATATATATGTCATTATAGTTTTGTAGTTTATGATGAAATTATATATATTTTAAGTATAAATAGACACTTATTTACACAAAATAATATAAATTTAGTTAAATCCGCCTAGTTCGCCTAGACCCCGCCTACGCGCTAGGCCTCAACCCACCGCTCGACAAGCGTCTAGCATCTTTTAGAAACTTGTAATACTTACTTTTTGCTTTTCATGATTTACTGCAAGCAGTGTGAGAGTGAGTAATGAGCTTGGAGCTGGACATCCAAAGTCTACAGCATTTTCAGTTGTCGTGGTGACTACAGTGTCTTTCATTATCTCAATCTTGGCAGCCGTAGTTGTTCTTTTACTTCGTCATAAGTTGAGCTATGCCTTCACCGAAGGTGAAGCCGTGGCTGCTGCTGTATCTGATCTCTGCCCGCTTCTCGCCCTCACCCTCCTCCTTAACGGAGTCCAGCCAGTCTTGTCCGGTAAATATAAATTGGAGCATCAATCTATGAACTTTACGCTTACTAAATGACAGGAGTGTGCTATCCACACACCATTTTTTACTTCTCACACACCCTATTACTTTCTGTCCGTCAGGTCTTCTTCAATTCATCTGATCCGACAGCCGAAATCCAAAAAAGTGTGAGATAAGTAAAAAGGGGTGTGTGGATATCACACACCTGAATGAAATATATGCTAATGAATGTCACTGCTTGAATTCAGGTATTGCTGTTGGGTGCGGATGGCAGGCTTTTGTTGCGTATGTGAATGTAGGATGTTATTACGTGGTTGGGGTACCGTTTGGTGCGCTTCTAGGGTTTTACTTCAAGCTCGGCGCTAAGGTAAAAAAAACCAACATCAAACTGAAAAATCTCGGACGGGATTGTATATTTTCGTGTTCCCGTCACTAAGTTAATCTAATCGCATAATGCGGGTGTTTATTTACATTAATTGTCGTACTATGTTATACATTAATGTGATCGTAAACGTATGATGATAACGACTGTAACAATTACACGTGATAATTTTGTAGGGAATATGGTTAGGAATGGTGGGGGGCACATTGATGCAAACACTCATCCTACTGTGGGTCACCATTCGGACTGATTGGAACAAAGAGGTATCAAATATGACTACCAGTCTTCTTCTCTTTTTCTTTTTTTCTTTTTTAATTTTATAATTTTTATAATTTTTGGGGGTTTATCTTGCATGAGTTATTAATATTACAAGTGATTTTTAAATTTTTTTTGATATAATCGTCTTACTGATCCGACGCTGCCGTCGGATGGAAGGGGTGTCGCTTAACAGATAAAAGTTATAAATTTCATTTTAAAAAAAAATTGAATTGCAGGTGGAAGAGGCAAAGAAAAGGTTGAATAAGTGGGATGTGAACGAGCCTCTGAAGTAGTGAGAAAACATTTATGAAAGAAGGAACATTCATCTTGCGGTTGATTATGATTTGATTAATGATACATAAAAACATGTATTGCATAACAATTTAATCATTATTATTATCTTCCATGATTCTACCATTCACGGTTACTTAATTTAGGAGAGTAATGCTAGCAAAGAGACTAAACTAAATTTACAAACCAAATAATGTGTCACCAATAAGAAATAAGCACGCTAATCAACACTTAATTAATAATCTAATCATCTATAACCACATCGTTTGGTTTGTAAATTTAGTTTAAAAATTTAGTCTCTCTAGCATTACCATTTAATTTAGGGGCGTTTTGATATAGACGCCTCCTTTTTAAATGTTATAGACAAACATCTATTCCTTTGAAAATTTTGATTAAACTTTTTTCCTACAATTTGTTGCTTAATTTTATTTCATTTTATTTTATTAGAAGACTATTCTTGTTAGCATTCCCATTTTTCCTTCTATTTTTATGCATCTCTTATTATGATGATTGTTTTATTAAAATATTTATTTTAATAAATTAAATAGAATGTAAAAAAACTCGTTGTTAGGTACGTTTAGTTATATCGGTACGTTTGATTATATCTGTACGTTTGGTTATTTGGTACGTTTGAATTTTTGGTACATTTGGCTTCTTGGTACATTTAATTTTTGGCACATTTGATTTTTTGGTACGTTTGTTTTTAAACCATAAGTTTTATTGCATTTTTTTATTTTTTATTTTTACTAATAATGAGGAATTACTTTAATTAATGACTTTTTTTTTTATAAAAAGAGTCATTAACAATGTAGGAGTTTAAATTACTTTAATTAATTATTATTATTTTACAAAAAGAGTCATTAAAACTTGGGAGAAGGAGTGGAAAAATTAAATTCCCTAAATTGTGGGTAATTAGTTACAAGGTGACGTGGATATGCCTTTAAACAAATTATATGTAATTTAAAAAAAAGAGAAAAATGTTGATGTGACAATTGTTCAAAACCTCTTAATCAAATTTTAGAAAGGAACCAATGTTTGATCTAAAAAGTAATGAGAAAATGTAGGAGATTCTAATTTCTCTTTTAATTTATAGTAGTTTTCCGTTAAGACATGACAAAATCATGCACGACCTCATGTAACAACATGAACACACAACATAAATTCAATGTTTGGGTTGAGAATTAACAGGTAGACCAGTCAAAAAGGGCCATGTTTGGGATAAGAAACAATATCATTGTATTTTGTTTTATTTTTTAAGCTATCAACTATATAATTTGGTAAGTTTCTTCTAAAATTTTATCATGTAATATGGTCACGTAACGAACTTATTTGGTACAATGCATTTTATTTAGATTTTTTTATTAAAATAAATAAATTATTATTATATCAACTATAGGGTTATGTCCAACACGACCTGTTTGCGAGGTCTAACTTTCCAGCATCTACCTTAATTTGAAATTACAGAAACTACATACTGGGACCGATCAAGCTTACAGGTACTGGGGAAGAAAAATGAAACAACATCAACTAGCGATGAATTGCTCACGGTAATGTCAGTTCATTCGATAATTCTGACACATATTTGACAAGCACGAATGTGAAGATACAAAAAATGAAACAATCTAAAGGCTACTACTTCTTCTTCCCTGCTTTTCCCTCCTTCCTTCTTACGATTTCATCAGCATATTTCACACCCTTACCTTTGTATGGTTCCGGGGGTCTCCATTTCCTGATCGAAGCAGCAAACTGACCGATAGCACTCTTGTCATATCCGCTGACAACGATTCTGGTGTTTTCTTCGACCTTCACTTGTATGCCATCAGGAATATCCATCCTAACTGGATGGGAGAACCCAAGACTTAGTACCAAGATCTTTCCTTCTAAAGTAGCTCGATAACCGACACCCACCAGTTGCAGCCTCTTCTCAAATCCTTTTGACACTCCTACCACCATGTTGTCCGTAAGTGTCCTAAGGAAATTATTCAAACAAGCACATAAGGGATAGTAGAAAGAGACTAAAAAACTTTTCGTACATCTCATTTAAGTAAATTATTCAAAGGGGCATGTAAAGGGTCAGTAGGACGAGAGTCCCTAACTTTTTGTAAATCTAAAGCCCGACTTGCATGTGCCCTGCTTACTTGGCCAAGCACCAAAATTTAGATTGTACATATAAACTTTTGAAACATCAAATAACTGGTATCGAATTGAATGCAACAACCATACTTAGAAGAAACTGTTACACGAAGTGAACTAGTGCATGTGGATATGTATCTACATGATTTATTGACCTAACCACACTCTTAACAACCCATATCAGTATAATTTGTTCCAAAACTTACACTGTCTGTGTATCTGGTCCTCTCTTTCCTAATAGAAGTTGAAATCTCTACTTCATATATGCATATAAAACACATGTCGATCCACAGAGAGAGAGAGAGAGAGAGAGAGAGAGAGAGAGAGAGCAACAAACAGGTTTATTGATCAAACTAATGCTTGCTTTAGATGTAAACTCAACCATCAATGTCTCTACAAGTATAAAAAAGTGAAAAATTCGTGATCAAACAAGCTATGGTATGGAAAAGCAGACATTCAATCACAAATCAGAATATAATAACAATCACAAACAATTTAAATACCAATGTTGTTATAGCTTTTCCTTCATGAGAAACAACATACTTGGACTCCAAGAGATCACCAGAAAACCATAATTGAAGGAACAAACCATGAAGATGAGAAGACTGATTTTTTACTCAAAATAGATGGCTGAAGGATGAAAGAAATGTACCTGAAAAGCCCGTGCATCTGATTGGCCCTTCTAGTCTCTACTGCCTTTCTGACCCTTAGAGTCCCAGAATCCTCCTTCTGAACAAGCACTTCTCGCGGGTAAGTTAGTGAAAGCTGCCCCAATGGTCCCTTTACTGCCAAAGCCTGACCTTCCAATGTGATTGTCACATTGGATGGCACTTCAATTGGCTGCTTTCCAATTCGTGATTCCTTGCACTCTATCGTCTTCTTCAAAAACCCAACATGAGGTACACTACAAACAGCGAATCCCTTTCTCTCGCCCAAGAAAGCCGACCGCAAATTGCTGAAAAATGGCAGAAAACGCAGTTCACCAAATCAGAAATAAACCACCCTAATTCATGAATTTACCATTAAGAACTCAGGTAAAAAAAGTCCGATACTAGCTAGTCAATGTAATGGAAACTGCAAAATGTAATTTTTTATGTTCCATTGGGTTTCTGAAATTCATAAAAGTTTCGACCTTTTCCAAACACTGGGGAACAAGGGAACGGAAACTTCAAAACATAAGAACACAAACTAATCATTGGTTTCTTAAGTTCCACTGGGTTTCAGAAAAATTCACGAATACAGTTCTGAAAAACTCATGAATCCAGTTCAAGTTCAGACCTTTCCCCAAATTTGGGACCTGAGATACCACCACTGGCCTCAGCTGAGGCAAATGCACTCAAATATGGAGCCTTGAGCATTAAAACCACATAAAAATTCTATTCACTCCCCACAATGGTATTCTCTGCTTCTCTCGCTCCATGTTTGCATTGGATTTGTTAATTTCATTTCAATTTTCCTACCTTTGGACGTGTGGGTATGGTGGGGGAGTGGCTGGCCATGAAATCGAAACGGCAGCATTTGAAATGTGAAATTAAGGTAAGGTTACAGGCTATCGTCTTCTACCTCCAGATTAAATTCCACATGCTTAAAACAGTTTTCTATTTCATAGAATAAATTAACTGGAAATAATCAAATCCTGAAATTCCCACAACCCATAATTTAATCTTCTTGAAAAATGCTTCAAATTGTTAGAAAGATTCAAACTTTACAAATCATTACCAGTAATTTTGACCCCAAAAGGAAGGGACAGAAAGCAAATGCTTGAATTCGTGAACAGAACAGTAAAAAGTAAAACTAAATTGTGAAGTTACCTGGTTTGGAAAGGTGAGGAAGTGAGTGAGGAAGCCATTGTTTTCAAGAGCTTGGGAGCATCAGCTGCTAAGCTTTTTGTCCTCTGCTTCTCTGGACGATGAAGAGAAACGGATGAAATAATCATTTGTTATCCAGTTCCCACCCGCTTGCTACAATGACAAAACTACCCTTTCAACTTGGGTTCCCCCAAGCCCAACTCGTAAGGTCCATGTCAGAGCCCAAAAGATTAAAACTTTTTCAAAAAAGGCCCTTCCAAGCTAAGGGATCCCCATTTTATTTTTTAAAAAAGGAGTACTTATGGGACAATCCCACGTCAAACTTTAACGATCCGAACTGTTTATTTTGTAAGTTTCGATTTATAGGTCATTTTTGCAAAATTAATTCAATTCGAAATCATTTGCCTATTTAATTGCCTGTGAGATTTCAATGTTTTTTTTATAACAAAGTCTTTGTCAATTTTTTTGAACACAATTAAATGCCTCTAATATTTTCGATTCGACAAATATTTTGTAAAAATAATCTACGGGGTCCAATTTAAAAAATAAATAATTCAAATCGTTAAAGTTTGATAAGGTGTGAATCCCATAAGTCCCACACCTAATTATAATTTTATAAAAAAAAAGGAAATCCATTTCCTTAAAAGGCCTCTTTCAAATACAATTCCCTTTACAGGTTGTACACCAAAACCTTAGCCCAGAACGCCCAAAGCGAAATATTTTCTAGACAATTTTATACATTCGCATAAAATGACTAAAAGGTCCCCACCAAACCTTAATATACTATTATTAGTAAATAAAGGAAAAGACATTGCAAGTGGGCCTGGATTCTTCCTCCATCAAGTGTGAATCTCGTTTTTCATAATGTAGAAAATTATGCTCACTGTCTGACGTATATCCAAACTCAATTATTCAGCTACCACAAACTCCTCCTTCCTTCAACAGTGGACGTCTAAATTTTCACTTCTGTAAAGTTGAACTGAAGTTTCTCTGGGAATCAATAGTTTGTAGGTGAATTCACCAACTTTCTATGGTTTTTCAGTTCATCAATGAATGCTCTCAACTGGGTAGTCCACTGATCAAGTGATAAAGCTTCCCTTTTTAATCTTTATCCAAAGTTTGCTGAATATGCCATGTGTTTTCATGCTTTTAATGCCATTTTTACTGATTATATGGAGCGTTTGAGACATGGGTTTTAGAAAAGTTTGAGACTTCACTGTGAGGAGTTACTGGGGGGGAAAAATGAGGGTTATTGTAGTTTTGCCACTGCAATTTCTGATATGGGTTTTCCTCGCTGGCTGTTTTTACTGCCAGAGGCCTTCTGTGGTGAATGTTGGAGCAATATTTACTTTCAACTCGGTTATTGGTAGAGTTGCAAAGACAGCCATGGAAGCTGCTCTATCTGATGTTAATGCAGATTCAAGAATACTCAGTGGGACGGAGCTGAGGTTGCTTATGGAGGATGCAAATTGTAGTGTGTTCTTGGGATCTGTTGAAGGTACTTAATTGATCAGTATTCTTATTTTTGTAGATGAATATCATTACTGTTACAGTTTAGAGCTGTTGTGGTTGTTCTTTTCTTGGGTCTACTTTGAGTTTTAGCAACTTTTATGATGCTTTCGGACGAGGGACTTTCAAATTTGTTAGGAATGTACGACAAAAATTAGATAGAGGTATTCGGAAACAACTAGATGCAATATATTTGAGAGAACTTTCAAATGATTCCTTGAAAGGTGTCATTCGAAAATCGTTTGTTTAGTGTCTTTGAAGTGTTTTAGTATTAGTTTTGTAGTGCTTGAGTAGTTCATTGTTAGTGTTCTTGTAGTACCACTTATTTGAGTCTGGGGTTCCTGTGTCCAAACCGTGTCCGAGGTGTGTCAGCCTGTCAGGGTGTCCGACACACACTTTGGGGTATCGGAGTGTCCGAGCAACACAACTAGTCAGTCATAAGACGATTTATAGGATATTCTCAGGTTGCTAGGACTCCATATTATATGGAAACCTCTCTTATTTGTTGCAGATTTGAAGTTCCAACTTCCAAAACACATGTGGAATCAATCGCTGATTTTCGCACCTCTGCTCTGACTAGTTTTAGATTTCTTTCACCATTATTAGCCCTTCATTAGCTCTTTCCATGTTTTTCATATTCATTTTCAATGGCATTACGTCTCGTTGTAAAGTTATTTCACTTTTAATATCTCCACATGCTGCGCTTCTTATCCTCGCTTGGGACGTTGGATATTGAACTTTACTCAGAGTTGCAAACTATCTAACCCACATTTCTTAATGGCTCACTTTTTGGGGGCAGCTTTTCAGGTGCTTGACAAAAGTATAGTAGCCATAATTGGACCACAGTCCTCTTCAATAGCTCATATGATCTCTGAAATTGCTAATGGTCTCCAAGTACCTCTTATCTCATATGCTGCCACTGATCCTACTCTTTCTGCTCTCCAATTCCCATTCTTTCTCCGAACTACACAAAGCGATGCTCACCAAATGGCTGCTATGGCTGGTTTAATTGATTTTTTTGGGTGGAAGGAGGTTATTGCTGTCTTTGTGGATGACGATTATGGGAGGAATGCAATATCTTCTTTACATGATGAACTTGACAAAATAATGTCAAGGATTTCTTATAAGTTGGCGTTGCCTGTCGGTTTTAATCTAAGTGACATTGCCGATTTGCTCAACAAATCCAAATTGCTTGGCCCTCGTGTCTATATTGTTCACGTGGATCCTGATCCCAGGTTGAGAATCTTTACTGTCGCCAAAGAACTTAATATGATGACAAGCAATTATGTGTGGTTTGCAACAGATTGGCTTTCTTCTACATTAGATTCATTCTCTTCAATGAATCGTACTTCACTCGCTGTCCTTCAAGGTGTAGTTACTCTTCGTAAGCATATCCCAGAGTCGAGGCGAAAGCGTGCATTTATGACCAGGTGGAAAAAAATGCAGCAAGACGATTTAGCAAGTTCCGAGTTAAATGTTTATGGACTTTATGCTTATGACACAGTTTGGGCTGTTGCACAGTCGATTGAAAATTTTATAAATGAATACAGAAATATCTCATTCTCTGTCATTGATAAATTAAATTTCATGAAACCATCTCAAATTCAGCTAGGCAAGCTTAAAGTCTTTGATGGTGGATCTCGTCTTCGTGAGAAGCTATTGGAGACAAATATGAGTGGTTTAACTGGTCATGTTGAATTTGATCATGAAAGAAGCCGTGCTATTGGGAGTTATGATATCATTAATATTGATCAGATGACAATTCGTAGAGTTGGATTTTGGACTAATTATTCAGGTTTATCAGTTTCTCCCCCAGAAACTCCTAAAAGGAGAAGAAGCAGCTATTCTCCACTGGATCAGAAGCTTGGCAATATCACGTGGCCAGGTGGAAATACAGAAAAGCCACGTGGTTGGGAGATTGCAGATAATGAACAACCGTTGAGAATTGGAGTTCCAAAAAGAGTGAGCTTTGTTGAATTCGTTACAGAACTGAACAACAGCCATAAAATCGAAGGATACTGTATTGATGTGTTCAATGAAGCAAAGAAGTTAATCCCGTACGAAGTTCCTCACATATTTGAACCTTTTGGTGATGGTTGGTCCAATCCCAGTTATGATGAGCTTGTGAAGATGGTTGCAGAAAAGGTAAGTAAACTTTACACAGTTTTGATTTGGAATCCAAAAAACACTTAAAATGCGACTGGTTTTTGGGGTAATATTACCTGCCAATGCATGGAAACATGATGTGAATATGAGTCAAAACATGCAGATTGCTCAGAAGAATCTAATGTCAAGTACCGAAAACTTTAAATAGATGATGGCATGACCGCAGTATCTATCTCGTCTTCTAATTGAAATTTTGCACCAGGTGTTTGATGCGGCTGTTGGGGACATTGCAATTGTGAAAAACCGGACAGTGATGGTGGATTTTTCTCAGCCCTATGCTACCACCGGGCTAGTGATAGTGGCTCCTATTGACAATTCAAAGTCAAATGCTTGGGTTTTTCTCAAACCATTTTCATTGGAGATGTGGTGTGTCACTGCATCTTTCTTTGTGATAATTGCTGTGGTAATGTGGATTCTTGAGCATCGAGTCAACAAAGATTTTCGGGGTCCCCCTAAGAGGCAGATCGTTACAATGTTTCTGTAAGTTTTCTGTATTTGTAAATGGAGTCCTTTACAATTCTTTTTGAAAATTAATATCTTGAGTACTTTATCATTACTGCAAATGATTATTATTATGCACTTTTAACTTAACCGATCATGTTGCACTTAAAGATCCACTTTCATTCACAGGAGACTAGGTTCTGACATCAATCAACCCTTTCATATTGCAGGTTCAGCTTCTCAACGCTTTTTAAGAAAAACCGTAAGCAAACTTTTCGAATCTGCAATCTAGTATTTCTTAGTAAAATGAATCCCAAAAGTTAGCATGTTCTTCCTAAAGTTCACATCTTTTAGATTACTACGTACTTTTCCAGTTGCATATTGTTTATAAATAGTTTAACAGTATGTAAACATTTCGTCATGAATTTATGTATTCTTATTGAAAGAACAAAAAAAATTAGCCTGTCCTACTCCTGTTCTACCATCCCTTCAAATAGTAAAGTATTTACTTTCTTATCAATCACAGAAGAAGATACCGTGAGCCCGCTTGGGCGGATGGTGATGGTGGTATGGCTTTTCCTATTGATGGTGATCACATCAAGCTATACTGCAAGCTTGACTTCATTCCTTACAGTTCAGCAGCTTTCGTCACCCATCACTGGAATTGATAGTTTGATTGCAAGCAATTGGCCTATAGGGTACCAAGTAGGGTCATTTGCTTATGGCTATCTGACTGATAGCCTCTACATTCCTAGGTCAAGACTTGTTCCACTAGGCTCCCCGGAAGAGTATGAAAATGCACTGCAGAAAGGGCCGGATGATGGAGGGGTGGCAGCTATTATAGATGAGCTTACTTATGTTGAATTATTTCTTTCAAGTCGAACTGATTTCGGAATTATTGGGCAAACATTTACAAGGAGCGGATGGGGGTTTGTAAGTACCTTTGTCTTTCACATTAGATATTACGTTTCTGATCTTGTTGCACACTTAAACGAACATCTGAATTCTAAAATGATTATTGTCCGTAAGTTTTGTTCACTGAATATTGTGTTTTGGCCTTTTTCTTATCTTTATTCACTATACGTATTTAGGCTTTTCCAAGAGATTCTCCCCTTGCTATTGACATGTCCACTGCAATCTTGAAACTTTCGGAGAATGGTGCACTTCAGAAGATTCACGAGAAATGGTTCTGCAAGACGGGTTGTCTTAATAAGCATCTGGACTCTGACGAGTCTAACCAACTCCGCTTGATCAGCTTCTGGGGTCTATACCTATTATGTGGCGGCTTCACTCTCGCCGCGCTTATAATCTTTCTGCTAAGAGCAGTTCACCAATTTGTGCGCTACAAGAAACAGCACGTAAACCCGCTGTCATCTTCTTTATCCACAGGCTCATGTAGTTCTCAATGGTCTCGGGTCCTGGTCAACTTTGTTGACTTCATCGACGAGAAGGAAGAAGCTATCAAAAAAATGTTTGCTCAGGGTGACAGTACTCAAGGTCAGGTTGGCTGATAAATATCTAGATCATGGAAGAACAAGCTTGCTTATGTTAGTTTAAGTTGAGAATTCTGATAGTTAACAAGAGACTACAGAGTAATTTTATTTGATTTTATCAGTTTTTGAGCATTTACTGTATATATCACTTTCTTCCCCTAATGCTTCATTGAGAAGTACTTCTCTTAACATTTGATGCGTTTATTGCATCTGTTATTGGCCGTGATTTCTGCTTTGCAATGGCTAGATATTCCCAGCCAATAAAAAGTGAAAAGTATAAAGCCTTTCCCTTTCATGGGATTTGGCTACAATACATTCACCAATAATGGTTGGATATGTTGTAATGACATCCAACGACATAATCTGACTGTTAATGGGTGATTGTATTAAGAATTCACCATCATATTTGTCAATAGGTGGCGATAGGTTTTGTTCGGATTATTTATGTGTATTGTGCTTCTGTTGATCCACAAATGGATTAATGCACATGATATAAAAATAACTAGCTTTCATGCACACACATAATTTTTTGAATCACGGCGTGCAGCATGTGATTTACATATTTTAAATATATTTATATGCTTGAATTGTTTCAATATTTTTTTATGACAAAAAGAAAGTCGAATATTTGGACTAAATGAATAATATTAGACCATGCTAGAAGAAACCCCTCATAAACCAATCAAAACAGTTGAATCTACATTATCAAATCGGTCTTTCAATTTCTATCTACATTCTATTGAATTTACATCAAAAATAGAGAAAATAATATTTAATAAATAACTGATTGAATCACTTTATTGCTAGCCCATTGTGAGGCTAAGCTCACCCCGCTCCCCCCTTAGTGTATAATATCATTTGTTCAAAAAAAAAAAAAATCATTTGACAACTAATTGAATCACATTATTATGTATGTGCGAAAGACCTTTTTTTATAATAGGTACTACGCGCCTCTTAAAATATTTTGAACGTGTTAAAAATAGAGAAAATAGTATTTAATAAACAACGGATTGAATCACATTATTGTTAACCCATTGTGAGGTACTTATTATTAAAAAAAAACATTGTACAAAAATAATTATTAAAAAACACCTTTTATATAACGGAAATCAAGGTTCTAAAAATAACTAGGCGCTAGTCAGGCAGCAGACCGGGGCCTAGTGCCTAGGCGGCTAGGCGATCTAGGCAGATTTATGTAAATTTATTATATATCTTGTAAATAAGGCCTCGTTTGGCATATCGTACAAAGGATCGGATATGACTAATAGTACGGACACGGCCGTTTGGTGCCCTCTCGTACTAAATAGTCGCCGGATTAATTTAAGCAGCCGGATAGGATAGTCGGGTATACACCTTCTTAATAAACCCTTCCAAAAGGAGTAGATTATTAGTCGGGAAAAACCTTTCCTCTCTCTCCCACTTCGTTCTCCACGACACCTTCTCTCGCCATCGTCCCTCTCGTCGTCGTCGTTCTCCCGATCGCTACTCTCCTTGTCGTTGCTTTCTTGGTACTGTCGCACTGCTGCTCTCCTGGTACTGTCGCTCTTCGTGAAATCCGTAAGTACCAGAACAGTATTGAGCTCTTGATCAGGAAGTTGCCATTCCAGAGGCTTGATCGTGAAATTGCCCAGGATTTCAAGACTGATCTGCGTTTCCAGAGCCACGCGGTGTTTTCACTGCAGGAGACTGCTGAGGCCTACCTAAAAAAACTACAATTGTATGGATAATAAAAGAATGCTAGAATGCAAAAATAGAAGTAGAAGAATACACAAATTATACACACTAGGCGCTAGTCAGGCAGCGGGTAGGGGCCTAGTGCCTAGGCGGCTAGGCGATCTAGGCGGATTTATGAAAATTTATTATATATCTTGTAAATAAGTGTCTATTTACACCTAAAAAAAAAACTATACTTGTATGGATAATAAAATAATGCTAAAATACAAAAATAGAAGTAGAAGAATACACAAATTATATACGTCCAAAAAGTTCAATATTTAAAAAACAGTAAGCATATAATCATAATGAGAGGGATTTGGATGATAGACTAAATTCTTCTTATTCATGAATCATGATCCTTGATTTGGATTGGACATAGAGTAAATTATTTAACCTTTTTGTATCTAGTTTATTTTTTTTCTTTGTATGTATTCCCTCAAAAGTGCTCCAATTCGTTTCACTATTGGATGAACTTGTAGCAAATCCATCATTTGCAAATTAGGTACACCATTTCTATAAGTATACCACCATGAAACCAAAAAAGAAAAAAGCACACAATTAATAAAAAACATAAAAATATATATATATTAAAAAAAACACCTAGGACCGCCTAGGTGCCACCTAACTCTTCACCTAGGAGCCGCCTAGGACCGCCTAGCTCTAGATCGATTTTTCGAAACGATTTGCCCAAAATTGGGGCGGGCCTTCACTGCCTAGCGCCTAGGCGGCCACCTAAGCCGATTTTTAGTACACTGGCGGAAATACCCCTACTTTATTTGATGCATTATTTTGGGTTGTTTTTTGAACATTTTTGTTTTGGGGCATTTTTGTCCCATTCTTTTTGGTGAAGCCATTACCTCAAAAAGGGACTGCTGGCTTTATATATAAAGATAATACGAACGATAAGATTTATGACAAATGTGAAAAGTTGCATCTTAATAATATATATTAGTTGAACAGTGTGAATCGTGTTTTTACACATCGGGTCATGTGTTTGTACGAATTCAAATAGTGTAATATGTCGTGTTTGAAATTGACAATTCAGTATTCTATAAGGCTTATGTTTAGCTATGCCCCTAGAACTCCATTTTGATCCCACTTTGCCCCTTGTAACTCAAAAGTCACCACTTTATTATTTGAAACTCAAAATTTGTTTCTCTTATACCTGAAACTTATAGGTTGCTCCGGAAACATATGTGAGACTCAACACCCAATAAGACTATGCCACACACGCAGTAAATTTGATTATAAATCTTCATTATGCATTAATATTCAACAATCAATGAATATTAAGTTGAAAAGAAATTAAAGAGATGGAAAAAAAATTGATTAGCATGGATCATACAAATCAAACCAACAAAGAAATTAACAAATCTAAAGCAATATAGAGCAAATTTTGAGTTTTATAGACGCGACTTTCAAGTTTTAGGAGGCAAAATAGAACCAAAATCGAGTTCCGGAGGACAAAGTGTAGCGAACTTTAAATTTCAAGAAGTAAAATAGCAATTATTGAGTTATATGAAGCAAAGTGAGATTAAAATTGAGTACTAGGATAGCATAACTGAAAATAAGCCTTCGTATAATTAAAGATCAACCTAACAATAGCTTTGGTTGGTGCAGACATGGCAAATATGCTTTGCATATACACACACATTGTATCACTTTGCATAGTTGAGAAGTTACCAATCGCCTTTCCATTTATCGGAGTTGGATGCTTTTGTCCGGTTTCAGGTGTCCTAGTACAAATGTATTGTTCATTTCTGTCTGTTTCCTGCCATTAACAGTAATGTTATTCATACTATGTTTTGTACCTTATTTTTATATCATCTTAGATGACATTTTATGTGGACAGTCACATCATTTGAATTAATCAAAATTTTAAATTTAGTTAATTATTTAATAAATTAATAATTAAGAAAAACTAGTTAATTAAATGATGATTATAGTATACGAAGAGTCTTTCTCCTTCATTTTCTTGAGTTTTGCAAATTTTTCAAGGCTGTCCACATCTGGTATAAAAACATAGTATGAAGTAGCCTTGAAATGGTAAAAACTAAAGAGTAAAGAGGCCTACACATGTAGAGAAGTGTTAATATATTTTTTTACATGAAAAATATAAAATAAAAAGGTTAACACAATTTCTCAACCTATTGGCAGATTTATTTTATTTTATTTTTATAATGATTTTGGCAAGTTACTCAGCAATAATTTAGGCATGCAGAAGTGGTTTCCTGAATTAAAAAAAAAAGGTAATCAATCATTGTTCGGTGTGTCTACAATGAAGAAACATGAGTGGTGTTGAGCAAAAATTGTAAATAATATGTAAACAAATAATTTGTTCGACACAATTTTACCGTCATTCATTTTTCTGAAGAGAGTTTTATTAATTTGAGTTCGACCCATTTTATACTACACGCCTATTAATTATAACCTTTCTTCTGGGAAAGGAATATCTTTTGATTCCAATACGAATAAATTGTAACTTGGAGATTTGGGTGTTTATTTAATTTTGTGACTGCACCTAGGTTGCCTACATACCCTCGTTGAGGGATCAAGTCACTCATAGTTCTTTATGTATTTGTTGGGGTTTGATGCCTTGTGCAGTTTCAGCTCGTGCAGGCAAAGAGCATTTGATGCCTTGTGTAGTTTTAGCTCGTGCATGCGAGGACTTTGAGCCATTGGAGTGAAATGTGGCTTCGTGCCATTTGAGTCTTGTTGCGACTTCGTGCCATTTGACACAGCTTCGTGCCACTTCGGTATTTGATGCGGCCTCGTGTCATTTGAGATTTGATGTGGTTTCGTGCCATTTGCAACTTGTTTCGGCCTTGTGCCATTTGAAGTGGCTTTGTGCCATTTGAAGTGGCTTTATGCCATTAAGTATTTGGAGTGGCTTTATGCCACTGGGAGCTACTTCATGCCTTGAGCCTAAATTTGAGGGTACTTCAAATATGGTTGAGAGATCCACTGCTTTTTTCCTTGCGCCTATACCTTTGGACTCTTTCTCTTTTGTTGTGAGACAAAAATAAAATCATGTGATATCGATCCATGGTTACTAGTGCGAAGAGGCCAACTAGTATGAACTTATTCACATTTATTTATTTGTCTTTATTCATAGGATTTATTCTCTTCGAGTGAATAAGGTCCTTGACAATTTCTCCATTCCTTTACATGCCGTAGGGATATCAAGAGGCAAATTTTGTTTTGTACCCTTTGTCATTTTTTTTTCATTTTCACTTGTTTCATGCACCATATTCAATCAATGGGCACAATAGGCAAATTTTGTTTTGTACCCTTTGTCATTTTGTCTCCATGCTTTGATTAAATTCTAAATTTACAAAGACCATAATTAGATGGGAAGCAGTGGCCTTCTTTTGTTCTCCACGTGAGCAAATTCCCACATGATGTGCAGACTCCATTGGTATTTACTCCCCATCGAAATGGCTTCAGAGATCCCTTCTTGACTATAAAACACGATGGTCTCCATACCTACTTTTTTCTTTTTCTTCTTGTTGCTGCCTTTCATTTCTCCACAACAGTGTAACAAGTTCTTGCTTTTAGATTGTTTAATGAAAATATAAAAGCAAGTGACAAAACACCATTTCTTTTATAAATGCCCTTTGAGATTTTTGTAGTAAGACTTTCATCGAGAAGAAACCACATGATTTTATGTTGGAGAGATGTGGTATTTTAAAGATGTCAGGTGAGTGTCTTTCCCATTTGATTTGGAAAATTGTCAGCAAGCCCCTTTTTTCTTCTCTATGAACTTTGGGATAGCTTGAACTCTTTCAAATCCAAATAGAACTCCATGTAGCAGAGAAACAAATATATTTTAGCTATTTACTTAGAGATGTGGCAAGTTTCCCCTCCTCTTAATTCGAAGTTTCTCAATGAGCTCCTAAAACGGAGCAGCAACAACCATTTCAACTTCGGTAGTCACTGCAGTTGTTGTTCTCACGGCGGAGGACTTCGTTCATGACCACCTTCTTTCATGCTGTCGATAAGAAAATGGAGCATGCTACGACGCTGGGCTTGCGGATCGGAGGACGGCGTGGCAGCTATGGCTGTCGGTGTTGTTGAATTGGTGGTGTTTGGCAGTGTCGCAGCGGAAGGTTGGGCAGAGATTCTCGATGGCGCTCTCGTACATCCGTGGTTACTATTGTCTCATTCGGAAACCACCCTTGCGTCGTTGATGAATTTCGGAATCATCGCTGGGCATGGTGTGGGTAGGCGTTGTTCCTCCTTGCAAATCAGACTTCCAAACTTCTTTGTTGAAATCTTCATTGTTTATCGCCGTGGCGGCAGAAGGATATGGTGGTTTTGTTGTAGTTTGTTGGGGGATGGGAGAGGTTGGAGAAGTAAATTGTTTCTTTTTTTCCTGCAAAACCGAGAGAAACCAAAGCAAAGAAAGATTTAGAAGGATGGATTTATACCTTTAAATGCTTTGTTGCTTTTCTTTGCCGTGTATCCTCTTCTCTGTTTGCTTTTTGTCTTGTTGAATTTTCGTAGCAGTTCACTTCTTTGATTTCTCTCCAACTTTCTCAAGATCGCTGCCGTCTGTTCTTCTCCGTTGTCTCTCAATTTTTGCAGCGTACCTCCTCATTTTTCTTCCTCTTTTTCTTATTGTAGTTGATGCCTATTTATAGACATCCTAGGAGATTTTTTACGTGGGGGAGATGGAGGCCATGTCTTCCGTCACTTTATCTTGACCTCTCACAATAACTGTGCAATCTTCCACGTTTTGCAGAAAAAATAGGAAGCCCTTGTTCCACGTTACTTTCTCCCCTTTGTAGGAAGAAATACATATTTTCTTTTTTTTAAAATTTTTTTTATTCCCATTTCTTCTCCTTGCAGCAGCATCCTTATTTCTTTTGAGGAGTTTGCTTGCTGCAAAACTCCTTTTTTATTTTATTTTTTATTTAGGGGTTTATCTGATGTTAGGCGACTAATAGAGAAGAGGATTCGAATTCCCCTATTTTGGTAGTTTTAGATAAATAGCATTCTTCCAAACCCCTTTTGAATTTCTTTTGATCAGTTCTTCAGCACAAGTTTCTCCGTCACCATTCTTTTACTGTGTGTTATTTTCTTCGAAGAGACAGAACGGTCAGTAAGGCTTCATTTAATTTTTTTTTCGTTTTGTTTGGATTTGAATGACTATTCCGCAACTTTATTTATTTTTTTTATTCTTGATTTGTTGTAGATGTTTTTTTTTTGGTGGTGACTCTTTGCTTTGGAAGCTTGTCTGATGTCTTCGTACAAAATGGTGGGATTTTTTTTTTATCTCTTTGGTTTTGATGTGCACCCTTCCATTCATCTTTAGTTATTTTGTTGTTCAACAGAGAGAACTAGTAACAATGATCTCATATTGCTGAAACTAAAGTCGGACAGATGGAACTAGTAGCTGACTTAGATAGGAAAAATTGTGTAATGATGCTTGTTGCAGCAACATGAATCTGCATTTTTTTTAAATATTAACTTTACAGGACCTTAACAATCTTGCTCTAGAATTAATGATATATTTTGTGCTCTAGATGGACACGCACATTGTTATTTTGTTGTTCAACAAGTTGCAATGCATAATTTATATGAATTTACACACTAATAAGAGGGTCCTCTTCTCTCCATTTGTAACCTAATTCGTACTTTTTGTGTACCATGAAAGGGTGGCCCTTTTAGTATAGTAAAATGTCTAGGCTGCCTCGCCTATGTAGAGATACTAGAGAATCTCCTTTTGGCCTCATAAAATATTTACAAACGGACAATGACTTACTTAGGTGCAGTTTTGGGATTGAGGTGCTTAAAAAAAAAGCTAGTATGAAAAAAAACTGAAAGGGAGAAAGGTGTTTGGTAAACTTTCAAAAACAACTTTCTTTCAAAGTTGGGGGTGAAAAAAAGCCCAAAGCCTAAAGCAGCCCTGAAGCTGCAAATAGCAGCTTCCAAAAGCCACTTATTTTAGAAAACACGGATGAACAATGATGCGTTTAATGAATTTTTCAATAACCCAAAATTGTCCTCCTTTCCCTCTCGCCTTCAACTCTCGCATACCCGAACCCCAGACCACTCTCTCGTTCTCTCGTTCCAAAAACCAGTGATCTCTTTCGTTCTCTCATTCTCTCGTTCTCCAGGTTTCTCCAGGTTCCCTTGGTAAGCTTCTCTTGTAAAAATTTGTTATTTATTTGTTTGGATTTTTCAATTTGGGTATGGTTGTCGGGAAAAACAACTGGGGATGGAGGGGTGGGAAGAGCAAAGGGATGAAGGTATGGGTGTCTGGAAAAACAACTGGGGATGGAGGGTGGGGAAACAATTAATTGGGGAAGGTGATATGGTTGGTGGAAAAAATTAATGGGGGAAAAAAAATTAGGGTTTGTGGAGGAAACAAGAAAAATTGAGAGATAAGTTTGATTACTTCTCTATTCGTTTTTTTAGAAGGTTTGCTTTTGATTTGGGTTTAGGTAAGGGATAATTTCTTATAAAGCTTTGCTCTGCTTCTGATTTGGCTTCATGTTTTCCGCCCACGGAGTTTTCAATCCCTGCGCTCCTCTCTTTTCCCTCTGAAAATCGCGGTTTCATTTCAATCATCTTCACCCAAACGTTTATTGCCCCTCACTGCAACTCCTTTGAGATCTCTCTCTCTGAGCGGCTCGTCTCCAATCCAACCAATCGCGCGCGCTCTCACTCCCTCTCAGACCTGTGAGATTTCTCTCTCATTTTCTCCATCGCTTTACGTTGATTTTTTTAGTTGATTCTCTGTAATTCGTTTGTTAATTGTTGAATTGGCTGCTGATTATATTTTTTGCGTGTTTGTTTACTGAGAAATTGATGAAATTAGGATGGAAATTGGAAAGTCATTTATTTGGTCAAAATAGTTGAAAATTCACATTTACTTTTGTATATTTGGGTCGTTTGGTGAATTGGTTTGTGTTTGTTTTGCTGTTTTGGGTCTTGATATGTTGGTAGAATTGGAAAATTATATGTTTGTATTGACATTGAATTTGCATGTTGCTACTTCAGTTGACTGGTTTGATCAATTCCCCACTGATACTTTTTTGTTGTTGTTGTATTGCCTCACTTGCTATACTTCCTTTGTTTTTTACATATTGCATACTTCAATTGACTGGTTTTAATCAAAACTATGTTGCCTATTCCTCAGTTTGAATTGATTGAATGGCGACTGACTGAAAAATTTGGACTGCATTGTACACATTGTTTCGGGTATTTTTAGCAAATTCAGGATAAATTTTTTGGGATTCTAGAAGTTCAGTTGAATGCTGATATCAAAATTATATCCCCTGTGGTGCCTCTCTCTATTTGAGTTTGAGTTAGGGATGGTGGACAATGAGCAATCCCGAGATTTATTGCAATGCAATTCATCATTTCCACAGACCACCTATTATACTAGCTCACGTTATCCTTCTTTTTTCTTTGCTATTAGTAAGATTATTGTTTCTTACCAAGATCTGAATTTGTCATTCACATGAGATGCTTCATTCAAGAAAATTGGAATTTCCCAAATCTTCATTAGTCGTTGTTTCCTTTCCATAACATTAATAAATGGGGATTTGATTTTCTTGGATGTCTACTTTTGAGCTGAAATTTTCCATGTATGCAGCATTACTAGACCAAAAACAGCACCATGTCGTGAAGAAATTAGGGATGTTTCCTTTTTAGGATTTAAGAATTGCTAATTTATAACGTGTCTATTCTTCATTTTGTTTTAATACTCTTTTCATTTCGTTAACAGGCCTCTTAGAAGACCTCAGTTCTACCCCAGCTGGAGCAATTGTACTTCTCCATGGCGCTGCCTAGTCATAAGTTTAGAAGGCAACATTTTCTTCTTGTGAGCCAACTCCAATGTTGGACTCTTCCCTTTCTACAGTTTTGTTGTAATAATTGTTTTACCTTATTAGATGAGGTTAAACATTTCTCCGACTAAGATAAAATGAAGAAAATCTAGAGGATTTTTGAGTTTTGTTATCGACCTTCCCCATGTTACAATTATATGATGCATTCATGTCAAATTTTTCGTTCATTAGAAATATTCATGCCAAATTAAAAGTTTTTGGATCTTCAAATACATCTCTTTTGTATGCCATTGTTTCATAATTTTTGGAACTTTTTGGGTTTCAATAGTCCGGGAAGACGTAGTTTGAAAAATGTAATGTGAAGATTGAGCAGTTTCGAAAAATGAATGGTGAAGATTGGTTCTAATATTGATTCTAAGACATTAAATGGTGAAAATTGTTTGTAAAGCTGAATTGTTTTTGAAAATTGTTTGAATAGCAACAAGTTTGATGAATGCAATTAGACTACTTTCAAGTACATTAACAATATTGTACTAATGAATCCTAGCTATTCAGTCTAAAATATTTCAATTGAAGTAGTTTGTTATACTAATTAATATTTAAGATAAAGTTTATAAATATTTTTCTTCTAAAAATAAAGTATATTTAGTAATTTACTTTTATTTGTTAAGAAAATTAAATTATTAGAGTATTATACCCTTTTTGGTCATTTCACACAGTCACAGTTGTTTTACATAAAAGTTTACCAAACACTATCATACAACTCTTTTTTTTAAAAGCACTTTTACAAAAAAATTTACTAAATATTCTGCTGCTTTATTTTACAGTCTCATAACAATTTTTTTTCAAAGCACAGCAATACCAAACTAGCCCTTACTCCTTTATAAAGTTATTCGACATTCTGGACTGACAAAAAACGCGTGAGTTATTAAAGCAAGGAAAGAGGTGGGTAATTTGAGGTGATGTTATTCTCCTTGTGGAGGAAAGAACAGGAATTGCTTGGATTAGTCTGAGATATTTTGTATTTTTGTTGCGGTTTAGGTGACAAATGTGCAGCCAACTCCCATTCAAATCCACAGAAATTTTAAAATATGACCAAAGTGCCGTGTGAACAAAAACCCAAAAATTAAGATAAGTATTTTGTAAAAGCAACACGTGCTACAGTTGGCTTCTTTTTGTTGGAAGATTGTCTGGAAACAAGACTGATTATTCACCTTAATTAATCATGCTTTGCTTAAGGTTTTGTCATAATTTATTTTTGACCCGGCTCTTAAAAATTGGCAATTTTGTGGGTGTAACATCTCACATCGACCAACGGAGAGTAGGTGATGTACCTTATATGTACATGTCCACCTCCATATAGCACGAGACATTTTGAGAGTTCATTGACTTCGGAGTTCATCGAAACTCTAAAGTTAAGCGAGTTCATGTGAGAGCATTTCTAAAATGAGTGACACACAGTGAAGATATCGTGCTATAATGAAACCGGTCTAGAATGTAACGGTGTGTATATACATAGTTGGACCCCATCCTATCTCTTTTCATTTTCCATCCAAGAATCTGTGCTTTAGCTGGGCCGCCGTACAACATAAAATTGGCAGTATTAAATTATTAATGTGCCCCCACCCTATCAACCGGAACAGAAAGTAGAAGGGTTCACCCCTGGTAAATTTCCATCCCCTTTATTTTACTTTCTTCCTCATCAGAAATTACTTTCATCGGTGTCGTAAGAAACAAAGAAAACAAGGCCGCTGATTTCAGCACGTGCTTTGCCTGCGCAGTTAAGAGAAAAATTGTCCCCAAGGTAGTTTACCCCTCCGACCCATCTAGGTTTTGGACATGTTCACTTATTTTAGATGAAACGGTTGTTAAAAATGTATAAATTTGTAAATTTATGAGACAGTGCCTGACAGTACTTAAAGTTCGACTCTAGCTTTTCTTTTTTCGTCCTTATTTTAATCAACATCAGGACTTGGAACTGGTCTTGAAATGTCACCATTAGCACCGCATTCTTCTTTTGTCATCAGCCTATTGAAATTTTGAAATTCGATGCAAAATCTCATTGATTAGGAACAAATTGTGGCAAAATAGTGAAATGCCATACTCCATGGTAGGCTCTAATGGAGGGGAATTGTCTGCGCTCTCACTTTCTATTTTTTTTCATCTCATTCTATTTGTGCCGTCACGATTAAATCACGTCAACATTTTATATTCATATTATTTTTTGTCTTATTATCTTTATAAAAAAAATTAATATAAAAAATTAATGTAATTTAACAGTGACCGTTCAAATAGAAAGAAATGAAAAGTGGAAGGAGAGACGATCTCTATCCAGCTCTAATCTGTTCTCTAAGATTCCATCCCAATGTGAAAAGGAAATAAATATATTATAGTGGGATTTTGCTTCCTTGTTGGAATAATTAGACTTAAAGTGGGTTTTGAAAGTGATGAGACATACCTGTCTACCACAAATCCAATTTTTTTTTATTTGGTCAAATATTTCTTTATGCTTAAAGTCCCAAAGTTTGACAAGCTTACATAATTCACGCGTGTCTCACAGATATATGGCACATTTTATACAATGTAATATGTTTTTTTTATATGTGTTGAATTGTACTTCATTGCGTCAAATATTTAAATCTCTTTCTCTCTCTGCCCTTTGGTGTGAAAAAAAATGTATTACTAACGCTTGGATTAGAAAAACACGTTTTCTTTATTTATTTTCTTCCTTTTTAAATTTTTTTTATTATAAATGCAGAAGCATTAATGAGTATTGAAAACACAATTTACATTGTGTATCTTCTCAATGAATGGTAGAGCTTTTTGGTAACTGAATTATATTCCACTTTGATTATCAAACAACAAAACCCACCTGTTACAATTAAAAATAATAATAATATTGATGTAAAAGAAAGCAAATATCCCAAAAATGAAAAGCAGAAGCTGATTCTTTACTTGTGCTTGGAAGACTGTTGTAGGAAGACAGAAGTTTGGGACTTGAAAGAAACAGCATATGCAGCTGCACATCTACGCCAGATATAAACTGTTGAAAGCTAAAAGCTTTTTTCAACTTTGGCTCTTCACTCAGGTAATTAAAAATGCTATCTTCTTCCACTCAACTTCTTTTGGAAAATCTTATTGTTTAATGCTCCTTTTGTTTTATTTTATGTTTATTTGTACTTTTATGTGCTGCATGTGGTTTGCTTCACCAACTTGTTCATATAAAATATTTGGTGGAATTGAGATTCCTGGCTTGATTTGGTCATGATGGTAGTTTAGTACACCGATTAGCCGTACAAAACTGGAGTTTTTGGGTAAAACCCATGTTAAAAATTGTTATTCTGGTTTCAAGAGGATTTTAAGTAGTTTTTTTTATTACTATTTTTTTAGTAGAAGTTTTTCGGTAAAACCCATGTTCAGGCTTGTTCATCTGGTTCCCGTTTGGGTATCAATTTCAAGAATCTAAGGTGTTCTAAGACAATATTGAAATGGAATTTTAATTGGGTTTTTGCTGCAGAGTCTTGATGTTCAAGGTAAATTTTTTTTTTATCTGGATTATCTTCTGAGAATCTTGGAACCCATGATGTTAATCTTCAGTCTGCCATTTTTTACATGTCTTTGTTATGTTTGATTAAATGCCTAGTCCAAGCTGAAGACTAGACAAGTTTTCGACCGGCTTGTTGCAGAGATTTCTGTAGGCATGGAGTTGTTGCTGATGAACAGGAGGCCTAGCCATGTATGCAAGACAGTAACACTGCTGGCATCGGTCTTTTGCATGTGGGTATCCATGGAAGTGATGGCTGGGACTGAAAACGCCACCCGCTCGTCTGCAAGGCCGAGTACTCTGAATATTGGGGCGCTCTTTACTTTCAATTCGGTTATTGGAAGGGCGGCCAAGCCAGCGATTTTAGCTGCAATTGAGGATGTCAATTCTGATCAGAGCGTTCTTCGCGGGACTAAATTGAACCTTTTTTTCCATGATACGAATTGCAGCGGATTTCTTGGAACTGTTGAAGGTATTTCCTGAAACTCAATTCTAGAGCATGTATGGAACTACAACCTGGTTCTTTTTTAGTCTACTAAGTTGCAGTTTCCTTCAATATTGGAGAGTAGAAAAACAAGCTGCTACCAAATAACAAACCAGCTTTCAGAGCAAGCTGCTACTGATTTCATTTATCAAATTAGTTGCCATCATAATGTTGAGTATTTCTGTTTTGTTGCCCTTTGTAATGTTGATAGGATATCTCGAGTCTTTTACTTCTTGTTTGCACATTTTGTTCCTTAGTGGTGTTCTGATTTTTTTTTTCCCGCTCAAAGCTCTTGTTCTGTGGTCTGTACCATTATTGCTTGGAATGCTAGATGATCAGGGTCTTGAAATACTAGTCCTTGGTTTTATGCATTTGCATTATGATCTGTAAATGGTTCGTTTTGTATGATTCTTCCTGCTTGAGCTCTATAGTTCGAATTTTATTTGCATTACTATGTCCTTGTGTCAGACTGAAACTAAATATATCGAGTAGGACTTTGATAATCAGCGGGTTCATGGTGTGGAATCGAGTCTTGGATGAGGCAATGGAGAACTAAAATTTATAAGGATAATTATTATCCATGCCTTGCTCTCTGTCTTAAAACTAAAAACTAGAGCGACGTCTTTTTCGTTGCAGCTCTGCAGCTGATTGAAAACGATGTGGTTGCTGCAATTGGCCCGCAATCCTCCGGAATAGCTCATGTCATATCCCATGTTGTTAATGAGCTCCATGTACCACTTCTATCATTTGGAGCAACAGACCCCTCGCTTGCTGCTCTCCAGTACCCATATTTTGTCCGAACCACACAGAGTGACTATTTCCAAATGTATGCAGTTGCTGATTTAGTTGAGTATTTTGGATGGAGAGAAGTAATTGCAATCTTTGTAGACGATGATTATGGCAGGAGTGGGATTTCTGTACTAGGCGATGCCTTGGCAAAGAAGCGTTCCAAGATCTCATACAAGGCTGCCTTCTCTCCTGGAGCCCACACAAGTGATATCAATGAATTGTTGGTGGGAGTGAACCTCATGGAATCTCGCGTTTATATTGTTCATGTTAATCCTGACTCCGGTTTAACAATTTTTTCCATTGCCAAGGCACTTGGAATGATGACCAGTGGCTATGTTTGGATTGCAACGGATTGGCTTCCTTCTCACTTAGATTCTCTAAATCCCCCTGGCCCCGACACAATGAAGCTCTTGCAAGGGGTTGTTGCTCTTCGTCATCATACCCCAGACACCGATCTCAAAAAGCGCTTTATGTCTAGATGGAGCAAACTGAAACATGAAGGTAGTCCAAGCTTCAATTCTTATGCGCTTTATGCATATGACACTGTTTGGTTAGCTGCCCGTGCGCTTGATGATTTTTTCAACGAAGGTGGAAATGTATCTTTCTCTGACGACCCAAGGTTGAAAGACACAAATAGAAGCACACTGCACTTAACATCACTCCGTATTTTTGATGGAGGCCAAAAATATCTACAGACGATTCTTAAGACGAACTTCACAGGTATAAGTGGTCAGATTGAGTTTGATCAGGACAAATATCTAGTTCATCCATCATACGACATTCTGAATATTGGAGGAACTGGTTCCCGTAGAATCGGCTATTGGTCAAATTCTACTGGTCTCTCAGTCATTGCTCCTGAGATCTTATATAAGAAGCCATTCAATAAGAATACCACTGCTCAACTTTATAGCGTTATATGGCCTGGTGAAGTTACAGCTACACCTCGTGGATGGGTATTTCCCAACAATGGCAGGCCACTTCGAATTGGAGTGCCTTATCGGGTAAGTTACCAAGATTTTGTGGCTAAAGACAAGGGCCCTCCAGGTGTCAGAGGATACTGTATTGATGTCTTTGAAGCTGCAGTAAACTTGTTGCCATATGCTGTGCCAAGGACGTATGTGTTGTATGGAAATGGTAAGAGGAATCCTGAGTACAGTGATCTTGTATCCCAGGTTGCGCAAAATGTGAGTATCTAGGTTTAAATTTTAGCAATTTGATGAGAGGTGAACAGAATCACCTTTATATGGTTTTGTCTAATCAGAACTTTGATTTGCTCCTTTTTTTTTTTTTTTTTATTTCTTCAGAACTTTGATGCAGCTGTTGGAGATGTTACAATTACTACTAATAGGACAAGAATAGTTGATTTTACACAGCCTTACATGGAATCGGGACTTGTCGTAGTTGTTCCTGTCAAACAGGCAAAATCAAAACCTTGGGCTTTCCTCAAGCCATTTACATATCAGATGTGGTTGGTCACTGGCGCCTTCTTCCTTTTTGTGGGAGCTGTTGTTTGGATTCTTGAGCACCGGATGAATCACGAGTTCCGTGGTCCACCGAGGCAACAGCTCATAACCATTTTTTGGTATGTCTTAAATCATTATGGCCGTTGGTGAGTGCCTATACGAGTACTTTTACTGATACTGCTTTTGCTTTGCAGGTTTAGTTTCTCCACAATGTTTTTCTCACACAGTATGTACTTCATGCTTAATCTTCCTTTTATCTCGTGAATTCAACTTGTAAGATTAACTTCTAACATCCTTTGTGATTTGCACTTGGTGCAGGAGAGAACACTGTTAGTACCCTGGGACGGCTGGTGCTGGTTATATGGTTGTTTGTAGTGTTAATTATCAATTCCAGCTACACGGCTAGTTTGACTTCAATTCTCACGGTGCAGCAGCTGACATCACGGATTGAAGGGATTAATAGCTTGGTATCAAGTAATGATCCAATCGGAGTTCAAGATGGGTCCTTCACTTGGAAGTATTTGGTTGATGAGCTAAACATAGCAGAATCTAGACTCGTTAAGTTGAAAAATATGGAAGCCTATAATAAAGCCCTTACGGATGGACCAAGACGCGGTGGGGTAGCTGCCATCGTTGATGAGCTTCCTTACATTGAGTTGTTTATGTCCAGCACCAAATGCGCATTCAGGACTGTAGGGCAGGAGTTTACCAAAAGCGGATGGGGATTCGTAAGTATTAAATATTAATACATTTAGCTTGAGAAATAAAAATCCTGACCATGAAATGCTGATCTTAAACTACACTGCCTTGATTTTCTTATGGATGCCTTCAACAGGAACAAATAACGTTATCGTTACAAATTCAGTCAGGAATTCACAAGACAGCCACTATATTGTTTTATTCTCATATTTAGTTTCCTTGTCTCAGGCCTTCCAAAGGGATTCTCCTCTTGCTGTCGACTTGTCGACAGCGATTCTTCAACTATCAGAGAATGGTGATCTCCAAAAGATACGTAATAAGTGGCTTAAGCACGACGATTGCTCTATTCAAATCAATGAGGATGAAGACGACCGGCTATCTCTAACAAGCTTTTGGGGCCTGTTTCTTATCTGCGGCATTGCATGCTTCCTTGCTCTTACGGTTTTCTTCTGCAGAATCCTTTTTCAATACCGCAGATTTAACCCAGAGCCTGTGGAAGCGGACGTTGAGGAGATTGGACCTCCGAACCCGAGATCTAGACGCTCACTCCGGGCAACTAGTTTCAAGGATCTTATTGATTTTGTAGATAAGAAAGAAACTGAGATCAAGCACATGCTTAAGCGAAAGACTAGTGATGGTAAGGACGAAGCTAGCCCAAGCACTGATCGGCAGCCCCGTTCGTCTTCGGCTGGTTGATTTTGCAATGCTCCCCCGTCAGATGGTAATCAAAATTTATACTAATTATATTCAATGCTTGTGCCACAAGCTTGGTATATAGAATAACTTTACGTGGTATATTGTATATAGAAAGAGAAGAAAAATTGTGAGAAAATATTTGTTAGTTTTAGACCTTTTTGCATCGTAAAACAATAATGCTCGTACTCCTTATTTTATCTGAAGGACAGAGTTCCAGAAATTGTAGACTAATATTTTTCCATTTTTCCAAGTGAAATGAATTTTCCCCTTGAATATCTGAATAGAATGTTTGGCTTGAAACCTTTCGCTGGTTTACTCTACTGTAAATTCTAGTGTACGGGGATTCAAACTCGAATGCAAGAGGGCGGGCTAAGTTGACTAATTGGTCTAACTCGCGTTTCGCGTCTCCCTCAAACTTGAATGAAGGGACAATTGTGTTATTTAATACTTCTTCAATCTTGCCGCAATCAGTTCCATACCATCCAAGTTTACTTTCGTTTTCAATCAATTGTATTTTGTTTTATTGTCTCCCGTCAGTCATGATAATGACAATTGAATTGAATATGGAACATCCGAACATGCAGTTAATTATACTGTTAATTCCAAATGAAAACGAGTTGATAGTCTACCACAATCATCTGAGATTGATTGCTACAAACTACAAGATTATATTAGTTTGGAGTGTATTAATCTAAGATGTATAGAATAATAATATCTGAAGTGATAGATGTGGTAGCAAAAATTTGAGTAACTACAAAATAGTTAAACACTTTTGATCAAAGACCAAAGCTACGCCCCCACGGAACAGGAATTTTTTGGTCAATAAATTTCTAATACCTAAGTCAGTTTCTCTGAAAATAGAGAGTTTAGGGCTTAATTGCATAACAAAAGTTTACTGGAATTTGGTGAAGAATGAAATATATATAGGAAGATAGCCGGCCGCGTGTAGGGATTGACATGCCATGTTCTGACATCTAGTTGGCCAAATTGTGTTATCCGTTAGATGCAGTAGGAAAGTATACTTAAGATGTTGGGATATCTTAAAGATACTTGAGAAATAATCAAAAAAATATTAATTAAATTACTAATAACTTGGAATTATCTCGTTGAATTCTTGATTGAATTTGACTATGATTCCTTATTTGATTGAGTTGGTCTTTCATTAAGAAAAGAATTAAAGATAGGGTTTGAGTATTAATCCTATATTTAATAACTTTAACTTTTCTCCTTGCCTTGAGTATGAGAGCTTTTAGATGTCGTAGTCAGCAGCTCGGGTCTTAAGGGTTGAATTGCGTGTGAAAAGGATGTTGGCCTCGTTAATTTAATGAGGGTATTCTCGTCCTTTATGGGTAGAAATCCACATGTCAATTACAAGATTTTCTGTATTATTTTTTGCTCACATTAAGCTGCCAATAACCTACCTGCATTTCAAAATCTGAAAAACCAAAAACCAGATTAATTAGTCCCGATTTAAAGTTCCCTTCATTACAAATAACCTCCCCTCTCCCGGGTTCCTACTCTAGAGGATGCTAAGGCTTTGTTGAAATCGATTACTGAAGCTACTTTATGGCCCATCTGTGGCACTGACTGTACTTGGTTAAGGGGACCTCCAATTGTAATCTACGATCAGCTTGAGGATGATAACTCTTCACCTTTCTGGCCTGTACTATTTGCCATTTTATGGTTTTAAATGAAAGAACTTGCCTCTTGCAATACGTGTGACAAATTTTTTATTTATTAAAATATAGGGTAAATTACACAATAACCCCTCAGGTTTGAGATCTATTACAACCTCATACAACATCTTTAAAACATTTCACTTTCATACCTATTTTATTTCAAAATAATACATCTATTACATTTTCCATCCATTAATCCGTTAAGTGTTGACGTAACTGCCAAATGTGTGTCACGTGGCAAATATTTTTTTTATTTAAAAAAAACTGAATCTAAAAAAAAAAAGGTTTGAAAATCCACATCACATCACCCCATCCCCCCTCCCACGTACCGACATTCAACAAAAAAAAACCAGAAGCCCCCAGATCCTGTTAAACCCCATCACCCAGATCGGACAACCCACCCCCCAGGCGAAACTCAAATCGAACAACCCACCCCACCCCCCCCCCCCCCCGCCCCACACGCACGAAACCCAAGTCGCATAAACCCCCCTCCCCAATGTCGAAACAACCCAGAAAGAAGAGAGAAAAAAAAACCCATTGCGAGATCTAGGTTGCAAGAAAACGGAGATGGGTTTTTTTTTTTCTCAATGTTTTTCGCAATGTATTTTTGTGGGAAGAATATGAAGATAGGGGAGAAAAGAGGTGGATAAGGGGGTGGGGGGGGGATAAGGCTTCTGGGTTTGGGGGTTGCCAGGGGGGATTTTTTTTTATTTTGTTTTGTTTTGTTTTGTTTTGGGGTTCCAGGGGGAAGAAGATGAAGAGAGGAGGAGGAGGAGGAGGAGGAGGTGGTGGTGGGGGTGGGGGGGGGGATAAGGTTTCTAGGTTTGGGGGTTGCGGGGAGGTGTTTTTGTTTTTTTTTTTTTCTGGGTTGCAAGGGAAAGAAGATAAAGATGGGGGAGAAGAGAGAAGGAGGATGGGGTGGAGGGATAAGGTTTTTGGGTTTGGGGGTTGCGGGGAGGTGTTTTTGGTTTTTTTTTTTATATTTTATTTTTAAATTTAGAAGATTCACGTATTTAAAAAAAAAATTAAATTTTTTTTTAGCATGTGACACACATTTGGTAGCCACGTGGCATAAATGTGGCAGCCACGTCAATACTTAACAGATTAATGGATGAAAAATGTAACAGATGTATTATTTTGAAATAAAACGGTACGTGAGGTATGAAAGTGAAGTGTTTTAAAGATGTTGTATGTGTTTGTCCAAGACCTCAAACCTGAGGGGTTACTGTGTAATTTACCCTAAAATATATTTTGAAAATAATGAACTTGCAAGTCCACCAGAGTGATATTTGCCTAGCACCCAGTCTAAATATCAAGCTGAGGGTCAGGGAATTCACTCCAGCCCGTTCAATTGCCTGGTACCCAGCCTAAGCCAGGCAACAGACCAGCCCATTTTTGACAGACCCAAGAACTGGCCTATTTGGCTAGCGCGTCACTTTCATTCGCGAGTGGGTGCGAGTAGGAGACAGAAATGCAGGCGGCGGGGCCTGTTGTCAGCGCACTCACCCATCACCCGAATCATGGCGACATGCCCTTTCTTTGCCGTTGGATTTCCAACAACTAGTTTTTCTAGACCGTTGGATTTCCAATGGTAAAAAAATTTTAAATTTTACTTTTAAACTGGATCGTCTGATCACATATCAACGGTCCACGTTTCCCCCCCAAAATAAAAAAAAAGGCCCAACGGTCAAATTTATGACCGTTGGCCACGTGGCAGTTCCTTGGCTCTTGGATTTGAATATTTTTCAAATCCAACGGTCCAGATTAATTAACTATATTAAAATTAATTAAAAATTATAAAAAAAATACAGAATTTTTTTTAAAAAGTTATTATTTTTTCTATAAATACCTAACCCTCATTTTCCACCTTACACCACATTTCAATATTTTCTACACTTTCTATACTATCTACATTTCAATATTTCCTACACTTTAAGAGAAAAAAAATTCTTCGTGGAAGCTCATTGAAGATCTTACGTTGTGTGAATGTTGGGTTCACACTACTCATAACCCGATTGCGGGTAATGAGATGGATAAGCGAGAAATGTGGAGTAAAATTATGAAAGCGTTTTGCGATGTACATGGAAAAGACACTAGAACTAGTCAAGGTCTTCAAGGTCGTTGGAAAAAACTCAACGCATCATTTACTTGTTGGAAAAACGCCATCTCTCATCCTTCTGGTAACTTGCGTAGTAGGACAAGTTTAGCTGATCAGGTGACAATATTTTTATTTATTTATATGCATTCAACCTACATCAATATTTTACTTTATTTAATTTCGCATGTAATTTTTATGTTATTTCTTATGTAATTTTTATATGCATTCCACCCGCATCAATATTTTAATTTATTTAATTTCTTATGTAATTTTTATTTAATTTCTTATGTCATTTTTATGTAATTTATATGCATTCCACCCGCATCAATATTTTAATTTATTTATTTGCGTTACACCCGCATTTTTTAACACTATCTTATCCCATATTTTTATAGACACTACAAGCTCAAGCATTCTACAATTCAAAGAACCAGAACAAATCATTCAACATATGGGAATGTTGGGAAATTGTCAAAGATTTCCCTAAATACAAAATTGTGGCAACCGGTCGAGAAGTTGTCATGCACGGCATGGGTCTACATAGTTCGCCAGAACCAGACACGGCCGAACAAGAAGCCGACACATTTGAAGACACAGAAAGGACACTTGAACAAGTGCCCGAGACCCAACCGACTCATCAGTCCTTCAGGCCTCAAGGTAAAAAGGCATCAAAGAAAAAAGGTAGTTCTTCAAAAAATGACTACACTAAATATATAGAGGAACTTGCTCGGCAAGGTGAATTAACCATAGCGCGGGAAAAGGCTAGAGATAAGGAAAAAATTGCCGCAATGGCAACACTAATAGCAGCTACTGAGGCTCGTGATGCGGTGGCTGAGAGACAAAGAGAAATAGTTAATCGAGAGAACGAGTTGGTTAGAGAAGCATTTCATCGAGAAAATGAAATGCTTAGAGAAGAAAGGATGGCTCAAGCAGATCGTGACATTATGAGCAAGTCTCTAGTAGGACTGTTTATAAATTCAAAATATTTTTGGGGGTCGAAAAAAATAGATGTCGTGCGAATGAGGCGTGCAAGAGATGTGGAAACAAGTCAAGGGGGTTCTAGCTACACAAATCATAGCAACCAAGATCCTAGCACCACATATCCTAGCTTTACAGACTTTGTATAATTTCGTATTTATTTGTAGTACTTTATTTAATTTCTTATGTTTTTTCTTTTGAACTTTATTTAATTTCTTATGTAATTTTTATGTTATTTCTTATTTATTTTTAGAACTTTATTTATTTTTATTTAATTTATTATGCAATTTTAATGTAATTATTTATTTATTTTTGTACTTTATTTAAACACATGAAATAAGATTACATAAACTCACCAAATAAGATTACATAAACTCGCCAAATTAACTTAAAAACAAAACACACTACATAGAATTACATAACTTAAAAAAAAATACACTTTATTCTTCAACCAGAAGCTTCATTTTAATTATCTTCACCTTCTTGCAATCCCCACTGGTGCTCAATTAAGTCATTCTGGCGGGTTACGTGCCAGTATGGCTCTTGCAAGTTCGTGTATCACTGAACGATCAATTCATTGTAACGTCCATCCCATTCTAACGGCTCGTGTCGCACGGGATCTTCGGTACTGTCATGAGCACAATAGATATGTGTTCATGAGTTGTTGATCGGATCTAACTCGTATTCATTGATGTCATCATAATTATACTCATCTTCAACAATCATGTTTGGAGAATAATACACGTCATCATGATGGATCGAAGAGTCTCGACATCAAACATTCTAGCTGCAGCCCTTACAATCGCCCAACGAGCTTACAGGATACCAAAACAACGCTCGACATCCTTGCTACACCCTTCTTGACATTTTGCGAAGCGTTTTTCTTTTTTCAGTCTATGGATGTGGCACTGTTTTGACAAATGTTGACCACCTTGGGTAAATGCCATCTGCAAGGTAGTATGATCCCTCATATTGGGTACCATCAACCTAATATGTGTATCTTGGCGATTTTTCTTGCAGCAGTTCGTCGAACACCGGGGATTGGGCTAGGACATTTAGGTCATTCTGAGCTCCTGGAACACCAAAAAAAGCATGACAAATCCATGTATCAAATGAAGCCACTGCTTCCAAAATGATGCTTTTGGCTCCTTTTCGCCATAACCTCCTTGCCACGTACTTGGACAGTTTTTCCAAGTCCAGTGCATGCAGTCGATGCTTCCAATCATGCCAAGGAAGCCTCGCATCTCAGCTTTCCTCAAAAGCCTTCGCATGTCCCTTGGCGTGGGTGTCTGGAGGTACTCATTGGTGTAGAAGGCTTCAATTGCAGAGCAAAATCGCATCAGGGACTCTAAAACCCATCCTCACGAGCTCATCCACTTAATCTGCAGATGCTCCATATGCAAGCATTTGCAAGGCAGCCGTAATTTTTTTGCTTGGGAAGAAGATCTAAAACATGAAAAGTGTCATCTTTTTGCACAAAGTATGGATCACGGTTGCAAATAGCACTCATGATTTTGTCAAACAAACTTCGTTGCATTCTAAAACGACATCTAAAAACATGATCAGGGAATATGTTGTTAGGAATAAAATAATCTTCCAAGAGATCTTTACCTTGTCTTTCCCTTAATTTATCGATGTTTACAACACGTCTGATTTTGGCTATCTGACCCACGACTTCCATGACACGACATGAATGTGAAGCCTTCTGCTTTCTATGGTGATCATTCTTATCCTCCTCCATGAAGAAAGCCTCATCTCCATCTCTACCTTTATCGACCTTGGCCAATTCTACCTGTTGTGCCAACAACCTTTTTTTGTTGCTTCTACAACTGTTTATACACTATCCTTGAAGAAGACATTGTAATAAGAACTCAAAATTTGAAAACGATGAACAAGGATTCTGAGCTAAAAGGAAGGATTGACCTTGGTGTGAGAATGGATGTAGGGATGTAGGGTTTATATGGACAAGAAAAAGAAATGATGAGGTTCTGGACAATGCCACGTGACACTACGTCATTGGTTGAAAGTCTTATAGAAAATATATCCACAAAAAGTACGTTCGGATAATGACACGTGGCATGACGAGATTGGTTGAAAATCTTATCGAAATCTTGACTAAATTATTTTAAACCGAAAGTGATACGTGGCGCGTCGGGATTGGTTGAAAATCTTATCGGAAATCTATCCATAAATTGAGTCGGCTGAGTCCAGTAGGAAAAGGATTCGTTCAAGATAAGAGTGAAGCGAAATCCATCCGTGAAGATGAATAGAGTCCCAATACGATAAGGAGTCTCGGTGAGAGTCCTAGCAGAAGAAGGAGTGGCCGAGTTAAAGTCCGATTGGGGTAAGGAGTCCCAATCCGAGTAGAGTTATGATTCGATCAGAAGGGGATTTGGCTCCTATAAATACAGAAGCAGTGGCAGCATGCAAGGGACCTCCAACTCAACACACAAATCTGCCCTGCGCAATTTCTCGCTCTACGCGAAACCTCTCAACACCCTTGAGATTTTTATTTTCTTTCTTCGCCTTCACACCTTCAGTTTGGATAAACAGCATTGTGAGGGCAACCGGTAAACATCTTCAGTTTGGATAAATAGCACTGTTGCCGTAGAACCAGCCGTCCGTGAAGCACCTTCAGTTTGGATAAACAGCACTGCGACAGGGTCGACTGGTTATCTATCCAAGTCTCGGCCGACGAGAGTTTTCGGATCCCCGTCGACAGAGGTCATCTCACCAGCCATCTCGGCGAAGTGAGGTGTTACTGATACTTAGGCTCGGTGCCTTGACGTCGAGTTATTTTATGATCGCATATTCACAAGTGGGTTTCAGAGTTCGGTACTTGGACAGCCGAACCACGTTCATTATTAAGACTTTCATCCGCTTTGAGTATTTGTGCCCCTATACTCTAGTATCGATTCGGCGTGGTTTCACTTTCATAAATACGGTGACTGTTGCCGAATCAGACGACGACGAGCCGTGAACTTTGTAATTGGTAGCTTTGTCTTCAGGCTTGAGGACCCAGAGGCCGAGACGTGTTCCTTTCTCGGCCGCAGTTGCAAGACACAGAAGTCAGCCGTGCGCATCCACACAACATCATCACATCTTTTACTCCCCGGCCGAGCTTGGCCGACGAGTTAGTACGCCCCGCACACATTTGAAGGACATAGTTAGTCTACTAGTTACTCGGCCTGCACCCCACGTAGGCTAGGTGATTTTTGTAGTCAACAGGTAGGTACTGGATTTTAACAAAATGACTTTAAAATGAGATACGTTAGGTATGCCAAATATTGTGTAATCCAAATGTAAGCCGTGTGAAGACATGAAACGTGATGAATAACCAAGAACATGCATCGTCCCCTAAATATTTTATACAGCTCGATCGAATGGACGTGGGATTCAATATGCATATATGTACACGACGGTCAACGTGTATGTGTCGCCCCCACGTCAAGACCTGGGGGGAGAGTCACTAGAATTTGGGGGTGGCGAACCCATTTTATTACTTAATTAGCCACGTATTCATGGATCATACTAATTTAAATTTGGAATTGTGTTCACTGTCGTGGTGACTTTGAGAATGCTTAGTAATTAATTAATTAGGGAGTCTGACACAAAAATCTGATAAGTGATATTTCGAGTAAGTTTTTAAATAATCTTCTTCTATCCAAATAAATGATTCATCAAAATAATGAGATCGCCAAATGTTCGGGAGTTCTTCTATTCAAATGTTTTCCTTTTCCTTCTTATTGTTACTGGATATCTTGTCGTACACATTTTCTCTTTGTTTCTCGAGCCTATAGTAATATTCGGGAGTTCCTCTATTCAATCCTTTTTCCTTTTCTTTCTTCTTGTTGCTGGATATCTTGTCATACACATTTTCTCCTTGTTTCTCGAGCCTATAGTGATGTTCGGGAGTTCCTCTATTCAATCATTTTCCTTTCCCTTCTTCTTCTTGTTGGATGTCTTGTCGTACACATTTTCTCTTTATTTTTCGAGCCTATAGTAAGTTACAAATAGGAAATTTATATAAGTTAGGTTAAAGGCGTTTCCCAATATTCTTTTAGCGTAATTAATAAAGTATAGAATCATAAAATTAGTGGGATTGTGATGAGTGTTCTCATTAGGTTATAATATCTACATAAGGGTTGTTATTGGTACTCTGCGCGTTACACGTATATGATACTCTCTATTTAGTATTATAGCCTAGTGAGTAGAAATCAATAGAAGATTAAAAGAGTTTCTACTAAGCGTGCTTGAAGAACCTAAGAAGTGTCAAGAAGATATCAACCAATCATCAAAATCCAAGTTAGTATAATTGTGCGTTATAATTATATGAACACTATAGATTTACACGTTAAATGTGTATGTAGTATAAGACATCTTTTAACCAAATAGAGGCAACTACCAGTAAATTAAAAAGAAAACTAATGAAAATGGCTTGAAAACTTAAAGTGAACAGTACCGAGAGCTTTTCGTTAAAGTTTCCTAAATTAAAAGCTTGTTAAGTGTTATATTTGGCTCACACATTATATTCCTTAACCAAAAACTTAAACAAGCTAAGAATTAAACTGATAACTCCAATTCATGATTTCTCCATCCGAGTTAAGTATATGAACATGCCACTAGTTGAAAATTGCAACGAACCACTTAATTATTATTCACTAAATGCTAGCCGTTGCTAGTATATATAATTAACTATACAGACCCTTTGGTACCTCTTTTTTAACAACATACCTTTTGGTAGGTTAAAAAATTGAAGACCTCACTTTAACTTGAATTCAAATTAATTAGCCATTTTATTTTATATGATTAAAACTATGCTTAAAGTTGTTGATGTACTTTGTATGGTATTGCCTTATTCTGGAAAAGGTCGGTTATTATTTACTACATAATAATTATCGAAGTCGATTACGTGCGTCATATTAGTGCTCTTTAATTTACAAGAAACCAAACTTAAATCAAGTGACTATACAATTTTTTTCTTTTAACAAAATGACCGGTTTGTGACTTCACTACGGCAGTCTACCATTCTGGAGGCTAGGAAGACTTACAGATTGTTTGGTGTCAATCAGACATCACTCGAGAAACCAAATGGAAACATGAAGAAATTGATGGCTTTTGTTATGCATACCTCCTATTCTAAATCTTGTTTCTTATTGGATTGGAAAAATATGGAACACCGGACCTATTATAAGCTCAACTTATCTCATCCTTCTTTGCAACTTGAGCTAATCCAGAAAGTGTAGATCTTTGTGTTTTAAGTAACCAGAAAAAATTTAACCAAAAAAAAAAAAAGTAACCAGAAAAAAAGTCCTACAACTCATTACTGATTCAGATACAATAAGGTTTTAAGATAAACTTGGAATGCATAAAACTCCTAATAAATCTCATAAAACCCATTACAAAAATTCTGCAACCGTAAACTTACAAGAAACTTTTTTTGTGTAATGGTATAATACAAGAAATTTTCGAAGTGTCCAATACTCAAGTGGTGTTATAGAATAAGTGGATGGATACGAAAAAATTTATTATTTTTCTCCCTTGTATTATGACATTTATAACACCTTTTGAATACCCCGATACTTAAAAAATCTCTCGTAATAATACGTTTATGAATATATATAGTGGTGTCACCTTCACACACACGTAGATAGGGCCAAGTTCCGTGTAGCATTGGAAGAAGGCAATTAGGACTTATTTCGATTGGGATTATGTCCATGTTATTACCGGTCAACTGTCCCGTTAAAGTAGTCACATTGATAGCAAAAGATCGTTGTAACCGAAAAAAAAAAAAGCCAAAACGCAAAAGAAAATTGGAAAAAATAAAACAGAAGTATTTAGAAAATATTACATTAATACAAAGCAAATATTCTAAAAATACCACAAGTCATGAAAATATGAGAGCAATGGAAGCTAGCTTTTCAGTTTCCATGGCCTAAACAGAACAAGAGCCGCTCAGTTGCTGTTGAGGCCATCCCCCACACGACCACCACCACCACCTTTGATCGCCACAATCACAACCGTCCATTTTTTTTTTCTAAGTTTGAAGATTGATCGACTAGTTACTTTTTGTTGAAGAAATGACACGCCACTTCAGCCTCAGGAGAAGAGTTAAACGCCGCGTCTTGGTTCTCCGCCGCGTCATGAACCGGCTGCTCATGTGTTGTTTAGGAAAGCCGGTCCAGTACAGTGTGCTGCCCATTTCGGCCGCCATGTCGTCGGCGAACGACACCCCTTCCACTTTTGAGTCTTCGTCGCCGTACTCGAAATCAAGGGACCTCACGTGTCATCACCTTCATCGGAACAAGAGTAGCCACCGTGTTAGCAGCTCCGATTTAGTGCCGTTGAAGATCAGCCTCTTGGGAGATAGCCAGATCGGAAAAACTAGCTTTGTGGTAATTAATCTCTTCATTAATTCTCGAAGTCAGTTAAATGACATTTTTTTCGTTCTGATTTTCACGTTTAGGTTATTGAATATAGATAGAAATTTCACACAATCATACGTATCATCTTACGGTAATTTTGTAGTTTACGTCTTTTCCAACAACAATAAAGTCGTCTAAGATATACAAATTTGTATGACATGCGAACACATGCAGAAAAAGTAAATTCGTCATGTTTTAAGGATTAAAAATTTGTTCGTATGTCATATGATTTGTACCATGAATTATGTTTTAATCATCAAGTCACGCTCTCATTCTTCTTCTTCTTCTTCTTCTTATTATTCATTTATTTATTTGTATATATTTTTATTGAATTTATTTGGTTTACTTAGGTAAAGTATGTAGGAGATGATGAGAAGGAAGAGGGAGGAGAGACAGACACCGCCGGATTAAATTCGATGGATAAGACACTGTTGGTCAGTGGTGCACGGATTTCCTATAGCATTTGGGAAGTTGGAGGTATTAATATAATCCAATGAAATTAATCTTCGATTTACAATCTAATATTTCATTGAGTTTGTAGTAATTTTATTTTAATTATGGTGCAGGTGATGTAAAATCCCAGGATAACATTCCTGTTGCTTGCAAGGATTCCGTAGCTATTTTGTTCATGTTTGATTTAACAAGTCGGTGTACGTTAAATAGGTGAATTTCTAAGTACAATCTCTAGATTTTGGTATTTTAATCCTGTTTAAAATTTTAATTAGCATGCTAAACCATGGAATTCAATTTATGTGACTGCAGTGTCATAACATGGTATCACCGAGCAAGGAAATGGAATCAGGTAACTGCAAATCCATTCCATTGTCTTAGTTCACAAAAGAATAATGCTTCGCAGTTGAAAGAAGAGCAGCAAGCGTTGTTGAAAAACCAATCACAAATGGTTACGTGTTCGAATAATTGAAAATTAGAAACTATAATTGGACATTTGTCCATTTGTGATTGAATTTTAGCAATACTTGTTATACTTTCAGCAGCGAAACATGATTCTTCACAAAATTAATCAAGTTTTATTCCCCAGTCGTAAAATGCTTTTTCACGTTGGTTTGCAGACGGCAATCCCAATATTAATTGGAACAAAGTTCGATGATTTCATCCAACTCCCCATAGATTTGCAATGGACAATTGCAAGTCAGGTAAAGATGCTTACTAACTAGCATAAATTCTTAATTTCGAAAGCGATATTCTTAACTATCTTAATTAATACGATACATCTAACACCATAAATATTATAAAAATGTGTTTAGTAAAAAAAATCAATGATTAGGGGCCTAGTCACCTCTAACCACCTGGGATGAGCTAAAGACGACGAGCAGTTTGGAGACATCCAAGTCAATGCTCAATAGAAAAACTGAAAACGGAAGCTAATACAAATTCAATTTGGCTACAAACACCAACCAACCAATATGAAATAGTAATGTGTCCAACTACTTGTCATGGCCTTTTAAAATCTACATTTGTTACCAATAGGGTTTGTTTGGACTTTCAAAAGGACTAAGCAATTCTGTCAAAAGTACTAGAAACTTACAACATTGGTTGACTTTTCATGTCAAATGTGAATGCAGGCAAGAGCATATGCAAAGGCACTAAACGCAACATTGTTCTTTTCGAGTGCAACATACAACATAAACGTGAACAAGATCTTCAAATTCATAACGGCCAAGCTCTTCGACTTACCATGGACAGTGGAGCGCAATCTGACCATCGGAGAGCCCATCATTGATTTCTAGTGCTGCATTTTTGAAAATATAGCTGGATCTCTCTGATGTCCTTGCTCCCCAGATATATATGGAGTCAACTGGTCGGTCCACGGAGGCTGCAGTTGCCTTAGTCGTCAGTCTGACAACGATTCCATATATTTTTTTTTTCTTTCCCATTTCATGACCTTGTTTTTGGTCTTCCATTTCATGGATTGGAGAAAGGGAGAGGCGGACAGCCCACATCTCCACATATGAATAAAGTTTTGTTCAGCAGTTGTAGACAAAGTTCGAAAAAGAAAAAACAATCATGAATTTTTGACACGATTGCAGTCTATACATATTTGATCATGCAAATCAGACAAAATCTGATATTTCATATTTTCTTTAGCCGTGGAGATAAAGACAAGCCAGCACTTGATAAAGTGCGGCAGACAAAACTATTGAATCGCAGTTACACCTGCATTGCAGAAACGAACAACCACAGATGCTTATATTATAAGAAAAGATGACATAAAGTTGATGGTTCAAATAAAACTCAAATAAGCTGCCGAACTCAATTGCATTGGGAGCCGTAATCTTAGTTGCAGTCCAACATTATATTATTTAAGAGAAAAGATAACAAAGACTGGAAATTTTGAGACAATGCGCCAACCTAAGAGATATTGATTCTGATAACAAAGGTGGCTTCACTCAAGTTTCGCCTCTCTTGTTGGGGGATCCAGCTGCAAATATGTAAATGGCTCTGTTGGTTCCTCCCTGCAGAACAACACAAATGCTTCAGAAATCACAGAAGGCAGCATAACATGTATTGAATTATGTAACTGATGCAGCATTACATGTATAATTATAAATATATATAAATAAAAGAACCCTCAAATCATGGCGTCATTAAGGTAGAAAATATGATACATAAGTATACACTGGGACAACATTTTAAAGGTCAATCATACCCGGGTTTAGATCGCATGCACTGCCAGAAGAGCTTAAATGGCCCAGGAACTGTCTTAAATGGGTTTCCCTCAAAACAAGCCTACACAAGAAACAGGCAAAGATCAACTGACAAAATTGGAATGAAACACTACTAAAGTTGATTTCTAAAATTTTTTCACACTAGTCCTCTCTCGTAAAGAACAAAAGTAAGAAAGTATTTAGGCCGTTTTAACATGATCTTTTCGGGAGCAGCTACAAAAAACAAGGGAAGTTGAAAACTTTCAAAGTTACTACAAGAAAGAAATCCGCACGCACTCTCCAAGTCCTTTCCCAACACAATCATCACTCAGTATCACCAAAATCTAGCTCATATATAAAGACTGATGATGACACCTTCACATTGATGATGAATCCTTTTACTTGTGAACTTCTTCTTTCCTCACTTCCACAAACAGACATCTGCAAACGCCCTCCTCCTTATCCCCGATGAGCTATGCTAGTATTGATTTACTTAACTTGTTCTTGCTCTACATTCAACATCTTTATACTAATCCCAAACAACAAACATTGTGATTAACCGGGGAAAAGGGGAAACATTGTGCTCGGTTTTACTAGTTACGATAACTAATAAAAACAAATGTGATTCAGTACAAACATATAGCGAGATCCTAAACTATAGAAGGTCTAAATGCAATTTTGATGCATGACTAAATTCTTTCAAAAGTGGAATTGCCATTATTACAATTGAAAATTCAACTTATACCAAGCACAAACACACAATTAAACTAAAAACCATACAATAAGATCCATCAACCGCGAACAGTCGAAAAATTACTTAGCTGTATATCACTTGCGTTCACTTCTTCGTACCCAAAACCCCATCAAAACATTTCAAACAAAAGCACCCACAGACACAGAGCAACCAGAACAACAATTAAATTCCAACCCAATGTTGAATCAATTTCCTCTGATAAGAAAGTTCAATAATTTAATTAGAAAATTGATATTTTTGCATAAATTTAGCAGAATATCTCAATTCTCACACAAGTATAAGAGATCCTAAAATTAAAAGGAAAAAGAAGGCGAGGGTTTTGGGTTACCTGGATGACGTCCTCCGCCCGGTCATTGCATCGGTGGGCCTTCGGTTCGCGATGATCGCCCTCCGGCCTCCCCCATGGGCTGTCTCTCCTTGGCACCGGTCGAGTCTCGCTCATCGTTCAGGTAAAAGCATGTAGCTCAAGCTTCAGTCTGTGGCTCTTTGGGTCCCAATTCTATAGTAATACAATGGGCATAGGAGAGTCGTTTTCTTTTTAACAAATGATATTTTTATACTGAGTTGGCTATGTATCACAATCAAGGATTTAAATATCGGTAATATCGAAAATATCGGTAGTCCGAAAACACGGAAATATCGACGGAAATATCGATAAAAATTACATGGAAACCACGGAAATTGTAAGAAAAAGTTGGAAATTTTTATTGAAACTTTGCAGGATGTTTATTTAGTCAATTATCTATTAGTTTATCACAAAAAATTGGAAGGAAATGCATTGCATGATGGATTTAACTGATTTAAGTTGATTATATAGCAAGATGGCAAACATTGTGAGTGTAGAAAATATGTAAATATTTTAGCATATTTTCACAAGAACATAAGTGATATGGTGGTCAAAGTGTTGAAGGAGTAAAATTGGAGGGGTTCGAATCCCCTTGGTGTTTTAAAAAAGGAACGGGCCAAAGGCCCCAAATTAAAATGGCCCAAGGCATTTTAAACAATTTAAATAAAAACAGAAAAGGAAAAAGAAATGGGTTGGGGCTGCCCAGGTTTTGGGTTTGGCAGGAACGGCCCAAAGGGCCTAAGGTTGATGGGTCGCCGGACCCAAGGAAGAAAAAGGCCGGAGTTCGGCCGAAATTCTACCATAACTTTGAACGTCCATAACTTCTTCGTTACTCAACCAAATTAAGTGATCCAAACATGAAAAGGGCGGTGCTCGTCGGAAAACTGGGTTTGGGGCCGAAGGTTTGGGCAATTTTCAAAACTTTGTAACTTCTTCGTTTCTTAACCAAATTGAGTGATTCAAAAGCTAAAATGTAGTTAGGAATGTGGCGAAGAGGTTCATACCAAGTGAGGACCGAGTGGTGGCCGGTGTTGACCGAAAAATGACCTGAAAGATGGCCAAACGACCACGATTTATGAGTTCGGCCGGAATTCTACCCTAACTTTGAACGTCCATAACTTCTTCGTTACTCAACCAAATTAAGTGATCCAAACATGAAAGTTGTAGTACTCGACGAGATGAAGAGATTGATACCCTGCACGCCGGCCAATTCGCAGTGGTTTGGCCGGAAAATTCCTCGAAAGGGGCGGTGCTGCCCAAAGGGCCGGAATTCTACCCTAACTTTGAACGTCCATAACTTCTTCGTTACTCAACCAAATTAAGTGATCCAAACATGAAAATTGTAGTACTCGACGAGATGAAGAGATTGATACCATGCACGCCGGCCAAATCGCCGTGGTTTGGCCGGAAAACGCCTCGAAAGGAGGGTTCCCGTCGGAAAACTGGGCAATAGAAGAGCATGCTAGAATTTGCCAGTCCCACATCGCCTGTGGGTTGGCTGGGAGCCTGCTCGCTGGGCTATAAAACGTTCATTCCAAATCCTATTTGATAAACCTTTCAACCTTTTGGCTAATGTGAGGTTTAGTATAAGTTTTTGTTAGTTTAATATCTAATATGTGGACTAATGGTTCACGTGATATTAAATTAATATTTTAGTATTTTTAAGTATATTTGGGGTTTAATATCGCGATATTATCGATAATATCGCGATATTTTTCCTAAATAATATATTAAAATGCTAATATAGTGATATTTTCGGAAATATCGCGATATTATCGATAATATCGCGATATTTTAACGAAAATCATTTGGATAGTAAAAAAAATATCGTTGGGGGAAAAAAACGATATTATCGGCGATATTTTGCCGATAATATCGATATTTAAATCCATGATCACAATATACTAGTAATAATATGACTCAAATTTATTTTTAACACTAATCAATCTTAAGACTTTTTATTTACAAATAAAAAAAATCAATAAACCGTAATATTAAGTGGCAGGAGAGTACTTTTCGTGATGTGATTTTATTTTAAAATGTTACTACCATTTTTATGAGTAAACTGTTTGATCGTCTGAGTTATCACTTTAGTTTATATTGACTTTCTAAATTACTTACTTTCCACGTCCTTATTAATTTCTATCGTTTATCCTTTTCAATTCATTTAATTGGTGTCTAAAAATTGAAAAGATAGAAAGAGATGTATAGATAAATCCACCTAATTTTTTTTTACTGAAAGGTGGTATTGAATTTACCCCACCAAGCCACCATCTTTAATTTGACCTTTTGATTTCGTTACTTTGGAAAATGAAAACGTTATTTTTATTATTATTTTTATATAAGATGGAAAATGAGAATATGTTCATTTGCCAAGCCCAATGGACTTGGATCCTCTCCGGATCCCCTCCATGGGGATCCTAGGGATCAAGTCACATGGGTCCTTTATAAAAAATAGTGTGGTTACAATTAAATGTTTTTTTACGCAAAACGAAACTGCTTTATTTTTAAAAATATAAAAATCATTTAATTTTAGCCGCACGATTTTTGATGAAAGGCCCATATGGCTTGATCCCTAGGATCCCCATGGAGGGGATCCGGAGAGGATCCAAGTCCAAGCCGAATTGATAACCAAGCAATTTTAAATGCCCCAAACATTTGAGGGGCCTGTGTGAGCGAGTCAAAACGCCCCATATAAATTGCACCCCATGTTGAGTTTTCAACGTTCCAAGATCCTCTTTTTGCTACCATTCTCACTTCTCCCTGGCTAGCTATTCTCCTTTCCTCGCAAACATAGCTAGGCCAAACCTCCAAAACTAAGCAAGGAAAAAGAAAATGGGTGTTCTTGTCAAGCTCATTGATGCGTTACTCTTCCTCTTGCTCCTGGCAATCGCTCTCAAAACACCGTTGATTGAAGCGCAAGCATGCCTCCCTCGCAACATCTACCCAGACATTCTCGTGAACCTCAGGAACTGGTACACTCGCGAGTCCGGCGACTATCTCATGACCGAAATGCCTGATTTCTACGTCGGGATCATGTGGATTGAGCTTGTTTTTCAGTGGCCTCTCGTGTTTGTTAACCTTTATGGCATCTTGGCTGGCGAGCCTTGGTTCAACATTACGTGCTTAAGCTACGGAATATCTCTTTTCACTTCCATGGTAATTATTCATATTACTAGCGTTCCATTACCATTCAAATAAAATTATTTGTACCATCTCAATTGACGGTGCGCTTAATATATAATTTTTATTTTAATAAAAAGAACGAAACCCATGTCACCAATTCGTGTGGGATTAGCGTATGCAAGTCACATTCAGTAGAGAGATCTGCATAAAATGATCTGTTGAGATGATACAACTTATAACAGTTCTTTTTTTCATGTAATGGATATAAATCACAATCACGTTCACGTCCATTAATTTTTCATTAATCATTATCGTTTATCTTCTTGGAAAATGTTTTTACTCCCCTATTTTTTTATGCAGGTGCCAATATTTGCGGAATTGACATGGTCAGGTAGAGCACCTGATAAGCTACTGACGGTGTACTACTGTTTCTTGAGTTTGGGTGTTTTAGCCATACTGCGTGGGCTGCTACCCAACTCACCAACCAAGCATACTGCAACCATTGGCAAGAGACCTACTTCAGGCAGGAAGAAGAAAGTTTAATTGAGGAAAAGACTCTCGCTCCAACTTCAACCCCAATTTTGTGAACGGGAATTGATCTCATCGTCAGAGTAATTTGTAGTAGTTCATCATTGTGATTGCCATTTGCGTCGTGCCTAGTCAAGACTTTATATTGTATGGAGGAAATTAATATATTTCAAGAACAAAATGTACTGGTTTTTTGTAGAATGGTAATTTTCCCAAGTATTGTTCTTTTGTTAAACAGTTTGGTTCATTATTGTATCAATCATGGTCGTATCTTTGCCTATCAAATTGTCTAGTAAGAAGTCATTTCTGTAGCATAGACGTTGGTTAATGAATATTTGTAGAAATTCATAACTCTACGAGAGAAAAGTTAAGAGGTAGAGAGAGAGTATTATAGAGAGAGAAGTTGAAAAGAATGATTTCATTACTACCAACTGAATGTGTACAATACAATATAAATATATACAATTAGCTTATTAACAGCTAAGTAAGAGAAAAGGTTTTAATCAGATATAGAATTAGTTGGTTGTCTTATTGTATCCCTAACACACCCCTTCAAGCTGAAGGTAGGAAATTGCACTAAAAGCTTATAAGTCAACTCTGCAAACCGATCAGAGGGCAAAGATTTAGTGAAAATGTCTGCAAGTTGAAGAAGAGAAGCAATATGATACACATTAACTTTGCCACAGAGAACCTTTTCTCTGATATAGTGATAGTCGATTTCAACATGTTTAATCCTGGCATGAAACATAGAATTGAAGGCCAGTGCAACTACACTTTTTTTATCATAGAATATTGCAGAAGTTTTGAGAATGGGAAAGGAAGTATCCTGCAAGATTTTACCAACCCAACTAAGTTCTGCAGCTATATTAGCTAAAGATCGGTACTCGGCCTTAGTAGACTATCAAGCAACAATGCATTGCTTCTTTGCACTCCAGGTTATGAGATTGGGTCCAAGAAATACATAGTTGCCACTAGTTGATCTTCTGTCAACAGGACAACCTACCCAATTTGCATCAGACCATGCAGTGAGGTATTGAGGACCTTTAGTAAACTATAGACCTGAATCAAGGGTACCCTTCAAATATCGAAGTATCCTCTTGATTGCCTACAAGTGAATTGTCCTAGGAGAATACATGTATTGACATACTTGATTAGCAGCAAAAGCCAAATCAGGCCTAGCCCCAACAGTTGATCGATAAAATGTAGGATCTGAGAGAAGAAAACCTGAGTGATCTAGTTTGGCAGAACTTACAGGAGTGGAGCAAGGCTTGACACCAATCATATCAGTTTTCTTTAACAGATCAAGTGCATATTTAGACTGAGTAAGAAATAAACCCTTAGCAGACCTGTGAACCTTAATGCCCAGAAAGTAGTGAATATCACCCAAGTCTTTCACATAAAACATAGTTTGTAACTGAGCAATAATGGATTGACATACTATGTTGGAACTGCTAGTGATGATGATGATATCATCAACGTAGATTGAGATACAAGTGATGGTAGAATCCTTTTTGATAAACAAACTGGTGTCAGAGTAGGAAGATGAGAATCCCAATGAGAGAATTGCCTTGTAAAATGCTTCATACCAGGCCCTAGGTGCCTGTTTTAAACCATATTTAGACCTGTTAAGTTTACATACATGTTGGGGTTTGGACTGATCAACAAAGCTAGGGGCTGGATCATGTAGACATCCTCCTTTAAGGTACCATGCAAAAAAACATTACTTACATCAAGATGATGTAAAAACCAATCATAAGAAACAACAATGGATAATAGAATTCTTATAGTTGTAAGTTTAGCAACAAGACTGAATGTCTAAGAGAAATCAAGACCCTCTTACTGATGAAACCCTTTAGCTACTAGACGGGCCTTATACCTTTCGATTGATCCATCTAGTTTATGCTTGATTCTAAACACCCATTTGCAACCTACCAAGTTCAAGCTAGGATGAAAAGGAACCAAATCCCAAGTTCCAGTTAATTGCAAAGCTTGAAACTCATCCTTCATGGCTTTCATCCAGTTTGGATTCTTTGAAGCTTGTAAAAATGTTATAGGTGTGGAAAGAAGACAAACAAGGGAATCAACAGAGGCTAGAAGAGAATGTTTTGTTGCTGTGAAAACCTTTGGTTTATGAATTCCAGCTTTAGCCTTTATAATCATTGGGTGAGAATTAGTTGGCATAGGTACCTGAGCATGTGTTAGAGATTGAGTAGGCTATTGAGAAGTAAAGCAACCTGGTAAAATGTTTGAAGTGTCATCTGTGGAAGAAGTATAGCTATTAAGGGTAGAAGGAGCCTGATGCTATGATAAACTACATTGATTAGCAATTTGTGAAGCAATATGTGAAGTACTTGTTGAAGAAGAAACTGGAATGGTCACATCAATAGAAGGAGAGCTTGGAGAGAATGCCACTGAGAACATGTTATGCTTAAAAGGAAACAATTGTTCATCAAACGTAACATGCCTTGAGACATAAACTTTATTGGCCATAGGATCAAAGCATCGGTAACCACTATGATTGAGACTATACCCTAGAAAAATACACAACTTGCTCTTCAAATCAAATTTATTAGATGAGTAGGGTTGCAACCATGAATAACAAGCACATCCAAAAGCTTTAAGAGTATGATATTGAAGAGTGGCATGGAAAAGTTTTTCCCTAAGACTAGTAGACAAAGATTGACGAGGTAGTCTATTGATGAGATAGACAACAGTTTGAAAAGCGTCTACCCAAAATTTTGGTGCCAAACCACTCTGAAAAAAAAGAGTTCGACCCATTTCAACAACATGCCTATGTTTCCCTTATGCACATCCGTTTTGTTCAGGTGTATGAGGGCAACTTCATTAATGTGTAATGCCCTGTTCATTGAGAAAGTTTTGAATATTCTTGCTTAAGAACTCATCCCCTGAATCTGACTGGAGGCATTGTATCTTACAGTAAAAAAATTCTAAACTTTGAGAACAAAAGTCTTGAGAATTGAGTTAACATCAGATTTATAAACCATAGGATATAACCAGCTATATTTAGTATAGTCATTTACCAAAATAAGGTAGTATTTGTAACCAGTACATGAAAAAGTGGGAGAAGGGCCCCAAACATCAATATTTAGTAAATGAAATGGCCTAGTGGAGGTATAAGGCAAAGTAGAAAGTGGTAATCTAGAGGCCTTCCCCAACTTACAATCAGTATAAAATGACTATGAATTGATAGAACCAATAGCAGATAGCTGATTTTTATTCACAACATTATATAATACTAGACTTGATGGATGGCCTAGTCTTTTATGCCAGATATGAACATCTGCTTTAGCTATCATCAATGCCTTATGAGAGAGTTCAATTCCAGAAGTACCATTGGATACATTCTAGTAGAAGGATATAAGCCATCTTCACAGAGGCCTTAGAAAAGTATCTTCCTAGTTCTTAGGTCATTTATATAGAATCCAAACGGATCAAAGGTCAGAGAAGACCAATTGTCACAGACAAACTTGTAAACTGATAACAAGTTATGTGATGCTTTTGGAACTAACAGCACATCATTGAATTTAAATGTAGCATTGGAAGTACAAATTAAAGCAGATCCAGTATGAGAAATATATAGACCTTTGCCATTACCAATAAATAGCTAATCACTACCAGTTTAGGGAATGACATAATTGAAGGAAGTTGGATCAAGTGTCACATGATGAAATGCTCCACTATCAGTTAACCAATAACTCAATTGAGGAGAAATAACAGCAGTCATGCCGACAGAAGATCCAGTGTGTGATCTTTGGGATGCAAACTGAAGAAGTTTCTCACAATTGAGAGCTTCATGGCCATACATAATTGACACTAAAGGAATCGTCCAAAAGAATAATTGTTGGAGTGCTAACCAGAAAATGTGGATCTTGGATTAGGACTAAGTCCAAGAAGACCTCTAGAGTTGTGGTTGTTGTTCCGATTACCTCTAAAATTTCAATTTCGAGTGTATCGATTTCGATTATGAAAGTGTCCACGTGAATTGCCTCTGTAATTGTTGGAACCAAAAGAGCATTGTTGAGCCGTATAAGCATGAAATGGTGCCGAGGAAGAAGAATGTTCTCTGTTTTCTGTTTATGAAGACAAATCTCCTTACTCAGGAGTAACTCATGCAATTCATTAGGATTAACAAATTTAGCTCTTGTTTCAATAGAATCAACAAATGATTCATACTCATTAGAGAGACTAGAAAGTATGTAGGCAACAAGATCTGAGTTAGAGTTCGGTTCCTTAGCCATGGCAAGTTTATCAGAAATCTCCTTGAGAGAGTTGAGATAATCAAACATCGAACAGTCTCATTTCTGGATAGTTTGAATCTTCGAGCGTAAGCTATGAATATGAGTGCGAGATGCACTAGAAAATCGATGCTTGAGAGATTGCCAAAGAGATCTGGAATCATCCATGCCAATCGTCAACGGAATGAGATTTTCAGATAGTGTCGAATTAATCCAAATCATCAGAATTTGATATTGATCCCAACAAGTCTCTAATGTTGGATGAGGAACTCGAGGTCCAGACAAATTAGTCACAAATTGAGGAGGACACACATTAGTACCATTAACGAGCCCTAAAAGCTTGAATCATTCATAACATGGAGGAAGAGATTGCGCCAGGTGATGTAGTTGTGATGAATGAGTTTCGTTACAACCATACCAATAATATTTTGAATTGTAATCGAAGAGAGAGATTGAATTGCCAATTTTGGAACCTCGACATGAGAACTAGAAGAGGCAGTCGGATATGAAGAATTTGCAAAATTCACAACATTCGCCATCAGAGGATCAAGATTTGAGAAAAAAAAATCAAGAAATTGAAGAAATTAGGGTAGATAAGACCTGTTTGGAAGAAGAGAAAGAGTGAGAAAATTCAAGGAAACGGAAGTGATGGATCAAGGTCGTTAAACAACGGTGAAGATACCATGTAGAAATTCATAACTATGTGAGAGAAAAGTTAGAGGGGGAGAGAGAGAGAACTATAGAGAGAGAAGTTGTTGAATAGAGTGATTTCATTACTACCAACTGAATGTGTAAAATACAATATAAATAGATATTATTAGCTTAACAGCTAAGTAAGAGAAAAGTGATGTGAAAGAAACTAACACACAAATTAAACCCTCTTTTAGACAATTGTAGTATGCGTAAGTAGGGATTGTTTTAGGCCGAGGATTAGGAGGGACGCTAATATACACAAATTTAACTCAAAAATACAAAACTAGATCTAATGACTCAAAACAGGAACTAAAGGTGATTTGGACGAATTCTAACTTTAACTTGACTCAAAATACTAATGAAGAACAAGGTTGAATGAATTTTAATTAAACTAACACGACACAATGATAGAGGGTTTGGTTTGGATGAAATTTAATTGAAACAAAGTAAAAAATAGCAATTAAATTGAATTGTGGATGAAATATGGGTGAAAGGCTCTCCACACATGACACATATGCAACACAAATCGATTTCCAATTATTACTCCTATAAACTATGAATGACAATGCCTAAGTTAACCGTGAACTGCATTAATTAACCCTCAGATTTTCCTAATTTCATTGAATTGGACTCAGTGACGCAATCAAATTATTCTTATCAAGTTCCCTATATGAACAGCATGATAGAGATATATATCAAAGATCATTAAGTTCTATGAAAATCATAAGCATTGACATGGCATTCGTAACTATGAACTGCATGATACTCCTGCCAGGAATCTACTTAACGCGATCGTGACTAGCAACCTCCACTACTTGTGAATATAAGTTCATAACGATTAGGTGAAATTTCCTTATACTCTAGCATCAAATTCATGCATGCAAACTAAGTAGGCCTCCTTAATCAACATACAAGAATAAGTTATCAATCAAACAGATAAGTAAATTGCATTCACGATTTATGAAACAATAACTGGATGTAATCAATTCATATCACATATATGTTCATGGGTTCAAATTCACCTCTAGCTAAAACGAAATTAGTTCCACATGTTTGCAATTAAACAAAGACAATTACAATTAAACATTGAAAGCAAAAGATAGAATACACCTAGAAACACTCCAACAATCCAAAGGTCTTGAATGACAGGCACGGCTCCAAGCTCTCCTTCATTCATTCCTTGCAAAGCTGCGGCACAAAGTGTGTTTTTCTGATTTTAGGCTCTTGTGTGTGGTGGTGGAATTTATGCGGCACTAAGTGGTATTTATAGGCTGAGGGCATACGACACAAGACAGTTTTGGAGAAGGATTTCGCACTTTAAAGGTTGTGTTGAAAAGGGATTGCACAACACAAACCAACAGGGACAAGGATCTAGGGTGCAGCAGATTTCTAGGCTTCTAGAAAAGGATAAGGTGCGGCACTCTTTTAGGACCAGGAATAGGGCTTCTAGAACTAAGTTTTTAGGTGTCCTAATCTGAAAATAATTCCCCCTTGCAGTTGTGCCTACCTTAGAGCCTGTAGCCAAATTCGGTGGTGAAGCTAAAGAGCTGGTACATTCGCGAGTTTGATGATTATCTCGTCGCAGAGAAGTCTTATTTCTTGATTGGCATCATCTAGGTTGAACTTGCATTCTAGTGGCCTCTTATGAACTTGCATGGGATTTGGTTTTCTAAGCCTTGGTACAAATCCACCTGCTTAGTCTTTGGTGCCTTTTTCCTCACCACCATGATAAAATTCCTCTCATTTCTTGATCGGACCATATTTATACATATTTTACATCAAATTCACTCGTCTTTTCTCTGTTAGTTCGTTATATTTCGAGCTATTTACTTTGTTTTTGTGTTTTAATAGAATTTATCTAGCTAAGAAAATAAAAATAGAATAAATGAAATTTTAAATGCTAAATTCGTCTAATCTATCTTGCCTGTTAAATAGAACTTATCATTTGAAAAATAATATATATATATATATATATATATTTATATATATATATATATATATATATTTATATATATATATATATATATATAATATGTGTGTGTGTGATAATAGTTATGGAAGGCAACTAAGCTGGCATGCACTCGGTGGGAGCTTAGAAAGAAAATAATGATGAGGAATAATTAGCAAGTGTGGAAGGCAGTGGAGCACGATTCAGAAAAAGAAAAAAATATAATAAGGCAGCTGCTAAAGGAAGATAGGAGAACTGCCATTTTAAAAGGCAGTCGGTGCATAAGCCTTGGGATATAATAGGCTGCCTTTGAGGCAGCGTTGAGGGGGGAGAGAGCCAGCAGCTCCGCAGCAGGGGGGATTGAAAGCTGCCTTGGAGCAGCCAATAAGAAAGAGGAGTGACTCTCGGGGGAATTGGGAGCTGCGCAAGCAGCAACCAAGGAGCAGCGGGTGAGAAGAATAAAAAAAATAAAAAAAGAAAAGAAAAAGGAATTGGCAGCCTTGCGGTGCTGCCACGAAGGAAGAAAACGGACGAAAGGCAGCAGAAGGCGGGATTTGCTTGACGGTCTACACGCTGTGGCCATTAGAGACGAGTAATCTGTCTTCCTCATTTGGGTTGTCTATCATGGAAAGCTGAAGGTTTGACTTCGAGCTCATCTTGTTCACCTCGTTTTCTACACGGAAGAAAACCCATTGGAAGCGGCGGAAAATCTCCAAGGCAGCTAGAAATCAGAAAACCACGCTGCCATTTAGCAGCAACTTGGGCGCGAGGAGGGAGGCCTCGGAGAAGGCACATGGTGCAGAAATAAGTGAGGTGCCTCGGGTCAGACAAGCACAGAAACAAAATTTCACAGTGCACAGATCCTTACATCCCCAATTTGGTTTAATCTCTCCAACTCATGTTTTATTCTTGTTTTAATTTATAAATAATGTGTAATTAATTTATTTTGGCTAGAGGATAATTCAAAACCATGATTATATTTCTAATATGAATTGATTACCTTCAGTTGTGATTTCTGAGTTGTGATTTAATTTGCTTAACTGCTTGATTGATAACTTATTTGTGTATGTTGATTAAGAATGCATACTTAATTTACATGCATGAATTTGATGCTAGAATATAAGTGAATTTCACCTAATCGTTATGAACTTATATTCATGAGTAGTGAAGGTTGTTATCCACAATCGCGTTAAGTAAATTCTTGGCAGGAGTATCATGCTTTTCATAGTTACGAATGCCTCGTCAGTGCTTATAGTTTTCACAAAGTTTAATGATCTTTGATTGTATCTCTATTGTGCTTTTCACGTAGGGGACTTTTGAGGAATGTTTTGAATTGTTGTATGCTGTTCATCCAATTTAATAACATAAGGAAAACTTGAAGATTAAAAAAGTGCTGTTCACGGTTAATCTGGAGTATTGAAATTTACAATTTATTGAAAGAACAACTGAAAGTCAATTTAGATTGCATTTGTGTCATGTGTGGAGAAGAACCCTCTAGCCAGTCCGTCGCCTATCCATTCACCTTTAATTTTATGTTTTTGTCAATTTTATAATTTATTTAAGTTTAATTACTTCTCGTCTAAACCAAACACCCCCCCATTATTAAATTGTATTATTTAGTTTGTTTTTATTATTTTTAATCTTTTAATTTAATTTCCGTCCATTTTAATTCCTAGTGTCTAGATTGAGTTAATTTGATTGTTTTTATTATTTTGAGTCATTTTAAGTGTGTTTCGAGTATTAGAGTTTTTAGCCTAATTTTGTGTTTTTGAGTCTTGTTTAATATTTTTAAATTAATTTAGAGTAGATTAGCAATCCCTCCTAATCCCCGGCCTAGAACGATACCCTACTTACATCTTTACTACAACTGTCAAAAAAAGGGTTAAATTTGTGCGGTTTAAAATCCCGTCAAATTTTTGGCGCCGTTGCCGGGGATTAGTAATTTTGCTAATCCCTTTATTTTTGTTTGTGTTTATTTTTATATTTGTGTTTATTTTTATGTTTGTGTTTTTATATTTTACTTTTGGTATTTGATTTATTTCTCTTTCTTTAATTTTAGGTACTAGAGAAGTAAGACATGGATTTTGCTAGCATTCACGCTCAATTGGCAAATCTTACTTCTCAATTGTCTCAGAATGCCGGAAGATCTACAATGCAAAGTGTCCCTACATATGGTGGGCAAGATCATTCCAATTCTATGTGGTGGGAAGCTCAACAAGTTCAACATGAAGCAAATTGGCAGCCATATGAGGAGTTCTGTCAATGGCCATATGAACCACCACAGCCTCCCCCTCAACCTTCACATCCAAATTCAGGTATATCAAATTATTATAAGGAAGTTATTCAGCAACTAAATTCTTTGGAGCAGGGCAGGGAAGCTCAACCATTTCAACAAGACGCATTTTGGCAACCAATTGAGGATTTCTATCAAGCAAAGGAGTTGGCTGAGTGGAACAATCAATTTGGGCAGAATGCAGAATGCATGGAACAAATTCAAGAACAAATGGTTGAAGATGAGCCTATGGATGAATTGCTACTGCTCGAAGAGGAGGAGGATGCACAAGGCACGGCATGGGAAGAACAACCCTTGCCGCAACTTCTAAACGAGGAAAAAGTGGTTGAGGAGCATCTTGAATTCATCAAGGAGGAAATTGGAGTGGATCACACGGCCACAATCATCACTTGCAATTTGGCCAAAATCAAAGTCCCTGAGACTTTTGAAGACGTGATTTTTGTTATTGAGTTTGTGTCGGAGAAATACAATAAGCCATTTTCTCCAATTTTTATTTTTATTTTATTTTATACTAACATATTTCTGATTTTAATGATTCAGGCACCCACCCTGGAATTCAAACCACTGCCGAATCATTTCAAGTATCATCTCCCATTGAAAGATAAATTTCATACTTTGGAGCCGATGGGAGGTCAATGGAAAGAATCGTCCGGCTAAAGACGTTAAATCAAGCGCTTCTTGGGAGGCAACCCAAGCAACCAGATTTGCATTTCTTAACCTTTACTTTGCAATTTTTGTTTTGTTTAGTTTGTTGTATTATTTGGTTGATTTTTGTTTAGTTGTGTTTAAATTAATTTAGGGCCTTGTTTATTTTAAGTGCGAGTAAATAAAGTCTTTTTGCATTAATTTACATATTTTAATTTACATATTTTACTTTGCTTAAAATAAACCTAAAAAAAAAAAATATATATATATATATTAATAATAATAATAATAATATTAGTAATATATATATATATATATATATATATATATTTATTTATTTATTTAAATAAACTTTAAAAAAAAAATTACAATAATATGAAAAACTAATAGCAATCATTGGTTATTGGTTAGGTGGCGCCTCAGAGGTCGACGGAGCTCCGGGAAGACGAAGAGCCAGAGTTGGAATCTCCGGAGCCGGAACGCTTGGTGCAACTCCCGAGGACGAAGGCAACATAAACCTCGGGAGTAGCGCCATGAACCTTTCATGATCACTCTGGATCCGACCGTCCGACTCTTGCAGCTGGTCCAGCTTCCTCTTCATGCTGGTCGAGTAACTAGTTGCAAGCATGTGCAACTCCTTGTTCTCGTGCCTGAGTCCTCTGACCTCCTGCCGAAGACTGGCCACCTCTGCCATCAGCGACTCCACCTGACGAGATCTGGCAAGCAGGCGCTGGCCCATGTTTGAAACTGAGCCTGCACTTTGGACGCTGAGAGCAAGGGATTCCTGAACGGCCAGCTCGTCCGACCGCCTAGATAGCATCCTATTGTCCCTTGGAGTGAGCAGATTTCTGGCAATCACCGTAGCGGTGATTTCATTCCTCATCATTGTGTCCCCGACTGTAAGAGGACCATTGGGGGATATGAAGGACGGATTCCAAATATTGTTTGGAGAAGACGAGTCATCATCTTCTCCGAGATTCAAGTTTAGGCGACGGTCGGAAGGGCAAGACATTTTTTTAGAAGGTGTTGAGGAGGATGAGTTCGGAAAGATTAAGAGTGCAGAAGCAGAGGAAGAGAGCGGAAGGAGTAAGATTAAGAAGTGCAGGAAAAGAGTGTTTTCAAAAAAGAGTGTTTTCAGAAGGGAGTTCAAGTGTGAGGTGGAGCAGAATTAGCGCCTCTATAAAAAGAAGCAAATCAAAGAGAGGCGCTCCTCAGAGGTGAAGACGCGTCCTCACGCAAATCGGAAAAGCTGGACGCTCCTTTCTCAAATGCCGGAGTCCTGTCTCAAAAGAGCCGTTTCCTTTCTCAAAAGCTGGGCTTGACTCAGTAATCACGTGGCTTCAGCTTTTCCAGTTTTGTCGTCGCTCTCACGTGCAGCTTGGAGCGTTGCGAAAACCACGAGCCGCACCCGGATTTGAACCCCGGTTTTCAAAAGATCATCATTCCAATTTGTCGTCACTTGCACCGTCAGCATTGCGGAAATTACGGACGCTTTGTCAGAAAGCGCGTAACGGGCACTGTTCATCCATCCACCGGCTGCCGACAAATAGTGAAGGAATAGTTCCGGTTGTGAAGCCAAATTTCTATAAGTTCGACCTTCGCCTTCCACAGCAAAGGCACACCTTCACACCCTCTCAACCTCTCAACCTCTCTTCATCTCCGATAATGTCTTCCCAAAGAAACCTTTCGAGTCACTCAGTGTTCTTCATCCCTTGGATCACCCCAGAAAACAAACCTTCCAGAGCAAAAGTATTTCATATCAAAAAGGTTAAAAGCAAAAGTATCTCATATCATGCTTTCTCCTCACCTTCATCTGAGGAACGTGGAGAAAGTGAGATCCTGATTGCTTACCTAGTCTTGCTCTCGAGTACTCATCTCAGACCCCTCCCAACACACTTCAAAAATAAACCTGTGTTGAGGTACTTCTTAAAAAACAAAAGTACCTCACAGACGAAGCAGGAGGAGTCTGAGGTGCATCCTGATGAAGGCAGAGTCTGAGATGATCCAAGAGTTCAAGAAGATGCCATCTGCATGGAGACCTGAGTACTTGAAGCATGTGGAGACAACGTGCTGACTCATCCTCTACTAAGCTGAGGAGCACTTGCGAGAAGAAGGCCCATCCAGTTCAAGAAGAAAGCTGTGGAAAATCAACAAGCGACCAATGATCGCCTATTAGTTCTTTTCGTTATCTTTTATTATCATTTTCAATTTTCGTTTACTTTATTTTCTATTTTTTCTTGCGTGCTTAACTGTTTATTTCTGTTCTTTGCAGGAACGTTTGGTTATTTTCTCCCTTGAAGTTGATTGCAAAATTTACGCTTGGGGGTCATCGCTTGGTTTTCTGCAAATTAGAGAAGTTTTCAATCCCTTTTCTTTATTTTGTTTCGTATTATTTATTCATTTTATTTTTATTTGCATATTTTTGTTTTATGACATTGGGGACAATGTCTAGTTTAAGTGTGGGGGTATTAAGTATAAAAAATGACCAAATTGAAAATTTTTGTACCTTCGACTTTGAACTGGTTTCATTTGTTTCCATGTTATTGCTTTTTGTTTTCTTAATTAGTTTTGTTTTATTTAATTTTTCGAAAAAATTTAAAAATCCAAAAATATTGTTTTGTTTTCCTTATTGTTTTAAATTAGTTTTTTTGTTAGTTTCCCGACCCAATGATATAATTGGATTAAATTTGAACCATGATTATTAAGAACTTAGTTAACATGTGTTGTATGAATTTCCTTATTCTCTTGTTAGTATTGTACATGTTTGATCATCTTTGAAAAATCAAATGCACATAGCCTTGTTGATGTGAAACTAAAGCATGAATTAAAGCTTCATATGTGAATTTAGTGACCGTATACATCCTATGTGAGGTTTTGAACCTATTGAAAGTGTGTGCATTTTTCATACACTCCTATTCTTTCATGTGTGATGAACTTATGTGAGATGCATCTCTAGAACTTGCGTAACGATCTTTCGAAATATTTGTCATTGATTGCATGAATTTGAAAATGATAGAGGCATTAGGTTCACCACCATGGCCCAAATAACCATATTTCCCAAAGAAAAAAAAAATGATATCACTAGATTGCCAATTTGAGCCGTTATGTTGAGCCTTTTATTTCTTATCACCAGATATGTCTACCCTTATACCTCAAAACATGTTTCCTTACCCTTTCCAAGCGAGCAATTTGAGATTGTTGAGAAATGTTTATGAAGTACTTGGAATGAGTTTGGCAAAAGAATAAGTGTGGGGGTTTTTCATGTTTGTATTTAAAAAATAAAAAAAAAAATGAGAAAAGAGAAGAAAAGAAAAAAGAAAAGAAAGATTGTATTCAACGAAGAAAATAAAAAGTTTTTAAAGTTTCAGTTTAAGGGTGTGATTAGAGGTGTTAAAAGAATAGCTGGAGAGCTTGAGTTCTTATAAATCTCATCAAAAGAATTGCTTGCAATGTAGCTTGGAACTTGTGTTTTCCTATTCTTTCGTTTCAATAGCCCTATCCCTAAGCCTCATTACATCCAATAAAAGTCCTCTTGATTTAAGTTTTGCAATTATGATTGTGGAGAAGTGATTTTTATGCAAGCTTATGGTAGATCTTTCACATTTGTTTTTTGAGCGAAACACATTAAAACTAAACACATGTGTGATTGAGTGCATATCCCGTGAGAAGGTTGCTGGTTTGCATATGATGATTTTAAAAATAAAAACTTGAAATTGCATCAGCATGGCTATCTCACACACTACACTTCAAGGATGATTTAAAGATTACTGCTAATATTTGAATAAGGAAGATGAACTGGGATTAGTTTGTTTTATGCTAGCTATGGTTCTTGATGATTTATGTTCTCGAATGAAATTCTATGAGGGTCAAATAAGGGGAAGCTAATGTTTTTCATGTTATTATTTTTTCTGTTTTCTTTGTTTTGCTCGAGGACTAGCAAAAAGCTAAGTGCGGGGGTATTTGATCGGACCATATTTATACATATTTTACATCAAATTCACTCGTCTTTTCTCTGTTAGTTCGTTATATTTCGAGCTATTTACTTTGTTTTTGTGTTTTAATAGAATTTATCTAGCTAAGAAAATAAAAATAGAATAAATGAAATTTTAAATGCTAAATTCGTCTAATCTATCTTGCCTGTTAAATAGAACTTATCATTTGAAAAATAATAAATAAATATATATATATATATATATATATAATATGTGTGTGTGTGATAATAGTTATGGAAGGCAACTAAGCTGGCATGCACTCGGTGGGAGCTTAGAAAGAAAATAATGATGAGGAATAATTAGCAAGTGTGGAAGGCAGTGGAGCACGATTCAGAAAAAGAAAAAAATATAATAAGGCAGCTGCTAAAGGAAGATAGGAGAACTGCCATTTTAAAAGGCAGTCGGTGCATAAGCCTTGGGATATAATAGGCTGCCTTTGAGGCAGCGTTGAGGGGGGAGAGAGCCAGCAGCTCCGCAGCAGGGGGGATTGAAAGCTGCCTTGGAGCAGCCAATAAGAAAGAGGAGTGATCCTCGGGGGAATTGGGAGCTGCGCAAACAGCAACCAAGGAGCAGCGGGTGAGAAGAATAAAAAAAAATAAAAAAAGAAAAGAAAAAGGAATTGGCAGCCTTGCGGTGCTGCCACGAAGGAAGAAAACGGACGAAAGGCAGCAGAAGGCGGGATTTGCTTGACGGTCTACACGCTGTGGCCATTAGAGACGAGTAATCTGTCTTCCTCATTTGGGTTGTCTATCATGGAAAGCTGAAGGTTTGACTTCGAGCTCATCTTGTTCACCTCGTTTTCTACACGGAAGAAAACCCATTGGAAGCGGCGGAAAATCTCCAAGGCAGCTAGAAATCAGAAAACCACGCTGCCATTTAGCAGCAACTTGGGCGCGAGGAGGGAGGCCTCGGAGAAGGCACATGGTGCAGAAATAAGTGAGGTGCCTCGGGTCAAACAAGCACAGAAACAAAATTTCACAGTGCACAGATCCTTACATCCCCAATTTGGTTTAATCTCTCCAACTCATGTTTTATTCTTGTTTTAATTTATAAATAATGTGTAATTAATTTATTTTGGCTAGAGGATAATTCAAAACCATGATTATATTTCTAATATGAATTGATTACCTTCAGTTGTGATTTCTGAGTTGTGATTTAATTTGCTTAACTGCTTGATTGATAACTTATTTGTGTATGTTGATTAAGAATGCATACTTAATTTACATGCATGAATTTGATGCTAGAATATAAGTGAATTTCACCTAATCGTTATGAACTTATATTCATGAGTAGTGAAGGTTGTTATCCACAATCGCGTTAAGTAAATTCTTGGCAGGAGTATCATGCTTTTCATAGTTACGAATGCCTCGTCAGTGCTTATAGTTTTCACAAAGTTTAATGATCTTTGATTGTATCTCTATTGTGCTTTTCACGTAGGGGACTTTTGAGGAATGTTTTGAATTGTTGTATGCTGTTCATCCAATTTAATAACATAAGGAAAACTTAAAGATTAAAAAAGTGCTGTTCACGGTTAATCTGGAGTATTGAAATTTACAATTTATTGAAAGAACAACTGAAAGTCAATTTAGATTGCATTTGTGTCATGTGTGGAGAAGAACCCTCTAGCCAGTCCGTCGCCTATCCATTCACCTTTAATTTTATGTTTTTGTCAATTTTATAATTTATTTAAGTTTAATTACTTCTCGTCTAAACCAAACACCCCCCCCATTATTAAATTGTATTATTTAGTTTGTTTTTATTATTTTTAATCTTTTAATTTAATTTCCGTCCATTTTAATTCCTAGTGTCTAGATTGAGTTAATTTGATTGTTTTTATTATTTTGAGTCATTTTAAGTGTGTTTCGAGTATTAGAGTTTTTAGCCTAATTTTGTGTTTTTGAGTCTTGTTTAATATTTTTAAATTAATTTAGAGTAGATTAGCAATCCCTCCTAATCCCCGGCCTAGAACGATACCCTACTTACATCTTTACTACAACTGTCAAAAAGAGGGTTAAATTTGTGCGGTTTAAAATCCCGTCATTTCTTGGTTGAGATTTTTGTATTTTTAGCGAGCCACAATCTAAACTAAATTAATCTAAACCAGACAGAGGAAAATTTGAGTGAGAATACATTATTCTACCTAATTTAGCTACTCGAATGTTTACTTTCTTTGTTGAGAATTAGATTGGGTTTGATCATTAAGGGTGCGAGTGTGAGGATAAATTATGAGTACGACATCTGAACACGTGTCGGTGCGGCTCGAGACACAATAATGTTCACATACCTCATCCCTTGACGTTAAAGCTCACCATTACCCCAAGATCGGCTAATTGTGCAGCGGATGCTCTGGCATCGGCTTGTCTTACGGAGATGTGCAATTTTGTTTGGGTCGATAGACCCCCATCTTCGTTAGTTCATGTCTTGTGTAATGATGGCTTGCCTTGCCCGCCTTAGGTGTTTTGGGAGTGTGTGGGGTGACATTTTCACTTTGTGAAAGTGTCTGCTTGTAGCCCTAGGCACTGCCCTTTGGGTTGTTTTCCTTTTGTCTGCCTCGTGGATGGCTCTCCTTATTTGTTTGGCCTCTGTGCCCTGGCTTTGTCTTGTCTAGTCTTCAAAAAAAAAAAAAGCTCACCATTACCCCATGTAATTACCCTACCCACTCTCACATCACAATTCATGGCCCACCCCCTCCGAAACTAGATGAAAAAAAATTCTCGAGTGTGTATTGATATTTTTTTTTTGTTTTTAAGTTATGAAACAAGTGACAAGAATACACATACTAAAAAGAGTTTTTTTTTTTTTGTCATTTGAATAATGCTATATGTAGATCTATAACCACATTTACGGACCATAAAACACACATGTATTTAGTAAATATGGTTCAAATAGCAGCACTCATATGTTTATTAACAGATACAAAAAGATGGAGGAGAGCAAATGGGGCATGTGTGGGCTTTTTTTTTCCTTGAACTCTTCCTAGAATGAGAACTAACGTCTAACCAATGCAATTTAAAAAATAAATCTTTTAACATGTATAATCTGATAATTGCAAAATATTCCTTAGTGTCTTCAACTTGTTAAATATATTCTGGCATGCTGAAAATTGCAGGGCAACTTGTTAACGGAGTTGTTATGATCCGGCAATGCATCTTATAAAATGTTGATGTTGTACTACCCTGCTATGGGGTTTGCTGTCCTCACCATACTGCGCGGGCTGCTTCCACTACCCGCCACCACTGCTTCCACCAGAAGCAAAGGAACAACCAAAAGAACTGCCCCAACAAAGAAAATAATTTAGAAGTCAAATCTTTTATCCTTTCTTCTTCTTTTTTCTATGAACATTTCAATTTTTTTTTTTTTGCAATTCTACTATGTTGATGTTATAGGCTATTGTAGTTGGGACCAGGGACTGTTATGTGAATCCATGAAGAATCTTGTTTGACTATAGTATCTGCCTTATCAACCATAACATAAATGTTATCCAGTTTAATGGTAAAATAATAGGAAAATATTCTGGTATAATTAAATTTTCTACTTGAGGATGTAAATATTATTTTTCCAAGCAATAGAAATATTTAGAGTTATGCAATCATTAATGACAACCAGCTCATCACAAATATATAATGTCCTAACATGCATATATCTGTTGTAAAACTGATAGTGTGTGCAGTGGAATAAATAAGTAAGACACAAAATTTATAGGGTTCCTCTACAGTCAGTGTGACTAGAGTATGTCTTCGGGGCAGCAATGGTGCTTTCATTTAAAATCTGAAATAATAAGAGTACAAAGATAATTCTCTCTTTATTCTCTCCTATCTTCTTCCTCTCTTTTCTCTCTTTGTTTTCTTTCCTTTCTCTCTCTCTCTCTCTTTCTCTCTCTCTCTCTCTCTCTCTCTCTCTCTCTCATGTGAGCCTTATGACTTCTATCTTAGATCTTTTGTGTTCCATAAGACTTGCTTTTATATAAGCAAATCACGAGCAACATAGTAAAAGGCATATTAGTGGAGTCACCTAACATTCCATCCAATAAAGACAAATTGAAGTGGATTAGTGGCTAGCCATCTAGTCACTTTTACAAGACTCCCCCTTGGATGGCCACAAGTCTTCGATTGACTTGTTTAAATCTTGATTTGTTTTAGATGCTCCCCTGATGAGTATCTCCCTCTAATTTCAAATACTTTAAGCTGATCATTGATCTTTCTGCTTTAGTCTCTGGCATAGTAGAAGTGGTATGTTCTCTAGAAGTACTTGTTTCCCATGCAAGGGTCTTCTGCTACCTTATCTAGCCCCTAAGTGGATACGGGTTTCTTTAGTTGATGTTTTCCCCCAAGATGAGCGAGGAGAGTTGCCGAAAGAAGTGTTTTACTTGTTGTTAACTTTCCACAGGCTTATTTTTGAACTGGGCTGGATGGTCTTCTGGTTTCCTCCAAAGGTTTGAATTTACTTCATTTATCTGGAGCTAAATTTGATTCAAGGGTGGTGGACACTTGATCTTGAATTAGACTTGTGATTTCTTCAAGGGCTTTGGGACTTGTTCTTGAATGAAATGGGACCACGAGCAGCTCCACGTGACAAGTGATCTTCGGCTCCATCAAGGATGAATCGGCATGTATTTTGTTGTGCTTGTCTCCACATGCTTCAATGTATCATTTTTGCTTGCCTTATCTGTTCCCCTAGCAGAAGTGGTATTTTCCCTAGTTTTTCCCTATACAGGTTTCACATCTTCTCTTGCAGTATTTGTCCACTGATGCAGAAGTGAAATACACCCTTGCATTTGAATGGTCATTCAGAACATCACTTCTTAGTGACTTATCATGCTTGGCAGCTTCAATGTAAATAACCAACATCATATCAAAAGTTGAAAATGAGTACTCGAGAGTAATGCAAGGTAAGCAACTAGGCAAAAGTTCCTGGTAATCAGTTCCAGATTGGAAGGTTAATTCCAAGTGCCGGCTGATTGCTCTCTTTCTTCTTGTCCTGTGGGCGACTCAAAACCCTTCATATATACTTCTCCATTCATATGAACTTGTTTACAACCTTGTGTCATATCATGTGAGTGTATTTCACAGTATTACAAATGCCCATATGTAACCTCCTTAGTTCAACATCTTTTAACTATTTGTATTGTATACATATGTATAGGTCCATTTTTCCATGTTCTTACAAGATTGTAATTGAATTGCTTTTCTCCATTTTTGGCAAATAATATTTCCTGTCGTCGACGAACCAAAAAACGTGACTCAATATCAATACAGCTCATTGATGAGTTTAGTAGCTACTTGTAAAAACTAAAATTGCCGTTGGTTATCATCAATATGTGATTCCATATTCTCATGTCCATGTGCATGCATAAAAAGCTTTTCATTTCTTTTGGATATCCATTGCCTCTTCAAGGGCATTACAATGTCTCTTCCAGGACAGTCATAGTTTAGAAAATGCGGATCATAACCTTCTGTTTAGCATTATAGAGCTAAGATTTTAATCTTCACTTCCGGGAGTTGAGTCATTGGAACCTATACGTCTATCATACTTTATGCATGAGACATCAATATTTCCATGTCCGTGGATTGTCCTTTCTAGGACGTTTATCCATGCGGCGACTGTCATGCTTTAAGCATACAACAGTTATGTTTTGGGAATGCAATAGTTCAGTAGTGTCATATTCTTCTTCTTTCGAAGGACTGAACCTTTTGAGTCTGAAGGTTTGCCATACTTCAGACATGCAATAGATAAATCATTTGCTACCACATTATTTTGTCCAATAGGGACATCAATTCTTGTAGGCATATTTGCAGCAAGTATATGTGATTTCATTGCTTTCATTGCAACATTCAATTATTCTTACTTCATTTTCTCATTGATTGCTTCGTGAATCAAAATAAGACAAATTCTCTTCGTTCTTCTAGAACGGTTTTTTCTAGTCGTTCTTCTAGAACGGTCTTTTCTCGTGGTTCTTTTGGAACTGCGGGAAAACTGTCTTATCAAAATCATGGTCTGTAAATCATACGATAAATATATCCCCAGTCAAGGGTTCTAAGTATTGAATGATAAATGGTGAATCAAATCCAACATAAATTCCTAGTTTGTGTTGATGCCTCATTTTAGTACGTTGTGGTAGTACAACAGGTACATAGATAACACAACCAAAAAACTCGTAAATGTGTAATGTTTGGCTGATGCCCAAACATGAGTTGTATTAAGAAGTATTGGTGGTTGGTAACAGGTCTTAACTGAACTAATGATGCATCATCTAGGACCATAAAATATCGAAATGATCCGCATTTTGGTTAGACTAGTCCACAGTTATTCCCAAGATCTTTAATCCTTATTTTTGGAATTCATGCATGTACTCAATTATATATGGATTATATCATCATTTACATGAATCAAGGAACTTCTAGTCTTTATTTAATAGTTTGTGGATTGAGGCTCTTATGGCCATCATTTTAATTTAATTGAGGAACTGCTGCTTTCTCAGTTAATTCAAAAACTTCAGGTTTTGATTTGGATCAAGGAACTTCAGGTCCGATCTTTTAATGATGATGATAAAGGAACTTCAGATCTGATCCTTTTACATGATAGAACTTCAGGTCCAATCATTTTATATGATGAGGATCTAGAAACTTCAAGTTCTGATCTGATTAAAGAACTTTGGGTACTCATCGTAAAAAAAAGAAGAGTACAATAAATAAATTAAAGCAATAGGCTGTAATTCCAGCCATGGTAAATAAATTTCTTTTAAGTAAATAAAGCTTGTGACAAAGGCTTTGATTCAGCATCATTCACATAAATATCAAAGTGTTAAAGCAAAGGGTAATTCTACCCACTGTAAATAAATAGAACTTGTGATAGAGCTTTAAACAAACACCATGCATATAAATAGCCAAAACAGAAAATGCAATGATTAAGTCCCCATCTTTTGCTTTTTTTTGTTCTTTCTTGGTCTGCCACTTTCTTTTGTTTCATTCCTTTTTTTTTTTCACAACTCTAAGTCCTTTTATTTACTCAAGAAGTAACAGTAACAATAAGTTTCAATTGGTGTTCCTCCTCCGTGAGTTTTGAAAAAGTTGAAACGGTTCCCATAAGTTTTGGAGTCAAGAGTGTCTGCAACTTATGAGAAGATCAAACCGTTAGATTTAGCTCAACTTTTAGTATGATATGTATAGGAGGATACCAAACAACTTTTGTGAAAAAACAATTTCGATTTGAGCTACCGAAATGGAGTTTTGGCACTCATAATGTGGTTGCCCAGTTTTCTGCGAAAATTGGAAACTAATTTGGTATTTCAGCCATCTGCGATGATCTCACCGTTAGAATTTTCTAAAAATTCAATATGTTATAGATACTGGGCGGACGAACAACTTTGAAGAAGAAAATATTTCAATCCGAGGTCTGTACTTTGGAGTTTTGAGGCTGTTTATATGGCTGTTAGATTCTCTATGAATTTTGAGTCTGTACTTTTTTGCTTTTGCAAATGATGATATACAGTCATACAACAATATATATATATATATATATATATATATATATATATATATATATATATATATATATTGTTGCTTCAAGAAAATCAGTATTACAAAGATTTTAAAATGAAATGAAAATATTTTCTTATCTGAGATATTCCAGCTGACGGAGGTGAGAGGTAGGAAGTGCTTCACCGGATTTGTAGCGTTGTGCGTTCCACTTACACAAGAGCTTCTCGTGCTGATAACATGTTGTAAAATTGATAGTGTGTGCAGTGGAATAAATAAGCAAGACACAAAATTTACTAGGTTCCTCTACAGTCAGTGTGACTTGAGTATGTTCTCGGGGTAGCAGTGGTGCTTTCATTTATAATCTGAAATAGTAAGAGTACGAAGATAACTCTCTCTTTATTCTCTCATATAACTCTCTCTTTATTCTCTCATATCTTCTGCCTCTCTGTTCTCTCTCTCTCTCTCTCTCTCTCTCTCTCTCTCTCTCTCTCTCTCTCTCATGAGCCTTATGGCTTCTATCTTAGATCTGTTGTGTTCCATAAGACTTGCTTTTATATAAGCAAATCACGAGCAACATAGTGAACGGCATATTAGTGGAGTCACCTAACATTCCATCCAATAAAGACAAATTGAAATGGATTAGTGGCCAGCAATCCAGTCACCTTTACAACAATATCATATATGTTAGTAAGTCAACTAAAGTTAAATTGAGACTTCTTCCAAATGAAGACGACGATCGCTAAACCAAGCACTAATTGGTTCTTGAGGTTATCTGACTATATGTATTAATCAAGATATTACCTTTGAATATTATTTCCTTATAATCAATTTTTTTTCTTTCTATTTACTAGACTAAGGTTTAAATTTGAGTCCTGCTGTCGACAATATTTCTTGGTGTGGATGATATGTAAAAACAAAAAAAAAAGGCTAAAATTCTCTCTATAAATCTTCAAAAAGACTTATTGTATGTCCTAACCTTGAAATGGAGTAGTCTCCCTCCCCCTAACTTTTTTTCACCAAATATTGAAAAATTCTGGATCACACTCTATGTATCAAATTGTCTAACGATAAGAAATTGCTGAACTAGTTAACATCCATGTTACTGATGGATTATTTAAACAAATGCCAATCTGTAAAATTGTATAATATTAATGAAAGTAGACTTCAAAGATGGTGTGCCAGTTGGCCCGTACAAATATCTCCAAGATCCACTTTTGCCTGCTAAGCATTGGTTCAATACCATCACACTAAACAAACTGAGAAAGAGAGCAAATTAAAACCTAAAATGGGTGTTTTTGTGAAGATAATCGACGCCATACTCTTCGTAATGTTCGCCATAGCGGCGGTGAACGCGGTGCTGATAGACGTGCAGTTGTGTCTACCTCAGAGCCTCTTCCCAAGCTCGCTGGTGGAGCTCAAGAACTGGTATGTCAGGGAGTTTGACGATTATCTTGGTGAAGAGAAGCCTCATTTCTTCGTTGGTCTCGTTTGGGTTGAGCTCATACTGCAGTGGCCCCTTCTCGTTGCCAACTTGTATGGGATTTTGGCAGCTAAGCCTTGGTACAGAACTACTTGCTTGCTCTATGGCGCCTCTTTCTTCACCACCATGGTATAATCCTTCTCTGTCATTTCTAACAAGCTCCAATGTTAGATTAGAATTTAATTTTTGAGAATTCAGTTAGCTGCTTTATTATGATTATACACGTAGTTACGTAATCTGTGTATAGAATGATGTACCTGGCCACTGATCAAAATTAAAATCTATTCTAACATCAATTAAAGTTTGATAAAAATAAAATCACCTTCTTCGAGAACAATCTTATTTTTTACCATTTTTAATTTAAATTTTGTAAACATACTGATTCTTCTCTTGGGTGCAGATTATTTGCTTCTTCTAACTATTCCAAATAATACAATATAAACAAACCATGTTAAAACCTCCAAGATTTTGATTATTTAAAGTCGATTAAGTATATCATATTTACACGGCAACCTGACAGTTTAAATGGATTTGTCACTATGATTAATGTGTTTTAATTGCTTCTTTCTACACTGTTCAATTTCTTGTTAAGATTTAGTTCGACAGGCTTTGATGGAGGTGTTAAGTACAAAGTGATTTTTCATTGTAGCCCTCACACTCAGAGTTTCTCATCAGTATGAGGCGTTAGTTAATTAAGTGTGAGACAATCACAAAGGCACTGTTTTTGGAACTTCTCCTAGAATTAGAACTAAGACAATTCTGAAAATTAGTTTTTTTTTTTCATATGTATGGAGCGATGTTTATAAAAGATTCCTTAGACTATCTCCAACTGAAAGAACCAGAGGGCCAAAGGGCTCGTGGACTCCATTGGACAAAAAAGGGCCAAAAGGCCAACCGGGCGGGCCAAATGAGCCAGCTAGCAGCCCCGGGCCAGGCCAGAATTCAAACTTCCAACGGCTAGCTATTGTAGTTTTTAACCAACAACATTAAATAACATTAACCAACATAAAAATTATACAACATAAAAAAATTCTCATTTTTCCTATAAATTTAAGTTGTAGTTTTAAAATATAAGTTGTTGTATTTTTAAATTTAAGTAATAAATTATGTTTCGCCCTATGGCTCTTTGCCTCTCCGTTGAAGACGGTTTTTTTGTGACATGGCTAAAACGAGCTTTATAGCCCTCTGGCTATCGGTTGGAGATGATAAAAAATATGACCCTACACTGTTCATTAAAATATTAATTTCTTCGGTTGGATATGGTCTTAGTTTCTTCAACTTGTTACATATTCTCTGCCCTGATGAAAATTGCAGGGCGCTATTTTACCAGAGCTGTTATGGTCCGGCAAGGCATCTAATACAATGTTGATGTTGTACTACCCTGCTGTGGGCTTTGCCATCCTGGCCATACTGCGAGGGTTGCTCCCTCCGTCTACCGCCAATACTTCAACCAGTGGCAAAAGAACAACAAAAAGCACCGGGCAACCAAAGTATCGGAAAGTAACTTAGAACTCAATTCTTTATCAAAATTTACGTCTTTTAGTTGTTCACTTCTTTTACATCTATGTACCTTAAATTCTAATGTCTTGATGAGAAAGAATTGTTATGAACTAATGGCATGTTAATCATGCTGTTGGTGTTTATTTGGGAATTTTTTTGGTGGCCGTAAGTTAAAATTCATACCCATCAGGGAAGAAGATACAAACGAAGTCACGAAAAGGATGCAAATGAGGGCTTCTTAGGAAATAATCTCCCGTCCTAGGACTAGTCTCGCCAAAACTCATTTAACTTTAGAGTTTGATTTGATCGATCTGATGCATATGAGTGATAAACTTTATAGGTCCACCACCAATATCACCGATATTATCTCAACTTAACCCCTTTATTGCTAAGTGTTGGATTTTATCGCAAAAGGTTTTAGTAATGTTAGAAGTGTAAACTTCCTATAGTAATCGTATATTATTTTGTCATATGACCATTTTGGAAATCTGTCCTCCAACAATGAGTTGGTATGATCAACGATGCAGAATTTTTTGAAAAACCAAAAAAAAAAAGTGATTGTGAGATGCATTCCTGATGCTTGTTTAACCTCATGCACTCACATGCTCATCACAAGTTGCCTAGAATACACTAATTAGTCAACTATAAATTGTGATAATTGTTTTAAGTGTCCTCACCATTCTGCGTGGGCTGCTGCCACCCTCCGCCGCCACTATTTCAGCCATAGTCAACCAAAGGATATGAAAATCAACTAGAACTCAAATCTTTAATTTCATCACTTCTTTTTGCAGTTCTTTTGCACGAAGTGAGAACCTGATTTTTAATTTTTTTTATATGAACTCCTTTATGTGAAAGAGTTAACAAAAGAAAACAATGTTATTGGCTGCTGTTGGAGATTGAAAGAAATTTCAACTCAAATGTGGGGTATTGTTAGAAATTTTGATTTGAAATTTCTTTGTCCCACATTGTCCATTCTCAAAAGATTTTTTTACTTTATGAGGCTTTGTCCCTTATAGAAAGTTATTGGAGGATAGGCCTTGAATAATAAAATTGGACTCACTCTTCGGGTTGGGCTTTGAAGTGTGCTAATTAATTGATAATTAATATATATTTAATATATAATTAATTATCAAAAATAGGCTGGTCCTTGGGCTCTAATAATTAATTAATTATTTTTGAATTTAATTTAGTTATTTTTAATTAATTAATTTCGAATTTAATTTTTTAAACTTAACAAACTCATCTTTTCAGATGAAGTCTGCAAGCGTATCTGAAATAGATGAAGCAACACACCCCTTGCATTGAACAGTCGCCTCCCCAAAACATGTCTGTTCCGAACAGACATATGCACACTATAAATATATGCATTTGCATATCATTTAATTCACTGAAAATCATCATTCCTTATCTACCAAGCATACTGAGAGTACCACAAAGAAATTTTTCAGAAGTCTAGTTTTTCGGTGCTGGAATTCTAATTTAGATCGTTGAATCCTGGTGAAGCAGACATTCGTAGAACTATAAGCACTGAGTAGGGACGAAATTTCTGTTTCAAGGACATTGTAGTACGCAAGCCTCGATCTTCTGTTTCTTTGCTTAAAAATATTATTTTGTTTTGTTTATTTTGTGTAATATATTTATTCGCATTTTTTTATTAGCATATATAAAGTTTATCTCAGATTTTTAACATATCTCCAACAGCTGCAATGTTTTGGACTCCTCACAGTACCATTGGAAGGTCCACTTGGATAAGAAATTGAGATTCCAGTTTCGGTATACAAGAATATCTATTTCGAATTGAAATCCCAAAATTTTAATATTCTGAAAAACTTGGATGTAAATTGGAATGTATTTAGAAATTTTGAAAATTCTGACTTTTTATCTGACTTTATCCAATAAAGTGCCTAATTTCGAATACAATTTTATACAAAGAGTATACCTTAGTTCTAATAAAAAAGTACATGCCAAATATGCATAATCTGAAATTCCAAAATATGAGCCATTAATGTATCTTTCTTTCTTTACCTTTTTTCTTTCAAAACACAAAATATTTTTGAACAGGAAAAATATTATCATGTTTGACATATACTAAAAAACAAAGCAAAAAATTGTATAACTCAAGTGGTTAAAAATATTTATGCATGCATGCACTATATTACTTAAGGTTCGATTTTCTTTTTTTTTTCCGTCATCACTTGTATAAAAAAAAGGAAGAGAATTATAAAGTTAGAAGGGTTATGAATAATTATTACACATAGGTTAGTCAGTCATGAAAACTTTTATTTAGAGGAAGAAAAAAAATGAAAATATGGAGATACGGGGCATCGATCGGCTTGGTCTACCATCTGAGTTACATCACCCTCAGTCTTTAGATTTTCCTCACAATAAAACAAATCAATACGAAAAATACGATTGAGCGTGTGTCAGTGCAACAAACATATATATTAAGAAATTACACGTCGTTGGGATCAGGAAGAAACGAATGAATCTGTAATTCTGTTACTCCAAAAGTAAAATGGGTGCTTTGGCGAAGCTTGTGGACGCCACACTGTTCGCCTTCTTTGTCGTGATCGCGGTGGCAGCACCGTTAATCGACGCGCAGATATGTCTGCCCGAGAGCCTCTTCCCGGACGCATTGATTGATCTCAAGAACTGGTACGCGCGCAGCTATGGCGATTATCTGATGACCCAGAAGCCTTATTTCGTCGTTGGGATCATTTGGCTCGAGCTGCTCTTTCAATGGCCTCTCGCGCTTGCCAACTTGTACGGAATATTGGCCGCCAAGTCTTGGTTCCACACCACCTGCTTGATCTATGGCGTTTCGGTCTTCACTTCCATGGTAAGGTTTTCGTTTTATTGTTCTTTGATAACATCAATACTTGATAGCCAATTTGTTGTTTTTCATTGATTCTAGCTAGAACTAGGGTTTTTTTTTTTTCTTTCTTGTAAGCAAAAAACACAATTTGGGTTTTTTTAGATTCCCTTCTCTTGTTTTCCATTGGTAATGTTATAGTACTTTCGGTTTTTATACAAGCAACATGAGGGGAGAATCGAGTACATGGTCTGCTCTTAACCCGTTGCTCTACGAGGCCCTAACATTATAGTTCGTTTTTAAAATGATCTTTTAGTAAAGAAAAAAAAAGTTCCAAATGAGTAACCTTTAGTTATAGTTAAGAATTTAAGACAGAACGATTGTGATATCAAATAAGGTTGGATGTACGAGTCATGTTGATTTTCTTTGGGAAGTTTAAAGTGGTCGATCAAATTTCATGGCAGGCCCACTAAAAAGAAGAAAGGAGAAAGTAATCAAGTGAAAGATGCTGAGGAAGTGGGTGCTTAAATTTTTTTAGCTAGCTAGCTAAATAGACTTCTGAAAACTATTGTACTTATGTTATCTATTCATAACATCGGTTAAACCTATAACTCTAAACCAAAGTGGTATAAAATCCTGACATCGCACTCTGTTGATTCAACTAGTAGATTATCGAATTTGATTGTAAAGTTGGGAATTCCTCATAAATCTGCAGCATACATGCATATCACCACATTTTATTTGTAACCCTCGTTTTAGGCAAGGTTCTAAAAGTCGCTAGGCGCTAGGCGCTAGTCGGGCGGCGGGCTGGGGCCTAGCGCCTAGGCGGATTTAAGTAAATCAATCATATTTCGTGTAAATAAGTGTCTGCTTATACTTGAAATATATATAATTTCATCATAAACTACAAAATAGAATGCATATATATTATGAAGTATTGAAACATAATGAAAGCATGTGAAATAAGGATATAATGTGTGTTCATTTAAGTATGCAACAAGTCTCTTACAATTTATTGGGAAAAATGCAAAATGAAAGTTATCTATTTTTTGTTTAAGTGAGTTGCGACCTAGGCGAATGTTTAAGCGGGTCTAGGCAGGTCTAGGCGGTCTTGGCGGGTGCCTAGGCGGTCTAGGCGGGTGCCTAGGCGGTCTAGGTGGTTGCCTAGGCGTTCTAGGCGGTGCCTCAGCAAGTCTAGGCACCCTTAGCATTAATCGAGGCGGCGAGCTGGGGCCTAGCACCTAGGCGGGGCCTAGGCGGAGCTAGGCGGGGATTTTTAGAATAGTGGTTTTAGGCATGCATTGAATTAGAAACGATACACACCATTGAAGGTGAAAGCAGTGTCTTAGGCTCACATGTTGAATTTTAGTCATTACAGTTAATTCGGTAAAAACTCACCTAATTATATCTAATGGTGATTGGTGATGAGAATTATAATTGGATGATGGGGAGGGTGTTTCTTCTTCCTGTTTCTGCACCACTTAATTACAATTTACAAAGTCTAGTGATCACATTGAATTCTATTTCATGCTGAATTGTGTATCTTTCCTTTTCTTCAACTTTTTTTCTTAAGATGTCTTCCTTTTCTGAAAACTTCAGGTTACTATATTATCAGAACTGCTTCAGTCCGGCAAGGCTTCAGATGACCTGCTGTATATGTACTTCCCTTTTCTAGGCTTAGGCATTTTGGCCACAGTAAGAGGGCTGCTGCCGCCATCCAACACAACTACTTCGAGGATTGGCAAGAGACCTACATTGGGTATGAAAAAGAAGGCTTGACGTACAACTGAACTTGCAGACACATTCTGCAATTTATCATTATTTTGATAGTTCATATATGTCGTTTAAGTGTTCATGTTCTCAATTTATCAATAAACTCTTGTTATGAATGATTGAAAGTTGTTGCTAGTTGGATTTATCAATAAACTCTTAGTAATATATCAGAATTTGAAGAAAAGGTAAGATAAACATAAGTTACTACAGTATTTATTTTCCAAGGATGTCGATTTACATAACTCTCATCTCATGCTAAGTTCCTAATCATATCCAGATTGAATTGATCCTCAGTATACCAATCGTCACGGAAGATTTTCTTTCGAAAAGGCCACAATCTGAAAATCAACAGAAGAATACTTTTATCTAAAAAATTACGATATTCAATTATTCGTTCATGTAAACATTGTAAAGGAACCTTACAAGAGGATAGAAGTGTTGGCCTCAGAAAAAACCTTGTCGGGAATTTTACCCAATCGAAGGAAAATATGTACCAAAACATTATCATCTATCTTCCTAACAAAATATTGAAAATTGCGTCAGCAGGTTCTTCCAAGAAAACAATTAAAATCACGAGACGTAGACAGAGAAAACCGAACCAATATTCTATGAGCAACCCCATTGCCAATCTATGAGCCAACTCAATTATCAGCAGTAAACACAAGAGATCCACCATCAAGAACACTATCTGCAAAGACTGCAATGCCATGTCCAGTGCTAGATAGCAAGAGATCCGTTGAATCTTTTCCATCAGATGAAACTTCAACAACTTTATCACGATTATTGGCGGACCTAAGTTGCTCCGGCTGAATATGCTGTTTTGATGTTACAGTAGAGTCTGCATGAGCCGGAATCCACTTCAACCAATTGTCCCGTAGCCGTATCTTGTAACCCTGCACTTCCACACTGGTCGAGCCCAACAGCAGCGAATCAAGGATAAACGGTATGTCGGTGCACATATTCTTGAGTCTTTTAAATTCAGCGATAGTGGATATCGAAACCCATCCTTGGTCATCCATAATCGAAATCAGGTAACGATCCTTCTTTAGGTTTTTATCACTGAAATAATACTCTATTTGCCTAACGATATTACTTCTCAAAACCAGTAAATCTTGTGGCGGTAATGGAGCCCATGGATTAACCGTAAGGCCTTGGTCAATCATGATCACGGAATTAGGAGGAACATAGTAAAACGGAGGAAACTGAACACACTGCAGTTGCGGATTGACCGGTATAGGACATGATGTACGGTGATAAAACATAGGAGGAGGAATATAGCGTTGTTGGTGGTAGGGCAAGGGTGGAGGAAAAAGAGGTGAATGATTAGGGTTTTGTTTAGCACGGCTGCTTGTTTTTCCTGGAAAGAATGCTTTCGCATCGGCAGAGAGCTTCGTGGCGGAGTGGGATTTCATAGGGTTGAGGGTCTTGACGTCGCGTATCGGCATCACCAGTTCTGCTGTGGAATTTGACAGGAAGTTTCAACTTCTACTTCGCGGACATAAACAAGGTTGAGAAGTGGTTTTATAATCCCTCTCTTTTTCCTTATACAAAATCGAAAAGGGAGTTCTTATTAAATAAGGATTCCCAATTGCTTTATATTTCTTTTAGTTTTATTCTCTTTTTTTTCATTTTAAATTTTGAGTTCATTTTAATTTGCTCACTCTCTAACTCAAGATAATCGTTACTTCTTTCGGTCCAGATTTGCGTTACACGTTTAAAAATGTAACTATATTTAGGGGGGGTGTATTCAATTGAGAATTTGAGAGATTTTGAAGAATTTATAAATCTATGGATTTTTATAGAGTCTAATTGATTTGTAAAGATTTGATGTAAAATTTTAATTCAATTCTCTCAAAATCTCTTGGGGAGAGAAGAGATTTGTGGATGCGTAAAATACACTACAAAATCTCTCCAATTCCCTCTAATTCCTCAACTTTTTCAAATTCTTTAAAATCAAATTCTAATTGAATACACCTGGAATGTTATAAACTTCTTTGAAATCCTAATTGAATACACCTGGATTTTTGAAGATTTTAATAAATTATTTTAAAATTCTGATTGAATACACATTGAATTTCAGAGAATCACTTAAATTCTTGATTGAATACCAATAGATTCATTAAAATAATTAAAATCCCAATTGAATACACCCTCCTTAGTCTATACTATTTAATTATTTATTATGTAAAAGAAAGACAATTAAACTAATTAAGCAAAAAAACCTTACCACCATTTAACTATATTTAGTTTATACTATTTAATTATTTATTATGTATAAGAAAAACAATTAAACTAATTAAGCAAAAAACCTTAGCACCATTTATTCTCTCTAATCCTCATCAAACAATTGATTGGCATTAATACACCCTTTCCCGTCCTACCAATTCGGCTACGACATATCAAAATGAAAAGAAAAAACTCTAGAGCAGGAAAATCGAAAGAAGAATTAACCAAAGAAATGTTAGTTTGGTTGATATACAGTCTTTCTTGTAGGCAACTTCCGGATCGTATGAGTAATATGGGGAACCTCATTCACTTAAAAGAATTCATATACAGTCTTTTTTGGAGGCAACTCGACTCAATTTATTAGGGTGCAGTGGCATGGTGTATGATAACTAAAGGCTTTTCTTTCAGGAGTTGTTGCTACTTCTACGCCCGAAGAAGTGGGAGGTGAAAGGGGGTATTAGTGTCGATCAACTATTTATGATGAGATATTATAGAGAGAATAGATGGTACATTTTTTTTCTTCATTAATTTAATTTTTTTCTTTTCCGTAAAAAAGATTAAAGAATATAGACTAATCATGGTTAGTTCTTTATACACGTGGCACAAATATGGAAGAAAGCAATAGTTATTTTGATTTAGGGGGTAACCTAAGACTGAGAGTGGTAAACCTAAGAGTTCGGGGTCAGAAAAAACGAACTCTTTATTTGGTTTTTTTCTCGTAATTTGTAGTTTAACAAGTTTTCCCAGCTAATTTGGAATGTAATTTATTCCTAGGTATAAAAGGAAATTCTATTCTTGCCACTCAGTACTACGGTCTGGTAATATTTCTTTTCACCACTTGGAAGTGAGAGGTGTTAGGTTTGAATCTCATTGATGACAAATTCGATACTAAATTAGGTTGCTCATTGTGTGGTTTAGCTGAACTCTCCCTCCCCTTAGTGTAAAATATCGATGTACTAAAAAAAAAAATCTTATTCCTACATAACTTTGGGTGCTTTCGTTTGAAATAGCTAAGAAAACGAACTTTTTATTTACCGTAACTTTTAATTTTTGGTTCAAATAAGGAAATTTGATGTGAATGTCTACTTTTTTTAGATCGAAATCACCCTCCCTTAGTATAGTTGTATCGAAAGACAAAATCAATCCATCAATCTATTACTTTTCTTGCAAGCCAAGTTGTAACTGAAATCTACATCCAAGTTGGGGATGCAAAGAATAGGAATATGGTCTTGTTGCCTAGTTGGCAAGGAAAAAATCAATAAAACGACTTGGCGTCTGAATATGTTCCAAACATATTAGGCAACGACACGTCGTTCAGATCAGGAAATTTGACTACACAAACAAAACCAAAGTTTCATTGAAGGAAAGCAAAGCTATCCGCCCTGAAAATTCCAAATGGGTGCTCTGTTGAAACTCGTCGACGCCACGCTCTTCGTATTCTTCGTCGTGATTGCGGTTGCTGGGCCGTTTATCGACGGGCAGACATGTCTGCCGCAGAGCTTCTTCCCGGAGATGTTGGTGGAGCTCAAGAGCTGGTACGCGCGCACCTATGGAGATTATCTGGTGAGCCAGAAGCCTCATTTCTTTGTTGGGATCGTTTGGGTTGAGCTGCTCTTCCAATGGCCTCTGGCGGTTGCCAACTTGTACGGAATTCTGGCCGCCAAGTCTTGGTTGAACACCACCTGTTTGATCTATGGCGCTTCTGTATTTACCTCCATGGTAATGTTTTTTTTAATTTCTTTTCTTTTAATAACATTATAAATCATAGCAAATTTGGTGATTTGTTTGGTTTTAGATCTTGGGTTTTGCTGGATCTCTTCTCTCTTTTTTTTAATAGTTTTCAATTGGTTAATTTTATATTTTCTTGTTAATCATCTTCCAAGTTTGTAACTTTTATGGGATTTAACATGGATTAATTGTAGTATCCAATCCGAGGATGGTTTAATAAGTCAAAGATGTTAAAATGTACAAGATAGAGATGAAGCCAAGCTTGTTTGAATGATGTTGTATATCTTAAAGATCACAAATTGCATGAAGAATTAGCCAGATAAGAGAGTTCTAAAAATTATGATATTACTTTACACCGTTAGCATTGATCGAATTCTATCAATTGGCTTCCTCAGTTTAAGCGTGAATTGGATTGGAAACGAAACACCATTGTAGGGGAAGCACCGTCTTAAGGCCACATGATTAGTGTTAAACTGTTAATCATTACCCGTGAACACTCGCATAATTTTTACGTAATGGTGGTGAGAATTCTAATTGGGTTATTGGAGGTGGAGTTTTTCTGGATTCGGCAGCACATACGTAGTCTGTCATGTTGAACTATTCCATATTGGATTGTCAACCACCCTTCTTCAACTTTTTTCTTTCTTAACAGATTTTGGTTTTGTCAAAATTTCAGGTTACAATACTATCAGAGCTTGTTCAGTCCGGCAAGGCTTCTGACAAGCTGTTATATGTGTACTCCCCTTTTTTGGGATTAGGTGTTTTGGCCATGTTGCGGGGGCTGCTGCCGCAATCCAGCACGACTACTTCAAGGATTGGCAAGAGACCTACGCTGGGTAGGAAAAAGAAGGCCTGAAAGACAACTGCCTGACATAGATTTTGTGAGTTGTTGTTATTGTGAGAGTTTCATGTTTGTCCCCTTTCAGTTGCTGGTTATGCAACAAATTGGAAGATTTTAGCAATGTAACAAATGAAATCCTTCTTATGCAAGACTGGAAGATTCTAGCAATTGGATTCACTAGCTATTACTTGGTTCAGTTAATTGCATTTCGTCTTTTAACATTGTAGCTATTCTCCAGTTTTGTAAACTTTGTGTTTCAATATTCTGCTGAATTTCTCCCTTCATCTCTTGTTAATTACTTCCAAAAAAAAAATGCAAGTTCCTCACAAATTGCTGTGTTTTACCTTTTTCTTTTGGTCCTGAATCTCCTCTTCTTATTTTTTTGTATGAGCTGTCTTATTGAACGAACGCAATATATTGAGTTGGATTGCCATTTTATTCGAGAAAATTTCAAGCCAGGATTGTTCAAACTTATTACGGTCGAAGTAACGAACAATTAGTTGATATATAGACCAATTGTTATCCTTGGGGACTGACTACGGTACATGCATTTACTTAATACATTCACCAAAAAGAGAGATCGTTTCTGACCATATCAAACCGCTGGATGGTGAATGCATGTACCGTAGCCAAGTCCTTATCAATGATTCAATTTCAAAATTAACAAACAATTAGTTGATTGCATATCGTCTTTTAACATTGTAGCTATTCTCCAGTTTTGTAGACTTTGTATTTCTCAATATTTTGCTGAATTTCTCCCTTCATCTCTTATTAATTACTTCGAAAAAAAGATGGAAGTTCCTCACAAATTGCTGTGTTTTAGCTTTTTCTTTGGGTCCTGAATCTCCTCTTCTTATATTTTCAAAAAGAGAGAATATAGTTTCTGACCAATCTAACCATTAGATGGTGAATGCAATAAGTAAATGCATGTACCGTAGCCAAGTCCTTATCGTTGATTCAGTTTCAAAATATCCTTGTAAAGCTTGGCTCGATTGACATCTTTTGCTCCGCTCAAGTGGGTAGTTTCGACAATGACGATTGAGCTTCTCTACCCCTCGCGCATTTATTTCTACGATTTGTATGTTGCTGCGTACTTTGGGAGAAATCTGGTTTCTGTAGCAGATGTACAGTGCCATTAAAAAATTAGTTGATTGTTGTTGTAACTTGTACCCTATCTATATACATATCATATAAATCTTACCTCTGATTTCTTACGAATAAGATAACGTTGACATTTATTGCTTCTCATCTCTTTGCTTATTTCCCTCTATACTACACCAACCAAGGTTGAAGAGTTCACCAAAAAAAAAAAAAGGTTGAAGAGTTTCAAAGAAAAGCTATCTACCCTCAAAAACCAAAATGGGTGCTTTGTTGAAGCTTGTAGATGCCACACTCATCGTCTTCTTCATCGTAATTGCGGTGGCAGCGCCCTTGCTCGACTCGCAGATAATTCTGCCTCAGTGCCTCTTCCCAGACTGGCTGGTTGAACTCCAGAACTGGTTATACGTGCGCATCTTAGGCCATTATCTTGTGACCGAGAAACATCATTTCTTTGTTGGGCTCGTTTGGCTGCAGCTACTCCTTCAGTGGCCTCTTGCGCTGGCCAACTTGTACGGAATTTTGGCCGCCAAGTATTGGTTCAACACCACCTGCTTGATCTATGGAGTTTCTTTCTTCGGCTCCATCGTAAAGCTTTCTTCCTTCTGTCTTTAATCACGTTATAATTTAGAGCCAATTTGATTGTTTTGTTTGATTTTACAACTTGTGCTTGCTAGATCTCTTTTCTTTTTCACGTTTTCATTTGGCTTGCTTAGATCTTGCTATTAGACTATACAATTACAAAGTTCGTGACAGAAATCAATCTGCTTACAGAATTCTTTAAGTATGATATTTGAACACATGTTGGTTATCTTTCGATCAAATTCTACCAAGCTGGAATATAACGTGTTACTGTGATGATGCATTTGGCATCCTGATCTATGCATGCATTCGATGTGAAACGAAACACCACTGCAGTCTCCAGATAGCCAATCTGAATCATAATTGGGTTATATGAGATTGAGAGGAGTTCTTCTGGTTTTGCACTAATGAAAGTCCGTAACATTGAACTTCTATTTCATATCGGATTGTCAAGTGTCAACCCCTTTCTTCAACCTTGCTTTCTTATGACAGATTTTGGTTTTTTGAAAATTTCAGATTACTGAACTATTTTTTGAAAATTTCAGATTACTGAACTATCGGAGCTGGTTCAGTCCGGCAAGGCTTCTGATATGCTGATATATTTTTACTTCCCTTTTCTGGGGTTAGCTGTTTTGGCCATACTGCGGGGGCTTCTGCCACCATCCTGCAAGACTACTTCAAGCATTGGCAAGAGACCCACATTGGGTAGGAAAAAAAAGGCCTGAGATACAAAACTGGTTCTGATTTTGTATTCATTGTGAGAGATACATCCTTGTCACTTTCTGATCAAAATTCCGTGTGCCGGACCTGATCAATATCCTTGAAACTCTTCTGATGATTGATCGGAAGATTTTGGCAATTGATGTCATTTATAGTAAATGAAACCAGAGAGTTACATGCAAATCTTTTGTTCAAGATGATTTGATTTCGGTTGCAGGAATTCCCTTATGCTTACCTTTTCAAAGGTTGTATTTTGACTACTCTGCTCAATTTCTCCTTTCATTTCTTACCCAAACAAAGATGGAAGTTCACTATATGTTCAATTTCTCCTTTCATTTCTTACCTAAATTTATCACCTATTTGTGTTGGATTGATGTCATAATCTCACATCCGGCATATAACCGGTCATCCATGGCGGTGTTGGGGCTTAAAAAAGTCTTCACTACTTTGGAGATGTTTATCTCACAAAGAAGAGTGTGACACAGCGGAATTGATAGGCAAGAGAAAGAAGGAACACTCAAGTATTATACAAATTTTTATTCTCACACAAATTTAGTACAAGAGGAAACACTCAAACACTCTTACACTTCTTCACTCTTTTTCTCACTTTTTGCTCATTTACTAACTCTCATTTCTTCTTACTTCTTTGTTACAACACCACACACCTATTTATAGGTGGTGTTCACCGACTATCCTTGTTACCACCGACTTGAGCATTGTAGCAATGACCACATGATTCGCTGCCTCTAGATCATTCTTTAGCTTGGATATTTTAGGTGATAACCGACTGAAATTACTGGAATTTTCCAGCTATATTACCGACATAGATTGCTAGAATTTTCTAGCATTTGCACACATCAGCTTTGGGTTGGATCACTTGTATTGGGCCGAAGACAAGATTACCTTTTTAACATCCCCCTTAATCTTGTCTTGTGACGTTGATTGAGTTCCTCAATCTAACGAAGTCTTCTTGTTTGAGTGGCTTGGTGAATATGTCGGTGACTTGGTCTTGAGACTTCACGTATTCCACTTGCACATCCTTTCTTGCAATACACTCTCTTATGTAGTGATAACGGGTATCTATGTGCTTGCTCCTGTCGTGGAACACCGGATTCTTTACTAGAGCTATTGCAGACTTGTTTACATAGATCTCTATTGGCTCTTCTTATGGCATGCTTAATTCTTTCAGCAAGTTTCTCAGCCAAATTGCATGACAGACGCATACGGTAGCATCTACGTATTCAGCTTCGCAGGTAGAGAGAGTGACAATCGGTTACTTCTTCGACATCCATGTGAATGCAGTGTCTCCCATGAAGAACACAAATCCAATAGTGCTTTTTCTATTGCAGAGTCTTCTGTCTAATCACTGTCGCTATATCCAGCAAGTTTGTAGTTATCAGAACTTGAATAGAACAAACCAAAGTTAACGGTACCTTTAAGGTATCGAAGAATTCTTTTGGCGGTCTTCAAGTGTGTAGTTGTGGAATTCTCCATGTAGCGACTGACTAATCCGACAGCATAGAGAATATCTGGTCTTGTGCATGTCAAGTAGTGCAAGCTTCCAACTAGACTATTGAAAAATATTGGATCTACACTTTCTCCTTCATCATGCTTGGTTAGTTTGACTCTGCATTCCACTGGCGTGCTTATGGGCTTGCAATTGTCCATTTTGAACTTTTTCAGTATCTCCTTTGCGTAGCTTTCTTGGGAGATGAAAATGCCTTCTTCGTTCTGCTTGACTTCAATGCCTAGGTAGTATGCCATCAACCTAATGTCGGTCATCTCGGATTCTTTGGTCATCACTCTTTTGAACTCTTCAAACATGCTTGGATTACTTCTGGTGAAGATTAAATCATCCACATATAAGCACACAATCAGAATATCTCCGTCTTTGACTTGGACGTAGAGAGCATGTTCATGAGGGCACTTCATAGAGTTGTTCTCCTGAAAGTACTTGTCGATGCGACTATTCCATGCTTTTGGCATTTGTTTTAACATATAGAGGGCTTTCTTCAGCTTCAAAACCTTGTCTTCGTGCCCTTTGATTTCATAGCCTGATGGTTGCTGAATGTAGACTTCTTCTTCAAGGACTCCATTTAGGAAGGTGGACTTCACATCCATTTGTTGAATCTTCCAACTGTGTTGAGCTACCAAAGAAATTAGTAATCGTATAGTTTCCAAACGAGCAACGGGTGCAAATACCTCATCATAGTCAATTTCGGCTTTTTGGCTATAGCCTTTCGCCACTAGCTTTACCTTGTATCTTTCGACTTCTCTGTTGGCATTTTTCTTTGTCTTGTACACCCACTTGACTTCGATGGCTTTGTGTCCTTTCGGAAGAATAGCGAGTTCCCATGTGTCATTTTTCTGAATTGCTTCGATTTCTTCATCCATTGCTTTCCTCCACTTAGCGTTATGTACTGCTTCTTGAAAGTCGACTGGTTCACAATTAGCAAAGAGACAGAAAAGTGTAGGATTATCAAGTCTTTCAGCTACCTCATAAAGTTCTCGTAGACTTCTTGTGCATGGAATATCTATTTCATTTGAACTCCTACTTGACAATGTTGATGCTGATGAAGTTCAATGAATGGTTGATGTTGGTGAAGCAAGTGGAGTAGTGGATTCTTGTTGAACCTGCAAATTGCTTGCTCCATCATCCCTTGTTCATTCTCTTCTTCAAATTGAGGAAAGAAATGAAGATCACCTGCATGCGGGCCAAAATCCCATTCTCATTTTTCATTGAATGTCACGTCTCGACTGATCATTGTCTTTCCATTTTTCGGATTATACAGCTTATAGCCTTTTTGAATTTGTGTCATAGCCGATGAAGATGAACTTCTCACTTTTGTCGTCGAGTTTCGTTCTCCTCTCGTCTGGTACATGTACATGGGTTATGCTTCCAAAAACTCTTAAATTGAAGATACCTGGCTTTCTTCCACTCCATGCTTTTTGTGGAGTCTTTCCCCACACACTTCTTGTTGGAGACCTATTGGATAGGTAGACAGCACATGCTACAGCTTCTGCCCATAACTCTTTAGGCAACCTTTTGCTTTTGAGCATACTTCGAGCCATGTCGAGGATAATTCGATTTTTTCTTTCCACCACACCATTTTGTTGAGGGGATCTTGGAACTGTCAAAGGTCGACTAATTCCATTGGCTTCACAGAATTCTTGAAATTCCTTCGAAGTGAATTCTCCTCCTCGATCAGATCTCATGGCTTTAATCTTGCAACCACTTTCATTTTCTACAGCGGCTTTGAACTTCTTAAATGCTCCAAAGGCTTTTGATTTCTGCTTCAAGAAATATACCCAGGTTTTCCTTGAAAAATCATCAATGAAGAGAAGGAAATAATTATTTTTGCCCAAAGAGCTTGGCTTTATTGGACTACACACATTGGTATAAATGAGCTTGGGTGGCTTCTGGGCTCTTGTGGTCGACTCATTTGGAACGTTTTTCCTGAACTGTTTCCCAAGTAAACATCATTCGTAACCTTGATCAGGCTGACTGATGCACGGTAGGCCTCTCACCATCTTCTTCTTGGATAATAACTCCAATCCTCCAAAGTTAAGATGCCCAAAACGAAGATGTCAAAGCCAGGATGTGTCTTTGTAACATGTCTTGAGACACTTTGCAACATCGTTTTGAATATTCATAGGAAACATCCTATTCTTTGACATTTTCACCTTGGCAATTAATCTTCCTTTGTCATCTCTAAGAAAAAGGCTATAATTTTTCATGTGAATATCATAACCTTTTTCTAAGAGTTGACCCAAACTCAAAATGTTGCTTTTCATATTGGGCACGTAGTAGACATTTGAAATTAATTGGTGGCCGCCATTTTTCAAGGGAATAAGGATGTTACCTTTTCCTTTTACGGGTATTTTGGATTCGTCTCCAAAAGAAACGTTGCCATTCACCGATTCATTGAGCTCTACAAACATGTTTCTTCTTCCGCACATGTGGTTGCTGGCGCCGGTGTCAAGGTACCATGTATAGTCTTGGTCTCCATCATTGTTCTTGCATGTTAGTAGCACAACGCCATTCTCTTCTTTCTCTTCTTTCACATAATTGACCTTTTCATCAGATCTGTTACTTGGAGCTCTACATTCCCAAGCATAATGCCCATACTTTGACAATTGTAGCATTAAACTTGAGATTTTTCATACCTCGAGTTTGAGCGTCATTTTCCACGACCTTTAGTTGAGCTTTCTCCTCTTTTGTAGTTGTTATGGTTGTTGAAGTTCCAACCACGTCCGCAGCCATGTCCACGCCCACGTTCGCGACCTCGGCCACGACCCCTTTCGTATTGGCTTCTTTCGTTGTTGAAGCTTTCTTCTTTCTTCTTTGGCTGAACATGCATCTTGAGGAGCTGCTCATCATTCCCTTGCCTCTTCTTATGTTTCTCTTCATATGCTTATAGCGAACCCATTAATTGCTCTATACTAATTTCTTCCAAGTTTTTGGTTTCTTCAATCGTTACGACAATGTGCTCGAATTTGGGGTCTAACAAGCGTAATATCTTCTCCATAATTCTAACATCTTCCAATTTTTCACCGTTTCTTTTTAATTGATTAGAAATGGCTAAGACTCTTGAGAAATAATCAGAGATTGATTCAGACCCTTTCATTTGTAGAGATTCGAACTCACCTCTTAATACTTGAAGAAGAACCTTTTTCACTTGTTCGGCTCCTTTGTAAGAGGTTTGAAGCTTCTCCCACACTTGCTTGGTAGAGGTTGCACTTGAGACCTTCTCAAAGCCATTGTCATCTAATACTTGGTAGATGAGGTAGAGAGCATTCTTGTCTCTCTTTCTTAAATCTTTCAAACTCTCCTTCTAGGGTTAGGACAGAGTAGCTTTATCTTCTGGCTCAGTGTAGCCTTTCTCCATGACTTCCCAGACAACATGTGCTCCCAAAAGGGCCTTCATTTTGATACTCCAATTGTCGAAGTTGTTGTTGTTGAGCATTGGAACTTGGAAGGATGCCATTGCGTTGCTAGCCATGGCTCTGATACCACTTTGTTGGGGCTTAAAAAAGTCTTCACTACTTTGGAGATGTTTATCACACAAAGAAGAGTGTGACATAGCGGCATTGATAGGCAAGAGAAAGAAGGAACACTCAAGTATTATACAAATTTTTATTCTCACACAAATTTAATATAAGAGGAAACACTCAAACACTCTTACACTTCTTCACTCTTTTTCTCACTTCTTGCTCATTTACTAACTCTCATTTCTTCTTACTTCTTTGTTACAACACCACACACCTATTTATAAGTGGTGTTCACCAACTATCCTTGTTACCACTGACTTGAGCATTGCAGCAATGACCGCATGATTCGCTGCCTCTAGATCATTCTTTAGCTTGGATATTTTAGGTGATAACCAACTGAAATTACTGGAATTTTCCAGCTATATTACCGACATAGATTGCTAGAATTTTCTAGCATTTGCACACATCGGCTTTGGGTTGGATCCCTTGTATTGGGCCGAAGACAAGATTACCTTTTAACAGGTTCCATCGAAAAATGTCAATTCTATCATTTTGAGATGTTTGTTCAAAGGCAGAACAATTAAACGTTTACCAAAGAAAGAAAGCGGAACAACTAATAAAGGCATTGCGATACTTCATTCTCTCCTCTCTCTCTCGCTTCGCTTTGTCTCTCAACCCCCATCCCTCTCCTCTCTCTCTCTCTCTCGCTCCTCCCCCTCTCATCATCTCATGTCAAAATTTTCTCATAATAAATTGCTCAAATCAAAAGCCATGCAATACCAACACAGTGGCAAACTATCCACATTCAATCCACACAAATTACCTAAAAAGAAATCTTTTGCAAAATAGAAACCAAGGTTGATTGACAATAAAGAAAAGCAATATCCATTAAAAAACAAGAACACAATCTCTTTATAAATGAGAAATGAGAAATGAGAAAGTTCAATCCTAATAAAAGCAATATCAATTCCTGTGTACAAGGCTAAAGAAGGTGAATAATGAGAAAGTTCAATCCAAAGAAAATAAAATAAAGGAAAGGTCTTAAGCGCTCTTGACTTCTCCCCTCCTGGGTATACGCTGCCGAAATCACTTACCACCATCTGTGTCTCTCTCCTTTCACCTTCCTTCCTCGTCCTCAAAATACTGCAACAAAGTAAAGGCAAACGATCATCTGACTCCTCTAATACATCAAATCTGTGACATGTAATTAATTTGTAATATGTGACATGTATAATTAGTTTACCTAGAAATTAACTAATTGAGTTATGCAGTTCATGCACTGTCGCATGAGAATGCAACTTTTATCTTCTCAACAGTGCAATCAATAAGATCGTTAGCCGCTGTGACCGACGACCCAAGAGACAGCTTAGCAGTTGGGTCTGAATCAATCAAGAGCTGAAAAGCAACAGTGAGAAGTGAACCACCACCAGAAGAAGAGTCTCCTATACCGGCTCCGTCCGGGAGTATCGCAAACCCAGAAGGAAGAAGGGGAACATGGTCAGGGTCACTCCCATTCAGCACGGCTTTCATTTGAACAATGTCAACTGGTGCCTAAATTACAAAGGAAGCTGTTGGGTCAGTGCAGCTCTCTTGCAGTATCAGCATGTTGCTCTTGCTTGAATTGGCACTCTACAAATTAATTTTATGTTACTTTGTAATTAGTGATGTGAAGAGAGATACATGTAGTTGATTTGAGAAAAAAAAACATAACATAAAAGATAAAGCTACATTTACTAGTAGTAGAGACACGCAATTTTCAGTGTCACGACCATTAGTAATGTGTCCAATCTCTTGAAAAAATCCCGCATAAGAAAGAATATCCCACTGCAAGCACAAGTAGTGATCATCACAATTACAACTGGAACAATTTAATGAGAATAACTGTGTTTCCAGTTTAGCAGATGCTGATCAGCTTTCTATATCTAGCTTCTGATTATTTGTAAAATACATAACCTTCCATCTTGGTGATCTTGTTTTTTTTTTTTCTTTTCTGTGGTTGACACAAAATAAACCTAGATTTTCTCTGGTATTTGTTTCTGTATTAGGTAGGATGTGAAAGTATGTACATTTCCTTTTCCATCCAAGTTAGTTAATGTGGAAATTGTTCTATACATGCTTCTGTTGTCCATTTATGGTATCTTTTAGCAATGGTTCATGTACTTATTTGTTACATTTTTCTGAGATATACGCATAAAAATACTTATTTATAAATAGAAATAAAAATCTCACGCTTCTGCAAAATAAATGTGCTTAATTTGGTTCATGGATTAGATTTAGTAAATTCATTCAAGGAATCAGATGACTATTAATTCAGCTTTAAGATTAGTTCAAGTGTATGTACCTCGCTGCGAGACTTCTCATTGCGGAGAAACTCAAAGACTCTTTTGGGAGGTACTGGAAGACAGAAAGATGCCGCGGCTCTGAGCACAATACCTGCAGGACTTCCGAGATCATCCACACATTTTCGGGTCATCACCCGGACGTCATCAACCCCTATTCCGGACATTGTGGTCCATGTGTGCGTGGTCGATGCACTCACTCCAGCACAGAAGCTAATCACCATTCTTTCAGCCCATTTCAGGACGCTTTTTCTCCTTTCTTGATTTGTGATCACTAATTAACCAGGAATTTAACAAATATAACCAATAAAGGTTAATTAATTTTCATCGAAAAGAATTAGGCTTAATTAACTACCGGACATGCATGAACAGTATATGACCAATATTTTAATGGACTATCCTGTTAGGTAATAGTATGACGCAACATAACAAACTCATGTAAAATTTTGTGCCACATAAATATTAAAGAAATGAATAATGAAAAAGCAAGCCAAATTATTAGAGTAAATGACAAAAAATTACCTCAACTATTGGTGTCACCACATTTTCATACCTGATCTTTTAAAAGTGACAATGTCATACCTCATCTTACGAATTTGTGACAATGTCATACCTTCCGTTACTTGGCCGTTAATTTTTTCAGTTAAATGTTAACGTGGCTTGATTCGGGACCCACTTTTTATTAAAAAATTAGTAAATTATTATTAAAAACTAAATTTTTTTTAATAATATTTTTTAAAATACCTCCTCTCTCTCTCTCTCTCTCTCTCTTCCCATCTTCCTGCAGAAAGAAGAAGAAATAGGAAGAAGGAGGAGGAGGAAGAAGAAGAAGAAGAAAGGAAAAAAAAAAAAAAAAACCCAAATCTGGGTTGCTCCGTGCGGACAGAGAAGAAGAGGAAGAGGAAGAAGGAGGAAGGAGGAGGAGGAAGAAGAGGAAGAAGGAGAAAGGGAAAAAAAAAAAAACCCAAATCTGGGTTGCTCTGTGCGGACAGAGAAGAAGAGGAAGGAGGAGGAGGAGGAGGAAGAAGGAAGAAGAAGGAGGAGAAGAAGAAGAAGAAAGGAAAAAAAAAATACAGAACTGGGTTGCTGCGCGGGGGGCGCACGCAGGGGGAAGCAGGGACGACGAACGCCTTTTTTTTATATTAATATTTAAAAAAAATATTAAATGATTTTTTTTGTTTTTAATAATTTTTTAATAGAAAATGGGCTCCAAATCAAGTCACGTCAGCATTTAACTGAAAAATTAACGCCAAACTAACGGAAGGTATGACATTGTCACAAATTTGTAAGATGAGGTATGACATTGTCACTTTTAAAAGATCAGGTATGAAAGTGTCTTGACACCCATAGTTGAGGTAGTTTTTTTGTAATTTACGCAAATTATTATTACCTCCAACATCACCAGTAGGGATGCCAGAAGCCATTGCACTAGCAAGACGTTCGCATTGACGGTCCAAGGTAGCAACCCATCGTTTTGCGCCAAATGCATGGCCGGAGCTAACCAGCTGCTTGTAGAGGTGGTGAATACCTCTGTCATCCACTTCATCAGCATGCTCAACCCATGTAACCTAAGGCAGCAAAATTTATCATTAGATGAAATTAATGTACCCTGTAAAAATTGGGCCTTAAAATATCCCATTAAAGTGAAACATGTATGATATGTATGTATAGTGTGTTGTATACCTTCGAATTCCCATTTGGCATTTCTTGAATTAGGCATCCTGAGGGCCTTCTTTGACAAGATTTGAGTGCAGGATTAGGGCGCAAGTTGTCCAAGGAAACATCAACCACAGCCCAGGTGCCATCGGCATGCTGTTTGCAGTACCTCACGTAATAACTCTCACGAGTTGGAACAAGTGGTGAAGGAACTTGGAATTCTGCCGTCATCTACCAAACCACAAACAGCATTTTAATAAAAAAATAGGTGTCACAAAAAACTAAACAATTAACGACAAAACAAGAAGAGCTGAAGTTGAACTTTGAGGGGAAAATATATATATATACCACTTGCAACGCTCCATTGTAACTTCCAGCCACGCCAGTTGATAGGACTTCAAGGGTCAGAGCTCTTGAGACAATCCCAGAAAATACAGTCGACCACTGATTCTACACGTTACAAAATTCACACAAATAATAATGTGGGTTCATGCGATTCTTTCCTTCAAAGGTGTTATTAATACAACGATATAAATACACAAATGAAGACATACGTAAATGTCTAATAGAGTTGGCAGGCTTACCACATCCATGAGAATCTCAACAAGTTTCATGTGGTTCATAATTGTTGAATTATAAGTATTTGAGCTGAAAAGTTTTAGAATAAGTTTTTTGTTTGAATTGGTGTATTCACTTGTGCAGAATGAGGCAAAGTGTAAATGTCTAGTTTTGTAAAAGGGCCACGAGTGCCATGTGTTGTTAGATCCATGAAATTAGAAAGATGTGTGTCTAGGATGAAATGTAGAGGTTCATGTGGTCCCAAGTTAAGGACCTTCAGTTAATGTAAAAGCACGTTAGTGCTCCTTTCTGAACAGAGAAGAAATATTCCTCTGCAAATTTTCTGCAGAGAAGAAGAACAAAGAAACCATTCGTTTCCTCCAGTCTTTCGTTCATCATTTTGTTATTTTCTGTTTAGCTCCATCTACATCAAATTCTCATTGATTCCAGAAACACTAACATGGCCTCAGAGCCTGGTTGGATTTAACAATCTGGGCGTAAATCTGTGAAGTTATCGAGCTCAATCAAAGCTTTTTTGAAACTCTGTGAAGGTTGTCGATTCAGATCAAAACCATGTCTGGATCTGGAGGCTCGGAAGTGAGGACTCCAATCTTCTCCGGTGAGAACTACGAGTTCTGGAGAATCAAAATGGTGACAATCTTTAAATCACATGGGTTGTGGAATCTGGTGGAGAAAGGAGTTAAAACGTCGGATCCGAAGAAGAAGAAGTCTGAAGGATCGTCGGAGGATGATGGAGATGAAGAAATGTCAGCTGTGTTGATGCAAGACGCAAAGGCTTTGGGAATAATTCAGAATGCAGTCTCGGATCAAATCTTCCCTCGAATCGCCAATGCCGAGTCATCGAAGATGGCATGGGATTTGTTGTATGGAGAGTATCATGGTGGTGATCAGGTACGATCTGTGAAATTGCAGAATCTTAGAAGAGAATTTGAATATGCTAGGATGCGAGATGATGAGTCTTTGTCTAGCTATCTTACACGGTTGAATGATCTAATCAATCAGATGAGAACATTTGGTGAATCTTTGTCGAATGAGAGACTAGTGCAGAAGGTCCTGATAAGTCTAAGCAAACCTTATGATTCTATCTGTTTGGTTATAGAAAATACAAAGTGTTTAGAGACTGTGGAATTGCAGGAAGTAGTTGCAATCCTAAAGAGTCAAGAACAACGGTTTGATTTGCATATGGTTGATGCAAATGAGAGAGCATTCTCTTCACTCTCTGTGAATCCAAAGGAGCAGAACAAGAGTGGTGGTCATTCGAGTTCATTTAGAACTCAGAGAAATTGGAATTCTAAAGGCAAGAAATGGGAATCAAAATCCAAATTTCAGCAGAAATCTCCTCTGCATAATTATCAGAGTGCAAATGCACCTCAGTCTGTGGGCCAGGAGGTTGCAAAGCCTCAGTGCAAAGTATGTTCTAAGTATCATTTTGGTGAGTGTAGATACAAAGGGAAACCAAAGTGTTTCAACTGTGATAAATTTGGGCATTGGGCTAGGGAGTGCAATGTAGGCAGGTCAGTGCAAAAGGCAAATAATGCAAGTCAACTGGAGATGACAGGAAATCTGTTTTATGCAAACAACACTGTCACAGAACCAAAGGTGAATGGAGAGTGGTATGTAGACAGTGGTTGTAGCAATCACATGACAGGAAATGTCGATTTGCTTGTTGAGGTTAGAACCAATGTGGCTGGTAAAGTTCAAATGCCAACTGGAGATCTTGTGAATGTTGCAGGAATGGGATCTTTAGTTATTGATACAAATAAAGGGAGAAAATATGTTAGAGAAGTAATGTATCTTCCCGGGTTAAAGGAGAACTTACTCAGTGTTGGTCAGATGGATGAACATGGATACTTCTTGGTGTTTGGAGGTGGAATGTGCAATGTGTATAATGGTCCATCACTAGAATGCTTGGTTATGAGAGTGAAAAAGAAAGTGAATAGGTGTTATCCACTGACTTTGTTCTCTGAGAATCAAATGGCGCTGAAAGCGAGTGTTACTCACTCCACTGAGATTTGGCACAGGAGATTTGGACATCTACATTTTGGTGGTCTCAAACAATTGAGAGACAAGGAAATGGTACATGGTTTGCCACAGCTTGCAGATTACAATGGAGTATGTGAAGGATGCCAATTTGGTAAACAGCACAGAGAAGAATTTCCTAGAAATCAAGTGTATAGAGCAACTGCTCCACTTGAATTGGTTCATGTCGATTTGTGTGGACCTATGAAGACTGAGTCACTTGCTGGAAATAAATATTTCATGCTGCTGATAGATGATTTTACCAGAATGGTTTGGGTCTATTTCTTGAGATATAAGTCAGATGTTTTCAACTGTTTTAAGAAATTCAAAGCTATGGCAGAATTACAAAGTGGTTTCAAGATTAAGACATTGAGAAGTGACAGAGGAGGGGAGTTCAAGTCTGCAGAATTTGATCAGTTCTGTGAGAAAGAAGGATTACAAAGGCAGCTTACTCTTGCATATACTCCACAACAAAATGGAGTAGTGGAAAGAAAGAACAGAACAGTGATTGAAATGGCCAAATCTATGTTGCATGAGAAGAGGATGCCATACTCCCTCTGGGCAGAAGCTGTGCATACATCTGTATACATTCTGAATAGATGCCCCACAAAGGCCTTAAACAACATTACACCTTTTGAAGCTTATTCTGGTAGAAAACCAGGAATAGCTCATCTGAGAGTATTTGGATCTCTGTGTTATGTTCATGTTCCAAGTGAACAGAGACATAAACTTGAACCAAAAAGTCTAAAAGGAGTATTTGTGGGATATGCAACTTGTGAGAAGGGGTATAGGGTATTTGATCCATTATCTAAGAAGCTGTTATTGTCAAGAGACATTGTATTTGATGAAGAAGCTGTCTGGAATTGGGAAGAGAACTCAGGGTCAACAATTCTTAATACTGGAAGTTTCATGCACAGTGATACAAGCACAGAAAGTAATGACAGGATGGTGTTGTCCCCTACATCACCTATTCTATCTCAATCTAGAAGAGCTCTTAATAGTGAAGACTATGAATCTGAATCAAGGTCACCTATCTTAGGTGAATCTTCAAGCATGTCAAATGTAATTGAAGGTCAAAATCAAGCATTCGATAATACACCTTTGAAATGGAGAAATCTGAATGATGTATTGGCTCAATGTAATATGTGTATCATGGATCCAGAGAAGTATGAGGATGCCAAACAAGATGAGTCTTGGTTAAAAGCTATGGAGGATGAGCTGTTTATGATTGAAAAGAATAGCACCTGGAAGCTTGTTGACAGACCAACTAAAAAGCCTGTTATAGGGGTTAAATGGGTTTACAAAACCAAATTAAACCTTGATGGTTCAGTGTTGAAGAATAAAGCCAGGCTGGTGTCAAAAGGCTATGCACAAAAGCCTGGTTTGGACTACAATGAGACTTATGCACCGGTTGCTAGGTTGGACACCATTAGAACCTTAATAGCTTTGGCTGCACAAAAGAGCTGGAAACTGTATCAACTAGATGTGAAATCGGCTTTTTTGAATGGAGTTCTACAAGAAGATGTCTATGTTGAGCAGCCTGAAGGTTTTGTAGTAAAAGGCAAGGAAGAAATGGTGTACAAACTTCATAAGGCCCTCTATGGTCTAAAACAAGCTCCGAGAGCTTGGTATGGAGAGATCGACAGTTATTTCTCACAGTGTGGTTTCAAGAAAAGCTTGAGTGAACCAACACTGTATATAAAAGCAAGGGGAGAAGATATTCTGATTGTCTCTATCTATGTAGACGATATTGTTTACACTGGCAGTTGCAAACCAATGCTAGATGAGTTCAAAGAAGATATGAAAATGAAGTATGAGATGACAGATTTAGGTCTCCTTCACCACTTCCTTGGGATGGGAGTGATACAAACTGATTCCTGCATCTTCATTAATCAGAAGAAGTATGCTAGCTCTTTACTGAGCAAATTTGGTTTAAATGAAGCAAAGACTGTCTCAACCCCTCTGGTAGCTACTGAAAAACTGTCTAAAGATGATGGAAGTGGATCTGCAAGTGATGAATTGTATAGGAGCATTGTGGGAAGCCTTCTATATCTCACTGCTACAAGGCCGGATATAATGTATGCAGCTAGTTTATTGGCAAGGTACATGCACTGTCCTACCAACAAACACTATGGGACTGCAAAGAGAGTACTCAGATACATCAAGGGAACTCTGGATTATGGTTTGGAGTATGTGAAAGGAAGAAAATCATGTTTAATTGGCTTCTGTGATAGTGATTGGGGAGGTTCATTGGAAGACAGCAAAAGCACATCAAGATATGCATTTTCTTTTGGCAGTGGTGTGTTCTCTTGGGCTTCAGTCAAACAAAATTGTGTGGCATTGTCCACAGCAGAAGCAGAGTACATAAGTGCATCCGAAGCCACAGCACAAGCAATATGGCTGAGATTTGTCTTGGAAGATTTTGGAGAATTACAAATTGTAGCCACTCCTCTTCACTGTGACAACACATCTGCCATTGCTATCACAAAGAATTCTGTGTTCCATCAAAAGACAAAACACATTGATAGGAGGTATCACTTCATTAAGGATGCACTGCAAGAAGGAATCATTGATTTGATGTACTGTCCCACTGAAGAACAAATAGCAGATATCTTCACAAAACCTTTGGCTAAGGATCGGTTCAATTTTCTCAGGGATATGCTTGGTGTGAAATCAGCTCAACACTTAAAGGGGAGTGTTGAATTATAAGTATTTGAGCTGAAAAGTTTTAGAATAAGTTTTTTGTTTGAATTGGTGTATTCACTTGTGCAGAATGAGGCAAAGTGTAAATGTCTAGTTTTGTAAAAGGGCCATGAGTGCCATGTGTTGTTAGATCCATGAAATTAGAAAGATGTGTGTCTAGGATGAAATGTAGAGGTTCATGTGGTCCCAAGTTAAGGACCTTCAGTTAATGTAAAAGCACGTTAGTGCTCCTTTCTGAACAGAGAAGAAATATTCCTCTGCAAATTTTCTGCAGAGAAGAAGAACAAAGAAACCATTCGTTTCCTCCAGTCTTTCGTTCATCATTTTGTTATTTTCTGTTTAGCTCCATCTACATCAAATTCTCATTGATTCCAGAAACACTAACAATAATAACAACTGCACTCTCACGCGAAGCTTCAGTTTTGAAGCCGTTTTGTTTTGGCCTGACTTCACGAGGGAATGTTCTGATGTACTCATCTTCATTGAGTACGGTGGTGCTGCCATCAAGGCTAGTCATCCACAAGGGTTCACCCATTTGGGCCATTCTGATGAGTTCATCCATAGCTGCAACGCCAAGCTCAATCATCATTGGCTTGTCTGCTTCACTTGATGCACTGATTGACCTCAGAAGGTCTCCAGCACCATACATCTCACCGGCCATGCTTGACTAAACCCCAAAGCTCCCACCCCAAGATCAAGTGGACTGAGGGAAGGAAAATGAGAAGAATTAGGTTCCCAATGGTTTGCCTACATAACGCTGATATACGGTCAGTCTGAACAATAAAGGAATAAGTTATCAATTTGGCGACTTGTCACGTGTCACGTGTCACGAATCTAGAACGTATATGTAACATTCGACGTATCTGACAATAAAACGTTATCTGAATTTGTTATACCAAAATAAGTAAAATATCCACCAAATAATAAATGTCACAAGCTTAAAATCTGAGTTTCATATTTGTTCTTCAAAGTCATTATCTAAGCCTATGAGACGATATGAAGAACGCAAGTCATGATTCAAGGGTTTTCTAGTCTTTTCATGTCTAGGGTTTTGATAAAGAATGGGCCTTACAGCAGGTCCAATCTTATTTCTATACGAATAAGAATGAATTTTCTATTACTTCCCCACTCTTAGTACATAATATTGTTTTTTTTTAATTTTAAAATATTACTTTCCTAATTTTCTAAAAAAATATTACTTCATATTTCTATTAAGTTAAAGACTTTGTAAGTTACATCTTTGTCAGTCCTTAGATGACACGCCCCGATCCCAATATCTTTAAATATCATGATAGGTATGTGCTGGCCGACACTTAAAGGTGACGAAACCATTTTATACATGCATACGAATGAAAATATGTGATAAAAAAGAAATATACGAATGCAGAACCGTGTTCAGAGCATACAACTACTCAAGAATAATGTGAAAGAATTATTATAAAAAGGTATGAATAAAGGAACGGGTCCTAGACTTAAAGATCCTTATGCGAAATTGCCATGATGTCGGGACTGTATGCCTCGATTCTAATTCCTAGGGGGCGCAACACAAAAGGTGAGTGAACCAAAGTTTATAATAATAATACTAATAATAATAAGAAAATCGTTTTCTTTCTAAACATACTAATCCCCTATTTTGAAAACGCATATATATATAATACTACATATTAGTTTTCCGAAAACTCTACTTGCCATGAAAACGTTCATCAAATCAGTACATATGAAACCGTGCTTAGAAATGAATATAGCCGCCCGAAGGTAAATCCATAAAACCTCTTTAAATCCCATCAATGCTATACTCTCTAGGGGTATCATAGTCGCTTGAAGGTAGTATCTGTCTATCACTCGAAGGTGAAGCTTTACGACACTAGGTTATGCCAGTGAAGAAACATAGTAGACCCCATCACCCGAAGATGAAGTTGTACGACTCTGGGTTATGCTAAAGAACAAACATATAACATCACACACCGACACTAACCATGGCTAGTAGGATGTCCGACACAGCTTTCGCCAGTGAAGCTGGGGGTATGGCATAAATATCCTTAACTGTGTCCTATGGTCGTAGATGTCTACATACCCGTGTTGTGTGGATGTGTTGTATGATAACCCACTAAATACATACTGAAAAAATACCTCAAAATCTCATATTCAATCACCAGAGCTCAAAAGCTCAAAGCCTCATCTCATAAATCCATGATAGCTCATATTCATAAATTTGTAAAATAGATCACATTCGAATGCCATAGAATTTCATATACGAACATCCAAATATTCATAACCTTTCATAAAACATAAATTTGAGAAATCATAAATATTTCGTAAAAACAATTTAAATAAATCGTAAATAATGCATTAACGTAAAATCAAGAAATCATGCTTTTCGTGAATGCAACCTAATGTTTTATAAAAACCATGCAAGTTAAGAAGGGGTCCACTCACAAGTATTCCATTGACTGAGAGCCACTCGAACTAGCGAGGATGGTGTCACTTCCCATAGACACACCTAACCACAAACAGGGACCATTTAGTAAAACTCTATTGAAATGGTCGAATTTGGAAAAACGGACAGTGGATTCAAATTTGGCACGTCGAAAAACCTAAGGAGGGACCTCGGTTCCCCCCACGCGGCGTTGCACAAGCTGCCATGGGGCTGCGACCCAGAAGGCCACGGTGGCCGGAAACCCAATTTTCGAACCAACTCCAAAAAGTACCAAATTTTACAAGAATGTATAGCTTGTCAAGGGGAAGAACTTTCATACCTAGGCTGAAGTTCAATTCGATCGGGAAACGCCTGAAAACCACCTTGATCTGTTGAAAAACCCTAAAATGGGTGTTCTACGATTTGTTGAATTTGCAGTTCCATGGCCCCTAAACGTGTTTGGCCTTTGATATATGCCTTAAGGGGAGTTTAACAAGGGTGGTGGTCGACGGTGGTGCTTGTAGAAATGATGAATCACCGCTTTGCACCCATAAAAACCGAGTAAGATTTAGGTGGAAATGGAAGAAGAGTTGATGTAGAGTTGTTTCCAGGTGGTGGGTGGCTACAAATCGCAGAAAAAATCGACGAAATCTTGTCGAAAAATGGCGCCAGGAACGAACTCAAGGAACCGGGTCGTGATGGGCAAACGGGTTGAAGAGGGGTTTGGTATGCTAGGCTCTCTTTTCTCTCATTTCCCTCATTTATTTCTTTTCTGATTGGGTAGCATCTCCCCTTTCTTTCTCATGATTGGTCGTCTCTCCTTCCTTCCCCCTCATTTCTCTTCTCTTCTTTCCATCACAGCCACACACTTGGCTTCCAAATTGTTGCTTCAGCAAATTTGGACCCCTCTAGATAATGGTCAAATGATCATTTCGCCCCTATCTTTGCTTGTTCATAACTCTTTCGTTATAACTCCAAATTACATTCCGTTTGTGCCCATACGTTTGTAACGACTAATACTACCAGAATACGCCAAGAAAACAAATCTTACGTGACATGACAAGGCGGTCAACAAAAGTCAAAACGTTTTCGCCGTGAAGGGCATTTTCATAAATTCACGCTTTAAAATTATAAAAACCGTAATATTTAGGGACAAGTCGTTACATTAGAGCACATTTGGATGAATAAAGATTTAACAGAACTTTTCAAGAAGCTTCGTTTCTCCAGGTTCGTGTAATGCAATCTAACCCTAAGCGTGATGCCTAGAAAACTATTGGTGTGATGTCAGTTAAACATGCCAGTTCGTTGTGGTTTCCTCCATTCGTTTTTTATATTCCCGTTGTTTTTCTTTCTACAAATCATACGGTCATCAAGACTTAGTCTAATAGACATTCATTTTTTCCATTGAAAAGTGCATCACAATTTGTGGGTATGGATATTTTTGTCGTATGTATGTGTGCGTGGGCCCGCGCATTGTCTCAAATGGTTCATGGCAAACAATATGGTGAAAACTTTTCAACTTGACTTATTGTTTTCACATTTTCTTGCTAGATATAGTTCAGAAAGGTCATCGTTTTTATGAGATGAGACAGAGTTTGTAGATACATTAATTGTAACATTACTTCCAAGAATTCACAGCATGAAATAAATACAAAGCACTGCTGACAATATTACATATGCATGTTGAACCAGAACCTAGCAACAAGCCTTCCTGTCTAATTATAAAAGCCGCATTTATTCCAATTATTAAGTGTCATGGAGGACTAAGAGTCAACGAGGTTTAGAGAGGTTCATATATATTTCCATTTATTAAGTGTCAATCAGTGAGTTTTCTTGCTGCACAAAAGTATGTACAATTTAAATATTACGTTGCAGATGCTCAAAATGTGTAATTAATTAATGGAATAATCTTTATATCTGTTGATGTGATGCCTACATTAAAATGGACTGGAAGAGGCAAAAAAAAATCAGGTTAAATGATCAAATGTTGTCGGACAATTATCAAACTCAGCTAGAATCATACATTTAGACATGATCTGTACTCATTTGATAAATAGTTCTTAATTGATTGCTTGATAATAAATAGCAAGTTACATAGAATATATATCTTCGCAATCTAAAAAACCAGCGGCACGTGAAATCATTGGATTACCTAATTTATCCACATATAGTATTAATTTAAGTGTTTTTCAGCTTAAAATTCGTCATGTTTGAGATAATTTCCTCCCAACTAAGATTAAGCTTCTTCGCTCATCTAGGAGACTAGCATTAATTGCTTGGTTTTTTTTTCATAGTAAAAATGGGAGGAAGCAAACCCCTTGGCTGATCCTTATCCCAACTCCCCTACCTTCCCGAACCACTTGAACTATGCTACGTTTTTATCAACAACTTGTACTTAGGGTATTAAATACCTTGTGCATTTGGGATTATAAAACTGCTTTTTTTCTACACGGGTGCATTGCATTGAAATACACCAGCATATAAGATGTATTAGCGTTTGAGTAGTTAGATTGTAACTTTCAAAATCCAATTGCTCAATGCAAGGTTACATCTCAAACACTGATGCGTTGCACAACTTTTGCCGTAATAAACAGCTTAAGTCATAAGCCGCGAATACCAACAAAGGCAAACAACCCACAATCATTCAACACAAATTACTTAAAAAAGAAATTTCTTAAAATAAAACCATACTTTTAAAACCTTTTTCAAAAAAGAAACCCTGAACGTTTGACCATAAAGAAAAGCAATATCCATTCCAAAACCCTAATCTTGAGTACAAGGTTAGGGGTCGAAAATGAGAGAGTTCAATAAAAGCAAAAACAAAAAATTAATAAGGTCTCAAGCGCTTAATTTGCCTTTAACATAGTTCGACGAAGTCAATACCCGAACCCCTAATCTCTTTATAGATTATACAAAAAGATCACGTAGGGTGCGCTCTTGACTTCTCCCCTCCTGGGTATAAGCTGCCGAAATTCCTTACCACCATCTGTGTCTCTCATTTCACCTCCCTTCCTAGTCCTCAAAATATTGCAACAAAGTAAAGGCAAACGATTATTTGACTAATATTACACACCAAATATGTGACATGCAATTAACTTAATTGTAACATGTGCAATGTATAATTTGATTACCTATAGAAATTAACTAATTGAGTCATGAAGTTCACGCATTGTCGCATGACAACGCAGCTTTGATCCTCTCAACAGTGCAAGCAATAAGATTGTTAACTGTTGCAACCGACCCGAGAGACAGCTTAGCAGTTGGGACTGAATCAACCAAGATCTGAAAAGCAACAGTGAGAAGGGAACCACCACCAGAGCCAGAGTCTCCAATGCCGGCTCCATCCGGGAGTATAGCAAACCCAGAAGGAAGAAGGGCAACATAGTCAGGGTCACTCCCATTCAGCACCACATTCATGGCAACAATGTCAACTGGTGCATAAATCACAAAGGAAGCTGTTGGGTCAGTGCAGCTCTCTTGCAGTATCAGCATGTTGCTCTGGCTTGAATTGGCACTCTACAAATTAATTTTATGTTACTATGTCAATTGTTATGTGAAGAGCAAGAAATATACTTAATTAGGGAAAATTATTATAAAACATAAAGCTACATTTACTCGCAGTAGAGACACGCAATTCCCAGTGTCGCGACCATTCGCAATGTGTGCCATCTCTTGAACAATTCCCCCATTCGAAAGAATATCCCACTGCAAGCATAAGTGACCATCACAATTACTCAATTAGAAGAATTTTGGGCGGATAAATGTGCGCTTTCAGTTTAATTAGCTGATTGTTTGTAAAAACCAAAATTCCATCTTGGTTTTTTTTTCCTTTCCTTTTTTTCGGCTGAGGTTGACACAAAATAAGCCTGGGTTTTCTGTGGTATTTGTTTCTATATTAGCCTTATTAGGTGGGATGTGACAAATATGCTTTTGATCTTCCATAGAGATTACTTACTGTGCAAATGGTGTCTGTGTATGCTAGTCCGTATATGGTATGTGTTAGTAATGGTTCATGTACTAGTCCTGTTACATTTTTCTGAGACACATGCATGGTAATATTTATTTATAATTTGGAGTATAATTCTCAGGCTTCTGCAAAATGTAGGTACGCATTAATTTGGGTCCTGTATTAGATTTGGTAAATTTATTCCAAGAATCAGAGCACAACTAATTGAGTTTGAAGACTAGTTGAAGTGTCTGTACCTCGCTGCGAGAGTTCTCATCGTGGAGAAACTCAAAGACTCTTTTGGGAGGAACTGGAAGCCAGAAAGATGTGGCGGCACTGAGCACAATACCTGGAGGCCTTCCGGGATCATCCACGCTTTTTCGGGTCATCACCCGGACATCATCAGCACCGGTTCCGGACAGTGTGGTCCATGTGTGAGTGGTTGATGCACTCACTCCAGAACAGAAGCTAATCACCATTCTTTCAGCCAATTTTAGCATGCTTTTTCTCCCTTCTTGATTTGTAATCACTAATTAACCATGAACATAACAAATATAAACAATTAGGGTTAATGAATTTATATCGAAAATAATTAGGCTTAAATTAACATGTGGGCATTAACGGATTATGCCATTTTCGAGATGCGTAATCTTTTAATAGACTATCTTGTTAGTGAATACCACAACGTAGCATAATAGCCCCATGCAAAATTAGTGCCTTATACCATTCACTGAAAATATTACAAATGAAAAATGAAATAACAAACTAAATTGTTATTACCTCCAACATCACCAGTAGGGATGTTTGATGCCATTGCACTAGCTAGACGTTCGCATTGCCGGTCCAAGGTGGCAACCCATCGTTTCGCGCCAAATGCATGGCCGGAGCTAACCAGCTGCTTATAGAGGTTGTGAACACCTCTTTCATCCACTTCAGCATGCTCAACCCATGTAACCTGATGCACCAAAATTTTATCAATTGATGAAATATATTTGCTTTAAAATTTTGGCCATAATTAAATGTCACATGAAAGTGAAACACGCATTATATACTGTTTAATTGTATACCTTTGAATATCCATTTGGCATTTCTTGAATTAGGCATCCCGAGGGCCTTCTTTGACAAGATCTAGGCGCAGGATTGGGGCGCAAGTTGTCCAATGAAACATCAACCACAGCCCAGGTGCCATCGGCATGCTGTTTGCAGTACCTCACATAGTAACTCTCACGTGTTGGAACAAGTGGTGAAGGAACTTGGAATTCTGCCGTCATCTACCAATTAATCACAAACAGTATTTTAATGCAAGAATATATGTGGCACGAAATCTAAACAATTCATGATAAAAAAAGGAGAGCTAAAATTGAAATTTGAGGGGAAAATTTACATACCACTTGCAAGGCTCCATTGTAATTTCCAGCCACGCCAGATGATAGGACTTCAAGGGTCAGAGCTCTTGACACAATCCCAGAAAACACAGTCGACCATTGATTCTACACGTTATAAAATCACAAGTAATAGTTAGGGTTCATGTGATTCCTTAATTCAAAGACGTTATTAATTTTTTTTAATAGAACAATATGATGACATTAATGAAGACACGTATGTAAATGTGTAATGGAGTTGTTAAGCTTACCACATCCATAAGAATCTCAACAAGGTTAATGTGGTTCATGATAACAACTGCACTCTCACGTGAAGCTTCAGTTTTGAAGCCGTTTTGTTTTGGCCCGATTCCACGAGGGAATGTTCTGATGTACTCATCTTCATTGAGTACGGTGGTGGTGCCATCAAAGCTTGTCATCCACAAGGGTTCACCCATTTGGGCCATTCTGACGAATTCCTCCATAGCTGCAACAGCAAGCTCAATTATCATTGGCTTGTCTGCCTCACTTGGTGCACTGATTGACCTGAGTAGGTCTCCAGCACCATACATCTCACCGCCCATGCCTGGCTGACCACCAAAGCTCCCAACCCCAAGATCAACTTGACCACGGGAAGGAACAGAAGAAGACATGAGAGGGTAGGTTCCTAATGGTTTGCCAACGTACTTCGCAGCTATCGCTGATATACTATCAATCTGAACAATAAAGGAAATAAGTTATCAATCTGGCGACATATCATTTGCCACGAATCTGAAACATATATGTAACATTCTGCGCATCTGCCAGTAGAATGTTATCCTAATTTGTTATATTAAAATAGGTAAAATATCCACCAAATAATAAATGTGTTTGATATTTTCTTGATCTTTAATTTTCTCTACCTCTTCTCGTAATCGAGCATTTTCGAGTCTCAGATGGTGTTCGTCGAAAGACATCTCCCCTAGAGCTGTTGGGCCGCCACAATTGGGGCATGAGGCATTACCTAGCGCTTCTCTGTACCTCATGTTATCAGCACGGAGCTTTTCGTTTTCGTTCCGAAGTTGTGTGTTCTCATGCCGCTCATGCTGAGTCTGTAATGCAGCATTAGCAGCAAACAAAAACAGTCAATTAGTAGCTTCAACAAAAGAAAATTTAAAAAAGACAAAGTTTGAGTATTCCAAAGCCCTTATTAAAGATATTTCATGAGCAAATATATACCTTCATTTGGGTGCGCTTGTTTTGAAACCAAAATTTGACTTGTAATGGTTCCAAACCTAATTCCCGGCTCAGTTCCTTCCTCTGTTTGTCATCTGGGTGGGGACATTCCTTGAAAAAACTAAATAAAACAACCAAAATAAGACTAATTCAAAGGTGAACTAAAAGATTTCGAGCAACTGCTTAACAAAAGCTTGTTTAGGAGGTTTGAGACTAATTAATAAATATTACTTACGCTTCCATCTCTTGGATCTGATGCTGAGTGTGGCGGTGATAACGCTTCTTTTTGGGTCGAGGGTTTTCTTGGTCATCGCCGGAACCGCCCTCAGGGTTGTCGCTGCCGGATTTGTTAGCACTGTCGAAGTCATCATCTCGGAACCGAGGAATGTCGCTTTCAGAGGTGTTTGGAGCCATGTCTAGCGGGTGCAGATTACCGGCGTCCATCATGTTTGGCTGGAACATATCCAGAGATCTTTAAGATTTTGATTTTTTTCCCAAGGGCTTAGCAAGCTTATGGTTTTTCAATCTAATAACAACAGAATGGAAAAATGTATCCACTCAAAAGGAAAGAAAAAAATACAGTACGCATCTCCTATATAGTAGTTTCTTAGCACACGCTGACCTGTGTATTTGGTCAATACTAAAATATTCTTTGAAAAAATGAACAAGAAAACGCGTTGAACTTAGATCTCTGTGCCTGTGTTTGAAGTGGAAAACCATTCCAACTTTTTTCTAATACCGAGACGGATTTTGCCACAAGAGAATTTTTGGACTATCTGAGTAGTCAAACCCATCTTACGTTATAAAATTAATTAATTAAAATGTTAAAATACGGAGATGAAGAGGGATAAGGGAAAAAAAAACTAGGAAAATGGATCTTGACGTACTGATTGATAAAATCCACTTGTTAATTTTTCTCTTGGTTCAGAAATCACTTATTTTAGATAAATAGCCGAATCATTGGAAAAAATTAGATCTAATTTGCCTGAAAAGCAAAGGCGTAGATTTGTAAATTAGTATACCAGTTACACAACAAACTCGAATTTAAGCACACTGACCTGGCCAAGTGTGAGTCCTGAAGTTGACGCAAATCCAGTAATGTTCCCATTGCTTCCCATCATAGAAGGCATGTTTCTTGCCGGAATCATAAGCCCGGCCGGCATACTTCAAGACCAAAAATACTCAAAAGAAACCTAAATTTTTAATTTGTGCGGATTAGTTTCTTAGTTTATATAGGAGGTTTGAGGCTGATTTGGTTTTTTTGTGACAGTGATCTAGACAGAGGGACTAATGTGAAAATTTTCAGGTGAAAAAACAAAGAGACAGAGAGAAGACAAAATGAGGTTTTGTCACACGGTTCAATTTTGCACTTGGTGATGAAATGGGAGTGTGAGTATATGAAGAGATTAAGATTAAAGGGGTCGACGATTTCAATACGGCTTGAGTCTTCACAAAAAAAAAAAGAAAAGAAAAAAAAAAGAAAAATAAATAAATCGATCGATCTAAACCAAACACATAACGCACACGAATATATCTCGGGAGTAATCCAAACTGTAACAACCCAAGTTTCTCCTTATATTTTCTGGTCTTGCCCTAGCTGCACAAAAAGCCAAATTAATGTTAAGAAAAACTCAAAAAAAAAAAAATTGTAAGAAGCGTTATAAATACCGAGAAGATAGAAGCCTGTCGCACAAAAATTAAAAAAGAAAATGAGAAGTTTAGGGCATGCGAAAATCTAGGGTGGAAGAATATGTACCTATAAATGTATGATGTTGTGTATCTGCACCTGATCAAAAGCCCTAAAGAGCGAGGCGCTATAGATCTGGTTTTGGGCTTAACCTGGTGCTGGGAAACCACTGTTTGGTGTCCCAAAAGTGGTTTTCCGGCGTACGGATTTTGGTGTGTAAGATATATATATATGTTGTGAATTCTGGAGTAGTTAAAGGTTTTGGAAGTTGGAGAAGGTGAAGGAAAAGGAGGAGAAGATGAGGAAGAAGAAAGGGAAGTGGTTTTAGGAAATAGAGAAAGCGAGGAAGGAGAAAGGGGGGGGCAGAGGTAGTAATTGCAGAGCGTATTGAGAGGTTGCAATTGCATTTAATAGTGGGAGAGAAAGGTGTAATTGCTATACGAGAGAGAATGAGAGAGAGAGACATATATAGAGAGAGAGTTTAATTTTCTGCTAGGAAATGTATGTATGCAATGGATGACGGCTACCCAACTGTATTTTGTTTTTCTCCCAATCTATTTGCTACTGCCTAGTATTTGAATTTTTACCACCCAATAATCCTATACAAATTTATATCCAAATCTTTTCCAACAGTGCTTACTTTCCCTATGAACTAGAGAACATGCTTTCTAACTGGATTATCTACAAATTGTTGGTGATCTTGGTTATTGGTGTATGGTGTTTGCATGCTGGGAATAATTCAATAGTTCTTGATTTCTCGTGTACTGATACATAAAATGTAAAGATGTATGAGCACAATTGATATGAAATAGTACTGAGTAGATATGCAATTGTTAACACCAGTGCAGGCGTTTGGAAGTTCTGATAGGCAATGTTGAGAATTAAGCTGCCTACAAGCTTCGGACTTAGTCTGCAGAAGCTAATCCTGCAGATGAAAACGAAGGAAGCTGAGAAGTTTGAAGATTGAAGAACTTGCTAAAATTGGAAGGAGCCGTTGAGCTTGAATTGCAACGGCTAGTTTCCTGTCTTCTTTTAGAATGTTTACAGCTGTTAGTTTTTGTCTTAATCAAATGTACTAGGTTTTCTTTCACCCGTCCAGATGGATGGATGATATCCTCTGGTGCTCTTAGTGGCCGGAGAAGAGTACTATCTACCTAGAATGTAGGATGGTTGTTTTTGACCAGCTTTTATATATATTCTGCCATTGTAATTTGTTTGATATATCAATATACAAAAACACACAGCTTTCTCTTCCTCTCACTACTCTCTCGAGATAGCAGATTCCTTGAAACAATTTTGTTCAAAGTTTCTATCTTTTATCAAAATACTGAAATCAACATGATGCCTGGTACCATTTCAAACATGGTATCAGAGCCTTTGGTCTGATTCCGAAGAGGGGTGATACTGTGAAAGAGATCCAACTCCAAGAAAACTCAGAAAGCCTAAAGGTGGTTCTTTTATTGTGACTCTTTGTTTTCTAGCTCAAGAAATGGCTGGATCGAGCACATCCGGTGGTGATTTACGAACACCACAGTTTAATGGATCAAACTACGATTTTTGGGCCATTAAAATGGAAACCATCCTCATAGCCTACGATCTATGGGATGTGGTTGAAGCTGGGTTACCTGAACAACAAACTCCCAGAGAAGAAGGCTCTGAGGAAGAAGGAGAAAATGAGGCGGAACACATTCCGGTTGAAGCTCCTGTTGCTTCAAAGGAGGAGAGGATCAAGAATGCCAAGGCATTGAGTCTCATCCAAAGTGCAATCACTGATGAGCTCTTTCCCAGAATCCGAAATGAGAAGACTGCAAAGGGTGCCTGGGAAATCTTGAGAAGAGAGTTCAGAGGAGATAAAAAGGTAAGAGCTGTGAAATTACAAGCCATTAGAGCAGATTTTGAATATTTAAGAATGAATGATGTTGAATCTCTGGATGACTATTTGGCTCGGTTCTTTGAGATAGTAAACAACCTGAAATCTCTAGGAGAAGATGTAACAGAAAAAAGGATTGTTCAAAAGCTGTTGATGAGTCTAAATAGGAAATACAAGTCCATAGTGTCAATCATTGAGGAAACCAGAGATCTGGACAGTATTAGAGTAGAAGAAGTCCTAGCCTCAGTGAAAGTCTATGATAAAAGAGAAGACTTGCATGATGAAAGAGATAAATACACTGGCACAGAAAGGGCATTCAGCAGTCTAAAGGTTGGAGGAAATGGAAGTAGTAATGGAAATTTCAAAGGCTCTCAGTATAAGACAAACTCAAAATGGACTCAATATAAAAAGGGGAAGAACTGGTCTCAGAATGGGAACTGGAACAATACCAGTGGATCAAACTGGAACAACAACTCTGGAGGAAGTTGGAACAATAAGTTCAATCCACAGAACAAGCAAGGTGGTGTGAAACCACAGTGTCAAGTCTGCGAGAAATACCATTTTGGTGTGTGTAGATATAAAGGAAAGGCTAAGTGTGGAAAGTGCAATAGGTTTGGTCATATGGCAAAAGACTGTGATAACAACAGACAAGTGGCTAACTGTGCCAAGGAAGAAGATGTAACCACTGGTACAATGTTCTATGCATGTCACTCAGCATCTATAGAACAAGACAAATCTGTCTGGTTTGTGGATAGTGCTTGCAGCAATCACATGACCTCTCAAGAGTCTCTTCTATTGAATCTTGACAGATATGTGACTTGTAAAGTTAAAATGGGGACTGGAGATTTGGTTCAAGCAACAGGCAAGGGAACACTTGTAGTAAATACAAAGCATGGAAAGAGATACATCAATGAAGTTCTGTTGGTTCCAGGACTAGATGAAAATTTGTTGAGTGTTGGTCAAATGATGGAACACGGCTACTATGTTCTATTTGGAGGCAACATGGCTGTGATCTTCGATGACAGCAATCTTGAGAATGTGGTGGCTAAGGTAGTAATGACAGGGAACAGATGCTTTCCATTGTCCTTTGAATCTATAAATCCAGTGGCCAGAAAAGCATCGATTGAAGAAGAGTCTTGGATCTGGCATAAAAGGCTAGGTCACTTGAACTTTGCAAGTCTGAAAAGGATGCAGAAAGAAGGGTTGGTGCTTGGTTTGCCTGAACTATCAGAAATGAAAGAAATCTGTGAGAGTTGTGTTTCTGGGAAGATGCATAGGGAACCATTTGATAAAGAGAAAGCTTGGAGAGCTAGTAGTCCATTAGAACTGGTACATACAGATGTCTGTGGACCAATGCAGAATGAATCCATTGGTGGCAACAGATACTTCATAACATTCATAGATGACTTCTCAAGAATGTGTTGGGTGTATTTTCTGAGAAACAAATCTGATGTGTTCAGTGTGTTTAAGAAATTCAAGGCCTTTGTGGAGCTACAAAGTGGTTTTAAGCTCAAGAAGCTGAGAAGTGACAGAGGAGGTGAATATACCTCCCATGAATTCTCATATTTCTGTTCTATCACTGGAATGGAGAGACAATTGACAGTAGCATATTCTCCTCAGCAAAATGGAGTTGCTGAGAGAAGAAATAGAACCATTTGTGAAATGGCAAAATCTATGATGGCTGAGAAGAACATACCTGTGATTTTCTGGGCTGAAGCAGTTGGAACTTCAGTGTACCTGCAAAATAGATGTCCTACAATCTCTGTGAAGGGCAAGACTCCATTTGAAGTATTCACAGGAAGAAAGCCAGGAGTAAAACACATGAGAGTGTTTGGATGCATCTATTATAGTCACATTCCATCTAAACTTAGACAGAAGTTTGATGACAAAGCAAGCAAAGGAATTTTTATGGGGTATGGCAGTTGTGAAAAAGGTTACAGAATCTACAATCTTCAAACAGAGAAGATTATTCTCTCAAGGAGTGTAGTGTTTGATGAGAATAAGACCTGGAACTGGCAAAGCAAGCAAGATGAATCTGTCTTCATGCCTCTCACTATTGGAAATGAAAATCCTGATATGACAGAAACTGAAGAACTGTTTCATGAATCTCATAGCATTGACTCTCCAAATCCCACACACTCAATCTCAGAAGAAGAACATGTCCCTGGAAACACAATTGGCAGTACAAGTTATGACTCAACACCAAGTAATACACCAGAGAAGCTGAGAAGCTTAGAGGACATTTATGCAAGATGTCACATGACAATTATTGAACCTGAAACTTATCATGAAGCTATTGAGGACAACGCATGGAAGGAAGCAATGAATTCTGAGATTGAAACCATTGAGAAGAATGGAACATGGGAGCTAGTGGAAAGACCTACAGACAAACCTGTCATAGGAGTCAAGTGGGTATACAAAACTAAGCTGAATTTGGATGGAACAGTACAGAAACACAAGGCAAGGCTTGTAGCAAAAGGGTATGCTCAGAAACCTGGCATTGATTATAATGAAACCTTTGCCCCAGTGGCAAGGCTAGACACAATTCGAACTTTGATTGCACTTGCAGCTCAAAAGGGTTGGAAATTATTTCAACTAGATGTAAAGTCAGCCTTCTTAAATGGAGTACTTGAGGAGGAAGTGTACACTGAGCAACCCGAGGGTTTTGAAGTTGAAAATGCAAGTCATAAGGTCTATAAATTGAAGAAGGCTCTCTATGGATTGAAGCAGGCTCCTAGAGCTTGGTACAGTGAGATTGACACATATCTCACTAGCTGCAATTTCAAAAGAAGCATCAGTGAGGCCACCCTATACACTAAAACTGATGAAGAAGGAAATCTGATCATAGTCTCTCTATATGTTGATGATATAGTGTATACAGGTAGCAGTGACTCATTGCTCAGTAAATTCAAGAGGGATATGATGCAGAAGTATGAGATGACTGATTTAGGACTCCTACACCATTTCTTGGGGATGGGAGTTCTACAATCTGAGAAGGGGGTATTCATACATCAAAGCAAGTATGCAAAGACCTTACTTGCAAAGTTTGGTCTCGAGGATTGTAATTCAGTGTCAATTCCTCTTCCCACAGGTGAAAGACTAAAGAAGGTGGATGGAAGTGAGTTAACTGATGAAGGTTTATTCAGGAAAATAGTTGGAAGTCTCTTATATCTTACTGCAACAAGGCCTGACATTATGTATGCAGCTAGTCTGTTATCCAGGTTCATGCATGGTCCTACAAAGAAACATATGGGAATAGCTAAAAGGGTTCTCAGATACATTCAAGGAACTCTCAGTTATGGCATTGAGTTCACAAGGGACAAGGATGCTGTTTTGATTGGATTTTGTGACTCAGATTGGGCAGGCAGTGAAGATGACAGTAGAAGCACATCTAGATATGCATTTAGCTTTGGAAGTGGTGTTTTTTCTTGGGCCTCGGTCAAGCAAAACACAGTTGCATTGTCAACTGCAGAAGCTGAGTATGTCTCAGCATCTGGAGCAACAGCTCAAGCAATCTGGCTTAGGTTTGTACTAGATGATTTTGGTGAAATGCAAACTGAAGCAACACCATTGTTCTGTGACAACATGTCAGCAATATCCATGGTCAAAAATCCGGTCTTTCATCAGAGAACAAGGCATATAAACAGGAAGTATCATTTCATTCGAGAAGCACTGCAGCAAGGATCCATTGATGTGAAATTTTGCAGAAGTGAAGAACAGTTGGCAGACATTTTTACAAAGGCTTTGCCCAAAGATCGATTCAATTATTTAAGGATGAAGTTAGGAGTGAAGCCAGTAAGCAGCTTAGGAGAGGCTGTTGAGAATTAAGCTGCCTACAAGCTTCGGACTTAGTCTGCAGAAGCTAATCCTGCAGATGAAAACGAAGGAAGCTGAGAAGTTTGAAGATTGAAGAACTTGCTAAAATTGGAAGGAGCCGTTGAGCTTGAATTGCAACGGCTAGTTTCCTGTCTTCTTTTAGAATGTTTACAGCTGTTAGTTTTTGTCTTAATCAAATGTACTAGGTTTTCTTTCACCCGTCCAGATGGATGGATGATATCCTCTGGTGCTCTTAGTGGCCGGAGAAGAGTACTATCTACCTAGAATGTAGGATGGTTGTTTTTGACCAGCTTTTATATATATTCTGCCATTGTAATTTGTTTGATATATCAATATACAAAAACACACAGCTTTCTCTTCCTCTCACTACTCTCTCGAGATAGCAGATTCCTTGAAACAATTTTGTTCAAAGTTTCTATCTTTTATCAAAATACTGAAATCAACATGATGCCTGGTACCATTTCAAACAGGCAATTGTCGGTAATGTAATTTTTCAATCACACATGTACGCTTGGGTGATCAACCTGTATAGACAAAAACCATTGAGCTATTATACTTGGATTGGATTTATGAAGTCATGAAAACAAAATTTACTATTAAAATTATCATTAATTAAGAGGTTTACCTACGTGTTTGAATGATCATCCTTAACTTGCGCAATACAAGGAAGTTGAAAAGTATGTGGTGTTTTGATATGGAGATATAACCTAAAAACTGCAATCACAATAGATTACAAGCCAAATCGCTAAAAAGTGAGACCACATCATTTGCAAAGTGGGACAACATTATAAACAAATTATCTAAACTAATCCAAGAAGGAAACTCAAATACATAGGAATATGACACACTGGCAAGACCACCAGCAACTTTATCGCATCTAGAGAGATCTATAATGACCACAAGCTAAGCAAGGCGGAGCCGCCAAATATATGGCTATGTAAGGAAGCTCACCCATCGAAACCAATTGTATGTGATGAATCTAACCCACCAATAACCACAAATTCGACCCAAATTTCAAAAACAAAAACTCACCTAATTTTAAATATTCAGATAAAACCTAAATTTCAAATAGACTATCATGTAGACAAATATGTAAGTTAACATATTCACTACTTATTGCCACAAAACCTAATTATGTCAATATGTTATTACTCATCCTAATTATGATGACAATTAAACTTATATGAAAATATTACCTTCTTATATCATATATGTTAGTAACATATATGAATTAATTTACCCACATTCAAAAAATAATAGGCATCTATCATATGAAAAAGAATTCTTTTGTACAATCAAAGTATTTTGAATCAAATAATATTGTTTGAAAAAAAAAATCTTTTATGTGAGTAAATTATCTTGCATGGATTATTAACTTTTTATATTATTATATATGCGTGCAAAAAACATTTTACCTATATTTGTATGTAAAATTAATTTTGAATCAAATAACATTTCTTTATTTTTTAGATATATTATTACATATATTAGGCACATTTTATTGTTATTATATATATGGGTCTAAAATAATACCTATATTTATATGTAAAATATAGCTAGGTAAATTAGTTTTGAATTAAATAACATTCTTTTATTTTATAGGTAATTAATTTGCATGTATGATTACATAGATTATCCCCATTGTATTGGTATTGTATATATTATATGGAGTGGTACTAAGCCCACTCCATTTGGCTTATCTTCCCACCCACTATAAAAAGGTAAATAATAACAGGATAAATTACATCATACCTCCTCAGGTTTAAGGTCTATTACAAATTCATACAACATCTTTAAAACGTTTCAATTTCATACATCTAGTACCATTTTATTTCAAAATAACACCTCCGTTAGATTTTCCATCTATTAGTCTGTTAAATTCTGACGTGGCTACCACATTTGTGCTAATGTGGCTACCACATTTGTGCTAATGTGGCTGCCACGTGGCAAGAAAAATAAATTTTTTATACATTAACAATATTATAATATTTACCTTATTTAAAATATTAAAAAAATAAAATAAAACAAAAGACAGAGCCGAAGAAGGAAGAAGAAGAAATGTGGCAGCGAGGTGCAACAGTGAAGTCGCCCAGGGGGGAAGGCGGGTTTAATAGGATCTGGGAAGGGGGTGAGCAACTGTGAAGTCGGGGGTGGGGGGGGGGATAAATTGATAGGATTGGACATGGTAAAAGGGAAATTGCAAGAAAGTAAATGCAAGAAAAAGGAAAGGAAATCAAAGGAAATTCATATCTTCATTCATAGTCCCTTTACATCATAAAAAGGAGTTTAAATATACCCAAAGATAGTTACGGTTTAAGGTATGGATGGGCCTAATAATATTACCTAAGTAATGGGCCTAATGGATAATATTGACAATAGGTGGTCTCATTAATCATAACCGAAGCCCAATAGCTTAGAGTCGCATCAATCCCACCCCCTTAAGATGAGGCTTGTCCTCAAGTCTCTCAAACTGAGAAAGATGCATGCCGTAGTCGGGAAAGAGACTAGCCAATTTGTCCAATGGTGTACCATACTCATATTCAGTATTAGCTTTTGTATGGTCTTTAAATCATGAACTACGTCTTTCCAAAACTTCTTCAGTGTGTTCACCCAAAAAACAAAGATGATTAACTCATATCCTGCCAAAATGAATTCATGCAGTTGTACCAATATCCCCCATTTCATAGCAAGCAGCGTGTTTGGTGAATGGGCAAGTAAGATACGAGTTTCTTCATCATCTTCGAAAGCTTTCTCATCATGCTCAGTAAGTAGGTTGGAGTTCCAAAAACAGTATGGAAAATAAGTTGTCACAAAGCCATTGAATACCGCAACTCTTCCCAAATATTTTGCCGTTGGAAATTCAGAAGTATGTGGAATTAATTTAGAATTCATGGACTGCTCTTGCCACCAAGTCTCGGGAAGAGTGATGCAACCAATGAGGTATTGCATATCCACCTTATGCCGATATGATCCCACAATTAATCCATATAGTGGTATAGTGAGGGAGGCCATAATTCCATATCTCAGTGCATGTGATAATGCCTTGATTTCCTTTTGCAAGTTTGAACCATCACGCTGAGCGTTGTTATTAGAGGGCTTAGAAATGAGAACGATAACATACCGCATGAAGTTGGGTTGGTTGATGTAGCAGTAACTCTCAAATAAATCAGGAGGAGATTTAGAAGGCACAAGCAGGTAGGATACGAATTGTGAGGTACACTTGGCAGAAAAGCTGCCTTCTTCCTGAAACTGAGGATCACAAAAATTCTTGCTGGTTTGAGCTTGCTTGATTGGCTCCGTGAAAATCATTGCAGGTTCTTGTAACATACTTGCAGTGCCCAAACTCTGAAGCTGTTCTACAAGACCATGCGATCCATCGTTGCCCCACACTTGCAAACTAATGCTCCCCTGAGCAAGACCAAGTAAGCCCTCCAAGTATACAAAAGAAATCATCTCACTTGCATTGAGGCCAAAGTCAGTAGAAGTCATCTCACTTAAATCGTGTAAAGGCAATAACCTATTGGCATTGAGACTGTCAAGGGTTTTGTAGGCTTTCTCAACTAACTGAGAAAAAAATATTATTCGACACAAACAGCAAAGCTATAACATTAATAGGATATGTAGCATTGCATCCAACTACGGACTTCTCACCATTAAAATACTCGCCAAAAGCAGTCAGTATAACCATGAGATCAGGAATAAGAACAAGACCAACAAGTCTCTAAAGGGAAGGAATAACATGGGTGGCTGCAAACGGACAAACTCCAACAATAGAAATAGGATATAATTCATACTCATAAATGCACAACTCCAAATCATGAAAGGGCCCGTGCATTTCAGTCATGCAAACAACATAATCTGGTGAAAGATTGGAACAAGAGCAGTACCTCATGTACTGAGGTTGTACTGTCAAGTGCAAAAGCCGATACTAAAGGTGAATAATTCCTATTTTTGTGGTAAGCAGTTGTAGTTGTAGACAAGTAGAATGCATTGCAGAATTTATGGGGTTTAGCTGCAGAATCAAAAACTGAAGGTGCACCTCGAATTGGTTATCTTGGCACCTAAAACAGCGCACCGATTCTATAGTGACAGTGACAGCTTTACCCAGATCCCATATAGGCTGAAGGTCAAGGTTACTAGTGAAGAGCGAAGAGAAATCAGCATATAGATCCACAGCCAGGGTATCCAAATTGCTTTTCGGGTGATATATCAAATCAAATACGGTGCCCATATAGCCCTCACTCCATCTCCTAGACATTTTATCAAACAGTTCAGCTGCATTCAAAAGACCTTTCTCTAATTTTCCCACAACATACGTACAAAACCCTTCTCTATCAATAGTACGCTCTAGTGCATCATCGTCGTCAAACCATGTTCGCAACTGGTCACTTGCTTTAACTAAGAGCCTGCAATTAGGGGACCTTCCTTCAAGTTTTGAGCTATTACCACCTAAGACCCAACTTGGCATTAGGGGCATTACCTTATCAATAAAAGCTTGCCCACCAACTCTTCCCGGATGTGGTATCTGAAATTTTGACAAAAATAACAAGCGACCAAGTCTGACACCCAAATACGCCTTGTAAGCAGAAGCCATAAGAGTAGCCATTCTGGCCATTTTATGGATAATGGTGACCCGCAGTCTACTAGAATTCTCATAGCTCCCTAAAAAATAATTAATGTCAATAGGAGTTCCGGATGCGCTACTTGTCTGCCAAGTTTTATCAAGCTCCATGGCAAGTTGATAACCATCCTCCATGGCTATGCATCCCACTAGACCCTTATTTGGTTGCACATCATGAACAAAATCGCCAAGCAAGGTCATATGACCCCTTTCCCAAGTTAGGATGGGCGTCCTATCATATATGTCACGTCGTAGAATTGCAGCTTCCGCTGTGGCAAGTAACAAATCTATCACAGGATCACACCAGCCCTCAAATATTTTGAGCAGTATTTCTTTTTTATCATTGAGGCTATCAACACCACCAGGTGTTTGCTTATGAAATGCATACCACTACATCTTTCCTGCACTAACATCCGAAGAAACGAAGTATTGCTTGTGCCTCAAAAAACTCGGTACCCTACAAAATTAATGTAAGCAGGCACCAAATCTGCGATACCATTATAACAAGTATAACCAAAGTAAACCGCATCTGATAATCCCAACAAGTTCTTCCGCACCCTTGACCATATACCATCGGCTCTAACCAGAATATCACCTTCAAAACATTCTCCATTCTCAAGTATCACGTGAACCTTGTCCCTAACATCCTCAAAGTTAACAACATTGCTACCATTGATAATAATATCATCCCCAGTAACACAACCAACCCTCATAACCTCATCTGCCACATCAACATCAATGGCTTCCAACGCCGCCAACACGTTTCTCTGGATCAGAATATGACCTCTGTACGACCCCTCTCCTTTCACAGCGCTCAAATCCTTCTCAACCACCATCGCATCAAACCCCTTCTTCTTCGCCGCGAGAGCAAACACCAACTCACCGATTCCACCGCCGGCAAGGTTCTTCTTCTGCTGTGCTGGCACGGGTGCACTCGTGTGGGCTTCTGCGGATGGTGCCGCGGTCGGGCTAGGAATTCAAGGATCTGAGTGAACTACTCCGGAAGGGTTCAATCCCAGTGCTGAATCCAACTCCTCAAGTGGAGATTCTATCCCTTTTTCACCGTTCATAGTCGGAGGGTGCATCCTGTGTTGGCAAACTCTCAGAGAGGACAGGGAGTCCGGACCACTCGTAACCTGCCCTTTGAAATTTGTAGGGACCTTCGCCATTCGAAGCAGCCGAAGTTCCTCCATAAAGACTTCCTCTTGTTTGCGAGCTTCGATTTTGACATCATTCATCACGATAGTGGAAGTTGCCAACGGCCTTGGGCAAGTAGCAGCAAATGACAAACCTAAGGAATTCTGATATCGTCGTCAGCAAAGGTGCCCAGACGGAGGTTTCCTCTTCATCCGCACGAAGGAAACCGCAGCAAGATTTTGCTCTGCTCACCTCGATGTAAGCAATGGCTGTTGAGAATTGTGTTGAGTGCCTCTGACCATGCTGAAGACAGTTCCTGTTACAGTAGCTGTGTGAACTGTCGAATCGTTACCCCGGTCAAGTTCAGAAGGAGAGGTCTGCGAGGGGTCATGAAATCGTAGATGGGTCTCGGAATTGAAAAACCGATTTTGGCCGTACGACAATGGATGGTAAATTTGGGGATCGTGAACATTAGGGTTTATGGCATAGGAAAAAAGGATTTGAGGGATGTCTATGGAGTCCGAATACATAACAAAAGGTGGGGCGGGGAGCGGAAGGAAAATGAAACTAGTATATGAAGGAGCTACAGGAAGCTCAGGCATATACGAGTGTGGGTAATCTGGTGGTCGGTAGGTAGGATCAGAGGAGGGAAAAATGGGTTTATACTCGAATGGAAACTGGTAGTGATCGGGGGAAGGAGAAACTGGTGGAGGTGGAGGTTCATACTGAGAAACATCGGTTTCTGGATTCCAATAGAATGCCAGTCGACCAGAATCATCCATCACACTTCTCCACGGTGCTGGAAGTGTGGGATCGACGGAGGCAAACCACAGATCCAGGGTGGATCTCTGGCTTTGATACCAATTGATAGGATCGGACATGGTAAAAGGGAAATTGCAAGAAAGTAAATGCAAGAAAAGGGAAAGGAAATCAAAGGAAATTCATATCTTCATTCATAATCCCTTTACATCATAAAAAGGAGTTTAAATATACCCAAAGATAGTTAGGGTCTGAGGTATGGATGGGCCTAATAATATTACCTAAGTAATGGGCCTAATGGATAATATTGACAATAGGTGGTCTCATTATTTATAACTGAAGCCCAATAGCTTAGTGTCGCATCAGATGGGTTGAATGGGATCTGGGAAGTCAGGGCATGGGAGATGGGGTGTGGGTGGCTTAAATGGGAACTGGGAAATGAGGGGGGATGGGTTGAACGGGATCTGGGTTTTGCGACGTGGGGGCGGGGGGACGGGGACGTCTTCTCCTTGTCCTTCCCTTTCTTCTGCTTCTTCATTTTCTTCTGCAACTCTGTCTTCTTCTTTTTCTGCTTCTTCTTCCTTCTTCGGCTCTGTCTTTTTTTTTAATAGGGTAAATATTATAATATTGTTAATGTATAAAAATTATTTTTCTTGCCACGTGCAGCCACATTAGCACAAATGTGGTAGCCACATCAGCATTTAACAGACTAATGGATGTAAAATCTAACGGAGGTGTTATTTTGAAATAAAATGGTACTAGATGTATGAAATTGAAACGTTTTAAAGATGTTGTATGGAGTTGTAATAGACCTTAAACCTGAGGGGGTATGGTGTAATTTACCCATAATAACATCACATTTCCCCCCACTATTATTCTAAGAGTGATGCTAGGGAGACTAAATTTGTAGACAAATTTACAAACTAAATGATGTGTCACCAATAGGAATGAGTATGCTAGGGAGACTAAATTTGTAGACAAATTTACAAACCAAATGACGTGTCACCAATAGGAATGAGCACGTTTATCAACGTGCAAATAAAATTCAATCATCCATTTATATGTCATTTAGTTTACACAATTTTGTCTACAAATTTAGTCTTCATAACATCACTTTTATTCCAATTATAACCATTTAAATATCTTTTAGTTCTTTAAATTTTATTTTATGTGATATGTATATATATGTAATATATTCATCTCAAGAAAAAAAAAATTTAGCTGCACCCCTACCCCATGCCACCCTTAGCAGCACTGTCGTAGCCTCACAACCATCCACATCCACGACTTCACCCATATTTTGCCCTTCATCGTACACAATCTCCATTTCACCGGAATTAGATTAAGGCTGCAACCTGTCATGAGAGAAAGGAATTTGAAGAGGGAAGAGCTGCTAGCATCGACGCCGCCATGAAGGAGGCATGACGATGTGGACTGGTTGGGTTTGTATAGTAGGGTGGGTTTTTAAATTATTTTTTTCCTTTTTTCATTTATGCTGTTTCAACTAATGTTGATGTGGCAAAATGTTAGTGGTTATTGTTTAAGTCCAGAAATGTTATTTTTATAATAAGAGATATTTGTCATTGGCATTTATATTTTAGAGTGGGTGGAGTGATAAGACAATGGGGTGGACTTAACACCACTCATTATATGTGTGTTAAAATAAATTTACTAAAAATGGAATTTGATTTACCTATATTTTTAGGGAAGTGTTATTGACACTCCAAAAATCTCATTCTACACTTCTCACAAGTGTTTTTTTCTTTCCAAATATAGAAAATTTGGAATATAAAATGAGATTTTTAGAGTACCAATAACAATTCCTTATTTTTATGTAAATTATTTTACTGTGTCCTTTCAGATTTCCATTTGGTAAGAAAAAGGAAAAATAAAAATAAAATTGCCTAATATTATGCAAATTCGGGAAACAACTACGAAGTCTTAAGAATAGTATATATATATATATATATATATATATATATATATATATATATATATATATATATATATTTTAATGCTTATTTTTATTTTTTTTCGCCAGAAGGATTAATCTCCAATTTGTGATAATATGCAATGAATATTTAAACATTAATGCATTTTTTTAAAAATCATTAATCCCTCCCTTCAAATCTACATACAATTAATTGTATATGTTAAAATTGTAATGGGGTATTTTAGGAATCTGAAAAAATATAAAATGTGCAAAGTAAAAAAGAATTAATGAATTTGCTTATATGAAGCCCATTAACAGGGTTTTATCTGAAGGAAATTGAGTTTTAAGGGCTAAAGAAATTATATTTCTTTTTTATTGTAGGTAATTATATCACAACTACATATTAATGAAACCTGTGACAGCCCGTTCTGAAATAATTTTATAGATGGCGTGAATTGAGGTTTTTACCCTTACTCGTGCGTAGATGTGTGTGTGTTTTAGGCTACGTTTTAGGGCCATTGGATTTTACCATGTTTTTGGACCCAATGAGAACTTGGGTTTGTATGGTTATGATTTGTTGGGAACTAAAGTTATACACGCACACACACCCACACATGCACACGTGCACACTTTTTTTCTCCCGTTTATGTCAACCTTCTCTCTCTTCTTCTCGAAAATTCTACCCATTTCACCACCTTGTACGGACAAGCAAACATTCTACACCTTTGGTCACAGATCGAGGTTTTGGTTAGCACATTTGGACTCCTCGCAACCTGGTGAGTTCATTGGTACCATTTGTTTGGCTTGAAACCTTTGAAAACCCTTGAAACCCAAGAGCACCTTTGGTGGCACTGTTCACAAACTTTTAATCATGAGGTTTTTAATGGATTTGGAGATCGTGGGGAACTTCTAGACACTCTCACGAAGCTCAAGGAGTATCGTTGGCGTGCTTTGGACGTCGGGATCGCGAGTTCTAGAGTTAACTGGATTTTACCAGTTTTCTCCGGCGAGATTTCGACGTTGTTGAGGCTTAAAAGTGGTAAGGATGTGTTCTTCTCATCCTAAGCTTCATTTTGGCTTAAATTTCGTGGAATTTGGTTGAGAATTGACTGAGAAATTCAAGTTTAAAGATTTTTTAGAATCCGGCGACGCAACGGTCTCTGGCATCGGATTTCGGCGACTGGAGGTAGGGGATGACGGAATATTCCTAACGGAATATAACGGCGTCAGGTTACTTTTGACGGAATATTCCAGTTTTTAACGGAATATTCCCTAACGGCGTTAACTGTACTGTCCGTGTGCTAGGCACATGCCTGCGCGTGGGCAGCGTGTGTGGCTGTGCCTTGGTCGGGGCGTGAAGGCGTGTGGATGATCGAAAAAAAATTCTAAAAATATGGGGGTGTTCGTGGGATTGAGTAGAGCATGTTGGTATATTCAAACACTCCAATTGAGCAATGTATGAGAAGTTATTACCTAAGGTTGGTTATGTGTGTTTAATTGACAGTTTTATAGTTGTTTCGCATATAGGTGGGGCTTAACCAGAGGACGAGCGCAGCCATGCCAGGCTCGGGGTCTACGACCCTTCTACATATCAGTGAGTAGGCTTTTGTTTTCAGTATATTTATATGATTAGTATTTTTTCCAGAAATTACGTTTTTTTAAAATGGTTTCAGAATTGAAATGATTTTATAATTGAAATGTCATGTCGAGTATCATTATTGTTTATTATGATTTATGTCGGTTATGGATTGGTGCCGTGGACGCTCCAGTAAGTCAAGTGAGTATACTTGTTAGTGATAGTGTAATGATGATGAGATTGAGATATAGCTCATATTCCTGCACCCTAGTGTTTGTGCTCCGCCAGAGTAGAGCCTAGCCTTCACGTGATCGTTCACTTCCCGCACCGTACGCTCACCTTAGATCCAAGGCAGGTGCCAGCCTGTCGTACAGACCACTATAGGTGGTTCTGACTCGTATGTGACTTGCGATTCGTCGCACAGCCTTCACATGATCGTAGCACTGAGCGTAATATTATACCCCAGTCTGTCCTACAGACCACTATAGGTGGTTCCGACTCATGTGCAGGATTTGGTTGAGGAGCTATAGATTCAGCCGTACAGGTCACGTTAGGTGACTCCGGCTGACATATTGATATTGCCGACATTTGATTTATCTCACCTTCTTGATGCTTATACTGTTTGATTGGGTATTTCGACATGGCGTATTCTGACATGGCGTAATTGAGATTTATTGTTTTCTAGCATGATTTGATATTCGAATACGTATGATACTTTCTAGGAAATATACAGGTTTTACGGAGATGGGTTACTACTTTGATAAAGCTTTGTTTTTGCCCACTTACGTTTTCTGTTTTGCGCCCCTCTAGGTTTTAGGTTGCAATGGCGTTGGTGGCGAACGAGGCACTAAGGTAGTTCTGACAGAGCACCATCTATGTAGGACTTTCTAGCTATCATTTATTTAGTTCTTGTTTATTCTGGACTGCACCTAGGTTACTCGAACTCTGATGTTGTATTTTATGCTTTCGTTTTCATCACTCTCGCTTACTTATTTTTTATTGTAAATTATTCTGCTTGGTTTTATTTCGTCAAACTTTCACTCTAGTACTTCCGCACTGCGCACATGGCTACGTCACCCTCACGTGACGGCTAGCATGCCTCGATATTTTGACTCGGAGTGTGTCAAAACCCTATTTGTCAATAAAAAAGGTTGAAAAAATATTATCACAACAAAAAAAGTTAAGGACAATAAAATAATTTCACAAAACAAAATTTTTCTTTTTTTTTTGTTTAAGCCTTATATACAGATGATTTTATCATCTCTAATTTAAAAAAAAAAAGTAAAAAAAAAACCTCTCTCTCTCCACTCCCACGTTCTCTCTCACTATCTTCCTCTCTTCTTTAATTTTAAAAATAAAAGTAAAAAATTCCACACACGCTTTACATGTGGGCATATGCTAGTTTCTTTTATTCAGACAATTTTTTTTGAAGGATTTATTGAACTAGATACGATGATAAACAGAAGTAGAAACTAAATACTAATAGTCCAAATGGTGAAAGGTTAAGAAAAGAGATCAACAAATTGTCTTTGAAAAAAATTTTGCGAGGAAAAAAAACTGTCAAATTGCCGTGGAAAAAATGGTCATAGAATTGAAATCTATACTGACATTGAGATGAATCCTTTTTTTCATAAGAAAAAAAAACATGCGCCTAGTTGACAGGATGTATATTTATATTTTATCAAATACTAGAGTTTTTTTTATTTTATTTTACCGAACACAATACTAGAGTATGAATATCTATATTTTTGTTGTCTACAGCACTATTATATTTAAGGTGGTGCTATTTACACACTCATTTTTACTTTTAACACATTTCTCTCAATTTTCAGTCATCAGATCAAATGATTTGAAGAAGATTAATGAACAAAACCTAAGTGTGTAGAAGATAAAACGGAGTGTGTGAATAGCACTACCCTATATTTAATCAACAACTTTAGGTGATGTAACAAGCTTAGCCTTCCAAAAGAAGATTACGTACAAATAAGAATATTTCATGAATTAAATGAACCAAACAATATTCATCTTCAATACTGAATTTGATATGAAGTTTGGTTTGCGCAAATAATAATTGGTTAATTAATATTGGTATCTAGCTACCGAAGTAACACTATACTAACAAAGGATAACCTATTAGCATAAGTGTTCCAATATAGAATGCATATTTAATTTGGAGAAAGTAAAAGCTACAAAATTAACACAAGAGTAATGCTATTCATACCATGTTTTTATACTACATTTATATACCACCTTAGGTGGCATTTACTGTGGACAGATATATCATTTGAAAATTTTGCAAGGAAAGGAAGGAGAAAGACTTTCCGTATAACACAATCATCATTTAATTAACTAGTTTTTCTTAATTATTAGTTTATTAAATAATGAACTAAATTTAAAAATCTAATTAATTCAAATGATGTGGCTGTGTATATTAAATGCCACCTAAGATGATATGAAAATGTGGTACAAAAACATGGTATGAATACTTGAATAGCATTGATGTGAAGCAATAACAAAATAGTGATCTTCGTCAAGATTAACCAATTTGTACATGCAAATTATATGCGTTAAGTAACGCGGACTATCATATATAGTTAAACCTGTGCTATTATTTAGAGAAGACTCATACTCAATCATTTTTATATAAAGTGTGGGTTAATAAAATCTTTTATTTACAAGTTAAGAAGAATACCACTAGACCGTAATATTAAATGACAATATAAGAAAGTTAATATAATAACATTAAATTATGGAATGTGCTATCCACACACCCCAAATTACTTTTCACACACCCCTTATTAATTTATGTACATTGATCTTTTTCAATTCATCCAATCTATCGGTCGAAAATTAAAAGGATGTGTTATTTAAAAAATCGAAGAAAAAATCCACCCATGTTTTATTACACTACTCAATTACTATCTCATAGTACATGCATAGAATGTGTCAAGTTACTCGATGATATGAACATTTCGTTTATATTTACTCTATGTGCTACTATTCCATGTGCAGTTTAATACAAGTGTTTTGCAAAGTAATCATATTCCATCTAATGATTTGCAGCCAAACAAAAGCCTACAAATTTGAACTTTTCCACCCTTATTATTAATTTTCGGCCGAATAATCTATCATAAGTTAAAAGGTAAAGTGTCGATTTAGTCCTTGAATTATTATCTTAGTAAAATTTAGGTCGCTAAATTATTTTTTGGATAAAATAAGTCTCTAATTTCATCCCTACTATTATATTTAAAGCTATTTTATTCAATTTTTCGTTAACTTAAGTCACTTGACACACTTTAGAGTATAATACCATCATTTTCTCGTCTATAAGCTCTTAAGATTTCATATAAGTTGTGAATCTAATGTCTAATTTACCCTAAAAAGTTAATTCCATACACTATTTCCTTATGAAAGATTACCAATCTACCCTCCAATGTGTATATTAGTTTTGAATATAAATATTAGGGATGTAATTGACACACTACTATTATATTCAAAGCTATTTTATTCAATTTTTCGTTAACTTAAATCACTTGACACACTTTATAGTATAATACCATCATTTTCTCGCCTATAAGCCCTTAAGATTTCATATAGATTGTAAATCTAAATGTCTAATTTACCCTACAAAGTTAATTCCACACACTATTTCTTTATGAAAGATTACCAATCTACCCTCAAATGTGTATAGTAGTTTTGAATATAAATATTAGGGATGTAATTGGCAAATTTTTATAATTAAAGGACTGGGTTTTCTAAAGAAAAAAATAGTTTAAAGACCTAATTTTTACTCAAGTAATAATTCAAAGACTAAAAATTCACCCTAAGTTAAAGTAGAAAAAATGGGCAAACGAGGATTCTTCAAAGCGTGAAAACCCAACGTCATATTGTGCCCCAAGTTTGCCAAGTGACAACTCTATTCTACTATTGATATAATTCTATTCAACGTCATATATGTTTCTAGATTGTCAATTTTTTTTCGATAAAATCTTTGCAACTATTGATATATATATATTTTGTTGGATGTAGAATAAAGGATCTACAAATTAGCCTTGCTGGTTTGACCATGTCGCAATAAATTGGCTTTTTTAATAACTAAAATGGTTATTGAAATTGACATAATTCCTCACTTTGATTTATGATATTTAAAATCGATAGAAGTAGTCCAGAGATTGTCCATCGTCGTCAATCGATTTGGTTATTCTGTGAAAAAATTCTGTTAAATTGAAGAAAGGACCAGTTCAAGATGAAGGGTTTGATTTGACAAAAATACACTCAATTTAACAAAAATTTGTCATATAATGACCAAAATGATTGACGATAGACAATCTTAAGAACCACTTCTCAATTTTAAATATCAGGGACCATAATGTGTCAATCTCATCATGATAAACCATTTTAGATGATTGGTGCATGGCAGTGTTAAAACTCATGTATGTGTGGTGAAGTAAAAGGGGTTTCACTAGCTGTGATATCCACATCGAATTTATATACATAGTATAGTACCCCCTTCCTCATACAATCGGTTGCTCTGCCTGTGCAAAATCATCTCTCGAAATAAATTAGAAACTGAGCCACGCAGTGTCTACATGTCAAATAGCATTTACTACATTCATGCCTCTCTTGCATACCCCCTTCGATTTCACATAATTTACCAACCATTTATCTCTCTACCTTATCCAGATGTTGTATACCATCCCAATCCCTTGTATAGAATTTTTTTTATTTATCGAAATACCATATCAATTTCTTTATTTCTCACACACTTTCTATAATTTACGTCTTTTAATATTTTTCAATTCACTTGATTGATAATTAGAAATTAAAAAGGGTATGCGAAAAATAAAATAAAAAAGTGTGGATAACACGTCTTTTTTTATGTTGAGTATGCATAACTATATTGTATTACATGCTCATTGCATTTTAGTTCTGGAATTGATATGACAACGCCAAAATTTACATAGTTGAGATTGATAATTATTTTGTCATGCAATAGCTCGCTTAATATAGTTAATTGTCACGCTGATCGGTAATGGTAACTAGTAAGAGCATTGATTAGTAATAGCACTTTTTTGAGTGTTTAATGTGATAACTTTAGATGTAAATATTTATAATAAAGTTTCTATTATTTAAAAAAAAGAATTCATAATAATTAATAATAACACTCAAATTGCTCATACTCACAAAAAAAAAAAACACTCAACTTGCTTTCGTTGTGAATGAAGTACCGGTAATTTATCCAAATTTTAAACTTCTCCATAGTTGTGTAGATTTGTGAAACATTTTTTTTTTGGTAAACTGGAAATAGTATTCAAGGGCAAAAGTCAACAAAGTACACACAAGAGGTCTAAATACAAGATTAACACAAAGTAAAAGTGGACTCAAACCAAAGCTCAAAGATAACTAAATACAAGCACAAATGGGCCAATCAAGTTAAACAAAAAAGAGCCCCCTAGACTTCTGCTTCCACCACCTCTGCTACAGTGAATCAACAGGAGAAGCCAGCCAGCACGCCTCTAACCAACAAACGCCTCTCTAATTGCATCAATCTGCCGCAAGCACCTGTTCGAACACAGCCACAAAGGAAAAAACAAGTCATAAAGGGGAAGAAGGTCGTGGCAAGACCCGAGCAACACTGCCAACAATGGCAGCAAACAGTGGGAAAGTGGTGGTGTAGTGAACACCCAATCCAGTGAGATCACCGTAACTCTACATACTATTTCAAAGAGCCGCAACCTATCGCAGTAAACCGTGACTACTGATCGAAGTGGAGATAGTCGAAGAAGACAAACATTTTCTACCCAACATCATTAGGGTTTACCTGTTACCAGTGTGTTCCTTCGAAGTTTGAACCAAAGTCAAACGCTGCGGTCCCTTCCATACAAAATTAGGAACAGTGTCATTAGTCAGTCGCAACAACCACCGTACTGGGACTAGTGGGAGGTTAGTAGGTCCCATGGTTGTGTGTGTTCATATTTCACACAATTGAGAGAAATTTTTCATTATGACGGGTACACGGATGATACATTACGTGTTTTTATGTAAGTGGTGGAAAATTTTATTTTTTAAGTTATTAATTTTTTAATACACATATTTTATTATTTATATAATGACACGTAATATACCATTCTATGTGTGAATCACACTGAAAAATCTCTCTACAACTGCAAGTCAAATGCTAGTGGTTGGAATCCGAGCAACTCAGCTCTTTCTCTTATAGATCATCTCTCATGTGGACTGAACCAGGCCCAGCATTATTTTCTTTTTCTCTTTAATTTTTGGTATCCATGCATTTTTTTTGGTCAATGGTATCCATGAATTGATTTACAATAAACTTTAGCTTTCTTGTGGTATGAAATTTGCTGAATAGCGGTTGTTCCAATATTAGTTTTTTAGGGAAAACAAATTTAATGTGCTTGAAAATGATTTATCATATAATGTTGCTATATTCACAAAATTACTTCTTGTACTTGTAGAAATGAATTTCGATTTAAGCATGCAATCATGGTTCCTTGCATGTGATTTAATATTTAAGCTGTCGAGTAACCACGGGCCAATTTGAATGAGTCCAAATCTTTTGTATTTAAATTTGCATGTGATCTCTTTGTGACTTTTCTTAATTTTTAATGTGCGTTCACACGAACTACAGTCATAAAAACTATTAAAACATTGAAAAATTAACAATAATAAAAACAAAAAGGCCAATCTCTTTTCTAAACACTGTTAAACACTTCAATTCTTTGTGGCCTATCTTCCTCAGCAAATCCAAACGACCAGCCCAAGAAGACGACTCCGACGATGGAAAAAAGGAAAAAGAAAAACGGAAACCGATACTCAAATGGAGAAGGTCGGGACTCAGGCGCAGAAGAGAAGACTGAGACCCACACTGAATTATCCCAATTCGATTAAACCCAAAACCACGTCGGTTTCACACTCAAAATGTGACCAAACAAATTACTATATAGATTATAACTATTTGGTTGATAAATGATTATGTGTGTTAAGCCAATTAATCAAAATGGTAGTTCAAAATATGTATGTTTTTGCCACTTGGTACTACGGTCTAGTAGAATTCTTTTCCACTCGTAAGTGAGAGGTTTTATGTTTAATTCTGACCAAAGACGAATTTGAACCATATTATTATGGCTCGCCTATTGTGAAACATAACCCATTCCACTACAATTTTAATGTAGATAATATCGTTTGTTAAAAAAAAAATGAAAAATATGAAATAAAAACAAAGTAGACTACTATTGGGTGGTTTCGTTTAGTCGATTAGGGCCTAAAACCCAATCCTTATGTTATTTTGCAATTTTTCTACTTATCCGAATTCTATAGCTTGACAAAACATCATTTTATAATTTCTATATCTATAACATCCTAAAAATCATTCCTACATCAAAAGAAAAAAAAGAAAAAAAAAAGAAGAATTTTACAACCATAAAGAAAGTTGGAGTTTCACTATAAAACTAATGAGCAAAATAAAGAGTAGTTCAACTCTTATAAGCCATTGCAATGTTTTTTTTTTCATCGATGTGAAATTCGTTTACTTTTACATACTCACAATTTGTATATAAATACAAATGTATTTCTACAAAGCAATAATCTAAAATGAATTTAATTTTAAGAGAATAAGATTTAAATTTGGATGCAAGAGAACAGACATTGTCATAAGTCCTAACGTCCTAACACATTAATACAAATAGAGTTGAAGACCATATACTATAAACTGTTATAAACTTCTTATTTAAGTGTGATTGTAAATCTTAAATTAGATTTGATTCTAGTTATTCTATCCTATTAGGACTTGTATTCCTTGGAGGAAAATGATTTCTTCCCTCCATTATTACTATAAATAAAGGCACTACGTAGGGGAAATAACACATCCTCTACACAACTCTGCAAACACATCCCTCTCTATATTTGTTCTGTGATGTCGGCCCCCTCTCCTTGTCAGTTAAATATAGGCCACAACATGTTATCAGCACGGTACACAACACGTTATCAGCACGCTTCTACCGCTGCACTTAGTAATCTGACAGAGTAAATTATAGCAATGGTCCCTTAACTTTAATTCAATTGGAGTAATGGTCTCTCAACTAAAAATTCATTATCATTGGTCTCTTAACTCATCAAAACGTGCAGCTATGGTCCCTTAACTAAAAATTCATTACCATTGGTCTCTCAACTTTAATCCAACTGGAGAAATGGTCCCTTAACTTTAACCCAATTGGAGTAATGGTCCCTCGACTTTAACCCAATTGTAGCAATGGTCCTTCCAACAGAACTCATTTTGATAAAATTTTGACAAAGTTGACGAAAGGATCATAGCAACACGTTTTGATGAGTTGAGGGACCCCAATTGTAGCAATGGTCCTTCAAACATAACTTATTTTGACAAAATTCTGACGAAGTTGACGAAAAGGATCATAGCTATACATTTTGATGAGTTGAGGGATCAATGGTAATGAATTTTTAGTTGATGGATTATTGCTCCAATTTGATTCAAATTAAGGGACCATTGCTACATTTCACTCAATCTGCCGTGAAAGTTTTCTGCATCAAACTAGTTCACCAATATCATCACGCAATTAGGTTCTTTCAAAACAACAGTTTTTATCTTGAGATTTTTGCAGCCATGATAGCATGAACATTCACCATAATGCATGACCCAACATTACGTTTTCGAATTTTAGATTCTACATAAATTGCATATCTATTATATCAATAATTGTTGAATTATGTGAATTGATATTGTCATGAATAGCATTATATATATGTACATTCATTAAATTATTATATTAAATATGCATTGAATTAATTGAAAAAAAAATTAAATTTTTTTAAGGCTCTTCGAACCTATGACCCAAGCCTACATTGGAGCCAGAAGCTCTATGCCTTTGGAACTAAGACCCATGAAATCATTTCGATGTCGTCCACTTGTCAAAATTCGACACCCTTCACGGCGTCCCACGTATGGCTTGCAGCTATGCCCTACTATCCCTGACGACCTGCAGTCGTTGCTGACTTTGATTTTGGCTGAGATTTGTATAAATCTCCATCGATTCGAAAAATCCAAATTCTAATCTGAGGGTTATTGGCTTATGGACGTCGAGATTCCCCCCCCCCCTTTTTTTCTCTCAATCACACCATCGAATTCCATGTTAAACCTTTGACTTGCACCAAGTTCTTTTGACCAGAACATGGCCGCTTGAAACTCAAGCCCAATTGGGTTGGTATTCTCAGCCTGCAATGGAAATTTGTTCAGACTAGGCTTGCTTAATATGGCCCAAGTCTACCTACGGCCCGACCCAAAGCGCGACACCAGCCTGTAGGGTTATGGTGTCCCTGCGCCCGCCATGTACTAGATCTCAACCTCATGCTGGTGCATCCGTGTTTTGCATGCACGCGATCCCAATCTACAGCTGGTGCATTGGTGCACTTGCACCGCACTACATCTGATCAACGTCCATCTGGGCCTCTATTTTTGGATCTGGTTCTTATAGCCTGTTTGCTGTTACTGGGCTCACACCCTAAATTTTGTTTGGGGCTTGATCAGCCCATGTCCATCTAAGCCTAATTATTAGGCTTAGACCACGATACAAATTTAATTAGCCCACTCATAGGCTTTGGCCCTTTATTTTGAGCCCCAAATTTAATTGCCTAATTATTTTTTAGGCCCTATGGGTTTTATAATTTTTCACCCACACTTTAATCTTTGGCCTAAAGTCTAAATAATTAATTCAATTATTATAATAAACCCTGAAGATCTATTTGCATTTTTTTTTGTTGCATATATATATAGCATATATATATATATATATATATGTGTGTTTGTCTGCAGGAACATATGAACCTAAAGTTCATAATTATTTCGAAACCTGAAGTTTATAGAAACATGTCGTGTTTGAAAATCTGACGTTTTCCTTAAAAGCATCACCTATGAAAACCCGAAGCTTTTTCATGTAAATTTAAATCAATACATGTCTATTAGAACTTGAATGTTCTACACCTATGTGAATGGATTTTTTTTTCTCCATTATACTAACCACATCTTGTCCATTTATTTTGTGATTGGAACATGTCGAATTTGAACAAACTCGACTTCACGGCTTTAAAGATCTCTGGAAGGAACTGCCTCAAATGGGTCCAAGATGCGAAACTCTACCTCATCGCAAAGAATTTGAGTCCCGCCATTGAAGATGAGACGGATAACCCGGTTGGCAAAGCTGAGAAAGCCACTGCCATGATCTTTGTTTGAAGACACATTCATGATGCACTGCAAACCGAGTACCTTGTTGAGGAGGATCCACGAGCACTTTGGGCTACTTTGGCTGATCGTTTTGATCACCAAAAAGACATCTTATTGCCTGAAGCAAGACATGACTAGCAAAATTTGTTGAATCCGATCACTTCTCAAGTTCTATAACAAAACCTTGACCGAAGAGGATCTCCTGAAGAAAACATATTCGACCTTTTCTGCTACTAATATTGTCTCGCAGCAACAATATAGGGCTCAGAAGTTCACTAAGTTTTCAGATTTGATCTCTGTTTTACTTCTCGCTGAAAAGCAGAATCAGCTGTTGATGAAAAATCATCAAGCTCGACCTACTGGTCTGACTATTGTGCTTGAAGCATAATATAGCACAAAACAACGCCCAAAACGCCAACATATGAGTGGTAGAGGTGGCTAGAACCCACCATCGTCAAGGTCAACAGAGCCAAGGCCTACCTAAGGGAGGAAACAGAGCCCAGAAGTGCCCTAACCTCGCTCCTAAGGCCCTAAAATTTAAGAATAAGGGCAAAGCATCTGAAACCATGGATGTGAACATGTACTATCGCAGTGGTACAAAAGACCATTGGTCTCGTGTTTGTTGTGCTCCCCAAAAAGTTGTAGCTGAATATCAATCTTGTCATAAGAAGTTTGAATCAAAATTTGTGCAATTGGATGAACCAGAAAGTACCAAGATAAAGGTTTCTAACTTTCAGGAGGATACCACCCATATGGAAGATTAGAATTTTAGACATGAACTATTTCTAGTTAAATTTTAGAATAATGGGGCCGAATTCCACATAGTGGCCAAATCCCCACTTGTTTTTTGGTTTAATTTTGCACGATTTTTCCTTATGTTTGGATTATTTGTTGGTGATTTTTTTTGGATATTAAGTTTTGATTAATTACCATCCTTGAATACTTAAATTATTTTGAATAGATATTTGTTTTTAGAACTTTTATGCATGTGACCGATTCAAATTAATTTTTATTTCTAGGTATTACTAGTGGGAAAATTAGTTGTCTAGCAAAAAGTGCAACCATGCACACCATTTTACGTGAATGCATCTATTTTCACTAACTTCGTACCTAAGAATGCACCTATGACAACCCTCTTAGGACAATCCAACTTGATTAAAGGATACGGTAAGGCACGTATAATGTTATCCAATGGTACAATCTTGACCATTGATCGGGCACTCTATTCTCCATGTTCCGGAAGAATGTTGTTGAGTTGCAAGGACATTAGAGATAATAATTACCACGTTGAAACCTATATAGAAAATGGAGTGAAATTTCTGTGCATCACTTCCTACGAATATGGTAAAAAAACATACTCTAGAGAAGATGGAGCATATCCTGAGTGGTCTGTATACTGCGACCATACGCTCTATAGAAAGCTGTTATGTGGTTGGCCCTACCTCTGGGACTGTGCATGAAATTACACTTTGGCATGATCGTTTGGGACACCTTGGTCGAACAGCAATGCGTCGTATCCTCAAATCATCACATGGGCATCCACTAACTCGAAGTTTAGGTTCAATTCAAGGAATCATATGTTAAACCTGTTCCATGGGAAACTTATTATTAAGCCTCCATATGACAAGAGTCATTCGAATCCTCCTATTTTTCTACAAAGGATTCAGGGGGACATTTGTGGACCAATTCACCCTTCATATGGACCATTTAGATATTTTATGGTTTTGGTTTACGCTTCTACATGTTGGTCACACATGTGCTTGTTGTCCATAAAGAATGATACATTCTCCAAACTGTTGGCTCAGATTATCAAGCTCAAAGCTCACCACCCTAATTATTCGATCAAATTTATTTGATTATATAATGATAGAAAATTCACATCTAAAACTTTTGATGACTATTTGATGTCGGTTGGGGTTGAAGTTGAACATCTAGTACTCCATGTTCACACCCAGAACGGCCCGACATAGGCATTCATTAAGTGCTTACAAATGAATACTCGATCATTAGTCATACGTACCAAGCTCCAGATCGCTGTCTGGGGTCATGCAATATTCAACATAGCTATATTGGTCTGCCTGAGGCCTGTTGCGACCTAACCATATAGCGTTCTTCAGTTGGTTACCAGATACGAACCCGACATATTGCATCTGCGCTTTTTTGGTTGTGTGGTCTATGTGCCGATTTTGCCGCCCTTACGTACAAAAATGAGGCCTTGGCAAAAGATGTGAATCTATGTCGGATATGATTCTCCTTCAATCATTCATTACTTAGAACCTTTGACAGACGATTTGTTTACCGCTCGGTTCGCAGATTGTCACTGTTATTAGATAGTCTTCCAGTCGTTAGAGGGAGATAAGAATGTCAACATTCTTTATGAATGACGCAAAAATCGTAGACGACTTCCTCTTTGACTCATCTAGATCCTCACACCGCTCAGTCTGAGACTGAAGTGCATGGTATATTAGATCTTCAGAGTGTAGCTTAAAGCATATTAGATGCTTTCACCGATCTAGCGTGAGTGTTAAGATCACATATTCCATCTGCGAATGTGCCTGCAAAGATGGATGTAACAAATGTACGACGGACTTCCCTCCTAAAGGCCCAGGATGCCACTTTAGTCGATCCATGTACATTAGCGGCTAGCTAATCATCTGTCCCTACATAAAAGCATGGCATACCTATTAGTTCAAATGATTCACACCCCCGAAAGAGGAAACCCACGACATATGCCCCTGAAGAGCTTACCTTGAATTCGACTGTCGCCTACTTATTCTATCTAACTCATCAGGAAATTCTAGATTACGAGAGCGTCCTTGAAGAGACAAATTTATCTCCCGAGAATTGTGAGATTTCAGTCCATTATGCTAGCTTGAATGATGTTTGGTGTAGAAATAAGATGATCATCGACGATGCATTAGCATATGCAGTAACTACTGAGATCATGTTAAGTGATGACATTAAACTCGTTCTGTTAATGAATGTCGATGTAGAACTTGTTGGTCAAACTGGAAAAAGCAATCTAAGCTGAACTTAACTCGCTTGCGAAATGTAAGGTGTTTGGACTCGTAGCTCATTCTACTCTAATGTGAAGCCCGTTGGCTACAAGTGGGTTTTCGTTCGGAAGTGTAATGAGAAGAACGAAATTGTGCGCTACAAAGCTCGTCTTGTTGTGCAAGGCTTCGCACAACGCCCTGAGATTGACTATGATGAAACTTATTCACCCGTTATGGATGTGATTACTTTTCCTACCTTATTAGTTTGGTAGTTTTCGAAAAACTGAGTATGCAGCTGATAGACGTAGTAACTGTGTATCTCTATGGGGATCTTGATACGAAAATTTATATGAAAGTTCCTTAATGACTTACATTGATTGGATTAAATATTTCCAAACACCAGAACACACTCTCAATTCGGTTGAGGCATTCACTCTACGATTTGAAGCAATCCGGAAGAATGTGGTATAACCATCTGAGTGAGTATTTGACTAGTCAATGATATGTGAACAACAGACTATGCCTTTGTGTGTTCATTAAGAAGTCACATTCCAGTTTTGTGATTGTTGCAGTTTATGTCAACAACATGAATCTCATCGAAACTCTTGAAGAGCTCAAGAGAATTGCCACACATCTGAAGTCTGATTTTGAGATGAAAGATCTAGGAAAGACTCGATACTATCTTTGTCTCGAGATAGAGCATCGTTTAGATGAAATCTTAGTACATCAATCGAAATACACCCAAAAGATGTTGTGCCGCTTTAACGAAGATAAAGTGAAGCCTTCGAGTACTCTTATGGCTCTTCGATCGCTAAATGCAAAACAAGATCCCTTTCGTTCGAAGGATGATGAAGAAGATATTTTGGAGCCTAAAGTTCCTTATCTAATTGCGATATGCACTTTATTATACTTAGATCAATACACTAAACCTGACATCTCCTTCGCTGTTAATCTTTTGGCAAGATACAGTAATGCGTCAACACGCAGACACTGGACTGGTGTTAAAGACATCTTCTGTTACCCTAAAGGTACTACCGATCTGGGCTTGTTCTATCCCTATGAATCCTCGAGTGGTGTCGTACCCCCTTATCTCGAGTCGATTCTCGCCTTGTTAGTTATGGCTATGTAGAATACTTATCTGATTCGCACAAAGAGCATTCTCAAACGGGTTATGTCTTTACCGTTGGAGGAACCGCAATCTCTTGGAGGTCAACTAAATAGACTTTAGTTGCCACTTCGTCTAACCATGTTGAAATTCTTGCCCTACACAAAGCAACTTGAGAATGCTTTTGGCTGAGAGTAGTTGTGGGCTATATTCGAAGCTCCTACGATTTTTATCCCGTCATTGATGTCTCGACGACGATCTATGAGGACAACGCAGCATGCATCGAACAACTCAAGAAATGTTACAAAAGAGACAACAACAAGCAAATTGCGTCGAAGTTCTTCTTCTCACATCAACAACAGAAGATTGAAGTCACGTAAATCTGTTCACAAGACAATTTGGTCGACCTTTTCACCAAATCATTACCAAAGGCAACGTTTCTGAAGCTTGATCAAGGAATTGGTATACATAAACTTTCTGAGTTGTAATATTGCTATTTCTCTTTGGAATTGTGTCAAACTTAAGAGAAGTATCATGAATATAGTTGCTTGATCTTAATGTACTTTGTTTTCTTTACGGTTAGGAGCATTTTTCCCACTGGACTTTTGCTGCTTAACGAGGTTTTGACGAGGCACCCACCTTGGGTTGATCATATCCCTGATGATGTACCGTAGACGTTTCATTTGACTTTGCATTACTCATGCATTTTTCCTTAGACTATAGATTTTGTCCCTACTTAGGTTTTTACCGTAGCCTTTGGTTTTTTGTGAGACTTACTTTCTTATGCAAGTTCCTACCTTATTTGAACAGCGTGTTCCCAAAATCAGTGCCGATGAGTCGACTTCCTCAACTACTACATGATGCTAAATCTACTTGAGTATTTACACACTCAAGGGGAAGTGTTATAAACTTCTTCTTTTTTAAGTGTGATTGTGTAAATCCTAGATTAGATTTGATTCTAGTTATTCTCCTCTATTAGGATTTGTATTCTTTGGAAGAGAAGGATTTCTTCTCTCCCTTATTACTATAAATAAAGGCACTGCGTATGGGGAATAACACATCCTCTACAACAGCCCTACAGACACATATCTCTCTAAATTTTCTTTGTGCCGCCGGCCTCCTCTCTTTATTAACCAAAAGAGAACAAAAAGACTATTTAATCTTCTATTACACAATAAAAGGGCAAAATGTAATTTCACAGATCCTATTTTTTTATTTATTGAAATCTCACATACAGGTGATGTTAAGATATATCTAATATTAAAACAAAACAAAAAACAAAAACCTCCCACCCATGTTCTCTCTCTCTCCCTCCCTCCTTCCCGTTTTAAAGACAAAAATAAGAAGTGTGTGTATAGGCTAGTTTAGTTATTACAACTGAAAATTTGCAAATAAACAATAAAATAAGAAATGGACGATAATTTCAATAGGGGGTGACGATTTATAGAGGATCGTGCAGTCGAGTTGAACTAATACGATTCAAGTGGTTTTGATGATCAAAAAATGGAATCAAACTTCTCATTAGAAAGTCACCAATCGGGCTCGTCTGGTATTAGAAGAGTGGCTTGGATATGATAGCCATTCTAAATTAATTCAAAGTATTTTCAAGGTAGTCATCTTTTTATTTCTCGCTTCTAATCCTCAAATTGTGGGAGGATTGAATTGGATAATATTTTGTTTTTTTGTTTTAGTGATTCATCTCCAACTTTTAAGTTGCCATAAAATTTTTATTTCTTCTTTCAATATACGTTGAAAGTAGTGATTTATCCCTTCTAATCTAGTTTTTTATATACCGATCGAGGTCTTAGTGTAATATTCAAGTGGATTAAAATAGATATCTCAAAGAGGGATTTGCCCCAAATTGTGTGGAGTACAGTGTATTTGACTCTTTACAATTACGAACATTTTCTTCGTGTCATTTTCTTGTTCAAAAGTTGGCTTTAACTTTCAGTTTTTTACTATTATAAATTTTGTAATTTCGTACCATTTCTTCTTCTATTACTAATGCCACGATCACTATTCCGCAGTGACAGTATTATACTACCTTATAGACTAGAGATTAAGGATATAACTAATTAAATTCCCATTTGGTTTTTGACCAATTAAACCAATCTACATCAAAGCAACCTTATCATGGGAATGGGATGGTGACATCTTGTTATTCACAAGGAAATTGGGGCCCTAATTCTATGGTCGACGCCGTTGTTCTATCCTCATCAGACTGTCTTGGTGCTACCAAGTCTATTTCATCTGTCCCCACCTCAGATCAATCATCAATTTTCTTTTGTTCTTGAGAAATTCCTTTTTAAAGCTTCCTTTAAACCTTAGAATATATTGTGGTGTAAACGACTAAACGTAGCCATAGAGGAAATAATAGCTCAAGCATCTCCTTCACCCCTCCTCTTCTTTCCTTTAACTCTTAGAAATCAACAACATTCCGAGAATGCAAAGAAACTCAGGAGTTTAGGGTACATGGCACGATTGTTAGTGAACTATTGCATTTATTATAAGCTTATTTAACTTGTTCCATCATTTTTTTTCACGCATAATCGCGTTTTAGAATTTATACGATCGACCCTACTTGGTGAGATTTGTTGTATAATTTATTTTTTTCTTCAATTAGGCTTATATTCACACAAAATCAGTATATTATGGATACAACAATTAATATTGTACAATTGGATATATAAAAAAGAAGAATAATAATTTGGTTGCATTGAAACTATGAGTAGGTTAGGATCTAAAAAACAATGGAGAGTATAATACGCGACACGGTTTTTAGGATCTAAAAATTTATTTATTTGTTTGTTTTGAAAGGATTTAGGATCTAAAGATGATTCATACGAAATCATGCTTAAGCGTACATCATTGTCATACGTGTATACAAAGATTAGTATCCAAATATTATCATTTCGACAATTTGATCATATTTCTATCATTCAAAATTTCTTGATATAAAAAAAAATTTCGTTTTCAAAATTTAACTAAGATGTGGCCAGGGTAGTTTCACAATTATACATATTATACATGTGTGTGTGTGTGTGTGTACATTCATCTACTACAAACTTTATTTTCAACTTTCTCTAACCTTAGCACCTAGGGTCGAAAAAATTTCAAACCGATAATATCAAATCATTTGGTAATCGATACCAAAAAAATCCCAACAATAAATATATATTTTAGTAATTTTTATTAGAATTAAGCATCTGAAATCCCCTAACCTCTTAGTGTCATTACAAATTAGTCTCAACATTTTTAAACATTCTAAACAAGTACCCAATTTATTGAAAATGTCATATCCGTTAAGCCCATTTAAAAATCTGTTAATTAACTGGGGCTTATTTTATTAATAGAATGTTATGGAAGCATAATCTCCACCAACTAACAATCACCACCACCCCATCATGTCATTACCTCTAAAACAACCAACTTCACCCTACCACTCAAGCCACCAACATTGAGAAGAAGGTCATGGAGGTTGTTGAAAATGGAATGGACTATCATGATGGGGCCACCACTGTCCTTACTACCCACAAAGAAGAATTGAAAGCTTTACGAGCCAATAATCAACGAATAAGAGAATCACATGAGCAGAAACAAGCTCCTTAAAACCTTAATTGTTCTTAACGCTCTTCTTTGTTAGGAGGCTGCCCTCCTAATGTAATTTCAATTTGGTTCATTTTCGATTCAATCAATACTTATTTGATCATAGGGTTCCATAGTATATAATCTATGTTTGAAATTCAAATTTTGAGCCAACTAATATTAATATTGACCATGATATACTCAATTGGTGGATTTTGAATATAATCTATATTTGAAATATTAACTGGGGCCTAACGGATATGATATTTTCAATAGGTTGGGTACTTTATGTTTAAAAATGTTGAGACCAATTTGGAATGACAGTAAAAGGTTGAGAGGGTTTTAGGTACTTAATCCTTTTTTATTATATAATATGTATTTGAAATACCAGTGGTCGTTGGATTTGCATGAGATTGAATTTGAACCGTTTGTAAAAACTAAAACTCCCTCTCTCACTCAGAAGTCCCTCTCAGTTCCATCGTCTCTCTCGACTCCGACTCCCCCTCTCTGTTTCATCTCTGGCCACACCACAACCCACACCACACCTCAAAATTCATCTTGTCCAACAACTCCGACGCCCTCTCTCTGTTTCTTCTCAACTCTGACTCCTCTCTATTTCCTCCTGTCAACTTCTGCAATCGCCCAGTCCCACCAAATTTATCTTCCACCTCCGAATTCTCAATGTCGACTTCCACCAAAGACTCTCATCATACAAGCCTAGAAGGTAAGAAATTTCACCCTAACTCGGATTAGTTTAGTGTTTTTTTAGTGAACCCCTTGGGGATTTGGGATTGAATTAAGGTTTTCGGTTTGAGGATTGAATCGGGTTTTCGATTTGGGGTTTTTAAAATCGAATTATGGTTTTCGATTTAGGGATTTTAAAATCGAGGTTTTCAATTGGGGATTAAAAAAAAAAAACCGAATTAGGGTTTTTTAAATTTCAATTTGGGTTTAATTCGGTTTGTTGTTTATTATTTATGGCTGTTGGCTGTCGATGGTCGAGGTTTGAATCCTCCTACAGTTTGAAGCTGCAAGGGATCTCGATTTCCCGCATCAGAAAAAAAAAAACCGAAATAATTTTAAGATTACCTATTTTCGGTAACAGAAATTTTCAGTTCGGGATTGGTTTTTTTTCCTTATTCCCAATATTCACACACCCATTTTTACTTCTCTCACACCTTTTTGGATTTCGGCCGTCGGATCGGATGAATTGAAGAAGATCTAACGGATATAAAGTAATAGGGGTATGTGAGAAGTAAAAAGGGGTGTGCTATATTTACGATTCGAGCTAAACCGAAACCAGCCCTAATAGCACCCATACTACCATGTATTATGGCATGAAGATCAGAAAATGAGATTGTGTTCCACGCTGTTGAGCATTTGTTTGAATTGATTAAAAAAACAAAATTGAGATGAAAAGAATTGAACATGTTTAGTAGTCTACATCGGTAAGGTTGGCCTTAATTCTATAAAATTGTTAATATTTTGATACTTTTGCGTAATCCACAAGGACCACAACCTTACAGATGGGATTTTAGATAACTAATGTATCACATGATTGTGCTCGTTTACTGCGATAACCAGAAACAAATTAAAAATTGTGGTGCAACCAGTCCCGCCCATGCAAGATGTTACGTGGTGCCATTTGCAACCATAGTCTACGCAAAAATATTATATGAACTTTCCTATTTTTGAACTTCTTTTTAACTCTCCTCTTTAGCAAGCACATCTTGTAATCAATAATTTCATGTGGGACTTCTCTTTATTTAATTAGGCAACATCTTTTTAATCCATTAAGCTTATTTGATTTTGTTGCTCATCAATAAGAATTGAATATATGATCTCGTGATGCTTTGGTGACCCAATTGAAATCTCAAACATCTGTTTATCTAAGATCACAACAAATTCCGATGTATTTATTCCCAGGCAAAAAGACATTCTATAGTGCTTAATTATATACTTTTGTCTAATGGATTTTGTGATAAATTAAAGAATAATTAATAATCAAAGCTTAATTGTAGCATTAATTCTCGAATTTTAACCCTAGTTTAGTTTTAGTCCCTAAACTCTCATATTAGTTTTATTTAGTCCTTGAACCTAACAATGTGTTGTACCATTCATCATTTTCATTAAGGACGTCTGTTTTTAAATTTAAGGCTACATTAGGCAAAGTGATTTTAAAGTTGGTAGGAGATCGTACTATGGTTGAACTTAAACAACTAACAAATCACATATTAAACTACGAACAAAATCTTATTTTTTTAGATTTTTTTTCCTTTCTCATTTCTCATTTTTAAATTCACTTTTAGTGATGTGTGATAAAGTTTCTAATATACTCCTAAATTTAAATGAAAAAGGAAGGCGGTGGTGAAAAAGACCAATAGTAAAACACATTGTTAAGTTTGACTAAAAAAACTAATGAAAGTTCAAGAACTATAATTAAACTAGACGTAAAGTTTAATGACTATTGTCACAATTAAGTCAATAATAATCAATAATGCTAGAGCCGTCAAATTTGTTTATAAAATATTTTGTCAAAACCATTACAATGAAAACAAAATAGGAATGAAGATTAATTTCAACTTAGGTATTGAATAAAGAGGTAATTACACTCTATCACTAAAACAAGCCCATATATATTTGAGTAATGTGCGATTCAGTCATTGAATTATAACCTAATTGAAAACAAAGTTATTAAATTTTATAATTTTTTTGAAAAAATAAGTCAATATATTTTTTTAATTGTCAGTTTCCCCTACTATAAGATTTGAACACTACTACATTCTACTATTTGTGCGACGAACAAAAGTTGGTCATGCAAAGTGCATTTCCGTCGCACAAGCTTCAGCGCAATAGAAACTTTGTGGCGTAGACTCCGTCGTGCAAAGATTGTGAAGAAAGACTTTGTGCGACAAAAATCATCATTGGTCGCAAAAACACAACGCGACCGTTTACCTTTCGTCGCACAAAATGTTTAGGAACGAATGTTTTCGTCGCACAAAATACTAGGATACATATGTAGGACGACTATTGTTCGTCTCTCTAAACTTTGTGTGACGACAATTGATTATTGAGCCGACGAAACCCTATTTGTTGCTTGAGTTTTGCGAGACGAAGGATTTCGTCGCGCAAAAATAAAAATATATATTTTAAATTTAATTTTACGTTTTTTAAAATTTGTAATAAAAATAAATTGTTTTTTTTTGGTGATAAATTTAAATTGCAATTAAAAAATGTAATGAAGAGAAAAATAATATATTTAAAAAGTAATATAAATATATGTACTATGTACAAGAAAAATGTTTAAAAAGTAAGGAAGTAAAAAACTAAGAAAATAAGCATAATCTGCGTGGTCATCTTGCAAAGGTGGCTGAAAGGTCTTGAGGTTGTCGATAGGGGCAGAGGTCGAAGGGGCATAGGTGTGGCCATGCTCGGGTTGGAAGGGATCGGAGAGGTCGACGGGGGATGTACATCTGGGAAATGAATGCCGAACTGACTGAGGGCCTGTATAAGCTGTGACATCTGGCTCCTATAAGAGGCAAGTTCGGTCCTAAGGTCGACCACCTCTGCTATCAAAGTTGTCACCTGACTGTTTGACTGTGATGATGAAGGGGCTCTAGGTTTCTGCCGGTGGGCATTCCTCATCCCCTTATAATATGTCCATGGCCTCCGCCCGAAAGTCTGATCCAAGGTCTCTGTAAGGATCTGAAACCCTGCATCCTCTAGGGGATCCACAGACTCGAGCGGAGCATCGAGATGAAGCTGGGAGGTGGACTCCTGAAGTACCAACTACCTATTTTCCATCATTGTCGCCTGTGTAATATAACATAAAATATTAATTAAAACATTCATATAATAACCATGAAACTTGAATGCCTAAGATAATAATTAAAATTAAAGAATACTTACATGAAGCGACTCGGCCAACTCATCCCCAGGTCGAACATAAACATCTCTAAAGACATCGATCTCCGAAAAATTTGAACCCCCCTAAATAGAACACGAGAAGAAAAATGTTAGTACGAAAAAAAATAATATTAATGACATTAAAAAACTTTATTATTACCCGCCGCCGCGCTTCCATCCTATATGAGAAGGTCTCGGACCAGAATGGTAGAGAAGAGTTTTCTTATCCCTATTACTCTTGTTAGCTTTCACCTTCTTCTGTTATACAAAAAAAAAACGTGTTAGTTCAAATTGAAATGAAATATAAAAAAAATATCAATAAACATTAGTAAGAACATATAATGATTTTAAACTCAATATAAAAAAAAAATACCACATAGCCGGGCTCCTGAAAATGACCGCAGAGGCACTCCTAATTATCCTCCCAACCCTCAAACTCCTTCGGGCAACCCTCCTCAAGAGCGACCTGCAGATCATCAAATGTCTGAAAATATTGGTGCAAGTTGCTCTTCCACTGCTTGTACCGTTCAGCAAAGAACCTATTAATGTACGCCAACGACTCTTCATTGATGTCCTCTAAATTGTAGTACATTAAATAATATAAATATATAAAATTTGAAGGAAAAACAATTAAAAGGTAGGATACTTATTGACAACTGTGAGTGCACCTGCGTCCTCACCTCGTCTAATAGGGGTGGGTTCAAAAAACTGAAAACCGAAAACCAAACCAAACCGAAACTGAAAAAACCGAACCCAACGAAAAAACCGAACCGAACCGAATTCTTTTGGTTCGGTTCGATTTTAGAGGTCTAGAAACCAAACCAAACCGAATTAATTAAATTAATATTTATTTAATTATTTGTTTTGGGTATTATTTTTTAAACCCAATTTGTAATATTTTTAAACCCAATTTTATTTGTTTTGGGTATTATTTTTTTAAACCCAATTTGTAAACCCAATGTGTTGCCAAATATTTACTACCCTTTTCTCATTTTTCTCACACTCCAATTTTACTTCTAATTTTTTATGGTTTGTTTGTTTCATCACTAAACTAGTTGCTTTGTTTGTCTCTTAATCAATCATGTTCTTCGTTGTTTGTGTTTTTATTGTTTGAATTGAAATTATGAGTGATTTGGAGTAATAATCACAGGGTAATCAAATCAACTTGTACAACTTCTCTCTCTCTGCACTCCAGTCCATTTACTTTCATATCTCTGCTGGGTAAAAATTAAGGGGGAGAGAGAGAGAGTTAAACCTTTTAAATTTCATTGTTTGTTGCTTGACTTTGTAAAAGACTGAAACTTTCACTGCATTCTCTTAGAAAACTAAACATACCATTGGATTTGATGGTTTGTGATTTGGGTTTTACTGCTTTGTTTGCCCTTTATTAATAATCATATAATGTTTGAGTGATCTATTCTGCTCAAAAGTTTTAGGACTTTCCTTGATATTTTCTAAGAAACCAAACAAGGATTAACCCTATGTATACTTTGTTTGTTTGCTTGATGTGAAAAAAAAAATCCAAAATAAATAATATTGAGAAAAAGAGAATTTAAAATATCATTATTTTTTAAACCCAATTTCTCAAGAACCAAACAAGGATTAACCCTATGTACACTTTGTATTTTTTTTTTTTTAAAAACCCCAACCGTGATGTGAAAAAAATCGAAACCGAACCGAACCAAAACTAATTTAAACCGAACCCACCCCTATCGTCTAACATCACCTTCCAAGACTTCCATTTCATAGGGCAATAGGTTCGAATGACGGGACCAATGTCGAGGGCCAATGTGCTATGCTGCTTCGCCATTGGTGGAGCCCAATGCCACTCGTCGTATCCGATACTGATGGCCGTTGTTCACTTGGGTGATCTTTGCCGTCTTCAACTGGTGACAAGGTCCCCGGGTGTTCTTCTTGCTGCAAAGAAATGTAAAATTAACGTTAACCCAACACTAATAACAAATCCTACTAAAATTTCGGCATAACCTCCCTATAATTAAAACATTTCCCAAAAACCTGAAAATAACATAACCAATATATCCAACAGAATGATCACAACTTTTTAATAAAAGGTTTAGAACAATGACAACAATGAACAATATATATAATAACTATTTAATCCTTAAATGACATAACTAAACAAACTGAACCGAAAATAACAAAACTAAGTTAACCAAATTGTTATCATATTTCATATTTGGTATTCCTTATAAGGTTTGTACTTTTGCCAACATTGTATGCACTATTACAAATGTAAATACAATCGAACTCCGCGATTTGCATAAGTAAACAACAATTACTTTCAGTTCAAGGAAGCATATGCATTGGAAAAGTACAATGATAAGTCTGCTTTACACATTTTCTTTCTACTTACCTAAATAACTAAAGATCGAACTTAGAGCAGTTGGAGGTCAAATTTTTGAACAAACTTAAATTAGTAAAACTCGGAATTAAGTAGAAAAATTGAACAAAATTTTTACCAAAACCCAAAGCAGTGCTATTTGTATTAAAAATAAACTATATTTGAACAACTATGAACAAACATTAAATTTGAACAAAGATTAGTAGAAAAATTGGAATGGCAGGTTCTACTTTACGCCCACATTTTGGTCCAAAGCAGTTGGAGTTCAAGGAAATCTTTACATTGATGTGACTCCGACACATCAGTAATGGATGTCGATGGTGTGCCGGGTTTGCGAGGGCGGCGTTGACCATGCCTGGCACTGACAAGTAGCGCCACTGATGAGGCTGATGACGACGGTGCCTGGGAGACCCAGGACCAAAACAGCGCCTGGGAGATCCCAGGACCAATCGGTAAGTAGTTCATTTGAACCGGGGGAGGCGAACGAGGTGCAATCATCACCGCCTTACGACTTCTAATAAAGTGTGACATCTACACAATTAGAAAAAAAAATTAGTAAGCATAAATGAATCCCATCACATGCCAAATTATGTGGCATATCACTCACACCAACCCCACACATAACTAAATCAAGCATTTGAACCATATATATAACATTAAACATAAAACAGACAATTAAACCATAAAAGCGTCTACACCTATATGCATTTCATTAAAGGTCGAAATGTGTGCGCTTGTATTGTTATGTATTGCTATTTAATTTTCCTTTCAGAGTGGATGGAAATTAGACAAACCCCATGTCCTTAGTTAATCATTTGCTTTGTAGACATGTTTTCTTTTAAATTGTTTGATTATTTGCTTCTACTGAAAACTTTAGTACAGCTACTTTCATTCAACTATTGTTGGCTAAGTTTAGTAATTCTTATTGGAATGGCAAGCTAAGTGTTTCTAGTCAACTTGTCAAAATAACACATGTTTTTTAGCATTCATTTTAGACTGCCCATTATATCTGACTTGTTGTTTAAGCCTGATATAGATGTGTAAAACATGCTTTCAGAACCTCAATTTCATACAACAAGCACCCGACCTTAGACAAACAATAATATAAGTGTATATAATGGGTAGTGGCGCATGGGAAATCCTGAGAACTGAGAAGCTTACAAACATATTGTTCTCCAAATCAAATTAGAGGAAATTTGTTGGAAATGGGTCCTTAAAGGAATTACAAAACAAGAAGATTCCAAGTGGAAGTTGTATAAGACAATAACTCTAACATCATTATGCACACATTTGCCTTAGGAGTTACAACGTTTAGAATACAAGTTTTCAAGCATATTAGCTTTGCAATTCTTTTACCTCATTCTCTACCAACAAATGGCTGATATGAAACTATGAACTCCCATTAACTCTTTTTTTTTTCTTCTTATTTCTAGAAAATTGAATGAATTGAAATGATTATATCGAAAACCATGAGAGCAAGTCAATCCTCTTTGGTCAAATTCATATGATATTTTAGAGCAGTTGCACTTGTCATCAACCAAGCCTATGAACAAAATCAAATATATGCATATATATACCGAAACAACAACTTAAAAATCAACGCGGTAAACAAAGTTGTACTTGTACAGAGTTATAAAAAGGCACCGATCATAAATGAAAAATTGTAAACCCTAATCCCCAAATGTAAACCCTAAAATCTGAAAAATTGAAAACCCTAATTCTCTAACTTAATGGTCCATACACTAAAACCCCTAATTCCTCTAATGAAAATCAAAATAAATTAATAAAATTTGAAATATTTACCTTGTTACTAGCGAAAGGGCGAAAATGGGAGATGATGAGAGGCCGAGAGGTAGGGTGAAGGTGTGTCGGAGGAGGACGAGAGACTGGGGCAAGAGGGGGAGAGGGTGAGAAGCCGAGAGGAAGGGTGAGAGTGTGCCGAAAGCGGAAGAGAGACTGTGAGGGAGCAAGAGGGGGAGAGGGCAATAGAAAGGAATGATGTGTCGGAAGGAGTTTACTAAAGACGAAGAGGTGAGGGGAAAAGTGTCTGCAATTTCAGTTTAATCCCGACTTTCTTACGTGACAAATACAAAATATTCGTCACGCAATAAATTCAAATTTTCACGAAATTATTTTCATGCGCGCCATTTTTCAGCTCATTGAGCTACAAAATATTCGCAACGAATAATATTTTCTTCATCCTACAATGAGCTGAAAATTTAATTTACCCGGGTAAATTTTTAAAAATTTATATTTATTCAAATAAAACCAAATTATTTATGACATAAGATAATTAAATTACAAAAAATTTCATTTACTATGTTTTACATGGCAAGTCGTAAATAAATTGCATTATTCATCATCTGAACTATAATAACTTTCGTTATCATCGCTATCGTCACTATCAGTCTCCCAATCCTCCCCATCCATAACTGCATCATCGTCGTCGTTCGGGCCCACTGCAACATCGTATCGCGAAACATCACCGAGGTCAATTGTAATTGACTGAATCGGTATTTCTATTGAAGACATTCTTTGTATCTGAAACAATTCTTGGATAAGATTTGTATCTCGAAGTGTTTCCGCATCATTTTCCATCGAAGATTCTAAATGTTGGTCAGCGACGTTGTCGACATTGTGGTCAGTTGGGTCTTATTCTGGTATAGCATACACGTTCCTCTGATCCATCTTCTGAACTACTTTCCAACCTCTCCAGGCTTTAGGGTCATCTAGATACACAATCTGTTTTGCCATGTTCACCAAAATGTAAGGGTCGTCATCATACCAAGTTCTGTTAATGTTCACAGATAGTAAGCCATGGTCGGTTTTAACACTTCCTTGCCTATTTGGATTTGTATCAAACCATCAACATTTAAACATGATCACTTAGTGTCGGTCTTTGCAAAACAGTTGCACGACAACTGTTAGTTTGTGATAGAAATCAATGTCCGTACTTTTGCTTCCACCCGGGGCGTGGACACCGCTGCTTTGTGTACACAACTTGTCATCTCATGTAGTCCCCAAAAACTTGACGTTGTTAACATGGCAACTCGGGGACAATTCAACACGAATCGGGCCGAATGCCAAGTTATATAACTCTTCACTGTAAATGGGAGAATTCGATGCTTTCAATTTATTAACCTAATATTATACAAAAAGATTCACATGTTAGTTTGAGAAAATTAAATACTACAATATATATGTCAAATACAAAACACTTATAACTTACATATTCGAGAAACCACTATGGAAACAATTCTCGGTATTTCTTGGCATACAAATGTGATGGATGTTCTTGCTTCATCATCTCTTCATGCTCACCTAAATATGCCATTATCTCATCACAATTGTTTAGTACGAACCAATGCGCTACCTCTATGTCATATCTGGTAAACGAATTTTCTCGTACAGGATCTCCAAAGGGTCGTGCGTTTTGGGCAAAAACAGAAAGTTTCTCCTTTCTCACACCCCTATCATTATTGCGCTGAGGATGATTAAAAGTCGTCTCCACGTCATTTAAATACATTCCACAGAAAGTAAGCGACTCATATTGAACCTAAGCCTCTATAATTGATCATTCGGGCTTGGCCCTATTACGTACACCTTTTTTTTCAGCTCCCTGAGAAGCCTGCCAAAATAAAATGATATGATTCAAATTAGCAAGCATGGATAAATGATGCATAAACAAATTATGAGGATTATATACCTTTCTATTAGATACATTCAGCGATAGTTGACAGGACCAGCAAGCAATGCCTCTTCGAGCAAGTGAACCATCACATGGATTATACTTGTGAAGAAAGATGGATGGAATATCATCTCAAACTTGCATAGGACTTGGACATTGTCATGGCGTAACTGATTAATGTTCGTCTTTCGCAATGTTCTTGTCGTCAGTTGGGAAAAAAATCTGGATAACAATGTAATTGGCTTCACCACATCTTCCGGCAATAGGTGTCGAATACCCACAGGAAGTAGGCATTGCATAAACACATGGCAGTCATGGCTTTTTAGTCCATCAAATTTACTCCCATCAACATTCATGCAATGCGCGATATTAGAAGCATACCCATCGGAAAACTTTACAGACGATACAAACTTTAAAAACTCTTTTTTGTCATTCGGTTTCATGGAAAAAAATGCAAGATCTCTTCTAGCTTTATCACTGTCCCTATTCATCCATAAACCCCTCCATATGCCCATTCTTTCCAAATCAAGATGAACTTTGATCGTGTCCTTTGTCTTACCCTCGATATCCAAAATCGTACCCACCAATGTGTCAAAGATATTTTTCTCAACATGCATAACATCGAGGTTGTGTCTCAATTTTAGTTTCGACCAATTTGGGAGCACAAAAAATATAGGCTTGTGCGTCCAGTTCATATGTGTAAAAGGTCTAGTCCAACTCATTGTTTTCCCAAACGGAGCAAAATCCAAACGGTTAAGTTATTCCAAAATCTGATCATCAGACCATTCTCTAGGTCTGAGGTGATCTATGTGTTCCCGTTGAACTCTTTATCCTTTTCCTGCCACTCGTGGTCCCATGGCAACCATCTCTAATGACCAAGGTAATAAACTTTTCCAGCGTGCCAACTAGATGTTACATCATCCTTGCATACAGGGCATGCCATATAACCCTTAGTGCTCCACCCAGAAACCATTACATACATATAACTGCTACCCGCAAAGTGAACATCTTCCCAATAGACTTATCATATGTGTGCACACCGTTTATCCATAAATACTTTAGCTTATCAACCAACGGCCTTAAGTAAACATCGATTGACCTGCCAGGATCCTTAATTATCAAAAGAGTCATCATCATATATTCTTTTTTCATACATTTCCAAAGTGGCAAATTATATGGGAATACGAAAATCGGCCAAGTGCTGTGGTGTTGGTTTAGAACCCCGAATGGATTGAATCTGTCAATGGCAAATCCCAATCTAACATTTTGGGGATCAGTAGAAAACTCAGGGATGTTCGATCAAACTCTTTCCATGCCTCATCGTCTGTAGGATGCCACATTACATCGTCGTCTACCGTTTTGCCTTATGCCATCTCTTGTCTGTGGTAATATGTGCGACATATACAATTGCTGCATCTAGGTTTCAAGGGCAGATAACGCATGACTTTTTGTGGTATCTTAGTCGTTCTATTCTGAGATGTCATTTTGAACCTTGACTCATTGCACAGGACATTTATCCAATGTTTTATACTTTTTGTAGAATAAAATACAATTATTTTTGCAAGCATGAAGTTTTTCACCAAGACCATTCAACATCTTTTGCGCGTGTCTATGGTCTTTCGACAAACAATTGTCCTTCGGAAGCATTCTCTTGAAAGTAATCAAAACACTCGTTTGACATACCATACTTTATTTTTTTTTTTCATGCATTAGTTCCACAATGACCGTGTGAACGAAAAAGCTCTCTCTATTGGTGTAAGCACATCATCTTCCCCTTCTTGATTGGTGTTTTTCGATGCAAATGGAAAAGCACCATTTATAATATTCATGACTTGTTCATGAAGATCCATAATAGGTTCAATATTGTCCATTATTGTGGTGTTTGAAGACGAAGCATTGTCTAATTGTTCCCGATGATGGTTCCAAGTATTATATGTCTCAATCATTCCATTCCTTACTAAATAAAATCGAACATTTTCAATTGTCTCCGATAACGTGTTGTTACACCTCCTACTAGGACACTAGAATCTAGTTGCACCCGGGTTGTGTGTACATGCAAAGTCAATAAAATCCTTAATTCAAGTATTCGTCCACGCATCTTTTCGGGTTTTGTATCCACCTCATGTCCATAATTCCTAGAACCACAATCATAATACAACAATCACAACAACTTCATACAAAATCTTAATGCCACCTTATGCCTCCGATAAGGGCCCTATCCCATTCGGGAATGAATAATCATGTCACGTAATTTACGACTACATCAGATTAGATTTCGACGTGGATGAATTTTGCCAGCATCTCGATACAGTTCTTCAAGTGTATGACATAGATATAAAGTACCTATGTACCGCCCGAAAAACGTACATAGATGACACCGAAATCTCCACAATCGAAACCTAATCCTTCAACCATAAACTACGAGTTATAACTGTGCATTCCCAAATTGTCCAAATAATGGGACAATTCAAGAATTAATTGGACCGCAGTCATGCTTTCGCAACCATACGTGAAATCCAACTAATCCTCAAACGGGAAACTAAATTTTACTAAAAATAAAAAAAGCAAGTATGAAGTTAACTTCAATTAACTCCGTACATCACAACACATAGTTGTACGTCACGTACAAATTTAACAACATAATATAAATATAATTTCACAACACAATATAAACATAACAAACTAAGTTCAACATAATTTAATTAATTTTATATTTTTTAAAAATAAAACGAAGAAAATACCTTCTCAATCATTCTCTACCAATCGCTAATTACACACAATATCCCTATAGACAACAAAATTAATGGCTTTAATATGAATTTACATTAATACTTTTACACTAACGACAAAAAAGGCTTACCAGACACATCGAGATAGCTTGATCAACCTAGAGAATGGAGTATTAGATGATGAAATTGAGAGCAAAATGGAAATGACGGATGCTGGATTGCGCAAAATCGAAGGGATGAGTGCAGAGGCACAATCTACAATTTTTTTTTGCAATTTGCCTTTGCATGGCTGAATCCAAATTAAAAAGTTCACTTTTGGACGAATGATTTTGCACGACCAACAAGGTCTTTGTCGTGCAAATGCTATTTGCACGACAAAAAAAAGTCGTTCGTCACGCAAGTTTACTATTTTTTAATTATATTTCCTTTACTTTACAATTTATTCTTTTCAACAAATTGCGCAACGAAAACTTTTATCGTCTCGCAATGCATATTTTTATTTTTTATTTTATTATAAATTCAAAAACTCAAACTTCCACTGTTGGAACTGTTGCTTGAAAAGCCCATCCACATAAATCCGTTGCTTCTCATCGGTTTCATCAATATCCCAATGAACTTACATTAATGCCAATAACAATAAATTAGTAATTTAAAAAATATTACGTTTTAACAAAAATAATTGTTCATTATTTACTACAAACTTACCGATAACTCCCTCAACATGGAATTCTTCAACTCCTCAGGAACCTTTTTGCAAGACTCAAACTCGGCAGAACAATCCCTCTGCACCAAATTCCCGCTTCCATATTTTTGCCTTCAAAGTATGGCACTTGCTTCTGTTGATACCTCTTTGATTGCACTACAAGTTTTTTTTTACCAGACTCTTCTCCAGAATCAGCCATTCTTTTTTAAACAATTTTTTTATTTAAATCTTAGGGCTCTAAAAATGTGTTTATATAGCACTAGGATACCTTTGCGCGATGAACCCATAAGTCGCACAAATCTTATGTTCGTCGTGCAAATCTCATCATAAATGCGCAATAAATGGGAAAGTTTGGACGTAGTCTGACCAATCCTTTGCGCGACAAACACATTATGTTCGTCGCGCAAAATATTGCGCAACGAATGAAATGAATTTTCACGACGAATGAAATGATTGTAATATAAAGTTTAGGTAAACATAGATAGATATCTATGTTTATGTAAACTTTATAATTACAAATAAATATTTGCAAACTATTTAATACCTTAAATATTTATTCTACAAATAATTAATGCCTTAATCCATACAATTATTTTCAGCATAAGTACGATATTCATTGAAGATTAAAAACACCTATAAACCGAGGATTGCTAGGGTGCCTACATTAGGTCTCAATAAAAAAAACCCAACAGGAATTGAAACCTAATTAAGTCCAAATACATAAATTATAAATATAAAAAACCTTAAATTTAAATATTGTCTTACAAAACATAAATTTTAAACTACTATTTGGATGATCCTGGTTCGTTCCACAAGACTTCATAACGCCATCGATTGTAACCTCCTTCCAACTCATCCTCTAGCAACTTCATCAATTGTTCTTTCGGTTTATCATCAAAAACATACTTACATTGTTACACATATATGCAAATAATTAATTCCAACATATAACTAAAAATTTCACAAACTTAATTATTGATCCATCAACAATATACTTACTAATAATTCATCCATCACAACCTTCTTCACATTCCCGGGCACATCTTTCTAAGAACACCACTCAGCAGTGGGACGGTTATTTCCTATAGCTATAGCAATCGAATAAGCAAACTCAAAATGCTTCCTCAAATCATACAAGTTGGTGTCGTGCACACTCTCATCATTGTTTTTATTCGCCATCTCAACATGAACAGAATTGTGAAGAATAAGGATAGTAGAAGCGCCTATTTATAGCAAAGTTAGGATCTTTGCGCAACGAAGGCTTTGTCGCGCAAACATTTGTATTAAATGTGGGTATTGATTCCTCTGATTCACCTACATTAAATGGTCAAAACTGACTGGAACTTGTGTAACGAACCATTGGTTGCGCAAATGCCCACTTTTCATCGTGCAAGTTTTTCGCGCCAAATAAAATTACCCCGCATTTTCTTGTTAACTTTAAGCGACGACAACAATTATTCGTCACGCTAAGTATTCTCGACGAAATTTATTTTCTATCATGCAAGTACGTCCTGTGCAATGAATTATTGTTTGTTGTGCAAAATATCGTCGCGCAAGCTATTTTTTCTACTAATGGAAGTTGTTAGAGTATTTCCAATAAATGCAAAATGCGTGGTAATTACCACTTTACATTTTTTGTTAGCCAAAAAACTCTCAAGTGGGAGATATGTAAACATCAATCTTGACTGGAAGATGTAAATAAAAATGCAAATTTACATATTTTTAATATCTTTTTGAGGTGGATCCTGCCAGTTTAAGAGAGAAAAATAAATAGGACCCCAAATTTACACCTCTTTCATTGAAGTAGAACTAAAATATACATCTCTTGAAAACATAAAATTAATGTAAATCTAGCTTTTACATCTCAAATTTGCATATTTTTATTGGAGATGCCCTTATATTTAATTTTTCCTCAAATTAAGTCATGTGATTTGCATGTACTACACTTTGGAGAATAGATTGTAAGTTTTAATGAATTTAAAATTTTAATTTCTGAAAAATAGTGTATTGAATTAACTTTGGAGAGTAAATTGGTCATTTTGCAACTTATATACATTATTAAGGGCTTACATGTGAGAAAATGATGATTTTACCTTCAAATATGTGTTACGTCCAAGTCTATCTTAGATTGACGGAAAATTAGATATAATAGTTTGAATCTAATAGTATGAATGAGCCACTTAGCACTAGTTTAGTGGTATTCATCAAGGTTTTCAAAGACACTAGGTGCTAGTCGGACGGCGAGCTGAGGCCTAACACCTAGGTGGCTAAGCAGGGGTCTAGGCGAGCGCCTAGGCGGACTAGGCGGATTTAACTAAGTCCATTATATTTTGTGTAAATAAGTATTTGTTTATACTTCAAATATATATAATTTCATCATAAACTACAAAATAGAATGACACATATATTATGAAGTATTGGAATATAATGAAAATATGGGGAACAAGCATATAATGTGTGCTCATTTAAGTATTCAATAAATCTCTTACAATCTATTGAAAAAAATAAAATCCAAAATGAAAGTTATATATTTTTCTGTCTAAGTGAGTAGCAACCTAAGAGGGTCTGGGCAAGCTAGGCGCCTTTTCTTAATTTTCAAACACCTAGACATTAATCGGAGTGGTGGCTAGCTGCCTAGTGCCTATGTGGGGCCTAGACAAGGATTTTTAGAACAGTGGTATTCATCTTCATTTGTAAGTGAGAGGCCTTAGATTCGATTGTCGCTAAAGGCGAGTTTGAACCACATTCATGCTAGCTCATTGTGAGGCTTAGCCCACTCTCATACCCCTTTAATATAGATAATATCGTTTATTAAGAAAAGAAAATAGTATGGATGAAATGACAATTTTTAACGAATTTAAAAATAGTATGGATGAAATGAAAATTTTACTAATCAACTTGTGTACAGTAATAACAAAGTCATTATGTGTCTTTAATATAGTCATGTCAGTATTATGGAACATTGGATTGTAAAATTTGAAGTTCATATTATAATTTTACATCCTTGTGATTCAAACATTGAATCTTTACGTTATGTTGAAATTAACACCATTAAACATGAAGTCATGAAGCCTATTTTAGCCATAATAGTCCTTGAGATTTGCATAACTCATCACTTTGGTTCTTGAGATTTGAAATAAACATAAGTAGTCCCTGAGATTATCTACCATCAATCATTGTAGTCCTTGGGTGAAAAATTATGTTAAATAAGGATCAAAATTACACTCAATTTAATAGGGATGTGCTATCCACGCATCTCTTTTTACTTCTTACACACCTCTTATTGATTTTCTGTCCCTTGGTCTTTTTCAATTCATCTGGTCCGACGGTCAAAAATTAAAAGGCTGTGTGAATATCACACCCCCAATTAATAAACAAAAGGGCCAAAATGATTTGACAAAAAATGAGGGTATTTTTGTCATTTTACCCTTATTTGATGGGGATTTTTCACGGAATGACCAAAATGATTGATTGTGGACAAACTCATGACCAATATCGATTTCAAATTTCATGGACCAAAGTGAGAAATTATGCAAATCTGATGGACCATTTTGACTAAAAAACCTATTTGTTTTTCAACAAATATTCTTTTCAAATTTCTGATTATATGAATATGATATATACTTTATTTTGTTTAATTCAAAATGTAATATGGTCTAGTGGCATTTCTCACAATTTATAAGTAGAAGGTATTAAGTTCTACTATGAATGGAGAATTTGATACTAATTTGTTATAGTCAACCCATTGTGCAGTTTAACCTAAATCTCAAACGCTTTAATATAAATATATCATTGTATCAAAATATGTACAATGAAATAACTAAATATTATTCCTCATCTTATCAAAAAAGAAAACAAGTTACATGCCATGAAGCAAATAGTAATGCTTGATTCATAAATTTGTGTTGCGCCTGTCATGATATGCCTGCCACAATATTCAACCCAGTCATGCCCAAATTGCAAGTCCTGTCAAGAAACCATGTCCATCACTTGTAGGCCATCCTGATCTCAGGGCAATTCCCCATGCATATTCGTCTTGGGCGTCCTTTAATGGGGTCTTCTGTAGCTGTCATGTACCTGGGGGCAAAGGCAAGTAATTGGGTTTTCTCTCTTTAGTCATTATTCAACTCCAAAAAATGATGATCATTATATTGGAGTAAAAACCAAACATAAACGCAGCTTTTAATGGCAAACGCAAGTGGGAAGAATTTACATGGCATGAGTTTTGAAAACTAGTAACGCTTAAACTATGTCGAACCAAAACCGGTCAATATTCTACGCTACACCCAATGTTTGTTGAATTTATTGATCAACGAAACAAATTATTGCTCGCATCACTTAGCTCATGGGGATATAGCTCAGTTGATAGAGCTCTGCTCCCTAATTGCTGAGTCAAGTCAAATATAGAAAAGTCCCACAAAGGAATCTTGGACAATATCTTCTCATATATATATATATATATATATACTACAATGATATGTATAAATTTTTCTTCACATAACATTGTATTAACGTCACAGAATATTACGATTTTCAAGTTTCTTATTGAATGAGGTCAAACTGTCAAATTAAGAAAGCTTCATAACACAGTACACTCCCATTCTTCTGCCAATGCCCAATGGTAATTGGCCCCTTTAATATTTAGTCTATAGCAGTCCACTAGCGCAATTGAAGGTTTCAAATCTCTTCCTTTTTTTCCTTGCGCATACAATAATATCTTGTAAGATCTTCACACAGCCAACCACCAAATAAGCCGCCTAATTAATTAGTTGATCAAATCAAACCTAGATACTTTTCATAATTTGCAGAAGCTGCATATCGATCACCATTAATAAGAAAAAACAAACTTAGTTTTTAAACATTTTTTTCTTATTGGTTCAAACTTAATAAAGGATTAGATGTACTATATAATTGGGTCCCTTTGTGCAATATTTCAGATTCTCAGTTACCGACATTGATCTCAAGGTCTTATATTATATAATTTGCTTCATTAATTTAGTGTTAGGTACTATAAGGTCGACCAAGTGATAATAACTATATATTTGATGAAAAATAATATTTGGATGATGCTAGGTGACACGCTCCGATCTTGATGTCCGTGAGACATTGAAATAGTCATGTGTTGGCCGACACTCGAGGGTGATGAAAATCATTTATTGAATGATAATGCTGAGAACAAGAAATAAATAAGACTTATAAATTTAAAATTGGATCCATATCAAAAGACCCTGTTAAATATAATGAATTAACATGCAAATGAGGAACGTATTCAGAGTATACAACTAATTTAGAACACTAAAAAGAATTAATATAAAATTGAATGAACAAAGGAGTGGGTCCTACACTGAAAGGACTCAAAGATGCCGATGCAGAAGTACCTTAACACCGAGATTGTATGCCTCAATTCTAGGTCTTGAAGGGGGCGCAAAACAAACATGAGTGGACCAAGTTCATATATATATATATATATATATATATATATATATATATATATTACTGAAATAGCTATCAACATACTAACCCCCAAAGTTTTATGAAAACATCAATAAAGTGTAATCACTAGTTTTGTGTCCAGTCTCAACTCCAGTGTAATACCCTGGAAATTTAAATATATGAATACGTGGACAAAATCGAAAATAAATTGATTTATGGTTATGAAAAAAATTGAATCGAGAACTTTTGAAGTTTTGTTTTCGGAAATTTTTATAATTTACGTATTTGTATTATTGAGATTTTATAATATTTTTTGAGAAGTTATATTAATTAATTTGAGTTTAGTTTTAAATTAAACTAGTTACGAAATTTGAAGTTTAGAAATTAATTATCTAAAATCCGTAGAACTTTCGAGGTCATAATTTATATTTTTAAATAGAGCTCAATCTCACGAACGCATACACGGAAACCGTTGGTGAAACAGAGTTATAACGAAGAAGTTATTAACGATTGAAATGGAGGACAAAATAGGCATTGTCTATTAATTTGGAAGGCTCCAGAAAATCTGGAGCAATGGGATGATGCCAAGTGTGTGGCTATGAGGAAGAGAGGGTTGCGGGAGAGAAAACCAGGGAGAGGTTGGACCAATGGGGGATGGGGGACTGGGAGGAAAAAGGAGGAAATGAGGGAACACTGAATCCTTATGACTTTGGTTTTTTTCTTTGACCCGACCCAGTGGAAATTAGGAAATCCGACCGCTTTCTCGTCATTTCTCTAGTGAATCAAGGCAAACCACTACCTGGAAACAACTCAAGGCTCTCCCTCTTCCATTTCCACCCAAATTTTATTGGGTTTGAGCTTAAATTCGGGTATAACAGATGCTGTGGGTTTTGAGGGTGCCACGGCAGAAATCCGATGATTGTGAAAGTAATGTCGACCACCATAACCATCAAACCACTTCTCCTGAGGCCAGGAACAAAGCCCAAATAGTTTTACAGGTGATGGTGTTGCAGATTGGTCGAATTGAAAAACACCCAAATTCTAGGGTTACGTCGGGTTCGAGGGAAATTGGAGCTTTTCCCAAACAAATTGGGCTTAGTCACCGGTATGAAAATTTCTCCCCTCATTGCGATCTACTTACCTGTAAAATTTGATAATTTTTGGAAATAGTTAAATTTTCCAGAGAGTCGAGGCGGCTGACCGCCACCTGCAATGGCTCGTGCAGCGGCACGTGGCTAGTGGGCCATCGATGCTATGTTACGCTAAATTGATATCTTGATCTCAGACTTGACGCCCGTAGTATGCGACTTGATTATTGTGAACCTAGTTTCATTAAGGTGCATTACTTGATTATTATTTGAATTGATGATTCAACATTTGGATCATCACCAAATTCTAATGCATTATAGAACATAATATTTAAGGATATTAAGAACTGACATATCAGAAATCTGACGTACGGATCTTTCTGAATTGGATTTCTAAGTTTGTAAAATAAATTGTCGACCGCCACCTAATCCTAATACTTGGTGGAGATCCAACCGTTGGATCACAGTGAGAATTTAGTATGTAGTTCTATAAACATAATGTGAACCTTAGGAAGTTACAAATCCAAAATCTAATTGGCAGATCTTTCAGATCGAATTACGTAGTGTTGTGGACCCTACCGTTGATCGAGAGTTGACTTTTGATCAACATGGCTCATAACATTCTAAATATTAAATTTAGTACTATGGGATACTAAGTGAAGTCTTGTGGGCCTATATTGGTTAATGAGTGACTCGAATTTATGTGATATGGTTATTACCTTGATTTCTTACATTAATATCATTTGTGAATATGAAATGGTTACATAAATGTGATTTCCATTTAAATGTGATTTTTTTATATATTTAGCCATGAAATGATTGAATTTGATTTATGGTGGTTAATAGAATATTAATTAACCATGATTTTATATTGGGCCCATCATCGTGAATAAGTTTCATATAGAATTTCTGGGGCGTTACAGTACCCATTTGGTGTGAGTCGATTGTGGAAGCTAATGATGAAATATTTATGTTACTAAAATATTTTTGGAAATGGATAAAAGAATGAATGGTGAACTACGAAGGGCTTGATCCCACTCAAGGGTACGTAGGCAATTTAACATGGGTTAGATGCAGCCCTAAATAATCAAGAATTAATCTTTTGTTGAGAAGTTGTTTTAATAGAAGAAATTTGGGGATTTAATTGATAATTTAATCGTATGTTTTGATAATTAAATTATGGATATATTTTTGTAAGGAATTAAGGAATTGAAGTAAAAAAATCGTGATTAATGGTAGTAAATTAAACAAGAAATTTAAATTAGGCCTATCATCAAAATTATTTCCCAAAAATTAGCATTTTGGGGCGGGGTGTTACATCCAGGCCCTATGCCCGTTTCCCATCCCTGCGCCGTAGCCAAAAGAAATTTCTTCAGGCCCTTTGCCAGCTCTGTGTTTCTTAACCCGTAGCTAGAGATTATTTCTCCTAGCCCCATGCCGACACCGTAAACCTCGCCCGTAGGCGGAATAAGGACCATTAGGTAAGTACAAAATTATTGAACATAGTCTTTCCAAACACATGTACATATATCTCAAAAAAATCTTCATAGTATAAAGTAATCCATCATTTATACAATAAAGAAGTGAGTAAAAATATGTTCTAAATATTATATCGTCATCCATCAGAAATCCTATAAAGAATATGGGTTGTATAAAATACGATAATTCAAACTAGCTTCAGTAAGCATGTTATCTCATAAAATGTAGTCCTTAAATCATGCTTCTCGTGTATGCAATTCTACTATTAAAACAAGCATTTTAGAAGGGGTTTACTCATAGATACTTCGTCGTAGATGAGCCGTACAAAATAGAATTAACGGAATTGTAGCTAGAAATTGCACCTAAGCACATAAAGGGTACAATTAGCAAAACTCTAATCAAATGATTGGATTTGAGAAAATAGATGTCAAAAAATGGGTCCATGACGTCAAAATTAGCCTAGGAGGGGCCCTAGACGAAACTAGGAAAAGTCAACAATCAACGTTGACCGGTCAAAGTCAACGGTTAAATCGGGTCGGTCAATGGGTCACGGGCCTAGGCCAATGGGTTTTGGGTCGGACTGGGTTGGGCCTGGGTTCTAAGGCCCAAAGGGTTTAGGGGTTTAGGTAAACGGACCAAAGGCCTGGTTTCTCATGGCCTAAGGTTTAAGACCCTAGGGTTTTAAAAAGGCTGAAGGCCTTGGTTCTCAAGCAAGCCTGGGCTTGAAAGCCCCGCCTGAAGTTTAGGGTTTTAAAGGTCCACGGGCCTAAAACCCTAACAAAAACGGCCCAAGGGCCTTTAGTTTAATAAATAAAATAAAAACAATTTAAAATAAAGGGTTTTGTTGTAAAATCGACGGTGTGTGCAGTGGAATGAATAAACAAGACATAAAATTTATGAGGTTCCTCTACAATCAGTGTGACTGGAGTACATCCTCAGGGCAGCAGTGGTGTTTTCATTTATAATTTGGAATAATAGGAGTATAAAGATAACTCTCTATATTCTCCCCCTCTTCTTCCTCTCTCTTTTCTCTTCTCCCTATTTTCTTCCATGAGCCTTGTGGCTTCTATGTTGGTGTGTATTTGTTCCTTCCCATTTCTCTTCTATTTATAAGAAAAACATGATCAAAGCATCTGCATCTTTTTGTAGTGAACAAAATGGTGAAGGATAACTACTATTCCACATATAGTTGAGTGGACATCCACTTACTTTACAACACTCCCCCCTTGGATGGCCACAAGCCTTTGATTAAGTCGTTAAAATCTTGATATGTTTTGGATGTTCCCCCTGATGAGTAGTAACACATCTGTTGTACTTGTTGACTTTCCACAAGCTTTTTCTTGAACTCGGCTGGATGACCTTTTGCTAGACTTGCTTCAAAAGCCTGAATTTACTGTTTTTTTTCTGGAGTGGAATTTGATTCAAGCGTGGTAGACACTTGATCTTGAATCGAACCTGTGAATCCTTCAAGGGTCGTTGAGTCATGATTTTGAAGGAAATTAGACCATGAGGAGCTTCATGTGGTAAGTGATCTTTGGCTTCATCGGGGATGAATCGACACGTGTTTTGTTATGCTTGTCTCCACATACTTCAATATATCATTTTCACTTGCCTTATCTGTTCACCCTGCAGAAATGGTTTTTCCCCTAGTTTTTCCCATGCAGGTTTGGTATCTTCTCTTGCAGTATTTGTCCTCTGATGCAGAAGTGGAATGCATTGCATTTAGATTGTTCTTCATACCATCAATTCTCAGCGACTCATCATGCTTGGCAGCTATCATCATATCAACAGTTGAAAATAAGTACTGGAGAGCAATGCCAGGTAAGCAACTAAGGAAGGGTTCCAGACAATCAGTTCCAGATCGAAAATTTGATTCCAAGTGGCGATTGATTGCTCTTTTTCTCCTTGTCTTGTAAGTAAGAACAACAACAAATAAAAAGGACAAAGGAAATCATGATATGAGATACCTGTGCTTTCGACCTTGATGATATGAGATACTTTTGCTCTGGTGGGACTTGTTTGAAGAGGTATTCTCGAAGAGGAAGAAAACTGAGTATTTCGAGATACTTTGTTGAAAATGTATTCTCAGAGAGGAAGAAGAGTTAGATATTTTACAGGTCTGCCTTGTTATAGAACATAGAGGTTGACATATATAGGGATTTCCCAATAGCAGGTAGTGGTGCTATGACTTTACTCTTGTCAGTAACTGTGGTGTAATTAGAACAATAAGATTCACGCGTTTTCAACTTTATCAGAGATATTTGACAAAGTTGCACGTGATATCCAAAAAGGTAAGATTGCGTATGAGAAATGTTGACAAACGTCATGCAGGGAAATCCAGCTTTTGAAATTCGAAAATCAGTGTCTCTTTGATTTTTGAACAGGTGACCCTATTGCCTCTTCTTTTATAAAGATATCAATTTTGTTCAAATACACTTAGAAAATTGTTGCCTGCAGAAATTTCCCTTTCTTGCATTTCTGAGATTTTATTCGACCTCATTTTTCCTTCATCATTTCTGAAAATGGCTTGCCCATCTAACATTTACTTAAATTTGAGTCTTAGGACTGATACAGACGAGCCGCATTAAGATAATATATGGCGCTCGTCCTTCTTATCTTCTAATGGTCCTCTTATGGTTGGGGACTCTATGATAAAGAATGACCTAACAGCTACAATGGTAGCTAGGAATCTTCTAACTCCCAAGGATAACAGAATCTTTCCAAACTGGTCTGATGAGTCGGCTGTTCAAGACTCCTTGGCTCTCAGTATTCAGTGTGCGGGCTCTGTTTCTAATATGGGTCAATGCCTACTTACTTGAACTCGCCAAGTTGAATCATTGATGGCTGAGGTGGCAAGTCTTAAACAAAAGATTAGAGGGCTCAAGCACAAGAATATAGTGTTACATGAACTTGCAAATAATTACTCGACGAGCATGAAAAGAAAGCTCAACCAGCTACTAGAAACGGAAGGTTGGACTCAAAATGACAATCAAGGGTTCGAGTCTTCATTCCAAAGACACCCATTGTCTCCGCCGTTTGGAGTTCCACCAAGTATTGAGGCTCCAAATAATCAACCTTTGGTGCCTCCCTCTTCTGGGGTACTTCTGAGTGTTAAGGCTTCACATGAGCAACCTTTGTGAAAGTTCCCTCCTATTTGTTTATTTTAACTTATGTATGTAATTTCTCGGAGATATTATAGATAGCTTTATTTCATTCAGTGTATTGTGCCAAATACAATAAAGCATATACTTCACTAAGATGTGGTACTTCTGGACCAAATATCAATTTATCTTTACCCTCTCGAAGATAAACGATCATTCTTAGTGTCTAAATCATTTGAGTATTCAACTCATAATCTTCACAACATATGATTCTTTAATATCATAAACATCATGGATAAGATTCGTGTTGGTGTATTGTTCGATCTGCAGTTCGAGACAATATCTCTCTCAATGTTTTATAAACTTTCTAAACTCTTCATGAGTCTCAATCTAATATTATCAACTCTCCATGAGTTCTACTTTAATGTCATTGACTCTTGCAAGAGATTTTAGTATGTTACAACAATACCATAATGATAGTACTCACTAAGGCAATTATACCATCCATTGGTATTGGGTACATAATTTACGCTTTTACCTTCCCAAGGCTTACTTCAAGCAATCTAAATCCTTCAAGAATTTTCTACACTTCATGACACATTCTCCTTTGGAATTTATACAGAGCAATTTGCTTCAATGTATACTTGGGGAATTTACTTGTTGAGGTATGATGTGAGCGACTCATAACCCTTCGTATATAATTCTCTATTCATATGAACTTGTTTACAAGAGTATAATTTTAGGTTTCAATTAGTAACCTTGCGCCATATCATGTGAGTGTATTTCACTGTATTACAAATGCCTATATGTAACCTATTTGGTTTAACATCTTTTGGCTATTTGTATTATATTCAAAGATATAGGTTCATTTCTCCACGTTCTTACAAAATTGTAATGGAATTGCCTTTTTCCATTTTTGCCAATAATTTTTTTCTTTCATCGACGAAAAAGAGCGAAGCTCAATATCAACACAGCTTATTGATGAAATTTAGTAGTTACTTGTAAAAACCAAAATTACCATTGGTTATCATCAATCCGAGATCTCATATTCTCTTGTGTATGCGCATGCATAAACGCTTTTCATTTCTTTGGATATCCATTGCCTCTTCAAAGGCGTTACACTATCTCTTCCAGGATAGCCATAGTTTAGAGAATGCGGATCGTAACCTCCTCTTGAGCGTTATAGAGCTGGGATTTTAATCTCCACTTCCGGGAGTTGAGTCATTGGAACCTATACATCTATCATGCTTCATACATGAGATATCAACATTCCCATGTCCGTGGATTGTCCTTTCTGGGACGTCTATCTATGCGATGACTGTCATGCTTCCAACATGCAAAAGTTATGCTTTGGGAAAGCAATAGTTCAGTAGTGCCATATTCTTCTTTTTTCGAATGACTAAACTTTCTGAATCTAAGGGTTTGCCATGCTTCAGGTGTGTAACAGATAAATCATTTGTTGCCTCATTATTTTTTTGTCCAACAGGGACATCAATTCTTGCAAACACATTTGCAGCAAGTATATGTGATTTTATTACTTTCGTTGCATCATTAAATGCATCTGGCACTTGATTTGCATATCGTTGCATCATTCAATTATTCTCACTTCGTTTTTATATTGATTGCTTCATGAATCAAAATAAGACAAATTCTCTTCGTTCTTCTGGAATGGTCTTTTCTCATCATTCTTCTAGAATGATATTTTCTCATCGTTTTTCTGGAACGATGTTATTTTCTCCCCTTAATGGCGGGAAAACTGTCTTATCAAAATCATGGTCCACAAATCATGAGGTAAACATATCCCCAGTCAAGGGTTCTAAGTATTGAATGCGAAATGGTGAATCAAATCCAACATAAATTCTCAGTTTGCCTTTAGGCCTCATTTTAGTACATTGTGGCAGTGCAATAGGCATATAGATAACATAACCAAAAACTCGTAAATGTGTAATGTTTGGCTGGTGCCCAAACACGAGTTATACTGAGAAATATTGATGGTTGGCAACTGGTCTCAACCGAACTAATAATGCATCATGTAACATGGTATGTCCCCATCTTGCAATTTCTTTTTCATTAGCAGAGTACAGGTAGTCAATTTCATTCGCTTAAAGCTTCTACTAAACCATTTTGAGTATGAACATGAGGAACATGGTGCTCAACAAACATGCAATAATCATCAAAACTTCGAGATGTAAACTCTCCAACAAACATGTATTATATTATCATTTACATACATTAAGGAACTTTTGGTTCTTATTTAATAGCCTATGAATTGGGACTCTCATGGCCTTTATTACAATTAAGTTGTGGCACTTTGGCTCTTCAAACTTAAGGTACTCATCAAGAAATTTCATGTCTAATCTTGAGGATTTAGGAATTTCATGCCTGATCTTTTTGTATGATGGAACTTCGGGTCTAATCATTTTATGTGATGAGGATCAAGAACTTTAGGTTCTGATTTGATCAAGGAGCTTCGGGTTCAGTATGTACTCATCGTAGCAAAAAGAAGTACAATAAATGAATTAAAGCAATAGGTGGTAATTACAACCATGGTAAATAAATTACTTTTAAGTAAATAAAACTTGTGACAAGGGCTTTGATTAAACACCATTCACATAAATATCAAAACTTTAAAGCAAAGGGTAATAGTTCTACCCACTATAAATAAATGGAACTTGTGATAGGGTTTTAAACCAACACTATTTACATAAATATGTCAAAACAGAAAATGCAATGATTAAGTCCCCATCTTTTGCTTTTTCTTTCTTCTTGGTCTGCCACTTTCTTTTGCTCAATTCCTTTTATTTTTATTTCACAACTCTAAGTCCTTTTAGTTACTCAGAAAATAATCATAACAATAAGTTCTAATTGGTGTTCCTTCTCAGTGAGTTTCGAAAAAATCGAAACGGTTCCCATAAGTTTTGGAGTCAAGAGTGTCTGCAACTTATGAGATGATCAAACCATTAGATTTAGCTCAACTTTTAGTATGATGTGTATAAGAGGATACCAAATAACTTTTGTGAAGAAACAATTTTGATTTGAGCTACCGAAATGGAGTTTTGGTACTCATAAGGTGCATGTCCAATTTTCTGCGGAAATTGGAAACTGATTTGGTATTTAGGCATCTTCGATGATCACACCATTAGAATTTTTTGAAAATTTGATATGTTGTAGGTAATGGGCGGAAGAACAACTTTGAAGAAGAAAGTATTTCAATCCGAGGTCTGCAAGTTAGAATTCCGAGGCTGTTTACATGGCTATCAGATTCCCTATGAATTTTGAGTCTGTACTCTTTTGCTTTTGCAAAGGATGATATACAATCATACAACAACATATATATATATATATATATATATATATATATATATATATATATATATTTGCTATAGGAAAATCAGTAGTACAAAATTTTTATGATGAAATGAAAAGATTTTCTTATCTGTGAGATTCCAGGCAACATAAGTGAACAGGATTTGTGGCGTTGTGCTTTCCATTGACACAAGAGCTTCTCATGTTGATAACATGTTATAAAACTAGCAGTGTGTGCAGTGGAATAAATAAACAAGACACAAAATTTACGAGGTTCCTCTACAGTCTGTGTGACTGGAGTACGTCCAAGAGGCAGTAGTGGTGTTTTCATTTATAATCTGGAATAATAAGAGTACAAAGATAACTCTCTATATTCTCCCCTCTTCTTCCTCTCTATTTTCTCTCCTCTCTATTTTCTTCTGTGAGCCTTATGGCTTCTATGTTGGTGTGTATTTGTTCCTTCCCATTTCTCTTCTATTTATAAGAGAAGTATGATCAAAGCATCTGCATCTTTTTGTAGTGGAACAAAATGGTGGAGGACAGCTATTATTCCACATATAGTTAAGTGGACATTCACTTACTTTACAACAGGTTTGGGTTTAAACGGACCTAAGTTCGAGTTCTAAATAGCCCAAAGAGGCCTGGTTTGATTGGATTTTGGGTGAGCTGGCCCAACAGTCTAGTTTCAACGGGGAAAGGGATGCCAGAGCTTCCCTAACTCCGGTCAACGGTGAACTACTACCCTAGGGTCCGATCTAGGGATAGAAATGAAATTAGAATTAAGAGGAGAGCTTTGTTACTTTTCGTTCGCCGTGGAAGGGTCGGAGACGGCTAAAATCCTCCTCAAAAGCCACGAGGTTCATTGGCTTAAGTGAGGGAGAGTAAGAGAGAGCCCACGGTAATGGTGGTGTGTCGTTAATGGTGTGGGTGTGTAGATGGGTGCGTGCGTGGGTGTAGATCAGGGAAGGGAGTCCAAGAGAGTGAGAGAGCTGAAAGTGAGAGAGAGAAGAGGTTGACTCGGGGAGAGGATGGAGAAGAGAGAGAGAGAGAGATAATGGTAAGTTAGTGGGCTGCCATGTGGCAGCATGAGGGATAAGAGAAATCTAGATGGAGGGTCCGGATTAGATTAGGATAGGGGACCAAATTGCGCATTTTAAAACTTTTAGGGAAAAAGTAAAATTACATAATAAATTTTGGAGAGGGGTTTTACACTAGGTAATGCTAAGTAGACCAAATTTTTAAACCAAATTATGTGTCACCAATAAAAAAATAAACACACTAATCAACACTTGAGTAATAATTTAATCATCAATGTCCACATCATGTGGTTTACAAAATTTAATTTAAAATTTTAATCTTCCTCTCCATTACCCGTACTAAAATACTGTACCAAGACCATCTTCGATGTTCCTGATATCACTAGCAGTGCACGTGCATGGCATGCCCCTCAGTACTTCTAAAGAAATAGAGTATGCTGAAGTTACAAAGGTTACTCACTAGGGCATGAGAAATATTGTCTTATCAACATTATATTATAAAATATCAACTTAAATTATATTTTATAAACAACATAATATGATCGTTATTGATTAGATATCTTTTTTAAATATTTTTTAATTTAAATAGTAATTCTTGGTTGACAAGAATTACTTTGACATCTCGCTTTTTATTTCCTCAGGTTGTAGGTCGAGAGAAGGACATTTCAATCCCTCTGGACTTAACAACAATTCAACTTTTCCAACCCAGAAGAAAAAGAACACTTCAACATTAATCGAGAAAGGTATTCGTGCTCTTCTTCTTCTTCTTTTTTTCATGATATATATCTTTGCACAATTGGTAAAAGTAAATACCTAGAACATATTTTCACAATGATAATCACACATCATTAATTTTTTTCTCCTTCACACGTCTTTTTATTTAAGGAGTAAATTACATTTTACTTTCTCAGGTTTGAGGTCAATTTTAATTCCTTCTATTATCTTTAAAAAAAAATCAATTTCATACATTTACTTGTCATTTTATTTCAATTTCATACATCCGTTAGAAAATCCGTTAAGTGATGAAGTGGCAAATATGAGATCCACATTTGTGTTGACGTGGCTACCAAATTTGTACCATGTGGCAAAAAAATTATTTTTTTATGCATTTAAAATATTATAATAATTTACCTTTAGGTTTCACTAGGAGAGAGTTTGCACAATGTTCGTATACGGTGATTGGCGTCGAGTTACCTTGATATTGTGTTTGTAGTTCTATGGGCATAGGTAAGTGGTTGTTTGGTCCAACTAATCTGCTTTGTTGGAGACAGTTTAGCTGGTTTTGCATCATGTCGAAGTCATGGTCGCATGCTTTGCCGCATGGTTGATGCTCAGTGCACAGCAATGGTTAAATGCTAACAAGTTTGTGAGCGGAAGATCCCCCTTATTTTCGTAGGGGTATTTTATAATTTGCTTATGTATTGACATTTGAGGATAGGTCATTTCGTCGTGCGGGACACTCTTTTTCCTTCGACCAAGTTGAAAGCTTCGATAAGGTTTTATTGAGGCATACTGTGCACACTATCCTCAGTTTGTTCTCAAATTGTACTTGTTCCGTGTTGTTTGAAATGAATATCAAATATCGTCTTTCTCTAAATAAAATTAAAAAAACAAAACCATCTTCTTCCCCGAGCCCTCCCCATTCCCTGCAATCCAAACACCCCATCCCACCCCACCCCCACCTCCCCCATAACCCCCCACCCCACCACCTTCTCGGCGATCGCCACCACGCCCAAAAATCCCACCCGAGCCCATAAACCATTCCCCTATCCCCACCCCCAATCCACTCCCTCTCCTCCGCCCCACCCCACCTCACCTCACCCCACCCTACCCCCACTTTCCCCGCAACCCACCATTCCGCATTCTCCCTCTCCTCCACTCTTTTCTTCACCACCAAAACCACGTATGCATCCTAATTCCTTCCCCTTCCATCTGTTCCCCCACCTTCACCCCCAAGCCCGAAGCTTCCCCTATCTCTCTCTGCGATTCAAACCCTAATCTTATCTCCCTGCGATTCAAGCTCGTAAAAACCCAAATTGAAAGGGTTGAAGGCATCGGTGTCTTGAAAAGGTGAGAGGCATGACAATGCCCCACCGAAGAGGGATGAGAGATCATTGGTGGGATTGGCAGGGGCAAAACGGGGATCGGGACCGAAGACGAAGGAGGATAAGAGGAGAGGAAATCTGCTGGAGGCGACGAGAGGGGCGTCGAAGGATGGGAAGGAGAAGAAAGGATTTTAGGTGGGGGGGTTGCGGGGGATAGGGGAGTTGGGTTGCAGGGAAGGATTTATGGGTTGTTGTTGATGTTTTTTTTTAATAGGGTAAATTATTATAATATTTTAAATGTATAAAAAATATTTTTTTTGCCACATGGCACACATGTGGCAACCACGTCAGCATAAATGTGGTAGCCACGTTAGCTCTTAATAGACCAATTAATGAAAAATGTAACAGATGTATTATATTGAAATAAAATAGTACTTGAGATATAAAATGAAATATTTTGAAGATATCGTATAAGGTTGCAATAGACCTCAAACCTAAGGTGGTAAAATGTAATTTAGCCTTATTTAAGTCACTGAAATTGAATCAATTAAACGAAAACTATGATTAAAATTAATCATGAGTGTACATGAGAAGAAAAATTTGAGTGTGGTTATCATTTTGCTTTAAAAGATGGGCAAATATTAATTATTCCTAACCCTGCTCGAGCAGTCTCCTCAACCTGAAATAAAACGTTAAAAAGTGATATTGGGCCCGGGCCTGTATTTGGGCCCAGGGAGTCGGCATAAATTTTGGAGGACGGACTAATTGGGTGAACCTGTAATCTGAGGTTGGTCCAACCCTACAACAAAGAATCAAAACTAGAAAATGAACATAAATGCCTGCACCATGTGCAAAGCCTAAATATGATGTATGGTCGTCGTTGTGCGCAGATGACTAGTATGGAGCAGCGGAACCAAAATTGTGTTGTCCTACTCAAATTGGCATTTCATTTGTGTGGTTAATAACGTTTGATTTTTTTCTTTTTGTTTTAGGGGAGGGGTAGGGGTGGGGGGTTTAATTGATAATCGAGTTTAACGATGATCACAACTTTGACAGAGTGATAAATCATTATAGTTCTGTCATGTTGGATGCAATTCAAGTCGTTTATTCAATAATCGCTGGCCAGGAAAAATGTGGCCAAAGTAATGAAATATTTTGAGAATTTCGTGACACCTTTGCACCATCTGCATTCGTCCGGAACAACCTGCCTAACCTATAACCAATTGGTTACGACAGGAACCGCTGTGTTCAACAGAACTAGTATTTTCCACCCACAGATTGGCTCAGAATTTGATGAGTTTGTGTGAAACGAGTCAAATGACCAATCACTGTTGTTTCTCTAGTATAACGTAATTTGGACTCTACACTTGACTCAAAATTCCAACTTGGGCTTTGAAATAGGGTTTTGAAGCTCATGCCCTCAGTTGAGGACAACACTTCTCCCTCCCAGTAAGACAAAATTCCTCCTTGCCCCCTCTAATATCGCCTCATTTTCTTGAGAAATTATCTTTAGATGACGATAAAGAAAATAAACAATTTTAATTATAATGTTTGTACAATAAAAGTAATGTCACATTAAAGGACAAGGAGGACTTTCACTTTACTGAGACACAGGGAAGGGACAATACTTGAATACTGGCTAGGCAGTACTAAATTTAATCACCTTATTAAATGGCCCAATAAAATACAACACCTGTTTTATACGGCACACTTGTTATATTGGTAACCAAACACCCACTCACATTAAACCATGAACCAAACACTCATCTTCTTCTTTAGACATTCCACGTTTCACACAATTTTAAGTAGCCTCACCAGTCACCAGCCACTACCACTCCCATCTCTCCTCCAACTTGTGTCCTCCATCGATGACACCCCGCACTCCACTCCATCCTCCAATGGTCAAACCACCCCATACCTCCGATATCTCTTCTCCATCGTCACCCTTCCTCTGCAACACTGATAAAAACCAATAAATCCGACCAAATAGGTGTGGTAATAATCCATTTTGATGTGATTTTTCAGACTCTAATCTCTTAGTTGCGGTCAAAATTTAACCTTTTTTTTCCCATAACATGTCAAATTTTAACTTTAAAATGTTAGGATACTGCCAGATGGCATATTAGGATGATGACATCTGTACAAGGTTGTTAGTAGTTAGTTACTTGTTAACAGATAAATAGGAGATTGTAAAGATGAAAAGGCAGTGAATGAATTGTATTGTTGTTCTCATGTTCTGTTACTATCTCTCTGTGCAATTGTGGAAGATGTAGGGTAGGGTTTTAACATTGGTATCAGAGCCAGGTTGATCCTCTCAATCCTTCTCCGTTGTATACCGCCGCAAAAGTTTTGCAAAACCATGGAATCAAGGGTTTCCAATCGGGAAGCCAACTTCGACGAGTTCAAGAAGTCTCAAGATGAATTCAGAATTTCTCAGGCCACTTTCTGGGACGAAGTTATCGCAGGCCAAGCTGTGATCTTGCACCAATTGAAGTTACTTGCAGAAAAACTTGGTGTGGAATCTTCTGCACCTACACCGACGCATCAGCCATTCATCAAATCGAAATCTCCTCTCTCTCTTGAGAAATCGGATGAAATTGTTCTAAAGCTTCAATCCTTCCACAAGGAAAAGGTTCGAGCCCGAGAGAAAAGAGACGAATTATGGTCTCAATTTCGTCCAAGATACAAGCCCAAGACTCGTCCTTGTCTACGACTCATATTGAAGAAATTCAAGAAGGTTCATGACTACGGCAAACACCGCGACGATGAATCTGCGATGTCTAGTTCCAATCCCAAATTTCAAGAAAGTTTTGGGGTTTTTCGGAAAACTTTGGCTCGGGAGAACGAAAATGGTTTTGATTTGTTCGACAAGGTAGCTAAAGAATCGGTGGGAATTCCTCCATTTCTTTATTCTGATTGCATGAAATCTAAGTTTCAAGCTTGCGTTCTGGGTTCTTCTTTTTCTAACGGATTGGGTGCTGCGTTTAGCGATCAATTCAAGCAATTCTCGACGTCGCCTTCGTCTAATCATGAATCTAATTGCAAGAACGACTTGGTCCAAGAATTCATTTTCATAATTTCAGCGTCTGATGATGGGTTCGTGAAAATTGATCCACTTGCACTCCAAGTGTTTGATGAACGGCCACACTCAGCAGATTGTGATTTTCAGTTGGGCTATCACATGCCAATTTCTGACACCGGCGGTACATTTCGTAGGTTCTTGACTTCGAATGTTCAAATCAAAGATGCTCATAGTTCTAAATTTCTTGTTTGTAATGGTGAAGTCGTGAACAATGGTATTATTGTGCAATTGCAGCTTGGTTTCCATGAGTTAATTCTTGACAAAGGTGGAACAACTATTCAAAGGCTCTTTCATTCGAAATCAGCGACTGTTCTTGAATCTGATTGTTACATTCTTGATATTAAACTTGGCTACCACACGAGCATTCGTGATAAAGGAGGTACCAAGTTTCTCTCCAGTTTTGAGTCAATGGATTTATTGGCAAGCTGTGAGGACTCAAGTTTGTGTGTTGTTATAAATCGTTCCATGGGCTACTACTGCAAGGGAATTCGTGACAAAGGTGGAACGATTAGTCAGAGGCTCTTTAATTCGAAGTCCAAGAATACAGATTATGTTATCTGTTTTGATTGTTCCAAGGTGGTCAAATGTGAGGAGAGTATTGATTATTCCATGATCATTGATGGGGTGTATGCTGGTAATTTGGGATTGCATCATTTAGAAGCTTGTATAGACAAGAACAGAAAAAATGAAAGTAAGTTCACCCTCTTCAGATTTAAAATTGGTTGCTGTGTTGTTTGCTGTGTTGTTCTCGATCGTGACTACTGCATGGGCATTCGGGATAAGGGTGGAGGCTCAAAATTCAGGGCAGGGAAGAACAAGTCCCCAAATGTCAAGGAGGAATATCTGGTTCTTAGCTTTCACAGGCAGATGCTGGGATTTTGCAGGATGTACCAGTTGCAATCTTGGACAGAAGAATGATCAAGAAAGTGCTGCAGCTACGGAAGCCTTATTTCAAAGGCAACACCACTCCAAAGATGATGCTACATGAGAACTATACCATGAGCTGAAGCTTAGGTTTCCAGAAATTGTGAACCTTTAATACATTCTTGTGATTTTGTTGTTCCTGGTTTTATTACTGGTTTCAATTGTACTTAGTTCAAATTGTAAATCTTACTTTGTAAGATTGGTTTTAAGGGAGAGGTATTGTTAGGATACTGCCAGATGTCATATTAGGATGATGACATTTGTACAAGGTTGTTAGTAGTTAGTTACTTGTTAACAGATAAATAGGAGATTGTAAAGATGAAAAGGCAGTGAATGAATTGTATTGTTGTTCTCATGTTCTGTTACTGTCTCTCTGTGCAATTGTGGAAGATGTAGGGTAGGGTTTTAACATAAAAGCATAAAAAATCATTAATTCTCAGTAAAGATTCAAATGGTCTTGATTATGAAGCATGTGTTGATGGCGAGGAGCGAGATGCGTAAAGGAGGGGATGGGGCTGACGGCAACCATGACAGATTTGCCATGGTAACCCAGAAAGGGGAGGAAGATGATGGCGTTTGGTTATAGGTTTAAAGGGTAGATGGTGACGTTTGGTTATAGGTTTAAAGGGAAGAAGATGGTGCTTGGTTGTAGGTTTGTGTGAAATCCTTTTTCTTTTTACAGGTGTTGTGATTTTAGTGGGCCAACTAAGAGGGTGAGTAAATTGGGTACTGACAATGCAATACTCTAGTATTGTCCGCTATGGATTACTCATTGATAGGGTTTGGTTGAAACCCATGATGCCACAAGTCATACAAAGAAAGGTTGGTTACTATATATTGGTGTGAATTGTGAAAATTTCATTTGATTATTACCAATACAGTTTTATTATTCATACTATATTTTTATACCACATTTTGCATCAACTTCTTCCTTCTCTGTAGCTTTTTTTTTTTTGCACGTTCTCTGTTATATCTCCATCTCCCTATTTCTTTCCCCATTTCTTACCCCTTGGTTTTATGTCGAGATTCTGTTTTTTTTTTTTACTCTCTCCCTCTGCCCCACACTAAGATACTGCATTGTGGGTTCACCTTTTTCCTCATTCTTTTAATCATCTCTTTCCGTTATATATGAATCTCTCTTTTTAGAATCAAAAGGCCAGGCAGCAAATATCTAGCAGCTGCCCTCTCTGTCATGGAGAAGTCTTGTGATTCATCTCTGCTCAAAGCTGTTCCTTCAAAAGAGACCACATACTCATGCACTGAGGAGGAGAGTGGTTGGACTGCTTACTTTGAAGACTTCTCAAACAACAATAATAACAGAAGAGAAGGAGGAGGAGGAGGAGCTCAAAGTTTTGGCTGCACCTCTTCTTTGGTTTCTGATGCTGCTTCTGGTGCTGCATGGAAATTAGTTTCCCACAACAATCAAAACCATGCAGGCTCTATTGGGGTCCCACCCAATAACATTTCCAAGAAATTAAGCTTCAAGGAAACAAGAACCAAAAAGATTTCTGGTGATGATTTGGAGGACACTGCTAGTTCTCCGGTTAATAGTCCCAAGGTCCTTCTTTATTTAGATCCACACATACAAATTAATTGTTCCCTTTTTCTTTTCTTTTTTCAATTTCTTTTAGTTTGTGGGAATTGACTTTTCTTTTGCGGTCGTTATTATTTTAATAGATTGGTGATTCGAGACCAGTTGGTATAAACCCAGACAGGGATAGATGATCTTCTTATGAGCATGAATTATTAGGTACTATTCTTTTTCTTTTCCTTATTATTTCTTCTATTAATACTGTCTTGAAAAGAGATTAATTATTTGATTAATTATGATCATTTTGTTTGGTCCTGATGGTTTTGTAGGGTAAGGAGGAGACTACTGTAGGACATTTTGCAGAGATGGAACAGGCAGATGATGAAAAAACTAGTGATTGTACGGACTTGAAGAAAAAAGGGTTGTGCTTGGTTCCCATGTCCTTGTTGGTGAACTATCTTGGTTAATTTCGCATTTTTCAAAGAAAAATGCTATCTCAACCTCTCTTCTAGTTGCAGATGCTTTCTTCCTCTTCCATAAGCTACCGTGTAAAGGAAATATCTGTGTCATATAGTGTATATATAGTTCTTGTAAAATATGTGATCATTCCCTCTCTCTCTCTCTCTCTCTCTCTCTCTCTCTATATATATATATATATATATATATATATATATATATATATATTTATCTGTGTGTGTGTGTACCTTTCATTTCTTCTATAGTCCAGATTTTTGCCAGATCAATCTTCAATCATGTATACCAACATGAACTATATTATATGGGTTTGCTATTTCACAATATATATAGTACTAAACTAGCTAATTTAAGTATAGATAAATCTTACCATAGTAAATAACTGGAAAATATTCTTTTGTTAGTATTATGTTGCTTGAATAAACCTAACGACTGTTGTGCACTTTCCTAAATGCGTGTTCTATAAATATTTAAGTCTGATAATTAACATAAGCGTTTGTCTAGCAATATAAATAGTTATACTAATGGATTTGAAGTTTCATGAAGTAGCTAAGACTAGTAAACAATTTTATCAATTAACTTGGATGCAATGTCTTAGACTGGAGATCTTCATTTGATGCCACAACGTGTCTTAATATCAAGCAAGCCAAATTATATATCGTAAATCGTCTTATTTTTTGGAAGCTTCCTTCAAAAGTAACCCCAAAATTCAGCAGTTTAATAAGGTAATTGTTATTTGTACTCCAAAAATCTTATTTTACACTCCAAACTTACTATAATTAAAAAGAAAAATACACTTGTGAAGAGTGTACGATGAGATTTTTAGAGTGCTAATAACAATTCCCTTTAATATAAAATTAAAAAAAAAGTAATGAAAGTAGCACATGAAAGTGATTGTGGTTAATTAACAGTCATCAAACAAGGCCGGCCTTTTGCGGCCCCCTTGCTACATTTCTTCTCGTCGACTCATCCACTGATCCCATGTATAAATATAAATACCAAATAAGATATATATATTTTTTCATTGTTACAAACGACATTACTATTCTAAGTTATATTGAGAAAAAAAAATGTTAAAACTCAGGACGTAGTAAATTAAAACAGAATGTCCTATTAACCAACCAAAACGATACATGACTTGCAAATAAAATATGATAAACTTTAAGTAATTCTTATTCTAGAGATTCTAATAGAGTATTATATTTGGTGACTACTAATAATTGATACATGATATATTAATATATATGCAAAGGGCATGAGAATATCGCAACAACTAAATCCTAAAGGATGCAAGTTCCTTGTACGTCCGAAATAACATTAAAAATAGCTAGAAATAATTAAAAGGGGGAAAAAAGTAGATTGATAGGTTTATATATTAATTCAGCTCCAACCTCTTGCAGGCCATTCATGTATATAAAAAAAAAAACTCAGAAACGGCTGCAATACAAGACCCCTCCATGTGCACGGAGCTAGCTTGCTTAGTTTAGCTTAGAAACAATATTGATCAGCAGTATAGCTATATATTTCCACCATTAATTTAGTCTGCTGCTGCCCTTTGACTCTTTCATATTCTATAATATTCCTCTTCTAAACCTTTCGATCAGATTCTTCTCTGCATAATTAAAGATTAAGATGCTACCTATATATATATATATATATATGTGCTTCCTGTGTTTTTGGCTAAAGGGTATCTGAATGAAACCTCATAGATATATGCATTGTCGATTTATTCTTTGAATATCTAAGGTTTTAAGAATTCGCTAGTGATTTTCTTTTTTATTTATTTATTTATTGTCTAATATGGCGTTAGGAATTTTTTGCGAGGAATTCTAATTTTAGTGTGGACGAAACTTAATGCATATGTATTATCATCTCATTCTCTGACTACTTAAAATGCGGGATCGTTAACGAATTATGTGTTATACGGTGGGTATGATCGAAAGTATATTTCTTTTTTGTTTTCTCATCAACCAAACAAGGCATTATTAATCCACAAGAATGTCAAAAGTGGGTATATGGACACTTTTGTTGAGACTTGATGGTGTGTGGAGAGTTTATTCCACATTGGTGAGGGACAAATCTAGCTAAGGGCTTATATGACGATCTTAGGTTACTTTTTATATTGCCAATTGGTTTTATGGTGGAATCCCAATTTCATCATGGTATCAGGGCAGGTTATTTCTCGTGTGAAAGTCCAAAGGGCCACACGTGCTCACATGTCACTCACTTGTTGTCCACGTATAGGCTTGAAAATTGGTTACACGTGCGGTGGCGTGTTGAGAGTTGATGGTACATGGAGAGTTTGTCCCACATTGGTAAGGGACAAATCTAGCTAAGGACTTATATGATCTTGAGTTACTCCTCATATTGTTAGGATGCCAGATGGCATCATCTTGTGGTGACAGTTAGAGTTGAGTATGAGTATAAATAGTACATCGTAAGAGAAGTAAGGCAGTTAATGAAATTGTATTATTGTTATCATGTTTTGTTACTATCTCTCTGTGCAACTATTGAAGATGTGGAGCTAGGTTCTAACATTGGTATCAGAGCCAGACAAACCGACGCTACGGAGGGGGCGACCTGAGACAAGCTACCTTAATGGGACGACTAGAGGGCACCACAATTAAAAGTGAAAGCCACCAGAGTAAGGGCCGCCGTGGGCGTCGGCTTCCGAAGGGGTGGGCAATGTTACAATCCCACATCGGTTACACAATCAATTGTGTAGTGATACTTAAGTCCTTGGGGTCCTCCCACCTATCAGGCTAGTCTTTTGGGTTGAGCTCTTCCCTGGAACTTGAGTTCTAACATTGGTATTGGGCTAGTCTTTTGGGTTGGGCTTGGGTAGATAATTGTAAGACTATCACTACACGAAAAATGACTAATAAGGCTACAGAAAGACAATAGATATATAATGTATTTAAAATGACTAGGGATAGCCACTTAGTACTATGACCTAGTAGTATTCTTCTTCACTTGTAAGTAAGAGGTGTTAGGTTCGATTCTCGCTAAAGGAAAATTTGAACCACATTATTGCTAGTCCATTGTGAGGCTAAGTCTACCCCCTCAATCTTGAAGAAAGTTGGGGTTCCACCATAAAACCAATTGGCAAGGGGAGTAGCCCAACCTCTTATAAGCCCATGCAAGGTCCCTCCTCCATTAATGTAGGACTAATTCTCAACACGCCTCATCACGTGTGGCAAATTTCAAGCCTAACGTGTGGACAACACAATAGAGTGACGTGCAGCACATGTGGCCGCTTGACTTCACACGTGGGGGTGGGACAACCTGCTTTGATACCGTGAAGAAAGTTGAGGTTCCACTATAAAACCAAGTGGCAATATGGGGAGTAGCCCAACCTCTTATAATCTCATGCAAGATCCCTCCTCCCATCAATGTGAGACTCATTCTCAACAAATTTTAGTGTAGATAATATCGTTTGCTAAAAAAAAAAGACTAGGGATATAATGTAATATTTTGAATGACTAGCTAAGTGCGTTGTAAGTACATGATAATATTTAAACAATCTTATAACTTGCCAATCCAAAAAATGGAGGCTAAGACGGGCCTTTAGAAAAAACCATAATTAAACAAAATAAATGAGGAAATTTAGAGGTTTTTGTTTTTGGTAGCATGAATGTATTTTGATACAACGTTATCTCTACTATTATTAAGCCAAGCTCTCTGTTTGTTTCATAAACAGTTCAAATCTCATAAACCAATGGCTAACTCAATGGCGAAACCAGAATTGAAATCTTCATCTATGAAGGCCAATTTAAGACCTCATAATTGAAAAAAAAAATACGCGTGATGCTAGTTAATTAGATTAGCATAAGTAATTATATACTAAAGAGAAGAAAGAACCTTTAAATGTTTAATGAAACCTTAGTATTGGAAACATTATATCATAAGCATGAAATTAATGGCTAAGACATGGTGGCAACACACTATACAAGGACCTTATTTATTAACTGTATCAGTTTTCTTTCAACTCAATATGTGTGGGAGTTTTATCAGTTTTGTAAAACAACATGCTATAAGTCATGGTGGAGCTGCAGGAGGGGGCTAGCTAGGTCTATCCTGGTTTCCATGCGCCTCCACCACTGAATTTGATAATTTTATTAGAGATGAGAAAAATTATAGTTTTTCTTTGCTTTGTTGTAAAATCGGGTAAGGTAGGTATTCTTTTCTTAATTAGAATTTTTTTTAACAAACGATATTATCTATATTAAAGGGATGAGAGTCGGCTTAACCTCACAATATAATGTAGTTCAAATTCACTTTTAACGAGAATCGAATCTAAGACACTCCTCAATAAATTCTTAACTAGAATTTGAATTAATAACTTCTCTCTCAAATTTTTTTTTAGGAAAACTAATGAAAATAGTTTGAAAACTTTAAGTTTTAACGATAAAGACAAAATAAAGGGTAAAATGAATAGTATCATGAATGACTTTTTAGTGTAAAAATGTGATTTTTCGTTAAAGTGAATAGTACCATGAGCTTTTCGTTAAAGTTTCATATTATTTTTTTCAATAATTTAGTAGGATTAGGAGGGAGGGGAAAAAGGGGTGGGAGAGTCGATGAAGAGTGCCACAAGGGTGCTTGATTTCCATGGTAACACTAGCCCTCCTCAGTTAATTCTCTCTCAATTGTCTACCATACGGAGGTAATTTATGCAATACCATATATACTACATAAATATTAAAACACCAAAAAGGATATTAAGGGTTCATTTGGAAAATGACTTTTAAATGGCTGAAAAGGTTTTTGATGAAATTTTCTTTAGAATCAATCCTTAGTATAAATGCAAGTAAATCCTCAAAGGCACTTGGAGTGCTTTATGCAAGAAAAATAATAAGAAACATTTCAAGTGCTTTTGAAACCCAAAATCATATTCTCTAAAAACACTTTCAATCATTTTTAAAAATTTCTAAACGAGTCCTAAAAAAAAGGAAGTGACAACAAAAGACCCTAATTAAGTAAATATTCTTTGAATCGTCATCAACAGTTGAAGAAGTGCTTGAAAAAAATTAGGCTATAAGTGGATTGTGGATAGTGTACAGTTGGCCTACCATGGTCAAAATTATATGTAAATTAATTAAGAAATTGTTATTAATATGAAATATCTAATGGTTCATTTTAAACTTTTTTTATATTTAGTAAGAAAAATGCTGTTATAAGTAGTGCACAATTAAATTTTTAGAATACCAATAATGATTCTTTTTAATTATATACAGTTATCCAAGATATGTCGCCTTTGTGTGACCAACTACCCTTCGCATATTCTCCTCTAATTATTCAAATCCATCATATAAGTAATTGTGAACTTCATCTTGTGTGTGTGTGTGTGTGTGTTTTTGACGAATAGTTTAAACTATTTCATCTAAATTATAGAAAGGTGGATTCAAAGGTGAAAGCAAAGGGGTTTGTACACCGTTTGTAGCAAACTGTTCTGAACTTAAGTATGTAAACCGCGTAATTAATTAATTTAGCTGTGTATGTAATAGCATACCAAGTCATAATTATGAATATGATGTGATAAGTTTACCAAGTCATAATTATGAATATGATGTGATACAGAGTGCTTTGGTGCTACTTTAAGTTCTTCTCCATACTCCCTCAAAGACACGTAACATCAAAGCAAAATTAATGCTTTGTTATTGGTGGATGGTTGGATTAGACAACTAATTATTGATTTTGGAAACCTTCTAATACTTTCAATTTTTTTTTTTACGTTTAATTTGCAGTCATATATCGTCACAATAGGGAATTGGATAAGCATTAGTGTCCAATCGATAGGCAATTATCTTGATATTGTGTATCAACAATTTTTGGCGAGCCATTCTGAGTTAAATTGACTAGCATGCAAATCAAAGTTAGGTGGTCGATCACATAGTACTTAACTACCACTAATAATGTGATTTCAACTTGTGGAGTGGTAGATTAAAGGTCTAACTCAGTTTATAAATCACTATCAGCTTAATTAGAGCATGCATAACGTTACACGGAATATAAACATAGCATGCATGCATATATGTGCTCAACACTTTCTTTCACCACTTTGGATTACCATTTTCACTCTTTTATAAGGGTGGTTTCAGAGTTTGCCTGCGAGTAGACGTAGTTATCCATTAATTGCAAAGTGTTGTTCAAGTAGGTTTCTTTTTCAACTCATGCATATGATAATCACTTAGCAAGTAGGGTCGCAGCGCACATATGACAAGGGAAATCGAACAAAATTTCTATGCTAAAATCTACTAGCAAGCCCTAGCTTGAGAGTCTATTAGGAAAATAGAGAGAAAACTCATGTTTATTGATTTATAATGTAACTTAGCTCTGAAAACCCTAAAAATCCAAATAGAAAAGAAATGAAATAAATAACAAAATATATAATAAAAAAATCCTAAAATATTAAAATTTGAATTAAACATGGTAGACGATATAGTTTGCTCATTCCAACTAGAGTCGTTGTTTGTAGATCTCATCGTTCTCTTCCAATCCATACATTACGGGCTCATAACTGACATGCCAAATGAAAGTTATTTTAATTTGAACAGTCCAACATATATATTCCTGGGATATGGTAGTAGCAAATAATCTACTAACCATTGAATTTTCGATTCCCCAATCATTTTTCTTGATTGATATTGCTACTTTCTTCATTTAACTTTATTGCATGTATAACTCAATGTCTGTCCTACGTCAGTCTGTCCCACTTGTAAAGAACTCGACCCGAGTTTACCTTGAATAGAAGTTGTTCTTGAGCAAAAACTGAAAATAAAATAACTTTACCAAGCAGCTATGAGACCAAGCTTCATCATATCTTGACGGAAATCATGAACCCTACTCCATAAACAAGATTGGAATATGCAACTTGATAATTAGTTTCATTCTTGATTGTTAACTCTTGTACCCCCAAACTTTTTTGTTTCTTAACATTTAATTCGATATCAACTTTATCACCTACAAATATGTCAAATCATAACATCTCCAGATTTGACACTACCTTAACTTTTATAGATGCACTCCGGCAGGATTTTAACTTGCAGAATCTCTTCTTCCTCTCGTAAAGTTTCGTTTTCATGGCTATTGATGTTTTAATTTGAATTTATGTATTTAAAGCTTTTAGCCTTCAATCTTTTGGATTAATAATTATTATTTTTGCTCTTTGAGCGTCAAGGCTCCTTATCTTTTTCTTGTGTTCGTTAATTGTGAGGTTTTTATTCATATCACTACTACATTTAACCTTAAGCGCGACGAACACAAATTGGTCGTGCAAAGCTTATCTCTGTCGCACAAATGTCAAAGCGACGAAAACTTCGTTGCACCAAATTTTTAGGAACGAAGATCTTTGTTGCACAAAATGCTAGTATACGAGTAGCAGTCGTCATGATATATACAAGATACGACTAATCTTCGTATCTAAGAATTTTGCGCGACAACATGTTACTCTTGCGCGACGAAAACGGATTAGTCTCTAAAAATTATGCAAGGCAAAGGTATTCGTAATGCAAAAAGTAATATATATATATATATATATATATATATATATATATATATATATATATATATATTTTAAATTTTTTTTTTTGTTCTGGTTTTAATTTTGTAATAAAATAATGAAATTAAATTGTAATAAAAAAATGTAATGAAGAGAACAATAATTTATTTAAAATAAAAAGAAAATATACGCCCAAGGAAAAAGTTTAAAAAGTAAGGGAGTAAAAAACTAAGAAAAAAAGGTGGAATAATCTACGAGATCATCGTTTGTAGGTGGTTGGAAATCTTGGGGTGAGAAAGCCTCGGGGATGAGGACATGCTCAAAGGTCGAAGGGGCAGAGTACTGGGCATGCTCGAGTTAGAGGGGCTCAGACGTTGACGGGGTACGAATATCCAGAGACGAATGTCAGACTCACTAAGGGCCTTTACGATAAGTGACATTTGACTCTTATACGAGGCAAGCTCACTCTTAAGGTCAGCCACCTTTTCTGTCAAAGCTGTCACCTCGCCCTTCGACTGCTAGGATAAAGAGACTTTAGGTTCCCGCTGCCGGGCATTCCTCATCCCTTTACAACACGTCTGTGGCCTCTGCCTGAGAGTTTGATCCAAGGTGTCTATAAGGATTTGAAACCCCGCATCCTTGTGGGTATCCACAAACTCGATCGAAGTGTCAGGAAGAAGCCGGAAGACGGACTCCTGAAAAATTGACTGCTTCTTTTCCATCATCGTCGCATGTGTAATATAGCATGAAATATTAATAATAACTTTGAAATAATAACCATGATACTTGAATGCGTAAGATAGTAATTACAATTGAAGAATACTTACATGAAGGGACTTGGCCAACTTATACCCAGGTCGAACATAAACGTCTGCAAAGACATCTGTGGAACAAAAAATAATCAAAAGGCGATGCGTGGATTTTTAGGTAAAAAGGATAAAATTACCCTTGACGCACACCGAGATTTCTATGTGCGAGCAGCGGGCAATCATCACATAACCAAGTCAAAAGTGTCCAAAATAGGTATTAATTCAAAACCTATTTCATCTATCCTCATCAAATCTTCTCCACAAGGTAACCCCCAAATCATTCTTTTTTAATTACATTAATTAGCTAATTAATTGATTTATTATTTAGTTATTCCTAATTAGCTACAAATCATGAACCTCACCCAAAAAACCAACTAAGTGGCCGATCCTCCTCCTCCCAAAGGGGCAGGCCACACCCCTATAAATACTACCTCATTTTCTCCAAAACTCAATTCCAATTCTCTTACTAAGTTCTCTAAAATTCTCTAAACACATTTCCCTCAAAATTCTCTAAACACATTTCCCTCAAAATTCTAACTTTTGCATCATAGGTTCTTCGGCCAAAGCCCCATCTCCCCTATTCATCGTGGGCATGTGAGGCTCTTGGCATTGACCTAAGATGTTATTTGTTTTGTAGGTGCAATTTTGTCCAAGAACAAGGAGGAAGAAATTTGCATCCACAAATTGGTGCTTTCATTGAGAGTTGAGTCACACACACGTAAAAGACTCTCGCATCCAAGGTTTTCTATTTTCTTGTCCATTTGTAGATTTTTCGTACGTTCTTACTCTTAGAATTTTTTATTTACAAAAATTCTTTGATAAAACGTAAAAGAAAAGTACAATGACTAGAAATTTAGAAACTTCAATGAACGAAAATTCTAATGTTCAAGAGATGGGACCACGGCGATCCACGAGGCTAAACGTGACAATAAGTGGAACGGCACCACTACCATGGCAACCACTGCAGTAGCCACCCAAGGTGAGGTCCATGGCACCACAAACACGGCCCAAGCCGTGCCATCCAAGCTTGCACGGGCCCAAGCCCAAGCCGTGTCATCCAAGGCCCACGGCACCAAAGCCACAGCCCAGGCCATGCCGCTCCAATTTGCACTGGCCCAAGCCTAAGGTGAACCAGCCCAAGTAGTCCAAACCCAACGTGAGCCCAATACGTTGCCAAGCCAAGCCCTAGCCAAGCACCCAATTGCGCCACAAGCCTAGTAGCCCACTCCAATAGCCCAGCTTACTCCTGTAGCCTAATCTAATCTTGTGGTTTCCCAAGCAGCCCAAGTCAGCCCAAGATTAGCTCAAACACCTTGGCTTCAAATTTCAGGACCTACGATTAAATCGGGGGCATTTTCACTATATTTCTCAACGAATTTGACATTTCTCAACTTAAATCTTGCACCCGGAGTCTACCACCCTTCTGCTGCTTAAGGAGACGCATTCCTTCCAAGCTCTTCCAATCTAAATGGCAAACAACACTTGTCTCGACAAGTTATAGAGTTGACGAGTGCCCTCATACAACAAACGAACTTAGTGAATCAACTCTTGCAACGCACTGAGATGCAACGTGACCCAGCCGAGGTGTTCCGAAGTAGGACAAGGGCTGACGAACCTCTCCAGCAGCGTCCTGGAAAGTAGCCACTCGACCAACCATGAACCGAGCGTTCAGGGAGTGTGCACTCCCGACTAGGCCCCTAAGATAACGTATATTCTCTTCTTAGCGCGAAGAGGAGCATGCATTCTTGGCTAGGCCCACGAACAAGTATACATTCACGGTTGGGGCCACACTCCGATAGTCAACATGAGCAACCTTCCAAGTGAAGTGTTCATTCACAGTTAGGCCCGTAAACATCATTATTTACCCCACATCAGAATAAGCAGCACGAAAGACAGGGAGAAACAGTCACTCAATTCGACTCGAGTTCTACTGGCAACCTGAGAAGAATTCCCTCACCTGCCAGAAATGAATCACATGCACCGCCGTCGTAAGATAGACGAGCCTAGCATATTGAAAAGCAACCTAGACCAACAAGTCAAGACCGAGGGCAGCCAAAAGCTCCGCCACCTCAACGAAGGCAAATTCAAGAAAAATTAGAAAGACTCTTGAATGAGCGTATGCGTGATTTCCAATGCAACGAGGTCGCCGATGAAGCACTATGGCGAGACATGACCAATATGACCAGGTCACCTTTCATAAACGAGATCGAGCAGGCAAAGCCTCCACGTAAGTTTAGCATGCCACATTTCACATCTTTCAAATGAGATGGAGATTTGGAGAGGTTCGCCGATCTAGAAGCAAGAGCTTGAAAGAGAACCTGACATCACCTTCCTACTATCCAAACCGAAAATAGCGAAGGACTTGTTCACATGTTTGACGGTATTTAAAGCAGCAATAAGCTCTACCATCATACGAAAAGAGCTGGGGCCCGACTACCTATATTCCACAGTTCAAAAGCTCTCCTTAATGCTATCAGAAAGTCAAAAGCTAACTTTGGCGATAATTGTTGCAACCCGGAAGCTCAAGTTTTACCTTCAGATGCACACAATCATCCTTATGACACACTATTCTGCCCAATCTAGATGCACGATGATAAAGGCATAGACATTGGTGGATGTAACGAATGTAACAACTCGGCCCAAAAAGGTGCGCCAAGGGCAGATGAACACTGGAAGGACACACTCGGAAGCAAGTTTTGTCCTTATCGCCTCAAAAGATTCTACATAGGAGCAATATGTATCGACAGTTGAACACCATATCCTGCTATGTGTCACACGGCCCCAGCCGACCCTTGCTCCATAATTCAATTCTAGAATGGCCCAATACCGGCAGTTAAGCATATCCTGTTGCGTGTAACATGGCCCCAGCTCCACGGCTCCCTACCACACATTCACCACGCAACATGGCGACCCAACGACAACTTAACGGCTGAGCACACCTTAGTCGCGCCTGTTCCACCCGATGGAGACTTTTGGCATTTGCATGTCGACGACGCATACAACTACAAAGGTTCGGGAGCAAGTGTGGTCCTTGTCACCCCAGACGGTTCGATGCCCGTGCAGGTGATCACTTTAGGCTTCAAAGTATCCAACAACGAAGCAGAGTAAGATGCCCTACTAACAGGCCTCCGAATGGTAAAAGACATAGCAGTGGAAAAGCTCACAATTCATTCTGATTCCCAGCTAATCACTAGCCATACCACTTGAGGTGTTTTTGACTTACACTTTCAATCAAGTTTCGCGGACATACAACGCTCATGCAGACGGACTAGCCGACCTAGGCTTCGCCGTCGACCACCAACTCAAACACTCTATTCCGGTGGAGTATCTAGACAACCCAAGCATAGAGGTAGAACCAGTAGTCGAAGTGTCACAAGATTCCATTATAGATTACCTGGTCAATGGCACACTCCTTATGGAAATATTAGAGTCTAGAAAGCTCCAAATAAAGACAGCATGCTATTACATGTGGAACAACATTCTCGTCTAAAGATCCTACATTGGACCACATCTCCACTGCCTAGCACCTCCCGATGACTTGAAGGTTCTATGCTCAATCCACGAAGGCATTTGTGGAAATCACTCTAGATGCCGATCCTTAGCACAGAAGGCTCTTATCGCAGGCTACTACTGGCCTACCATGCACCAAGATGCTAAGGAGTTAGTATAAAAATGTGATCGCTGTTAACGCTACCAGCCAGTACCAGCATTGCCTGCTAGCGAACTACACCCGTATACAAGTCCTTGGTCGTTCATGCAATGGGAAATCGACCTGGTAGAACCAATGCAGCCCTTTACTAGGGCCAGAGGCATGATGATCGTGGCAACCAATTACTTCACCAAATGAGTAGAAGCAAAGCCCATGACAACCATGACTCAGACAGACATAGAGCTCTTTATATAGAGGAATTAATGAAGTTCTTCCAAAAGTATGGCATCAAGCAGTACATGTCCATGCCAAGATATCCCCAAGGCAATGGGCAGGCCGAAGCATCCAACAAGATGATCCTCAACTACCTCAAGAAATCTCTCTCCGACAAAAAGAGAAAATGGCCAGACGAACTCCCTATATGTGTATCGGTATATTGTACCACCAAAAAATGAGCAACTGGTGATATTCCCTTCTGTTTGGCATTTAGTTCGGAAGCAATCATTCATCCCAACATTATCGTGACAAGTATCAGTACTCTATGGCAAAGAAAATTACACCCTCGCCGCCATGAACGACAAAGAGATCAAAAAGCAGTGGGACGCCTACAATCTAAAGAAGTACTATATGTGACCACTCGCTACATCAAAGCCTAAAGACTCAAGTAGCTCGACGGGCACCACCTCACAAGCTTATGACTATCCAGTTGTTATGCAGCTTCTACTTTACAGCTAAGTTCTCATTCGTTTCACTTGTTTTTCAATGAGAAATTCAGAAGTAATCTACAACTTGGCTCGGTTGCATGCTTATAACAACTAATCACTCATGCACTTTTAAAAAAAGACTGCGCCCTTTTTAGGGACACATCGTAAGAATTGCGCCTCCCAAGGGACCAACCATGCTCTCTAGTGCGAGAGGGTAAACCAATTCCCTGACACCCAACTAGGTTTGTTCTCCGGTGTGAGAGGGAAAACAATCCCCCGACATCCACATGGATTTGTTTTCCAAAGCGGGAGGATAAACTCTACACTTCGAATCTCCATACGTGGATGAGCCAGGCTGCCCTGGTATAACTAGGAGCACTATGGCTTATGCCAGGATTCCTAAAAGTAGCCACAATGGTCTTTTTCAAGGCTTAGCTAACTGAAGAATTTTGGGTTTCTTGGTCTAATCTGTAGGGAACCGAGCCCTAGAGACAGAGGGGGCACATTATGCAGTACGCCCAATGAACGGCTGCCCTGGAACCTTAAAGCTGCTACTGAGTGCACTAAGGTAGCCTACGATTTTCAGAAGACTACATACGGCCTGCCCTTCGAGCAATAAAGCCACGCTAGACTTATACAACCGCACATTCTTGTGAAAGGTTAAACAAGCTAGCATGCATATACAGAGCTTTATTCACTGCTGACATGCTACGTAGTCGATAAGCTTCACCTCTGCCAAGCACAAAATGACCTACACCAAGTCCTAAAGTGTTGTGATACTTGCTATGCAACCTACGGAATTTGAGAAAGCCAAGGTTAACAGCCTAGTGGTCACACAGACTTGTCTGCTTATATATGTAAGGAGTCTGGCTGCCGACCCTATGGCTAACAACTTTGCAAAGTTCTACACCAACACCTATCGCTGCATCAGCTACGTGGGCCTGTCTGCTAATAAAAAAGTAGCATCTTTGCCATTAGTCTATAAAGTCTAAAGGTTAGGGCATGAACAAAATAAGCGAAGATGAAGAAAATTGAAAGAAGCAAGTTTATTAAATTTTCTAGCAAAATTGATAAACAACTAACAAAAATGGAAGAAGTTCAAGCAAAGCAAAAAACAATGAGGGAAACAAAGAAAATCCGAAAAACTACCTATAAGACTACTCTTCAATAGCTTATACACTCCACGACTACTCGGTCGCTACACCTTCAGCAGTCGCGACATTCTCCGCAGTGGCACCATCTGGCGCTTCACCCCCGGCTGCTCTAGCCTGGGCACCAACATCTCTGACTACTTCACCAATAGAGGCCTCAAAAGTAAAGGCAAGCAAGTCTTCCTAAGAAATAGAGAAGGTTTCAAAGTCTCTCCCAGCAAACTTGAAGTTAGATGACCTACTAAAGAGATGATCTACATAACGGAGCCTTAAGCCTAGCCTTCTCACCTTTCAGCTGCCCAATCTTTTTAAGCAGACCAACACGGACACACTACAACTCATCCGCTTCTTTCTTCAAATTTTCATTGATCTTAAGTGCACCTTAGAGTTCCAACACTTGGGGTTCAAGCCTATCAACGACTTTTTGAAGTGGATCACTTGGTTATAAGCAGCAATCAACTCTTCATCCTTTACATAAGCAGCAAAATGAAGCTAAGAAACGGCACGTTCAAGATCTTGAATATGAGGTATGTGACATCAGATCTCCTTCTCTGCACTTTCATACTTAAGTTGGATCGTGTCAAGCCTAGTCTTCAAGTCAACGATCTTTTGGCGAACGGTCTCAAGTTGCAGAGAAGTAGGGGCAGAGATATTAGACCATTTCAAAACGATGAGCTCAGATTCTAACCTCTTGATCTTCTCGGCAGAAGAATAAGCTGTGGCTACCACAACCTTTGTCATCTCCTTGGCAGCCTTGGTATCATTTTAGTCAAGGATAGTCGTCTTCTGCATCATGGCAAATAGGGCAGTCTTCATATACTCAGTCGTATACTTCGTAAGAACTTAGGCAAATAATTCGTCTAATGCCATCAACAAACTTGGCACCAACGTCCATGTCTTTAAGCAGATCTGGTTTCATAAGCACACAGATCTCAACAACCTCCCCAGAAACAGGCTTAGTGGATTTCTCACAGTTGCCCACGTGAGCAGTCTCTTCATTCCCAACAGGCGATTTAGTCTCAGCAGCAAGAGGAGTAGGCCTTGACGCCATTTTAGCAGTAGAGTCCACCTTATCGCTCTTCATAATAACAAGCCTCTCCAAAGGTGAACGGACTTAGCTCCCAACAGACGTCTTGGTACAGATTTTGGCACTAGGGGCATGGCAGGACCTCTACGCTGAGCAATCCTATTAGCAATCGTACTAGCCACTCTCGACATGGCAGGCGCCACATGCTCAAATTTAGCAGCCTCATTTTTTTTTCCATTCGAAGAACTCATGACAATCACAGACCTTTCAACAGCAAGCGGACCTTGGCGAGCATCAGAGGAATCTTTAGTTTTTTCTCAACCGGAATCTCTTGAGGAAACGGGGAATACCTCTTCTTTCCACCTTCATTCATAGTAGGCTCCACAATAGCGATCAGACAAGCCAATGCATCTGCCTTGATCCTCTTTACCTTCTCTCTTAGGAACAACCCACCTTTTAGATAAAATTAATCTTAGGGTTTCAATATATTTCTCTATTTTTCTTCATCTAGGAGGAATACTTATATACATACAATTCACATCTTTTGCGGTACAAGAAAAATAAGTAGACCAAATCCTAGCCAACTAGGAAATACAATCAAATCTCCAATTAATAACATTCCTAATTAAACAATGACTTATGTCAACACTCCCCCTCAAGTTGGCGCGTAGAGATCTCCCCCTCAAGTTGGCACGTAGAGATCTCCTGGCCCCAACTTGTCCAGTGAGTCCTGAAATCTTGCAGCGGAAACTGCATGAGTTAGGATATCAGCCAACTGTTCTTCCGTCCTAACAAACAGAATGTCAACTAGCTTTACCTCCAACTTCTCTTTTATGAAGTGTCTGTCTACCTCAACATGCTTGGTTCTATCACGTTGTACTGGATTGTTAGCAATTTCTCGTGCAGCTTGATTATCACAATACAACATCATAGGCCCCTTAGGTTTAAACCCTATCTCAATAAGTAAGATCTGAAACCATAAAAGCTCACAAATACCATGTGTTATTCCTCTATACTCTGCCTCGGCTAACGATCTAGCCACGACATTCTGTTTCTTACTTCTCCGGGTTACTAGATTACCAACTACAAACATGAAGTAACCTGATGTAGATCGCTTATCAGTAATATTCCCAGCTCAATCCGCATCAGTATACCCTTTCACCTCCATGTGTCCATCACTACTACCATGTGATCTTCACTTGGTGCATGCATGAATTAACTTATCACACTTATAGCATAAGCAATATCAGGTCTTGTAAGTTTCCAACTAACCTTTGGTATCTTTCTTTATTCGTTCAGACTTGATCTTGATAAATTGCAAGGTGATGATTTTCCATAATCGGGGTATTAGTTGGTTTACACGCCAACATACCAGTTTCTGTAACAATCATATCATCCATATATACAATGAGTAAAGTCACATTACCATCCTTACGCTTAATGAATAAGGTATGGTCTGAGTTCCCTTATCGGTATCCATACTTTTTCATAGTTTGTCATAGAAATCAATGTCTGTACTTTCGCATCCACTTGGGACATGGACACCGTTGTTTTGCGTATACAACTTGTCATCTCGTTCAACCCCCAAAAACTTGACGCGGTTAACATGGCAACTCGAGAACAATTAAGCACGAATTGGTCCGAATGCCAGGTTATATAACTCTTCACTGTAAGTTGGGGAATTCGATGCTTTCAATTGATTCACTTATAACGTAGAACGTTTAGCAGAGGAATTTGACGCACAGCTTGATAGGCGCAGGGTGAAGACCAATACGTCATGAGTTACACGATATGACCACTGTTAGTTTGAGAAAATTAAATACTACAATATATATGTCAAATACAAAACACTTATAACTTACATATTCGAGAAACCACTGTGAAAACAATTCAAGGTGTTTCTTGGCATACAATTGTAATGGATGTTCTCGCTTCATCATCTCTTCATGTTCATCTAGGTATATCATTGTCTCGTCACAATTGTTCAGTACAAACCAATGTGCTACCTCCATGTCATTTTGAGAAAACGACTCACCTCGTACAGGATTTCCAAAGAGTCGTGTGCTTTGGGCAAAAACAGAAAGTTTCTCCTTTCTCACACCCTTGTCATTATTGCGCTGATGATGATTGAAAATCATCTCCACATCTTTTAAATACATTCCAGAAAATGTAAGCGACTCATATTAAACCCAAGCCTCTATAATTGATCATTTGGGCTTCGCCCTGTTGCGTACATTTTTTTACAACTCTCTGAGAAGCATGCCAAAATAAAATGATACGATACAAATTATTAAGCGTCAGTTAATGATAAATAAACAAATGATGAGTATTATATACATTTTTATTGGATACATCCAGTGATAGATGACATAACCATCATGAATGTCTCTTCCAGCAAGTGAACCATCACATGGATCATACTTGGGAAGAAAGTTGGAGGAATTATGATCTCAAACTTAGATAAGACTTGGAAAATGTCATGGCGTAACTGATTAACGTCCGTCTTTGGCAACATTCTTGACTTCAGTTGGGAAAAAAATCTGGACAACAACATGATTGTCTGCACTAAATCTTCTGGCAATAGGTGTCGAATACCCACAAAAAGTAGGCGTTGCATAACCACATGGTAGTCGTGGCTCTTTAATCCAACAAATTTATCCCCACTAACATTCACATAACACGCCATATTAGAAGCATACCCATAAAAAAACTTTACAGACAATAAAAACTTTAAAAACTCTTTTTTTGTCATTCGGTTTCATGGAAAAAAAAACGCAAGATCCCTTATGGCTTTATCATTGTCCCTATTCATCCATTAACCCCTCTGTATTCAAATTCATTCTAAATCAAGACGAGCTTTAATGGTGTCCTCTGTCTTGCCCTCGATATCTAGAATGGTGCCCATTAATGTGTCAAATACTTTTTTCTCAACATGCATAACGTCTAGGTTGTGTCTCAATTTTAGATTCGACCAATATAGGAGCTCAAAAAACATAGACTTGTGTGTCCAATTCATATGTGTAGAAGGTTTGGTCCTACTCACAGTTTTCTCAAACGGAGCAAAATCCAACCGGTTAAGCTATTTCAAAATCTGATCACCGAACCATTCTCTAGGTTTCAGGCAAGGCTCTGTTTTCCCATTGAACTCTTTATCATTTTTCCGCCACTCGTGGTCCTATGGCAACCATCTCCGATTACCAAGGTAACATACTTTTTCGGCATACCAACCAGATGTTACATCATTCTTGCATACAAGGCATGCCATATAACCCTTAGTGTTCACAGTCCACATAACTGCTGCCCACAAAGTGAACATCTTCCCAGTACAATTATCGTATGTCCATAAATCCTTTAGCTCATCAACCAATAGCCTTAAGTAAACATCGATTGACCTACCAGGATCCTCAGTTATCAAAAGAGTCATCATCATGTATTCCTTTTTAATGCATTTCTAAGCCAGCAAATTATATGAAAATATAAAAATCGGCCAAGTGTTGTGGTGTTGGTTTAGAACTCCGAATGATTGAATCCGTCAGTGGCAAGTCTCAATCTAACATTCCAAGGATCAACAACAAACTCGGGGAACGTTCGATCGAACTCTTTCCATGCCTTCCCATCTGCAAGATGCTTCATCACATCGTCGTATACCCATTTTTCCTTATGCCATCTCATGTCGGTGGCATTATGCGTCGACATCTACAATCACTGCAACCTAGGTTTCAAAGGTAGATAACACATGACTTTTTATGGGATCTTAGTCGTTCTATTATGAGATGTCATTTTGAACCTCAACTCTTTGCATACAGGGTATTTATCCAATACTTTATTCTCTTTATAAAATAAAATACAATTGTTTTTGCAAGCGTGAATTTTTTCATAACCTAATCTGAGACTATTCAACACCTTTTGTGCGTTTCTATGGTCTTTCGGCAAAAAATTATCCTTCGGTAGCATTCTCTTGAAAAGCCTCGAAATGTAATCGAAACACGGATTCGACATACGATACTGTATTTTTCCGTGTATTAGTTCCACAATGGCTGTGAGAACCGAAAAGCCCTCACACCCCGAGTATAACTCGTGGTTGGTATTTTTTTTAATAGTTTTTCATATTGTTCGAATTCTGCACTGTCCATTGGTGTAGGTACATCATCTTCCCCTTCCAGATTGGTGTGTGTCGATGCAAATGGAAAAGCATCATTTAAAATATCCATGACTTGTTCATTAGGTTTAACATTGCCCACTCTTGTGGTGTTTGAAGACAAAGCATTGTCTAATTGTTCCCCATGATGGTTCCAAGTGTTATAAGTCTCTATCATTCCATTGCTTACAAAATGAAATAAAGCATTCTCAATTGTGTCCCTTAACGTGTTGTTACACCTTCTACAAGGACACCGGATTCTAGTTGCACATGGGTTGTGTATACGTGCAAAGGCAATAAAATCCTCGATTTCATCCAAGTACTTGTATGCGCATCTGTTCGTGTTCTGTATTCCCGTTTTGTCTATAATTCCTGTAACGACAATAATAGTACAACAATCACAACAACTTCGTCATGATATTGTCATCTAATCGAAACACGGATTCGACATACGATACTGTATTTTTCTGTGCATTAGTTCCACAATGGTCGTGAGAACCGAAAAGCCCTCGCACCCCGAGTATAACTCGTGGTTGGTATTTTTTTAATAGTTTTTCATATTGTTCGAATTCTGCACTGTCCATTGGTGTAGGCACATCATCTTCCCCTTCCAGATTGGTGTGTGTCGATGCAAATGGAAAAGCATCATTTAAAATATCCATGACTGGTTCATTAGGTTTAACATTGCCCACTCTTGTGGTGTTTGAAGACAAAGCATTGTCTAATTATTCCCCATGATGGTTCCAAGTGTTATAAGTCTCTATCATTCCATTGCTTACAAAATGAAATCAAGCATTCTCAATTGTGTCCCTTAATGTGTTGTTACACCTTCTACAAGGACACCGGATTCTAGTTGCACATGGGTTGTGTGTACGTGCAAAGTCAATAAAATCTTCGATTTCATCCAAGTACTTGTATGCACATTTGTTCGTGTTCTGTATTCCCATTTTGTCTATAATTCCTGTAACGACAATAACAATACAACAATCACAACAACTTCGTCATGATATTGTCACCTTATGCCACCGGTAAGGGCCATATCCCATTTGGGAATGCAAAGTTATGTCACGTAATTTACGGCTACATCAGATTAGATTTCGATGTGGAAGAATTTTGGCATCATCTCTATACAGTTCTTTAGATGGATGACGTAGATATGAAATACCTATGTGCCACCTGAATAATGTATAGAGATGAGACCGAAATCCCCACAACCGAAACCTAATCATTGAACCATAAACTACGCGCCATAATTGTGCATTCCCAAACTGTCTAAATAATTGGACAATTCAAGAATCAATTGGACCACAATCATGCTTTCGCATCCATGCACAAAATCCAACTAATCCTCGAATGGGAAACTAAGTTTTACTACAAAAAAAAAAAAGGTACAAAATTAATTACAATTAACTCCTTACATCACAACACATACTTGTACACCACGTACAAATTTAACAACATAATATAAATATAATTTCACAACGTAATTTAATTAAGTTTATATTTTTTACGAATAAAACGAAGAAAATACCTTCCAAATTGTTCTCCACAAATCGTTAATCACACACAATATCCATATACACAACGAATTTCATGGCGTTAGTATGAATTGACATTAATAGTTTTACCCTAAACAAAAAAACGCTTACCAGACACACCGAGATAGCTCGATCAACCTAGAGAAGATGGAGGGAGTATTAGATGATGAAATTGAGAGAAAATGCAATTGATGGATGCCGGATTGAAGAAAAACGAAGGGGGATGAGGTGCAGAGACGAATTTTGCAGTTTTACTACAGTTTTTGCCTCTACAGCTGAAGTCACATTATAAAGATTAGTTTTGCATTTGCACGACGAACCTATATATTCGTCACGCAAGTGTAAATATTTTTTTTTGTTTTCTTTATAATTAATTAATGTAAACAAATTGTGCGATGAATACTCTATTGGTCACACAACATGCATATTTTTATTTATTTATTTAATTTTTTCCCTTTTTTTAACTAATGTAAATTTTCAGTTTAATCTAAATAAAAAAATAAAACCTAATTAAACATCACCAAAATAATTAATAAAACTAATTTATTAACCTAAATACATATTATAACTAATGTAAATATTAATAGTCATCCATATAACATAAATTTATTAAATAAAGTTAAACATAAGGTCCAAATTTTATATAAAAAAGAAAAACAAATAAACTTCAATCCTCCTCCTCCAAGGCATCGGGAACTCCCCCACGCTCCGCATCCCGCTCCACATCGAACTTCTACTGCTGGAAATGCATCTTGAAAATGTCATCCAGATACTTCCACTACTTCTCATCGGTTTCATCAACATCTCAATGAACCTGTATTAATGCCAATAAAAATAAATTAGTAAAGTAAAAAAAAATGCTTTTTAACCAAAATAATCATACATTATTTGATACAAACTTACCGATAACTCCCCCAACATGGACTTCTTCAACTCCCCAGGCACCATTTTCGAAGACTTCAACTTGGTAGAACATTGGTTCCACACCAAACCCCCAATATCATACCTAAGCTCGGCGTACGCATCAGCCCTACTCTTGTCTTCAAAGGAGGGCAATCGCTTACGTCAGTACCTCTCTATTCGCAACATAGTTTTCCTCATTTCTTTTTCTACCACAAAATTTTAAAAGTAATAGATGATTAAAAAAATAATAATTTCAACCATATCAAAATATATGACAAATAATTCAACAATAAAGTTCTTTTTTACCTTTTCCTTCGCGAGAGCCTTCTCCCTCGCAACTTTTCGTTGAATCAGGAACCAAATCGGCCATCGCCTTTGAACAAAACCTTTGAAAACTAGGGTTCTGAAAATGTGTTTATATAAAACCCGTAACACTTTCCACGACGAACCCATTGGTCGCCCAAAATGCGTTATAAATGCGCACTAAATGGGAGTGGTTAAGGGCATCTGACCGTTTTCAGTGAAACTTTGCACGACGAATGTGGAAATATTCGTCGCGCAAACTTTTGGCTACAAAATTATTTTTCCCGCTTTTTCTTGCAAGACGAATATTTTTGTCATATATATATATATATATATATTTGTATCCTACCATATTTGCGCGACCAAACTAAGTTTTCATCGCACAAGAGCCACTTTAAGCGACTAAATTTTTTACGTCGTGTAAGCTGTTTTTTTTTTTGTACTAGTGTTTAAGTGTTTCTAATTTTAAGGTAGAAATTTTATTCAATAATAGAACAAGATATATCATCTTCAATTATAAAATCCCAAATTACAAACACAACAAAAAGATGAAACAAAACCTAACCCACATAACCACATCAAACTAGGCGGAAGAAACTCACGAGGGAAAAACCTTTACAACACTTTCTGATGAACTTGCACATGACGATGCACCTCAGCAAAGAAGCCCTGCTATGAGACAACACGGAGAAGTTTACATAGTCTTTTGCCAGGTACAAACAACAAAACCACAACCTAAACAATAAACAAAAACACTAAACCACAAACACAAACACAAAGACAACCACAACCACAACCACAAAGGCTCTGTACAATAAAGCGAGAAAGCGACCCGACCACAACGGCTTTCCTCGAGAATGACACAAACTCAAAATCTCTATTCGACAAAACAAGGGAGCTACCCAAACCCAAACGTAGCCAGAACACCTCAATCCAAGACCCCAACATCTGCCATATAACCATCAGCTGCCACTGATCGGGATAAGGTAGGCGGAGCTGCCACGAATTCGTCAAAAGGAGTCATGAAGCTTTGAAAAACCAAACCAAAAAAGGCGGATCCGACTCACCAAAAACCACAATTCATCCAAACCCGCAAATCTTACCAATAAAGTAGAAGATCACAGAAATTGGGGACGGGAGGCTGCAACAACGCCGAGAAGATTGGTTGCCCACAAATTGGTAGGGAAGAAGAGATGCTTCACAACACCAAGAACTGGAAAGAAAAGGGAAAAAGATGAAGAGTAAAGGGGAAGGGAATAAGCGCTAGAAGGAATGGGGAGAGCGGCTGCCACCGGCCCAAGCCAAAGCAAGGGACCGACCGCTAAAGCTTTTGCAGAGTTACGGTTTTTCCTGATAGAGAGTTACGGTTTTTTCAGAGAAAGGGTACAACTAAAGCTGTGATTTTCATATAGGTGCTTTTGGATGCACATTATTTGGGAAGATTTCAAATGCAAGCTCTCCAATATATATGAAAATTTTATTTAAACCCAAATTATATATTTTTACACCTAATTTACAAAATTTGTCTACCAAACTTTCAAAATTATCCTTAACGAAGTAAGAATAAAAAAACAAATAATGGTCTTTACCGTCTTTACACCCAACAATGGAGAATAATGGGTTTTTTTTTCTTTCCTACACCCACGTCCCACAACCCAAAGTCCCCCGATGAGCAACAGTACCCCGATGAGAAGATTTGGTAACTTTTGAAAAAAAAAAGAAGAGAGAAGGAAAAAACAGAAGGAAGAGATAGATGAGGGGTAAAGCATAAAGAGCGCACACTTCCTCAATCTTCTCATTCTTTTTCTTTCTGTCACCTTTTTCATTCTTTTTTTTTTAGTTTTGTATTTGGAGGAGGAGATTCCATTTTTTAACAACTTCTAATATAGAAATTTACAAATAAAAAAAAAATACTGGGGCTTAATAATTGTACTATATTAACAACATCAATGTTAAAAACCCTACATGTCTAGAGAAAAATCGTTGGAAAAATTCTTTGATGCCGGCTCCTGCCTTTGGCTTTGGGATCGGTGGTAATCTTCTTGAAAATCATTCTTCATCTCTTCCCTCTCACTTTTCGTTTACTTTACTTGGTGTTGGATTATCAGCGTGAAACGTTGTAGTCACCATGATAGTCGTCGTTTTTTTGACTCACACACAAAGTTAACACAAGGTTTTTGAATCTAGTTATCACCTTCGACATAGCGTTGAAGCGGGAAGTCATGGAAGATGTCAAATTGCGTCGGAAACGAGTTTAATCAATACAATATTTTGGGTTTAGCAAGTGCAATGGTATGACATGCGGATGTCCGGAGGATGTGGAGCGACAACATGATTTTATCCTTTTACATTATTTCTATTTAATAATTTCCAGGAATTTTCTTGGAATTTGGTTTGATTTATTTCTATAGGAGAGTTTGCTAGTTTGATTGCTCTCTATAGGAGAGTGCATGATTTTAATTTTCATTTTGGTGTACTACCTCTTTTGGATCTATTTGTGAAGGGTGGAGCTGTTTGATTTGCTGGATCTACTTCATTTGGTGTTTTGGGATCGTGACAGTGATTAGGTGATGGGATCAACCCATGGGCATCGTATTCCTTGTTCCAATTTATGGTATGAGATTTTGTTCTCACATGATCTCCCTGTAACATGAAGTTCAACAGTTTTATTGATATGTGTAATTGTGTGATTCTCGATGAGCTCGGACGAGTGCTTGATGCTTATTTATTACTTTGCGATTAGTGATACTTTATTGTGATATTTTTATAGAGTTTGTAAGGACCCTTTTGGAACCGAGTTCTTCATGATATGTCTTTATAATGCCCTTTTTTTAAGAAAAGATATATTGTAGTCTTCTTAAAAAAAAAAAAAAAAAAGGGTACTATATTGTTCTATCTTCCTAGTATTAGACTGACTCAGGGCGGCTCCCACTATATTTTTATAGTGATAAAGGCTTCATATTCAAATCTCACTATACTTATTGATTAAAAAATGTATGATTTACTAGGAAAATTATCAGGATAATCCACGTCTTGCTAAACTGCCGAAATGTTATGCATTGACATGGGTAGGTTAACACTTTCTTCCTTTCTTCCCTTCTTTCTGTTGGATCAGTGACTTAATCTGATTATCCTATATCAGAGCAGTGTGTGTGTATGACCATAAAGAAATGCAAATACTAGAAGAACAACATTATTTTATAACTAACGGCCACTTTACAAAAGCAACAATATATTCTATCGAAGACCTAGATTTTGTGTGACAAAGACCAACGTATAACATGAAGATGATACTCCTTTTTCTGTACTGCGTGATTTTAGGGCATGTCCATTTTCTGTTTGATGTGTGTGTGTGTGTAGGTCAAAGAATATTAAAAGAAAAAGAAGAACATTTCTATATCAAAAACATGCAGGGCCCATCTAGTGCTGAAGTTATTGATCATTGATTGAATTAAAGGGGCAATTAGCCGGAAAGGGATCCGGAGATTTCCACCTAATCCACCTAGTTCAAGATTCAGATCATTTAAATTTGATCTAACGGCTACAAATAGGGAGTCTTTTTAAAAGTGATAATAACTGTAGTCATTGGATCAAATTTCAACGGCCCAAATTCTAAATTAAGTGGATTAAGTGAAAAGGGATCCAGAGAAGATCCCCTTTCCCAATTAGCCATGTGCCACCATGCCTCGTCAAAGTTTTCGTCCATATATCCAATTAATCATTTCACCGAAGTGTTGCTTGTAATTTGGTTTTGCATTAGAAAACATATGCATGTATGATTCCAAAATCTCATATATACATTACCCGTGATGAGAAAATAATGATGGCCATTTAGGTCCCGTGACAAACTATAAAAAGAAATAAAAGTGTGCTGAAGAAAGAAATGAAAAAAAATTGTGTCCAACTTGAAGATAAAATAACTCATTAATGAAACTTATCGTATTGATTCCCTTTCAAATGAGAAGATTAGAAGGAAGATATTTTCTTTATGTATAATTCCATCAAAATAAATCATTTGTTGCATACCTATTAGATTAGGAATGTAATTGTGTAAATCCTAACATATCTAGGATATCCTTATAAAATTCTACCATATCTATTAGACTAGATATTATCCTATAAGAGTTGTAATCCTATTGGGGTAAGGAATTTACCTTCCTTACTACTATAAATAAAGGCACAATGGGGTGATATAACACACATCTCTATCTTCTCTCTCTATGTGACGCACACCCTCTCTCTGACCTCTATAATGCTTCAATAAATTATGCCAACAACACGTTATTCTTCAATCAGGGAAGTATTACATTTTAATCATTCTTTTTATGATTAACTTATTATTTTATTGAATTAATCTACATGCTATTGATTCAATTTAATTTTTCTTTGTTGAACGTGATACAACACATTGGAGATGCACGGCTTTTAGAGAATGATCTTCTACAAATTTAAAGGCTAGGTTGTTTTCTGCCAATCAGGTTCTTTTAAAATAAAGGAAGATATTTGAAACAATCATAAAGCATGAAAACATTCCCCATGATGCATGAACCCCCTACATTTACATTTACCTTCCAATATAAATATATATATATATATATATATATATATATATATATATATATATTGCATGTGTTTCATATATTTGTCAATATATATATATATACACGTTTCATGCATTACACAATTTTTGCTATGTGGAATTTGTGAGTCAAAGCATCGAAATAAATTAGAAGCAATTAGGGGTTTTCAAACCTTAGCAAAAGTCAGCAAAAAATTTTTTATAGGATTTTTGCGACATAAGCCGTGGCTCAACGCTGCTGGCACCACTAAGGTAAGCTGAGCTGCTAGCCTACAACCTAGTCACCTAGAGGACCTTTGGACGATGTTTGACGTTTGGACTACACAACAACAACCCTTTGGGCTTTGCTGCGCACGCAAGACACACTAGGCCCTTGGCCTGGTAGGGTTTCCTTGGGCCTCCAGCCTAGCCTAACTCCAAAAGAGGCCTGCATCCCTCTTGGATCTGTCCTACCGTGTCCCTAACCCAAAAATCAGCAGCCCCATGCTGCTAGGCATTTGTCCTCAAGCCCAAGCCTGCCTGCACCAAACCAGAAGTTTGCTGGGCTTCGCCCAAGCCATCAACCTAACTTGTCAGCAGCCTATGCTATTGAGCTTCCCTCCCCCCATCCCAAAACGTAAAAGCCAGCTTCGGCTGGGCTTTTCGGTACATCCAGGCCAGCCACATGCTGGGCTTATCCCACCGTGCCCTGTTTTGGCCCAAACTAGCAGCCCATGTTGTTGGGCTCACCCTAAACCCACGGCCCAAAGGCTTGCATCATTCTTATGGCCCTTAAAGGCCTGGAGCCGTGCTGCAGGGCCTTGCCTTTGCATTACAACTAGCCTAATTAAGCTGGGCTGCGTTATTTTTTTTGACCTAATGCCAATTATTGACATTCCCGCTTTATAATCATACCTATTTAATTTTTAGGACATTTTAGTTAACGCTAATTAAGCTATAATTCACTTGTCACTTGGCCCGCCGCCAATTGAAGTTAATAAGACCTGCATGTCATTATTTTTCTTCCATGATCGACCATGTATGGTCTCGATCTATTGAATTAATTAAAAGTGACCAATAGTCCATTAATCTAGCAAGACATCCAAAATTATTGGCCCGAATATCACTTTTGGACATTAACAATTCAATAATTTATTTTTCTTCTTTGAACCATTGATATCATTTCGTAGTCCCGAAGTGCTCACAGTTGATTTCTCGAAACAACTCAAATCCACTGCACTTAAATCAGTACCTTGTATTTTGTGTTCTTGTAGGAACCTCTCTTTTATGAACAAAACGTTCATAACTAAATTGAACATGTAGTTTCAAATTTAGTGCCTTTGAAACCCGAAGTTTTCTTAAAACAATACACCCATGAAAACCCGATGTTTTTCATGTAAACTATGTCTTAGAACCCGAATGTTCTAACTTTGATGCTTATGGATGTTTTATTTTTCATTGCACTATTCACAATCTTGTTCCCTCAATTTAGTGGATTGTCAATCTGTCACAAGTTTGATTTTCCTGATTTGGACGTTTCTAATAGAAACCACTTTATGTGGGGGTACAAGACATTAGTCTCCATTTGACTATCAAGAAGCTGAGAAACCATTAAAGCCAATAATGATATGGAAAAGCTGAATAAGCATCCGCCATGATCTTTACTCGAAGACCTATGCCCAAAGCATTACAAACGGAAGTACCTCTCAAACGAGGATTTCATGGCTCTTTGGCTCGCTCCTACAGACCATCTAATCATGAACGATATTGCCTAAAGCACACCATGATTACGTCCATGAATGAGTACGACTCTAAAGTTTATAACTCCAATCGAATTTTGACTAGAAAATACTTTTCTCGTCCTTCCAAGTTTCTAACTCGCTTCTGAAGCAGCAATGTAAAGAACGGAAGTTTACCAAATTTTTGGATCTAATTACTACTACAAATATAAAAGAACCACATATATTTGGCTAGAGTGTATCGAATGGTGGTACCCTACTTCGACAGGGATACACTGAAGGTCATGATCTGATTCGGTAGAGGTGCATCGAACGGTACTGCTCTGCTTCGGAAGATGCCTACCAAACAAACCCATCCAGTTTCGGTTGGAGCCTACCAAACCCAAGTCTAGGTTTATCTCTCACAATCCAATTTTGAGTTTGTTTTTACAACATATGGTAGAATCAAGGCCTGCCAAGGTATGGCATAACCTGAAGTGTGATCCTTGGCACCTAAGACCTAAAACTTCAAAAATAATGGATAGTATTCTAGAACCTCAACCCTCCAGAATCTACTTCTATCTTAATGGAATAGATCATTGGTTATGCACTTGTTTGTGCAATTACCAATGTCGTTGAGGAGTACCATTCTAGTAGTCAATATGTAAGACTGATTTTGCTCTACCGAACATCGTTAGAAGAGCAGAATTTTTACATGAATGGCCTTGTTGGCCGAATCCCCTTAGTAACTTTGGTTTACTTTTTGAACATTTTTCAATGTTCTTAGATTCACATTTGGTGTTTGTTTTTGTTATGGATTATGTTATCAATGTTGTCTTTGAAAATGAATTAATTGAATCATGTTTCCTGTATACATATGACCAAATTCAATTAAACACGTGATTAGGTACGAATGTGGGAAAGTTAGTTGTCTGGATGAATGCGAAACTATACACACTAACTTTACACCTAATCACATCTCTAGCAACGACTTCAGGCCTATCCAACCTGATTAAGAGCATTGGCACACTCATCATTGTATGAGTGGTACTACATTACCATTTAAGAGACCTTATATTCTCCCCATTCCTGAAGAACATCGTTGAGTTTTAAGGATATTCGAGAGAATACTGATCATAATTGAAACCATTGTAGAAAATAGAGTGGAATATATTTGCACCACCTCTAAAAATGAGCTTGAAGCTTTGCTTTGGGGCCAATGAGCTGCCTCCTAACTGGGAACACGCCATATATGGTCGGCTTGGAGACGGGTGATTCGAGCAATTTACTTGCTTTGGCACGACCTTTTGGGACACTTAGGTCAAACAATGATGCCATGACGTATATCCTTACCAGAAGTAAGAATCTTGTGCCCACAAGCACAATTTGCCAAGCCTGCTCATTAAGGAAATTGATTTTCTAAATCATCCTTCGCAAAGATACAAAATCACCCTTTTTCACAGTGGATTCAAGGGAATATATGTGGACTAATCCAACCAAAATGTGGACCATATAAATACTTATGGTTTTGGTTGATGAATCGACAAATTGGTCACATGTTTGTCCACACACATTGCTGCTAAACCTCTTGGCCGATTTTAAAGGTTCACCACCCTACTTATCCCATAAAGTCTAGAATACTAAATAATGCCGGAGAGTTTATATCGAAGGTCTTCGATAAGTATTGCATTTCTTTTGGGTTTATAATTGGACGTCGAATTCCCATGTTTACCTCAAAATAGCCTCACAGAGCGATCATAAAGCGCAATTTAATTGATAGCTTGGACCTTGGTGAATGCACCGAGCTTTCGGTTTCTACCCAGGGCAATGCAATCTTGTACGCAACTATGTTGGTCCACCTTAAGGCCCGTTGCCACCTAACCATTTTTGACGTTACAATTGGTTTTTGGGTACAAACCTGACATTTCGTATTTACATATTTGGATATTGTCACTTAAATGAGACAGTTTTCCGGCCGTTATGGGGAAATAAGAACATCAACGACTTCCTGTAGAACGATATGAATTTGCGTGGACGTTGCCTACTATGTCTCATCTCGATCCCCATATCGCACAAGTGTGATAAGCAAGTGCGATGAATTCAAGCTTTCAGAATACTGCTCCAAATGCATTCCTCCGATCTAGCTAGCAAACATGCCTACAAGGATAGACATACTTAACGGAAGTTTAGTCAACATCCCTAAAGGGTGTGCCACCCCTGTTGGACGGTCCGGTACACTGACGAATAGCCAATCAATCTGTCTCGGCTTGAAGCATGACAGATCACTCGGTTCATATGATTCACTTCCCTAGAAGAGGAAGATCACGGCACAACAATGAATCCATACTCGATCACTGTCTTAAATCATTTCCATCTCATGAGATTAATACGGATTACTCCCGAGACTTGAAGTTCTTGATCTAGTATACTAGTTTGGATGAGAAAATGGAATTGGAATGAGATTATCATCGATGATGTTTTCACTTATATGGTATCTACCAACATAAATGAAAAGCAACAGTATCGAACCGTGGTCCGTTGATTAGTGACAACGTAGAACTGACTGGACAACCGAAATTACAATCCAGGTTAAATTCCTTACCAAAGTGTGTTTGGACCTATCGTTCCTACATTGCCCAAGGTAACCCTGTTGTGTTACTTGTGGGAAAGAAAACGTAATGAGATGAATGAAATAATGTGATATGATGCACAACTTATGGCACAAGGGTTTTCTCAAACGTCTTGTGATTGACAACAGCATTATGAAATGTGGTTAGTGTTTCTCCATGGGGATAGTAATACAGAGATTGACATGTAAGTTCCGGAAGAATTACATGGACTAGTTCAAATAGTTCTAAACCATAGAACACCTTCTCAACTAGTTTAAGGTGTTTATTTATGGATTGAAGGAATCTGGCAGATGTGGTATACCCGTCTAATTATTTGATTAGTTAGGGATGAATTATGTCCTTGCATGTTAAACTATGAAGTCTTATTCTGAATTGTTAGAGTTGTAGTTTATGTCGATGATATGCATCTTACTAAGACTCTAGAATAGCTTAAGAAAATTGTCTCGCATCTAAAGACGGAATTTGAGGTGAATGATCTTAAGAAAACTCGTTTATGCCTTAACCTGAAGTTCAAGCATTGTTATGATGAAATTTTGGTCTTCTAGCCGATCTACACCCTAAAGGTGTTACATTTGAGTATACTTATGATCTTCCATATGTTACATGCAAATGAGACCCTTGTAGCAGTTATGAAACCCGAAGTTCCATATCTAAGTTCAACTTTGCGCTTTGTTTCACTTAGCTAATTGTGTTAGATAAGACATCTCCTTCGCTGTTAATCTATTGGTAAAGATGCAGCATCACGCCTACACGCAGCCACTGAATTAGTATTAAAGACCTTTTTCACTACCCTGAAAGGTACTACAGATTTGGGCTAATCCCAATGCATTCCGAGAGGATCTGACCCCCTTGATCCTTGGAATGATGCTTGCATTGTTTGTTATGATGACACTGCTTACTAATCAAACCCCCACAAGGCACATCCCTAAATGGTTATGCTTTTACCTTTAGGGGTATCACAATATCTTGGAGTTCCACGATATTACCTTAGTTGCAAAATCTTCAAATCGTTCCAAGACTCACCTTACTTCACTACGCCATACATGAGACATGGTTGAGAGCCCTTGTTCAACAAATTCGAAGTACTTGCTGTTTTCATCCATCGTTGAGTCCCGACAATGATCCATGAAGATTATGCCACATGTATCAACTCGACCAAGACAAGATACTTCAACGAAGTCAAGACTGAGACATATTGCGTCTACATCTACATCTACAAAGCATCAGGAGATTGAAGTCATGCAACCCGATCCCAAACGACCTTGTCAACCTCTACATGATGTCACTGTCAAAGCCAACCTTCCATAAGCTTGTCCGAGGAATTGGTATGCTTAACTATTCATATGTAATGCTTGTAGTTCTCATTTTGAAGTTATGTCAAACTTAGAGGGAGTATCCAGAAGTATACTCACTTAATCTTAATGTACTATTTTTCCTACAATTATGAGCATTTTTCCCATTGGGTTATTGCTATGAACTAGGTTTTGATGAGCCACCCATCCGGGGCTGATCATACCCTTGTAAGCTCTTCTACTTGTGTCTAGAAGATGTATAGTTTTGACTTAAGGCTACTTCTCACTTTTCTCCGTAGTCTATGAATTTTTATCCCACCTTGGGTACCATTGTAAGGTTTTGTGAGTTTTACCTTTTATGCATTATTCATTTGATTTGAGACTTGCATTCACTCATTGTGCCGATGACTTCATCAATTGAACTTACTTCATTGCTAAAGACCTGATGCATCAGTTGTTTGAGTATTTACACACTCAATGGGGAGTGTCGCAGACCTATTAGATTAGGAATGTGATTGTGTAAATCCTAATATATCTAAGATATCCTTATGAGATTCTACCATGTCTCTTAGAATAGATATTATCCTAATCCCATGAGGGTAAGGAATTTATCTTCCCTACTACTATAAATAAAGGCAAAATGGGGTGATATAACACACACCTTACAATTACACATCTCTCTTTTCTCTCTCTCTATGTGCCGCACCCCCTCTTTCTGGCCTCCATAATGCTTCGATAAATTATGCCTACAATATCATTCACTTTTATCTTGAATTTTATGATTTATCTATTTTAATCCGACTCTAGACACCAAACGAAATATTCATTTTTACTCCATTAAATTGCTGAGCATGAGAGTGAAATATTGCAAACTTAAATTGTCCCGAGAATCTACTTTTCATTTGTCACAAACCAAACATTGAATAGCTAGCAAAATTTCCCTTTGCCAGCCCTAAAACAACCATTCTATTGTAATATAATATTAAACTAGAAATTTGTGAGCATACAATCAGATTACCTAATTTCGTCTTCGCAACCATATAAATAAGGGAGCCCTTAATAAAAAGGGCTTGAACTAAGTTTATTTTAACCAAAAACCATCCTATAACTTTTTTTAACCAAAAACCATCACAGAACAAAGTAAAACCCACCAAACCAACCGACAGCTTGACTACCAGCCAGTCACTTATGGGCTCTCTTTTGGCCCTCATCCTCCTCTTCCTCATCCTCGTCTCGCTGAGTACTACAACTTTCCTTTTTGAATCACCCTATTTCATTGAGTATTGAAGAAGTTATATCCATTTGAATCTTACCCAGTTTTCGGCGACCTCTGAGGCTTTCGAGGTGTTTTTCGGCCAAACCATGATGATTTAGCCACCATGAAAGGTACCATTCTCTTCGTCTCTTCGAGAACTACAATTTTCATTTTTGAATCACTCGATTTTGTTGAGTAATGAAGAAGTTAAATCATTTTGAATCTAACCCAGTTTTCGGCGACCTCCGAGTCTTTCGAGGTGTTTTCCGGCCAAACCATGGCGAGTTAGCCATCGTGTGAGGTACCATTCTCTTCATCTCTTCGAGAACTAAGATTTTTGTTTTTGAATCACTCGATTTCGTTGAGTATTGATAAAGTTATGAGAGTTTAAAGTTTGTCCAACTTTCCGGCCGAAATCCGGCCTTCCCTTCCATTTAGCTCTGGCGAGCAGCAATCACACCAAGCTCTTTGGGCCGTGCACAAACAAACACTGTATCTGGAAAGAAAAGAAATAAAATCCAGAAACAGTAACTTAAATTCCAGAAACAGTGACTTAGATTCCAGAAACAGTGTTACTTAAAATCCAGAAACAGTTTATTTTTACATTCCAGAAACAGTGTCCGTCGAAAGGAACCAAAATCCAAAAACAATTATTTAAATTCCAGAAACAGTGACTTAAATTCCAGAAACAGTGACTTAGATTCCTGAAACAGTGTTACTTAAAATCCATAAACAGTTTATTTTTACATTCCAGAAACAGTCGTCGAAAGGAACCAAAATCCAGAAACAGTGACTTAAATTCCAGAAACAGTATTACTTAAAATTCAAAAACTGTTTATTTTTACATTCCAGAAATAGTACTACAACTTTCCTTTTTGAATCACCCTATTTCATTGAGTATTGAAGAAGTTATATCCATTTTAATCTTACCCAGTTTCCGACGACCTCCGAGGCTTTCGAAGTGTTTTTCGACCAAACCACAGCGAGTTAGCCATTGTTCGAGGTACCATTCTCTTCGTCTATTCGAGAACTATGATTTTCGTTTTTAAATCACTCGATTTCATTGAGTATTGACAAAGTTATATCATTTTGAATCTTACCCAGTTTCCGGCGACCTCCGAGACTTTCGAGGTGTTTTCCGGCCAAACCATGGCGAGTTAGCCATCATGCAAGATATCATTCTCTTCTTCTCTTCGAGAACTATGATTTTCATTTTTGAATCACTCGATTTCGTTGAGTATTGACAAAGTTATGAGGGTTTAAAGTTTGTCCAACTTTCCGGCCGAAATCCAGCCTTCCCTTCCGTTTAGCTTATAACATGGTTTTTTATTAAACAAAACTTATAACATGATTTTTTTATTAAAACTAAAACTTTTCAAGCTCTTTTCATTAGTTTTCCTTATAAATAATACACATCTTTATTAGCAGAAAAATACTCATATTTGCGTTAGTGTATAAATAAGTGTAAACTTTTAGTCTGCATTCATTCTTTTCCACTCAATTAAGCCCTAAAGAACATTAATTGTACTTGGACGTGATGATTCGTGAATGAAGAGCAATGTAGTCACATGTGTGATTCTTGGAGTAAGATTCTCTTCCCTCCTAATCTCTCTCTCTCCTTTCATCCCTTCCTATTTAAACGGTTGTGATTACGCCACGTCTACATCTTGTTTTGAATTTTTTTATATAGAGAATAAGACAAAAATAAGAGTGTAAGAGAAGGTGATGGAAGGAGATGATAATAGGAGGGGAGAGAATCGTATTCCGTGATTCTTCCACCTCGTAAACATATTTAAAATATGGAAAATGTTTGTATTCTCTATGGGGGACTTATTTGTTTCCCTACTTATAATTAACAAATTTCTATATTTGAACATCATAATCGAAACTGTTCATTTTCTTTATTATCATCTAAAGATTATTTTTGCAAAAAAATCATTCAATTTGGAGATCGCTATAGTCATCCATACGTGTCAAATCAGTCAACGATTTTAGTAACAAGTAACATCTTCATGATGAACTGTCTATTTGTTTTATGTATACGAATGGGATGAAGATCTCCAAATTAAATAGTTTTTTTATATAAAAATTTAGATGATGATAAAGAGAAAGAACAATTCCAATTATGATGTTTAAATGATAAAGGTTCGTCAATTGTAAGTAGGAGATAAATAAGTCCCCACTAAGAAAGACACAAGCATTATCCTTTAAATATTTTGATAGATATGTTGTTCGTCAACAACCTTAGATACATAACTTGCAAGTTTTCCGTTATTTTCTTGATTGAAAAACAAGAAAGCTAGTAATACAACGAATTCTAAGGCTTCATATGTTGAATGGAACTCGGTCGTTAATTAGAAAAATGTGTATTATTTTGGAAGCAATCATATTGGTCAAATTATGAGAATTGGTTTCTTATTTTAATATCGTGATGGGTAGTAATTAGTTATGGACTTCATTAGGAAACGAGACCTTTCTCTGCCTATAATAGCGCACATACCCGTTTAATGTGTACACTAATGAAAAAACATGTATTAGAGTTTTAACGTGCAAGCAAAGCTAGAGAGAGAAACCTAATTTTCTCCACGCTGACGGCTCGTCTACAGATCGTTCAAGATAGAGATTGTAGATGACATTTGAGGGCTGGTTATCGAGATGTGTAATTTACAGATTCTGTAATAATCGATTGTGAAAATCATAGAGTTAAAGTTCTTCGCTCAAGGTTGAGTCTTATAGATTTACCCAATTTTTAAATTTACAGATACAACCGGTGCAGGTTTGCCCTTAATTAGTCTTTAGACAAGAATTGGATTTGTGAAGTATTGTCACATTATTCTAGCTCTGGGTCGAATATATTTTGACGAAGCTTCTAACTCTTGTCGGCTGCACCTTCCAGCTGCCTCTTGATGTCTTACTGTAGTTTTTCTTTATTGACGTTTATCCTCGCGTTGTTAACCAGCACCGAAAAAACAAAGAACAACGAAAGAAAAACTCTAAGAAGATACGAATCTCTTGATGTCTTTCTGTAGTTGCCCACGTAGCCAACTAATAAGTCACCTCTCCTCGGTCTTTAGACCTTTTGATGGTTTTGTTAAAATTTCTAAATCTATGATACGAAAACTACTTATCATCCGACAGAATATGAAGTTCCAACAAATCCAATCCTAGGTACCACTTTTTGGGTATATTTTAAGCCTTAAAGTGATGAAAAAGTTGAAGAAGTCAAGGGAGGATTGGGATGGGTTTGTTGGTACCTCAAGGAAGAAGGTGAAATTCATGCATATTTTATCCCATCTAGCTTATATATTCACGTTGATTAAGGAATATCAGGCTTTGCTTCTTGCAATTTATTTTTTCGGCTAAACATTTTCTGTGTTGAAATTAACTAGCAACTTTTTTTATTTGATTTTGATGAGTGCCATCAAACTTGCATGCAGTGGCGGAGCTAGAATTTCTTGTGAGGAGAGGCTTGCTTTACACAAGTATAGAAGAAGACAAAATGAATAGTGAATATAAATTTACTAATGTAAAACATCATAACATATATCCAAATAATTAAGTAGTCAAAATTAACATATGCATAGATAATTTTTATCTATTTATAGTAATTATAATTATTCTCGATGAATTTCATATTTTGAAGCCATTGCATGATTTCATCTCTACTGGAAGTATTATTAAACTCAATAGATAGAATTGCTAAAAAATTTGCAAACCCTAAAACTCAAGTAAGAGGTAAAATAGAATAGAAACAAATATTTTATAGAGAATAATAGAGTTTCATAAACCTGCTGCTCTTTATTCAATAAATTTGAAATTTGGAATGGCTAAATATATAAAACTCAAGAAGAATAGGGATAGCTCTACCTGTGCTTGAGTGAAAGACGATTTTTTTTAATTAAAAGTGAATAATGGGTTTTAATTTAGTGTCATTGGTTTGTGATAAATGACCATTTTAAATATTATACTTAATTTTGGGATGAGATTGGGATGAAAAGATAGATAAATGATTGAATTTTTATGTTAAAGTGTTGAGAAGGGTTGCAAAGCGATGGATATAGGTGTAATAGTAATCCTTTTTTTTTTCAAGTTAGGATAGGCCTAGGACTATCCTAGTCCTCATGTGCCTCCGCCAGTGCTTGCATGTCTTCAGTTAATGCGTTGATTTAATTACATCCGCAAAAGTAAAATAATAAAGAGTTTGTAACAACATATATAATAAGCTAATTCCTCCCAAAAAAGGGTTAGTCCATATCATCACCAATAGCGGTCTTAATGAAAAATTATATACCACTCATGTAAATGACAAAGGAACCTTGGCATATGCCGACAGGTGATACCCTTTATCTAAATGGTCAAACTTTTGCTACACTAATTATTGATGTGATATCATTTAATATTACGGTCTAATGATATTCTTGGTCACTTGTAAATGAGAATTTTTAGGTTCGAAATTTATGGATGACAAATCACAACTAATTTATTCTGCATCCCTTAATGTATATATATAGTTATATAACACAAATTAAAAATTATGCAGGTGATACACTAGAAAATGCAATCCAAAACCTATAATTTGAAAAGTATTTATGCAGGAATGCCAACTATTCTAAGTTACCATTTGTTGGGTTTTTTTTTTTCCTTAAACAAAAAAATTTCTTTTATATTTTACCGTCTTAAAGCAATAAGTTGAAGATGTCAGGGAGGATTAGGATGGGTTTGTTGAATAGCAAGGGATTGCTTTCATTCTCTTTCACTATATTACATGATGAGCAAACATGAAACAACATGTAGCTAGCAACTGAGTGCTCGTTTGAATGATGAAGTCATTCAATTGATGCATATACTAATACAGTAACATTTAGAACTTCATTTTGGACTTGCATTTGGAATCAATAGTCTTGGTTAGGATGAAACACGAGATGTCACACGTGCTTAAAGCGGTCGCGTGGAACTTCAAGAAATTGAGTACACTCACTCTCCCATGTAAACTAGCAATTGAGGTCATGTTCAAGCTCCCACTGGCCACATCTGACATGAAATTTGGGTTCGACAGAATGGTCTCCCCCATAAGATCCACCGAGGTGGTCATGTTAACCTTGCCTCTTGCAGGCACAAAATCTGCCTGGATTGGAACTTCGGCCACAATGCTGTCGCGGTAACGAACATAAGCCGTGGCATTCTTGTACTTGAAGCTCCCAATACGGTTCCTGTTTTCTATTGTAATAAGCATGCTTAATGTGACATTTAGAGTCGCACTTGGGAAGAGTGAAAACTGAATGTTTTGAACGCCAACAGGCTTGGCATCGATTATGGGTTGTTTAGGCTTCAGGATGGTGAGTGAAAGAGTTGTGAGGATGATGATAACAATGACCAGGAAAATTGCTGTTGCACCACAGCAGATTTTGAGGCCTCTGCGCGACGTTTTCTCGGTTTCCATGCTTGGTTTATGAGAAAATGGAGGCTTACTATAAGCTTAGATTACCGGCTTAATTTAGATTGCGGTCAGGTAATGGTGATTACAAGCAATGGAAATCATAATAGTGATTAAGATCATATATATAGGAGGTACAAATACAGAAGCGTTTGTGTTAATGTTCTTGTTTAGATGTTGGATTTTGTTTGCTTAATCTGGTTCACTGAGACTGACAAGAGAGGAGTTTTTCAATCCAGAGTTTGAAAGCGGCATAGAAGGCCTATAAACTGAAGCCATCGCAGAAGACGTCATAGATTTCAATGTTTGACTGACATACTTATGATAAAAAAATTAAAACAAAATTAAAAACATTGATTAATTGGGGCCAGGCTTTATATCATTTAAAAACCTAGGAATTTTATTTGAAACCAACCAAGCCCAAACCCAAAAAAAATTGAAAACATAGCCTTCCCCGTGGGATTAGGAGTTGGGCCAATCTAATAGCAACTATAATTCATGGAGACGTTTTCAGTTGGTCCTTTAACTGCAAATCATTGTCAAAATGTCCGAGAACACGAATAAAACTTTTAAAACAAAATGTTGTCACACAAGTATGAGTTCAAATTCTCTGCACGTAAAATTCTCTGTGGCATTTCTGCAACTTATTTCGTTGAGGGATATGAGGGATACGTGTTTGTTGTCGGAAGAGAGCAATCTCCAAAGATAACTAAAAAACAACGTAATGGTACTCAAAATAAACAACGTAATGGTACTCAAAATAATAGCAAGAAAAACAACGTAAAATATTGCTAAAACTGTGTTAAAATTTGTATAAGCGAGTAGGCTATTATTTATTATAAAATACTAAACAACATTTAATTATCCGTTATTTGCCTGTCACTTTTATTTTGCTTCTTCCATTTCCATTTTTTTTCATCTTTCGCCGGCCAACCAACAAAGCTAACGACTTCATCACTCCTCCTACAGCTCTCTCTCTCTCCCCTCAACCATCTCCCAACTTTACTCTCTCTATCTCTCTCTCTCTCTCTCTCTGCCCGGCCATCTGATTTTGTACAAGATGAACGACCTGCTTACGGTAATTGGGTATAAATTGTGATTAAATTGTTTGGTGGCTGTTTTTGAAGTGACAGTTTAGTTTGCAGTCGATTGGAATTGTAATTCAGTTGCACAAGGTAAATTTGATAAATGTTCTGAATTTGGTATGTGAATTTGGGGTTTTTGTGATTTGCTTTAGAACAAGGTTGATGCTTTTTGGATTGGCTTGGTACCCTTTTACTTGTGATTGACTAATGACTGCCTCACAATCTTTATCTGAGATTTTTATGTGAATTTAAGTTTCTAGAGAATACCCACTTGTAATTTGAGACGAATTTTCAAATAGATGGATCAGAGATCACATCAAATTTGAGTTTGACTGACTGAAAGGGGAAATTCTGTGAAGAAAAACAACATAGAGTCTTAGAACTTTTCAGCATAGATTTATTCGAATTCTCAATTTGACTGGTCCATATTATCCAATGGTCCCGAAAAATCGGAAGTCTTCGATGTTTGATTGTGTTGTTCTGAAGTTTTCTTAGCTACTAAACCAGAGACTTTGCTGAATTCTATCACAAATACCTCATTTTCGTTGCTCATTTTGTTTAATTTATTTGACCATAATGATATCAGTGAGTACATATGTTCTTTCAATAAGTACGAATGACGTAAAACCCTTCTTCACCTGAATTTCTAAGTAGGTTGAATTGAATTTGTGGTTAACTGAGTGGTTAATGTGTAACATCTGTTGCATCTTCCCTTGAATCATTAAAAGAAAATTGATGATTTATTTCATCCTGTTGTAATCAGTGCTTATATTATGAAATAATGCTGCTTTAGGATTCATTTGTTGCTGAACCAAGGGCTCAAACTTCTGGAACAGATGATATCGAAATGGGAAGGCCAGTGCCACATAGCTATTCCGATGCGGGGATGGATGCTTTCAATAAGCAGGTCTTTTCTATCCACAAAGTTGCATTTGGTTGCAGACTGCTATGTAAATTGGAAATGCAATCAATTTAATCTATTTGGGATTTGTGCAAAATTATTTTCTTGAGATAAAAAGAAGAAAGAAATCCCTAATCTAACACATGCATTATGTTTCTTCTTAATCGTTAGTTATTGGTTTATATGGAGTTTGCTTTTTTGTTTACTTTTCTTTTCAATTTTGTCAACACTTCATCAGTTGCTTTCTCCTGATCTCTCTTTTTTTTTTCTTTTTTTTTTTTGAATTTAGATACAAGAGGTTGAGAAACAGGTGGATAAGCTCTCCGGCCTTCTTAAAAAGCTTAAGGTATGCTATTGCATACGTGCCGTACATAGCTGTGGTTTAATTTTGTTTGGACGTGCTTCTACATTTTAATTTTTCTGGAATTGGGGTCTGATTTATATGAATTTGATTGGCTAATGAGTGAATGTTTCTGGTCTAGGATGTATTTTAGCAGTTAACTAGAATGTTACCGTGGAGCTTTTTTATATAGGATGCGAATGAGGAGTCGAAGTCTGTTACAAAAGCATCTGCCATGAAAGGTACAAGCTATTTTCCAACTCAGTCATAGTTTCAGAAGCTTGCACCTTAAACTGAAATTTCATCAGTATTATTGTTCTACAAAATGTTAACTGTAAATCAGCTTATAGTTGGCATGGATTCATTTGCTGGAACAAAAGGTTAACTGTAAACGTGACCTTTTTTAAGAAGAATTGCCTATTGTTCGGCATGGATTCATGGTGCATTATGCTTTCTGATTTTGTTATTCTCTGCTCTGTTTGCAATACTCTAAGACCATTATCCCTTCTCAGGAATAAAAAAGCGGATGGAAAAAGATATTGATGAAGTAGGAAAGATTGCACGAGGTGTCAAAGCGAAAATAGAAGCAATAAGCAAAGATGTAATATTTTAATAATTCTTCTTTGATCAACCAACTTTGTCTAATATCAGTCAGCTGTTTTTGGTTTTCCTATTGACGGCCCTTATCCTTTCCCCAGAACTTAGCCAACCGACAAAAACCTGGATGTGAGAAGGGAACAGGTGTTGATAGATCACGGATGAACATGACAAAGTTAGTAGAGAGTGCTTATATTTTATGTTTTTAGAGTATTTAATTCTGTATGATGGACTGATGGTCGAGCAAATTGACTTATAAGCTACTTTTCTGTTTGGCAGTTCGTTGACAAAAAAGTTTAGGGAGATAATGATCGAGTTTCAGGTATGTGTATATAAATTCTGCTTGTTACCCTTGTACTCATTTCTCTCCAACACATTTTTCGCTCAATAACATTTTATATTTCAGACCCTTAGACAACGAATCCAAGATGAATATCGTGAGGTTGTGGAGAGAAGAGTCATTACAGGTTAGCATGCCTTTTCAACACAAACAAGTAGAACTTACAAACTACATATTAAGACAATGCATTATAGTTCTATCTTCGTATTCGTTATTGGGTGATCATATGATTCATATCTTTACACTTTACACTTGCAGTTACGGGAACCAGACCAGATGAAGAGGTGAGCGGGTTTCTGATTACTGAATTCGAGCTTCAAATTATATTATTTTGAATGTGTCCCTAATCCGCCTAATATGTTGACTGTATTAGACAATTGACAACCTGATAGAAACTGGAAATAGTGAGCAAATATTCCAAAAGGCAGTTCAAGAACAGGGACGAGGACAGGTATACTTCTTTTGAGTTTTGTTATATCTGATTTCGAGATTTCCCAATTTCCCTTCCACTTTGGAAAATTTTGTGAGAATTAAATCAGGTACTCTGATTACAGGTACTAAATACGGTGGAAGAAATTCAAGAGAGGCATGACGCCGTGAAGGAAATTGAGAAAAAGCTTCTCGACTTGCATCAGGTATGTTTGCCGTAGCATGAGGTTTGGTCCGTCCACCTGAGAAACTAACCTTTCTAATGTGATTTTGTTTTAAATTTTCAGATCTACCTCGATATGGCAGTCTTGGTCGATGCTCAAGGAGAGATTTTAGACAATATCGAAACCCAGGTTTAATTCTATTTTTGCATCCTTGAACATATGTTCGGTCATGCATGTAAGCTAGCTGCACGTGTAATTGCGTATTCCTTTGTGTCGTGTTGTGTGTTGATGGGTATCTTATCCAGGTTACAAATGCAGTCGATCATGTTCAATCTGGGAACACTGCGCTTCAAAAAGCAAAGAAACTGCAGAAGAACTCCCGAAAATGGATGTGCATTGCAATCATTATTCTATTAATAATAGTAGCTATCATAGTCGTTAGCGTCCTCAAACCATGGAAAAGTGGCTAAGGGTGCTTGAGTTTGCCCTTGTCTCTTCACTGTGTAATATAGACGGGTTGGTTGGGAGGTTAATTTTTTGGTTTCACGTCTGTGAGGACCGGGAGAGTGTCTCTACTTGTTTGGTTGCGATTTTTTCGGTGTGCTTTCTTCTTCTTTCTTGGCTATAAGCGTTTTATCTTCTGTGTATTTTTTTGAAACTTTGGTTTGTTGATGGTGGTGTGTCTGCATTTCAGACTACGAATTGAAAACAATTGTATATTTGTCCATCGGCAAAGCATTATAATTTCGTTTAAGTATTTGACGCTTTCTCATTGAAAAGATTCACTCTTCGTTTCTTTACATTTTCAAAAGTTTGGACAAATAGTGGGCATGCTTTATAAAAACATGTAATAAATTTAAAAAAAAAAAGGTTATTTTTTCTTGCGTAACATATTTAAAAAATGAAATTTTTTTTTTAACTTTAACAAAAAGATTTTGGTACTGTTCACTTTAACGAAAAAACTACATTTTTACACTAAAAGGTTTCAAACTATTTTTATTAGTTTTTTTTTTTCAATAATGTTATAATATTTTAGAATTTTAATTTGATCTAAACTATCTTCAAGCAAGTTTTAATATTAATAATCTCTTTGTCCTTAACTAAGTTTTTATGTTAATAATCTATCTTACAAGCAATTTATAAACTTGTTTTTATATTTTTTTTAAGTCATTTTATTATGAGAGAGATTAAATTGTGCACGGATTTATATTATATGCCAATTGACACTTTCCATTTCATCCCTTTCGTGAATCAAAACCAAAAATTGATTAGATATGATTATTCTTCAAGAAGGTTGTAGGTAACCCCTTGTCTCCTAGTCTTTTGCAAAAATGGCCTCCCTTTTCTTTTGGTGGATGATGAAGATAATGGAAATGGGTTCCATGCCTAGTTGTCACCACCTCTAAATTGCAAGCGAATCCATGCAACCTAAACTAGTGCAAGGTGACATCTTGATTTCTTTTCTTTTTTTTTTGGGGGGGGGGGGGATGAAATTTTTGTTTTTGTATGAGCCGATTTTCTTATCACGTGCATTTAGGTTTCATTACGAAATAGTGAGATTTACTATCAATCGTGCATGTTGTGAGAGAAGTTATACATAATTCGTGAATTCAGCCAAGTTTTTTTTTGTTTTTTCAAGTTCTAGCCTAAGCCTTGTCTATTATACCTTTAACACAATAATTGATATTCTCCATTTTTTTTCTCTCATGCTAAGATTCTAATTCAGGAAAGATTTTCAATGTGTTCGGAACACGGGGAGGTATGCTATGTTATTATAAAAGTGGAGGAAAAAAAATTTCAAGTGCCCCTTCACTTATAAAATGACATATAATATATGTGTCTGTGTTCCGAGTACATTGAAAAATCTTTTCCAATTGAGCTAGTAGTGGAATCTGATTATACATATAATGATTAAAGTTTTTTAGGGTGGTTAAGGTTTCAAACTAAAATTACTACTCATAATTTAATTTCTATTTGTGCTTATGTGAGTTGTGCTAACAAAGTAAAGATTTTTGCATATGCATATGATTGAACACGTGTATATATATATACACACACACACTAATATTTTTTACTCGAAAACCTGACATGTTACGTTGTCAATTTATCATGCACACATCTTTATACATAATTTTAGTTTATTAATTGTTTTTATTGATTGTGTAACAAGATACCTTAAAACCCTCTTACATAATTTTAGTTTCCTTAATTAATTGTTGTTGTTGTTGATTGTGTAACAAGATACCTTAAACCATCTTACTTGTTCATTTATGATATTAGTTGAACTTTAGAAATTGGTTGTGTTGGTAACTTGGGCTGACTTGGCTTGGGCTTATAATTAATCAACACTTCTTATTAGAACTTTGTATCAACGTAAAATTTGGTTTGGGCTCTTTTACCAGTTTGCTCATGTCATGTTTGGTTGTCTTTCATCTAATAAGTCTAACTCACTCATCATTATTGGGGTTTGGTTGTATAGTACGAACACACGTATTCAATACGAATACTTATAAATACTATTATCATAGCCTATTGAGTGGTGTAGAACCACTCCAAGAACTTACTACACCATCTGGTTGGTTTAATATACTAGATGGTGGCTTGCTTGTAAATGTTTGTATTTAATTCACTCTTGTACTCTAAAAGATTATATCAAGTCCGATTAGTACAAACATGTAGTCAATGAGACCTAGAAATACAATTGAACAAAATTCATTTGGCTTAGAGCCTTAGACTATTGGAAAACGCATGAGTTTTGTTTATGGGGGTAATATGGAAACATGCATGCTGAGTTGGTATTATTTGTTTTTGGTACACAGGTGACAAATGCAGTGGATCATCTACAATCAGGGAATGTTGCCCTACAAACTGCAAAGAGCTTGCAAAAGAAGTCAAGAAAATGCATGATGATTTCCATAATCTTGCTCTTGATTATTGCATTGATCATCGTACTCTCTATTCTCAAGCCATGGAAGAAGTAATTACCACTGCATGCAAGGTTGACAATCTTATCTTCCGTTAATCAAATACATCTCACTGTATGTTATCATTACTCATAATAATTACAAGTGCAAGGCTGTCAAATGTTTTAAAAAAGTTAACCGACTCCCTAAAATACATGTACGACAGACTTTGGGCAGTCTCAAAAAGTGCCATGTATGTGTCTGTGTCGGGCACTTCATATCCTAAAAAATTAAAGTACATATGCAACATAATGCACGACAAAAATTATTAGTAAATTATGAGAAATTAAGAACAAAAGATTCATTAATTTTCTTTTGCTCAGCATGTCTCATAAGCCATCTATTTCGAGGAATTAGGGTTTTTGCAAAAACTTCAACAAAGAGAATGAGGAAACATAGCGTTAAATAGGAAATGGAATGATATATTTCAAACATAGGGAAGAATATCCCATAATACATTACACAAGAACAAGTTTGGTCCTCACATTTGAGACTAATAAAAGTACACTAGAATGCACTAGCCACTAGGCAACAAAAACAAAGAAGTATACCCAGAAAGGCCAATCACCTGCATTATATACTATAGCAGCACATTATTCTACACCAGTCGCCACAATATATGAGCTGGATTATGTCCCAAAGTACTCTAGGCCAAACTCCATTCAAGTGCTTCTCTCTCTTTTTTCTCTTACATTCTTGCCTTGGCAATCACAACATTGCCTTCACTCAGATCAGTAGTTCCTGGCCTGGTCCATGATTCTTTGAATTGCTCTTCAGTCACTCCTGAAAATGTAAAATGAAACATATAAGTTACCAATAACACTTTCAAATGCACTAAGAGAATTTGAATATAGGATAGATGCAGGTTAGCCAGTTGGTCAGGACAGTAGGTCCGGCTAGGTTAATATATATGTCCCATTGCAGTGGAATTTGAATTTGCATGTCAGGGTAGGGCAGTGTGCACACCCATGCATTGCAGTTCGAATCCATCCTCTCATGAATTAGGATAGTATATAATTAGAAAACTAGAAACTAGAATGACTTGCCTTTGCCCATAGCAGCAGTGGAGGAAATGCCTCCCTGGACAGTCTTGAGGTACCTATCATAGAAATTAGCACCAGACCATTTTTGATGAGCAAGTGTGTCAACTCCGTTGTTCCTCTCCTCCCTCTGGATCCTCTCAACATAAGCCAGCATTCCCCTCCTCGCGTAGTCCCTCGCAAAAGTATCGACCACAAGCGCATCCGCGTGGAAACCGGCCAGTGTGATAAACTGCCAGCAGTAGCCAAGCTTGGCAATCCTAGGAATAAAGTCCATCATTTGCTGATCATTCATCCCAGATGCATCCCAGTTGAAAGATGGTGAAAGATTATAAGCTAACATGATTTCAGGCTGCTTATTCTTCACCCCCTCGGCAAATTGGGTGCACTCAACCATATCGGGGCTCGAAGTCTCCATCCAAATAATGTCAGCGTGGTCAGCAAAAGCCCATCCACGCACGACAGCTGCCATCACAGACCCTTTGAACCTGTAGAACCCTTCTCTTGTTCTAGGCAAGTCCCAGTCCCAGAAAAGGTTCTTAAGCCCCAACTTCTCAGCAATTTCGCGCGCTTGCTCATTCGACAAACACTTTTCAGGACTAGAATAGCTCATCCATTCACTCAATCTCCTCCTTTTTTCGTGTTCGCCAAGGTTCATGGCCTTGATTGCATCAGTGACACATTCTGAAAATGTCTTCAGCTGTGCCATTGAAGTCCAGTTGTCGTCGAGGGCCTGCAGCTCAGCTCCTGTTTTGCCAGCGGCCATTGCTTCAGCCAAAAGGGTAGCCAAGCTCTTCCCTCTAAGATTTGGGTTCGAAGCCCCCAATATAAACTGATGATCCCTAGTGTCCACATTGGTCTGGATCAATGTAGCTGCAACCGCATCGGTTCTAGCCACCAATACAGTCTCAGTTCCCATAACATCAAATTGTAGCCTTGCAGCCACAAGTCTGTTAATATGTTCACTAACAGCAACAAGCACTTTCCCAGCCATGTGACCACATTTTTTTGTCACGGATGACTGGTCCTCAATGTGAACACCAGCAGCGCCTCGCTCCACGAAAAGCTTGCAAAGCTTAACAGTCGCCGTGGTGCCACCAAAACCGGTGTCACCATCAGCAATGATTGGCTTCAAGTAATCAACATAAGGGGTTCTAGCCCTCTCCTCCCGGCTCATGCTCATCCTTGCCTCCTTTTGCTTGCGGTCATGGTATTGTTGAGCGAAAAACAAATGCTCCACCTTGTTTGGGACCGTGTCATAAGGATAGTCAGCAAGGTCGGGACCAGGCTCATTGGTGCTGGTGTGTGTGGACGAACATTGCCAACCAGAGACGTAAATTGTGTCCAAGTGATTGGCCATCATGGTGACCTGGACGGGGTCTAGGGCACCAAAAGTCCTTGAGGATGTGCCATTGGCTTGGTGGATTTTGAGAGTTCTCCACAGCTTTTTGGCCATTTCATTTGAGCCATAGCTTTGTCTTAGGGTGCCTCTTAGCGCCACAACGTCTCTAGCTGAGTATGGTCGTTTTGTGAGCTTGAACCTTTCTGAGCCCCACCATGCCTGCACCTCCGCGACTTCTGCCTCAAACCTTCCTTCTTCTTCCATTATCTGTATACACAATTCTCCCTAGTTATGAACATGTGGAAAACCAATTTGCGTGCCTAAGTTTTTTGCTCATTTAAATTGGAAATTCATTCATTTTTGTATTCCAATATCTAGATTTTGTGCTGCCCAAAATTTTATCGAGGTACGGTTCTTCAAAACAACAACTGCATACATAACCATTATATAGAGAAATGTAAATATAGGACATAATATTCCGTAGAAGAAGGCTATGCTTTTTACTTATTAGCAAATTTATCAACTTTTAAGTGTGCTAAGCTCCTCTTTGACCAAATTAACCCCTACATCTTTAATTCAACTGGCAACAATTCCTTGTACACTAACTGTGACTGGGGGATTCAAGTGTTTCAATTTAATTGCCTCTCTTTTTTAATCACATTGACTCTGATTAAAAGGTCTAGCTCTCGGCGCAGCAGAAAAGGTGTGAGACCTTCGAACAATAATAGGTCTCACACCTAGAACCTGTTACTGTGAGAGCTCATTACACGACCTCAAGATAGAAGTTTGTTTGGTGATGAGGGCTACAAAACCTACATATATAAACCATGAATCAACACAGAAAAACTAGGCAAAACCAAGGACATGAAACCGAATATATGAGCGTTTTAACACCACTATAATGTACTACAGAAATAGCTCAAACTTAGAAAATGCCTGGTAGAGACTCACTAGCAAAGACAACTATTAGAAAATTGGAGGAAATGAAATGGGAGGAAGGCTGTTGATGGCTTACCATTGAAGGCACAGAGTAAGATGCAGCCATGGCTAGAACTTGTTTTCGTATATGAGCTTTGTTAAACAACTACTAGGAGGAGTTGAGGAACCTCCTCCAAAGTCCCCTACATTTATAACACCAGTTGGAAGGTAAACTCTACCCTTGCGGATAAGAAAGAAACAAACTTCAAGAAATTTCCACTGTGCTTCCTCAAAATTAATTTCGAATTTTTATGAATTGTAATAAATATATTCATTGTTATCTTGCAGAAAAAGAGCGAAACTTGTCCCATGGGAGCAGCATTTGCAGGCACGTAGGGTGATGGCATGCACTTCTCTAACTATCCTGTGTCACCATGCTTAATTGTCTTGTTCTTCCAATTTGGAAATTATATCACTATTTTTAATTATTTCGGATTATGAATAACTGATTTTGTTTTTCTGCTTTATATTATTATTGTTTGTTATCCAACTGCCTCAGATGTGGCCTATGCCACACTTAATTAATCTCCAGGTTGCTTTCTGGTTTCTACCGATCAACTATGTTAGCTAGCACACCGATCGACTATGTTAGCTAGCGCTAGCTATATATTCATGCTTGCGTACTATTCTCAGTATACCAAGGCATGCACTAGCCACTATATAAAATGGTATTAATGGGCTGAATAGTTCCTCTATTCATGGTAAACAACTTGAGTAGCTAGGACTAGGAGTAACTATTATTTCCAAATAAACAAAATCACAATGATCATGGTATAGGTGTTTATCATTGATCATGATGTACATTGTTGGTTCGTTCGGAAAGGAAATTCTCTTGGATCCCTTCCACCAAATTCACCCAACCAATTAATTCTGACATTTGAAATTTAATCTAATGGCTACAAACATGGGGTTTTTTTTTAAAGTTATAATAACTTTAGCCGTTAGATCAAATTTTAAAGGCCCGAATTAGATGATTGAGTGAATTTGATGGAATGAATTCGGAGAGGATCCTTTTCATTCATTTCTTGTAATCTTGTTAAAAAAATAATTGTTTAACATGAAGTTGATAAGATTCGTGATTTATTTACTTTAAAAAAAGCTATTCTTAATTAGTTGCATGTGAATGCGATGAGGTTGAGTCGAAACATTTATCACATTCATCCTCCAGTAAAAGTGAAGGATAATGTTATGGAAATTAAATTTAGAAACTCAATTTATAAATTAAATGATATGTTATCAATAAGAATAAACATGTTTATCAATGTTGAAGTAACAAACTAATTATTAAATTTTATGTCCCTTAATTTTTAAAATTTTATCTCTAAATTTAGCCTATCTAACATTACGCAAAAGTGAATTCACTAATTCTGCTAGCTACCACAGTTAGTTTGTCGGTTTTGTCCTTCAATCGCCTTGTTCTACGATTTTCTACTTCTGGGTAGTCTCTCTCCAAGTGTCAACGAAGAACATGTGCCACAGTCACAAAGCCGTGACAGATGTAGATAAATACACACGGAGCCTGTAACATTACATACATGTGTCAGTACATCTGAGACGCATATGGATAACTGAAGAGAAAACTTAATTTGTTTTGCGTAGTATTAGGTCGAACTTTCCCTTGTATGCAAATTCTTCAGTTCTCAAATATATGTAAATACCTTACCCCTTCGACTGGGTAAAAAGCGTTCTTGGGGATTAAGTAATTACATATATAAAGATTCCTTTTATTGCGTAAAGAGGGCTGCAAGAGTTTGTTAGATTGGTGGTGGTGAGTATAAATGAAGGGTACTTGAAAGAGCACTGTTGTAAAAAATTTCACCTAGCGCCACCCTTCGCTGTTAGTAGATGGTGATGAGTATCAATGAAGGGTGCTTAAGAGCACTATTTTAAAGATTCTCGCCTAGCATCTCCTAGTTCTTGTTTAAGTACTAAGCATGGCTATCGTCCCGATCAATTCTTAGGCATTGAAAAATTAAGCGCCGTCTAGTTTGCAGCTCTCATTTATACAAAAAATAGATAATTTTCATTATGTATTTATTTTTTCAATAAATTGTATAGACATGTTGAATACTAGATGAATACTTATTATGTGTTTGTTCCTTTCCGTTTGTTTTTAATATGTTCTAATATCTTATAATGTATGCATCATTCAATTCTGCAATTTACGAGTACCAATCATATTATGTGTTTTTCTTCAACAATATGACACTGACAGAAGAATATATATTGACATGACTATACGGTTCTTCAGTCATGAAAGTTTCTATAGCCTAATCATTAGGTCATCGGATATAAGATGTGTATCGTTCGTCCTTGAAAAATTTAGATTCGTTATTTGCCAATACTGACAAGAGAATTTTTTGTCTAATCATTAAGTCATCGGATTGGATGTTGATTGAATAGAGACACGCCCCCACCGTTGGATTCAACTTTATTGAAAATGTGTGATTGAGATTGTGTGACCTGTGTTTTAATCTCAACCACACAATTTCGTTAAAGCTAATCTAATGGTGGGGAGCGTATTCCCATTTTTTTTTAAAAAAAATAGGAATATATATATAACTTTGACGTAATTGTATATAAAACTTCCTACAGCCTAATCATCAGGTGATAAGCTATACTCCTTGTATCTAGTTTACATATGGTTTATGTAAATTTCAACTACTTTCATAATCAGCCTACGCTGCATGGAAATAATGTAAAAGGAAAGGAGAGGGTTAATAATTATACGTTTAGAGCCATGGAAGAAAGAAGTTTGAATTCAAAAGCATTAGTGGTAGCGCATCCAATATGACATATGTAACCAGGATAAGATTGTTATCTAGTTAAAAAGATAGGGTTATCCACTCTCACCTATGTCCTTGGGATCCGAAACCATAACTTTTAAGCAAGGTTTTAAAAAAGCGTCAGGTTCCAGTTAGGTAGGAGCGCTAATCACGACTTAGTGCTTAAGCGTCTAAGCGCGATTTTTGGACAAATTAGGGGTTGTTTTTAATCTAAGTCTCTCGACCAATACGAAATCATTCAGCATTCAATGTTGACTGACTGACATTTCTCTAATATGATTTGATCAGATTGTAAACATAACCCAATACATAACTTTTGTAATGTGGTATATGGGTTGCCAAGTTGGCAATTATATGCGATGTCTACGATGGTTAGTCTTGGCGATGTATAGAAAAGTAAGAATAGGATGATAACGTATGTGCATGCATATACGTCATGGATATGGAGGGGATATATTTGCACCGTCTGAATGACGATGGCACGATGCACCAGATCAGGATACTGGAAGTGAGAAACACAGCCTCCTTTGGGAATTGGGGGATTGGCAAAAGAACATTGATAATCTTCACAATGGGTGACATAATAGAGATCCAGCAGGGACTTCAACTTATTTCCAGTGGTCCTCGATTGCTGCTGCTGCTAATCCATGCAGGGCACGGCATATTTGGATTTTTAGCACTTCGAGGTGAAACAAAGAACCTTCTTATCTCACATGTCATTGGATATCCCTCACTCCCTTTTCCTTTTCGAATAATTGTAAGTTTTTTTTTATGAAATTATCTTCGACGGGTTATATATGTCAATATAAAGCAATGAGAATTACAACTTGATTAGTGATAAAATAGTGCAAATAGTTTTACTTTGCAAATTTATCGATATAGTTACTAAATTCATGTAACGTCACACATATATAGGTTATGATCTAAGATATATAATGTGTCCGGAAAGAAAGAATTTTTTTTTATATTCAAGCGATATATCATGGTAAATTCTTTTAGAATAATACATGCATTCGCTCATGAAAGGAATACATATGTTTGACCATTTACAAATAACTATCTTCGCCTAATAAATTTTATAATTAGAACCGTTCAATTTCTTAATCTTCATTTAAAGATCTATTCCTATAAAAACATTTGAATTGGAAATCGTTTATGCATCTAAATGTATGGAGAAAAAAAAATGGTGTAAGCATCATGTAACATAAAATTCATGATGACTAGACAATTTAATGTTTTTTTTTTGTAAGAATATCTCAAGATATAAATATTGAAAAATTAAACATAAATTTTATACAGTGAAGGTAGGTTACACCTTCAAAATACCCCAAAAGAAAATTGTGCTCTACTTCCCTCAATCTTTACTTTACGCCACGCCAACTACTTATTTACAAATAATGAAATATGTTTATATAAGGATCCAAGTGAAGAAAATAGCTATCCAAGTGAAGAGAAGATCAAGTGTCAAACTAAGTGACACTTGTCAATAGATTAAATAGATTAAATAGATAAGTTGTTATAAGTTGTCACAAGTTGTCAGAATTATGGTTGAGATAAGAAGGAAGATTAGTAGCTAAGTAAGAGAGAATATATAACTGTAATTGTAATCATTACTTGATCATCAAGAAATCAATACATCTCTCTCTTTCGAAGTCTCTCTCTCTATCTCTTCTTTTTCTACATTTTGTGCAATATTCCAAGAACACATTCATCAAGCTTTCTCAATATCAACATGGTATCATCGCCAACGGAATGATCTGGCACTTCCGCACCTCGATTAAAAGCATTAATTTATTGTTCTTCAAGAATCCTTTTTATTCTGTCTGCCCACTATGTGTTCGATAAAAAGCGTCTGTGAAAAGTTCGACAATGGTGATTGTTGATCAATTGAAAATTGTTCAATCTCCTATCACAAGCCTCGTTTCCACGGTTTCTACTTCAGTTACGGTGAAGCTTGATGACTCCAATTATCTTACTTGGAGCTTCCAAATCAAATTACTCTTTGAAAGTCAGGGTATCATAGGTTTTGCTGATGGATCAAGAAAGTGTCTTGCAAGATTTGATGATGATTCTGAAGTTGAAGGGGTTAAGAAAGATGACTACTTGGTATGGAAAATGCACGATTGTGCACTTATGCAACTGATAATTGCAACATTGTCTACTACAACAATGTCATTTGCCATTGGAAGTCAAAGCTCTCATGAGATGTGGGTGAATCTCATTGAAAGATTCTCTACAATCACCAAAGGGTCTGAATCTATCTCTATATATTTGTAGAAGATCAAAGATGCAAGGGATCATCTTGCAGCTGCATGAGTACTATTTGATGATGATGATGATGATGATGATATCATAATTCTGGCTCTGAAAGGGCTTCTTACAGAATTCAATACTTTTTGGTGTGTTATAAGGGGCAGAGAAAATGGTATTTCTCTCAAAGATTTCAGGTCACAATTAATTGCAGAAAAAGCCATAATTGGTCAGTTCTTTGACTCCTCATCCTCTTCACCATTTAGGACTGCAATGGTTGCTGGCACTCAGTCAAGCAAGGGAAAATCATTGGTTCTTGATCAAGAATCATCACAATCTAATGAAGTTGGGTCTAATTCTAGAGTCTCTAACCAACAGTTTCACAATCATGGAAGAGTATCAAATCCTACAGGATATACCAATTCATATCAGGGCTCTAATTACTATGGTGGTTACAAAGGGAATAATTTTCGTGGAAAAGGAAGAGGTAGATTATTTAACTATAGTCCAAGATCTTACAATTCTCCACCAAATGGTAGTCCTAAAATTCTTGGTACACCAAAACCTTATCAATCCACCTGTGCAAAGCGTAATTCTGAGATCCCAATTTGTCAAATCTGTAACAAAAAAGGTAATATTGCTACTAACTACTTTCAAAGACACACTTCTTCCAATTCTAGTGTCAATATACCAACTCAATGCCAAATTTGCTGGAAATTTAGACCTTCAGCTTTGCAGTGCTATCACAGAAGCAATTTGCATACCATGGCAAATAGTCATGCACCAACTCTCACAGCTATGCATGCTCATCCTCAACCTTCTGCACCTGAGCAACAATTCTAGATTGCAGACACTGGTGCCACCTCTCATATGACTTCTGAGTTAGCCAATCTGGAATTAGCTATTCCATATCAAGGGAATAACACTATAACAACAACAAGTGGTACAAGTTTGCATATTTCTCATATTAGCACATCAAAGTTATCTATTTCCAATAACACACTTGCCTTGAAGAATGTTCTTCATGTCCCAAAGATTTCACGGCATTTATTATCCATTTATCAATTGTGCAAGGACAATGGGTTTAGATTCATTTGTGATGATACTTTATTCTGGGTTCAGGACAAATCCACAAGAACAATAATAATTAAGGGGCTATGTAGAGAGGGTTACTATCTCATTCCTTTCAACAGAGAAGCTGCCACCTGCATTACCTCATAATCATACATGTTGCCTAGCAAAACCTGTCAATACATGCCTATGGCATAAGAGACTAGGACATACATCAAATGTGATTACCTCTACAATTCTACATCAAAATAAAATCCCTGCATCACTCGATACACGTCAATCCATTTGTACACCTTGTTTAGAAGGAAAATTTACTCAGCTACAGTTTAATTTTCCTGTCACTAAATCTATACAACCTTTAGAGGTCTTACACACATTGTTCTAGGCGGCGTTAGGCGGTTGGTCACCACCCCGATTAATGCATAGGCATTTGAAAATTAAGAAATGGTGCCCAGACCAGCTGAGGCGCCGGCCTAGGCACCCGCCTAGTTCACCCAGACCCGCCTAGGCACCTGCCTAGGTTGCAACTCGCTTAGAAAATAGATAACTTTCAATTTGCATTTAATTTTTTCAATAAATTGTAAGAGACTTGTTGAGTACTTAAATGAGCACACACTATATGTTTGTTCCCCATGTTTTCATTATGTTCCAATACTTCATAATACATATGTCATTCTATTTTGTAGTTTATGATGAAATTATATATATTTTAAGTATAAACAAACACTTATTTACATGAAATATAATGGATTTATTTAAATCTGCCTAGTCGGCCTAGGCACCTGCCTATACCCCACCTAGCCGCCTAGGCGCTAGGCCTCAGCCTGCCGCTCGACTAGCGCCTAACATCTTTTAGAACCTTGCACAGTGATGTATGGGGACCTGCCCTCTTGGTATCTCATAAAGGATTTAGGTATTATGTAACCTTCATAGATGAATGTACTAGATATACATGGGTTTTTCCCTTTAAACAATAAATCAAGGGTCTCTGCAACATTTATGCATTTTTATGCTTATCTATGTACTCAATTTTTTGCAAAACCAACAATTTTACAAGGTGATGGTAAGGTTGAATATGTAAGCACAAAGTTTCAACATTTTTTTATCACAAAAAGGCATGTTACATCAAAGGTCTTGTGCTCACACCCCAGAAGAAAATGGATTGGCAAAAAGGAAACATAGGCATATTGTAGAAACTGCAATTACATTGCTTCAAACTACACATTTACCATCCAAATTCTGGTTTCATGCATGTGCTACAACAATATATTTGATCATCAGAATGACATGTGCTGTTTTAAAAATGAAATCACCTTATCAATTATTGTTCCATAAAATTCCAGATATTAGTCATTTGAAAATCTTTGGTTGTGCATGTTTTCCACTAATTACACCATACAATAATTCCAAAGTGCAACCAAAAACAAAAACTTGTGTCTTTCTGGGATATGCAGATCACTATAAAGGGTTCATTTGTCTAGACATTGTCACTCAAAGAATTTATATATCTAGGCATGTCTTGTTTGATGAAACAATTCCATATCTTAATGCAGAACCATTATCTTCTTTACTAATGTCATCACCTGTAATTTTACATGAGCATTTTCTAAATCCTACAATAGCATCCATATCATTGCAAAATCAAGTCTTGTCACCTGCATCTCATATTCATTCATCAACATCTACAGCCATAGATCCATTGAACTTGCATTCATCTAGTGCTTTAGATTCTTTGACTGCATCCAGGGCCTCAGATTCATTGGATACATTTGCATCTAGTGCCTCAGAGTTTATTCATTCCCCTACACAAAGCTCAAATGTTATCATGATTCTCCTACACAGTATCCCATTCCTATGGATCCTGATTTTCAACTTGAGCACCTGCAAGTTATGTTACCCATATCTATGAATATTCACCATATGCAAATAAGGTCCAAAAATGGTATATTCAAAAGAAAGGTTCTCTCTGCATTTATAAGCTATTCTCAGGCATCTATCACATAAACAAAATCATTCAAAGTAGCTTCAAAAGTATCAGAATGGCAAAAGGCTATGAAAGAAGAAATTAGTGCTCTACATACATAGAAGACTTAGTTTCTGGTTCCATTGCCACCTGACAGAACTTAGTTGAATGTAAATGGGTATATAGAATTAAAAGAGATGCCAATGGTTCTATTGCTAGGTATAAGGCAAGTCTTGTCTCAAAAAGGGTATAGCCAGGAAGAAGGTATTGACTATAGAGAGACTTTTAGTCTTGTGGTGAAGCCTACCACTATAAGGTTGATCCTTGCATTAGTTGCACAATTCAATTGGCCTCTCAGACAAATAGATGTAAAAAAAAATGCATTTTTGCATGGAATTCTTCAAGAAGAGGTGTTTATGGAACAACCTCCAGGATTTCAAAGTGAAGCACATCCTCCCAACTATGTTTGTAAATTACAAAAGTCTCTATATGGTCTTAAATAGGCCCTAGGAGCCTGTAATGACAGGTTCACAAGTTTTTTACCAGGCTTAAGGTTCAAAACTTCACAAGCTAATCCCTCTTTGTTTGTTCAGCACTCATCCAAAGGCACTGTGATTCTGCTGTTATATGTTGATGATGTGATACTTACTGGCAGTAGCTCTGAGTTAATTTCAAATGTGATTACAAGTCTCACATAAAAGTTTGATATGAAAAACTTAGGACAAGTGAACTACTTCTTGGGGTTACAAATCAGTTATACATTAGAAGGGCTATTTTTTATCACAAACAAAGTATATCAATGAATTGGTTGAAAAAGTTGATTTGCAGAATTGTAAGCCTTGTGCTACACCATGTCTACCATATCATAGATTACTTAAGACTGATGGAAAACCATACCATAATGCTGAGCAATATAGAAGAATTGTTGAAGCTCTTTAGTATCTCACTTTTACAAGACCCGATATAGCATTCTCAGTGAATCAAGCATGCAAGTTCATGCATAATCTCATGGAGTCCCATATTATTGCAGTAAAAAGAATTATAAGATATCTCAAAAGAACATCAAGTTTTGGTATTAAGTTCAACCCAAGACCACTACATTTACAATCTTATAGTAATGCAGATTAAGCTAGTGATCCAAATGACAGGAGATCTACTTCAGGCTTTGTTATAGTTCTTGGTTCTAATCCCATATCTTGGCAATCAAAGAAGCAGCACACAGTTTCCAGGTCCTCCACATAGGCTGAGTATAAAGCTTTAGCAATTACAGCTGCAGAATTGGCTTGGGTTCAACAGTTATTTTGTGATTTACATGTTCCTATTCAAAATCCTCCACTGATCTATTGTGATAACATCTCAACCATTGCCTTTTCAACTAATCCAGTGTTTCATGCCAAGTCCAAACACATTGAGATAGACTATCATTTTGTAAAGGAATGGGTTACTAAAGGAAATTTTCTTGTTCAACATGTCTCATCTGCTAAACAATCAACAGACATACTTACAAAAGAGTTGTCCGCACCTTTGTTTCAACAACACTGTGGCAATCTTATGCTCAATTCACTTTTCAACTAAGGGGGGTATAAGGATCCAAGTGAAGAGAAGATCAAGGATCAAACTAAGTGACATTTGTTAATAGATTAAATAGATGAGCTGTTATTAGTTGTTCCAAGTTATCAAAATTATGGTTGAGATGAGAAGGAAGATTAGTAGCTAGGTAAGAGAGAATATATAATTGTAATTGTAATCATAATTTGATCATCAAGAAATCAATACATCTCTCTCTCTTTCGAACTCTCTCTCTCTCTCTCTCTCTCTCTCTCTCTCTCTCTCTCTCTCTCTCTATCTCTTCTTTTTCTACATTCTATGCAATCTTCCAAGAACACATTCATCAAGCTTTCTCAATATCAACAGTTTATTCCTCTTATGGGGAATTAAGTATTAATCGTTTATTCATATTTCTAAGGGCTAATTTAGAATTGTCATGATTTTTTTTTTCAAACTGCTTTAATTGTGCTTTAAGAATAATCTATTGTAAAATAAATCAATGTAGCATTTAATAAACTGTATTCTTGAAACGGTCGTGAGTATAAAAAGCAGTGTAAAAGCATAGCTGTAAACACGAAAATTTCCTGAAGGAACAAGAACAGAACACGTGTACAAAATAATATTTGTTATTTGATGAATTTTGGGGTTACAATCTCTATTTGTTCCTCTGATTCTATCTTCGTAAGATATGGATTTTGTTGATGGGCTGTTGATCCAAAGGGCCGTTGGGCTTGATCCTTGGATGAACAGTGATGTGGATTTGTTTGTGTTGATCCGAAGGGGCTGTTTGGCGCTTTGATTCTTGGGATGAACAGTGATGATCTTCAGATGCTTGATGATGAATGTAGAACGATGAACGATGAACGATGGATGAGCTTCAAGGGGCTTTGAGCTTGATTCTTGAGGAATGAATGTATTGATTCCAAGGGCCGTCGGGGCTTGATCTTGGAGGGTGGATGAATGTTGCTTCAAGGGCCGTCGGGGCTTGATCTTGAAGAAGATGGATGAACGGATGAACGATGAATTGATCTTCAAGGGCTTCTGGGCTTGATCTTGAAGAACAGTTGTGTTGATCCAAGGGGCCGTCGGGGCTTGATCTTGGATTAAGAATCGGCACGTGACCAAGGTGCTTGTTGATTCTTCAAAGGTTTTGGCGAAGTTTCTTCAAGGGCCTTTGGGGCTTGATCTCGAAGAACGATGAACGATGAACGAAGAACGAAGAACGAAGAACGAAGAACGAACTTCCAGAGAATTCTCTTCCAATTTGGGAGTAGAGAAATGTATTTGTGAATTGGTGAATTGAAATGAATGAAATTGGCTTCTATTTATAGAATTTTCCAAGGCCTAATTTTGAATATAATATCCCAGATGAAATAAGTCGTCTCTGCCAGGTGTTGACACGTGTCCTGTTTGACAGCTTTTCGGACTCTTTTCGAATTTTCGTTGAATCACACACTATGTGTACAATTTATGTAATACATGAGCGTTAACATTTTGACCATCGGTCAACATTTTATTTACTGAAATTTCATTGTCTACAAATGCCCCCACTTCAAAGCGTGTCGTATACATGTGCTTGTCACGTGTAGAAGATGCGTCTTTGAAGTCCCTTAATGTAGACGTTTGATCCAAGGGCCGTCGAGGCTTGATCTTGGATCGGGTTTTGTGATTTTTCCACAGCTTTCATCTTGAACTGGTTTTGATTCAAGGGCGATGAACACCTGATCTTGAATCGGGCTTTTGATTTCTCCAAGGGCCGTTGAGGCTTGATCTTGAAGGTTGATTCAAGGGTGTTGGACACTTGATCTTGAATCGGGTCTTGATTTCTCCAAGGGCCGTTGAGGCTTGATCTTGAAGGTTGATTCAAGGGTGTTGGACACTTAATCTTGAATCGGGTCTTGATTTCTCCAAGGGCCGTTGAGGCTTGATCTTGAAGGTTGATTCAAGGGTGTTGGACACTTAATCTTGAATCGGGTCTTGATTTCTCCAAGGGCCGTTGCGGCTTGATCTTGAAGGTTGATTCAGCACGTTGTCTCCACATGTTTCAAGTAATCGGATCTTCATGCAGGTCTGGCATCTTCTTTTGCAGTATTTTTTTTTTCTCTATTGCAAAAATTCCCATGAAAGCAATTGGAGATGCCGCTCCAAAACATTCAATGTGGAGATTAGCTATGCTGCAAAAATTCCCATGAAAGCAATTGGAGATGCCGCTCCAAAACATTCAATGTGGAGATTAGCTATGCTGCAAAAATTCCCATGAAAGCATCAGAACATCACTTCTCAGCGACTCATCATGTTTTCCAGCTTCCAACATTAGTTGAAGATGACTGCTCGAGAGCAATGCTAGGTAAGCAATCAGGGAAGGGTTCCAGACAATCAGTCCCAGATCAGAAGCTTGACTCCAAGTGGCGGCTGATCGCTCTCTTTCTCTTTGTCCCGTAGGCAAGAGCAAGGGTAAAGGAAAAGCATGCCATGAGATATCTTTGCCTTCGACCCTGCTGATATGAGATACTTTGGCTTTTGAAGAAGTACAAGTTGATTTTTGAACTGGGTTTGGGAGCCTTTTTACTTGCAAGCGATCCTCAGCTTAGTTGAGGATGAATCAGCACGTTGTCTCCACATGCTTCAAGTAGTCCGGTCTCCACGCAGACATGCATCTTCTTGAACTCTTGGATCATCTCAGACTCTGACTTCATCTGGATGCAGCTCAGACTCCTCCTGTTTCGTCTGTGAGGTACTTTTGTTTTTGAAGAAGTACCTCAACACAGGTTTATTTTTGAAGTGTGTTGGGAGGGGTCTGAGATGAGTACTCGAGAGCAAGACTAGGTAAGCAATCAGGATCTCACTTTCTCCACGTTCCTCAGATGAAGGTGAGGAGAAAGCGTAATATGAGATACTTTTGCTTTTAACCTTTTTAATATGAAATACTTTCGCTCTGGATGATTTGTTTTCTGGGGTGTTCCAAGGGATGAAGAACACTGAGTGACTCGAAAGGTTTCTTTGGGAAGACATTATCGGAGATGAAGAGAGTTTGAGAGGTTGAGAGGGTGTGAAGGTGTGCCTTTGCTGTGGAAGGCGAAGGTCGAACTTATAGAATTTTGGCTTCACAACCGGAATTATTCCTTCACTATTTGTCGGCAGCCGGTGGATGGATGAACAGTGCCCGTTACGCGCTTTCTGACAAAGCTTCCGTAATTTCCGCGAAGCTGACTGCGCATGCGACGAGTGACGACAAATTGGAATGATGATCTTTTGAAAACCGGGGTTCAAAACCGGGTGCGGCTCGTGGTTTTCGCAACGCTCCACGCTGCACGTCATGAGTGACGACACGTCCGGCCAAATCGACCGCCTCGTGATTCCTGACTGCTCCTGCTTTTGAGAGAGGCGCCCGACTTTTGAGAGAGGCAACGGCTCTTTTGAATAATAATAAAAAATCCGGCTTTTGAGAAAGGTGTCTGGCTCTTTCGATTTGCGCGAGGACGCGTCTTCAACCTCTGAGGAGCGGGCGCTCTTCATTTTCTTCTTTTTATAGAGGCATGAATTTTGTTTCTCCTCACACTTGAACTCCCTTCTTCAAACACTCCCTCTGCACTTCTGCAATTCTAATCTTTCCGATCTATTTTCTTCCTTAACACATTTTGAAAATGTCTTGCCCTTCCGACCGTCGCCTTAACTTGAACGTCGGAGAAGATGATGACTTGTCTTCTCCAGACAACACTTGGCGTCCGTCCTTCATATCCCCCAATGGTCCTCTTACAGTCGGGGACACAATGATGAGGAACGATATAACCGCAACGGTGGTTGCTAGAAACTTCCTTACTCCCAGAGACAATAGGTTGCTGTCTATGCGGTCAGACGAGCTGGCTGTTCAGGACTCTCTGGCTCTCAGTGTCCAGTGTGCAGGCTCAGTTTCAAACATGGGCCAGCGCCTTCTTGCCCGATCTCGTCAGGTGGAGTCGCTGATGGCTGAGGTGGTCAGTCTTCGACAAGAAGTCAGAGGACTCAGGCACGAGAACAAGGAGTTGCACATGCTTGCAACTAGTTACTCGACCAGCATGAAGAGGAAGCTGGACCAGCTGCAGGAGTCGGACGGTCGGATTCAAAGTGACCATGAAAGGTTCATGGCGTTACTCCCGAGGTTTATGTTGCCTTCGTCCTCTGGAGTTGCACCAAGTGTTCCGGTTCCGGAGATCCCAACTCTGGCTCTTCGTCTTCCCGGAGCTCCGTCGACTTCTGAGGCACCCCCTGATCGTCCTTGAAGAATCCCTATTTGTTTGCACATTTCTTTGTAAATTTTTTTTTTTTTTTTTTTTGTGGCATGTAAAGTGCCAATTTGTGTAATTTTTCTAGAGAAGTAAATAAAATGGACTTTTATTTCTCTCCTCTCTTTTTTTACTTTTTTTTTTTTTTTTTTTTTAAATTTTCCCTTTTTTTGTATATATATATATATATATATATATATATATTTAAATGGTGCAGATTCACCGAAAACATTATCTCCACTTTCATCATTTTCCTCTTTTCTTTACACATGGTGCCGACACATTTTGCTCCACCACTCCATAGCTTTTTTTTAATTATTATTTTTTTTTTATAATTTTTTTTTTTTTTTTTTTTTTTTTTTTTTTTTTTTTGGCCATCACCATTCATTTTTTTATGTTTTTTCTTTCTTTCTTTTCCTCCCACTGCTTTCGGCGCTGACCATCATCACTCCACCAATAACTTTGCTTTCTTCCTCTTTTTTTTATAATTTTCTTCCTTCTGCTTTTACATGGTGCCAGCACCATTTCACCCCACCATCTTTTTTTTATTATATATTTTTTTCTATATAAACCTTCAGTGATGGAGTGAAAATTTGCAGGAATGACGAAGACGATGGATGAGCTTGAGGCGGAGCGAAGCGTCGAGCTTCATGACCGGCTAGTCGTTTGACGGCGGTCGTTGAAGTTCTTCATGGCTACTTGCAGTTGCTGTGACGATGAAGGTCCACGATGGGGAAGAGCTCGCAGAGAAGCTGCAGCTGCGGTGGTGCTCATGGTGGACTCGCCGATGGAGTGGGAGGACGGAGAGAAGGACCGCTGCATGGACTGGGAAGAGAAGTCAGAGAGGAGGCCGAGAATGGTGGCGGTCGACAAGGGAGTCCGGAAAATTCAACCTTGTCTTCTTGATCTTGAAGTTAAAACCCCATATCACTGTGAGCTGCCATTTCCTCCCTTTGATAAAGTGCCAACGATAATTCCTGCGAGTGGTACCCATCGCAAGCAATCAAAGGAATCTGGATTTTCAAGCTTGCCCCATTGTCATACGGAATCATGCCCTCTTGAATCATTGCGCCCCTTATACATAAGCTCTGTATTTTCATGCCTTTTGGAGTATGACCGTACAAATTTGCAATCAAATCATCGATCCCAAGACTTCTCGCATTCAAATTTGACTCTTTTTTTTCGCAAATCCCTCGTTTGCAACGTCCCCAACCTTGGACTCGCCCGCACCGGAGTCCTCTTCCTGTTCTTCCCCAAATAACGATAACGGCAAAGCTCCCTGCAGCTTCTCCCACCGAGTCTTATCAACCTTCGCGGGCTCAGTCTCAACTCGGATTGGCTCTGACTAAGAAGGGCATCAAGTGTGAGTAAAAAGATGAGGACTTGAGGAACGAAAGCCCACTTTTGCTGCAGATGAACCCAGTTCACAAGAAGATCCAGGTTCTCATTCTCAGTGAAAAACAAACTGGTCTGTGAGTCCCCTTCAACTCCTTGATATCGATGCCGCAAGACGAAACCTGTCACCGCGCCGTCCCGGGTGAGTCTCGACCAGTCTTAACCCGCTTCTTCCCGTGCCCGACGCCTAGTCCGAATACACCATGACCCGATACTCCAACTTTCCGATCTGACGGTTTCTTGGATTTTCTTTGATTTGACCGAAGTAATGGGCTGGGAAAACCCAGATGAGGACGGGGAAGGTGGAGAGAGAGGGAATACCGTAGCAGAATTTTGGCAGCGATCTCGAAGGTTTCGACGACCCTTGATCTTTAGGGGACAACAACTCTGGTCTTGCCATTTTCATCCAGGCCGAGCCCTCCATCATCGCCGTCACTGGCATCGGGACCACTTCCGCCTCCTTTTCTACTGTGTCCGCCTCCCGACCACGGATGAGTCTTTTGCGTGAAGCTCTGGCGCCGGAGATCTGCTGCACAAATCTGAGCCTTCTACGGCTTCTTCACGGCTTGCACGATTCAGCCTCCCTTCATATTTGTCAGAGAGTTCAACTTTTGGCTGTGAGAATGACGTTGTGAAGAAGAAGGCGAGGGTGATGAGCCAGGGGATTGGATCGCCGAAGGCAGAGAAGGCGCGGGAGGCGGTGTGGTCGAAGGGGAAATTGAGGTCGCCGGAGCGGAGAAGGTAGGAGGCATGGGCTTGATTGCCGGTGGAGAGGTCTGACTTCGCTACCATGGGCATGCCGAGTCCTTAGGAGAATCGGAGGGCGGCGTTAGTGGCGTCCGTGCACCAGAACTCGACGTGGTGGAACCGGTGGATTTTGAACCGGTCGGACCGGGGGTTAGTCCGGACGAAGTTGGAGAACCCAACGAGGTTGAACTGGGTGTCGTTTTCCTGGCCCATGGCGCTGTCTGTCGTCTGTGCTGGGTTCACGGGTCGAAGCCCAAGTCGAATTGTGGTGCAGCAGGGCTTGAAGAATGGGCTGACGTTTGCTTCTTTGCTGCTTGGGCCGAGAACAAGTGAGGATGGGCTCTCGGTTTTGAGCTTTGAGCCTCTCTGTAGCAGAGAATGGGAGAAACGGGCCTGGGCCTTTGCCTTCAAAAGTTTACACATTTCAGCCCATTATTTTGGGCTTTTGCAAACATTTAGATCTTTTTTTTTTAAAATTTTTTTTTTAAATACATAAAATATATGTATATTTTTTTGTAAATACATAAGGACATGTGTATTCATTTTTTTTTTTTAAACATTATTTTTTTTTTTGTGACCGAACTCAAACATTTGAATATTTGAGATGCCTACGTACCCTTCCAACGAAAAGGATCAAGTCAAAACGTAGTTCAAATACATGCATATATTTTTTTTTTGTATTTTCTTTTGGCGCCGTTTGCAATTTTAACTCGTGCAGGCAAGGAGTGTTTTGTTGTCGCTTTTTAAACTTGTGCGGTCCAGGAGCGTAGGTGTTGCCTTTTATGCTCGTGCGGTCCAGGAGCGTTGGTGTCTTGCAGTTTAGGCTCTTGCAGACAAGGAGCATGGTGTCTTGCAGTTTCAGCTCTTGCAGACAAGGAGCATCTGTTCATGCAGTTTAGGCTCGTGCGAACAAGGAGCATTGTGTCTTGCAGTTTTAGCTCATGCAGACAAGGAGCGTCACACAGATTTGTCAAGCCATTTTGGAGAAGCGTTCCTCGCAATCTTTGTAGCAAGGAGTTTTGACCGGGTGTTTGAAGAAATCTTCTGGGAGGAAATCACGCATCGTGATGGGGATGGGCGATCTTTGTGTTGAATTTCCATCATCTTCAATAATTTCCCGTTGCTTTGGAGATTGGCAAAAGCTGCTTTGCCCCCTTTCCGGTTGGTGGACTTGTGGTGGAGGCGTAGGCTTCATGTGCCATTTCTTTGGAGCAACATGAATCCATCCTTCAGCTTTGCTTGATTCGAAGCATGCCCCCAGTGGTGGCGATGAAGACTTTGAATCAAGCGTTCTAGAAGTGACGGTGGTATAATTTGACTTTACCACATCGTCGAGATCCAGCTCAATGATCCCTTGCTGGGCCAGCCTTACGATGAGATCTTTTAGCACGAAGCATTTTCCCGTCGGATGACTGATGAAGCGGTGGTACTTGCAGTACCTTGGGTTGTCGGTGCGATTTATTTCTTCCGTCCATCGGCATTCGGGTAAATCGATCACCTTCTTCTCCAATAGGTCATCCAGCATTGCGGCCACGTCGGAGTCCGGAAAAGGATATATCTTCTGCTCTAGTTCCCTCAAGGTGCTTTTGCACTTGTCTTGGGTGCTAGAAGGCTCTCCTTTCTTTATCTCCCTTGTTTTATACTTGGACGGGATTTTGACGGGCGCCGATGAGATTTTGACAGGGGCGGTGTTAATGGTAAAAGCTTCCTTAGCGGGCTTCTTCCCAGTCTCGTCCACCTTCGGAGCAAACACTTTCTCTTTGAAGTTGGTGGTTGGCTCCCTTCTTCCATGGTTGGTGATGCTTAACTCCATGTCATGGGCGCGGGTTGCTAGCTCTTCGAAGGTCCGCGGTTTGATGCCTTGGAGGATGTAGTGCAATCCCCATTGCATGCCTTGGATGCACATCTCGATCGAAGAGCGCTCTAAGAGTCTATCTTTGCAGTCGAGGCTAAGGGTGCGCCATCGGTTGATGTAGTCCACAACTGGCTCATCCTTCCACTGCTTTGTGCTTGTCAGCTCCAGCATGCTGACTGTGCGGCGGGTGCTGTAGAAGCGGTTGAGGAATTCACGCTCCAGTTGCTCCCAGCTGTTGATGGATTCGGGCTCAAGATCGGTGTACCAATCAAAGGCGTTACTTTTCAGCGAGCGCACGAACTGCTTGGCAAGGTAGTCCCCTTCAGTGCCCGCATTGTTGCAAGTTTCCACGAAGTGGGCGATATGCTGTTTCGGGTTCCCCCTTCCATCGAACTGCATGAATTTGGGTGGTTGATATCCCCTTGGCATCTTCAGGGCATCAATCTTTTTAGAATAAGGCTTGGAGTACAACTCGGAGGTATTTGAGCTCCCTTGGTACTGTGCCTTGACTGTGTTGGCGATCATCTCTTGCAACTGCTTGATTGAGAGAGATCCCATGAGCGGCGCTGCTTGGTCCGGCTTTGGGTTTTCTTCAACTTTCTCCAACGGAGGCTCTTCTTCTTCGTCGCCACCTTTCTTGGAGTCAGAGCCGGATCCTTCATCATGCCTTGCCCCCAATTTGCTCACGAGCATAGCAATCTTCAAGTCTTTTTCTTCGAGGGTTTTCGTCATCATCGCAAACATCTCCTTCATCTGAATCAGCTGTTCTTCGACGGATGTGGCGCCAATGACTTGTCCTCCTTTTGAAGCCATTTGTGCTTGAAGTGTGTTTTGGATATCTTGAACGGAAAAAGAGATGAGAGGTAGAGATTGTCCCACTGGGCGTGCCAAATTTGTAAACACGAAAATTTCCTGAAGGAACAAGAACAGAACACGTGTACAAAATAATATTTGTTATTTGATGAATTTTGGGGTTACAATCTCTATTTGTTCCTCTGATTCTATCTTCGTAAGATATGGATTTTGTTGATGGGCTGTTGATCCAAAGGGCCGTTGGGCTTGATCCTTGGATGAACAGTGATGTGGATTTGTTTGGGTTGATCCGAAGGGGCTGTTTGGCGCTTTGATTCTTGGGATGAACAGTGATGATCTTCAGATGCTTGATGATGAATGTAGAACGATGAACGATGAACGATGGATGAGCTTCAAGGGGCTTTGAGCTTGATTCTTGAGGAATGAATGTATTGATTCCAAGGGCCGTCGGGGCTTGATCTTGGAGGGTGGATGAATGTTGCTTCAAGGGCCGTCGGGGCTTGATCTTGAAGAAGATGGATGAACGGATGAACGATGAATTGATCTTCAAGGGCTTCTGGGCTTGATCTTGAAGAACAGTTGTGTTGATCCAAGGGGCCGTCGGGGCTTGATCTTGGATTAAGAATCGGCACGTGACCAAGGTGCTTGTTGATTCTTCAAAGGTTTTGGCGAAGTTTCTTCAAGGGCCTTTGGGGCTTGATCTCGAAGAACGATGAACGATGAACGAAGAACGAAGAACGAAGAACGAAGAACGAACTTCCAGAGAATTCTCTTCCAATTTGGGAGTAGAGAAATGTATTTGTGAATTGGTGAATTGAAATGAATGAAATTGGCTTCTATTTATAGAATTTTCCAAGGCCTAATTTTGAATATAATATCCCAGATGAAATAAGTCGTCTCTGCCAGGTGTTGACACGTGTCCTGTTTGACAGCTTTTCGGACTCTTTTCGAATTTTCGTTGAATCACACACTATGTGTACAATTTATGTAATACATGAGCGTTAACATTTTGACCATCGGTCAACATTTTATTTACTGAAATTTCATTGTCTACAATAGCATTTGAGAAATTTTAATGTAAGTAATAAAATTGTATATGTTAAGCAAATTATAGTATGGGGTGGTGGCAGCAGTAGGGTTGGAAAAAAGGTGGGTGTCGTGGTATTGGCAATAATAGGGTGTGGTGATTAGGATCTAGAGGTAGCAATGGTGGCGACAGTGGTGGTGGCCGCATCGGCACCGCTGGCAACAATGATGGTGGTGATATCATTGGTGGTGGTGACAACGATGATGATGGTGTTATTTAAGGGATAAAGTGTTAATACAAAGATAATGTCACTCTTAAACTATGAGAATATTACAAGAGTTGAAAATCTGCATTAAAGGCTCAAATTCACATTTTTATGAAAATAGCTTTTAAAAGCTGTTATCTAGAGCCACTTAGTACTACGGTCTAATAATATTTTTCTCCACTTGTAACTGAGAGGTCTTAGGTTCGATTCTCGCCAAATGCGAGTTTGAATCACATTGTTACTAGCCCATTGTAAGACTAAGCTCACATCTCCTTATTAGTGTGAATAATATCGTTTGTTAAAAAAAAGTGTATATATATATATATATATATAAATAAATATAATAATTATAAATAAAAAAAACTGTTATCTACAAGTTATTGTTTTAAAATAAGAAAAACTAATGAAAATGGCTTGAAAACTTTGAGTTTTAATGATATGGACAAAATAAAGGGTAAAGTGAATAGTACCAGGATTGACTTTTTAGTGTAAAAATATGGTTTTTCGTTAAAGTGAATAATAGGGTAAAGTGAATAGTACCAGGATTGACATTTTAGTGTAAAAATGTGGTTTTTCGTTAAAGTGAATAGTACATGGAGCTTTTCATTAAAGTTCCTTTTAAAATAAGCAAAATATTTAATTTTAAAACTTTTTATTAAACTTTAAAATTAATTTTTGATGAAAAAAATCAATATCACAAGTGGCCCGAGTCTTACTAGTTCGAGCCACAAATCCTTGGGTCAATGTATTGTTTGGTTGGTGATACAAGGGCCATGCATGGAGGTGTCACATCAAGGTCAAGCCCATATTATGTCCCACGGCTTGTAAGCCCGATCAACTTCAGATAGATCTAACTCTTTTATTGGAGGATCTCGTGTTTAATGCTCTGAGTTGATAAGTTTACTTGACTATAGCCATGGACATAGTGAAATTCTCCATAGCCTCTTCGGGCTCGAAAAAATGGATAACTGTGGATTGACACTAGTTGTCCCCCTTTTATAAAGAAAAAAATTATATATAATGTATTAGTTGATATACGTGGTCTGTTAAATGGATTAACTCATGATATGCTAAAAGGTGATTCATATTCAATCTAATGCTATTATTTTTCTTTATAAAAAAGTAAGACAATTGGTGGCTAAGCTGCGGTTATCTACCCCTTCTAGGGGTCGGAAAGACTCACAGAGACATTTCAACTTCTCCATGGCCACAAGTTTAGCTTCCACACCAACAACGAGTTTCGAATCCGAGACCTCTAGTTTTTAATTTTAAGTTTCTTTGAATAAGTAATTTATAATTTATTTTTAAGTTAGACAACAAAATTTAATTTCTTTGTTCAATATACCTTATTTATATAATGACTTATCCAACTTAATTCAATCACATGTGTCAGAAAAGTTCATAATACATAACTAGCCTTCTCTCCTCAATAGTTATATTTTTTACCATGTTTTACTATGTTAAGGGTGGTGTTATCTAAACACTTATTTTTACTTCTTACACACACTTTTTAGTTTTTGACCATCATATTGAATAAATTGAAGAAAAAAAAAAACTAACAAAAGTATGTAGAAAGTATAAAAGAGTGTGTGAATAACACTATCTTATGTTAGTTGTGAATTGGGACTATTTATTTAATAAAATCATGTTTGAATACAGTCAATACATATTTATTATAATCTGTAGGATCTTATCAATTTTACAGTCAATCCAATCCGAATTGCAAAGTAGGTTGGCCATCTTTATAAAAACATGCATCCATTGGTTTCCACGATTTCCATGTTTTCTGGCATGCTTTTATTTCTTATCGTTTTGCTTCATCTTAATCTAACAAACGGTCTTCGCCCTCGGAAATCATTCATCGTATATAAAATATGATGATCTAAGAAAATCACAAAAGATGTATTTCTTCTCTTTAGACCCCTTTCTTTGGCCACAATGGTGCTTTTTATCCTTGGATCATGATTATTCCCAAGCTCACGTTCCACTTCTCCTATAAACTAATAACAAAAAGATGGATTTTTACTAGATTTCTAAACACACTTCGATTTATGCAAAATTTAGTTGGCTGGTTCATCTTTTCTAACAGTACTAAACAAACAAAAAATGGAAGCTATTATTAGTACTTTAAATTTTTTATTATGCACTACTCACAAGTGTATTTTTTTAATTATAAAAAGTTTGGAGTGCAAAATGAGATTTTTAAAGTGCCAGTAACAATTCCCAAAGAAATTACACCTAATGAATTATGTTCATGTGAATACAAATCATAATTTAAAAGGAAACTGTTATCGACATTCTAAAAATCTTATTTTGTATTCCTCACAAGTGTATTATTTTTTTTAAATATAGAAAACTTGGGGTGCAAAATGAGAATTTTGGAGTGTTATAACAATTCCCTTTTAAAATGTGCGTAAAATCTGCTATTTTTGTGACTTTTGATAAATTACTTTTACATATGTACTAGACTATAACTTAGACGTAAAAGAATAACTTCTTATTGTAAATAGCCACACAGAAGTTGAGGCTCCCATAATCCAACCAAATAGTGCATATTGCACTTTGAAAGCTACCAATCACCCAAGTGTGCCATTGGAGGATATCATTGGAGGAGACACCGAAAGAACCGAGTAGCAGGAGTAAGTTGTAGAAGATTCGCGGTGAGTGACGATAATTGGAGAGAAAAAGCCGTAAAGGTTAGATCTGAGACAATCTTAGACTAAATTGAGACAAAGTTCAGAGAACACTGAGATGCAAAAAACTCATAACAATGGCTCCAAGAACTAAAGCCATAAAAGATAAGCGAAAGAGAGGAAACATTGGGGAAGGAAAAGATAGAGCAGAAGTAACTGTTGCCACCGACACTAACCAAAGTGAGGGGTTGGCGGTTGAGATAGAAAAGTTTAGGGCTTTGTGTTTTGGGCGAGAGAGAAGAGAAAATGAACGGAACTTTATGCTGTTTATTGTTATAAGGCTTTTTAACCAAAATGGTCTCTAAGATTTGTATAACTCCTCACTTTGACCCTTAAGATTTGAAATAAATAGAATTGGTCCCTAAGTTTGTTCACTATCAATCATTTTGGTCATTCTGTAAAAAATCTTCATTAAATAAAAATAAAATGACCAAAATCCTCTTAATTTTTGTCAAATCATTTTGACCTATTGTTTATTAAATTCAAGATATATTTGTCATTTTGATCCTTATTTAACATAATTTTGCACAGAATGACCAAAATGATTTATGGTAGACAATCTCAGGAACCACTTCTATTGATTTCAAATCTTAGGGACCAAAGTGATGTGTTTTGCAAATCTCATGGACCATTTTGGCTAAAAAGCTTTGTTATAAGTAATGTGTAATTTTAAGTCTTCAACAAGGAAAATTTAGTTAAACTGAAGTATATCGTTCCAATTTTTACAATTGTCTTCAAAGGGACTTCTTGGCCAAAGTATATGGTTGTGGTCCTTGTAGTTTAGGCATAATTCCACTTCATCACAGTGGAATTTCAGCTAAACTATATGGACTAAAATCAAACTTTGTCCTTCATTCTTCTGAGTAAAGAATAAACCAAACTTGAAAATAATTTTCATGATGTAGTTTAATTAAACTTATTCATGCTTGGTAAATGTGGTGACGATGAAATTGCCCTCCACCCAATTTCACAAGCTGGAAATTTGGACCAGCTACCAAAAGATCCAAAAGTTGAAGGTGAAAACTTAAAGGTCATTTTTATCTTCTTTTTCTTACTGCCATGACTAGGAGCCTTGACAGATAGCTCCAAATTGAAAGAATCAGGACACGAAAAGCTAATATGCTTTAGCATGGCCTTTTCTGCAGGATTTGGATCCTCTCCGGATCCCCTTCATGGGGATCTTAAGGATCAAGCAACAAGGGTCGTTCATCAAAAATCATGCGGCTACAATTAAATGATTTTTATATTTTTAAAAATAAAGCAGTCTCGTTTTGCGTAAAAAGCATTTAATTGTAGCCGCACGATTTTTTATGAATGGTCCTTGTTGCTTAATCCCTAGGATCCCCATGAAGGGGATCCGGAGAGGATCCAAATCCTTTTCTGCAAATGAGAAGGATTAATTAATTACTTACACCTGTGATACCATGCCACTGTTCCAAGCTACTAAGATACTAACATACGAAACGGTATATAACAATTTGTGATTGATTTGGAGTACTGCCACAGTTATATTTAAAAAGTAGATATGTTTCTCTCGTGCAAATGCGTGCATTGCTTGTGATTAGTGGTGGATCCAAGATTTGAACTTTGAGGTGTCTCAGTGTTAAATCAAGTTTTTTAGATAGGAATAGAACGTGAAGCGCACAAAAAAGAAAAAAATTCAACTTATTCACTGAGGCATTTTGTCGAACGGTTGGTGAGCTTGTTCTTGCCAACTAAATTGTATTGCATACATGTCAACAGATAGCGGCATATGACGAAAGAATTTGATGATTCATATAAAGAGAACTAGTCAAGTATTGTCGACACAACTTGTTGAGATATGCCTGACATGTATTATATCAATATTTAATAGGCATAAAAAACTCAGTATCAAACATTTAAAGGATTCTCAAAAGACCTTTGCATGTATATTTTTTAGACTTCTGATGATGCTGAGACCAGTGGCGAAGCCACGTGAGGGCGAGGAGTGGCGGCCGCCACTCCCCTCGCCGGGAAACACCACTGGACGCTGCTCTTCGCCACTCCCCTCGCGCGCGCTTCGCCGGAGATTACCTGGTTTAGTTCGGCTCCTCTGTTTTCTGGGCTTGCAATCTGCAGATTGCAGTTTTATTTTTATTTTTTAAACCAGGCCAAAACGACGTCGTTTTGGGCCTGGTAAAAAAAATTTAAAAATTGTTATACAAAACGGCGCCGTTTTGTAGTTTGAATTAAAAAAAAATAGAAATGGGGACCGCTTGAGCTTCCTTCCGCGTGTCGCCCACCCAAAACCCTAGTCAATCTGTCCCCCCACCCCCACCCAACCCCGTTCCCCTTTACTTTTGTTTCCTTCCGTGCCGTTCTTCACCAATCAACACAGGAGCTTTAATTTCTGCTCCCCAATATCCCAGCAGCCAGCCAAGCCTTAGCCAACGCCTCTTGACAGGCGGACAAGCCACCAAATCACCAATCAACACACACAGGGCCACTCTCATCCTCTCCAACTTCAGCTTGAGCCGTGACTATCAGCTTCCACCAATCACCATCTAAAGGTAAATTTTTTAATTCTTAAATGTATAATTTCTAACTCTAATGAATTATTTAATACAAATTTCATTTAATTTGTATAAAATCATATGGTAATGCATTAATATGGTTATTGGTTATTGATTATTGATGTGAATCATATGCTTTTATGATTATTGATGTGAAATTATGAAATTATTTTTAGGGTGAAATTATTGATACGAATTGGGAATTAGAAATTTAACCCAATTGATACGATTTATTGATACAAATTTTTGATATGCTTCTATGATTCTATGATACGAATTATTGATACAAATTTAACCCAATTTGAAATTATATGCTTTTATGATTATTGATATGAAATTATGAAATTATTTTTTATGGTGAAATTATTATGCATACTATAGTAATAGTATAGTCTACTTTAGGATTAAGAGTCTAAGAATTTTTATTTCTTTCCATTTTACAGTTACGTAATGGAACGATACTATAAGAAACAATGCTTAAATCCTCCTTCAAACATTTCGGGTGGTCCTTCTCCTTCAAATATTTCGAGTAGTCCTCCTCCTCCTCCTTCAAATATTCCATGAAGTCCTTCTTCAAATATTCCAAGTAGGTCACAACAAAGTGGAGCCACTGAGTTAGATGAAATATTGGCTAATCTTCCAGCAGACCCTGCACATAGACGTCGAATGCTTGATTATCCACCTAATTATCGTGAAGCAATTCGTAGACACTATCTCCAACTTGATCCTTGTCAACCTAGAGACCACATCATGCCAAGAAAGGTTTGTGACAATCGATGTTTTATCATTGGTTGGTTTGATAAGTTTAAGTGGTTGGAGTATAGTATATCAAAAAATGATGCATTTTGCCGTTATTGTTATCTTTTCAAATGTGATTTTGATCAAATGGGTAGCACTGGAAGTGATGTCTTCACTGAGATAGGGTTTACAAATTAGAAGAAAGGACCCCAAAATCTTCAAGTTCATGAGGGATGTGTTGGAAGTCTTCATAATAAAGCTGTACAACAAGCTAGAGATTTGATGACACAAAAACAACACATTGAAACATTTGTGATTAAGCAAACTGATGAAGCTCGCACTAATTATCGTACTTTATTGAGTGCCTCACTTGAGTGCACAAGATGGTTGTTGGGACAAGGTTTGCCTTTTCGTGGCCACGATGAATCGTTGAAATCAAGCAATAGGGGCAATTATTTGGAGCTTATGCAATTTCTTTCCAAGCATAATGAACAAGTTAGGAAGGTTGTGTTTGAGAATGCTCCCAAGAATCTTAAGTATACTTTTTCCGATATTCAAAAAGATCTTGTTCGTGCTTGTGCCATTGAAACTGTAGATGCAATCACTAAAGATATGGAAGGTGCATTTTTTTTCTCTTTTGGTTGATGGAGCACGTGATTCTTCAACTAAAGAGCAAATGGCGGTGGTATTGCGTTATGTGAACAAAAAAGGAGAAGCAATTGAAAAGTTTTTGGGTGTTCAACATGTCTCCTCTACAACTAGTAGCTCGCTTCAAGAGGCCATTGAGAGATTGTTTGCTACAACAAATTTGAGTATGTCCAAGTTACGAAGACAAGGCTATGATGGAGCTAGCAATATGAAAGGTGAGTTAAATGGTCTTAAAACAAAGATTTTGAACAAATACCCTCAAGCATTTTATATTCATTGCTTTGCACACCAACTCCAACTAGCTCTTGTATTCGTGGCAAAGGAAAATGAGGATGTTGCCAATTTCTTCATCAATGCTAGTAGTTTGGTGAATCTTATTGGATCATCGTGCAAGCGTCGTGATGCATTTAGAGAGAAACAACAAGAACAAATTCAGAAAGCTCTTGATCTTGGTAATCTTGAAACGGGTAAAGGATTAAATCAAGAAATGAGTCTCATGCGTCCATGTGATACACGGTGGAACTCGCATTATGGTACTATAGTTAGTATTATTCTTATGTTTGAAGCCGTGGTAGAGGTGGTTGAATGGATTAAAAGTGATCGCAACCAAGATAATCTCGGTGAAGCAACTAGGTTATTCAAAGACATACAAACTTTTGATTTTGCATTTCACATTTTCTTGATGAGACTTATATTGGGAATTACAAATGAGTTATCATAAGCATTGCAAAAGAAAGATCAAGATATTGTGAATGCAATGGCGTTAGTGGAAGTATGCAAGCAAAGACTACAATCCTTGAGAGATGATGACTTTGGGGACTTGCTTCACGATGTAGAAAAGTTTTGTGAGGAGCATGATATTATTGTTCCTAACATGGATGATTTGCATTTCGTACCTGGAAAATCAAGGCGTAAAGCTCCAAAAATCACAAACTTCCATTACTATCGTGTGGACCTCTATTTTCAAGTCCTTGATATGCAACTAAAGGAGTTGAATGACCGCTTCAATGAGGTAAACACCGAGTTACTTCTTTGTATGGCATGTTTGAGTCCGGTGAATAATTTTGCATCTTTTGACAAAGCAAAAATTGTTCGTTTAGCCCAACTTTATCCTCAAGATTTTGATCGTATGGATCTCATGAATCTTCCAATTCAACTTGACAATTACATTCATGATATGAAGATGTATAGTGAGTTTTCATCATTGAGAGGAATTAGTGATCTTGCACAAGAGTTAGTGAAGACCGGAAGGTGTGAAAGCTATATGTTAGTGTATAAACTTCTTACATTGGCTTTGGTATTACCGGTTGCAACTGCTTCGGTGGAGAGAGCTTTTTCTGCTATGAAGATTGTGAAAACACCATTGCGTAACAAAATGGGAGATCAATGGTTGAGTGATAGCATGCTTGTTTACATTGAGAAAGATGTATTTGCTTTTATTGATAATGAGCCTATTATGCGACGTTTTCATGACATAAAACCTCGCCGGCAACAATTGTAATTTGTTTGTATTGATTAATTATGAAAGACATTACTATATCAAAAGATTTAGTTGTTGCCATTTTTTTTTAACTTTGCATTCTTTTAAGTTCGCCCCTCCTCCCGAGAAATCCTGGCTTCGCCACTGGCTGAGACCACCTTGGTCCCTACTTCCCCCCGCCTCTGCTTGTAGTCCAAGGTTTTGACTGGTGATGAAGAGGGAATATTGTATTGGATTTCTTCAGAATGTGTGCAGGAATCAACAGTTTCCTCCACATGAGTCAACACTCGGTACTAAAAATGAGAAAAGCCCATAGATTAATCAGCTTAAACCAAACAACTTTACATAAACAGAAGTAAATTAAAACTGACAACCCAAACATCATTAAACCAATAAGGCAATAACTATTGTACAGAGAGATGGGCACTTGCAGCCCCCATTTGATTGCAAGCAAAAACCTCATTACTACAGCTTTCTTGTTTAAGCAAAGAAAACTGGAAAAAACAACCCATGCTTTAAGTACACCCTAAACGTTTTAACCACACCCCCAAAATTTTCTGCTCTAAACAGAGAGAGACGCCATTGAACCATTCATTGTTTTTGGCGCTTCATTCACTTGTTGAGTATCTTGATGTCCAGTACTTTTCAATCTCCTCTGCTGATCTTCCAGGGATTCTCCCAGCAATCAGAGACCACCTACGAAGAAGAAAAGATAAGGGAAATTAGGTCATTTTATTATACAAGCGATATACTACACTACGTTCATCTAACTACGGAGATGAGGATTTGAACTGAGAGCCGAAGAGAAGCAGACTGCTCTCTAGCCAAGTTGATTAAGGGAAACTATGAAAAAATTAGACATAAAAAGTTGAAGAAGAAAATAATGGCTCACCTCTCACCAACCAGATTAAACATCCTAGTGATTAGAGTTTCCTCATCTTCTGAAAAGTCAAGCTTAGAGTCTTTACTACTTTCCTCTGCAAAAATTTGAGATATATAATTAAGGTGCCTATTTGTGAGTTATTTGTTGAGAAAAAACTAAAAATTCCCAAACCAATAATCACATATTAAGACAAAGTGGATGCATGTTTAATCACAACAACTAAATGATTATTAATTTCAAAGAGAGTTACCTGGGAAGAGAAAAATAGATCCAAAAACTAAACATACTATGTATTGGTAAACTTTACAGGCCCACCATGGCCTATCACACCATCACCGATATTGTTTTAACATAACCATCTATTATTAGTTGTTAAGTTTAATTACATAAAAGACCTCGATGATATTAGTTGTGAAAACTCTCATATATTAGTTATATACTATTTTGTTATATAACTGATATAGAATCTTATTCTCTAACATATATATAACATATAAAATTCAAAGAGAATATAAGATGTAAAACCAAAAACACAGATTGCAATGGGTCACCCGTCAAAGTATCAATAGCAAGTAGAAAATTGGACAACTAGTTGAAATATATGGTTCGGAAAAAAAAAAAAGAAAAAAAAAACATGATATTATGAAAAGGGTACCTCTAGAATCCACAGAAGAGGAGTGGGAGTGATCCAAGTCAGCCATTGGAGTTGAAAATATGAGAAAAATTGGAGCCGCAGATTTCAACTAGATGAGTGCATATATAGAAAAGAACAAGTAGTGCAGGAAACTGTGTTTGAAACTGAAGGCAGTCGTCGAATAAATAGGAGGAAGAATCCTCGAAAGATAATGTTGTGCATGACGATGGATGGGATGGGGGAAGAATGGGCGGTGAGGTGAGAGAGAGGAAGACAAAGGAAGAATGGTAGTTGGATAAAGCTGGGGTTTTCTTTAGTCCAACCTTTGATAGGTAGTTGCATACTTACCTGTTGGTTGGCATAGAATTTTTGATGATTTGGAAAGCTTGGAGTAATTGTACGCGTATATGTGGTGGAACTAGTTACGTTTTAACAAAGGTTCTACGTGATCTTGACATGACTCAATCACATGAGTACGATGTTTTATCAAATATTTATTTTATGGTTTGAGAAAGCTATTTTATTAAAATTTTAAGCTATGCATGCATGTGAGCCTAATTTGCAATTTTGTACCAAATTGGAGGAAAATCAATCATAATTATAACTAAAATTGTTAACGGACTTTATCACACAAATTAAATGATTGTCCAAAAAAAAAAAAGCCATTTTCTTAAATGATTGTCCCAAACAAAAAAATGCCAAATGAGAAAACAAAAAATATGGTATAATACGACAGCATGCTCGATGACGGCCAATTAAAAATTGTACTGTCTTAACCATCCCTCTCAGCTTCTTATCTTCTTTTATCCCCAGCCAAATCAATTGTTTACTGATTGTACTGGAGAACTCCAACAAAGCTCACGCGCCATTTGGAATAGTTGTAAACACACTACAAATTGATTTATCTATTAGAGAATTAAATATAAATACAAATGTTACGACGAGTCGCACGTGCATTAATTATTAACAATAAATTAAGTGAATTCAAAAATGTATTTACGGTTATCAACCTTTCACGTTTCTCTTTCAAAAAGTGACTTTAAAAAAAAATTACGTAGTGAACAACATCACGTTTCTCTTTCTGTTAAACAATTCATACATAAATTACTTTACTTCTTACCTTCAACTCTTATAGATAGACATTTGTCGAACATTCTAAATCCCTATACTCAAAGAATGCCTACATAACAATTAAGTTATCATAAATAACAACATGGTTATTAAAATCAATAACTTGCACTCGATGTTATATTATGTAAATTCATCATTGGATGCACACATGTGTGACTAACGCTATAAAACATTTGTCGATTAATACTGTAGTGATAAGAATCATGTGCAAGCATTGCTCCACACTGCATTTTAGTGCACGTGGTTAAGGTGGTGGTGTGCGACGTATATCGAACAAAAAGGTAATAAACTAATGGACGGCCACAGTAGATCCCAATTTCATCTTTTCCTACAGTACTCTGAAGGCGGCAGGCAATTATCCTTTGATGTATTTTAATTAATTTTCTGAGAGAAGATTAGCATTATTAAATAAGGGGATTGTCATTATCCAGGAATTAAAAAGTAGCTGTGATACTTGGCTAGCGGCAGGCAATTATCCTTTGATGTATTTTAATTAATTTTCTGAGAGAAGATTAGCATTATTAAATAAGGGGATTGTCATTATCCAGGAATTAAAAAGTAGCTGTGATACTTGGCTAATTGAGACTCGTAGTCAAACTAGCTAAGTAGTTCAGTCTATTTATTGTAGTGGGATGAAATATAAAACTCGATTGAAAGAATTGAAAATTAAGATATTGACATATAATTACAAACTATAAGAGAATGAAAATATATTTAATTAGTATTTGACGGTCAAAATATGAATACATTAAATACATGTAAACAATTGTATTGAAATGTAAGTTGTTTTTTTCTTGTCGATGACATGAGCAAGTCATATTAGTTAGTGTAAACGCTCGTGTGAAAATACTTTTAAATGAATGTTTTTAATGAAAATAATTTCAAAACCTGTCTTTTTCACTTCAAGTGCCTTTAAAACTAAAAATATTTTCTTTAAAACTGTAAACACGAAAATTTCCTGAAGGAACAAGAACACGTGTACAAAATATATTTGTTATTTGATTGATTTGTTTGGGTTACAATCTCTATTTGTTCCTCTGATTCTATCTCCGTAAGATATGGATTTCGTTGATGGGCTGTTGATCTAAAGGGCCGTTGGGCTTGATCCTTGGATGAACAGTGATGTGGGTTTGTTTGTGTTGATCCGAAGGGGCTGTTTGGCGCTTTGATTCTTGGGATGAACAGTGATGATCTTCAAATGTTTGATGATGAATGTAGAACGATGAACGAGCTTCAAGGGGCTTTGAGCTTGATTCTTGAAGGATGAATGTATTGATTCCAAGGGCCGTCGGGGCTTGATCTTGGAAGGTGGATGAATGTTGCTTCAAGTGCCGTCGGGGCTTGATCTTGAAGAAGATGGATGAACGATGAACGATGAATGGATCTTCAAGGGGGCTTTTGATCTTGAAGAACAGTTGTGTTGATCCAAGGGGCCGTCGGGGCTTGATCTTGGATTAAGAATCGGCACGTGACCAAGGTGCTTGTTGATTCTTCAAAGGTTTTGGCGAAGTTTCTTCAAGGGCCGTTGGGGCTTGATCTCGAAGAACGATGAACGATGAACGAAGAACGAAGAACGAACTTCCAGAGAATTCTCTTCCAATTTGGGAGTAGAGAAATGTATTTGTGAATTGGTGAATTGAAATGAATGAAATTGGCTTCTATTTATAGAATTTTCCAAGGCCTAATTTTGAATATAATATCCCAGATGAAATAAGTCGTCTCTGCCAGGTGTTGACACGTGTCCTGTTTGACAGCTTTTCGGACTCTTTTCGAATTTTCGTTGAATCACACACTATGTGTACAATTTATGTAATACATGAGCGTTAACATTTTGACCATCGGTCAACATTTTATTTACTGAAATTTCATTGTCTACAAAAACATCTTTCAGTTTTATTGATATATATAATCATGTAGTTTCCAATGAGCTCATATGAGTGTTAATGTCTATTTATTGCTTTTCGATTAGTAATGCTTTATTTTTATACTTAGATCTAGTTTACAAGAACCCTTTTGAGACCGAGTTCTTCCTAATAGGTACTTGTAATGCCATTTTATTGATGAATGAAATATTGTAGACTTCTTTAAAAGAAAAAACAACTTTCAGGTATTTTAAGAAAATGATAAAAACACATTTATTTTTAACTTCTCACACACCTTTGTTAAATCTTGTCAGTTGATTGTTTGATTTGTCCAAACCGATGGCCAAATATTAAGAGGTGTGTGAAAAACTAAAGGGTAAAGTACAAAAAACTACCTCAACTATTGGTTTTACACATTTTCATACCTTATCTTTTAAAATTGACAATGTCATACCTCATCTTTAGAATTTGGTCCAATGTTATACCTTTCATTACTTGGCCGTTTACTTTTCAGTTAAATGCTGACGTGGCTTGATCCGAGACCCACTTTTTATTAAAAAATTATTAAAAAATTTAAAAAAATCATTTAATAATTTTTAAATATTAAAATAACACAAAAAAGTAAATTAAAAAATAAAAAATAAAAAAACCCATCAGTAAACCCCCCCCCCCACCCAACCCCTGCGGAGCAACCCAGATTCGGGTTTCTTTTTTTTTTCCTTTCTTTTTTTCCTTCTTCCTCTTCCTCCTCCTCCTTCTTCCTCCTCCTTCTTCTTCTTCTTCTTCTTCTTCTTCTTCTTCTTCTTCTCTGTTACAGATTCGGGTTTCTTTTTCTTCGGGTTTCTTTTTCTTTTTTCTTTTTTTTTCCTTTCTTCTTCTTCTTCCTCCTCATCCTCCTTCTTCTTCTTCTTCTTCTTCTTCTTCTTCTTCTTCTTCTTCTTCTTCTCTGTTGTAGATTCGGGTTTCTTTTTCTTTTTTCTTTTTTTTCCTTTCTTCTTCTTATTCTTTTTCTTCTTCTTCTTCTTCTTATTCTCTGTTGCATATTTGGGTTTTTTTTTTCTTCTTCTCTGTTGCAGATTTTTTTTTTCTTCTTCTTCTTCTTCTTCTTCTTCTTCTTCTTTTGGGTTGCAGATTTTTTTCTCTTCTTCTTCTCCTCCTCCTTCTTCTCCTCCTCCTCCTCCTCCTCCTCCTCCTTCTCCTTCTTCTGGGTTGCAGATTCTTTTCTTCCTCTTCTTCTTCTTCCTCCTCCTTCTTCTTTCTTCTTCTTCTTCTTCTTCTTCTTCTTCTTCTAGATTGCAGATTCTGTTTTTTTTTCCATCTTCTTCTTGCTCCTTTTTTCTGGGTTGAAGGAAGGGATGGGGGAGAAGAGAGAGAAGAGAGAGAAGAGGGAGGAGGATCGGGGGGGGGGGGGGAAGTGCATGAACATAGGGTTTTTTTTTTAATTTTTAACTTTTCTTTATTATTTTAATATTTAAAAATTATTAAATAATTTTTTTTTAGTTTTTAATAATTTTTTATTAATTTTTTAATAAAAAGTGGACCTCGAATCAAGCCACGTCAGCATTTAACTGAAAAGTAAACGGCCAAGTAACGAAAGGTATAACATTGGACCAAATTCTAAAGATGAGGTATGACATTGTTAATTTTAAAAAATGAGGTATGAAAGTGTCGTGACACTAATAGTTCAGATAGTTTTTTTATACTTTTCTCAAAACTAAATAAGGTGTGTTAAAATACCTCCCTTTATTTCGAAAGCCCTTTCAAACGAACTCAAAATGTGTCTATTCTTTTTTTTTTGGGTAAATTACAAAAAACTACCTCAACTATTGGTGTCAAGACACTTTCATACCTGATCTTTTAAAAGTGACAATGTCATACCTCATCTTACAAATTTGTGACAATGTCATACCTTCCGTTAGTTTGGCGTCAATTTTTCAGTTAAACGCTGACGTGGCTTGATTTGGGGCCCATTTTCTATTAAAAAATTATTAAAAATAAAAAAAAATCATTTAATATTTTTTTTTAATATTAAAAAGTAAATAAAAAAAAAATTCGTCCCTGCTCTTCCCCCCCCCCCCCACCGCCGCACTTGCAGCAACCCATCAACCCAGTTCAGTTTTTTTTTTTTTTTTTCCTTTCTTCTTCTTCTTCTTCTTCTTCCTTTTTCTTCTTCTTCTTCTTCTTCTTCTCCTTCTTCTTCTTCTCTGTCCGCGCGGAGCAACCCAGATTTGGGTTTTTTTTTTCCCTTTCTCCTTCTTCCTCTTCTTCCTCCTCCTCCTCCTTCTTCCTCTTCTTCTCTGTCCGCGCGGAGCAACCCAGATTTGGGTTTTTTTTTTCCTTTCTTCTTCTTCTTCTTCTTCCTCCTCCTCCTCCTCCTCCTCCTCCTTCTTCCTCTTCTTCCTTTTTCTTCTTCTTTTTGCAGGAAGAGAGAGAGAGAGAGAGAGAGAGGAGGGGGTTGGGGTCTGACATAGTTTTTTTTTCATTACTTTTTTTATTATTTTAATATTTTTAAAAATATTATTAAAAAAAATAGTTTTTAATAATAATTTACTAATTTTTTAATAAAAAGTGGGTCCCGAATCAAGCCACATCAACATTTAACTGAAAAAATTCACAGCCAAGTAACGGAATGTATGACATTGTCACAAATTCGTAAGATGAGGTATGACATTGTCACTTTTAAAAGATCAGGTATGAAAGTGTCGTGACACCAATAGTTGAGGTAGTTTTTTGTCATTTACTCTTTTTTTTTGCATCCGAGTTTGAATTTTTTTTTTTTTTAAGCCTAACAAACCAGGTTCCACAATTTGGACTTGAGGTTGTAGGCAAACAAACTGGAAAAGATAAAGACACAACCCATTGGGCTAGGTCAGATGAGCCCATGAGAAGTGGAACGACTTCCTCTCGAAATAGAGAAGCCATTTTCCAGAACACATGGAAGAAGGGTGCCCACTGGCCAGAAAGTAAAAATCACGAGAGTTTGCTACTTGCAGAAATCAGGAATATATTATTTGAGATGAAGGGATTTGAATTATCCTTTGACATAACACAGATAATGAAAACAAAAGTATTGTATCAGACCTTTATAAGGTGCATACAAGAGAACAAGTTTCAGCAACACTTAAATCTACATAGGCGATATAATACTCGCTATGCAGGTTGAGATACTGTAATCTACATAGGGTGAACGGCGCTGCTGCTATTCAAAAACCATGAATTTTGATGTGCTCCTTCTTAACAATGCCGGCCTGTTTAAATGAACACGCGAAGTTGGCAAGTTATATACATGAACCAATTGCAAATTCGTGGTTGCGGCGACGTAATAGAAAACCAGACACAAAGCGTTACCTGCACAAGGAAGGAGGAGACATTCTTTCTCTGGTCCCCCTGAAGTTGTATGACCTGAACCATGCAACAATGAAACAAAGGTCCGAAGCTGTGAATATTCGTCCAAATGTTGGCTGATGTCTAATAAACAAGAAGCTCGTTCAACACGGAAAATATGAAATGTGCAAACATAATATTTGCAAGGTGTACAATCACCCTAGACATGCAGCAATTCTACTTTCAATCCTTTTCAGCACATCACATTAGCAACAATCATCATGGTACGGAAACAATGCATCTTGATTTACTTAAAGGACGGGAACAAACCTGGCCTAACTCAGGATCCTCAACGACGGTACCATTACAACAGAACTCTTTCTTGAGGTCCTTTAGTATCTTATTGTAGCTGTATTCCTTCTTCAATCCTTGTACAGTAGTCAGGCTTTTCCTCCCGTTGCGCTGCTGTACACGGACATGCACATACTCTTTTGTCCCTGCACCTGAGTTCTCAGCATTTGCATCAGCAAAGGGATCTGCCCTTACACACAATCCCACAAAGACAACAAAACATCAAGAAGTCACCCTTTTAAAATTCCTTGCAAGTACGATCCTTCCTATAAATCATACCATCCAAATGAAATTAGCTTAGAAGAAAAGAACTTTACCAAAAGCAGATGGGACCTGGGTGTCGAATTCAGACATGAAACTTGACTGTTGGAGGTAGAAGATCAAGTAACCAGCAAAAGGGATTTTTCTTGAACAGCAATATAAAATCTGCTCCACAAAAGGGTAAAAACCCGATCGGCTTAATATATGTATATAAAAAAAATTTAAAAAAAGCACAATTTGATAATTCTATCATTTTATAGGCCATAAGGAACCTCGACAATTATCAAAGTAAATATACTCTCTTTTTTGTGAAACCAAAGTACACATCTGTAATTGATCAAATTGACAACAACAACAACCAAAAAAAAAAAAAAAAATCCAAAATCACCATTTTCATAAGGGAGCAATTATTGTTACTCCGAAAAAGTTACTTAATACTCCAAACATATAGAAACATAAGAGGAAACGTACGCTTGGGAGGAGTGCAGAGTGACCTTTTTAATATTTTTTTGGTGTAAATGACGCCACCTTTTTTATAATACAAAGCTAGAATTTGATATTTTCATGATATTACGGGGACAAGGGGACAAGAAAGCCTCAACAATTACCAAAGTACACATCTTTAATCAAAATCATGATCCAATTCCATAAACAACCCAGCTCATGTAAATACCAATAACCCAAATTTTAATTACAAAATCTAAATCAGAAACTACAATCCATTCCTCAAGCATGTCTCATGCAAATCAAATCAAACCAAAAAAAAAACTACATAGAACTAAGCAATAAATCAAACATAACCTGAAAGATGGTAATTCCAATCAAACAGTAACAAGGTAAAAGAGAAAAAAAAATTACCTGATTTCCAAACAAGGGACGGGGAAGAGACAGAAAAAGGGATGAGGAAAAGGGAGAGTGGGTGGAGGGGTTTATATAGGATAAGAAAGAGTCGTGCAACCTGCACAAAACTCGGGGTTTTACTTTATTCTTTGACGCCAAAACGCACCGCCAAATTTCGTTTTATCGTTGGTGAACACTTGTTTTCTTTTTTTGATTTTGTGGGGGAAATTTACCTCTCTTAATAAAGATGATTTAAGGTTTCAATTTTCTGGCCAAATTGCTAATTCTATTTCTTTTCAGAAAAGTTAACAAACTTAGTGTGTGTATATATATGTAGCCTCTAATTTTTAGTAACCAACAACAAGGTTGTTATTTTTTTACATCAAATTGAGTTCCCGCATACATTCCAAATACCTCTTAGTTAGGGTAAATTGTGGGAACTCAATTTGAATTCATATTTCAGCAACTTATCCTAAGAAAATTCGGCTTAGTTAGGGTAAGTTGTACGGATATTAATTGAGTTTGATTGGTAGGAGAGAATTATGAATTCATAAGTTAGCCCATTGATTTTTTATTTTTTGACTGGGCAAGTCAAGATGTAACGAAGGCACATGTACACCAATTGCTTAAAAAGTGCGAAATAGAATTGCCAGATTTTTTTTTTAGAAAATTCTTTCATGCTACGTAGCATTAAATGTTATGAGCATTTTTTTTTAAAAATAAATGAGGACAACTAGTGATAAGTCACGGTTATTCACCCATTCCAGGTCCGAAGAGACTATAGAGAATTCCATCCTGCCACTACTACAAGAGGGCCCATAAGTGGCGCTATAAAATCGACAAAAAACACCATTTAATGTCGGATATTTGGTAAAAATCCGACATTAAATCGTGCAATGTCTCATAGTGAAACTGACGCCAATACTACCGTCACAAAAGGGTATTGGAATCGCTTATTCCCCTTAATCCGCCACCAAGAAGTAAAGTAATATTAATTAAAAATAAACAACAGCGTCGCTTAAAAGCAACATCGTCCCTTACGTCGCTTTTAAGCGACATGAAAATCTGACATGATGGCACTTAAAAGAGACATTAAGTAACAAATAAATAATTAAATAATCAGACCTACTGTCGGTCCAAACCGACATCATGTAAGTTAAATAAATATAATAATCTCGCTACTGTCGTCCATAAAGCGACATCAGATATATTAAAAATAAGCCCACTTGCGCGTGTTGGAGAGCAACACATAGATGAAATGACGTTCGTGATCATCGCAATGTAGTTTTGACAAAACACGAACACAATTGGAGAATCATACACCTAGAGTTTGATAGTATTCGATGACTAATAATCCTCAATTCGAAGGTTGATTTCTTCTTCAAAAGAACGAGCTCTGAATCTCTGATAGAGAAGTAACCCCAAGATAATGTTGCAATTGAAAACCACACAAGATATATATAAGCACCAAGGATTATATGAACCACAATCGTATTTCACTTCCTACCAAGATAAAGATCGAGTTCCAAATCAACGTAAATTCATAAAAAAAATTGAAAGCAAAATACACATTTACTAATTAAAACCTTAACCCTTCAAGAGGTGTTAAACTTAGTCACAACCTTGGTCCCTTCCAAAACGGCGTGCTTGGTGAGCTCACTGGGGAGCACGAGCTTCACGGCGGTTTGGATTTCTCGGGAAGTGATCGTGGGCTTCTTGTTATACCTCGCGAGCCTGGACGACTCCTGGGCGAGCTTTTCGAAGATGTCGTTGATGAAGCTGTTCGTGATTCCCATAGCCTTGCTAGAGATCCCGATGTCAGGGTGGACCAGCTTCAACACCTTGAACATGTAAATCTTGTAGGTCTCTAGCGACGGCTCTGGCCTCTTTCTGGAGCTTCTTTCCGGCCTTGGGCTTCTTCTCAGCGAGGGCTTTCTCCGCCACGGCAGACTTATTCTCCTCTGCTAGTTTCTTCCCGATGAGCTTCTTCTCGGCTTTGGGCGCCATTGATGGAGTTGGGTGACAGAAAAGTTCATGGATTTGGGGATTGTTCGATTTGGATTAAAAGACTCTGAGAGTTGGATATTTTTGAGATGTGCTTAAAAGGTGAGGAGAATGTGTTGACTTCTATTGGCTAAAGTGGTTTGACGAGGATCGATGTCTGGAATGTGATTTTGGCAGTGGATTGGGTTTGGGAAAGTTCAAAAATTGACGAGTGCAATGTGTTAAGCTAGATCAAGCAGATTGGTGCCGGATCGGTGGGTTCAAGTGGAATTGGACGGTGGATACTTTCTGAATGAAATTGACAATGGACGGCTGAGATGAGGACTGATCGATGACATCAAATAGTAAAATTAGAAATATCAAATAGTAAAATTTGGGTGACATCTGATAAAATTTTAAAAAAGAAAAGTTCATTAAAATTATACAATATTTTACAACAAAAAAATAATAAAAGAGTTTATTCATACTTTCATTATGGGCTCTGCCACCTTATATTTTTTGTATAATGTTTTATAATCTTGACGCTACAGAAATTGATGTTAAAGTATAAGATGACAGAGATTTCATGATGAAGCTCACTTTAAGATATTTTTCTTAGCATTTCTCGTTAATAACCGTCGAAAAGTTTTGTGACACGCCCCGGCCCCGAGGTCCTGTAGACCTCGGGAGGGTCACGTGCTGGCCGACACCCGAGGGGTGACGAAAGCCATTTAGAAGGTATAAAAACGAGAAATATGAATTTAAATTGCACATTTAATAAGTGTTTCAGGAACGTGTTCAGAACATACATCTAATTTGAAACATTACAAGAAAGAATATAAAATTGAATACACAGAAGGAGTAGGTCCTACACCGAGAGGACTCGAAGATGCCAAATGCGGAAGTGCTTCGACGCCGGGATTGTATGCCTCGAATCTAAGCCCTGAAGGGGGCGCAAAACAAAGGTGAGTGGACCAATTTGATATACGTATAAGAAAATAGTTATCAAGATACTAACCCCCAAGTTAGAAAACAAAACGTGATATATAGGTAAGTTCTCCTAAACCTACCATACAGTACAGTATCTCAATCACAACTCATAATCATATCTTATCGCACAACATCCCAATTCAGTTTAACTCGTAAGGTAATACCCAAATAACAGCTCATAAGTATAGAGTCATAAACATATCAGAATAATCGCTAGTGAATGTCCAATATAACACTTCAGGCCCCATGCCAGCTCCCCGTCCCTGAGCATACAGTCAGAGGAAACCACACTTCAGGCCCAATGCCAGCTTCCCGTCCCTGTACTCGAAAGTCAGAGGTAACACACTCCAGGCCCTATGCCAGCACCATAACCGTCGCCCGGGATGGACCGGAACCTTATCCCTACATCCCGTAGCGGAAGTGGACCACTAGGTAATATCAGATCAATGCCACATATATTTATTTAGACTCAGCACCATATCACAGTATTCAATACTCAACATCATATCACACTATTCTATACTCAAGCATTTCATTCATATAGTTTCTTAAAATAACATAAGTATTTTAGAAGGGGTCCACTCACAGTACTTAGCCGTCCAGCGCTGCACTGCTAGCGAATCTAGAACAATCCCAAAAGTTGCCCCTAAGCACATAAAGGGTACAACTTAGTCAAACTCCATTCTAACGATTTACTTTGGGAAAACGGACTTCAAAAACGGGTCCAGGACGTCGAAATTAGCCTAGGAAGGGTCCCGGACGGAACCCGAAAAAGTCAACCATAAAAGTCAACGTTGACCGTTGACTGGTCAAAGTCAAAGTCAACGGTCAACGGTCAAGGTCAAAGTCAACCGTTGACCGGGTCAACGGTCAACCGGGTCGGGTCAACGGGTCAAACGGGTCAGGGTCCACGGGTTAAGGTCAACGGGTCAAACGGGTCAGTGGGTTTGGGTTGGATCCGGGTTTGGGTTTGGGTTAAAGGGGTTTGGGCTTGGGTTTTAACCCAATAGGGTTTTGGGTTTCAAAGGCCACGGCCCAAAGGCCCTGGTTTGAATACAGGCCCAAGGCCTCAAAGGCCTAGGGTTTGGGTTTGGTTAAACGGGCCAAAGGCCCTAGGTTTCTCAAAGGCCCGAGGCCTTAATTAATTTTAAGAACCCACAATAAAAACGATACGGGCCAGGGAACCGGGTCCGAAGGGAATGGGCCTAGTGCCCATCTAATAAAAGTGGCCCAAAGGCCCTAATTTCATAAAACAGAAACTAAAATATAAATAAATATATATATATACGGGCTGGGTTTTGCAAACGGGCCTAAGGCCCGTGGGTTTTGGTTCTGGCCCAAGGGGCCTGGTTTCGTCGGAGAAGACAGGAAGACGCCGGAGCTTCTACAGCTCCGGCCAACTACCAACGGGAGCCTAGTGCTCCGATCTAAACATCAAAACGAAGTACGAAGAAGGGGGAACTAGATTATACCTTCAATTTTGGCGAGGGGCGACCGGAGAGGGTCGGAAACAGCCTCGAGGCTCACGGGGTTCGCCGGAATCAATGGGTGTGTACACCCGTTCGTCGATCGCTACTAAAACCTTCGAAAAACACACTAATTACTTCTAGTTTCTAACCCCAAACACAGAAAGAAGCAAAAGGAAGGGCGATCGGCTTACCTCGCCGAAAAATTACGAAAACCCCGTAGTGGGTTTTTCTGGGTTTCTTCGTTCTTCACGATACCACGAGAGAGGGAGAGAGATGAGAGGCGCGAGGGAGGGGGAGAGAGAGCGAGGGTGCTTGTGTGTCTGTGGTGAGGTCGAGCGAGGGAGAGGGAGAGTGAGGGTTACGGGAGAGGGGGGTGAGAGTGCAGAGAGAGAGATTCGAGAGAGCGAGAGAGGACAGAGAGGAGAGGGACAGAAATGAGAGAGAGGGCTCGGGGACCAAACCGGGTGGGCCCATTGGGCTCACCATTTAAGAACAAAAACAAATTTTAAATTAAAAGGAGGGGTAGGGACTAAATTGAAAGGTTTGTAAAACCTTGGGGATTTAAAATTGTATAATTGAAAAGGGTTTTGGGGGTAAATTTATAGGATTAATATAAATTCGAGGGGCGGGCGTGTCAATTCTACCCTCCTTACAAAAAAATTTCGACCCCGAAATTTAAATCACTAGTAAGTTAAAATACTCGAAAATAATATGAAGAATATAGGTATATAATGAGAAATCAAATTAGAGGGGGTGCATCAAAGAGAATATGTCACACCGTCGCGAGCGGTTCACAAAATCCTCTATCATGCCTCCAATCTCTTACTTTCTTCCTCATCAGTGAAAAATAGAGACATAATTTATAAAGATATAAAATTTAAACATATATTAACATAGGGTCAAAAGTAAATACGTAAAATACGTTAAGGCCAAAATAGATACGTACTAACATATAGGTCGAAAACTTAAGCTGAAATCAAAACCGAAAACGAAAATACTTTCCCCCAAAACATTTGTAACATGAAGTAAATAACTAACGTAAAAAGAGTTAAAATACTTGCATTGAAAATTCAAAACTGAAAACGAAAATGGGTCTGGACCAAGCGTACGTAACGACACGTACCTCGAGAATAGATTTATTTTTGAGTCAAGTCCTAGCGATAGCGGAATCTATAACGGCTACTATAAACGAGTCTACCTACTCACTTGCTTAACAACCCAACGAACAAGTTATCGATACAACAGTCGGCCGCCCGTGATATCAACCACTCATTCGTTGTCCTGGTAAGTAAGCAATAATTTTCGATGGTGCACGATTGCACACGTTGCGAATTCGTTCCTCTAACTACTAGTCCGTAATACTACTCTGCTAATCAAAGTTGCCTGTAGCAACTCTCATAACGTAACGCAAATAGTGTCGTATTCGACTGAACCGAACAGAAACCGTCGTCGTAAAACTTCATCCCGAACCAAGCGCTCTATCCTCATCAGTTCTTCCAAATGTGACCAACTACTCCAGTGTTTTGCCAACCATGGATCCACTTGAAAGAGTAACTTGGGATTCAAGAGAAGTGGCCACCATGTTGACAGCGAAGTTAAAAGCTCTGGCTAAGTAAACGGCAAAAGAGAAGTCTCATTCTCACGCTAACCACAGTCTGATAGTTGCTGTAATTCCCAATCCTTTTCTCACCGCTAAACACTTCCATTTGACTGATTTAGTGATTCTCTTCCTCTTCTTTTACTTTCTCAGCATCGTTTTGTCTTGCTACCATGTTAGTAATAGACCCAAAAGCTCGAACCAAGCAAGTAGAAAACGAGAATTCATTTTTTTCCAACAAGCAGTATCTCTTGGGAGTTGTTGCAGTGCTCAATTCACCTCTCCATTTTTGCTTAGTTGCAGATTTATAGTCAAACAAGATTAATGTTGGTGGAAAGAAGAAGACCTGTCAGATCAACCTGAAAGCACCATGAAAACACACGCCTTTCGAGAGAAACGAAAAGATCTTCAGATTCCCTTCTTGATCACGCCGGGGCGTCACATCAGAGTGTACTAAATAGATTTGCTAGAAGTGTTTCGATATCCACATTCTTCCAAACAACAAAATCCCGAGGCGAAACAATGGGAAAATGCGTTGAGGCGAATACACATCATTGGAAAGGAAACGATGTGATGCCTATAAATTGTAGTAAGATGGCGACACAATCCGCCGATCATTTATACTACAACTTCCATCCAACTCTTACCAAAGGCAGCTGAAACCTCACAGCCACGTGGGACTCTTTCTGGTAAGTCTGGTAAACTTTTGAGATGATTATGTTCCTAATGTTCCTGACCAAAACGATATGAACTAGGCGTACACTTCCGCCGAATCGATCGATCGTCAATTTCTCACTGATTGAGCGAGAAACCATGTCGAGAAGGCTAAAAGAACGCTCAAGAATTTGAGGGTCAAAACAAGTCCATCAAATCTAGAGTACAAGATATCTGGATTTGAATAACCACTCTGATGCTCGAGTTCACGGCCTAATTTGATCGTTAAGGATTAATAATAATTCAAGATCTGATGTCACACACCTGATAACATCATCGGTCATCAACTTCGTCCGACAACTCGTGAAATGATCTGACGTTTTGAATCTCCTGACAAGCTTATATGATTTCGGTATATTTAGCTTTTCAGCTTTTCTATCCCGAAACGATCTCGCTGTAGTTGTCCGTTTAGGGTCAGATGCCCAAAATGAGATTTGGGTGTGAGTCTTCCTACTGAGGAGTTCCGCAATTACGCTTGCAAAAATCGGGGTAGTACACGATAGTGCAACCGCAGACATTTATGCATTTAGGTAACTAGGGTGCAACATTTCTCACTGTAGAGAGAACATCGCCACATTTTCAACCAGGTAGGTCGTTACCATTTCTAGCTCCAGGATAAGAGAATTCCCATCGTGCCGTTCCAATCGTTAAGAGGCACACACGTGACTCAATCCTATTGCATCAGCGTGCAGTCAACCATTTAATTAATACACCACCGCAGAATTTGGAAAGTGTAAGAACTATGATCATATGAGACAACACTTCGTTGTCAAAATTTTCTTTTCACTGTCAGTGTCGTACCAAAACTGACTAGCTTCTTAGACCAAAAGAAACATGAGTCTAAGCTCAAGATTAGTTAAGAACTGTGTATGAAGTTTAACGAGGCCAAAGATATTTCGAAATTCACCAAACCTTGGGAGAACTATCACAAGGTTCAAAAATTAAACATAATACCTCTGAATTAACAGAATGATAAAGAAAGATACAAGGCAGTCTGTGTATGCATGCAGTGACACGGTTGGCTACCTTAAAGTGATGCTCTTGAGCAAACCAAAGCTCAATGAGTCCAGAGGAGTTCAAAGCAAAGCTCGATCTTCGTACAAGGATGAATATGCTGAAGTCTCAAATCATTACACTGAGAATTACAAGGCTAAACGGTAGGCGGGTAAGAGCACTGATCAATTGGGCTACAAGCAAGAGGCTAAGTTCATCTTTATCGAAAAGCACGTAGAGGCGGAGCTAGGGTTACCACCGAGTACCAATCCCAGGTAAATTCAAGGAGTCTGTTTATCCAAACAAGTCTGGATCTTCATCATCTGAGTTTAACTACGACAACAGCAAGACTCACCACTCCGTTTGGGAATTAGTGAGAATATTGACTGCTACTAAGGGCTTCCCAAGAAAACACTTAATGTAAACGAAGTCAACGCCTGAAGAATTTGGTGTAAAGCTGACGGTCAAAGGTTAATGAATTTGATTTCTTCTTCAGAGTAAGCAAGAAGGTTATCGATAGAACAATCACTGATGATCTGTTCCAAAGATTCACACTAGTTTCCTTCAGCGGTAATGAGTTTGGAAACATTGGTTTGCTCCTACCAATTACCACTTACTAGTCATTGCCTCGACTAGTACTTACTCGATTTCCCTAACACGCACTTTGAAAGTTTCAGGTAATCATCACCAAGGCATGACTGTTCGCCAATCCAGGAAAACACATGTCGCAGAGTGATATCACCGTTTCCGGATTCCTAGTTGGTCTGAACCAACTCGTACTGCCAAGATGTCCGTTTCCTAAGATTTTCAATGTAGAGCCGACTCTGCCCGCAATTCCTAGGGAACGCATGTTGCAGAGTGGCATCGTCATTACAGACCTACAGCTGGTCTTGACCAGACTTCCCTAAACTGAGATTTCTCGTACACGTCGCTTTCAAGAATTGCCGACTCCACTTGCCATTCCCTTGGAAGGCACGCCGCAAAATATCGCCACATGCTGAAAGTCGTCCACCCACCAAACACGTCCAAAATGAGGCCTAATCCCGACACGAGTTTTGATACTTCATCCAGAAGATGATAATTCGAACAGAGAAGGTCTGTGCAACTGTGCCAAATGGCGCCAATTTCAGAAATTACGACATCCAAATGACGTCATAACTGACACGCTACTATGGTGACAGAAGATCCTAAGTATGCTCTGAACAAACCACGCTCTGATACCAATCTGACACGCCCCGGCCCCGAGGTCCTGTAGACCTCGGGAGGGTCACGTGCTGGCCGACACCCGAGGGGTGACGAAAGCCATTTAGAAGGTATAAAAACGAGAAATATGAATTTAAATTGCACATTTAATAAGTGTTTCAGGAACGTGTTCAGAACATACATCTAATTTGAAACATTACAAGAAAGAATATAAAATTGAATACACAGAAGGAGTAGGTCCTACACCGAGAGGACTCGAAGATGCCAAATGCGGAAGTGCTTCGACGCCGGGATTGTATGCCTCGAATCTAAGCCCTGAAGGGGGCGCAAAACAAAGGTGAGTGGACCAATTTGATATACGTATAAGAAAATAGTTATCAAGATACTAACCCCCAAGTTAGAAAACAAAACGTGATATATAGGTAAGTTCTCCTAAACCTACCATACAGTACAGTATCTCAATCACAACTCATAATCATATCTTATCGCACAACATCCCAATTCAGTTTAACTCGTAAGGTAATACCCAAATAACAGCTCATAAGTATAGAGTCATAAACATATCAGAATAATCGCTAGTGAATGTCCAATATAACACTTCAGGCCCCATGCCAGCTCCCCGTCCCTGAGCATACAGTCAGAGGAAACCACACTTCAGGCCCAATGCCAGCTTCCCGTCCCTGTACTCGAAAGTCAGAGGTAACACACTCCAGGCCCTATGCCAGCACCATAACCGTCGCCCGGGATGGACCGGAACCTTATCCCTACATCCCGTAGCGGAAGTGGACCACTAGGTAATATCAGATCAATGCCACATATATTTATTTAGACTCAGCACCATATCACAGTATTCAATACTCAACATCATATCACACTATTCTATACTCAAGCATTTCATTCATATAGTTTCTTAAAATAACATAAGTATTTTAGAAGGGGTCCACTCACAGTACTTAGCCGTCCAGCGCTGCACTGCTAGCGAATCTAGAACAATCCCAAAAGTTGCCCCTAAGCACATAAAGGGTACAACTTAGTCAAACTCCATTCTAACGATTTACTTTGGGAAAACGGACTTCAAAAACGGGTCCAGGACGTCGAAATTAGCCTAGGAAGGGTCCCGGACGGAACCCGAAAAAGTCAACCATAAAAGTCAACGTTGACCGTTGACTGGTCAAAGTCAAAGTCAACGGTCAAGGTCAAAGTCAACCGTTGACCGGGTCAACGGTCAACCGGGTCGGGTCAACGGGTCAGTCAACCCGGGTCGGGTCAACGGGTCAAACGGGTCAGGGTCCACGGGTTAAGGTCAACGGGTCAAACGGGTCAGTGGGTTTGGGTTGGATCCGGGTTTGGGTTTGGGTTAAAGGGGTTTGGGCTTGGGTTTTAACCCAATAGGGTTTTGGGTTTCAAAGGCCACGGCCCAAAGGCCCTGGTTTGAATACAGGCCCAAGGCCTCAAAGGCCTAGGGTTTGGGTTTGGTTAAACGGGCCAAAGGCCCTAGGTTTCTCAAAGGCCCGAGGCCTTAATTAATTTTAAGAACCCACAATAAAAACGATACGGGCCAGGGAACCGGGTCCGAAGGGAATGGGCCTAGTGCCCATCTAATAAAAGTGGCCCAAAGGCCCTAATTTCATAAAACAGAAACTAAAATATAAATAAATATATATATATATACGGGCTGGGTTTTGCAAACGGGCCTAAGGCCCGTGGGTTTTGGTTCTGGCCCAAGGGGCCTGGTTTCGTCGGAGAAGACAGGAAGACGCCGGAGCTTCTACAGCTCCGGCCAGCTACCAACGGGAGCCTAGTGCTCCGATCTAAACATCAAAACGAAGTACGAAGAAGGGGGAACTAGATTATACCTTCAATTTTGGCGAGGGGCGACCGGAGAGGGTCGGAAACAGCCTCGAGGCTCACGGGGTTCGCCGGAATCAATGGGTGTGTACACCCGTTCGTCGATCGCTACTAAAACCTTCGAAAAACACACTAATTACTTCTAGTTTCTAACCCCAAACACAGAAAGAAGCAAAAGGAAGGGCGATCGGCTTACCTCGCCGAAAAATTACGAAAACCCCGTAGTGGGTTTTTCTGGGTTTCTTCGTTCTTCACGATACCACGAGAGAGGGAGAGAGATGAGAGGCGCGAGGGAGGGGGAGAGAGGGCGAGGGTGCTTGTGTGTCTGTGGTGAGGTCGAGCGAGGGAGAGGGAGAGTGAGGGTTACGGGAGAGGGGGGTGAGAGTGCAGAGAGAGAGATTCGAGAGAGCGAGAGAGGACAGAGAGGAGAGGGACAGAAATGAGAGAGAGGGCTCGGGGACCAAACCGGGTGGGCCCATTGGGCTCACCATTTAAGAACAAAAACAAATTTTAAATTAAAAGGAGGGGTAGGGACTAAATTGAAAGGTTTGTAAAACCTTGGGGATTTAAAATTGTATAATTGAAAAGGGTTTTGGGGGTAAATTTATAGGATTAATATAAATTCGAGGGGCGGGCGTGTCATTTTGTCTCATTACTTGATCTCTGAATATTTGTTTTTTGCGATTTTTGGCGTATGCGATCTTAAAACATATACGAACAATTTTGATGGTTGGATCGTTGAAATTAGTTTTGTAGAATACGTATCTCATCAAAATGATAGATTCACTAACACAGAGTTTATTTATACTTTCATTAAGTATAACATAAGATTTTGTGGTATCCACTAGTGTAAATATTTTAAATTGAAGATCGAATTATTCATTGTATTCATATAGGGTCGAGGAGGGTAGCTGTAAAAAAATCATCAAAATTGGAGTTAAAATAACCATTAAACCGTGATTTTTCGTTGATAACCGTCGAAAATTTTTGTCCCGTTACTTGATCTCTGAATGTTTGTTTTTTGTAATTTTTGGCGTATGTAATCTTGAAGTGTATACAAATATTTTTGAAAGTTGGATCGTTGAAACTAGTTTCGTATAATGTGTATCCCATCAAAACAATAGATTCACTAACACTTAAGAGTTCATTCATACTTTCATTAAATATAACATAAGATTTTTTGGTATCCACTAGTGTAAATATTTTAAATTGAAGATCGAGTTCATTCATTGTATTCGTATAAGGTCAAGGAGTGTAGCTGTAAAAAATCATCAAAATCAGAGTTAAAATAACCATTAAATCGTGATTTTTTTGTGTATAACCGTCAAAAAGTTTTGTCCTGTTACTTGATCTTTGAATGTTTGTTTTTTTTAAATTTTGGTGTATGCGATCTCGAAGTATATACAAACATATTTGATGGTTGGATGGTTGAAACTAATTTTGTAGAATGCGTATTCCATCAAAACAATAGATTCACTAACACTTAAGAGTTTATTCATACTTTCATTAAGTATACATAAGATTTTGTGGTATCCACTGGTGTAAATATTTTAAATTGAAGATCGAGTTCATTCATTGTATTTATATAGGGTCAAGGAGTGTAGCTGTAAAAAAATCATCAAAATCGGAGTTAAAATAACCGTTAAATCATGATTTTTCGTTGATAACCGTCAAAAAGTTTTGTCCCGTTACTTGATCTCTGAATGTTTTTTTTTTAATTTTTGGCATATGCAATCTCGAAGTATATACAAATATATTTGACGGTTGGATCATTGAAACAAGTTTCGTAGAATGTGTATCCCATCAAAACAATAGATTCACTAACACTTAAGAGTTTATTCATACTTTCATTAAGTATACATAAGATTTTGTGGTATCCACTAGTGTAAATATTTTAAATTGAAGATCAAATTCATTCATTATATTCATATAGGGTCAATGAGTGTAGCTATAAAAAAAAATCATCAAAATCAGAGTTAAAATAAACATTAAATCATGATTTTTCGTTGATAACCGTCGAAAAGTTTTGTTCCGTTACTTGATCTTTGAATGTTTGTTTTTTTATAATTTTTAGCATATGTGTTCCTGAAGTATATACAAATATGTTTGACGGTTGGATCGTTGAAACTAATTTCGTAGAATGCGTATCCCATCAAAATAATAGATTCACTAACACTTAAGAGATTATTCATACTTTCATTAAATATAACATAAGATTTTGTAGTATTCACTAGTGTAAATATTTTAAATTGAAGATCAAGTTCATTCACTGTCTACTTCCAGTCGTCTGCCTACTTTATGTCGCTTAAAAGCGACATTAGTATTTGAAAATATTAAAATGTATTCTTACGTCACTTTAAAAGCGACATCAGTATTTAAAAACATTAAAAATTATGCTTATGTCGGTTTAAAAGCGACACTAGTATTTAAAAATATTAAAATGTATTCTTACGTCGCTTTAAAAGCGACATCAGTATTTAAAAACATTAAAAATTATGCTTACGTCGGTTTAAAAGCGACACCAGTATTTAAAAACATTAAAAATTATGCTTACGTCGCTTATAAGCGACAGTAAAACTGACGTCATATTCAATTAGTGTCGCAACTGTCTAATCCACCACTATATTAGATTAAACCGACACCACACACTGACACTATAAAAACCTTTTGTAGTAGTGTACTCATGGCGATAGTTAAGTAGACTCACCAGGTCAGAGTATTGGATAACTTGAATAGGTTTGGGTTATTATTTTTATTATGGTCATGTGAATTCAGATCATCAAATACTCTTAGCATTCATGCTATGCACGGAAATGGAAGAAATTCATGTTTTGTTACGATTTAAGAAGCCAAGCCCTTGGAAGTTTGTTATTGTTATCTTTCCTTTTATTTACGTGGTGTATGTTTTAGGTGAGGGTTTTACAAGATCTAAGGAATTGATGTTAAAATATGAAGGAATGGACCACAAAATATAGCATAGAGATGATTAGGAAAACCCTCTATGAGCATTATTCAAATTAAAAATGTGATATGATTGTTGATGATTGGATTATTATTTAAATATTGATTAACATGCTTATTTTATATTAGTGTCATATCACATAATCAAATGTATTTGTAGACATTGAAATTTCGGTAAAAAAAATGTTGAACGATGGTCAAAGTTTCAACGCTCATGTATTACATAAATTTTACACGTAGGGTGTGATTCGACCGAAATTGAAATGAGTCAGAAAAGTCGTCATATAGAACACGTGTCAACACCTGGCAGAGACGACTTATTTCATTTGGAATATTATATTCAAAATTAGGCCTTGGAAATTCTATAAATAGGAAGCCATTTCATTCATTTTCATTCACCAATTCACAAATACATTTCTCTACTCCCAAATTGGAAGAGAATTCTCTTGAAGTTCGTTCTTCGTTCTTCGTTCATCATTCTTCGAGATCAAGCCCCAACGGCCCTTGAAGAAACGCTCATCCACCTTCGAGATCAAGGCCAACGACCCTTGAAGAAACTTTGCCAAAACCTTTGAAGAATCAATAAACACTTTGGTCACGTGCCGATTCTTCATCCAAGATCAAGCCCCGACGGCCCTTAGATCAACACAACTATTCTTCAAGATCAAGCCTAAAAGCCCTTGAAGAATCCATTCATCGTTCATCCGTTCATCCACCTTCAAGATCAAGCCCCAAAGGCCATTGAAGATCTGTTCATCCGTTTTTCAAGATCAAGCCCCGACGGCCCTTGGATCCACACATCCGTTCTTCAAGAATCAAGCCCAAAAACCCCTTGAAGTTCATCCATCGTTCATCGTTCATCGTTCTTCGTTCTTCGTTCTTCGTTCGTCGTTCATCCATATTCAAGAACAAGCGAAAAAGCCCTCTTGAAGATCCGTTCGTCATTCAACGTTAATCCAACTTCAGGATCAAGCCCCAACGGCCCCTAAAGATCCATTCATCCAACTTCAAGATCAAGCCCAAAAGGCCCCTGAAGAAACGTTCATCCGCTAAACTTTAAGATCAAGCCTAACGGCCCTTGAAGAAACTTCCCCCTGTTCAATAAAGATCAAAGCCTCGACAGCCCTTGGATCAAGCCCACAAATCAAAGTCTTACGAATATCAAATCAGAGGAACAAATAGAGATTGTAACCCAAAATCATCAAATACAAATATTATTTTGTACACGTGTTCTTGTTGTTTTCAGGAAATTTTCGTGTTTACAAATTTGGCACGCCCAGTGGGACAATCTCTACCTCTCATCTTTTTCTCCGTTCAAGAGATCCAAAACACACTTCAAGCACAAATGGCTTCAAACAATGAACAAGTCATCGGCACCACTTCCATCGAAGAACAACTGATTCAAATGAAGGAGATGTTTGCAATGATGACGAAGACCCTTGAAGAAAAAAACTTGAAGATTGCTATGCTCTTGAGGAAATTGGGGGCACGGCATGATGAAGGATCTGGCTCTGACTTCAAGAAAGGTGGCGACAAAGAAGAAGAGCCTCCGGTGGAGAAGGTTGAAGAAAAGCCAGAACCAGACCAAGCAGCGACGCTCATGGGATCTTTCTCCATCAAGCAGTTGCAGGAGATGATCGCCAACACCGTCAAGGCGCAGTACCAAGGAAACTCAAATACCTCCGGGTTGTACTCAAAGCCTTACTCCAAGAAGATTGATGCCCTGAAGATGCCAATGGGCTATCAACCACCTAAATTCATGCAGTTCGATGGAATGGGGGATCCGAAACAGCACGTCGCCCATTTCGTTGAAACTTGCAACAACGCGGGCACTGAAGGGGACTACCTTGTCAAGCAGTTCGTGCACTCGCTGAAAGGTAACGTCTTTGATTGGTACACCTATCTCGAGCCCGAATCCATTGACAGCTGGGAGCAATTGGAGCGAGAATTCCTCAACCACTTCTACAGCACCCGCCGCACAGTCAGCATGTTGGAGCTGACAAGCACAAAACAGTGGATGAACGATCCAGTTGTTGACTATATCAACCGATGGCGCACTCTTAGCCTCGACTGCAAAGATAGACTCTTGGAGCGCTCTTCGATCGAGATGTGCATCCAAAGCATGCAATGAGGATTGCACTACATCCTTCAAGGCCTAAAACCGCGGACCTTCGAAGAGCTAGTAACCCGCGCCCATGACATGGAGTTGAGCATCGCCAACCATGGGAAAAAGGAGCCAACCACCAACTTCAAAGATAAAGTGTTTGCTCCAAAGGTGGACGAGACTGGGAAGAAACCTGCCAAAGAAGCTTTTGCCGTCAACACTGCCCCCATCAAAATCTCATATGCGCCCGTCAAATTCTTGTCCAAGTACACAACGAGGGAGAAGGTGATTGATTTACCCGAATGCCGATGGCCGGAAGAAATAAATCGCACCGACAACCCAAGGTACTGCAAGTACCACCATTTCGTCAATCATCCAACGGGAAAATGCTTCATGCTGAAAGATCTCATCATGAGGCTGGCCCAGTAAGGGATCATTGAGCTAGATCTCGACGATGTGGTAAAGTCAAATTATACCACCGTCACTTCCGGCACATTTGATTCGAAGTCTTCATCGCCACCGCTGGGGGCATACTCTGAATCAAGTGAAACTGAAGGATGGATTCATGTCGCTCCAAAGAAAAGGTGCATGAAGCCTATGTTTCCACCACAAGTTCGCCAACCGAAAATGGGGCAAATCATCTTTTTTCTAACCTTCAAAGCAACGAAAAAGTGTTGAAGATGAGGAAATTTTGACACAAAGATCGTCCATGCGCAAACTCTTCTTCCTCGAAAATTTATTCAATTACTCGGTCAAGGCTCCTTGCTATGAAGATTGTGAGGAACGCTTCTCCAAAATGGTTTGACAAATCCGCGCCTGCTCCTTATTCGCACGAGCCTAAACTGCATGAACGGATACTCTTTGTCTGCAAGAGTTAAAACTGCAAACGGCACCAAAAGAAAATACAAAAAAAAAATATATGCATGTATTTTGAACTACGTTTTGACTTCATCCCTTTCGTTGGAAGGGTACGTAGGCATTTCAAATATTCAAATGTTTGAGTTCAGTCACATCAAAATAATATATATATATATATATATATATATATATATATATTTTATTAATGAAAGTCAATTTCATTACAAAAAAAAATACATATATTGTTTACAAAAAAAAAAACATATATATATATATATGTGTGCATGTGTCCAAACAGCAACAAGGATTCAAGCCACAAGCTACGGGCCCAAATCCAGTAAGGAAAAGACTCATCAGTGGCCCAAATCCAGGCTCAGGCCCGACTCAAGCCAAAGCAAGCCCATCCATCTCCAAAGTCCAGGACTCCGCCTGGGCCATAGCCCGCACCAGCATCAGATATCCCCACAACAGCCCACACGGTTTTGAGTTCTTTATGGGGCTTTTTGAAGATGAGCCCATTTGTGCTTGTACAGTCTCGGCCTCTGGAAATGTTGGTGCTTTATCAGTATACAGCTATCAACATCGCACCCACCATTGTTGCATGCCCTGTGATCCTAACTTCGCACCACTGCCGCCAAAAAGTTCTCCGCTTTTGGTCCGCAGAGCACCGGCATTCATATATGGGCAATGAAGAGTCAGGACCTGGCGCTACCCGCGAGAATAGAGCATCACCACCGTCCGCCACCGGAGTAAATTATACAAGCACACAACTCTAACCCTCCTCATCTTCTTCGATGCCATGAAAGCTGAACAGGTACAAGCTTCACGAACCTGCTTCCACATCCAAGTAACCGCAATTCAAACCTATCTTACAATGATCAAATTCCCACTGAGCAATCAAAACCGGTTCCACTTTGGGTCGAAGCTGCCTTAGCTACTGATTTCAGCATTAAAATAATGAAACTCCATCGGCTCTGCAGGAAAAGTCTGTCGAAACGACGATGCACATCTGCCAAATCTCATCTCAAAGATTTCTCCTTCTTCACCGCAGTCCACTGCTGGCGTTGAAACATGGACAAAGGGTCATGGAATGAAAAAAATAGTTGAGCTCACAGTAAGCCTGCAATTCGAAATACAAATGTGGTTTCTGCAGTTTGTCGAGAAGGCACTGGATACTGGTTTTCGAGTGTTGGAGAGTGCGCTGCAAATGGTGGTAAATTGCCTATCGACTGTGGCTCCATTGCAGCTGTTCTATCGCAGTTGAAGCGAGTGAATGAGTGGCTGGATCGAGTTGTCTCGAAAAGGAATGAACTGAGTGGGAAGGCTAATAGGCTGAAGAGGAAGATCTACGGCTTTGTTATTCAACATGTTGGGACGACATTCGATAAACCTACTTTCTCAATAAGGAGCCAACGGTGGCAGAATGAAGTCCATGTCACCTGCACCTGCAAATCACGAACAGGCATGAACCTCCAGCTACTTGATGACAAGAAGCGACACCAGGCAGCTGATCGAAATCTGGGAAGAAGTTGAGAAACAACTCCGACGAGACGCTCTTCCGTTGAAACCAGTGGATGGTGCGACGACGTCTGATAGTGTGAGTGGAATGCTGATTTCGGCATTGTTGATTGGTCAGCGGATGAACAAAGAAAACAGACCGTGAGATGAAAGCTTACTGCCTTGCATTTGACGATGAACTTGGTAATACTCCAATTGCCGATGTTAAATCACTCACTCACTATGGTGAACCTTACAACAGCAACAACTTCGAGGAAACCCGATACCTGTTCCCCATTTTCACCGAGAGCAGCAGCTCAGTCGGGTCGTATTTCATCCTTGCCGCGATTCCACCAAAGCACACGAACAAAGCCAAGCGATCACCGTCATCCTCTCGAAGCTCTCCGTCCATGCACGCATCTCTCTACCTGAAGCTATGCCCACTGCTTCAAATCAACAGCAATGCATCTCCTCTGGCCTCGCCTTCTTCCATCGCCACATTCATGCTCCTTCTGCCCACCATCACCACTGCACACCCAGCTGCAAACCCAGCTCCAAGCACCAGGCTTCTCGGCCTCCTCCTCCTTCGTCTTCTCTCGGGCTCAACTCGGTCTTTCAACCACAAATCCAGGCTGAGGAAATAGCGAATATAAAGAAAAATAATAATAATAAAATAAAAGGATGGTGGAATAGTGGTACATCACCACCACGTGAAAAGAAAAAAAATGATGAAAGTAGCTGGAGATGCATGGCACCATTTCGGAAAAAAAAAAGGAAAAAAGAAGGGAGGTGTGAAATGATTCATCACCGAAAGCATGCAAAAAAAAAAGGGCATTTAAAAAAAAATTAAAAAATAAAAAAAATAAAGAAAAAATAAAAAAAAAAGTTATAATGCGGTATGTGTTTATATATATATATATATATGTGTGTGTGTGTGTGGCATTCGAAAAAAAAAGTCATTGAGAGACATGAAGCCCACTTTATTTCTCTGGAATTTTTTTACATAAACTTACATTATACATGTTAAAAAAAATTCAAATTCAAATTACAGGATGAACTCTTCAAACACGGTCACGAGAAGCCTCAGCACTCGACGGAGCCACAGAAAGACAAGGCGCTGAAGTTTGATTATCTGGAACCTCAACACTTGGCGAAGCTCTAGACGACGACGACAAAAGATGTCTCTGTAATAAAGCCACAAACATCTAATAGTCATTTTGAATTCGACTTTCAGATTCCTGCAGCTGGTCAAGTTTTCTCTTCATGCTCATCGAGTAACTATTGGCAAGCATATGCAACTCCCTATTTTCATGCTTAAGCCCTCTGATCTCCTGCTTAAGGCTCGCCACCTCAGCCATCAAGGATTCAACCTGGCGAGTACGAGTAAGAAGGTGTTGGCCCATGTTCGACACAGAGCCCGCGCACTGGACGCTAAAGGCCAAGGAGTCCTGCACAGCCAACTCATCGGACTGCTTGGAAAGCACCATGTTGTCTCTGGGGGTGAGAAGATTTCTAGCCACCACAGTGGCTGTTATATCATTCTTCATTACCGAATCCCCAACTGTAAGAGGACTGTTCAGGGATAAAAAGAATGGGTGTCATACGTTGTTCGGAGAAGACATTACAGCCTCTTCCCTGGCATTTAAGTCAAGACGACGGTTAAATGGGCAAGACATATCTGAAGGTTTTGAAGAAAAGAAAAGGTTGGACAAATCAAAATCTCAAAATTACAAAGGAAAACTTTGACAAGTAGCAATTCTCAAGCGTGCTTCGGAAAGCAATTAGTGCCTCCATAAAAGAAGAAGCGACGAGGCTGCCTGCTCAAAAATCGAAGATGCGGCTACTCAGAAATCGAAGAGGCGCTCGTTCAAAAATCGAAGAGGCACCACCTTTTCAAAAAGTCGGGTTTTCTGGATCAATCTGTCAGCACCTTTCACGTGCAATCTTAGCTTTGAAGGAGTCACGGGCCAAAATCAAAGAGGCTCGGCACTATCCTCCAAATTTCAAAAGCTGCTCGTTCAAAGACCGAGGCTTGTCGCCACCATTCACGTGTTGTCTCAGCTTTGCAGAAGTCACGGATGAGTCTAAAAACGCGTGAATCTTACTGTTCTAATTACCCACTGTCGCTGACAAGGGTAAACGAACAGCCTCACTACTGGCTATTGGGAAAAGTCCTATATTTGTCAACATTCATCCTCTACGATAACGCAGACTTGCAAAAATGCCAAGCTCTTCCCTATCTTCAAGAATGCATTTCCAACAAACCCTCTCAAAATACTCAGTATTCCTCATCCCCTGGAATGCCTCAGCAAAAAAACCACACCAGAACAAGAGTACCTCATATCATCAGGGTTGAAAGCAAGAGTATCTCATATCACGCTTTCTCCCTGTCCTTTTCCTTTTCTTTGTTCTCACCTGCAAGATGAGAAGAAAGAACGCAATCAGTCGGAACCTTTGCCTGGTTGCTTACCTTGCATTGCTCTCAAGCACTCATCCTCAGCTGTTGTCAAGGTCACGGATTCCTTCGTCAAATACTTTAGCGCAGTTGATTCGGTGGTGGCTCACCATTCAAATGCAAAGATTGCACACCACTTCTGCTATGCAAAAAGATTGAAGCAGAAGGATCAACGATGAGCTAGCACCGTTGCTAAAGAGCAAAGGTTCGCTGTGCAACGCTGGCAAATCGTCACCACTTCTTAAAAAACAAAAGTATCTCATATCACGCTTTCTCCCTTTCTTTTCTTTATCCTTGTTCTCACCTGCGAGACAAGGAGAAAGAGAGCAATCAGTCGGCATTTGGAATCAACTCTCTGATCCAGAATCGACTACCTGGAAACCCTTCCCTGATTGCTTACCTAGAATTTGCATTCCACTCATGCATCAGTAAGGCAAATATTGCAAGAGAAGATGCCACACATGCATGGGAGAAAACTGGAGAAGATGCCGCTTCTGCAAGGGAAACAGATAAGGCAAGGGAAAATGATACATTAAAACATGTAGAAACAAGCACGATGAAACATGTGTCGGGCCGTCCGCTACTTCTTCAAAAGCAAAAGTATTTCATATCATCAAGATCTGACGTACTCTGGATTTGATGGACTTGTTTTGACCCTCAAATTCTTGAGTCGGCTCGCGAAGATCGCTTGCCATATGAAGCCGCTCATGGTCCGACAACCTTCAAGTCAAGCCACCAACGACCCTTGAAGGAATCACAAGTTCGATTCAAGATCAAGTGTTCACCACCTTTGAATCAACTTCAACTCCAGATAAATGGGTAAGCTTAGAGTTTTGGCAAGTTTAGCAGAAGAAAACCTTCCAGCCCAGTTCAAGAATAAACCTGTGGAAATATACTTCTTTAAAAGCAAAAGTATCTCATATCAACAGAGTCGAAGGCAGAGATATCTCATGGCATGCTTTTCCTTTACCCTTGCTCTTGCCTACGGGACAAGGAGAAATAGGGCGATCGGTCGGCACTTGGAAAGATTGAACAGAGAAACAGATCAACACCTCTACCTCATGCCTGCCTTCCATGCAAAAGAAACAAAGCAGAGAATAATGCCGCATGGGCCGTACAACTGCACATGTTGATTCATCCTCAACTAAACCGAAGATCGCTTGCCATATGAAGCCGCTCGTGGTCCGACAACTTTCAAGATCAAGCCTCAACAGCCCTTGGAGAAATCACAAATCCGATTCAAGATCAAGTGTCCAGCACCCTTGAATCAACCTTCAAGATCAAGCCTCAACGACCCTTGGAGAAATTGCAATCCTGATTCAAGATCAAGTGTCCATCACCCTTGAATCAAAACTCGTTCAAGATGAAGCATGTGGAAAGTCAACAAGCACAAACAAATACACGTGCCGATTCACCCTAGCAAAGTTGAATAGATCCCAGCCCAATCCAAGATCAAGTCTCGACGGCCCTTGGATCGACATCTACATTAAAGGACTTCAAAACGCATCTTCTACACGTGACAAACACATTTATACGACGCGCCTTGAAGTGTGGGCATTTGTAGACATTGAAATTTTGGTAAATAAAATGTTGACCGATGGTCGAATCAGAGGAACAAATAGAGATTGTAACCCAAAATCATCATATACAAATATTATTTTGTATACGTGTTCTTGTTGTTTTCAGGAAATTTTCGTGTTTACAGTATTCTAAAAATTTAGTCTATCTAACATTACTCGAATTAAAATACAGATACTTGCTCTTCTCATTTTTTTCGCATCTCGTTGTAGGGTGTATTCAATTGAGATTTTGAGATACTTTAATAGATTTATAAATCTATGAATTTTGACCAAGTTTAATTGATTTATATAGATGCTTTCTATTTAAAATACTGTACGAAATCTCTTTAATTCCATTGAATTCCTGAACTTTTTAAAATCTTTTAAAATCAATTTCTAATTAACTACACCTAAAATGTTAATATTATTATTATTATTATTATTATTATTATTATTAAAGAGATGGGAAGGGTTCGCAACTACTACAATAATTAAGGAAAGAGGTAGTTTTGAACCCTGGACACATGGTATAAATCTAACACTCTGTGTACTAAGATATTGAACCACATGCTATACACCTCGAATGTTATAATTTTCTTTAAAGTTTCAATTGAATATACCTAAGTTTTCAGAGAATTGCTTGGAATCTTAATCAAATACTCCTAAATTTATAAAAAGAATTAAAATTTCTTAAAACTTCAATTAATACACCCTTGTTGCAATCATATTTAGAATATGAATGTGATTGCGTAAATCTTAGTGTATCTAGGGATATCTTGAAATATTCGCTTTAGTAGTTAATACCCTATTAGAGTTGTAATCCTATAAGAGTAAGGATTTAACTTATCCTACTCCTATAAATAAAGGTACAATGAGGTGATACAACACACACCTCACAATTAAATCTTTCTCTTCTCTCTCTTGCCACTGCCCTCTCTAGTCCTAAATACAGTTCAGTCCAATAGGCCTACAACACATTACCAGCATGCTCTTGCCATAAGCTAAGGAAATGAAGGATCATAGGAGGAGGTTTTTTTCTACAAAATTCAAAAGCTTTTCTTTGTTTTCTGCCAATCAGGTACGCTTAAAATAAAGTAAGATACTTGAAACGCCCACGAAGCATGAAAACATTCCCCATGATGCATGAACCCCCTATATTTATATTTTCCTTCTGATATATTTATTGTATATGTTTCATATATTTGTTAATATATATATATATACACACACATTTCATGCATTACGCAATTATTTTGCAATGTGGAATTTGTGAGTCAAAGCATCTAAATAAATTAGAAGCGATTTATATATGGTTTTTCAAACCCTATATATGTTGATTTTTTTTTGGGGGGGAATTTGATGTGGCATGGCTCGGCTCGCCGTCGTAGGCACCATCACAGACCACTGCAACTAGTTTGCAGCCCAGCCGCATGGAGCAAATATGGGAACGGGGTCGTTGGATGCCTTGGACCACACGACAGCAGCCCCTTGGGCTTTGCTGCTCATGCTAGACAACCCAGGCTTTAGGCCTTATAGAGTGTTCACGAGCCTGAAGCCCCCAGCCCAAAGGTACTAAATATGAAATTGCAAGTTCAATTTTGTTTTATGAACGATTAGTTCATAAAGGAGAGGTTCATGCAAGAACACAGAATGCAATATGCTGATTTAAGTGTAGTGGATTTGAGTTGCTTTGGGAACTCAAGTGTGAGAGCTTCGGGACTAAAAAAAGATGTTTACGGTTCAAAGTAGAAAAATAAATTATTGAATCGTTAATGTCCAAAACTGATCTTCAGGTCAATAATTTTGAATTAATTATCAGATTAATGGACTGTAGGTCACTATTAATTAATTCAATACATGTCTATAGAACCCAAATGTTCTACGATGTATGTCTATGAATTACCGTATGTCTATTATTATGTAATATTGTAACATATTAGTTAGCCACCCAAAGTATTAATAATTAGTTAGTGATTTGAAGAGTCATGGCCAATCTTTATTTAACATATACGTGTGCGTAACATTATTTCAGAGGAAGTTACATACACACGCACACACACGCACATATATATAATGATCAAAACCATATCTTTGTTTGTGATTGTCATGAAACTTCATTTGCGTCATGGGAAATTAAATAGTGTCTAATGTGCAAGTTGTATTATCGAATAACGCGTGGTTCCTTATGTGAATGCCCTGAGATCATATGCATGAAAGAGGTAGCTAGCACAAATATAACCTATATCTATATATTTAGTGTTTAATTTGATTCTAATAGTGATGTGCAAGCAATCGATTTTTTTTAATTAACATGTGGGAAGTTTTTAATGCTTTGAATTGGTCTCGGTTTTTTTCCCTGACCAAATGGCATCAATTTTGGTTGATTATACTTAATTCTATAAAGGGAAATGACTTACGCAAATTCATTTTCTCCTTTTACACAATTATATTCTTTTAGCCTTTAATGCAAAAGTCTGAAATAAATAAGAGTGTCCAAGTAAAAAAAAAAAGTTTATGAAAATCATTTCCCGTTTATAAATTTTGAGAGGGAAGGGATGCTTTCAAAATCACCTCTACCTCCATTTAAGAAACACAAGCAAAGCTTCATTTGCTAGTATCTCTTAACGAAAACTGCTTAATTGACATCCTCAACGCTAAGACTTATTGTAATTACAAGCTGATTGTAGACATTGAAATTTCGGTAAAATAAATGTTGACCAATAATTAAAATTTCAACGCTCACGTGTCACATAAATTTTACATGTAGCGTATGACTCAACTAAAAATCGAAAAGAGTCAGAAAAGCCATCAAACAGGACACGTGTCAACACCTGGCAGAAACGACTTATTTCATCTAATTATTTAAATCCAAAAATCAAGTTTTGGAATTCTATAAATAGGAAGCCATTCTATTCATTTCATTTCACCAATTCACAAATACATTTCTCTACTCCCAAATTGGAAGAGAATTCTCTTGAAGTTCGTTCATCGTTCTTCGTTCATCGTTCTTCGAGATCAAGCCCCAACGACCCTTGAAGAAACGCTCATCCACCTTCGAGATCAAGCCCAACAGCCCTTGAAGAAACTTCGCCAAAACCTTTGAAGAATCAGCAAGCACTTTGGTCACGTGCCGATTCTTCATCCAAGATCAAGCCCCGACGGCCCTTGGATCAATACAACTGTTCTTCAAGATCAAGCCCAAAAGCCTTTGAAGATCCATTCATCGTTCATCCGTTCATCCGCCTTCAAGATCAAGCCCCAAAGGCCCTTGAAGATCCGTTCATCCGTTCTTCAAAATCAAGCCCCGACGGCCCTTGAAGCAACGTTCATCCATCGTTTATCGTTCTTCGTTCGTCGTTCATCCATCTTCAAGAACAAGCCCAAAAGCCCTTGAAGATCCGTTCAACGTTCAACGTTCATCCAACTTCAGGATCAAGCCCCAACGGCCCCTGAAGATCCATTCATCCAACTTCAAGATCAAGCCCAAAAGGCCCCCTGAAGAAACATTCATCCACCAAAACTTCAAGATCAAGCCCAACGGCCCTTGAAGAAACTTCCCCATATTCATCCAAGATCAAAGCCTCGACGGCCCTTGGATCAAGCTCACAAATCAAAGTCTTACGTAGATCAAATCAGAGGAACAAATAGAGATTTTAACCCAAAATCATCAAATACAAATATTATTTTGTATACGTTGTTCTTGTTGTTTTCAGGAAATTTTCGTGTTTACACTGACATATACCAAACTAACTTATTAAAAATATGAAAAATTGTGATTCGTAAAGAGGAATTGCTCCTTGCATATAAAGAGCCAAGTGTTTTCTTTCTTTAACTGTAATTTTCTGTTGCCTTCAACTGGCTGTGCGAGAGAATTTGTTCGCTTCTATTTGGATGGCGAAGATGAAAGCTACAAACATATTAGATGTTGCAATTGAGATATTTTAGGGTAGTGATGCTATCCACAGACCCATTTTTATTTTTCACATACGTTCTCAAGTTTTGGTTGTCGGATCGAATGAATTGAAGAAGATTAATGACAAAAAGTTAACAAAAGTATGGGAAGGTAAGAATGAGCATGTGAATTCACATACATTCTTAAGTTTTGGCTGTCGGATCGAATGAATTAAAGAAGATTAATGACAAAAAATTAACAAAAGTATGGGAAGGTAAGAATGAGCATGTGAATAGCACTATCCTAGGGTATCAGGAAGGCTGAAAGTAGGTTTGGAAATAATAAGAATATGGAAAGGGGGCATTTGCAGAGAAATTAAGGTCAAGCTACGATGCATGGACATGGGGGGAAGCCAGCGTATCCCATATCTGACACGCAGGGATACAGATACGCTGAGGATACGAGTGGATACGCGCCCGATACGTATTGGAGTGAAGGGATACATTGTTTATTGATGAGATATGCGTATCATACTGTCGAGATACGCGTATCATACTTTTCGAATACGTTTCAAACTAAAACAAAGGATAATCAGAAAGAAAAAATCAAATAAATCCGCACAGAATCGTGATTGATTCAAATTAGCTAAATTGAAACGATTGTTGGACTAAAAACCAAAACGGTTTGGGTATAAAATTCGGATTTACCTTAGAAATCAAACTTGTCTTCTGCAACTGATCGTCGTCTCTGTCTATCGTCTCCGTCTGCAACTGCTGGTGAGAGATTTCGTTTTCACTTTGTTAATTTTGAAGCTCAATCTGATTCCCAAGGCCAAGCGCCATCTTTGAAACTAAAAGCCTGCTTTTCTGTTTTCTCGAAGCTAAAAGCTCTTTTGCTTTTACTAGTCTGATTCAATGACTCTGTAGCTTTTGCAGCTTTGCTTTTTGTATATAATATTATTATTGTATTTTGTATATTATAATATATTAATATATTATTGTGCTTTTTGTATATAATCTGTTAGCTTAATATACTATTGTTGATATGTTTGTTAATTTAGGAAAATGAATCACCCTGATAATCATGCGAATGATAATGCTAATGTGGATGAGATTGTTGAAAATTATAATGCTCCGTTGTGGATGTCAAAAATCTCAAAAGAGTGGAAAATGGAAGACGATGTACTGTGTTTCAATGCAACTATTGTCAAAAGATTTTCAGAGGATCCTACTCTAGGGTCAAGTTTCATTTGTTAAAAATGTCTAGAAATGGGATCGTCTCTTGCAATAAGGTTACTGATGAAGCTCTTGCAGAAATGAAAAAGTTAGTTCAAGAATGAGGGACTCTTTCTTTTTATTTTTTAAGTCGTTTGGATGTTCTTTTTAGTTTCTCAAGTTGGAAGACTAATTTAGCTGTTTAGTGGATTATCTTTCTAAATGTTTGAAGTTTATCGAAATAAATTTGAACCTGAATAGTATATTTGAATGCTTATTTTATAATATTTAGATATATTTATTTATTTATATTATTTTTAATTGCCGTATCCTTGCCGTATCGTGTCCTTATTTTTAGAAATTTGACATATCCCTGTGTCGTGTCGTATCGTATCCCCATATCCGTGTCCGTGTACATGCATCATAGGGGTCGAGCTTTATTCTTCTATTTCTTTAATATATTACTTGTTTATTATTTCTTTCCATCATTTTGTTAATGTAGACAGAGGATGATCGAAGGAGAAGATCAGAATTCAAGAACTAGAGAGAGAGAGAGAGAGAGAGAGAGAGAGAGAGAGAGAGAGAGAGAGAGAGAGAGAGAAAGAGAGCAAGATTTTTAGAGAGAGAAGCTGTAAACTTTTGTATTAATCTTTCTTAATCTTCAAGCTATTACAATGATGTATTTATATAGAAGACTAACTCTCTAACTAACTATCTAACTAAGATCTACAATCTTTAGACAGATGGCATGATCCTAGCCACTGTCTATATCCTTACACATTTGTCAACTCGTTTTTCAGTTCTTATTTATTTAAAAAAAAAATTATGAAGACGTTGTCAACTCGATTGTTTGGTGAAGCCTTGAAGGCCTTAATTAACGTTTTTGATAATATAACGTTCATAAAATAACTTTACGATGGCAAGTTCATAGGCCTAAACATAATTATAAAACCAGACATGTCTGGTTTCAATTCAATCCATCTCTAAAGACAAAGGCTTTTCAAAGCTCATCTCAATCTTGCTTCTTCAAGTTCTAATTGCCTTGTTGGCCTTAGACTCAAGCAATGCGCAGAAATTGAAAGTCGGGTTCTACTAAAAAAAATATGCGCCGATTTAGAGGCTATTGTGGCAGGGACTACTCATCAATATATATAGATCACCAACTCTTGCTGCACATATTCTAAGGATGCATTTTCATGATAGTTTTGTTAGGGTAAGTGATATGTCCTTTAGTTGTGTTACTTGTCTCCTAAGTAATCCACTAAGTCCTGCTAATGACACAAGAACTTCTGTTGAAAACTGTTTGAATTATTTTTTTTTTGTTGGCACAACAATTGCTAGTTACCGAATTTTGCAAAGTAACTAATGTAAGACTCATGTTGAGTTGTCAATTATTATGAATCGAATTACTTGAAAGACAAATAACTTGATCTTCAAGATATTTGGCTTTTAACGTGATTGAATATTGGTTAGCAAGAATCATGGAACCATGATATATTTAGTTGACTAATTGAAACCCTAATTAAGTAAGACATATTGTACATGCCTTGGTGGGACAACATTAAGAATAAATGGTGATTTGGTGTATTCCTCTAATTACTATAATAGGCGGAATTGGAGGAACCCTAATCACTATATATTAAGGGTGTCCCTGCTTTCACAATAGACACATTCCATTCCGAGCAAACCCTATTATTGCTGGAACACTTCCGCTTGTTGAAAGTAGAAGACTCCCTTGTCATCCGCAAGAGTCATGTCTTCTGTATTCCAAAGATAAGTAAATTGTAATTGATTTATTGTAATTTTGTTTTATCAAACCCGTGATCCTAATGTCTTGTTGTTGTTCTTCTTATGATTTCAGAAATATCTTACAACTAATTCCCTTAAATTTTAATTTTCAGGGATGTGATGGTTCTGTGCTATTGAATTCCACATCAAAAGTCAAGCTGAGAAAGAAGCAATCCCCAACCAGAGCTTAAGAGGGATGTCATAGATGCAGTAAAATCTGCAGTAGAAGAGAAGTGTCCTGGTGTTGTTTCTTGTGCTGATATCTTGGCCTTGGTAGCTTGTGATGCAGTTAGAATGGTACAAATTAAACTCATTCCACATAAATCAATATTTATTAAATATATTATTAGATTAAGAATGGATGTTTCTTTAAATTAAAAAAGGGACATCGGGTGTAAGGGGATTGTAGTTCTACTGGTCAGTGATATTTTCCTGCACCCGAGATCTTCGATTCCCCATCCCTCACTATCGTTTGTATAAAAAAACAAACGTCAATTCCATATATCTGACTTAAAATGAGTGAATATAATTTTTCCAGGTTCATGGCTCATTTTGGGAGGTTCCGACTGGACGAAGAGATGGAAGAGTGTCATTAGCCTCAGAGGCCAATAGCGGCTTACCTTCTCCTTTTGCTGACTTAACTCAACTCAAAGCGGCATTTGCTGCCAAGGGTTTAAGAACTAAAGATATTAAGTGCTAAAGATAGCGGTTCTGTCAGGTGAATATTATTACGTTAACATGCATGCAAGTTTTATTTCTCTATTTGTTTTTGCTTCATGAAACCCTAATCAACATGATATGATCTCTCTTTTCTTCATTGTTCTTAGGAGGACACACAATCGGCACATCTCACTGCCTGTCCTTCACGAATCGCCTGTATAATTTCACCGGAAAAGGTGACACAGACCCAAAATTGGACAAAAATTACATAGCTCAGCTGAAGACAAAATGCAAGCCAGGGGACACAACTAGCTAGCCTGGTTGAGATGGATCCTGGAAGTTTTAAAACCTTTGATGAAGATTACTACAATCTTGTAGCTAAAAGAAGAGGAGTATTCCAGTCTGACTCGCCTCTTCTTGATGACAATGAGACAAAAGCCTACGTGACAAAGCAAGCCACCACTAATGGATCCACCTTTCTAAACGATTTTGGTGTCTCAATGGTGAATATGGGTAATATTGGAGTCCTCACAGGCAACAACGGTGAAATAAGGAAGCATTGTGCTTTTGTCAACTGAAGGCAATTAACTATCTATACATTGGGAAATGATTTTCACATACTTTTTTTTTCTTTCTGTATTCTCTTTTGATTTCTGCAGTACAAAGGCTAGAATAAAAAAAAAAAAGTGTGTAAGAAGAGAAAAATGGTTTGCGAAAATCACTTCCGGTATACATTTTGATTCAGTTGGTGGTTTGAATTTGCAATTGTAAGTATGAATATTGTTTGCATAATTAGTAATGCATGCATGTGTTGCGTGTTCCAAAAGGGTTAGTCAAAATTGGTTACCACGTCGTGATGAATTTGGACTGCCATGGTGTGGGAGCCTTTCAACAGCATATCCCGTAAATGTTTTATTTTTTTCCGACAAATAAATTATTTAGGTCATTTCATTTTTTTAATATATTTGTGTTTCGAATCAATAAGGCTTGAACATTATTCGATTGAGACGGAATAGTGGTTTGTACGCAACAAAGTGTCGGACACAATTGATGGCTAACTTTCATCGACGTGCTCTGGTTGTGTTGATTATTATATCTTATGGCCCGGCGTCCACCAATTAGACATTGGATAAATATCACAACTCTAACATTTACATATTGATAAAATTAAAAAATAAATAAATAAAATTCACCAACATTTGAGAAGAACATGGATTGCATTTCAAAATTTGAAAAGAGAATGAAACTTGCTGTAATTTCGCTCTGCTGTATAAGTATGCAGTTCAGTCATGAATCGTGACTAAGGCAATAGTAAACTCTCATCTCCATTGCCATCTACAAGAGAAGATTTGCATATGTATTATCACCAGTAATGTATCACCATTTTGTATATATTCATTTATTTGTGTATTTCTATATAAAGCTAGCTAGTGACACATGAGAATATCTCCACCTAAATTATAGAAATAATTAATAAATTAGAGCAATTTTTCCTTCAAAGATACATAATAACCAACCTCTTTGTATGCTTGAAAGTAATAATTGGAGCAAGTATTCTCCCTTAAAAAATACATAATATTGTTGTAGACGTATTTTAGTGAGGGGTGCGGCACATGAGAAAGAGAGAAAAGAGAGTTGGAGAATCTCTATGGGGTAGTTTATTGCCACTTTTTGCCTTTATTTATGGTAAACATAACGGGATTCTTTGCCCTAAACTAAAAGGAATACAAAGTCCAATAACAAAAATCTAGAACATAATCCGAAATACAATCTGTTAAAATTTACACAATCACAATTCTAGTTAAAAAGAACGGCAGCAAGTAGATTAACTTATAACCAACCTTATATGCTCAAAAGTTCCATTACAAAGTAGATGACAGGCTAACACAGATTTATCATGTGGCATCCTCACTTTAATTAGTACTACTTTTTTTTTTAAACTTTAATTTTCATTATGGAAACCCTAAAGCGGATTCTCTTAAATAGGTTTCCAATGAACTGTGTAAAGCTCTATGGGTACATCTTTCCATGATACGAATAAAGAGCTACAGAAATACTAGACTTTACTAATTTGCCTTGTTACTCCGATATATTAATTCTTAGTCCCGAAGCTTAATAGATATATGGACAGGGATTAAAGAAGTGATTTCAGCAATTGCCTGCACCAGCTAACATATATAGCTGAGGAGGCCTTAGGTTCATCAGCTCAACTCGATCGATTGATTCGTTCTTTATCATTCATTGCATAATATATATTTTGCTTTCTTTAACAAGGGAAGCAACGCAGGTGGCAGCAGATAGTCAATTATTGATAATTAACGTGGATAGGTTAGAAGAATGATAAGAATTAAATTGCCAGTATAGGAGCAGGTGAATATACTGCTTAATTTATATGGAAACGTAAGATCAATATCCACCAAATCCACGTTACATGTTTATACATGTAAAGCCGCCACCATTGACTACTAAAATTGGTCCGTACCAAGTTAATTAATCCAGTCTCACATTTATTTGAATATGGCGGTCACATTGTTAAATGATGTTACTAATTGCATATCATATATAACATGAAGTTGAGAAAATTAAAAATTTATGAACTTAAAGAGTATAAATCACTAATAGTAAATAGATACACGTGTAACAATATAAGTAGATTGGTGACACCATGTAGCGGCGTGTGATGGTTAGACCAAAAAATTGATACTCATTCGTCAGGCACATGTACTTAATCACCAATTACCATGAAAAGGACATGAAATTTGGTGGCAATGAGACCGTAAATATCTGTCGTAACACACGCTAGCTTCAAATATAATCCATCACCAAAGTACAAAACATTCCGGATATGGGATTTACTTCACTTGTCTTGTGAGGAACAACCCTAACTGCTCGTCCTAGTTATAATATTAAAGAAATGATATAACAACGCTTCCAAGCACATGTTAGTTGGATAGCTGGACTATTTTTGTCACCTTGCATTTTCTTATTTTGCAGTGGTCCACAAAGCTGAAGTTGGGGCCTTGGGGGAGGCCTATAAATTTCAAACCACAGTTTTGTAATTGCAAATACTTTCAAATACAAGTTGAAGCTCAGTTGCAACGAAAAATGGGGGGGTCAACTCGATTTTCTGGGATTTTGGTTTCATGTCTTCTGGTGATCATAGGCCTCAGTGAGGCTCAGTTGCAACTGGGTTTCTATGCCAAGAACTGCCCGAAAGCAGAGAAGATTGTGAAAGACTACGTCGAGGAGCACATCCACAACGCACCCTCACTTGCAGCTGCTCTCATAAGGTTGCACTTCCATGATTGCTTTGTCAGGGTATGTATCCATCTTCTTCTCTTTACAGACCAACATTCTCTGCAAGTGTATCATTAGGGTTAGAATTGTAATTTGGAACTAATGAATGATTTTTGCTTATTAGGGTTGTGATGCATCTATTCTTCTGAACTCGACTTCAAGTAACCAAGCTGAAAAAGATGCTCCCCCAAATCTAACGCTCAGAGGGTTTGACTTCATCGACAGAATAAAGAGCCGACTTGAAGCTCAATGCCCTGGAATAGTTTCATGCGCCGATGTTATTGCTTTGGCAGCAAGAGATTCTATTGTTGCAACAGTAAGATCTCCAACCAACCATCGAAGTATAAAAACCAAAATAATCAAACGTCCCATTTATTTATTGGATGTCAACTTTGTTTATTTATTTGTTTTCTGGGCATGGTGTGTAGGGAGGTCCAACTTGGAAGGTTCCAACAGGTAGAAGAGATGGGGTGATCGCAAGGAGGGCAGAAGCCTTAGCCAACATTCCACCCCCAACTTCCAACTTCAGCAATCTCCAAAGAATTTTTGCCAACGTGGGTCTCGATTTGAAGGATTTGGTCTTGCTATCTGGTAAAGCTAATTCTTAAACATAATAGTAAATATGCAAATAAAGGAAACGAATCTTCTTGCCAAATAATTTTCTTACCTGTTTGTTTACCAAATTTTTTTTATCTTACCTGTTCTATATGATGATTTAGATTAGAAGCTCACAGTGTATCGTGATAATGTTCTCTTATCAGACCCATGTTGATTATGAATCAAAATTACAAATTATAAACGACATTTAACTTAATCAAAATGTTAATTTACAATCTAACAACGTATACTACAAAAACAACATACAATAACTATTAACATGCACAATAAAATAGATAAAAACATATGTGATACATTTGGCAAGGAAATAATAAAATAGTGCCGGTAATGCTACCATATTAAAGCTAATGTCTAATCACGCCACATGGGTTAATATGCTTTTTTTCTTCTCAGGTGCTCACACAATTGGGGTCTCTCATTGCTCATCATTTTCAAACCGCCTTTACAATTTCACCGGAGTGGGTGACCAGGACCCCGCTTTGAACACCCAATACGCCGCGAATCTCAAGGCCAACAAGTGCAAAACTCCAACTGATAACACCACAATTGTTGAGATGGACCCTGGAAGCGTCAGGACTTTTGACCTAAGCTACTACACACTTTTGCTCAAAAGGCGAGGGCTCTTCCAATCCGATGCTGCTTTGACAACCAGCTCAACAACTTATAATTATATCAACCAGCTGCTCAAAGGTTCACTGCAGAACTTCTACGATGAGTTTGGACAGTCTATGGAGAAAATGGGTCGGGCTAACGTTAAGACTGGATCGGCTGGCGAGATTAGGAAGCAATGTTCAGTTGTGAATAGCTAGAAAATGATAATCTTTGGTTAATTTTCAGTCTCTGTTTTTTGGTGTGATAAAATTGATAATGATTGTAAACTGCGTGTTAGGCTTTTTGATATTATATTGTTTTGTATGAATAAAATTGAGGTCCATTTGGAGTGTTGCTTTCTCATAGTCAACTTTGTCTTCGTGTAATATTAAATCATTAGAGGAGGGATACTCGGGAGAAAAAATTGTTTGGAAAATATAAAGAAATTATTAGAGATTTTATATTATTTGATTTATGGGATGTATTCAATTAGGAATTTGAGAGACTTTAATAGAATTATAAATTCATGATCGTTATGGAGTTTAATTGATTTATAGAGATTCCATATAAAATTTTGATTCCATTCCTCCGAAATCTTATGGGGAGAGGTGAGATTTGTGAATGATTAAAATGCACTATGAAATATCTCCAATTCCCTCTAATTGCTCAACTTTTTCAAAATTTTAAAATCAATTTCTAATTAAATACACTGGAATGTTATAAACTTCTTTAAAATTCTAATTGAATACACCCGGATTTATAAGGATTTTAATAAACTATCTTAAAATCCTGATTGGATACACCTTAAATTTCAGAGAATCAATTAAAATCCTGATTCAATACCCCTAGATTCATTAAAAGAATTAAAATCCCTCAAAATTCCAATTGAATACATCCCCCTTAATTAGGGATTTGATATGATTTGATTTGTTTTAGGTTTCTTTGTCTTGATCTCTCCATGAGTGAGGGAGATTCTCTCTGAGAGTGAATTTTTTCACTAAGTGAGTGAGAACAGCAACAAAGCTAGATCTTCTTTAGACGCCGGCACTAATTTTGATTCAGGTCTGTGCTAGCCCTTACTTCATCATCTCTGCTTCCTGTTTCTTTCTTCTTCTTTTTTCTTTTTTTTTTGTTGATTTTCCCTGATTTCCTTCATTTTTTTCCTTAGCCTTTCCACTCCAACTATCACTGGTCTTCTTGTCCTAAATCTATTCATCCACCCATCCATCTACATGTCCTTCATTTGGCTTCCACCAATCCCATCTCTTTTTCGATCTGCAATCTCTATTGACTGCGAACTATTGCGGTCCTTAATTGGGAATGTGCGTAGAGTTTCGATGTTCGCACCAACTCAAGTGGCCACACCACTTTCTTTTCTTTGTCTGTTTTTTCTCGCAGTATTGCTTGTGGTAATTCCACAGGCTTCTTTAATTTCTCTTACTTGGTGATTGCAATCGGCGAAATATTATCTAACGAAAGACGAAGTCTATTAACCTTCCATATATAAGGTACTGGTTCATGGCAATAGTTGGTGGTGGCGATTCGTAATCATTGTGGGGTGTCGTATTGGCGCTTTCAGCAGTAGCTTAGAAGGAAGCAAATACGGTTTGCTCGTCTGTTTTCTCTATTTTGGGCCCAAAACAAAGTTTTGGGCTTTTGGTTACTCTAGAGGTCCATTCTTTTGATTTTGTGAATATTATATTTGGGCCTCTATTTTGTAATTATGTTGTGCTTAGCTAATAAAGTAACCATTAACAAACAAACAAAAAAGGAAAGGGTTTTTTTGTTTTGCGGACAAAGGATTATTTTGATTTATTTCCTTGTATTGTTCATTTGTAATCTTATAATTACCTCCTTTGACCAACTCAAATGGTTGGAGTTAATACATAAATTTTTAGCCTAAAAATTTATGTTCTAACCCAAAAACAACTTTTCTCCGCTAATGGTTTTGACATAAAATTTTAGCCCCAAAATTTATTTCTTCATATTGCTCCTATATATATATATATATATATATTGTGACCTATTTTATCTGACAAGGTTAAAGGGGGGCGGTGGCAAAGGGTGTACAGAGAGATGTGTTTGTAAAATTGTAGGGGACTATGTGTGTGTTGTTATCCCTCCTACATTGTGCCTTTATTTATAGTAAAAGAGGAGAGGAGATATTCCTTTTTACCCAAGGAATATAAGATACAATAGGAAAGGATAACTAGAATCAAATCTAATCTAGGATTTAAGCAATCACACCTAAACTAGAAATGTTTACAACACTCCCCCTTGAGTGTGTAAATACTCAAGGTAGATTTAGCATCATGCAGAAGTTGAGGAAGTTAACTCGTCAGCACTGATTCCAAGGAACAACGTTTATTTTCAATAAGGTAGAAACTTGCATAAGTAAATAAGTAAGCCTCACTAAAAAAAACCCCTAAGGCTATGGCAAAAACCCAAGTAGGGACAAAATCCATAGTCTAAGGAAAAATGCGTGAGAAATGCAAAGTCAAAAGAAACATCTATAGGACGTCATCAGGGATATGACCAACCCAAGGTAGGTGCCTCGTTAAAACCTAGTTAGGTAGCAAAAACCCAGTAGGAAAATGCTCCTAATCGTAGGGAAAAAGAGTACATTAAGGTCAAGCAAGTATCTTCAGAATACTCCCCTGTGTTTGACACAATTCCAAAGAGAAATAGTAATGTTACAACTCAGAAAGTTTACGCATACCAATTTTATGAACAAGCTTCTGAAATGTCGTCTTCGGCAGTGATTTGGTAAAGAGGTCGACTAGATTGTCTTGTGAACGGATTTGCGTGACTTCAATCTTTTGATGCTCTTGTTGTTGATGTGAAAAGAAGAGTTTTGACGCAATGTGCTTGTGTTATCTCTTTTGATGTAACCCTTCTTAAGCTGTTCAATGCATGCTGCATTGTCTTCAAAAATCATCATTGGGATAAAGATTGCAGGAGTTTCGAATATGGCCCACTATTGATCTCAACCAAAAGCATTCCCGAGTTGCTTCATGTAAGGCAAGAATCTCAACATGGTTAGACGAAGTGGCAACTAAGGTCTGTTTAGTTGACCTCCAAGAGATTGCGGTGCCTATAACGGTGAAGACATAACATGTTTGAGAACGCGTCTTGTGCGAATCAGACAAGTATCCTGCGTCGGCATAACCAACAAGGCGAGAATCAACTCGAGAAGCATAAGGTGTGGCATCATTCAAGGATTCGTAGGGATAGAATAAGCCCAAATCCGTAGTACCCTTAAGGTAATGGAAGATGTCTTTCACGTCAATCTAGTGTCTGCGTGTAGGTGCATTACTGTATCTTGCCAAAAGATTAACAGCGAAAGAGATGTCGAGTCTAGTGCATTGAGCTAAGTACAATAAAGCGCCTATGGTACTTAGATAAGGAACTTCAGGCTCCAAAATCTCTTCATCATCCTCCTTCGAACGGAAAGGATCTCGTTTTACATCTAGCGGACGAATGACCGTAGGAGTACTCGAAGGCTTCGCTTTATCCTTTTATCCTTATTAAAGCGGCGCAACACCTTCTGGGTGTAGTTCGATTAATGTACTAGGATTCCATCTGAACAATGCTCTATCTCGAGACCGAGACAGTATCGAGGCTTACCTAAATCTTTCATCTCAAATTCCGACTTCAGGTGCACGACAGTTATCGCGAGCTCTTCAGGAATTCCGATGAGATTCATGTCTTCGACATATATTGCAACAATCGCAAATTCGAAATGTGACTTCTTAATGAACACACAAGGGTATATTTCGTTGTTCACATATCCCTAACTAGTTAAATACTCACTCAGACTGTTATACCACATTCTTCCCGATTGTTTCAAACTGTCGAGTGAACGCCTCAGTTGAATTGAGAGCGTGTTCTGGGGTTTGGAAATATTTGAACCAATCAATGTAAGTCCTTCGGGAACTTTCATATAAATTTCTGTATCAAAATCCCCATAGAGATACGCAGTTACTACGTCCATCAGCTGCATACTCAGTTTTTCAGAAACTACCAAACTTATAAGGTAGCGAAAAGTAATAACATCCATAACGGGTGAATAAGTTTCGTCACAGTCAATCTCGGGGCTTTGTGAGAAGCCTTATGCAACAAGACGAGCTTTGTAACGTACAATCTCGTTCTTCTTATTACGTTTTCAAACGAAAACCCACTTGTAGCCAACGGGCTTCACATGTAGATTAGTAGGAGCTAAAGGTCCAAACACCGTACGTTTCATAAGCGAATCGAGTTCGACTTGGATTGCTTGTTTCCTGTTTAACCAATCAATTCTACGTCGACATTCATCAACGGAAAGCGATTCAATGCCATCGCTTAACATGATCTCAGTAGCTACTACAAATGTTAATGCATCGTCGACAATCATCTCATTTCTACACCACACGTCATCTAAGCTAGGATAATAGACCAAAATCTCACGATTCTCAGGAGGATGATTCGTCTCTTCAAGGACATTTTCGTAATCTAGAATTTCCTCATGAGTTGGATAGAATGAGTAAGCGATAGTCGGATTCACAGTAGGCTCTTCAGGATCTTGTGTCGTGGATTTCCTCTTCCGGGGGTGTCAATCCTTTAAACTAAGGGGGCTGCCACACTTTTGTGTAGGGGCAGATGATTGGCTAGCCGCTAATGTACGTGGATCACCAAGATTGGCGTTTCGGGCTTCCAAGAGGGTAGTTCGTCGTACATTTGGTACATCTATCTTTACAGGCCTATTCGCAGCTAGAATGTGTGATCATATCACTCGCGCTAGATCAGTGAAAGCATCTGGCATGCTCTGAGATATGCTCTGAAGATCTAATATGCGATGCACTTCAGTTTCAGACTGAGCAATGCGGGAATCTAAATTAGACAAAGTGGAACTCGTCCATGATAATTCATATCGTTCATTAGGAACGTTGACGTTCTTATCTCCCCCTAACAACGGGAATACTGTCTCGTAGAAGTGACAATCCACAAAACGAGCGGCAAACAAATTTCTTGTCAAAGGTTCTAAGTAACGAATAATTGAAGGAGAATCATATCCGACATAGACTTTCATCCTTCGCTGAGGCTCCATTTTTGTATTTAAGGGCGGCGAGATCGGCACATATACCGCACAACCAAAAACGCGCAAATGCAATATGTCAGGTTCGTATCCGATAACCAACTGAAGGGCACTAAATGGTTGTGTCGCAACAGGCCTCAGGCGGACGAACTTTGCTGCGTGCAATATTGTATGGCCCCAAGCAACGATCGGGAGCTTGGTACGTATAACCAACGATCGAGTAAGCATTTGTAAGCACTTAATGAAAGCCTCTTCCAGGCCGTTCTGGGTGTGAACGTGGGGTAGTGGATGTTCAACTTCAACCCCAACTGAAATGCAATAGTCATCAAAAATTTTAGATGTGAATTCTCTAGCATTATCTAATTGAATAGATTTGATCGGATAATCAGGGTGGTGAGCCTTGAGCTTGATAACTTGAGCCAACAGTTTGGAGAATGCAGCGTTCCTTGTGGACAACAAGCACACGTGTGACCAACGTGTAGAAGCGTCAACCAAAACCATAAAATATCTAAATGGTCCACAGGGAAGGTGAATTGGTCCACAAATGTCCCCCTGAATCCATTGTAGAAAAAATGGAGGATTTGAACAAATCTTGTCATAAGAAGCCTTAGTAATAAGTTTTCCCATAGAACATGTTTGACATGGGATTCCTTGGATCGAACCTAAACTTCAGGTTAGTGGATGCTCGTATGATGATTTGAGGATACAGGGCATCGCTATTCATCCAGGATGTTCCAAATGATCATGCCAAAATGTAATTTCGTGTGTGGTCCCAGTAGTAAGGCCGGCCACATAGTGGCATTCGATGGGGCTTATGGTCGTAGTATACAGAACACTCAGGATACGTTCAATCTTCTCTAGAATACGCTTCTAGCCATATTCGTAGGAAGTTATGCACATAACTTCAACTCCGTTTTCTACGTGGGTTTCAGCGTGGTAATTTTTATCCTTAATATCCTTAAAACTTAGCAACGTTCTTCCGGAACGTGGAGAATAGAGTGCCTCATCAATGGTCAAGATTGTACCATTGGACAACATTATACATGTCTTACCGTATCCTTCTATCAAGTTGGATGGGCCTGAGAGGGCCGTCAGAAGTGCATTCTTAGGTAAGAAGTTAGTGAAATAGATGCGTTCACGCAAAACGGTGTGCGTGGTTGCACTATCTGCCACATAACTAACTTTCCCACCAGTCATACCTAGAATGAAAAATTAATTTGAATCGGTCACATGCATAAAAGTTCTTAAAACAAATATCAATTCAAAGTAATTTCATTTATTCAAAGATGGTAATTAATTAAAACTTAATATCTAAAAACAAATCACCAATCAATAATCCAAACAGAAAGGAAAATTGTTCAAAAATCAACCAAAAACAAGGGGGTTCAGCCACTTAGTGGAATTTGGCCCCAATTGTCTTATTTCAACTAAAAATAAGTCTATGTCTAAGATTTTAATCTTCCATAAGGGTGGTATCCTTTTGAAAGTCAGAAACCTCCATCTTTGTAGTCTCATAATAGTCCACTTGCATGAAGTTTGATTCAAACTTCTTACGACGATAATGATATTCATTTACAACCTTCTTGGGAGCGCGACAAACACGGTACCAATGGTCCTTTGAACCACAGTGATAGCACATATCTACATCCATGGTTTCAGGTGCTTTACCCTTAATCTTAAAGTTCAAGGCCTTGAGAGTGAGGTTTGAGCGCTTCAGGGCTTTGTTTCCTCCCTTGGATGGGCCTTGACTCTATTGACCTTGGTGGGATGGCTTCTGGCCGCCCTTACCACGTCTTTTTTGGCTTTTGGGTGCTGGTTAGTGCTATAATGTGCTTCAGGCACAACAGTAGCCCTAGTAAGTCAAGCTTGATGATTCTTCATCAACAGCTGGTTCTGCTTCTCAGCAAGAAGTAAAACAGAGATCAAATCCGAGAACTTAGTGAACTTCTGAGCTCTATATTGTTGCTGCAGGACAATATTAGAAGCAGAGAAGGTTGAATAGGTCTTCTCCAAAAGATCCTCTTCAGTCAAAGTTTCATTGCAAAATTTGAGAAGTGATCGGATTCGACAAACTTCAAAATTATATTCATTCACAGACTTAAAGTCTTAGAAGCGTAAGTGCTGCAAGTCATGTCTCACTTCAAGCAGGAATATGTCCTTTTGGTGATCAAAACGATCAGCCAAAGCGACCCAAAACGATCAGCCTTAGCAAGGTATTTAGTTTGCAGAGCGTCATGGATATGTCTTCGGATGAGGACCATAGTAGTGGCTTTTTCAACTTCGCTAACAGGTTCATCTGTTGCTTCTTCGATGGCAGGACGCAAGTTCTTTGCAGTGAGATGGAGCTTCACATCTTGAACCCACTTGAGGTAGTTCCTTCCAGAGACTTCCAAAGCGGTAAAGTCGAGTTTGTTCAAATTCGACATGTTCCTATCACAAAATAGATGGACAAGATGTGGTTAATGTAATGGAGAAAAATCAATCCATTCACATAGGAGTAGAACGTATAGGTTCTAATAGACATTTATTGGTTTAATTTTTGCACGAAAAAGCTTCAGGTTTTCATGGGCGATGTTTTTAAGTGAAAACTTCAGGTTTTCAAACAAGGCATATTTATAAGAAACTTTGGGTTTCAAAAATAATTATGAACTTCAAGTTAATGTATTCCTGCAGGCAAACACAAATATATATATGCAACAAGAATATGCAAACAACAAAAAAAAAATAGCTTTTAGGGGTACACATATAATTGAATTTATTTATTTAGACTTCGGGGCAAATTAAAATGTGTTTTAAAAAATATAAAACGAAATTATTTAAAAATATTAAATAATTAAAGCTCGGGGCCTAAAATATAGGCCAAAGCCTAAGGGTGGCTTGAACAAGGATGATCCGTGAGTCCTAGGCCCTAAAATTGGGCTAGGAGACTTAGGTGGGGTTGTAGGCCCACGAAGAGGGGGACTGGGCTACTGCAGGCAAACCCAAAAATAAAATTAAAAAATCGGTTTTTTTTTGCGGGCTGCTTCAGGCGAGCCCAGAAATAGATTTTTTTTTTAAATCTTATTTGGGCTAAGGATTGGGCTACAACATGCAAGCCCAAAAACTGCTTCTGTGTTTTTTTTTCTTCTGGCACGAGCGGAGAATCAGAGCCCAAATAGCGCTCGGGTATAGTCCAAATACATCCCAGCCATGCTGGGTGTGATTGGTCGGGGAAGAACACCAGAATTAATAGATGGTTCCGTGTCAAACGGTGTTGCCAAGGTCAGGACAAGCCCGTGGGTCAACAAAGACTTCAAATATGAACGAAAGAAAATCTTAACATTCTTTGTAAAACCCTAGAATTTTTTAATCGGATTTTCAAAAAAAAAAAAAAACTATGAGATTCAATCAAATATCGGTCAATCAATGTTAGAGACGAGCTTCAGGCCGTCAAACATGGTGACCCGAGGTGTGAGGATGGGTTGCAGGCCATCCTGCGATGATGGGGGACGCCATAGTTGGCTTCGGGGCTTGCTGGGTTTTAACCTCGAGCCTAAGGCTCAGGCTTGGCGACTTGATGCAGGCTACAAACCTAGCAAGAAGGACGGGTTGGGCTATTGCAGGCTGCGGGCCTGATGGTTGTGGCCTTGCATGGTGCAAAGGCACGGGTTCGAAAAGAACCCTAGTTTTCCCAATTGCAATTGGCCTTTTTTTTCTCTTTCAATTCAAATATAATTCAGATTATATGCATATATAAATGAAGGATTATTTTGAGAATACATGTTCATTTAAGCAATATCATTAGCATGCAATTAACAAATTAAAGGCGGAATCATGCTTGCATATACTTAAAAACAAAACATTACCCATGAATGTTCAAAGCCTAGTAGATTGGTGAACCTTTAAACAACTCAAAACAAAGTGAGTTGAGATTTATACCTTTGTAGATTCCTCTTTGCTTAAGCAAAGGCTAATCACCCAAAGAGAGGGCCTTCATTCCTTGCATCTTAAATCTATGGATTTGGTTGGATGAAGAGGTTGCTCCAAGTTCCCAAAATTGGGAACCTCTAAGTCTCCACACCAAGGTTAGATGAAGAAGAAATGAGTGACTTTGAGGAAGTTGAATTGCTAGATTATTTCCTCAAAGTGGCCGGCCATTTTAGAGAGAAAGGAGAGCTTTTGTTCTCTCCAATTTCCCCAAAACAAACCCTAAATGAATTTTGGCTATAAAGTCATATTTATACCTTAATTCATTTGAGTGGCAAACTTGTAAATAAGTCCAAGTTCACTACCCCTTCAAAGTGGCCGGCCTTAGGATATTTTTGGAGTATTTGGGCCTTTGTAAATCATTATTTATTAAGTTGTCATACAACTTAAGTCAATGGACTTGACGTTCGAAGCCCATTGGGCCTTAAGGTCCAAAACCATCCCGAGGTCTTTAACGAACTTATTCGTTTGATTAATAATCATATTAATTAATCCTTGCCATAAATAATTAAACCATTTAATTATTCTTACTCATCTCCGTTGAATCTTCAATCTCTACCTTACACGGTGTACGATCCATTAGGTTCCTTTTAGCGAGGCAGTGGGCGATTCAAACTCTTTCAAATCGATTGTGAATTTGAAACTTACTTTCAATTCTCCCTTTAGTGTTTACACACGTTTAGGGCTTCCACAAACCATGAGTGACACCTAGCAGCATATCATGGTTACCCAAGCTAATCAGAAGAGGTGGAGAACCTATTCAGTTTAGGATTACAAATGCAATACGGTCCTTCTCTAATCCAATACTCTTGACCACATTGTTTGGTTTGATAGTTTATTCATGTCTACTATCCAATGTGAATCTTGTGCTTATATGATTCTCTTGAATGTGATCTGGAACGCATTCCAACATCTCATTCATACTCTGGCCAGAGATTCTAAATCATATCATAGAGTATTCTCCCTCAACGGTTTGAAGGTTAGAGATCCCTTGTTGCGCATTCACTTGTCTCCATGACTAGATAGCTTGACCCCAACCATGCCGTGGACACTCCAAAGGAATGCCTTTTGACACGATCAAAGATCAAGGACCTAACCACAAGACAACTATGATGCCTCAGGTCAAAGGACTAATTTGCATTATCCTAACCATAAGTTCTCACGTGACATGAATATGAGAACTCGTCGTTGATCGTGTTCAGTGAACTCATTCTCTATTGAGCACCTACGTACTTGTCTTGGTGTCACTCACACCAATGACTCGAGACTAGTCACTCTCCCTGAGAGAAGACATAGCACGTACTGATCTTAACGGACTGTCAATGCCCAATTGGCAATCCTATGATCAGGAACGTTTAGGATGTGTCTACGAAAGAATGGTCTCATGAATCTAACTTCTTTAGATCGCATTCTCCCAATCACATATTCCTTGGACTTTATCGTTTAAGCATATAACATTTATATAAGACCGCTCAAACAATAATCTTTGCCCTTGATATTAAACTAGATTAGTTTAATCATGTGAAATGTCCGTAAAGTATCATCATATGATTGGTTTTAGGGCACATTTCCAACAATAAAAACAATAATTTAATTCAATTTGATGCATATACAAATATATTTGATGCAATTCATAGCAAATATCAAATTCACATAGTTCAACAATTATGATTATGAGACATACACAATTTATGTACAATCTAAAATTCGTAAAACGTAAAGTTGGGTCATACATCATGGTGAATATTCATGTTATCAAGGCTGCAAAATATCGAGTTAAAAGTCGTTGTTTTGAAAGAACCTGATTGCGTGATGATATGGATGAACTGGTTTGATGTAGAAAAATTCTTCAACATCAGATTCCTAAGTGCATCAATAGGAGCATGCTGAGAGAGCTGGCGGCAAAGGGTGTAGAGAGAGATGCGTTTGTAGAATTGTAAGGGAATATGTGTGTGTTGTTATCCCTCCTACATTGTGCCTTTATTTAAAAGATGAGAGGAGATATTCCTTCCTCTCCTTCCCCAGGGAATATAAGATACAATAAAACATGATAACTAGAATCAAATCTAATATAGGATTTACACAATCACACCTAAACTAGGAATGTTTACAACAATTTTCTTGTAGTTTCTATTTTGTAATTTTTTTTTTAAATCTAAACTATTTACATTTTAATTCATCATTTATAGATTATTCTTGAATAACGAATTATGATTTATGAATAATGTTACTTGAAGCAAATACTTCTCATAATTATCGACAACCAATTCTAAACCTAAAACAACCTATCAACTGTCAATCAACCTTACAAATCTAAACCCTAAACATACAACATCATGACATCAACTACAGAATTCAAAATTACCGCCAATCAACTGAGAGAAGCAACCACTTCTTATAATTATATCCACCACTCGGGGACCAACTATAACACAATTTCAATGCCGGCCAAATCAAAGCTTGCATCAAAACCAAAATATTGGTTCTGCACACCTTCAATTGAATGGGGATGATTCAGCCTCGGAATGGGTAGCAGACAAAGAAGCTAAATCAGACACCTCAGCCCAACGTAGGCATTTGGACAACGCATGAGAGTCTTGGGAGCAAAGGCGTTAGAGGAAGAAAAGAAGAGTGGAGAACCATGCTGCCATGAGACTCCACAATCAAACAAACATAATTTCACCTCCTTTTTCCTTTATCATCCATGCTACCATTGTGTAAAATGTACATCAACCATGATTTGGTTGCGAAAACATACAAATAAAAAAAGTCAAGAATTAAAATTTTAAATTCTCAATCCCTGCTAATGGTTAAAAAACAGTATTATACTAAAATAATTCCACCAGTAGCCACTTAGGGCTAGTTTGGTATTGTTGTGCTTTTTAATATTGCTTCTGTTTTGCTTTAAGAATAATTAGCTGCAAAATAAAGCAGTTGAGCGTTTGATAAATTGTATTTTAAAAAGTGTTGTGGGTACGAAAAGCAGTATAAAAGTAGTATCTAGAAGGATAAATAGTGTCATTGTTTAAAATTAATGAGCTTATTACAAGACTTCAAAATGTTCCAAGGGCTCAACTTTGCTTTTTATTAAAATGCTTTTAAAAGCTGCTGTCGGGAGGTCATTGATTTTAAAATAAGCATTATATTTTATTTTTACCAAATATTTTTTTAGTGCTTAAATTTAAAGTGAAGCAATTTTCAGTGAAAAAAAAAGGCAATACCAGACAGGACCTGTAACAACCCGTCCCGACATATTAAAATATTGGTTATGAAATGACGGAACTACCCCTACGTGAATTATTTACGTGTGCATGTGTGTGGTGTGAGGATTATTAGAAGATGGCCCTCGATTACTAGAAACTATAATATTGTTAGTGTTTGACAACTCGGATCACACCCACACAACTCACACCCAATCATCGTTCCACTCACCGACACTCTCCCTATCTCTCAAATTATTGCTCTCACTTTCTCAGACTCTCTCTCTCATTTTTCTCGACTGTCTCTCTCTCTCTCTCTTATTCTCAAGCCACGGCATAAACACAAACCCACATCAAAACTTGTAGATCGATGAAACAAATTGCATATTCAGACTCGTGAAGTTCATACGAACTCAGTGATACCATTTTCAGGTAAGAATCCCTTCGATTTCACGTCCAAAACTCGATGTTTATATTTGGCACTATTCATCAACTTTTCATACGTTGCGTTTTAGGACAATCTAAGATCACAGTGAGCCTTGTGAGGTCCCAAGGAGGCTCGGAGTAGTTCGTTGGAGGTGTTTGGACGTCGGGATCACGTGCATCGAGAGTGGACGGTTTTGGAGTTCGTCCCCGAGGAAATTTAAGACCTTTTTCAAGGTTTTTGAAGGTACATTCATGTTCTACACTTAATTTGGAGCACATAGGAAGAAAAATGGGTCAAAAAGGATGAAAAATGAGCAAGATATGAAGCTTGGAAAATTCCCCAGTTTTCCGGCGAAACCAGTCGCCGGAGAAGACAACCGGAAGGGAATATTCCGTCAACTCTGACGGAATATTCCAACGCCGTTAACTGACGTCGTTACTGACGGCGTCAACTGACGCCGTCACTGTGCACGGCGCGTGACCGCGCGTGACCGCGCGTGGGGGGCGCGTGGGTCCGTGCCACGTTAGGCGCGTGGGGGCGCGTGGAACAGTGAAAAATTATTTTAAAAATATGGGGATGTTCGTGACGTCGAGTAGGTCACGTTGGTATATTCAAATACCAAAATTTAGCTATGTATGAGAAGTTATTCCCGTATTTGCGTGTATGTGTTTAAATGACGTATTTAAGTAATTTCTCGTATAGGTGAGACGTATACTGAGGACGACCGTAGCCAGGCCCGACGCGGGGGTTACGAACCAGCTACTTACCAGTGAGTGGGCAGTATTATTTTCCGTATAATCTATATATACATATGATTTTCCCAGAATCACTTTTAAATGGAATTATACGTTTTATTGACTTGCATATTACATGATTTGATGCATGAGTATTTAATTATACATTTCATGCATATGTTGGTGCCGAGCACGCCAGGTAAGTACCAGGTAGGTACATGCATAGTTGAGAACGAATAGCGATTGATATACGTATGAAATACATTTGAGATACATATGAAATGTGATTGAGATATAATTGAGATATGTTTGAGATACGTATGAAATGTGATCGAGATACAATTGAGATATTATGCTGATAACGATCATGAGATATGATGTGAAATGATGAGATATCATGAATTGTTAGCTCATAGATCTGTACACACTGTTAGTGCTCCCGCCCAGAGATAGGGGCATAGTCTTTCACGTGTCGTTCACCTCCCGCACCGCATGCTCGCCTTGGATCCAAGTTAGGTGCATAGTCTTGTCGTATATATCACTTTTGAGTGGTACGACATGTAGGTGACCCGCGTTCATTCGCATAGTCTTCACGTGATTGTAGCACTAGAGCATATACTATTGAAACAGTGATGATGATGATGATATGTACAGAATATATATGATTATGTGATTGAGATGATATGAGCTATAATTACAGCCGAGGGCTGACATGACATATGTTAGCAACATGATTATGAAATGCATAGTATGGCATCGTTTACGAAACTCAGATAGCTTTGAGATGCATTGCACGGCATACATTGAGTAAACGTTTTATGCTGAAAAAGATTGAGATATATGTATGTATTATTTTATGGGAAACTATACAGGTTTTACGGAGAGGGGCTAGACTTTTGAGAAAAGATTGATTTGAAAAGAATTGTTTTTGCTGACCCACTCCTTTTTGTTTTTCGCCCCTCCAGGTTCTAGATAGACTTGAGTACCGAGTTGGCACTTCGAGGATCTTCCGGCTTTCTGACAGACTTATCATCATGTAGGACACCGATGGTGAAAATAACTCTTTTATTTTATGCTTGACTGCATTCGACCTAGTACGCTCTGAATATGTATAAGTATTGAAATAATTCTAAGGTCTCTAGATTCCGATTTTAATTACTTCGTACTACGTTAACGATCTTCGCTTCCGCACAGCGCACATGGCTACGTCACATTCACGTGACGGCCAGCATGCCCTACTTTCGGGTACGGGTGTGACAGGACCTCAGTACTACAGTCTAGTGGTATTCTTCTTTATTTGTAAGTGAGGGGTTTTAGGTTCGATTCTCGCCAAAGCCGAATTTGAATCACATTATTGCTAGTTTATTATAATGCTAAACTCACTCACTTCTCTTTAATGTAAATAATATCGTTTGTTCAAAAAAAAAAATTCTACTAGAAAGAAAAACTGACACTGGACTTTTAGGGCCTGTTTGGTATCTTATTTGAAATTTTTTATCATTTCTCAAAATATTTTTTAAGAACATTTCTTGAAAACAATTTTCTTTAAGACTCAAAAACTTGATTGGATTGGAGTAGAGACGAAAAAAGTAAAAAAAAAAAAGAGAAGAAAGAAAGAAAGAAGAAAAGAGAGAGATATATTTGGAGTGAGAGGAGGAGAGAGAAAAAAAAATGAGTGAGTTTAAGTTTAAAAACTCTAAAAACTCATTTTTTATGTTTTTAAGGAATAGGCTATATTTTTGAGTTAGTCTTGAGTTCAGTTTTTAAAAATAGTCATACCAAACAAGTTTTTAAGACCTAAAACTTGAAAACTGTTTTTGAGTTTAAAAAGTTAGATTCAAGTACACTACGAAACAGACCCTTAGGTTTTAGGTTAGCTTACAACGGGCTCTAACTATTTCATTTGGCCCATTTCTGTGTAGCCGTCAAAACCCAAAATTGCCAAAACCCCCCTGTAGTCCCCATCTCTCTCAACTTTCCCACCCTAGCGCTGCCTATATATACAACCCAACTTCCTCAACCTTGTCATCTCCCCGCCTCCCCCACCGATACCTGCCGAAAGTTTCCCAGATCCAAAATCTAGGGTTTCCAATCAAATTCAAATCCAATTTCATGCAGCTCTCTTTTGTTTTGTATTGATTCAGAAGTGTGCGGTGATGAGGCTATTTTGTGGACTAGAGTTTATGATCTGGGTTCTTCTCCCAAAAGTTTGATTACAAACCCTTGGCTGTCTGAGCACACCTTCTTCATCTGCTGCATCATCTTCCAATCTTCTGGTTTGAATAATAAATGCTTTTTAAAGATTACCCATCTCGTCCTTTTGGTTTTTAGCAATAACCCATAAAAAATTTCATTGAAATTTCTTATATTTATGGATATACTTTTCTGCAAGGTTAGGGTTTTGTGGTGCAATTGGGGCTTATGATGATAATATACAATTATCTTAGCGGATTTCAGTGAGGCTTTAGGGTCAATGATCTGATTGTTACACACACTGAGGCTCAAATCTCATATATTTTTGTGTATTTATTTTTGCTTAGATTAATTTTTGTTTTATTTTTAAATTTTAAATGTTGGGTTGCGGTTGCGATGATGAGATGAAACACTTGGACGTGTTTGGGGCAGTGGACGAGGCCTCTTCTGGGGGTTCTTGCCGTGAGCTCATCTAACAAAACGACTTCTCCTTCCACTGAGCTTCCACTCCCCCACAATATTTTTGAAATTATTTCAAATGTTTTATTAATTTCTAGATGAAATTGTAAGAAATTTGACATTTGCGTCTATTACCAATTCGAGAGGATTATTTGGTTCCTCCTGATGTAATGGCTCGGACGCCAAATTGATTATTGTGGCTATTCTGATCAGTGGCTTCGTAATGCTATTGGATCCGGGAAACTCCTCATACATTCGTACACTTCAAATCCATACTAATTTCTAAAAGTGCTTTTGCCGATGGCTAAAAGTGCTTCTGCATTCTAAAATGGTCCAACCTTGGACAATACTAAATAGTGAGATTGAGCTACTTGTACCAAGAGAAGGATTGGAAACAAAACTCGGTATCCTTATCTTGATTTTGGCCAAAACGGCTGTAGCTAAATTGAAACAAACTGAGAAGTTTACTGGCCGGTCGTTGTTTTCTGTCGACAGATCTGCTTACCGAGCTTCTCACATTTCCTCCTATTTTTTCTTTCACAAAAACTAGACCCCCCTTACCGATAGGGTCGGGCCTTGGTAATCACCTGAACTTGTATTTACAAAATCATAAACTTTCTTTTGATTAAGGGCACAAACGGCTTAAAAGTACAGGAAAAGCAAAAAACAAAGGCAGTTGTCCGTTGCAGGCAGGCCGGCAACTGCGAAAACCCACAAAAAATCCTGGGGAGAATCCTGCGGAGAAAGGCAAACCCAGTCGACTAAATGAGAAATTGTAGTGATAGTCTCTCGTTAGTCCCTCAACCTTAATTCAGTTGGCAATGATTTTTTAATGCAATGATTTTTTCAACATAACTCATTTTGACAGAATCTTAACAAAGTTGATGAAAATGATCATCTTCACATAGTTAAGTGACCAAGTTCAGAGACTATTGTCACAATTTTCTTGCGGTAAAATGGATTCAAATATTTGGGTTGGAGGAATAAAACTCCAACTTGTAGTACGTTTTGGTAGCCGTTAATATGATTTGACCTCTCGAGAAATCATCTGTCCCAAAATCCCGAGCCTCAATTTCTCGTTCATTGACGGGTTGCATACAACCATCTGGCACTCAAGATGTTGAGCTCTTGTACGAGGGCTCATGCAAGAGCTCACTAATCTAACATCTACTCTAACAAAATTTATCGTTTGACAAAAAAAAAAAATGGCACTGCATTGAGGGGAGCCAAGGATTTTGCGGTCACCAACTTCCAAACAAGCCAACAAAAGAATATAAGTAATGACAAATATGCAAAAAAGAAGAATTACGCCTTAAATGAGTTGCATAATACTGATTTTAGGTTATTATTTTCTAAATTTGAGATTAAAGAAATATTGATAGTTTAATTTAAAAAAGAGGTTATGCGGGTGAAATAAAATATCCCTAAAGAATCACATGTATATTGGCTGGCCTTCAACCCCTCATTCAAGTGGTCAGTATTCAGTTTCTGAGCCCTACTTCCTCTTGGATGCAAGATAGATGCCTGATACTATGGCCGCCCCAGTCACCGCTACACCCATAGATTTAAGGATTCTCCGGGTGGAAAAAACCGACTTTTCTGATGGAACTACCATAAGATCCTTCACCTACAATACATGGAAAAACACAGAGCATGCAGGTTTAGAGATAAATAATTACTTTACATCAAATTTGATGAAAAATGACGATCTTATCAACGAGAAATCAGAAAGCCAAGGCGGACCAAAAAACAAATCTAAGGTGCATGATAAGGAAAGGAACTGAATTGTCTGCATAATCACTTTCGACGGGTAGGGATATGATAGAACTAGATAGAATTTAATAAAAGGGAAGGATTCACCAACCACAACAGGCTGCTGCCAATGCTTCTTAATTCCTTGGAGGTGCCCCTTTCCCACTACTGCAACTACTGAACGATTCTCGCTCGCAATTCTCAGTAATGTTGATGACATGTACCTACACACCAACAGTTAAAAATCGGATCTACAAAATTATTACAACTTATGCAAACGTGGAGGTTGGAATTAGATCATTCAAAATACTTAACATACGCCAATCATCACCACCACCATCACCATTTCTTACTATACATCTAATTAACTTGCAGTCTGGACACAATAACTTATCACTACTATAAATCATTGTGGTCAAATTGTTAGTACCAACACATCAGGAAAATGAAATGACGATTAAAAGGGCTGAAAGGAACAAAATTTGAAGACACACCATCATCTTTTGATCTTAGCATTAGTTCATAGAATAAATAACTCAGAAGACTTACTGATCTCGTTCATGTACGAGTGTTTCCATTAGAGTTGGGTACTCCTTGCTCATCTCTTGAATCACGAGAGTCAGCATGTCAACATTATCCATCTCCTTTAACTGAAGATACACAAGAACAAGTCATTAATTAACGAAACTAAACATTAGCAGCACAGAAGAAAGGTGGTTTCCTTTTAACAAATCAAGTAGACATTTACCATATTATTAAGAGCATCAGGGCTTGGTAGAAAGACTGCTTGAAAAAGCAAGGAATACAGCAGTTTTAATTTATGCCAAAGTGGCATCTTTGCCCATGTCCTTCGTATTGTAATCTGTTTCAGTCAGTGAAGTCATATCAAGTAGTTCTTCACCAGGAAAATAATACAGTCTGAAATACAGGTAGATATGACTACGGAATGCAAGCTTGTACACGATGAGTTATTATAGCACGGTCAGTGTAAAAAAAGAATAAAGAAACATAAAAGTGAGACAATTAACATGTAATCGATGATATAAATTTGAAATTGCCTCCAAATTTGCAAGGAATGGAAATGAAAGAGAACTTGGGGCATAAACATTCCGAAAGTCTGGTTTACGGTTTCATCTAAAGAGAATCTTGACAACAAAGAAGACAAAGCTTAGCTTTCGATTGGAAGAAATCTCATCATAATCAGCCTTCAAAATAAAAATGCACTTCCATTACACATCCAAATTACTTGGGAGCTAATAAATGTTTCTTCATCTAAACGGTGAAATGTAGCAGGGGTGGCATAGGGCAGGCTGCAATTGAGAGATATCAGGGCACCAAAAAGATAAGGTATAATGTATTATACCTGCACTGGGCGATCACCAAGTATCACCCTACCACCATACTTCATTGCTTCTTCATATGCTACACGAAACTCAGCACCGGGAAACACCTCAAGCCTACTTGAAACCTAGCAAAAAAAAAATACACGAAAATTACACCGCTTCAGTATACTGAGAACATATTATGCTTAGTATAGTTGGAAAAAGTTGAAAACTTTCGGAATCATGCAAGTAAAATAACTTCGCAAGGAAGGATATGAAAACATGCCTTGGCAAGGAACCAGCTGTAAACAATCCCAAAGGCATTATGCTTTTTCTTCCACATTTCGATCATATCTCCCATTGTCGGTACCTGAGGAACTAAATGCATTGGTAATCATGCTCGGTTATTCAAAAATTAAGCGCAACCTGAACATAGATATTAGATTCAGACCTTCAAATTCTGAGGGGTGAGTGCAGTCACTCGACTCGAGCATAACTCCAAGAACACAACCTACATTCACCGCACGAAATGCATACACTTTATTATAATTTAACATAATTTCATGACATTGTAATTGAAATTAACTCAATGTAAGCATTATTAAGCAAGTTTAAAAATGGATTAAGCACCTCTGGTTTCAAATAGCTGATCACTGCTTCAACTTCTCTGCACGATTCCTACAATTCACACACAAAACCAAAGATCAAAGCTTTCAATTCAAATTTTCTCACCAACCAAACGTAAACCAGAAAATTCGAATTTTCTCACCAACCAAACAGGAATTGAATTGTCTTACCACCGAAACATGAGCCGTTCCAACCAGGTGCACGTCGCACACGCCGCCCTCAGCCGTGGACTCACAAGTGAGCACCACGACGCTCCTCGACAGCTCCTCAGGAAGAAACCTCCTCTGTTCGGAACTCTCAGCCTCGAAGGTCGTCGAAACATTGTCGTCGTACTCGTCCCTCGGCGCATCGACACCGACGATGCTATCGGACAAGTCCTCAATCGTAGGGTTCCCGACGTGGACAAAGTTTTCGGATGCCGCCTGGTCGGGCAAGGGTGATTCCGCATCCATCAGGGGCCGTATCGGGTCGCGCTGACGCGGACCGCCGGCGGTGGCAGAGGGCGCAAATCTGAGATTCCTTACGGTGGAGAATTGCGCGAGGGTGTTCGGAGAGCGGCGGAGAGAGAGGAAGACGCGGCGTGACTCGGGCGAGTAGAGTGAGGCGATCAGGCGAGTCGAGCGAATCATAACATCTTTGCCGAAGGACTGAACCGTACGTCACTGGAGAAATGGCTATATATGTTTTGATTGGACACGTGTACGGTCAATGATGAAGTATATATGCGCAAAGCGCTTCACTTTCTTGGTCTGCAACTTAGCTCCTACGCTTCCGATATTCTTTCTGATCGGCGCGATGGCGGAGAGGAAGCTGTTCAAGATGAAGCTGTGCGTTTTGTATCAGAGAGGACCGTGCGCGCGGCCAAAAAATTTCATCTGATTAGGGATTCTTCCATCGTCGAATTAACATCCAAACTTGAAAACCTTGTCATCTTAATTTTTACAACCGCGATGCCGCCAAAAGATGTTAGTGTTTTGTAGTCGAATTAAGCTTTGATATTTAATAAATTGAAAATTCAATTTGATTCAGCTGATTAATGAAGAAAGAAGATGGAGCGCGTTGCTCCTCTTGAATTCGATTGCCCAGCGAATAAGAATAAGCAAGATGACCGTTGTAAACCCGCTCACGCCTACAAGATAACTCAACTTACTTGCACAACACGTGTAATAGTTGTTCATATGGCCTATGATCTAAACTTAGTTGTTCATCATAAATAATAACATAAGAACAAATAAATCCATAAAATTCAACATTTAAACAAAGTGTAATATGGGCAATGCTTATATCCTTTGTACAATTCTAGGGTTTTGAGTGTTAGAAGTTATTCATCTCTCAATCTATAGCTCTCCAATTTATTTTTATTTTGGACTTTTGACTTTGGCATCATTTATGTATTCAGTTATGCTATCTAAATCACATATGCTTCCTTCCTCCCCTTCAGCCGTAATCATTTTTTTGTCAACATACATTATTTTCTAATCTTAATATTTTATCATTGTTAATTAAATTAATTAGTTTGTAAAAAAAAATGTCTATTAATCAATCTAATTTGTCAACATACAGATTTTTATGATAAAATAGCCAAACCTTGGACAACAAGAAATAGTCGCATTGAGCTACTTGTACCAAGAGAAGGATTGGAAACAAAGCTCAGTATCATTGCTCTTGATTTTGGCCAAAACGGCTGTAACTAAATTGAAATACAACTGAGAAGTTTACTGGCCGGTCGTCGTTTTCTGTCGACACATCTGCTTACCGAGCTTCTCACATTTCCTCCATTTTTTTTTTCACAAAAATTAGACCCCCACCCCCACCACCACCGGCGCGATGAAACTTGCGGTATTAGGGACGGACAGTGAGGCGATTGGAAATATTGGACCAAACGTTTGAAAGCAGAGGTAAAGCAAAACAACCTGTGTAAAACGAAAAATAACAAGGGCAGTTCCCCCTTGGAGGCAGCCTGGCGATTGCCAAAACACCCATTTGTCAGCCATTAAAACTTCACTCCAAGAGCTCCGGCCCCTTTTCTTCTCTAAGATCATTCACACCCATCATTCGATTCACGACCCCAACACCCCCTTAAGCTCTCCACCACCTGGGTTTTAGATATTTGTACACAAATCTTGGCACATAGAATGGGAATCCCCACCATTTGTCGGAAATAAGCTCCACCCAAAGGTGTGGGATATTTTTCCGCAAATCTTGGCATGTAGATTGGGGATCCCACCATTTGCGGCGAACTGAGTTTGACTCAGTTTTGCCTTTTGTTCATAATTTCCCAAAGCAATTGCATAAAAAGCAAGGAAAATAGGGAATTAAAATAGGAAAACCAATGAAAATGACTTGAAAACTTTGAGTTTAACGAAAAGCCACTTTTAAAGGTATAGTAAATAATGACAGTTAAAGGTAAAAAAGTAATTTTTTTTTTTTTTGACAAACGTAAAAAAGTAATTTTTTTGTTAAAAGTAAACAGTACCAGAAGTGTTTTATTAAACCTCTCAGGAATTGAGAAAAATGGGTGAAAGGTTTTTACATGGAAAACGGAAAGAGATCGAAGAATTCCATGCCTCGTCACGATATCCAGATTTGACATGAGCCGCTAAGCGCTCAGCGACGGCGGCTACTCAATAGGAGTTAGCAAAGCCCAAATCCCCACGACTCACAACACCCACACGCGCCTCTCTCACTCTCTCTCCTTCCTCTGCGCGCCCTCTCTCCAATAAAGGGCATTCTAGTATTTTCAAGTTAAGTTTTGATTAGAATTATATTCATCATGAGCCGCCAAGCACTTAGCAAAAGCAGCTACTCAATAGGAGTTACCTAAGGCCATCTCCAACCGAAGGGTCCAAAGGGTCAGAGGGCCGAAAATAGCTCTAAAATCATCTCCAACCGAGGGCTAGGCCAGAGGGCTTTGGAATCTGGGAGGGCCCCACGGGATCGGAGAGGGCTGGAGGGCTGGCTATTTTTTTTTTATAATTTTCTGTCGATTATAACCGACAGTAATAAGGATGCAAGGCAAAATTTTTTTTTTGAATTAACATTAGTGTCGGTTGTAACCGACACTAATAGTTTGAATTTTTTTTGAATTCAACGGCTTGTAGTTTGAATTTCCTATAACTTCTATTTCTCAAAATTTGTTTCATATTTTTTTTTAAATTCCATTTTTTTCCTATAACTTATATTTCACAAAATTTGATTAATATTTTTTTTCATATAACTTCTATTTTACAAAATTTGTTTCATATTTTTTTTAAATTCTATTTTTTTCCTATAACTTCTATTTCACAAAATTTATTTCATTTTTTTTCCTATAACTTATATTTCACAAAATTTAATTAATATTTTTTTTCATATAACTTCTATTTTACAAAATTTGTTTCATATTTTTTTTAATTCTATTTTTTTCCTATAACTTCCTAGGCCATTATACCACATTAAATTAAATTAAGTAACATGAAACTTTGGCCCTCGGTTGAATTTAAGTTGTAGTTTTTAAATAATAAATTATGTTTGGCCCTATGGCCCTTTGGCCCTCGGTTGGAGACGGTTTTTTGTGACAGGGCTAAAACGAGCCCTCTGGCCCTCGGTTGGAGACGAAGGCAAATATGGCCTTGCACTGTTCATTAAAATATTAATATCTTGAAGAATCTTGGAGGGCCAGAGGGCTAAAACGAGCCCTCTGGCCAGCCATCGGTTGGAGATGGCCTAAGCCCTACCGCCCCACGACTTACAAACACGCACACACGCCTCTCTCTCTCCAATAAAGGGCATTCTAGTATTTTTAGCAATTATGTGGTTCAAATTCATTTTTGGCGAGATTCGAACCTATGACCCCTCACTTACAAATGAAGAGAAATACAACTAGACTGTAGTGCTAAGTGACAATGATATTGTTAATTAGTTAAGATATGAGAAATAGTCATGTGCCCACTTCAAGCACACCTCTAGTTGATTTCAAGCCACTAAGATCATGACTCTAGTTGACAATAAGATGAGAGAATTTGACTCGAGCAAATCCCTTGACTGTAGGGATTAGTGGAGTCAGTTAGTTTTAATGTGAGATTAAGGGACTAAATCCTTGCATTCCATCTATGAAAGGCACCCGAGTGGCAATAAGTTAGATCACTAAACTAAGAGTTGGAGGAGCTTTCAGTTTTGCTATGCTGCCGGAAACCTTTGTTGGACGATCATGGCTTTTTTCATGCGGTCACGCTGAATGATGATCAGAAATATTAACAAGCTTTACCTGCTCTTGGATGCAAAATAGATACCTGATACAATGGCTGCCGCAGTCACCGCCAAACCCACAGATTTAAGGATTCTCCTGGTGGAAGAACCCGACTTTTTTGACGGAATTACCATGAGATCCTCCAGCTGCAATACATGGAAAAACACAGCGCATGGAAGTTTAGAGATAAAGAAGTACTATCCAAGCATAGCCAACAATATTTCAGGTCCAATTTGATGAAAAATGACAAGAAATTATAAACGAGAAATCAGATAACCAAGGCGGACCAGAAAACACATCCGCCTGCATAATCACTTCCGGCATGTGGGGATATGATACAACTAAATAGAATGTAATAAAAAGGAAGGAATTACCAACCACAACAGGCTGCTGCCAATGCTTCTTAATCCCTTGGAGATGCCCCTTTCCCACTACTGCAACAACTGAACGATGCTTGCTGGCAATTTTCAGTAATGTTGATGACATGTACCTAAACATCAACAGTTAAAAATCAGATCTAAAAAATTATATGAATTTATGCAAACCTTTGTTCATTTACCCTCTCCAACCTTCACAAGCATACGTGGAGGTTGCAATTAGATCATTCAAAACACTTAACATACGCCGATCATCATCACCACCATCACTATTTCTTACTATACATCTAATTAACTTGCAGTCTGGAGACAAGAGCTTATTACTATTATAAACCTTTGTGGTCAAATTGATAGTACCAACACATAAGGAAAGAAAATGATGATAAAAGGTCGGAAAGGAACAAAATTTGATAACACGGCATCATCTTTTGATCTTAGCATTGGTTCATAGAATAAATACTCAGAAGACTTACTGATCTCGCTCATGTACGAATGTTTCAAATAGAGTTGGGTATTTCTTGCCCATCTCTTGAATGAAAATCACTACGTCATCATCATCCACTTTCTCTGGCTGAAGATACGCAAGAACAAATCATTAATTAATGAAACTATACATTAGAAGAAAAGTGGTTTCCCTTCAACAAATCAAGTGCATGTTTACCGGAATACTAAGAGCATCATCACTTGAGAAAAGCAAGGAATACAGCAGTTTTATCTTATGCCAAAGTGGCATCGTTGCCCGCATCCTTCCTACCGTAATCTGTTTCAGTCAGTGTAAATCCATATCAAAGTAGTTCTTCACAAGGAGCATAATACAAAGTCCGGCATACAGGAAGATATGGTACAAAAAGCCAGCTTGTAAATGATGAGCTATTAAGCAGGGTCGGTGTATAAAAGAACAAGGACACATAAAAGTGGGACAATTTTTTTTTTTTTTTTTTTTTTTTTGTGAGTTTAAAAGTGGGACAATTAACATGCAATAAATAATAGAATTTTGAAATTGCCCCCAAATTTGCAAGGAATGAACATGATAGAGAACTTCAGGCGTAAACATTCCAAAAGTCTGGTTTACGGTTTCATCTAGAGAGTATCTTGACATAAAAAATGATAAAGCTATACCACTCGATTGGAAGAAATCTCATCATAATCACCCTTCAAAATAAAAATGCACTTTCAACACACATCAAAATTACTTGTATAGCTAATAAATGTTTCTTCATATAAAGGCGGAATCTAGCAGGGGCGGCATAGGGAAGGCTGCAATTCATAGAGGGCACCAAAACTATAAGGTATAATGTATTATACCTGCACTGGGCGATCACCAAGTATCACCTTACCGCCATACTTCCTTGCTTCTTCATATGCTACACCAAACTCAGAACCGGGAAACACCTCAAGCTCACTTACAGCCTAGCAGAAAATTTACACAAAAATTACACCGCTTGAATATATTGAGAACATTATGGAAGTTAAGATGAAAACTTTCTGAACTCACGATAGTAAAATAACTTTGGAGGATATGAAAACATGCCTGGGAAAGGATCCAGCCATAAATTTCAGAGGCATTATTATTTTTCTTCCACAGTTCGATCATTTCTTCCATTGTCCGTTCCTGAGGAACTAAATGCATTGGTAATCATGTTCGGTTATTCGAAAATTAAGTGCAAACTGAACATAAATTCGGACCTTCAAATCCTTCAAACTTGGAGGGGTGAGTACAGCCACTCGCCTCGAGCATAACTCCAAGAACACAACCGACATTCACCGCACGAAATGCATACACTTTATCATAATTTAACATAATTTCATGACATTGTTATTGGAATTAACTCAATACGAGCCTTATTAAGCAAGTTTAAAAATGGATTAAGCACCTCTGGTTTCAAATGTCTGATCACTGCTTCCACTTCTCTGCACGATTTCTACAATTCACACACGAAACCAAAGACCAAAGCTTTCAGTTTCAAATTTTCTCACCAACCGAACATAAACCAGAAAATTCGAATTTTCTTACTAACCAAACAGGCATTGAGTTGTCTTACCACCGAAATGTGACACGTTCCCACCAGGTACACGTCGCAAACACCGCCCTTAGCAGTGGACTTACAAGTAAGCGCAACCACGTTCCGGAACGGGTCGCTCTGACACGGACTGCCGGCGATGTCAGAGGACGCACATGTCAATTTCCTTGCGGCGGGGAAGTGCGCGATCGTGTTAGGAGAACGGCGGAGAGAGAGGAAGACGCGGCGTGTGATGGAACCCATTTGGTAGGTAGAAAGGAGAGAAAAAGGAAAATGCAAATAAATGACAAAACCATAATACCGGAAAATGCTTTTAGAAGCTCAAATATCAATGCAAAATAAATGACAAACTGAAAAACAGCGTGAGTCCTACTTAGACCATCTCCAACCTTGGGCTAAAAGCCAAATTATCCTCCAAAATTTTCTTCCAAACTTACTCCAACCCAAGGAAAAAATTCTTGCTAAATGCTAAATGCTAAACCAAGATCAGATTCCCCCCAGAATTTAGCCTAGAAATCGGTGTGGGCTCCACCAAACTGAATGAAAATATTTATCGAAATTTAAATTTTTTTTTATTAACATGTTCATAAAATTAATTTACGATAGTCTACATATTTATTTTTAAAAAAAATTAATTTAAGAAAAAAATAGCCTAAGTTTATTCTTTAATAATTTCGGGCTAGAAATGGTTGGAGCAGAAAAACTGTTTCTGGGCTAAAAGCTAAATTTTTCGGGCTAAAAAATTTGGCTTTTAGCCCAAGGGTTGGAGATGGTCTTAGAGGTAGAGCTGCTTCCGTTTTCTGCAGTTTTAAATTTATAATTTTAACAAAATATAACCTTTTTTTTATTTATTAAGCACAATTTTAGTCTCCGTTTTTTTTAATTGCTTTTAAAATAATTTTATCAATGCCAAATTAATCTTGAAACGTACGTCACTGGTGAAATGATTATATGTTAGTTTCAGTTTTTTTAATTGCTTTTAAAATAATTTTATCAATGCCAAACCAATCTTAAACAGTATGCCACTGGTGAAATGACTATATATGATTTAATGGAACATGTGTACGGCCAATGATGAAGTAGTATTGTACTATTGTATCTACTGACAACTCGACTTGTATTGTCTATTTCAATCTCATATGATAATTTGTGCATCGAATAGCACTAACTATTTTTGTCAGTCGTACTTCGCTTTGTTTTTGTTTTTCATAAGTAGGGTAACAAGAACAGTTGAATTCAGTAACATCTTTGGTGTATAAACGATTGAATCGAACAATGCTGAAACAGAAATGCTAAACTAGGGAAGCACCAAGACATGCGGTTTCATCGGTAAACTAGCTACTTAACCACAAAATTGTTGGTGTTTTATGCTATTACAAAAGGATGAAAAGTACAAAACAATCTTCGTTTTGAATCCTCATGGACCTATCTAGCAATGGTTATGGCTCTTCTTCTGAGCATATAGGGTGATAAGGAGAAAGAAGGTCCACCAGATTAAGTCTTAGCTTAGCTATTAGGATAAGATTGATAGCTTAGCTATTAAGATAAGGTTGTTAGGAAATGATGTTAGTTGACAGCTAATATTGTGATGTATTTATACATGTGTGTACCCATTCATTTCATATATGAAAATACACAACTTTAATTACTTTCTATGTGTGTACCCATTCATTTCATATATGAAAATACACAACTTTAATTACTTTCTCTCTCTACAATATTTCTCTCTCAATCACTCTCAGAATCATGAGTTTCTACATGGTATCAGAGCCTTTGTCCACCGACTTCGATCCTTCGCTTCCACCGACTTAAAATTTTCTTTCTTCCTAAATAGGTCCTCGCTCTCTTCTTTTCTTTCTTCCCAAATAGGTCATCGCTCTCTCCTATTCTTTGATTTCTTCTCTAATTTCTTCAATTTGTTGTTCGCTTTTTCTGGATTTCTATGGCAACTGCTACGAATTCTGAAAATTCTTCTCTAGCTTCTTCCTCTGATTCTCCTGGCGATGTCTCTTAACATTCACTCTCATCTATTTCTTCGATCACAGTTCAGAATATCACTGGTATGGTACCGACAAAACTTAATCGTCAGAATTACATCACTTGGCGCAGTTTGTTCATCCCTGTTCTGAAGCAATTCAAGCTTTTAGGGCTTGTTACTGGCACTGATCTTTGTTCACCGCTGCTTGTGTGCGATTCGTCTGGATCTCGAGTTCATAATCCGGCTTTTGATCTTTGGTGTGAACAAGATCAAATCTTGATGATTTGGATTAACTCGACGCTTTCTAAAGATCTCATTCCTCTCAGAGTTGGTATGGATGATTCCAAATCTCTGTGGCAATCTCTTGAACGTCGCTTTGCTGGTGCTTCTCGCACTCATGTTCATAGCTTGCGTTCGAAGATCCAGACTATTCAAAAAGGAGATTCTTCTATGTCTGACTATCTCAATTCTCTCAAAGAAATTTCTGATAAGCTCGCTGCTGCTGGTGATCCTATCTCTGAGTCCGATCTAGTTGCTTTCATCATTTCTGGTCTTCCTGATGACTATGAGTCTTTCATTGACTCAATTGAAACACGGACTGAATCGATGAGCACTGATGAATTGCATGGAATGCTTCTCAGTAAGGAAATTTCTCTTCAAAAACGCAAAACCCGAGCGTCTTCATCCACTGCTCCCTTTCATGCTTTTGTTGCTCAGCAAGGTTCTCCTGGATCCAATTCCTACAAAGGTAATTCTCGTGGTCGGTTTCAGAATCGAAATCAATTCAATCAGAATCCCAATTTTGGTGCCAATCAGAATTGTAATAACAACACACTAATGAGTATTCTAGGACCTAAAACTAGCTTATCTAAATCTCATTTTTCTGGTGCAAACAACAACACCTACAACTCTAGACAATCTGGTGCTCTCAACACGACCTTTAGTTTTGGTCAATCTTCTCTTCTGTCTGGCCGCAATCTTCAATGTCAATTATGCCTTCAATTTGGGGATGAAGCTTTCACCTACAATCGACTCTCTCAAATTGCCTCTCAGAGGTCTCACAATGGTCTTCTGGGCATGACAGCTGCTACTTCTCCTTCTCCGAGTTATTTGCTTACTGACAGTGGTGCATCGCATCATGTCACTCCAAATCTAGCCTCTCTGAACTCTGCTATTCCTTACACTGGCAGTGAACAAATCTTTGTTGGAGATGGTAAAGGTCTGTGTATTTCCCACACTGGCTCTACTTTACTTCATACACCTAATGCAATCTTTAAACTCAATGATGTGATGCTAGTTCCTCAAGCATCTCATAATCTGATATCGGTTTTCAAATTTGTGAATGATAATTGGTGTTCTCTGACCTTCGATCCCTTTGGCTTTTATATCAAGGACCTAAGCACTGGGAAAATGCTTTTTTAGGGCCCCTGTGAAGATGGTTTATACCCCTTCTACTGGATGGCTTCAAATGGTGTTTCTAGAATTGCTATATCTCCTCAAGCCTTGATGATTGCTAAAGTTGATGTTCACACATGGCATAAAAGACTTGGTCATCCTTCTAGTTCTACTTTACATACTGTTGTCAATAAGAATCAATTACCTGTTGTTGGTTATGTGAATAAGTCGTCCATATGTTCTGATTGTCAATTGGGGAAGGCATCTAGACTTCCTTTTTCAACTTTGCCATGTACTTCCACTAGGCCATTTCATTTACTGCATGCTGATGTATGGGGTCCTTCTCCCACTTCTTCATGTACTAGATATCGGTTCTACCTTATTCTGGTAGATAACTTCACAAAATACAATTGGCTCTATCTTATGGTATATAAATATGATGTGTATTATGTGTTCAAGACCTTTGTTTCCAAAATTCAGACTTTATTTGAATGCAAGATACAATGTCTCCGATCTGATTCAGGGGGTGAGTTTTTAAGTAAACATTTTCAGAATTTTCTTAATGATCAAGGTATTACTCATCAATTGAGTTGTCCTCATACCCCTGAGCAGAATGGGTGTGTAGAGCGGAAGCATAGACATGTTGTTGAAATGGGTCAAACCTTAACAAGGAGAAAGAAGGTCCACCAGATTAAGTCTTAGCTATTAGGATAAGATTGATAGCTTAGCTATTAAGATAAGGTTGTTAGGAAATGGTGTTAGTTGACAGAAGGTCCACCAGTGGCTATTGTGTTTTTCTTGGTCCCAATCTTATATCTTGGAGTGCCAAGAAACAAAGCACAGTTGCAAGGTCATCTACGGAGGCAGAATATCAATCTCTTGCCAATACCTCTGCTGAACTTACTTGGGTGTGCAAAATTTTAAAAGACATCTCTTTTCCTTTGCTGAAACCTCCTGCTATCTTCTGTGACAATAAGAGTGCTATTGCTTTGGCTTTTAATCCGGTGTTTCATGCTCGAACTAAACACGTAGAGATTGATTATCACTACATTCGTGAACAGGTTCTTTCTGGACATGTTACTGTTCATCATGTTGCTTCTCTGCACCAAATTGCAGATATCTTCACCAAATTCTTGCCTGTTGATCGGTTTGCAGATTTGACTTCCAAGCTTGCAGTTCGATCATCTACCTTTAGCTTGAGGGGGTGTGACAAGGAGAAAGAAGGTCCACCAAATTAAGTCTTAGCTTAGCTATTAGGATAAGATTGATAGCTTAGCTATTAAGATAAGGTTGTTAGGAAATGGTGTTAGTTGACAGCTAATATTGTGATGTATTTATACATGTGTGTACTCATTCATTTCATGTATGAAAATACACAACTTTAATTACTTTCTCTCTCTACAATATTTCTCTCTCAATCACTCTCAGAATCATGAGTTTCTACATGGGGCACCTGCACTTAAAACCATAATCTGCAAGTAATGCCTGTCTCTCTTTGCAAGGAAGGTCTTCATCTACAAAAGAAATCGTAACCTGGAAAAATTCGAAGTCATCATCAAAATTTGAACAAAGTTCGATGAAACGATATCGAGACCTCATAATAGCATACTAGATCGGAGTTGGACGTTCACTTTCGTACCTCGTCGTCCCCCTTGGAAATTGGTTTGAGTGCAATTATCGTTGCATGGTCATCTCAGTCCTGGTAATGGAGAACAAGCATGAATGCAGACGTGCAAAAATTATTAAGGAATGCTTAAAAAGTTGCAAATGGGCGTTCACTTTAAATAGTGGTTTCGCATGAAGATCTCAGTTACCATATGGAACTGGGAAGTTTACGTACCTCCTCTCTTTTGAATGCTTTCGCGTTAGGACTACACGAATGATTCATACAACTCTGCAAAGGCTAGAACGCTGTGCCTAAAACAAAATTGAAAAGACATGGGAAGTTCAAAATTAATATATAACAGCTGCGCAAAGACGTATGCTCTAGAAACACCAATGATCTCCCACTCCTAGTAAGAGTAATTCCACCGTGACAAGTTCACGCTTGCTGAACACCCTTAACCCCAAAGAGGTAGTCCAGCATCGAGAATAAATATCTGTGCACGCAGAAACAAGCATTGAGGTAGTCCAGCACCAAGAAGAATAAAGTACAAAAGAACAGATTGAAAGGCTAATACAAGGTAAATCGGCGAACATTCAACGTATAATGGCGAAGAAACTGCAAAAGAGCATCATACCCTGGCAACAAACTGAATAGTCATCACCAAGAGCATCCAAAAATGGTCGTGTAATATCCTCAGCTTCTTTCTGTCATGAATAGGAGGGAACGGCATCAGAGCATTCAACTTTCGGAATATGTTAGGTGAAAAATATGACTTCTAACCTTTTCATGATTTGGAAGATCATCAACGTACAAAAAATAATCTTCCACTGGAGATGCTACAACCAGATCACTGAAAACAAAGTGAAATGAAAGTGAGAGGCTAAGAGGCTGAGGACGTGAATTGCTTCAACCACCATTGCCAGCACCATTTTGGATGCACGCACTGTTTACATATTCAACGGATGACAAAGAAAAGGAGAGAAATCTGTGATGAAGTGACTTAGAGATTATTCAACTCAAACATGCCAATTATATATGGCCATAGATATCAAGGGAGAATACTGGGAAGAGTCGCGGAGTTCAAATTTACAAACTGTCAGAAATAGTAAGCATGATTCTAAAAACGTATCGAGTGGAGAAAATAGTACCGTGAATGCCAACTCTCTTATCTGCATCCTAAATGCAGCTTCATCAGAAGATTCAACGTCAAATGGCAAAGCAATGCAGTCCCACCACCACCTAAGAGCAAATAAAACGTTTATTTATGCAACTGATGCCAGGAAAACTCATTGAAGTGATGTCGTACGAAGTATACACAGTAGAAACTAGAAACACTCGGGTTTCTAACTGACTGCTGATGGCGGCCAAAGCGTCAGAGTGGAGCTGCGCCTCCTTTTCATTTTGTAAGTTTTTTTTTTTTGTTTTTTGTTGAAAAAAATGATATTATCTATGGAGAAGGTAGGCTAAGCCTCACCATGAACTAACAATAATATAGTTCATATTCGCTTTTGGTGACAATTGAACCTTAAACCTCCCACTTGTATAAGTGGTATTAAAAGCTCGTTATTGATGCAATCAAAGGGTTTTGTAGGAGAAGATCGGATAGTAAATTACAAACATTAGCATTCACCATTTCATGAAAATTTCAAGCTGGAGTTTGGAATTAATCCAATCTATTACACAGATTTCACACAATGAGATACAGAGCAAGTCTATAATCTGAATAGCGAGTAGCAACGACGGAATACAAAAAAATACACTGAGGCGAAGACGAACATTTAGCATTAATAAGCTGGAGCCGGAACTTTAAAGTACGATCGACACAAAACCCAAATGTGGGGAAAACAAAACCCTAATAGAAACCTAAAGGTTGTATTTGTATCTTTCATCGTCGGAGCGTCAAACACATCCAAAGAAGTGTTCCAAGGATGGGGCGTTGAACACGTTAGAAGCAGGTCGTTCTGTTCTGGTAGGAGAGATGTGAAGCTGATACTTGATAAACCTCTGTAACCAATAAATAAGTGAATAATTCAGATGACAGCGATGGAAATGAGTGCATACATAAGAACATAGGGAATGAGATCGATGAATGTTGTGTAGAAAAGAAAAACAAGGTAAGTAATGAGAATTTACAGATAATTGAAATATGATGTCAGGATTTGTGTCGATATGCCAATCTGGTTCCAATTGCCGAACAAAAGATGTTCGTCCATTCTCTGTGCTACAGAAGAGAACCTGCAATCAAATCACAAGAATTATGTGTAATGCAAGATAATTGAAATATGATGTCAGAATTTGCACATTAGAGCAATTATTGGGCCTTCCTTCCGGGTTTGACCCCTAATTGATGCGACTCTAAGAGTTTGGGCTTCTATTAGGACCGACCACCTATTGTTATTGCTATCCATTAGGCCCACTACATATGTAAATATCATAAAGCCCATTTACATCTTAAACCCTAGCTATCCTTGGATATATTTAAACCCCTTTTATGATGTGGAGAGACTATGAATGAAGATATGAATTTACTTTAATTTCTTTTCCATTTCTGCATTTACTTTCTTGCAATTTCCCTTTTTATCATGTCTGATCCTATAATCATCTCCGAACCACAATCTCTGTACGTTATTACTCTTAACCTCTTTCGACCCACAGGGAATTATTGATATCTAAAAATATAAGTACTCGTGAGATTCCAAGATCAGGTTTTATACCGCAAGCTCTATTTCTTTGTTCATGGTTGACATTAGAAAGAAGACAGTGACAAGAAAGCCAAAAACAACTGCATGCGCATAAATCAACAAGGAGCAAGTAGAAATAGTGAAATACCAAAACAATAGGTGGGATTCTTAAAAGTTAACTAATAATGCTATCAACCCATATACCTACCTTGTCTTTGACCAAACCTCCAGATGTAAAAATCCCAGCATCTTCCAATGCCAGTAGAACCTTTTTCTGAAATCAATAGGCAATATCGTCTCATAAATGGCAATGAAAATGAATATAAAGCAATAGGCAAGGATACAGAAGTTAAATACCATGAGCAAAGAAATTGAGTAAAACAACATGCAAGGAAACCTATTAATCTCATACAAAATTACAGAGAACAAGTAAAATGATTGAGACGGGCTTGCACGCACTTCACTTTCATCATCGAGAACTCTTTCCATGAGATACAAATCACAAAATTTTGTGATCTCCAAGAGTACTTCTAGCACTGAGTACCTCACAGTCACTTGTTTCTGCCAGGAACAATGTTAAAAGGCAATGTTAATCCTTTTTCAGTTACAATTTCTATCACCAAATTTACGGAAAGATGTTGCTGGAAAGAAAAGTAGACCACCTGAAGTTCCTCTGGGGTACTTTCCTCAAGGACTACTCCGAGCAAACGACAAGTTACCTACAGATAAGCTTAAAAGGGTGAATTTGTTGATTCAAATTGTCACCCCTATAAAAATCAAACAAATTCTCGAGACATTAAATTATTTCACAGGGTATCATATACCAATTATTAGCCATTATTGAACATTTGAAGCTTAGCAGTTTTAATCGTGAAGTACAGAAACATCTAGAAGTAAAACCCAGAGGTTCCATAACTTCACCACGAAATTTTCACAACATGCAGTGAGAAGCTGAAAAACACTATAATGAAGAAACAAGTTCTCAACTACACTTACCTTTCTTCCTTCACTCAGTTTCTGCCGGACTATTTGCCCCAAAGTAGGCTGGACATAAAAGAAAAGACTTCAGCATAAAACACGTTAATACAAAGTGGTATCAAACCCATACGGAAGACTCAGAACTTGACAGTTACCTTTATGGGCTGAAAAAATTCATCAACAACGTTTTGGGCTCTTGAGTCCTGTGAAGGTGAAACTCCCGTAGTTGTCAATGTTGCATTCGAATTTGAACTGATGCCAGAACTACTCGATCCAGGTGCCTGCCGCTTTGGTTGCCTTCTTTGTGGTCCACTGGGTGATCTGAGCAGCCTCCATGTGAAAACTATTGCAACAGCAAGTCCCGCAACGGCCCCAATAGAACGCGAATTCTAACACCATTTAAAATTTCTTGAGAGAACTCAACTTTACCATCTCCATTCGAACACAACTTTGATACTTAAATGCCAAAGATGAAGCAACAGACTGGGATAATCCCAAAAGTGATGTACTGATACTAGTCTCATGAGTATCTATCTCTTCACCTTAGTCAATACTATTCATAGCATTGTCTATCAGTTCAGGGCCAGCGATTGTTCAAAAAGTACACTAAAACCGGAACTGCAGGGTTCTTGAGAACTAGCTAACAAGACATGGCCCAGATGCGGCCGGATGCATCAGAATTCACAAATTGCAGACAATTTAATGGAAATTAAGCTTCATTAAGCCACATTGAAGATTGAGCTGAAAAATCGAATGGCCCAACTCTCAACAACATTAATATCTTTGCAAGTACATGTCTTGTTTCCTATGCTACAAAATATCAAAATGGTCATCCTCAAATTCCTCTAATTTCCAGTTATGGACCAATTACACATCAAATTTTCTCAAGAAAACCTACATCCCAAATCAATTCACATCGAAACAAGTACTGAATTTGACACGAATCAAATAAAAAAATAAATTGCAAACCCCATGAAGCAAATGAAGATAATTGGCAGAAATGAACAATCTTTGGCGGGCCAGATCTGTGAGAAAAATCGAAAAGACAACGAAAACAGGCACAAAATTGAGGTACGAACCAGATTGTGGAGGGAGATCGGGAAGAGACTGGACATCTTGACGGTGAGATAAGCCCCGAAGCGCTTGATGAGCTGAAGCAGCTCGTCCTTCGAAGACTCGGCCATGGCTTTAACCAATGAGAAATCGTCGTTTTCAGAAGCAAGTAATGGTAAAGAATCAGCTTGAAGACCTCAGGTCCTCGTCCTTCCCATCGTCACCTGTAAATCTCTTGAATTTCCAGAGAGCGAAAGCTTGTGCCTTTCAACGACGAATGAGAGAAAAAGAGGCGTTGATGGGAAACTGCAGATTATTTTATTTGTAAACTCTGTGTCACTGCTAAAAGATAAGTTTGTTAATTAATACATAATTTAATCATTAACTATCACATCGTATGGTTTATAAAATATAATTTAAAGAGGCAACAAAGAAGGTTACAGTGGCGCTGTGTGCCAAAGAAATATAGACATTTGCAAGTTTTTGTCCGTATGCCTAGTTTTATTAACACAAAATGTCACGTAATGGTGTACTCATATCGTATAAGTTGTTTTTCTTTCAAAATTAATGTCACAACAACCATACAAAGGTGATTCTTCTAAGACATTGGCCACACAAAGAATAAGTGTTGCCTTGTACTAAAAGAGAACTGAATTTTGAGCTTCATCGATTTAGCTAAATTTTCCAAATTTGGAAGTTTGATCGTTGATCATAAATCCATCAATGGATGTAAAAATCCTTGGACCTCAAATTTGCAAAATATGAGTCTCAAAGGCTAGCTAGAAAATTTTCAAACGCAATAGGATCATCACAATTGAGCATAACTTTTGATTTCATTTCTAAGTCATTCATGTAAGATATATGGCTGGTTCAGAGATTTTTGAGGTCTGGGACGATGCCAAAAAATGTGTCCTTACTTCATATAAAAAATTATTTATTTTTACGCATAGAACATCGATAAAATTATATTTACAAAAGCATTTCAAACTCGTTAATTTAGAAATACGGAAAAACTAATTTATTTTATATCGAGAGAATGAAACAAAAAAACTTCAGGTTTACAAGTAAATAGATTATGAGTTTTGTCTTCCATCTAAACTTTTAAATTATTTTTTTATAAATCATGAGGTGTTTTTCCTTATTTACTAACCTCTTCAATATAAGACCAAAAAAATAATGATATTTTCGGGTCTTTAAGGATATGTATAAATAATGAATGGGCACCAAGTTAAACCAATTGATGACACGTCATATAATTTACAAATTGGGTCTAAAATTTTAGTCTACGCATTACCTTTGTTGAAGATTAAACTTGAATTGGAACGAATGTTTAAAAATAGCAACCCGCAAAATAAATTAACAGCCAAACAAAAATTCGTAAAAATTGAAAAAAAAATAAACATGCACATAGTATTTCGAACTTAGGACCTCTCGTTAATTTTAAATACAAAAACCATTGCTTCTAATTAAACTTCTTATCATTTAGCCAAATTTTGATAATTTATACCGTTATGAAAAGAAATTTGTAAAAATTAGAATTTAAATAAGCATACATGGTGTTTTGAACCCAAGACCTCCTCATTAATTTCAAACAACAAAATCACTCACTCTTGTTAAAAAAAATTTGTCATTAAACCAAATTATATAAATTCATATTCTTATGAAAGCGTATATAAATATGTCATACTAATAATTTTGGTGCTCCTAATTTTCTTGGGCCCCAGATGGTCACCCTGCCCGCACTGGGCCTAGGCCGGCCCTAGTAAGATATTACTTTACAGCTCAGAAATACAACTAGTAGCATTCTAAGTCAATCACGTATTGCAATTCAGAGGGAGTTATTGTCTATCGTTGCTCGTTGGCCTTTACGATAGAATTAGTTGGGAGGCTGAGAGGTGGTACATTACCTTGTAGCGGATGTCAGCAATTCGAGCCCGCTTATTTCCAACTCACAAAATTTCTCATTAGCTTTGGATATTATCACAGTGACATCTACGTTGTTTGAAAGTTCCTCTTAGTCCAAACTTTCCAACCTGTCCCTCAGCCAAAAGTTAATTCACTTTGTATAATATTCAACTTTGGAAAAAGGCAGTCGCAAAGCTGAGCTGAAGCTTCCTCTTTTACATGAATGACCAGTAATTATACAAGAAAAATGGTAAACAAATTAAAAAGGTTAACCATGAGCTATTGAAAACAAAAAGAAACCATCAGGGTCGGTCCACAACTTGAGGAAGAGAGGAACTCTCTGTAACTTCGATATCTGAGGTGGCAAGAAACTACTGTGTGTTTTCTGATATTTCAGGCACATCCACCACACCATTGAGGACTAACAATGGCCTTTCAATCCTTTGCATGCCCCGTTCTGCATATTTTCTTTCTCCAAGTGGAAGCAATAGCTCTCGAAAACCATAGATCTCACCGTGACTCCGAAATCCAGCAGGAAAAGCAACTCCACTTCTAGTTTGTTCAGTTCAGCATTGCTCACTCCCCCAACCCGGGCGTAAAATGCGTTGTTATAGTGCCTACATATGCATGGTATTGTAAACAGAAGCGCAGAATTATGATAAGCGTACGACCTCCGACGTGTATTGGTGAACTGACATTGGGGAGGAGAGAATCGAACGTAATTCGCTCATAAACAATTGAGCTACAAGCCTCTCGCTCGCACATCTTTTTTCTTGGTATTTTAGGAAAAATATTCTACTACGTCAATTCAATGAAAAGAAAAGGAGAGGTAGATACAGATACTTACACATCATCTAGCATCTTAGAAGCAACCATAACGCTTGTGACAGGCAACCTATGAACATTCAAGGACAACACAAGAGAGTCGGGGTGCTTATGGAGCAACCTATCTATATACACATATCCAAAAACAAAGCATGACGGGCTGCAATCTGCGTACTTGTACAGCCTCTCCAAGCGTGTTATTTCGAGCCACCAATTTCTCTAGTACGAAAGAGAGTATGGTTAACACTCTGGGGATGCTCGGCTCCAGCCGGCTATGGCGGTCGGTGAACTCGCCGGCCGCTAACATTTGGACATCAAGTCATGATGGTTGGTGGTCTCAGGTGGGAACTGTGTATGGGCGGTTAAGATTTGAAGGGGGTTGGCCTTGTATGTGTGCATATTATCTGGGTTGGGGATTTATTTGAATATGAATTTTGATTGGCCAGCACCAAATGGATGAAATATGTTGTGGAAATTCTTCGACAGCCGCATTTTTGCTGTTTGGCTCGAAATTCAGATGTTCTAATATCTAAGAGGAACGAAGAGATGTGAGCATAACCATATTGGTTAGAACAAAAATGCCTGCCTTCTACGCTTAAATTATAGTTAGTTAAAAGTAGAATAACGCTTAAATTCGAAGATGCACCATTATTCGAACTTCGTTTCACAAAATGAGGTGCCGTATATATTCTCTCCTTAATGCAGCAATGTTGAACAGCCTATTCAATTTCTAAACAAGAAACATTTTTCATTTGTTCATGTAAGTTGCAATTGAAGAATCTAGTGGGAAAAACATTATACAACAGTAGGAATGGTGACGATTTGAGGAAGGCGATATTTGCTTGACGGTCTACACGCTGTGGCCATTAGAGACGAGTAATCTGTCTTCCTCATTTGGGTTGTCTATCATGGAAAGCTGAATGTTTGACTTCGAGCTCATCTTGTTCACCTCGTTTTCTACACGGAAGAAAACCCATTGGAAGCGGCGGAAAATCTCCAAGGCAGTGATTGCAAACACGGTAAGGTAATTGTGGCGAAGATGGGAAGAGAGCTTGTATGTCCAGGTACAACGCAGAATCAGGTTGCTACCTATCACCCAGAAGTAAACCTGCAACCCAATTCACATAGAATAATTTCAAGGCAAATTCAACGAATGACGACTACTCTACAGACGTTATTTCTGAGGACAAATGAAGTAATTTGATTGGCATTGGAGAGTCAAAGCCAGTTGAAGTCAAATAAATAGTTCGTATACAAACTACAGAAGAAAAAAATGGTATATACTTACCCATTTCCGTCCATGCATGAGGTTTGACAAGAAATGTTGTTTGCTAAACTTGAAAATCCGAGTGAAACCACTGAGAAAAGGGAATAAGATATTTAGAGGGCATGACAAAATAATATTCAGGATGCAACAAGTTCTAAGCATGAATAACCCGTGTTCAAATATGTCCTGGAACACCCTTTCACTGATTTACAAAGAAGCAACCAATCGTCACACAGCATGGAAAATTAAGTTCCACATCGTACTATCACGAGTTCTTTCTAAATCTGGTTGCATGAAGAAGTGATTCTGTGGTAATTGTAGAAATAAAAACATTTCACATACCTTAAGTCCCAATCTCTAGTCACGTCCCAGTAGAACGAGTACAGGGAGTTCAAAACACCTGAGAGAAGCCAGAGGGGCCGATAAAAGGTCGTCCACTTTTCAGGGAAGACATGATATTTGAGGGCTGAAAGAAAAATCACAGGTACTGCGGTAGAATACTTCAAAGCTGAAACCAGACGCAGATAAAATTAGTAGTGTAATGAAGCAACAAATCCGTCAATACTTCAGAACAAACCTGCAGCTAGTCAGTAACATAGTAATAGTAATAGAGGTTATAAAGAGAAGCAACACAGAAATTACAGAGACCATTAAAGATAATTGCCAAGCTAACAACACTTCAGAGAACCAGAACGGAATAAGAACTGCAAGATCACAAACTAAAATTCACATGCACCATAAACAGTCAAGAGAATAGGATGTTTTTACATTATTTGATGGTTAGATTTTAAAATTTTATACATAGCAATGCCAAAAAAAAAAAATCAATGTGTCTAAAAAATATCCATGAGTGTCAATAAGGCTCTGAAAAAAAGAAATATGGCCAAACAAAATGAAGAAAAAATCTGAGGCCAAAGAGAACCATTGGAAAAGAAACATTTAAGTAAAACAGCCAAGTGGAGCATACCATTTAGTAGGGTTGTTTTCTCCCCAGTATCCTTATATTGTCGAAGACATTGGAACAAACGAAAAAGGTAAGGCAAAACAAGAACCACAGGGATTGCAACAGAATGACTTCCACAAACTGAGTCAGCTTCAAACCATGCAATAGTGGCAACCTGCTTTCAAATAAAACCTCTTAATAAAATATAAGCGAAGTAGTATTTCTTTAACAAACAAAAGTGAAACATGAACCGAAGGGATCATAGCAGAGTGACTGCCACAAGATCTCTTGAACAATACAACACAACAATTTTAAAAGAATATATATATATATATAATCATCCGGAAAAAAAAAAGAAAAAAAAATTAGGATTAAAAGACATAACAAATTATGTGTATTAGCACATGAATCTCCTCATCACTTTTTTAAAAGAATAAGAATCAATTTGTTGGTGATTAGCAAAACAAGAAAAAGGCATGGAAGCAAAATCACAATTAAAAGGTGAAACCCTAACCTGTCGATGGACCATTCGACATACTGATCGCTCCAAATCTGAAAGCACCTGCATAGAAATGACAAACACAATCGGAATCAAAAGGCATGGTGACAAGCAGATATCTTATCATAGATGGCAAACTATTTCTTGATTCTACACTCCTATTAGGTTAACCATAGTAAACTTGCACACACACTACAAAACAATCAACAAGTTCAATATCCTTTTTTATCAAAAAAATTGCACTCTAGTAATGTGAAATCACTTGGATAGTGGTAAAAGTAAACATCAGGATGCATACCTTAGACATGGAGGTCAAAATATCAGCCAGGAAAAAGTCAGAAAATGATATTGCCTGTTTTCACCAAATAAGTAACGTAACTGTAATTAAACATACTACGGACAAACAACAAAAATCAAAGCATTAAATGAGACCAAAATATATATCACTTCTAGGAAGCTGAGCAATAAGTAAATGGGAGAACTATACTTTCTAGTGTTATAGTTCTCCCAATACTTTTCAATAAGTAGAAAACAAAATCAAACAGACGGGAGAAGGTCCAAAGTTAGGTTTTGAAAGAAAAACAAACTTGCCTGTAATGGGAGAACTATACGCCAAAGAGTCCTTAACAAGTAAAAGCGAGATGACAAATAGAAAATGTCAAAGGGGAATATCAAAAGCATTGCAACAGCAGCATACAATAGTACCTGCAGAAGAATGCAATTAAAACTTAGCACAATTACACTATACTACTACATGGAAGAGAAGTAATAGACAATACCACTGTCAGTATGATAAATAATAGTATGTAGATCACAATCTGAACAATTGTAAATATGCGACTGCACTGTTTAATTCTATACAATGGAATACTTCACTTAGGCTTTGAAGCTTTGGTCATTAAAACAATTTAACTGTGGTTTTTTTTATCACAGATCAATGCTATTTTAAATGTACAAAATCAATATGGATGCATCTATTACACTGGTTGCGATGCAGAAAGCGACACTTCTCCATGCGAATAAAGATAAAGATATGCTGTCATGCTTGTCGGCACAACAATTGTCATCCAGGTCGCACACTGCAAATAACATACTGAATCGTAAGAGTGAATCAATGAAAGAGGAAATAAAGAGAAGAAGAAAAATAGTTTGAATGTCAGATATGTCAAAAGTAGTTAACCAACAGCATTCCACAAAGAAAACATGCAATCTCCTATTAAGAGGAACAGCTAAGATGCAATATGCTCCTCATATCATTAGTTTTCTCCATATACATGACATATAAATAAATTAATAAGAAAAAAAACATACTTACTGAAAGCTACCAGTCACTATAGAATTTCACAATTATTTGGCAAAAGTCAAAGCAGATGAAAAATATAATTCCATTTATTGTTTCCATGAGAAAAAAATATACATTGCAATTTGCAAGGCTTATGTTTGTGTAGCATAACCTTTTAAAGTTCCAGATGACAACAGCAACAGAGAATAACTCATACCAATTAGGCAAATAGTTCAAGATGACTGAGTTGTTTCACTGGTACCTTCCATATTTCTCTGTGGGTCAAATGATTTTGATCAAGATCAAAAATTTTGGCATAGTTTACATTGCCCTGAGCAAAAACCCATAGATTGACTCCCCAAAACCAAACCATCATAGTCTGCACATGTCAAAAACAGACGAATAGGTTTCAATAGAAGGATAAAGAATGCAGAAGTATGATACGATATTCAATTCTGATAAGAAACTAACCACAAGAAGTAGAGGATTATAATACAAAAATGCTTCATATAGAAATAAATCTCGCAGATCCACACTCATCCTCATGACAGAATCCCATCCAACCTGTAAATTTGCAGGTAGCTTGGTAACAACATCCTTGCAGCACAAAACTAACATATTTTGTGGTTCTTGTCAATTTTTTTGGTAATAAAATCAGAACCCTATCACCAGCAGTAAAATAGAATTGTGAAGAACTGACCTTGCAACAAATGAAACCCCATACAAAGAACAGTAGGACCTGTACATAAAACCAACTGAGGAAGCCACAAAACTAAAGCCAAGAAATAGAAGATGCGAAGATATACGTCGCATGCTATTGAACTGAAACCCAACACAATTATAAAGCAGAGATGAAATGATCTACTTGTATCCAACTTTGGTGAGCCATGCCATCTATTTCAGAATTCGCCAGTACAATAACTAATGAAAAAGAAATTGAAACTTCCTTCTTCTACCAAGTTGAGAATTTCACAATTATTAAGCAAAACTAAGCAGAAAATAACTAGAAAAGTAAATTAGAAAGACAAAGAATATTATAGTAACGAAACCTTAAATCTCCATAACATAGCTGGAGATGGCATTATTGCAGCAGTACTCATTGGTATGGTTGGCATGTTTCCTCCCTTCCTATCGTTTCCCTCCATCAGACGCAAGAAGCCCTCCTCTGCATCATTTTCAAGCTCACTTGTACCTGAAAGATTTTTTTCTATAACTATAAAACCGTGACAAGAGAAAAAAAGCCCCCCATGGTAGATATATCTACACAGTATCAATCAGAACTGATAAGTCATAACTCAAACACTTAAATGTACCCAGATCAGAGACAACAGGTCTGCTACCCGACTTTCTTAAGTGAGGACTATTGGAAGGCACTGTCGCAACACCTCCAAACATAGATAAGACTAGCAATTAGGAATTTTTCCTCCACTTTGCCAGCCAAGAAACTGCAGCAAATGAAATCACAGGGGGATGTAAAATATCGTTATAAAGTGATCAAAACAATTTGGAACCATTTCCTTAAAGTTTGGGAAGGTTGGATGTCAAGCCGACAAGCTTTCTAACTAATGATTCATGGATGTCATAACTTCATTCAGTGAGCTATTAAAAGAAAAACACAAATGGGGCTATATATCCTAAGATCCCGGAAGCCGTCTAATCTGCATAGCTCTGATGTGATGCAGTAGCTAATTCAGCTGGAAAACAAAAAAAAAAAAAAACAAAATTCTAAGCCATGCATCCGAACGACAACATTAAGATCTTAACAGAAAAATAAAAATATGGACTTTCAACAACCAGCATTGACGGTTAATTAAAAATCCCATCTTTGTCAATAACAAGCACCAAATCCACCATTTAATTAGATGCATGAAAAAATTAGACCAATCCCATTTCATCAAACTATTAAAAAATCATAATTAAGCAAACCACCTGATAAAAAAAAAATTCCTGCAAATTCACCGAATCACTTAATGGAAACAGCTTCTCACCACCCAAATCGAAATTCCCACTAAAAATTCAAAAAAAAAAACCAATCGACACGTAATTCCAAAAATTCAACAGAAAGGCAATGCAACAAACGCAGAAATCGCCAAAAATCAGCAAATGCAGAGATATGGAATTGGAAGAGTTGAACAGGGATCAGATCCAAACGGAGTTTAGAGAGAAAGAAACAAAATAATGGGTTTGATTAAATAAACGTTACCTTGCAATGCGAACCTTTAACGGGTTCGCTGGATCTCCAACCTGATCTGGTGCAAAAGGTTAATGGGGTTTGAGTAAGGACTCAGCAGGAGAGGGAAGCCGCAAAATGACAATTGGAAATTATAAAAGGACCTAATTTGAAATTTTTAATAACTGAAGGGGGAGTTTTACGGATTTAAATTGTAGTTTAAGGCTTGTTTGGTTTCGCCTTCAAAAACGTGTTTATTGGTCCATTTTATTTGAGACGATGAAAATGAGAAGCATCAAAATTGGAAAGGGATGCCTTTCCTCGTCTCCTTCTTATAAGCATGCATTTACCAGGCTTTATTAGCATCTTATATACGATCTGCCCTCCCACTTTTCATACTCTCGTCTCCTCTTATTTGTTCGGTCACGGTTAAACCACGTCAACATTTTATATTATTATTATTTTTTATCTTATTATTTCTATAAAAAAATCAATATAAAATGTTGACGTGGCTTAACCTTGACCGCACAAAATAGAAGTGTATAGGAAGTGAGAGGGCAAATAATCTGTCTCCCTTGTATACCGTTGAATACCCTAAATTATTACTAAAAAATTAAAAACTCGTTTAACAAGTGTTTTCAAATGGCTAAAAGTATTTTTCGATAAAATATTTTTAGATTTCAAAAGTATTTAAAGTGTTTCTTATTAAAAGCACATGTTATGGGCTTCTTGCTAGAAGCACTTCAAGTGTTTTTTTTCAGAATTAACTTTTATTTTTACTAATGTTTGTTTCCCAAAACATTTTATCTAAAAATTCTTTCAACCGTTTAAAAAGCATTTGTCATACAAGCACTAATATCCATTACTATAAAATGACTATTTGAGATTCTATAAGAAAGAAAACTATTTTTTTTTAAACTAATGAAAATTACTTGAAAACTTTGAGTTTTAACGATAATGACAAAATAAAGGGCAAAATGAATAGTATAATGATTGACTTTTAAGTGTAAAAATGTAATTTTTCGTTAAAGTGAACAATATCGATAACTTTTCGTTAAAATTCTTTTTTTTAATACACCACAAATTATTTCAAATGTGGATTTATCTTCTCAAAGCCACTCTTATTTCATTGTACAACACAATTCTAACACTAAAACAAAAGTGTTGAATCAACGTTTTATAAGCCTCACATAACAAATGTATGAGGTTGCAATTGTAAATAGGAGATTTCATTTATCGAACACTACGGTCATAATTTAGTGTTGTTTTATTTTCTTTCTAAGTATAAGGTTTCTCAATTCCCCTTCCTTTAGGGTGCGTTTGGTACGCGGGACGGGACGAGGGGTTCCGTCCCGCGTTTGGTATGCCTAAAACGAGTGGGACGAGGCGTTCCACGGGACAAGTTTTGGATGATTTTTGGTTCCACCTCTCCCCATGGAACGGGGTTGTTCCACGTCTGTGGGACAGAAATTTTTAACATTTTAGGACAACAATGCCCCTTGTCTTTTTCAAAATTTACAACATCCGTCCCGTCCTGTTCCGTCCCGTCCCGTTCCGTCCCGTCCCGTCCCGTCCCGTCCTGTCCCATCCTGTCCCGTCCCGTCTGCGTACCAAACGCACCCTTAACACTATGACTTGTAGCAGAAAAGAAAATTAAATAGAAAAATCCTTTTCTCAAAAAACAGGAGAATTTTAAAACGAGGAACGTCGTCTCTTTTATATGGCATAAAATCCCAAGTAACGAAGTGAATACAACGTAACCAGATTACAAACAATCAACAAGACAGGTTCGCAAGTGGCTTTTTATCACAGTGATAGAAATGAGTTAAGCCTTTGCACGACTGCGTGTGTTCGAACACTGTCTCTTTTGACAAAGAAAAAAAAGATAGGTTCTTTTTAAAGGAGTAGGATTTTTTTCCCTCTAAATTTCTCTCCCATCCGGTTCTCTCCTTAAAGGGTCACGGTTAAATTATGTCAGTATCTTGTGTTGACTTATTTTTTTTTAAACAAACGATATTATCTACTCTAAGGAAGCGGGTGAGACTTATTTTTTTTTTTTAAACAAACGATATTATCTACTCTAAGGAAGTGGGTGAGTGGGCTAAGCCTTACAATGGACGAGCCATAATAATGTGGTTCAAATTCATCTTGGCAAGAATCTAACTTAGATCTCTCACTTACAAGTTAAGATATACACAACTACACTGTAGCACTAAGTGGCCAAATCTTAATTTAATTAGAAGTGTTATCACTTTATTTTTTTTGTGTTGACTTCTTTATAAAACGAAAAAGATAAAGAGAACAGTGAGAGAGGAAGGGATAAGATTTAAGGGGAGAAAATCCTACTTCCCTTTAAGGTCCAAAATTCACATTTAGTCAGAGAGTTTTAATGAAAAGGGTTCTATTCTCATTCAGCCCATCCCAACAATGTAAATTCCTAAGCCAGTGCCAATCTCCACGATCGCAAAATACTCTTTTTCTTCTTTTAATTCTTCAACCTTGGTATTATTTTTTCAATTTAATTTTTCATTATGTTTCTTCATGAATATAATGAAGCATGTTATTGTATTCTTAGTTAGAATCCATACAAAGTTGATAATCTATTCAATTTATGTAAACCCTAGCACATTGACAAAAAAACAAATGTAAACCCTAGCACAGCTTACAACACTGCAAGCTGAAGCAACCCAAAACCGGCATGCATTTTATGTACTAAACGTTACTGAATTAGTTAGTGTATAGTAAATTGCAAAGCACTAGCTACATATTGAATAATAAACAAACCAGTAACCTACATCCGTTTTAACTTCATAACGTGAGATAGAATTGAATTATTCAAATTAATTACTTTTAGGAAAAGTGATTACTAGTCTAATTTCAGTGGTACGTAGCTATATATAAGTTGACTCCACATGGCCCCAAGACTCCCACCACTACTCCAACAAGCAAGCAAAAATGTGGAAGTTGTTGACAATTTTGGTTGTGGTTTTTCTGGCTGCTGTAGCAGCTCGTGCTGAGGAGGCTCACCTTGGGCCTTGTGTCATCGGCAGAGACTCTCCATGCAATGGAAAACAATGGGGGAGGCGGGGAGGAAGGGATTATAACTCCGAAGCTCCGGCACGCACGGATAACTCCGATCATCCAGCAGCCAGCCCCGATCAGCTTGATGATTTTGTTGAAGATACTCGTTATTATATTCCAGAATTACAGCCACCATCCTACCTATGATCAACAACTTCTGAAATTAAAAATAAATCTTCATCTTCTTACTTTTTTTCCTTGGTCAAGGTCTTGAATAATTTTATTATTAGCATTTATTGAGTGTGGTCCATTAATAAAGAAGAAGATGAATTTGTGGAAGTTCCATGTTTGGTGGTGCCTATGGTAGGAAGGTTTTATTTGCGAGATATATGTAATATCATCATTAGTTATAAACTGATATTTACACGAATGTTATGTTATTTACACAAGGAATAACGTATTTCTAATACATTTGGCGAACACCTTCCTAGCTGATCACATATATATTTGTAATCGATGAGAACAACTTATATGACACCATTACACCACCATATAACGTCTCATGCCAATAAAATAAGAACATGTGAACAAAAATTAACACACGTATTCATTTCATTGCACAGGACGCTATGATGATGGTTTATATACCCGTGTCATGGAAGTCTTCTCCTAATAGAAGCTATGTACACGTGAGATCCTAATGAAGTAGAGTGGTGATAATTGGTGAGTAAATGCAAGAATATCTAAGTAGCAACACTCTTATATGACCGTAAATCGTTCCATGCAACCTCACAGCTGTACCCAGAAACACAATTCATCACTGCCACTGGTTTTAGATGAGAAAATTAAGTACAAGAACTTAGACTATGATAGCAATTTCACCGTCTATACAAATAGGGGCAAAATCACATGAAATATTTGCAAGAATACAAGGTAGATGTAGTATAGATGCTCATGCAAGGTCGTTTTCCTCAAGGACTATTTTAATAATTTATGCAAAAACAATTCCTAATCAATTACTTGAGATTAAAGATTGAGAAAGATGATTTTGAAAATGGGTAATATTAAAAACGAATTTTAATTAAAATCTAATATGGCAAAAGAAAGAATTTTAAATACCAATTTATAAAAGCACTAGGGTTCCACCGTCACCTAGCAATCTTATGAATTTCTACCAATTACCTATGATCTACACATGCCACTTTGAAGGTTAGGTTTTCCTAATATATATTCTACTTGGAACCTCCAACATAGAACATATATCTAACATGCAACCCGTCCGGACGTTCGGATCAAATCTGAACATGAAAGACTCATTATGTTTTATGAAAACCCATTGAAAAACCATGCAACCCTTAAGACATGGTGTTCATCTTAAGTGAAATTACAACTATTAATCACAAGAAGCCAGCATCAATTTCGGGGAACCTTCCGACCAAAATTGCATCAAATTACTTTTCAAAAAAACCTTAATGGTGGCCAGTCATTAAGACAATTAGATAGTTTAAAACAGTGATTAATAATTCAAAGCCTGCATGCAATCAATCATAAGCAATTAAATAGAAATTACATAGTCATGCTAAGGCTTAAGGTTTCGCCCTAACAAACGGAAATTAGTTACGCATATTCATAATTAGAATCATAGAAAATATCATTAAGAAGAAAAGGAATGAAAACACCTTAGAGTAGGAAGTCTCCAAGAACCCTCGCAAAGTTCTTTTTCTCCCAAGTTGAATAATAATAATCTTCCTAACCTGGAACGACAGAGCATTATATCCCTCCTAGAAGTCCAACGCCAAAAACCCTAGAGCTTTTTGGTCTTTTTCTCTAATTAGGAAACTAATAATAATAATAAAATAAATAAGAAAATAAAGTCTTAATTAAATTAGGATAATTTGCCAGAAACTGTCCAGCCACGTTTTTGCCTCAGATCTCCTCTAAATCCGGCCCAAGATAGCTTGTTTTGAAGATCAAGACGTTCCGAACACATCTTCAGAAGGCCACGAACCCATTTGAGGTCGTCTCGGGCTCCAAAAACGTAATTCAAGCCCAAAACGTCACTTTTCCAGCACGCGCATCGCTCCTTTATTTTATCGCCAGAAAATCATTGCTTGGTAGAAAAATTTGATATTTTGATACAATCAAGCTAAGTGACTCACGAACGTCCTCCAACTAGAATTACTCCAAAAGTCATCAATTTGACCATGTTTTGCTCTAGAGGAATTCGAAAGTCCTATATTAGAAATTCAATTCAAAGTATCAAAATTCTTCCAAAATATTAACCAAAATATACTAAGAATAGGGTTAAAATTATAATATAAAATCTACTCATCAGATTACATTAGTAATATAATGCATTTCTTAATAATGTAGCCTAAATCCTTTATTATTATATGAAAATTCCTCATTCAAGCACACAAAGTAAACTTTAATATTAGTACTACATGAACATTTTATCCTTGCATCACGTAAGGAGAAAGTGGTTACTGGTTAGTAAGTAAAAAACAGGGGTTAGACAAGATGGTTGATTAAGTATTTTGTTAGAGCATCTCTCTCCTACGTATGAGATGCTAAATACACATCAAATTTTCAGTGATTAACAAAACAATAATAAATATAAATAAGCGATTTTTTTATTTTAAAATGATCTATAAAATGCCCAATAATAAATAATAAATATAAATACACATCAAATTTTCAGTGATTAACAAAACAATAATAAATATAAATAAACGAATTTTTTTATTTAAAAATGATCTATAAAATGCCCAATAATAAATAATAAATATAAATACACATCAAATTTTCAAGTGTTAGCTCCTGAGGCGGGTTCCATCACTAGTACAAAAATATGTTTGAACGACTAGGACTTGCGCGACAAAGAAAATTTCGTCGCGCAAAGAAGTGCGACGTAGAACACAAAACGTCGAGCAAACGGATTTTGCGCGACGGAACTTTGCGCAACGAAGGGCGGCGTCGCGCAAAACATCTTTGCGCGACGAATGTGAACATATGTCGCGCAAACGTTTAGCGCCAAACTAAAAAGGATTTACCGTTTTTTCTTGACTTTACGTGACGCAGGTAGGCATGCGTCGAGCAAAACGGCTTTGCGCGACGCCATACTTCGTCGTGCAAACTTTTAGCGCCAAACCAAAATAAAATTACCGCTTTTTTCTTGACTTTGCGCGACGCAGGTAGGAATGCGTCTCGCAAAGCAGCTTTGCGCGATGCATGCCCACCTCCGTCGCGCAAAGTCGACGACTTCTTTTATTTCATTTGATCAGTTTGGGAGGCAGAAACTGCAAACTCAGTTGCAGCAGCTACCTCCATATCCCATCTCTCTTCAAAACCGTCTACCACATCAGGTTTGTTTTTTCAATTGCAATCATTCCTTTGCTCTTAAACATAATGTAAACTGAATTAATAATATGTAGATCTTTCATGTGATTAATTTATGAAATTGAAATTGCAAAATCAAAGGAGATAACTATCTTGCTGATTTTCTTTTTCTCTATACACTATGAATGTAACTTGGTATAAATTCAGTAGAGGATTAGAAATGTCAGTAATTAAATTAATCAAGTGTGTTAAGAGATCATCATCTAGAAACATCATGAATGGTAATTGAAACATGCATGCTTCAATTCCTTTTTAAAAAATAGTACGCTCCTAGTATATGTTAATTAACATAATCCTATATATCCATATTAACCTTGTTTCTACTATTTTATTTAGTTTTAGTAATTATTGTGATTTAGTTTATTTGTATGCACATATTTTTGTACATCACCTACAAAATTGTTTTGTGTTGTACGAAGTTAATACTACTTAACTTCGTACACTTTTTTCAATAAAAGCTTAGTTTCCCATTTGAGAATTAGTTGGATTTCGTGTATGGATGCGAAAGCATGACTGCGGTCCAATTAATTCTTGAATTGTCCCATTTTTTGGACAGTTTGGGAATGCATAGTTATGTGTTGTAGTTTGCGGTTCACGGATTAGGTTTCGATAATGGAAATTTTGGTAACATTTCTTGATGTTCTTCGAGTACACGGTGGATATAATGTATCTACGACGTGCACTTGAAGAACTGTAAAGAGATGCTGCCGAAATTAGCCGACGTCGAAATCTAATCCATTGGAATCGTAAATTACGGCACATAACTATGCATTCCTGAATGGGATATGGCCCTTACCGGAGGAATAAGGTGACAAAATAATAGTTGAAGTTGTTGTAACTCTTATACTTTTATTGTGATTGCAGACAAAATGGACAAACAGTGGATACATAATCATAATAGATGTCCTGTTGAGTACTTGGATGGAATAGATGAGTTCATTGAATTCGCAACTACACACAACCAATGTTCAACTCATATTCGATGTCCATGTAGGAGGTTTAATAACTCAATGTGGGAGACATTTGAAAATGTTAAATTTCATTTGGTAAGAAATGGGATGATGGAGACCTATATTACTTGGTATCATCATGGAGAACGATTAGACCAAGCTTCATCTTCATACGTGACACGAGTGGAGACTGTTGAATCTAATGTGGATCCTAGTGAACAAGTTATGAATATTCTAAATGACGTTTATCCATACGCCTCAAACAACGCCAATCAGGAAGGGGGAGATGACGGCCGTCCAACCATGGACAGTGAGGCATTCAAAAACTATGAAAAACTATTGAAAAATGCGAAGCAAAAATTATATCCGGGTTGCGATAACTTTTCGGTACTCACAGCAATTGTGGAGTTGATGCATGGCAAGATCAAGTTTTGTTTGTCAAACAAGTGCTTTGATTACTTTTTGGGAGTTATCAAGAGGATGCTTCCAAAGGAGAATTGTTTACCTGAAGATCATAAAAGTGCCCAAAAAGTGTTGAAGGGTCTCGGATTGGGGTATGAAAAAATTCACGCATGTGTAAATAATTGTATATTGTTCTATACAGAGAACAAACAGTTGGATAAATGCCCTGTCTGCAGTGAGCTGAGGTTTAAAATGACATCACAGAATAGAAAGACCAAGATTCCACAAAAAGTAATGCGTTATCTTCCATTGAAGCCTAGGTTGCAACGATTGTACATGTCGATGCATACCGCAACCGACATGAGATGGCATAAGGAAGGACGGGTAAATGACAATGTTATGAGGCATCCTGCAAATAGAGAGGCATGGAAAGAATTTGATCGGATGTACCCTGATTTTGCAGCTGACCCGCGCAACGTTAGATTGGGACTTGCCACCGATGGATTTAATCCGTTCGGGGTTTTAAACCAAATCCACAGCACTTGGCCGGTCGTCGTTTTTCCTTATAATCTGCCGCCTTGGAAGTGCATGAAAAAAGAATACATGATGTTGACTCTATTAATTACCGAAGATCCAGGAAAGTCCATTGATGTTTATTTGCGACCATTGGTTGATGAACTAAAAGATTTATGGGAAAACGGTGTTCGTACGTACGATAAGTATACTGGGCAGATGTTCACCATGCGAGCGGCAGTGATGTGGACAGTAAATGATTTTCCCGCGTATGCAATGGTTTCTGGGTGGATGACTAAAGGTTATTTGGCATGTCCAATATGTAAGGAGGACGTAACATCGTCTTGGCATGAGAGAAAAGTTTGTTATCTTGGTCATCGTAGATGGCTCCCTTGGGACAACGAGTGGTGTCAGAACGATAAAGCCTTCCACGGCACAAAAGAGACTCGACCAAGACCAAGAGAATGGTCCGGAGATGAGATTTTGGATCAGTTAAACAGTTTGGAATTTGGTCATTTCGGCAAAGGGGCCAGTAACACCAGACCAACTACACATCTGAACTGGACGCACAAGAGTATGTTATTTGAGCTCCCGTACTGGTCAAAGTTAAAATTGAGACACAACCTCGATGTTATGCATATTGAGAAAAATGTGTTTGATACTTTGGTCGGGACAATTTTAGACATTGAAGGAAAAACGAAGGACACGATCAAAGCTCGCCTCGATTTGCAACGAATACGCATTAGGTCATCCTTGTGGATGAACAAAGTCGGTGGTACATTGAAGAAAAGCCATCCATTTTTTACAGTTAAGCCGAATGGGAAGAAAGAGTTTTTCAACTTCATTTCTTCTATAAAGTTTCCAGATGGGTATGCTTCCAACATCTCAACAATTGTGACGAGGCTTTGCCATACCTTGAAGAACATGAACAGTTGATGAAGCGGGAACATCCTTCACATTTATATGCCAAGAAGCACTGTGACTTGTTTCTTTCGTGGTTTTACGCACATGTAAGTTGTATGTGGTTTGAATTGAGCATATTTTCCAATTGTTCATGCCTTTCTTTAAATTTGGTTACACTAACATGTTAACTTTTTTGTATATGTCATATTAGATGAACAAATTGAAGGAATTGAATTCACCCTCTTATGATGAAGAATTATATAAGTTGGCGAGAGGACCACTTCACGTTGAATTGTTCTCGGGTTGTCATGTAAACGGGATCAAGTTCTTGGGGTCAACACGTGATGACAAGTTGTCTACTCAAAATAGTGGTGTTCATGTCCCGGGTGCAGGCGACAGTGAAGACATTGATTTTTATGGCAAACTAACTAGTGTAGTACAATTGCTTTACAAAGACAGGTGTCAAGTGATACTGTTTAAGTGCCTTTGGTTTGATACAAACCCACATAACCGAACGAGTGTTAAGCGAGATCATGGTTTACTATCAATAAACACTACGAGACATTGGTACGATGAAGACCCATACATTTTGGCAACTATGGCGAAACAAATATTCTATCTAGACGACCCTAAAGCCGGCAATGGTTGGAAAGTTGTTCAAAAGATTGAGTGAAGAGGGCTATATGATATTCCGGAACTAGATCATGATGACAACGACGATGTCGCTGACCAACAGTTATCATCTTCGATAGAAATTGGTGAAGAAACACTCCGAGATACTAATATTGTCCAAGAACCGTTTGACATGCTTGGAGTACCCGAATTCGAATTATTAATTGACCTTGGTGATTTGCCTCAATACAATGCACCGGAAGAGGCAAATGAAGATGAGGACGAATGGGAATCCGGAAATGATAGTAGTGAGGATAGCGAGAGTTATTATTGTAGTTCGGATGAGGATTAATATAAACTTGTAAAGGCAAAAACAGAAGGCTGAGGGTTTGATGTACACATATTCCATGTAACATATTGCCCATTTGATGTACACATATTCCATGTCAAGTTATTTGGTGAATTCACTACTCCAAATTTACAAGTAATGGAATGTTTGCTAGCCTTTTTTTGTAATGATTCTAATTTTATAGAATATGGTACTATTTACAGATAGTTGAGCACTTGTGATTTCATTTGCACGCTAAATGAGAATAATTTAGTGAAAATTTGTCTTCATACGTTTAAATCGAGAACATAATTTTTAATCACATTCAATTTTTTTTCCTTTTATTTATAAAACAGAAGTTGCAGATTTTCATAAACTTGATGGGGTCCATGCAGCCCCTTTAGAGGATAGCTTTTTTCGAAGAACTATGTGCTTGTTGGAAGTTAGGAATAATACACAAATTATTCAGTGTTGGATTTGTTGACAAGGGCGCAGCCACATGGAGGCCAGGTAAGGCATATATATATATTGCCTGCTCGGTTTTGCAAAGAAGAAGCTTGTACTGCATTGGTTAGGGAAGTTTGACAATTTCCAAAAGTCCATGGGTTCGAAAACTGTTGGCGTCAACAATGTTTTGGTTTTATTTGTAAACTAAGCCTTATAATAAGCCTTCTCCTTCACCACATAAAAGTTAATCCTTTTTTAGTCAGTTCATATAAAATAAGTTCTATACTATTTAGAACAAGATCTAATTAATTATGTCGAAAGTAAAATCTTATGGTAATAGTTTTTAGTTATGACTATAAATTTTTGTTTGAATCTTTCTTTTTTTTTTCTAAAGTTCGTAAACAAGTTATGTTCTTATGATATAATCATCTAAATATTTTTCATAAAATTTTTAAAGTCCCATTACTCTTGTTTGATAAAATTTCCATACAAATAAAAAAAGGAAACTTAAATTTTTTTTCAATTGATTATATTGCTAGATTTGGTCCATTTTCTTTTATATGTGTTAAAGGCAAAAGGACAAAAGGAAAAAAAAAGTTAATTGAAAAAAAAAAAAAAACACTTGCGCGACGCACGTGTACCTACGTCGCGCAAGTTTTTTTTTTTTTTCAATTAACTTTTTTTTTTTCAATTAACTTTTTCTTTTTTAAGTAAGATTTCTTGTGAAGAGGGGTCTCAAACAAGTACAGAACAAGAAAAAATGAATAGTGGTTATAAATTTACTCATGCAAAACATCATTATATTTATCCAAATAATTAAGTAGTCAAAATTAACATATACATAGATAATTTTATCTATCCATTGTAATCAAAATTATTCTTGACGAATTTCAATGAAAACGTTGCATAATGTCATCTATACTATTTAATGAATTATTAAACTCAATAGAGAGAATTCTTAAAATCTTTGTAAACCCTAAAACTCAAGTAAGAGGTGGGATACGAATTCTCTGAAACTAATTTCAACGGTCACAACCGTCAAACTTGTTTGTATATGTTTGGAGATCACATCAGCCAAAAATCACAAAAAACAAACATTCAGAGATCAAGTAACGGGACAATGCTTTTCGACGGTCATAAACGAAAAATCACGATTTAACGGTTATTTTAACTCCGATTTTGATATTTTTTACAGCTACACTCCTTGACCCTATATGAATGCAGTGAATGAATTCGATCTTCATTTTAAAATATTACACTAATGGATACCACAAAATCTTATGTTATACTTATGTTATGCAGTGAATGAATTCGATCTTCAATTTATCATATTTACACTATGGTTTTGCAAGTTGAAAATATGAATATGGTTTGCACGCTACTCTTCTTAATATATTATGGTTTGCACGCTACTCTTCAAGAGAATATATCATTATCGAATTACCTTCTTAATATATTATGGTGGGGTTTATGTCAAAAAAATTGAATTTGAAAAAAGGAAAGTCACATTTTCAGTAATTTTTATAATAATTTTTTTTCCAAATAAATACTTTGCGGGACGTCAAATTATACACCTGCATCGCGCAAGGTGTTATAAATTTGGCGGCACAATAGTGAGATATAGGCGGTTTTTTTTTTCAATTGTTCCAAATTTTCACAAAATCTTGAACCCTCCCTCTTATTTCCCAGAATCCCCCGCGAACCCCCCTCTTATTTCCCAGAATCCCTCTTTATTTCGAACCCCCCGGAAACCCTCATCCCTCTTCATTTCCCGTGAACCCTCATCCCTCTTTTCTTCCAGCTAAATCCCAGAACCCAAAACCCAGAATCTCGTCTAAGTGTAAGCAGTAATCTCGTCCCCTTTCTTCACAGATCTCCTCATCTCCTCTTCACAAATCTTGAACCCCAAATCTTTCCTCTTCACAATCTCGAACCCAGACCTGTCTTTCTCTTAACAAATCTTGAACCCAAAAGACAGGCCTTCACACAAATCTCGAAGTCGACGCGAATCAAGTCCCAAAATTAAGGTAAGGGTTTCTGATTTTTGATGGGTTTTTGTTATTTAGGGTTTAGGCTTAAATTGCATGTTGATTTCTGAGTATTTTGTTGGTGTATGAACATGAATTTGGTTTTTATTAATTTGATTTTAATTGAGGATGCATATGCCTTGTTAATTGAGGACCTTTTCTGTTTTTGTTATTCCTGGACTACTGCCCAATAAGGTTTTTGGCTTTGGGTGACCAGGATTAGTGGTAATGATCTGTATCTCATCACACAAGCAAGACCCGCTTTTTCTTTTTCTATTTTCCGTTTTCTGTTTGTTTCCCGAGAAAAGTCCAAAGAAAACGAAACCCTTCCTACTTTTTGTTTTGGAATTCGAATGCAATTGCATTAAATTTTGCGTCCTTCATTTGGGTACTTGCAGAATTTTGAGAAGACCCATTGGATTATAGAAGCTTGAAGTAATTGAGGTGATAGGAACCTGCTCAACCTATACACTATACAGTACAACAATGGAGAATGGAATAAAATAGAAGAGGGAGACGACGAGCAAAGAACTCGTGCCTATTTTTTCATTTAATAAACTGATTTTTCCGATACTGAAGCAACTAACAATTGCTCCATTTAAGTAGTCTCTCCACTCAGAATTGCCAGCTCAGCATTCCTTTACATAACTACTTACTACAGGACAAACCCTTTTAACAGCTGAAATTACAAATAGAAATATTAAAATGCATTTCCTAACATCATTCCCCCCTTCAAATCAACCTTGTCCACAAGGTTCAGAGTTGAAATTCTGGAAACTTGGCATGAAATTCATCATAGTCATCCCAAGTAGTAGTGCTCTCTTCTTGCCTGACCCACTGTATTAGCAGCTGTACACCTGCCTTGTCTCCCTTCTTATAAATCCTTCTGGCGAGTATTGCCAATGGCGCATCTGTGGGGTGAGAGTCTTGCATTTGAACTGTATCTGTCAAGGGTGGCAAGGTTGATATTGGTAGATCCATGTTTCCCATGTGCCTCTTGAGGCAGCTGACATGAAAAACTGGATGTATCTTTGTTCCTTCAGGCAGTTTGAACTTGTAAGCAACAGGTCCCACTCTCTCTAACACCTTATAAGGGCCATAGTATCTAGGATGCAGCTTGTGATGAACATGTGAAGCCAATGTTTGTAACTGATATGGCAGCAACTTGAGATAGACTAAGTCACCAACAGAAAATTCCCTCTCAGTCATCTTCTTGTTTGCTTGAACTGTCATTCTATTCTGAGCCATTGCTAAGTTAGACCTGAGTATAGTAAGCACTTTATCCCTCTCAATCAATTCTTACTCTACAGAGTCCAGTTTTGCAGTGCCTTGTTCATAGGGAATAACATGAGGAGGAGGATATCCGTATACCAATTCAAAGGGAGTGAATTTTGAAGAGGTATGGTAGGAAGTGTTATAATTCCATTCAGCCCATGTTAACCATTTAACCTAGTCCTTAGGCTTATTTCCCACAAAGCACCTCAGATAAGTCTCAACACCTCTATTGACCACCTCAGTTTGCCCATCACTCTGGGGATGGTACCCTGAGCTCATGCAAAGTTGAGATCCCTGCAACTTAAAGAACTCCTTCAAAAAAGAGCTTAAAAACAAGGGATCTCTATCACTCACAATTGTGGATGGCATGCCATGTAGCTTAAATATGTTGTCAACAAACAATTGAGCAACAGTTAGGGCAGTGTAAGGATGAGCTAGAGCTAAGAAGTGAGCATACTTAGTCAACCTATCCACAACCACTAGGATGACAGTTTTGCCTTTGCAAGGGGGTAATCCCACAATAAAGTCCATACTTATATCAGTCCAAATTTTCTGAGGGATCGGCAAAGGTTGAAGTAAACCCGGAAGAGATAGAGTTTCATACTTGTTTTGTTGGCAAATATTACACTCTGAGATGTAGGTTTTAATGTCATTCTTCATACCTGGCCAATAAAAACCCCTCTTTAGCCTTTGGTAGGTCTTCAAAACCCCTTGGTGTCCTGCTGCCGGTGTTGAATGGTACTCAGCTAAAAGTTTAGCCTTCCAAGTGGAATCGGGGCTGAGAACTATCCTGGATTTGTACTTAAGTAGACCATTGTCAACATGATAATTGACTGACTTAGAACCACTGCCTGCTCCTTCCTCAAGATCTGTAATCTCTGCCACTTTTTGTTTGATCCACGAATCTCTTTCATTATACCTTCTTAATTCGTCGAACCACCCAAAATAGGGGTAAGAGATAGCCTGATAAGTCATAGGTGGTTCATTGATTCCCTTAGAGCCTTGAGTATTAAGATTTGTGTCTTGCCTTCTTGAGAGAGCATCAGCAACTATGTTATCAGTACCTTTCTTAAAGTGAATTTCATAATCAAACCCCATCAATTTAGATATCCATTTCTGTTGGAATGCCGTGTGAGCCCTTTGGTCAAGGAAATATTTTAAACTGCAATGATCAGTCTTGATTATAAAGTGCCTACCTTGCAAATAGGATTGCCATTTCTTGACAGCATGGACAATTGCAATGAGTTCTCTCTTATATGTGGAAAGCGATTGATTCTTAGGTCCCAAGGCTCGACTAGTGAATGCAATGGGTCTCCCTTGTTGCTGTAGAACTGCACCAATTCTAGTATCAGAGGCATCACACTCCAACTCAAAGGGCAGTGTAAAATTTGGTAAAGCAAGGACCTGTGGGGAGGCCATAGTTTCTTTGAGCTTCTGAAAAGCCTCTTCGGCTTCTTTAGTCCACACAAATCCTTCATTTCTAGTCATGTGATAGAGTGGTTGGCAAATTTTGCCAAAACCAGGCACAAATTTTCTGTAATAACCTGTGAGACCAAGGAAACCTCTCAACTCCTTCACTGTATTAGGCTTAGGCCATTCCAGTATAGCTTGAATTTTGGAGGGATCAGCTTCCACTCCATTGCTCGATATAACATGGCCCAAATACTCCACTCTGCTCTGTCCAAAAGCACATTTCGGCTTTTTAACATAGAGTTGGTGCTGCTGTAAAACTGCAAAGGCCATTTTGAGATGAAACAGATGATCTTCCCAGGTCCTACTATAAACTAGCATGTCATCGAAGAACACCAAAATGAATTTCCTCAAATAAGGCCTGAATATATCATTCATGAGGCTTTAGAAGGTTGCTGGGGCATTAGTGAGCCCAAAAGGCATCACCAGGAACTCATAGTGACCTTCATGGGTTCTGAATGCAGTCTTTTCAATGTCTTGAGGATGCATCAAAATCTGATGATAGCCGGACCTTAAATCAAGCTTAGAGAAAAACCTAGCACCATGTAATTCATCTAAGAGGTCATCAATCAAGGGAATATGGTACTTGTCCTTGATTGTTATGGCGTTAAGTTCCCTGTAGTCCATACACAGTCTCCAAGTTCCTTTTTTTTTCTTCACAAGGAGAACTGGAAAAGAGAAAGGACTGCGGCTTGGCCTGATAAAACCTGCACTGAGTAGTTCTTGGACTGCCTTCTCAATTTCAGTCTTTTGCAAAGGGCCATAGTGGTAGGATCTTATGTTAGGGGGTTTGGCTCCAGGAATTAGTGGAATCTGATGATTGTGAACCCTACTGGGTGGTAGTGCAGTAGGTAAGGCAAAGATAGTCTCAAACTGCCCTAAGACTTCTTGTAGTTGTGTGAGCTACAATGGACTCAAATCACAGGCTTCAACCACTCGTCCCTCCATGGAATAAAGGAATAGTCCCAGATTTGAGTTGGAAATCTCCTTGTCAAGAAGTTGGAGAGACACTTCCTGAATCAATGGAGCAGTTGTATCAATGTGGCTAAGTTTGTACTGGGAACCATTCTTGGCAAATTGCATAGTTAGTAACTGGAAATCCCAAAGAACCGGACTAACTGAGGAAAGCCATTGAACCCCCAATACTATGTCACACCCTCCCAATGGCAAGGAATACAGATCCGCAACACAGTTATAACCCCCAATTGACAAGGCAACATTGGTGCAGCAACCTGAACTACTAACCATTCCCCCATCTGCAATCATTACTTCAAATGGTCTAGTGGGTTGAGTGTGCCAAGCAAATTTCTTAAGGAGTCTAGAATCCACGAAATTATGTGTACTACCTGAATCCAAAAGTATTATCACCTGCTGATCATTCACCGAGCCTACGACCTTCATTGTTTTCACAGTAGTCTTAGCTAGTGTGCCATAGAATGCACATTCACTAAGTTCCATCTTTAATAGTTCAGGAGGTGGTTCCTCAACTAGAGCAGTGGCAATCTCATCTTCAGGGTTCACTAAGTCAAGCATGAGAAGTTGCTTGTTAGCACATTTATGTCCCTTGCTCCATTTTTCATCACAGAACAATCACGTCTCTCTCTTTTTTTGCGAATCTCCTCCGGAGATAACCTTTTCACAGGAAAATTAAAGGGTGTAGCATTAGGAGTGGTGAGTGGTGCAGGAGATGGGTGCACAGAGCGAATCTGGGGTGAAGGCCTAACAGAGCTATTCTTCAGATCACACAATTTTACATCAACTTGTAAGGCAATTGAAATAGCATCATGCACATCAGAGGGATGCAGCAGTTTAACATCATATCTAAGTTCACGTTTCAAGCCACCCAAGAAGCAACTCTTCAACAAAATAGGCCCTAAATCATGAGTTCGATTTGCCAAACGCCTAAACTCAGTGATATAATCTTTGAGAGTACCTGATTGTTTCAGTTTGAAGAGTGCCTCAACACTGTCTTCAAATTCGGAGGGCCCAAATTCTCTGCAAAAGGCGTGGGTGAACGCCGCCCAACGAGGAGTGGTCTGCAAACAGTCATGCCATCGGAACCACTGGAGTGCTTCCCCTTCCAAGTGGAATGAAACTGTCAAGATCTTCTGAAGCTCAGGAATGGAATAGTAAGTGAAAAACTGCTCTGATACCAATGTTAGGTACTTAAGCCCAAGGGAAGAGCCCAACCCAAAAGACTAGTCCAATAGGCAAGGACTTAAGAACCCCTACACTCCCATAAGTGTAGTCAATGTGGGATCATAACATTACACCACCCTTCGGAGGACCCGACGCCCACGGCGGTAATCACGTCGCCCAGTCCCTCGTCACCAAGTCCCTTGGAGCCCATACTCCCAAGGCGGTAATCACGAGGCGGCACATCACGTCACCAAGACCCGCAACGTCGGGCACCTAGGCTCTGATACCAATGATAGGAACCTGCTCAACCTATACAGTACAACAATGGAGAATGGAATGGAATAGAAGAGGGAGACGACGAGCAAAGAACTCGTGCCTATTTTTTCATTTAATAAACTGATTTTTCCGATACTGAAGCAACCAACAATTGCTCTATTTAAGTAGTCTCTCCACTCAGAATTGCCAGCTCAGCATTCCTTTACATAACTACTCACTACAGGACAAACCCTTTTAACAGCTGAAATTACAAATAGAAATATTAAAATGCATTTCCTAACAGGAGGACGTTCGGGAGCAGGCTGAGCAGGAAAGTTAACTACTTGGTGTGTTTATTCATACTTTTGGCCTTAATTTCCAGTTCAAGTATTAAGTCATACTTTTTACACTCAATCAAATCTTTCAGCTACACTCGGTTTCTGTAAAAGCAAATATATGTCAAATCTTAGACTCGTAGTAGGTTTTCAGCTTCAATTAAATGTCAAATTAACTCGATCAGTGGGTTTTCGAGTGATTTAGTTGGCCTAAATGAATACATGGAGATGTTTTCTTCAAGAACAATTCTTCTATCGGTCATAATCGAGGCTGAAACTCATTGTTTTTATTTACTAATTGAACAGATTTCAGAAATAATTTGTATATCGAGAAGGAATGCAGTAGGTAGACATTATGACAACAAAGCTAAAGACATTGGAATGTTTGGCAGCAACATCCAGTTAAAGGGCCTTCCTTTTGTAGAGAGCCTTGTCTTGCTTGACCACCCTAATGCAGTTTCCTACTAATTAAGTAGCAAGCAAGAGGTTTGATTTACAGATTTTTATTATTTCCTTCGTGTCAAGACTTAATAGAACCAATCATTTAGTCACTTATTAGATTTCTGGAGCTTATACTTTGAAGTAGTTAAATTAAATCCTCCATTATGAGCCTGGTATTATTTCAATGCTTCAAAAAATGGGTATGGCGAAGAATATTTCATTTTTTTTGCTTTGATTTGAGCACTGAATTATTTGGTGAGATGGATGCCGGATGCTTTGAGAAGAAAATGTTTGAACTGTGTGATTTTCAAATATGGGGAATCTCTTGCTTTGATTGAGAATGAAACAATAAAAATTCCTATGATGGGTCGTGAAAGAGTATGGTGTGGCAGAATCGTGGACTAAATGGGATAATAGCGTGCTCTTCGTCTAGTGTATTTTTTGGCATGCATGTTACTTGTTTAAGTGGTTTTCATCGAAATATTACGTTTACAAGTGTGATTTGAACTGCATGTTACTTGTTTTAGTTGTTGTTTGAACTTGTTCTTTGAGTGGTTTCCCCTTTATTTTTTCTATTTAAGGACTGGAATTATTTCATCTTGCTTCATCTGGTCCTTACTTTCTTTTGTTAGTACTTTACCTTTTCTAAATCAGTGTAGCCGCACCATTTCTTGGAGAACAAGAGGGTGATGGTTCTAAACCCTCACACCCTTGTAAGGGTGCAGCAAAGGAAAATTAAATCCTTTACCTACCTTCTCAAAAAGGAAGTCACAGTAAGAGCTCCGGTGCAAGAAGCTCCCTGCTTTCTCCCTTTTTTTATTCTTGCAGAAAATTAAGAGTTTTCATGAGGTGTGGGGTTTCTCAGTTTCTATTGTAGCGTGTAATGTCTTGCATTTTAAGTTTCTAATATGTTCATATGCATGGAAACCTGCTAGTTTGTCGTGCAACTTGGGCTGCTTGTACTAGGCTTTGTTCTTAGTCATCCAAAAATAAATTAACAGCTTCTCACAAGCATGCATTTTGTATCTAGATTTACTTCATTCTAGCTCAAAAACTAGAGTTATCTCAATTGTGTTATTTATAGCTTGCCTCAGTTATAAGGTTGAATTGATTTACTTATAGTAAATTGAAGGAAACATAATGGATACAAAATAATGACAGATTATCTGGGTTATGGTCTTTTTGTTGCACGAGAGTTTAGAATTTAGGGTGAGTTTTACAGCTTGTATGCATTTTATCAGATTTACTGTCATAACTTATTTAATAGAGAGAGTTCCCACTCACCCATGTATAGATGTCGCGGTTGATCAGTCGTTGTCGGAGTGTGACCAATGTGCCTCCTGCATTGTCGACATCTACTGGTCCAGGCGTGAGTGCTCCATTGATTGGGGAGCCTACACCCCTTACTGAGGCTACTCCTACGGCGTCCCAGACGCCCGTCTCATCGACGTCATCAGTGTCGGCTCAGCCGCTCAGTGCATGGCGACCTCACCGGCGCCGCCGCGAGCCTGAGCCTGCTAATCACTCTTCCTCGACATCCAGAGTCGAGGGTGAGGCCTTCCAACCAGGTATTTTTTTTTTCTAATTTTCAATATGTTGTTTTTTTTTTCATTTTAAAACTATTATTTTTATGATTGTGAAAAATTGTTGGATTGTGAAAATGTGTTGCAGTTTGTGAATTATTGTTTTAAGGTTTTGGGAAATGCTATACTATTAAGGGAGGTTGTGTCGAATTTTTTGTACAAATTTAAGCTTAGTGTTTTCACCATTTAAGTATTTTTGGCCAGCTAAAAAAAACACCAGAGGGCCTAGTCGAATGCTGAATGCCGCACAGGCCGCACGTCAGGCCAGCACCAAGCTAAAGATTGTGTATGACTCGCGACATCGTGGAGCGGCTACCCCACAACAGCATAGCAACATCACTAGTAGCTGTGGTGTTGTTGTCGAACAAAATTGTCCTTTTAAGTGGGATACTTGGGTAGAAATTCCCGATGAGACGAAGAAAATGCTGCGATAAAAGTTGTCGGTTAGTATATTAATTTTTAGTCTTTATCATTTTTTTAATTGTGTTTACAAATATTAAAAACCAAAATATATTATGTTAATATTATTAAATTTCTTACTATTATTTTATTGTTTTTCATATTCGTAGTGCATTTATGATCTTGAGGACATATCCCCTGAAGTCATGGCCTACTTAGATGAGGCCTTCGCAACCCGGTACAAACAATGGAAGAACAATTTTCACAAGTATTTTAAACTATGGGATAATCCGCAAATTGCTCGCCTGAATGTTCCATCCGAGTTGAAGGACCGGTCGGAGGATTGGGACTGGCTCTGCAATCATTTTACTACTCCCAAATTTGTGGTATGTACATAACATAATTTAAATTTATTATTGTTTTAGTTATTTTTAAAGCTTTTTTTATTAAATTATTTCAAATAGTCGCACTAACATGTATATTGTGTGTTTAACAGAAGAAATCTATTGCTGGCAAGATAGCTCGTGAGTCAAAGAAACTTCTTCACCATTCTGGTTCGATGCCCTTTTCGTATAGGGTTGAGGCACAACGTGAGGTAAAAGTATATTAACTTTAAAATTTTATACAATTTATTTATTTATTATTATTGATTAATAAAATTTTCTTAAATGTTTTTTTTTCTTCAGAAGAGTTCTATGTTCCCAGAGATCGACATGTTCGAGGATGTTTATGTTCGACCCGGTGAAGAGTTAGGTGCGCAGCTTCATGTAAGTATATGTAATTCGTATTATTCTTATATGTATGAATCGTTCAAATATTATTTATATTTTGTTATTAAACATTATATGTTTTTTCTTTATTATTACAGGCTGTTATAGTGGAAAAAAGCATTTCTGTTCTCCAAGAAGCAACATCGTAGCTTCCCCCGGAGACCCCAATTGAGGATGTCACGGTACCCGAGGACGCAGGTTTTCAGATCATGACTACTGTCCTGGATCATAACATGGGTCGTCGTCATGGCAACATTGTTCGAGGTATGGGGAAAGCGCGGGTTCGTGAGACGGGTGCCTTTTCTTCCAAATCGAACACAGCAGAGGTCGATGCATTAAGGGAAGAAGTGACAACCCTAAGGGGTCAGGTTGCAGCCCAGGCCGAGGTGATGAAGAGCTATGTCGGGACGGTGAAAGACCTTGTACAAGCCTTACAGACGTCTGGAATCTCGCTGCCACCAACACTTAATCTTACTCCACCTTCGACCTCAGAGCCATCTCGTCCTGCCGATACCTAAAAAACTATTTGTAGTTTTTTTTTGTTCGAATATTTTGTATGTACATTTTTATATATTTTATAATTAAATATGTTTGCTTGGTTAATTTCATTATTTTTTAGAATTTCATTATAATATTTATTAAAAATTAAAAAAAAACATTTTAGACCAAAAATTTAGAAAAACATTTGCACGACGCACACTCTGTTGAGCAAAGAGGATTTGCGTGACGCACCTCTCCATTGAGCAAAGTCATTGCTCCGTCGTGCAAATCTCCTTGCTCGATGGAGGGTGCGTCGCGCAAAGTTACTTGCTCGACGGATAGGTGCGTCGCGCAAATCTCCTTGCTCGACGAAGGATGCGTCGCGCAAAGTCACTTTGCTCGACGGAGGGTGCGTCGCTCAAAGTTACTTGCTCGACGGATAGGTGCGTCGCGCAAATCTCCTTGCTCGACGGAGGATGCGTCGCGCAAGTCACGTTGCTCGACGTAGGGTGCGTCTTCGTCGCGCAAAGACTACCGTCACAGACTTGGAGTAGCGTATAACGAACGACGAGGCTTCGTTGCGCTAAGTTTTGCGCGACTTTTTTTTGACTTTGCGCGACAAAGGACCTTCGTCGCGCAAATAATTTTTTGTACTAGTGCATAGTGTTGGAAGAGCCTCCCGATGTGGTTGTGGTTGTGTTACCACCAATGGAGTGAGCTTGAGGGAGAAGTTGGGGAATCAACAAACGATAGTAGGAAGCAGCATGGGGTGGGGAGGCCGGTTCAGGAGACATGGGTCAGGCCTCCATTCTAGACTATCAAGATTAATTGTGATGGTGCTTGGTGCTCTCGTATGGGGATGGGTGGTTTTGGGTGGGTGGCTAGGGATTTCGTAGGGATTTTTAAAGGGGCTAGTGGAGTGGGAGTCTCTGGTGTGCATCTAGTTTGATGGTGGAAGCGGAAGCAGTGAGGGGGGGCGGTGGTGGCCTGTATGGAGAGGGGTTATGCACAGGTCCAGATCGAAACCGACTCGAATGTGATCGTGGATATGTTAAATGGCGTTCTAATGCCGGAGACTAGCATTGAAGGTTATATTATGGGATATTAAGCATTGCAAACAGCAGTAGGGTCATGTGGAATTTCTTTATACTCCTCAAGCCTATAATGAGGCTGCCCATATAGTGGCGAAGCATGTCACACGTATGGGGGGGGGGGGTTTCACTTGTAGGATTGCTTGGAGCCGAAGTGGACATTCAATACCTTGGCTATTGATGTAAACATTTCTATTCATCCTTAATAATATTCTTCTTTGACAAAAAAAAAATCTATAAAATGTACAAATAACACCTAAAGATATGCCCCAAAATTCTCTAGGAGCCAAGACCACAAATAACATAAGATTTCACCATGAGTTTGAGATTCCAGGAGATTCCAACACATGTCACAGCCATATCCATAAACTTATAGATTAGAATATTCAAAAACTTTTTTTTTTGAAACAAGAATATTCATATAAAGTTAAATGTCACATAATTGTTCATTAATTTTTTTTTTCTTCACATAATTATCAATACTCCATAATTATGTTTGTTTGTGTGAATATAATACAACGAAAACTGCGGGGAGCTTCACAAATCCCAACCAACTGAGTCGCAGAATTTGATTTACTAATTAATTACTCTCACACACACCCAATTAGATCAGTAACCCTAGCCCTCGATCTGAATGCACAAAAACACAACCGGTGTTTCCAAGAGCTAAGATAGGCCTTACCCTAAGGTCTTTTTGGCTTCGATAATTATTCTCTCACCTGCAAGCAACAGCAAGCAGCAGAGTTATGAATTGCGACATCCAGAGCAGCAGTACTAGTAGTGATCGAAGCTTCAACCAAGCTGTCAACGTTAAGTTTCACAGAGGACTCTCCAAAAGGTTCCCATATAACCCAACGTGGAACAAGAGCTTGTTGGGTCCCAAGGCCAATCGTTGAGATTAATTGATAGAAATCGAATAAATGGGTGGGTGTTCAATCTCCTTATTAACTGTGTTTCTCACCTCAATTTGTTTCTTTCAAGGATTATGAATTTTGTACTTTTGAGTTCTAGTGTATGATTAGCATATTGATCTAAAGAAATGTCAAATTTGAGATTCTTATGCGGCCGTTAAATAAAACTTCAAGATTATACATTTAACTTTTCATTTGAAGACGCTTCCGAGTCTAATTGAATATGATTTTAATCCATGTGTAATGAAGTAATAATCAAAACTTTCTAGTGGCACAGAATCAAAGTTGCGGATATGTTAGCTAAAATTGAAAAGTAAGTTGTGACTTCATTATAAATGGCCAAAATTTAGATTATAATTTTATAAATGTCAATTTTTATAAAATATTTAAATATGAACAAAAATCACATTTAAATATACTCTAATACCCTTCAAATTGAAAACAATATACAACCCTGAAAACAAACCTCAATCTCAACTACTTCTCACCGCATAAAATCCAAAGGTTTCTCGTCTTCCAAAAAAAGAATCCAAAGGTATCTCCTAAATCCCCACATCTCAACTGTGATCTTTGTAGTCTGGACCTACACTGTCTTGTCGATCAGCTTGTTATTGAATTTTCTCACTGACCCACCTTCTTTTTCGACTTATATATCCCTTAGCCCGCATGTTGCTACGTGTCAACCGCAAGAAACCCTAGGACAAATGTGAATAAATAACAAACCCTAAAGAAACCCTAGCAACCTTTTCCTTACTCAGCGGAAGAGTTCTTATTGCTACTACTACGTACCTTCTGACCGTCGACACTTTTTGTTTTCGATTTAAAAAAAAAATCATTTTTAATAATTAACAAATCTTGAATTTGATGCGCTCGTCGATGGAATGCATGTTTGTTGATCCTGGCTGATATTGTTTTGATGGTTTCGGCAGGAATTTGCTCTATTTTCGGCCGGTGAGCGCTTGCAATTACTTTATTTAGTTTGTTCCAGTTATGTTATATATATGTATAAATATATAAAAAATTATATTTTACACAATTTTTTCCAAGTGAAATGAAAATAGAATACAGTTCTTCTTACCATCAGTTTGTAACTATACACTACTGTTGTTTTGGAGCATATTACTCAGGTTCCTGGTTAGATATTTGTATTTCTTGATCTGCAATTTTTGTAATTATGTTGTGTTGCTGATATGTTTTGTTTTTGTTTGTTTGTTTGAAAATGATGAAGGATAGCTTTTTTGTGGTTGGAGCTTGAAACCATAAAACGCTACGGATTCCCGCAATGAACTATGATTTCCAGTCATAGATCATAGCTAGGAGGAATAAGCAAACAGAAATAAGAGTAGTAATTAATTAGTAGGTTAATTAGAGAAGAAGAGAGCTATTGATCTTCATATATTCTTATATCCCCCCACAAAAAAAAAATGGAGCCTCTATGTGTGTTCTGTGGAGTGGAAAGGGCAGTTGTCTACTGTAGATCGGATCTGGCTCGCCTTTGCTTGCACTGTGATGGATGTGTGCACTCAGCGAACGGTTTATCGAGCAGGCACCGTCGTTCCCTTCTATGCGACAAGTGCAATGCTCAGCCTGCTAGTATCCGATGTATGGATGAGAAGATGTCATTATGTCAAAGCTGTGATCACTGGAATCATAACAATAATAGTATTAATGGAACTACTACTACTTCAGCAGGAGGTGGGATGGGGGGACATAGGACTCTTGCATTGACTTGTTACACGGGTTGTCCTAGTTTGTCTCAGTTTTCGAGAATTTGGTCTTCGGTTCTTGAAGGATCTTCTTCTTCAGGTGGTAATTTTGAAAGTAGTAACTGGGATCAGTCACTTGGATCAGCTGTAGTGGCAATAAATCAGGATCAGACTTGCATTATTAATAATGGTTTGGAAGGTAGAGATAGTAATGAAAGATCATTTGGGTTGGTTGTGGCTGCTGGCATGTTGAATGGAGGATCATCATTAGATCAGTCTTGTGGCCGCAAGTTTGATCCTTGGTCAGCTAGTAGTTCTACTTTGATTCCATCGAATCCGATTTGCATGCCGCACGATAAAGATCAAACATCTTTCTTGCCTCAGGAGTCTAGCCTGCCAAAGGTAACATTCTGTACTTAGTTATGGTATTTTAATGCAACTATAGATTGACATATATGTGGTATATATCCTTCTTAAGATGGTTTGGATGATTGGATCGTACTAAGAATTAGACAGTTTTTCACTCCAATCTTGAATGCAATTCAATGATTTGAGCCGTCTATTTCTTAGGTCCTTTTTCATGGACCATCTTACAAGAATTCAATTAAATTGATAACCATTTAGTCGTCCAATTATGACCAAATAAATTGCCGAACATAGTGTTTCCGATAAACACATAAATGTTCATATTAGTCAAACAATTTTTCAACTTTTGTCGATTTTTTGCAAGGATGATCTCAAATTAGACGGTTCGGATTATTGAAGCACATTGCAGCGTGACCTCAATAGTGCAATGCAATTAATAATTTTATTTTATTCTTTATAAAAAGATCCTCATAAGAAGGGATTAGATATATACATCTTTCAAAAAGTAAGGTTTTGGGTGATGAATAATGCAAGTAAATTTGTGGCAGCAAGAATCAGACTAATGAACTTTGTTTTAGGAGGGCCTCAAAAGAACTTAATTAATAATTAAAGCTGCAAAAATCATATAGAAGCACTTTAAACTAGTTTTCTTCATCATTATGCGCCGTCTAATATACCCCTTATGAATTAAGCTTGATAAATTAATGCATTGCTATATACCACTTCATGTGCTTCAGGGATATAACAATTTCAAAGATCTTGCAATTCAGGATACCAATGTTCTATGTGATGGCCTCAACATTGATGATGCTCCACTGAACTTTGAAAATCCTGACGCGAAATTCTGTCCACGAGTTCCTTCCAGATACCAGTTTGAGGATGGAGAAATGGATTGCCTGTTAATGGAGAAAAACTTATCAATCACTGAGTCTAATGGTCCTAACGAGAATGCTGCACAGGTCCTCGCATACTCCAATTTCATTTCATATTTTTCTCATGAAAGTATCTTTCTTTTATTATATGATTACTCTGATATGAGATTTGAAACAATAGATAGTGATTAATTACACAAATTGGTCAAAATTATCATTTTTCGAACCACAATTGCTGACATAATCAAATTTTCAATACGTCGTCGATATCTTATCTCTATATCGTTAATATATGATCACTATGTTATCAATTTTACATCAATTAATGATATATTAGAAATGGAATGAAATGATTCTGCTGGCACAGGATATATAGTAATTTTCCTTGTCTCTGTGACAATCAAATTGCTGCTATTAGCAATCCATTTCTACACATTACTTGGTGCAGCTAGCCTTTTTATTGGTAGGTTAAAAACATGTAACTATTAAGAGCTGCTAGTTACCATATTAACGAATTTTTTATGATTGACTGCAAGAAATAATTATTTCTATGCTTTGAAGTTCAAGGAATGATTCTATGAGCTAAGAGTTTGATAAAAATGACTGAACCAGAATTCTTTTCCTTTTGTTGAATATCCGGTTGCATTCTGACTTGACCGGATTTATTCACAATGCGCATGACTATTGTTTTCCATAGGCATCATCATCAGGACAACAAGACTCTGTGGCTTTTCGATCCTCTTGCGGATCAGATACTGTGATGCCAGGCATGAATGGTAGTGCAAACTGCTTACTCATGAATCCTACTTGTAGCAGAAGCATCAACCTTGGATTTCCTACCACGCAACAAGTTCATCTGAGCATGTCACTTTCACTGTCCAGCATCAGCAGGGAAAGCAATCCTGATTACAAAGATCGTGGATTGTCACCAGTCTTTCTAACCGGAGAGCCTTGGGAGTCAACTTTGGAGGCTAGCAGTCCACAAGCAAGGGACAAAGCAAAGCTGAGATACAAGGAGAAAAAGAAAACTCGCATGTACGTGTCTAACCTATGTATAATCTGTATCTGTGCATATTAGAATGGCAGATATACTAATTAAGGCATACTGGCTTTACATTTACTTATATAGTTTTTCGTGTTTTTGATGTGTAGGTTTGGTAAACAAATAAGATATGCCTCTAGGAAGGCCAGAGCTGATACTAGAAAACGCGTCAAAGGAAGATTTATTAAAGCTGGCGAAGAATATGATTACGATCCCCTTGTGACAAGGAGCTTCTGAGGCATATATCAGCAGAAAAACTCTATCTCTTCTTCAGCTGCAAGCAGTGGCGGATCCAGGAAATAATGTTTGGGGGGTCAGTAAGAAAAGCGCGCGTAGCGCGCAAATTTTTTTTAACATAAATAGCATGCATATTGTCATTTCATCGAGTCTTAGTAGGCCTGAAGTCATTTAGAAAGGCATATTGCACACCTGTTAATGCCTCATTTGTGTGGTAACTAACATGTTTCAAGATTGCTTCCATATGAATGCTTAACAAAGAAACACACTTATCAAAATAAATATGAATTGAATTTCAATTAAATCAAATATATTCTACATATACAAAATGATCAAAATAAAAACTCACAATATAATCAAACCACCAATATAATCAAAATAAATATGAATTACGTTTCAATTAAATTAAATATATTATACATATACAAAATAATGAAAATAAAAACTCACAATATAAACAAACCATCAATTTAATCAAAATAAATATGAATTGAACAATCCACTTCAAAATTAGGTGCAAGTTACGAAAATACCGTACCCAAGCCACTTTATTGTATTTCCTCTTTTTCCCAAGTCCTTTTCTTTCATTTCTGGACATCTCTCTCTCTAACTTTCAAAAACTCTCATTCTCTCTCTCTCAGCCGAGAGCTCCATCTCTACTTCCACTTCGATCCCTCACAAACCCAGCCCCAAAAATCACATATTTGAAACCTCTGAGACTCAAGGAACACGAATATGGTCTTGCATGTTTCATCGGGACATCCGCGTGTGATCCGCCATTAACGTTGAGAGCTTGAGCTCTCTTGAACAGGTGGACCGTGGAGTGCAGCTCCAAGGGGTCGCACCCACAGCTTCAAGGGACCTATAAGGTTAATTCCATGGCTTCCAAGAGGTCGTGCGACCCCTTTGACCCCACTGTGGATCCGCCTCTGGCTGCAAGGCAAGGCCTTATTGGCTACAATAGTCCACCTGCATTCGTGCTCGCATCACGTTCCTAGTACTGAGATGACTGTGATTCCTTAATCGTAGAACAATAAACCCCACATTTTTTTTCTATGAATTTTCTTTTGTTGCATATATATTCTGAACTCAATCATGTTTTCAATAATGATTCTTTTGAGTCACCATTAGTTAAATTACACAAATCATTCATTTCTGTTTCTAAATGAAGCCTTACGTTCACAACAATTAGGAACATCTGACAACTTATTGGATCAAATTAGTATGGTAACTGACTATATGCTATATATTCAGCCAAAGAATTTAGTGAAGAACTTCGCAAATCCTAAACCTTAAGAACAACGTACGTTTGCTGCAAACAACCCTCACAACAACTTACATATTTTGCAGCAATGGTAGTTTCCAAACTACTGTGAGACAGTGGCATACTATATGTTGAGCAAAAATTGTACACAATGTGTAAACAAATAATTCACTCGACACAATTTCACCCTCGTTCATTTTTTTGAAGAGGGTTTTATTAATTTGAGTTCGACCCATTCTAGGCTACGCGCCTATTAATTACAACCCTTCCTTTAAGAAAAGAACACCCTTTGATTCCAATTTGAATAAATCGTAACTTGGTGGTTTGGGGTTTATTTGATTTTTGTGACTGCACCTAGGTAATGCCCTCGGTTGCCTACGTACCCTCGTTGAGGGATCAAGTCATTCGTAGTTCCTTGAATCGGTGTTTATTGGAGTTTGGTGCCTTGTGCAGTTTCAGCTCGTGCGGGCGAGGACTTTAAGCCATTGGAGCATTTGATGCCTTGTGCAGTTTTAGCTCATGCAGGCGAGGAGCAAAATGCCTTGGCAGTTTTAACTCATGCGGGTGAGGAGCTTAATGCCTTGGCAGTTTTAGCTCATGCGGGCGAGGAGCTTAATGCCTTGGCAGTTTTAGCTCATGCGGGCGAGGAGCATTGGATGCCTTGTGCAGTTTTAGCTCGTGCGGGTGAGGACTTTAACCCATTGGAGCTTTGATGCCTTGGCAGTTTTAGCTCATGCGGGCGAGGAGCTTAATGCCTTGGCAGTTTTAGCTCATGCGGGCGAGGAGCTTAATGCTTTATGCAGTTTAGGCTCTTGCAAGCAAAGACTTTGAGTCAATTGGAGCATTGGATGCCTTGTGCAGTTTTAGCTCGTGCGGGTGAGGACTTTAAACCATTGGAGCTTTGATGCCTTGGCAGTTTTAGCTCATGCGGGCGAGGAGCTTAAATGCCTTGGCAGTTTTAGCTCATGCGGGCGAGGAGCTTAATGCTTTATGCAGTTTAGGCTCTTGCAAGCAAAGACTTTGAGTCAATTGGAGCATGTGATGCCTTGTGCAGTTTTAGCTCGTGCGGGCGAGGACTTTAAACCATTGGAGCATTTGATATGGCTTCGTGCCCTTGGATATTTGATACGACTTCATGTCATTTTTGTAGCGGCTTTGTGCTATTTGTAGTAGCTTTATGCCCTTTGATATTTGATACGGCTTCATGCCATTTTGTAGTAGCTTTGTGTTATTTTGAATTTCACCATGGCCTCCTGCTATTTGATACTTGCCGTGGCTTCGTGCCTTTGAGACTTGACGTGGGTTTCGTGCCACTTGAATGGCTTCATGTAATTTTGTAGAGACTTTGCGTAGTAGCTTTGTGTTATTTTGAATTTCACCATGGCCTCCTGCTATTTGATACTTGCCGTGGCTTCGTGCCTTTGAGACTTGACGTGGGTTTCGTGCCACTTGAATGGCTTCATGTAATTTTGTAGAGACTTTGCGTAGTAGCTTTGTGCCGTTTAACCACTTTTTTTTTAAAAAAGGGAATTTGATCCATAGCGTGAGTTTCACCAATTTGAAGTGAGGGGTCCATCGAGTTTTGCATCTTGAGCGCAGTTGAAATGGTTCGTAATCCGTAGTTCAAGGTTGTCCCTAATATTTTTTTAGCCGTTTGAATGCGAGGCCTCTGCAATAGAGTAGTGAACTCTTGTTTGGCACACATGTTTGCCAAAGTAAAAAAAAATGCCCACATGAATAATATGGAAAAGCTACTCCTTTCTTTTCTCTCCAAGTTCCACGCGAGTAGTATTCCCATTTAATTTGGGAGAGTTGTATTGTAGCAAGTAAAAATAATCGTGACTTGTGTTTTCAAGTTATGTCACATTCACTTGTCTTCAAACCTCATTTAAATGCAACTGGGACTTTGAGAAATGGTCCACCTCCACGTGAAGTATTTTGCCTAAAGTGGGCTAAAGCTTATCTTTTAATCCCAAATTGAAGACAGCATAGCCAACTTAGCAAACTTTCTCATTGTTTAATAAAAACAGATTGCCACGCATGATTTTTATGAATGCCTTTTCCACTTTTCAGGCTTTTGTTCCTTTTGTGCATATAAACAAATTCCGCATGGACCTCCACGTGAGATGCACCAAAACTTGTGAAATAGTGAGGCTTTGAACTTTGTCCTTTTCCCTTAAGTAGCTTTTGAGGGAAAAGAAAACTGAAACCTTGAGGAAAAGAGAAGCCATTCCTCTTTTATGAGGTTTATCTCATTTGTTTTCTGACAACCCACTTCACTATCATCTTTCATGTAACTTTTAAAGCCTCCAAGTTCAACAATTTCTCTTCCTTCCCACGTGGGAGGGGGTAGATTTTTCTACTTCTTTCTTTGTCTAATGTTGATGAGATGGGACGCAGAAGAGATCAAATCCCTTCCCTTTTTATGTTTTAATCTTGAAACTTGCGGACCTTCCCCTTTTTTTTATGATTTAACCTTGAAACTTGCGGACAAGCAGGCTTTTCATATTATAGGAAAAGATCAATCCCATTTCTTTATGTTTCAATCTTTAAAACTTGTAAACAAGCAGACACAATGCACGAGACTTTTCTTTCCTTTTTTTTTTATTGCTCATCCCTCAAACCGCTTTCATCTCCTACTTCTCTGCTGGACCATCCACCATTTTAGTATCGAAAGCTTCCTTTACTTTTTTTTTATTCAAAAAAAAAAACGTTCTCATGCTTATGTGAAACCATGGATTTTGCCGGGATAGCGGTGCTTCTTGGCAGCCATGATGGAGGCAACTCGGGCAGAGATTGCAGAGGCGGAACCGTTGTTCTTGTTGAGTGGAGAAGCAGAGATGCGGCTGCCTGGACTTTGAGGAAGTTGGCGGGTCAGAGAGTTGTTTCGGGAAAGCTTGGCTGCTACTTCTGCTTACTCTTTTGGCACCATTGATGGGCGATGATAATGGAGTAGTGATCGGACGGCTACGGGTGTCGTTTGTACAATTTACTGTGATTCGCTGGGCTTACGGATTTGAGCGGCAGTCATCATTATAACAGGAGTGGAGCATTAACTTGTGGGGGTGCCTATCCAACATTCCAGAGGTGCCTATCTCGGATTAGCAATTTGGATGATAATGGTCAACACTTTGCATATCAATGCAATCTTCTTTTTCAGTGCAGGTGACATCTTCTTTTGGTCAGCGACCTTTCTTCTTGTAGTTGGCAGCGGCAAAGGTCTCTGTTGGTGGGGATGGGAGTGCGTCCTGGTGAAATTGGCATCAGTGAAATGTCTCTGTTGGTGGGGATGAGGAAGGAGTCCGTCGTGGTTGGAGGAGTTGACAGCGGCAATGATGGTTGTTTGCTTCTTGCTGTGCTTAGAGGTGGTGCTCAATACTTCTTTCTGTTGACGGCAATGGTGCTGCAAATGTTGCCCTCGGTGTTGTTGAAGTATCGGTGATCGGTGGTTGTACATCTTGCGAGGATCATTGCGTTGCGTGGCTGCTACCTCCGTTTGGTGTTCCGCTTGACGTCGACGGCATTGCTGCGAAGGGAAGATTCATTTGCACCGGGACAGAGGTCGTCGTTATTGATGCGAAGGAGTCGGTTGGTGACCATCTTTCTTTCTGCCAGTGAAAAACCCAGGTTCTTTGCACATCTTTACAGCGGAGAGGGAGACAGTGTCAAATCCTCTTTGGGCATCAAAAGGGATCGTCAACGTCATCTTTCTTTCTTCTCTTCGAAACTGATTGGACTGCAACGTTTTGGTGGGGTCTCCGTTGGGTTTTGTAGCGTTGCAAATGTCTCCGTCGGTGGAGACGAAGGAGGAGTACTCCGTGGCTGGAGGAGTTAACAGCGATGGGGACGGAGAAGACCATGAATTTGTTCATCGGTGGAGAAGGGGAGAGAGCGGTGTGAATTGGTGGTGCGTGTTTCCACTACCATTTTTTGTTTTGGTGAAACAAGAAGAAAAAGAAACCTGTTTTCTGCAAAAGTAGAGAGAAACAATCCAAAAGAAAAATAAGAACAACAAATGATTTTTTACCTTTGAATGCCTTTGGATGCTTGCTGCTTTCTTTTGCTCTGTTTTCTTTATACCTTAATTTCTGCAGGGCTTCTTCTTTCCTTCCCTTTTTTTCTCCTTTGTTCTTCTCTGTGTGCTTCAATTTCTGCAGCGTTTCTCTTCTTCTTTTCTCCCTTTCGTTGTCCTCCTCTTTTCTGATAACTGATGCCTATTTATAGGCATCACAGGAAGCCTCCAGATCTTTTACGTGGGGAAGATGGTGGCCCTTCTTTACGCCACTTTTTCCTAACGGACTCCACTATCTTTTTTTCTGGTTGCAGGGTCCCTCTTTGTAGGGAGATATATCTGTTATATTTTATTTATTTATTTATTGATGGATGTTACATATAAAGCCCACCCTCATTTTTTGGGCTAGATTTCATCTTTTATTTTGCTTTGTAACTTGACCCAATTTGTATGGGCTTTACATATATATTTTTTTTTTGTTCAACAGATTGCCCCCTCAAGCCTTATGCGTGAAATTGTTGTGAGCGTATAAGGCTTGATATGACTATACTGAGCTTTTGACCCTCCTGTATTTTGTATTTTCAGGGGATACATGTTGATGGACAAATTTGCACCCAGCGGTTTGTTGTCAAGGCTGGAAAAGAGTTTGCTACGGGTCTAGAGTATAAGCGTTCTTCTCCATTGGCTTCGCTTAACTATACTCTATCTTTTGGTGATCCTCCCGCCTGGTTTCTTCCTTCAAAGGTGAACTCCGGTCATTTTGATTTTTCTTCAGAAGATGGTGCCATCGAATTTGGTCAAAATCTGGGTGACTTATTCCAGGCCTATACTCTGATGAAGGTGAACAATGAGGTTGATGGAGATGCCAATTTTAAAGTTGATCCTGATTTTTTTCCCTACATAGGTGAAAATCACCTATACCTCACCATCCTTGATTTAAACTCTCGTATGTGAAGAGTTTAAATAAAAACTAGCATATGACCGTTTAAACAAATGCTTTTTGCCATTCTCGATTTAAAATCACCTTTTAGTGGCTTTGGCCTTGATAATTATTGAGAACGTTAACAGTTCAAACAAATGCTAATTCCATTGATGGAAAAATATGTAATTTTTTGGTAAGTTACGGCTGCATCTAATTTTTGGAGATTAGATTGCCTACGTACCCTATGAAGGGATCAAGCCAAACGTAGTTCATCCCTTGATTTCGGGCAAGTGATTTTTTTTTTTTTTTTTACGACTGTATCTAGTAATAAAAACTAGACTACCTACGTACCCTGTGAAAGGATCAAGCCGAACGTAGTTCATCCCTTAATTTCCGGGAATGATTTTTTTTTTTGTTTTGTACGACTGAACCCAGCTTTAATGTTAGGCTGCCTACGTACCCTTTTTGAGGGATCAAGTCATACGTAGTTCAGAGGAAAGGATTTTTCCTTGCTTGCTTCCTCCGTGCTTGCTTCCCTCTCGGAGTTCGTCAGGCACTGTTTATGCGTAGAACTTCTTTATGAGCTTTCCATTGACACACGGGTATATGCATTTCCCATTAGCATTAGAGAGCTCATAAGCGCCTTTGGTGAAGACTTTGGTGACAACATACGGTCCTTCCCATTTGGCCTCAAATTTTCCTTGCATTTTTCTGGTGATGACGACGGGTCTTCGGACGGTTAAGACTAAATCCCCAACAGAGAATGATCTAAACTTAACCTTTTTGTTGAATGCACCTGCCACTTGGGCTTGATAGACTTCAAGTCTTTGTTGCACTGCAAGTCGTTTTTCGTCAAGTGCTTCAAGTTCCGCCAACCTGATTTTTACATTTTCCTCTGGATCTGTCAGTTGTGTGGCTACTCTTAGGGATGGTAGCTGAATTTCCAAAGGTAGCACAGCTTCTGATCCATACACCAGACTATAAGGAGTACATTGGGTGGATGTACGGACAGTGGTTCTATAGGCCCATAATGCTTCGGGAAGACGTTCATGCCAATCTCTTTTGTTCTTTGCCACCATTTTTTTCAGGATGTTGCACAACACCTTATTGAAAGCCTCTGCTTGACCATTGGCAGTTGGATTGTAACTTGCGGAGAAGGCTTGTTGGATGTTGTACTTTTTGCAAAGATTGACCATGGCCCTACATTTAAAGTAAAGAGCGTTGTCTGAGATTATTTTGGACGGAACCCCATAACGGTAGATTATGTTTTTCTTTATGAAATTTGCAACATCTTCCGCCTTCACTTCTTTCAACGGTATTGCCTCAGCCCATTTGGAGAAATAATCTGTGCCAGCTAGGATGTATTGATGCTGGTGAGATGATTTTGGGTTTATCATGCCTATCACATCTAAACCCCATGCATTGAACGGCCAAGACAAGATGGTTGGATGTAGGGGTAATGGATTTTGATGATTGAAATCTCCATGTATTTGACATGCTCGACATGACTTTGCAAATTTCATTGCATCTTGAACCATTGTGGGCCAATAATACCCAAGTCTTTTTAACTGAGCTGCCAGCTTAGGTCCGGATTGATGGGCTCCGCAGATACCGGCATGGGTTTCGGAGAGAGCGTAGGCTGCTTCTTCTTTTGTCAAGCACCTTAGCAGTATTCCGTCAAATGACCTTTTGTATAGTGTGTCATTTAAATATACAAATCGGTTGGCTCTTCTTCGTACATCAATTCTACCTCTTGGATCAGTTGGTAGTTTTCCATGTTGAAGGTAATCAATCAAAGATTGCCGCCAATCTAAACATTCTTCTACTTCCAAGACTGTAACTGCATTAACTTCATGGTTTTCTTCAATCCGCTCTAATGCCGAAGGAAGTAAATGACGTTCTCCAACCGTAATTTTTATTTCTCTTTCCTCAGGGAGAGTTAGAGATGCCGCAAGTTTTGCCAACGCATCGGCTTTGCTATTTTCAGACCTTGGAATGTGAGCAATGTTGATTTCTTGGAATTGTGACACCAAGTGTTTTGCCCTTTCATGATACAAGATCAGATTTTCATTTTTCACGGCGTACTGACCATTCATTTGCTTGACGATTAATTGTGAATCACCATAAGCTTGAAGGTAGTCAATGTGCAGCTCAAGTGCAATTTCAAGGCCGATGATGAGTGCCTCATATTCTGCCACATTGTTTGAGCATAACTCCATGAGTGAAAATGAATACGGGATTAGGCCTCCAGATGGTGTGATGAACACGATACCTGCCCCCGCGCCTTTCTTCCTTGCCGCTCCGTCAAAGTAAAGTTGCCATTGAGAAATGTATGTTGAGAATACCTCTTCGTCCGGCAAATCGCTTGGTAGCTCCATATTGTCGGGAACAGGATGAGCTGCTAAGAAGTCAGCTAGTGCTTGCCCTTTTATGGCTTTTTGAGAGACATACTTGATTTCAAATTCGGACAGTAACAAAGACCATTTTGCAAGACGGCCGGATGGCACTGGTTTTGACATCAAGTATTTGAGTGGGTCTGCTTTAGATATCAAAGTAATGCTGTGTGACAGTAAGTAATGTCGTAGCTTTTGCACAGCGAAAACTAAAGCCAAGCAAACCTTCTCAATAGAGGTATAATTTTGTTCTGCCCCTACGAGCGTTCGACTTAAATAGTAGAGCGCATTTTCTTTTCCCTCCTCATTGTTTTGTGCAAGCATTGCCCCCAGTGAGCGTTCAAGTGCTGCAATGTACAAAATTAAAGGTTTCCCTTTAATTGGAGACATCAATACTGGGGGTTTCAAAAGATACTCTTTAATACTGCTGAGAGCATTTTGACATGCGTCATCCCACATGAAAGGCACATCTTTTTTCATCAGCCTTGTGAAGGGTTGACACCTCCCAGATAAATTTGAAATGAATCTTCTGATGTATGCCAATCTTCCTTGCAGCCCTCGTAGCTCTCGCAAATTTCGAGGAGGAGGCATTTCTATGATTGCTTTGATTTTTGAAGGGTCAACTTCGATTCCTCGGTACCTTACTACGAAGCCAAGAAATTTTCCAGATGTCACTCCAAATGCACATTTTAAAGGATTCATCTTTAATTGATGTTTTCGGAGTCTGTCAAAAACTTTCTTTAAGTCATTCAAATGATGCTCTCTTTTTCTCGTTTTGACGACGAGGTCATCCACATAGCATTCAACGACGTTGTGCAACATGTCGCTGAAAATGACTGTCATGGCTCTTTGGTATGTGGCCCCTGCATTTTTTAGCCCAAACGGCATTACAGTGTAGCAGTAGACTCCTTTCGGAGTGCGAAATGCCGTGAACTCCTCGTCCTCAGGTGCCATCTTAATTTGATTGTACCCTGAAAATCCATCCATGAAAGATAGAGCCTCAAAACCAGTTGTGGCATCAACCAATAACTCAGTTATTGGAAGAGGGAACTCATCCTTTGGACATGCGTCGTTAAGATCTCTGAAATCTATGCAGACACGAATTTGTCCATTTTTCTTTTTAACCGGTACGATATTGGCGAGCCATGTAGGGTACTGAACTTCTCTGATAAACCCCACCTCTATCAGTTTGTCAATTTCGGCCTTAATTTGTACTTCTAGCTCAGGTCGAAAGCGTCTTGAAGCTTGCTTAACATACCGTCTTTCTTTTGATATAGCCAATTTGTGAACTGCCACCTTAGTGTCCAGACCAGGCATATCTTGATAGCCCCATGCAAACACATCTCGGTAATCTTGGAGAAGACATTTGTAATCTTCTAATTCTTCCGGAGTTAATAGGGCACTTACAAATATAGGCTTGGGCTCATCATTTGTTCCAAGATTAATCTCTTGAAGTTCATCCACAGTAGCCTGCCCCCCATCCTCTATTTGAGGTGGTGCTGGTTGGGCATTGTCGATAAACTCGTTTGATTTGTTATCATTTTCGTCATTTTCATCCTCAATGGTGACGCAATTTACTTGAGCAACTTCACAAACTTCTTCTTCATCCTCCTCTGTGCTTGATTCTTCATCCATTCCATAAGCCTCACTTTTTGGAACTAGAGGTGCATTGTTGAGGGTTCTGAAGTCTACACAAATACGACTTTGCCCATTTCTCTTTTTGACAGGAAAACAGGTGGGGAATTGTCTAATAAGCGCAACTGGTTCGTCCTTGGATTCTTTGCTATCAATCATGTTAACTTGAACAATGTCTGGTACCTCCCCTTGTACCTCGTCATTTTTGTCTCGGTTTATTGTCACCTTATGGTTTTTAACTCTCCACTTTTTGCTTTTGCGAGACACCTTAGGTTGGGAATTGGTGATTTTACCAAGTCGTTGGAAGACAGAAACTCGAGGTGGCTTGTTACTTGGCTCTTCTCCAGCCAACATTGCTTTCTCAAGATCAGTAAAGCCTTCTAACTCGTTCTTGGTTTCTGAGACAAATGCTTTGAGCATGCCATTTTCTTGGTGCACCGTGACATTGATAGCATTCTTTTTAGCTTTATGCCTCTTTGCCTTTATCTTTAATGGAACTTTGGACGATGGCTCATCTCTTTTGAATGAAACAATGCGACCATGTCGACCTTTATTCCTTTGCAAATTTGTTGAGATGATCAAATTGCCTCCAGGAATTGATTGATTGATTTTGCGGAGAGGCCTTGTATAGCTGGTCATGAGGACTTCAAATGCATTTTGGATTTGTTCTGTTGCTTTCTTTTCGGGTTCTCCTTGATCTTTTAAAGAGCGGTTGAGAACCACCTTTCGGGATTTCGGAATTTTGGAACTTGTAATTTTGACTAGCCTTGACGGCTTTGCCTTTTCCAAAATTGGTGATTGTGATTCTTTCTGCACCACTTCATCCTTTGTTGGTAGTGAAAAAGTGACTTTTGACTGTTTATAGAACTTTGCATCTGCGTAATTCACTTCTTCACCCCTAAATGGGTTGGTATCTGCTAGAACTTTCTTGACCTCACCATTTACCAAAAACTTGAAGCACTGATGGAGTGTAGAAGGAACAACCCCATATGTATGAAGCCACGGACGTCCCAATAAAACATTGTAAGATGTGTCAGCATCGATTACATGAAAAAGGGCATCGGAGTACAGCTCCCCTATCTCCATTTGCAACGATATCGTTCCCATTGCTTTTTGTCCAACTTGATTGAAGCCTTGAATAGTTAGCATTGATGGCGTCAGTTGACGAACGTTTATCCCCATAGCTCGAAGTGTTCGAAGAGGAAGTAGGTTTACTGCTGATCCACAATCAAGTAAAATCCGATTTATTGATGTATCTCCCACCAGTCCACTAACGTACAAAGGCCGATTGTGGTACTCGTCTCCAAGTATGAGGTCATCTTCATCAAATGCGATACTTGCAAGGCAACAAGTGCAATACTTTGGAGATGTTGTATCCACCTCTGCGGATTTGAAACTTGTTTCAAACACTTCAGGATTTGACAAAGCAGTAATGAGTGCTTCTCTAAGCTCTTTTGACATTTTCAAGGCGTCGTACACACTGAGAAGAGATGGGATGCGTTTAAGATGGTTGACGATGTCGTATTTGCCATCTTGGGATTGTAGTACATCTTTTGCATATTTCTTAGAGGTACTTGCCTTTGTGGTTGACATTTCTACCACAGGCTCTGCAGTGGTAGTGACTGGAACTTCTTTTGCATTTGGCTTATCGGAATGATTGACTGAATCCATTACTTCTTTGCTTCCTTTCTTGTCCGCAGACGGGATCCTTTGACCAGAGCGGAGAGTTATTTCACTTACCTCATTATCGCCATGGATTTCGCATGAGGTCGTATGACAGTTTCCAATTTCTCCATCGCTTCCCTTACTCTTGAAAAGTTTTGGAGGGAGGTAGTCCTCGAGGGTTATTGGTGCTCTGAAAGGTTGCTTGTACTCGTCATCTTGAAAGTCTCTCGACTTTTTCTGAGTACTTTTCTTCTTTTTCTTTCCATCTTTTGAGGGTGGTCCACCCCTTACTTTTCCTTTTGGCCGCTTTGTGGAAGAAAGACGTTTGGCGGTCTTTTTCACTTGCTTTTTGCTAATAGTTTGCCACTCATCTTCGGATTCAAGCGATGACTCCGATGAATCCTCCCAAACGTCAAAACTTGGTGCTGTCATGAGCTCATACAGAGTTGGGATTTTTGGATTTCGGGAACGAGGCATGTCAGGATAAGCATAGACAACTGTGATTTCATTATCAACATGAAATCCTACAGGGATTGATCCTTCTGGTAGTGCCGCGGAGGGTGTTGATTTTCCTTCTATCATATTAGACGTTGCCGTCTGATGTTTCGAAGATGAATCCACCTCGATCTCATGTTTGTTGATCTTTTCTTGGATTATATCCTTAAGGATATAGCAATCCTCAACTGTATGGCTGATGAGGCGATGATACCGACAATATTTTGGATCGTCGGTTTTGTTTACTTCAGCGAGACGCTTTGGCTCAGGAAGTGTGATCATTTTTGCTGCAAGAAGTTCGTCAAAAATAGTTCCGACGTCTTCATTATCGAAGCTATATTTGACCTCTTTTCTCTCCTTAAGGGACATCCTCTTTGTCCCTTTAGTTTCTTCTTTTCTTTTGGCATTGTCATTTTTCTTATCAACTTTGACAAATGTTGCCATAGAATCTCCCTTCTTTGGTATTCTTTTGTTATCTCCCTTCTTGGTGTCAGAGTCTTGGATCATTTTCCCAAACACATTTTTCCGAGACATTTGCTTCTCCACGTTGCTTGCTTTGGATACCAACTCGTCGAAAGTTCGGGGCTCCGCAATTCCCACAAATGTTGCAATCTCAGGGATGAGGTTGTTGTAACATATTTGTACGGCTGAAAATTCGGAAATTTTTTCCATGCATTGTAGGTTAAGGCTTCTCCATCTTGTGATGAATTCACTCGCGCTTTCTCCAGACCTTTGTGTCGTTTGCGCTAAATCCATCAATGTGACTTTTTTCCTTGAACTTACAAATTGAGCTAGAAAAGCTCTTTGCATATCATCCCATGTTAGAATAGATCCTGGTTCCAACTGAGTGTACCACGTGAAAGCAGACCCTTTTAGTGATTGAACAAATTGTCGAACCAGAAGGGGATCTGACTGCGATGTTTCCCCACAAGCTGAGTAAAAATGAGCTAAGTGTTCTTGAGGAGAACCACTTAAACCATCAAATTTATCGAAGCTCGGTTTTTGATATCCATGGGGAAATGGTACTGTGTCATAGTGAGCAGGATAGGGCTTCCGGTATCCAAGAATTGGTGTCGTTAAAGACATTTGAAACTCACGAATTTTTTTAGCAAAAATCGCGTTGATATCTTGATGTGTGAGTTGGGTACTAGAACTTTCCCCTTCTATTCTTCTTCTTGCTCCATCTCCAGTATTATTTATACTAGCTTGTGCGGATAATTGAGCTGCTAAAGTTGCGATCTCAGCTTCCTTATTGGCTACCAAAGCTGCCATTTCTGCTTCTTTTTCTGCTAGCCTTCGTTGCATTTCTAGCAGTTGTTCTTCTGCGTTTGATGCGCCAGTCATCAAAACTTGCATGCTCTCAGACTCGACATCCTCGTTAATTTCCAACCTTTGGAATTGAGTCATTACCCTTGGAATTTCCTCTTGGGAAAAAGATTCAATTCTTCCAACTGTGTTACCAACGGTAGATGAACTTCCGGGATAGTGAGTCGCCAATGCTCGGGCCCTAGCACGTGTGATAGGTCCCTCAAATTGAATGTTGTCGCCTTCTTCGACAAGTTCATAGACCTTGGCCTTTTGTTGAACATTTCCAGATATTATTGGCAGGATTTCTTCATCTTCCTCGACAGAAGTCATCATTACCGACTCCGTTGAAGGTAAAGTAATCGGAATTGTTCCGATCATGATTTGAGTGACTACATGAACCTTTGTAGGTGGTGATGACGCCGCTTTGATGATCTTGCGATGAGGCACCTTGGTGTCCTCATGTGAAATAACTTCAGGAAGCTCCCTTGAAATGATTTCAAATTCTTCAAGTAAACGTTCCTTAGCAATCCTCCTTCTAAGAGCTCGTGCCGCTCTCTTCCTTGCGTTCCTTAGGGCGTTCTTGGACGGGCACTTCTTTGGTCCAACCTTGATGACCTTGATAGCAGCCTTGAAGGTCTTGGTTGCTCCCTTAGTCTTCACCATATTGCAGATGGTTGGTGCTTGATTGATGGTGAAAGAGATTCGGCGACCAGCACGTCTTCCATGTCCAAGCTTGGATTCGGTGGCAGAGAGCTTATGAAAGTAAACAGTAACTTGTGGTGCCATGTTTCCTGATACAAAAAACAAAACACATACATTAGTGATTTTTCAAATTTAGAGATGAAAGGGAAAATGGATCCCACCGGGCGTGCCAAAAATTATGTTGAGCAAAAATTGTACACAATGTGTAAACAAATAATTCACTCGACACAATTTCACCCTCGTTCATTTTTTTGAAGAGGGTTTTATTAATTTGAGTTCGACCCATTCTAGGCTACGCGCCTATTAATTACAACCCTTCCTTTAAGAAAAGAACACCCTTTGATTCCAATTTGAATAAATCGTAACTTGGTGGTTTGGGGTTTATTTGATTTTTGTGACTGCACCTAGGTAATGCCCTCGGTTGCCTACGTACCCTCGTTGAGGGATCAAGTCATTCGTAGTTCCTTGAATCGGTGTTTATTGGAGTTTGGTGCCTTGTGCAGTTTCAGCTCGTGCGGGCGAGGACTTTAAGCCATTGGAGCATTTGATGCCTTGTGCAGTTTTAGCTCATGCAGGCGAGGAGCAAAATGCCTTGGCAGTTTTAACTCATGCGGGCGAGGAGCTTAATGCCTTGGCAGTTTTAGCTCATGCGGGCGAGGAGCTTAATGCCTTGGCAGTTTTAGCTCATGCGGGCGAGGAGCATTGGATGCCTTGTGCAGTTTTAGCTCGTGCGGGTGAGGACTTTAACCCATTGGAGCTTTGATGCCTTGGCAGTTTTAGCTCATGCGGGCGAGGAGCTTAATGCCTTGGCAGTTTTAGCTCATGCGGGCGAGGAGCTTAATGCTTTATGCAGTTTAGGCTCTTGCAAGCAAAGACTTTGAGTCAATTGGAGCATTGGATGCCTTGTGCAGTTTTAGCTCGTGCGGGTGAGGACTTTAAACCATTGGAGCTTTGATGCCTTGGCAGTTTTAGCTCATGCGGGCGAGGAGCTTAAATGCCTTGGCAGTTTTAGCTCATGCGGGCGAGGAGCTTAATGCTTTATGCAGTTTAGGCTCTTGCAAGCAAAGACTTTGAGTCAATTGGAGCATGTGATGCCTTGTGCAGTTTTAGCTCGTGCGGGCGAGGACTTTAAACCATTGGAGCATTTGATATGGCTTCGTGCCCTTGGATATTTGATACGACTTCATGTTATTTTTGTAGCGGCTTTGTGCTATTTGTAGTAGCTTTATGCCCTTTGATATTTGATACGGCTTCATGCCATTTTGTAGTAGCTTTGTGTTATTTTGAATTTCACCATGGCCTCCTGCTATTTGATACTTGCCGTGGCTTCGTGCCTTTGAGACTTGACGTGGGTTTCGTGCCACTTGAATGGCTTCATGTAATTTTGTAGAGACTTTGCGTAGTAGCTTTGTGTTATTTTGAATTTCACCATGGCCTCCTGCTATTTGATACTTGCCGTGGCTTCGTGCCTTTGAGACTTGACGTGGGTTTCGTGCCACTTGAATGGCTTCATGTAATTTTGTAGAGACTTTGCGTAGTAGCTTTGTGCCGTTTAACCACTTTTTTTTTAAAAAAGGGAATTTGATCCATAGCGTGAGTTTCACCAATTTGAAGTGAGGGGTCCATCGAGTTTTGCATCTTGAGCGCAGTTGAAATGGTTCGTAATCCGTAGTTCAAGGTTGTCCCTAATATTTTTTTAGCCGTTTGAATGCGAGGCCTCTGCAATAGAGTAGTGAACTCTTGTTTGGCACACATGTTTGCCAAAGTAAAAAAAAATGCCCACATGAATAATATGGAAAAGCTACTCCTTTCTTTTCTCTCCAAGTTCCACGCGAGTAGTATTCCCATTTAATTTGGGAGAGTTGTATTGTAGCAAGTAAAAATAATCGTGACTTGTGTTTTCAAGTTATGTCACATTCACTTGTCTTCAAACCTCATTTAAATGCAACTGGGACTTTGAGAAATGGTCCACCTCCACGTGAAGTATTTTGCCTAAAGTGGGCTAAAGCTTATCTTTTAATCCCAAATTGAAGACAGCATAGCCAACTTAGCAAACTTTCTCATTGTTTAATAAAAACAGATTGCCACGCATGATTTTTATGAATGCCTTTTCCACTTTTCAGGCTTTTGTTCCTTTTGTGCATATAAACAAATTCCGCATGGACCTCCACGTGAGATGCACCAAAACTTGTGAAATAGTGAGGCTTTGAACTTTGTCCTTTTCCCTTAAGTAGCTTTTGAGGGAAAAGAAAACTGAAACCTTGAGGAAAAGAGAAGCCATTCCTCTTTTATGAGGTTTATCTCATTTGTTTTCTGACAACCCACTTCACTATCATCTTTCATGTAACTTTTAAAGCCTCCAAGTTCAACAATTTCTCTTCCTTCCCACGTGGGAGGGGGTAGATTTTTCTACTTCTTTCTTTGTCTAATGTTGATGAGATGGGACGCAGAAGAGATCAAATCCCTTCCCTTTTTATGTTTTAATCTTGAAACTTGCGGACCTTCCCCTTTTTTTTATGATTTAACCTTGAAACTTGCGGACAAGCAGGCTTTTCATATTATAGGAAAAGATCAATCCCATTTCTTTATGTTTCAATCTTTAAAACTTGTAAACAAGCAGACACAATGCACGAGACTTTTCTTTCCTTTTTTTTTTATTGCTCATCCCTCAAACCGCTTTCATCTCCTACTTCTCTGCTGGACCATCCACCATTTTAGTATCGAAAGCTTCCTTTACTTTTTTTTTATTCAAAAAAAAAAACGTTCTCATGCTTATGTGAAACCATGGATTTTGCCGGGATAGCGGTGCTTCTTGGCAGCCATGATGGAGGCAACTCGGGCAGAGATTGCAGAGGCGGAACCGTTGTTCTTGTTGAGTGGAGAAGCAGAGATGCGGCTGCCTGGACTTTGAGGAAGTTGGCGGGTCAGAGAGTTGTTTCGGGAAAGCTTGGCTGCTACTTCTGCTTACTCTTTTGGCACCATTGATGGGCGATGATAATGGAGTAGTGATCGGACGGCTACGGGTGTCGTTTGTACAATTTACTGTGATTCGCTGGGCTTACGGATTTGAGCGGCAGTCATCATTATAACAGGAGTGGAGCATTAACTTGTGGGGGTGCCTATCCAACATTCCAGAGGTGCCTATCTCGGATTAGCAATTTGGATGATAATGGTCAACACTTTGCATATCAATGCAATCTTCTTTTTCAGTGCAGGTGACATCTTCTTTTGGTCAGCGACCTTTCTTCTTGTAGTTGGCAGCGGCAAAGGTCTCTGTTGGTGGGGATGGGAGTGCGTCCTGGTGAAATTGGCATCAGTGAAATGTCTCTGTTGGTGGGGATGAGGAAGGAGTCCGTCGTGGTTGGAGGAGTTGACAGCGGCAATGATGGTTGTTTGCTTCTTGCTGTGCTTAGAGGTGGTGCTCAATACTTCTTTCTGTTGACGGCAATGGTGCTGCAAATGTTGCCCTCGGTGTTGTTGAAGTATCGGTGATCGGTGGTTGTACATCTTGCGAGGATCATTGCGTTGCGTGGCTGCTACCTCCGTTTGGTGTTCCGCTTGACGTCGACGGCATTGCTGCGAAGGGAAGATTCATTTGCACCGGGACAGAGGTCGTCGTTATTGATGCGAAGGAGTCGGTTGGTGACCATCTTTCTTTCTGCCAGTGAAAAACCCAGGTTCTTTGCACATCTTTACAGCGGAGAGGGAGACAGTGTCAAATCCTCTTTGGGCATCAAAAGGGATCGTCAACGTCATCTTTCTTTCTTCTCTTCGAAACTGATTGGACTGCAACGTTTTGGTGGGGTCTCCGTTGGGTTTTGTAGCGTTGCAAATGTCTCCGTCGGTGGAGACGAAGGAGGAGTACTCCGTGGCTGGAGGAGTTAACAGCGATGGGGACGGAGAAGACCATGAATTTGTTCATCGGTGGAGAAGGGGAGAGAGCGGTGTGAATTGGTGGTGCGTGTTTCCACTACCATTTTTTGTTTTGGTGAAACAAGAAGAAAAAGAAACCTGTTTTCTGCAAAAGTAGAGAGAAACAATCCAAAAGAAAAATAAGAACAACAAATGATTTTTTACCTTTGAATGCCTTTGGATGCTTGCTGCTTTCTTTTGCTCTGTTTTCTTTATACCTTAATTTCTGCAGGGCTTCTTCTTTCCTTCCCTTTTTTTCTCCTTTGTTCTTCTCTGTGTGCTTCAATTTCTGCAGCGTTTCTCTTCTTCTTTTCTCCCTTTCGTTGTCCTCCTCTTTTCTGATAACTGATGCCTATTTATAGGCATCACAGGAAGCCTCCAGATCTTTTACGTGGGGAAGATGGTGGCCCTTCTTTACGCCACTTTTTCCTAACGGACTCCACTATCTTTTTTTCTGGTTGCAGGGTCCCTCTTTGTAGGGAGATATATCTGTTATATTTTATTTATTTATTTATTGATGGATGTTACATATAAAGCCCACCCTCATTTTTTGGGCTAGATTTCATCTTTTATTTTGCTTTGTAACTTGACCCAATTTGTATGGGCTTTACATATATATTTTTTTTTTGTTCAACACTATACCAATTGTGTGTATCGAATATCAGGATGGCGAACTAAAAACTTCCCATCTAAGCCGTTATCTACGCTTAGTTTCTTAAATGTAAGGCATCTTAATAACCAAGTCAACTTTGCACTTTAGAAATAACAGGGCACAGCCTTGCCAGAACGGGCTACTCATTGTAGAGCATGATCATATATAATGTTCAAGACTGAGAAGGTTGCGAGGACTGCGACAAAAAATACCGCAAAAATATGAACTTGTAAGTAGTAACATTTCAATAGCTCTAAACTTTTTCAGTAGCAATGTACAAGAATATAGCTTCAAGTAAAACAATCAAATTGAGATGTAACTCTCTATACGTGAGTTATGAATATGATCATCATCTGAAACTGGTTGTACTTATGACCATTTCTTAGTAAAAATCTGCTCCAACTAATAATTTTAGCATAACTGGATGATTAATTAGGATGATTTTGAAAGGATGCTGGCGGGTATGCAGAAGCCGGAGCTTGCATTGCCGTGATAGTTACAATAATCAATAACTAAGAAGCATCATATCAGTGACCTTGGTTCTCAAATCATTATATTTGAGATACAATGACCTTAATAAGAAGTTCAAAGTTAATGACCTGACTAAAACTTTGGAAGCATTTTCTCAGTATCCTTGTTCTGATCAAGTCATTTAAGAAAAGATGACTTCACATTACCTAAAATTCGGTATTTCCTCTTCATTTCCTCAGAGACTGCATCGATTCTCTATCGATTAATGATTCAAAAGACACAATCCCACAATAGAAGAAAACCGTATAAAAAGGAATAACTCAAAGAGTTAATATACATATCATAGAAAATTAAAAGAAAGGCCTTTTCCGTTTAGCTGAGCACCTTCTTTTGGCATTTGATTCGCACCGGTTTCTATCCACCCGACTAAGAATGGTTGGAAGCATCACCTTCACTGCAATCCCGACGACATATCTTTGAGTAAGATTCTGGCATGTTTTACACAACAAACACCTGGCATGCCTGAGTGCTAAGAAATTAGCCCCATGAACCAATCGGTCACATTTCCTACACAAAAATGCATCGTCTGCTAGGCAATACAATGAAGCCCTTGAGTTGCACAGTTCACAGCAAACCAACCCTCCTGAAGGAATGAGAATTGGTGACTGGCAGAAGCCACTCTCTTGTACACCTTTGCACATTTTAGAATCTCAAAAATTATGTTGTATGACAATGGCCAAGAAGGTGGAACCAAAAAAAGCCATTTATAAGGAATGTTTGGGTTAGGATGTCAACAAAGTCAATTACAGCGGATGAAGATGAATTCTGTCCTAGGATTCAAGTCTTCAATGACAACCATGCATGCTCGACTACATGACAAATGTCTCATTGTTATTCCTTTTCTCAAGTTCCACCTTTCCAATTTTTTATTTTATTTTTCTAATTTAAACATGTGATTCAGAAAAAACTTGGTCTATAATTATTTATAAAATAGGTCCTATTAAATTAATCAAGTTTACCACTAGTTTTGACAAAATAGAAACCACTAATTTGAAAGAAAGAAAAATGATAAACATGATTAGGCTAGAAGTAAGCTTTATGAGATGACTTGGTGCAAGATTTTGAGCCATAATTTTCTTGGTGAGTTGTTAACCGGTCAATTTTGATCACTAGAGAAGAAAGCTTTCGTTTGTAATTGTATGGCCTAAAATTAAAGCCTTCTTCAAATTGGGATTCATAGAGCTTGTATGCAGGTAGAAGATGTCCTTGTCCACATATTGTTTATTGGGTTGACACATTAAACCATTAATTACAGACCACTAAATACACTATTTAGAGCATTGGTTACAAAATATTAAGATAAGAGGTTATGGACATTACTGTAGTTATCCACATTCCATATATTTACAATCAGATGACATTTTATATATATATATAAAGAGTACCACTTAACGGTGAAGAATCAAATACTTAGAGCTCGTTTAGAAATACTTTTAAAATTGCTAAAAACGCTTTTGGTGAAAAAGTTTTTGGAGCAAATTCTTAGTAAAATGCAAGTAAATCCTGAAAAAGCACTTAAAGTGTTTCCTAGAAGAGGCATATCTTGTAGCAAACACGTCAAATACTTTTGAAACTAAAAAACATTTTCTCTAAAAGTGTTTTTAGTTATTCCAAAAGCACTTTCAAACCAATCCTTATAAGTTTACTAAGGTTAAATTTAAATATGTTTGAAATATTAGAGAAAACTAAGCATTGAAATAGAACTCTAAGCTAATATAACCAGTTCTTGTTTGATTGAAATGCTTAGAGTTTGTTTGGTAGTATACTTGAATCCAACTTTTTAAACTCAAAAACAGTTTTCAAGTTTTAGGTCTTAAAAACTTGTTTGGTATGACTATTTTTAAAAACTGAACTCAAGACTAACTCAAAAATATAGTCTATTCCTTAAAAACAGAAAAAGTGAGTTTTTAGAGTTTTTAAACTTAAATTTACTCATTTCTTTTCTCTCCCTCCTCCCCTCACTCCAAATATATATCTCTTCTACTTTCTTTCTCTTTTTTTTTTACTTTTTTTCGTCTCTACTCCAATCCAATCAAGTTTAAGTCGTAAGATTTAAAAATTTTAAATCACAAACCAATCAAGTTTTTGAGTCATAAAGAAAATTATTTTCAAGAAATGTTCTTAAAAAATGTTTTGAGAAATGATAAAAAATTTCAAATAAGATACCAAACAGGCCCTTATATTCTTTACTTTCCAAATTGTGCAGTTGTCACCTCTATATTTTAATAAAATTCTTGATGAAAATGTTTTAATAATGGTTGAAACTAAATGGAAACTATTCCAATAGTCAATAATTAATCAAGATTAGAGAATGAAGTTAATCACTAACAATTTTTAACCAAGCATGATAGTCTTGCCCTTCTTGCTAAATAGATGTTTGTTCATCAACTTCTTAGCCTAATAATACTTCCTTTCCCATTGTTGAAAATTCAGATCCTCTTAATCCGTTGGAGATTGAAACTCACTTATAATTGGAAGATCATTCTAGCAGTATCTCAAGTCAATCATGCACTATTATAAATTTTAACTTTTCTACATAAAAGTATATGACTAACTTGAGATACTGCTAATAGAAGTACGACATTCTTATTTCATAGAAGTATTTATCCCCTTGTTAAAAGAATGGTTAATTTGTTTATCGCTTTATGTTTACATGTTGATAATGTTTGTACTCAGTATTACATATGACCAACCATTTGTTTTTAGAAACCCTAAACATTAAACACTTTATGCTAAACACTCACGAACAACCATTTAATTTACTGGCATACAACACGCTTACACACCACAAATGTTACCTTGTTTCATAAAGAGAATTTGTATGACACGAATTTATCGTTATGCGATATTTTTTAATCAATAATATAAGAAAATGGGTTTAACTTTTTTCAATGTATACTTGTGCTATTACTATAGAAGATAATTTTTTTTATTATGATGGGAACACTGTGGAGTCAAGAAGAATAGGGAGGTGACATGTGGATTTTAGGGTTAATAGAACAAAAATACCCTTGAGGAATACCGGAACTCCTACGCGCGAGCAATGGACAATCATCTCTCAATCAAGTCAAAAGTGCCTAAAATAGGTATTTATTTAAAACTTATTTCATCCATCCTCATCAAATCATTCCTTTTTAATTATATTAATTAGCTAATTAATTGATTTATTACTTAATTAATTTATTAATTAGCTAACAAATCACGAATCTCATCCAAAAAAACATTCAAGTGGCCGGTCCATCTCCACCCAAAGGGGCCGGCCACACCCCTATAAATACAACCTTATTTTCTCCAAAACTCAATTCAAACTCTCTTGCAAAATTCTCTAAGTTCTCCGAACATTTTTCTCTCTAAATTCTAACTTTGGCATTGAAGGTTCTTCGGCCAAACCCCCACCCCCCCAAAAAAAATCATCGTGAGTGCGTGAGGCTTTTGGTCTTGACCTAAGATGTTAATTGTTTTGTAGGTGCAATGCCATTATAGCAGACCATGGCCTTATGCACTGCTATTACAGGAGCCTAAACCTAGGACCAAGCCCAGGCGCTGCCAACAGTTGCGTAAGTAGCTCAGCAGGCAGCCCAATCTGCAGGGCAGCCGAGCCAAGCTGTCACACCCTGCCCCGAAATACTTATTTAATTTCAGAAAAATAGTTTATAGGCCCAAAATAAAACTCCTCTTTATTTAGCTACCAATATTCATACCCTTTATTTAAGTTCCTTAATTCCACAAATTATCTAAAAACTAAATTCTCTTATCAAACATAATAACTTTATTTACGATTCATTAGCCTTTACTCCTCTTAGAGCAATTTCCCACTCTAAGAATAATTCTCAACTAAAATGTAATTCTCGAATATTTTATCCTCTTTTATTTTATGGCTGCATCTAACGCCTCGTTAGACTGCCTACGTACTCTAAACAGTGATCAAGCCATTCGCAGTTCACATTCCACTTCGTAATTCATTAATTTCGACATTTTAGCGACTAACATTCACAAATTCGGTCCAAACAATTGAATCACACCATATGCATATTAAATATGGATTCAGAACATCGAATTTAGCATGAAAAAGGCAGAGTCGGCACACTGGCCACGCGTCGTCGCGGGTGGTGGTCGGCCGCCCCGACTCGCCGGAAAATTTCAACTTTTTAAAAAAAATTACCAAATTTTATAGGGATGTAGATCTCAACGAGTCGAGAAAGTTTCATACCTACGGCCAAGTCCAATTTAGCTGGGAAATATCTCAAATTAGCCACGAACCACCGGAAACTCTTATTTTTAGGTGTTCTTGATTCGACTCCAAAACAACTCCAACACCCCAACCAATGCATGGGCTTTGTTCCAGGCTTCAAGGGGAGTTTAATGGTGGTAGTAATTGGATGAAATAGTTTCAGAATTGGGGAAATCGAAGGCACGGGTTCAACACACCCACCGGTGCAGTTTTCACTATTTTCAAGGTAAAATCTCTTTTTTTTTTGGTATAATAGGAAGAGGGAACTATTTGGTTCGAAGTAAGAATTAATTTGGCACCCTTTCCGTCCTCGAAGGTGGCCGAAATTGGGAGATCCGGCCGGGTCGGGTCATGGGTGTAACCGGGTCGAAGGGTTCCCTCATTCTCCCCTCTCTCATTTCCCTCATTTCTCTCATTTCTCTCCTCCCCTTTTCATCACAGCCACACACGTGGCATCACCTCATGGTTCCAAATTTTCTGGAGCCTTCTAAATTAAGATAAAATACCTATTTTGTCCTCAACTTCAATCGTTAATAACTTCTTCGTTATAACTCCGTTTCATGAACGGTTTGCGCCCACGCGTTCGTGAGATCGAGCTCTTTTCAAAAATATAAATTGTGACCTCAAAAGGTCCCCAAATTTTAATTAATTAATTTCCAAACTTCAAACTTTGTAACTAGTTTAGTTTAAAACTAAACTCAAGTAAATTAATACAATTCCTCAAAAGATAACATAAAATCTCAATAATCCAAATACGTGGATTTTAATAATTTATGGAACAAAACTTTAAAATTTCCCAATTCTATTTCCATAACCCTAAATCGATTTATTTTCAATTTTCCACCGCATATTCATATATTTAAAACTTCATGGTATTACACAAGCCTAGTGCGAGCAGGCCCAAACTGTTGCCCAAGATGCATCGCAGGCCCAAGCTGCGCAGGCTACTCCCTTGGCCCAGATCTAATGCGCTCTTAGCGTCACACTGTGCCCGCGCGCCCCACACGTGGCACGACCCACTTCTAAGGCTCAACCCACTTTCGTGGCTCACTTAGCGATCCCAACCAATCCAAGATTTGTTTAACCATCCCGAATTCATATTTATGGACCGACAATTGAACCGGAGGCATTTTCACCTCATTTATTTGCAAATTTAACATTTTCCAATTCAATTCTCGCACTCGGAGTCCATTACATTTCCACTACTCAAGGAGATGTTTACCATCGAAGCTCTTCCAACCCGAATGGTGAGAAGCAGTCACTCAATCCAACTCAAGTTCAACTGGCAGCCTGCAAGCAGCCCGTTCGCCTTTCAAGAACGTGCCATATGCATCACAATCGTGACATAGACGAGTCGAGCATAGGGAAGAGCAGCCCAAACCCATAAGTCACGACTAAGGACAACCGAAAGTTCCACGGCCCCATTAGAAGCAAATTCAAGAAGAAGTTGAAGGGCTCTTAATTGAACGATTGTGCAATTTCCAACGTAACGAGGCTACTAACGATGCATTTTGACTAGACATAACCAACATAAGCATATCACTATTCACGAATGAGATCGAGCGGATAGATCCACCTTGCAGGTTCACTATGCCTCACTTCACTCCGTACAAGGGAGACAAAGATCCAAATTGACACCTCATGCACTACCACAGTACCATGATCCTCTACAGGAATAACAACTCGCTTGTGTGTAAAATTTTTGCCACAAATCTACAAGGCGAGGCGCAAGATTGGTTTCACACTCTACCGCCGCAGTTGATTCGAAGTTTCAACGAACTTTCCTTTGTTTTCACTAAAGAGTATTCGTCTAACCGCTCAATTAAAATGACATTAGACCCATCTCTTTAACATCGTAAAAGACCCTTGGGAGACAATTCACGACTATGTTAAGAGGTTCAACGCGGAGAAGCCCAAGATTGTTGGTTGCAACGAGGACATAGCAATGGCAACATTCAGAAATGGGCTTCCCACCAAACACCATTTATTTGGAAAACTTATCATGGCAGAAGAATTGACCCTAACAGCTGCGTATGCTTTGGCGAAAAAACATGCATTATGGGACGAGGCCAAGCAGTCTAACAAAAATGAGTAAGAAAAGAAGTGCATGGAATGTTCCCCGACTAGAGAATACTCAGCGCTTGAAACATTCACCAAGTTCATAGTTCCAATCGACTAAATTCTTCACAAACTCAAGAACAAACCTTGGTTCGAATTGCCGCCACCCATGAAAGACGATCTTACCAGGCTGGATCATACAAAGTATTGCATATTCCATCAAGGACTGGGCCACACTACCAATAGCTACCTGAAGTGGAAGCAGTACCTTGAGAAGCTGACAAATGAGGGCTGGTGAGATGAGTATCTTGATAGGTCAACGAAACAACCTACATAAGCAGGAGAATTCTCCATCACCCCCTAAACCCCGTTAGGGCTTTTTTCAAGTAAGTTCGAAGTCTCAAGCAGCTTAACGAACAAGTCTTTGCAAGCCAATGACTATCCAATTTGTTATGCAGTTTCTACTTTCTAGCGTAGTTAATTTATTCTCAATGAAGATTCAAGAAGTTATTCATAAGCTTGGCTCAACTGCTGTTTACAACAACTGCTCAAAACCCTTTATGGGTCTGCTTTCCAGTGTAAGAGGATAAACTAATTGCTTTCTAATGCCAGATGGTAAACCAATTCCCCAACACCCATATGGATAAGCTTTCCAGTGCGAGATGATAAACTGCGAGAGGATAAACTAATTGCTCTCTAGTGCGAGAAGGTAAACTAATTTCTCGACACTCATATGGGTCTACTATCCAGTGCGAGAGGATAAATTAATTGCTTTCCAGTGTGAGAGGGTAAACCAATTCCTCGACAACCATATAGGTAAGCTCTCCAGTGCGAGATGGTAAACTAATTGTTCTCCAGTGCGATAGGGTAAACCAATTCCCCGACACCCATATGGGTCTGTTCTCCAGTGCGAGAGAATAAACTAATTACTCTCCAGTGTGAGAGGGTAAACCAATTCCTCGACACCCATATGGGTTTGCTCTCTAGTGCGAGAGGGTAAACTAATTGATCTCCAGTGTGATAGGGTAAACTAATTTCCTGACACCTATCTGGGTAAGCTTTCCAGTTGAGAAGGCCACACAACTAAAAAGATCAGATACTTGAAGGCTAGCTAAGCAACAAATGGTCAAAGGGCAGCAACCACTTCACGCCTCAACAGTTCGCTCATTTGACAATTCATCTTCAGCAGCTCCGACCTTGATCACTCCATCTACGGCAGTTAAGAAATCAAACTCAAGTAATTTCCTCATTCTTGGTAAGCAGCCCAAACGTGGCAGCCCAAACAATGGCCCATGCTGAGCCAGCCCTTAGCTTCAGTCAAGCTGAGCAGCACAAGTTGTGGCCCCTGTCACACCACCTTCTAGGCCCATGCCAAGCCGACTCCCGACCTCTGCCAGCAAACGTGCCAAGCCAACTTCTAACCCTTGCCAACTGACGTGCCACACGCCCTTGACAATTGCTCGGTGGCAGCACCACACAAGAAAAAGACAAAGAAAATTAAGTTTTTCTTACATCGGTGCAGTGCGGAGAATAACCAAAAAAAAAAAAGGTCAACAGAAGACAATTCTTTGCACAAGCAAGCAAAGAAGAGAGCTAGGGGAGGGGGAACAAATATCCTTTAGCTTTCTCTCTTTCTTGTAGGGATAAATAATTACTCTCCGAAGTTGATTTAATCTCTTACTCAAGATAGGCTTTAGATACGATTTATTTCTCTTTCATAGAAGAATCTAATTCCAAGTCCAAGTGAGAATCTGCATCAAAGTTGGAGATCTCTACACATGTTGCCCTTTCCTACAAGCAGCCCAACATGTGTAGGAGCATTTGTGGAGCCAAAAATAATCAAGAAGAATATGGAGGTGACACGTGAATTTTAGGGTTAATAGGACAAAAATACCCTCGAGGAATACCAGAATTCCTACGCATGAGCAGTGGACAATCATCCCTCAATTAAGTCAAAATGCCTAAAATAGGTATTTATTCAAAACCTATTTCATCCATCCTCATCAAATCTTCTCCACAAGGTAACCCCCAAATTATTCCTTTCTAATTGGAGGCAGATTCTCTACTCTTATTTTCCCAAACACTTCTCATCCTCTCCTATTTGTGTGGCCACGGTTAAGCATTTTATATTGATTTTTTATAGACATAATAAAACAAAAAGACGTGGCTTAACAGTGACCACACAAATAAGACAGGATGAGAAGTGTATGGGAAAATGAGAGCAAAGAATATGCCTCCCTTCTAATTATATTAATTAGCTAATTAATTGATTTATTACCTAATTAATTTATTAATTAGCTAACAAATCATGAATCTCATCCCAAAAAAACATCCAAGTGGCCAGTCCAATTCTACCCAATGGGGCTGGCCACATTCCTATAAATACCATCTTATTTTCGCCAAAATTCAATTCGAACTTTCTTGCAAAATTTTCTAAATTCTCCAAATATTTTTCTCTTTAAATTCTAACTTTGTCATTAGAAGTTCTTCGGCCAAAGCCCGCCCTTCCCCATTCATAGTGGGCGCGTGAGGTTTTTGGCCTTGATTTAAGATGTTAATTATTTTCTAGATGTAGCATCTCGTGTGCCGGTTACACTGAAAAATCTCTCAGTCCGGAACGCCGTGTCGTTTAACTCGTGACATACGGCTTGTTTTTTGGGACAAAAGCAAACTGCAGAATTCAACAAACAGCTTTTGTAACTGCCGACTTTGCTCAGGTGGATCTTACACATGAATTCAACACCTTCTTCGAATATCAATACCGTCCCCGCGACTGCGACTAGTTCATCATCTTCTTTGTAACTTTTAATGTACCAGAAAATCAAACGAAAAACCAACTCCGCCTGCAAAGCAATCCGATTCCAATACCTCTCTCTCTGCCTCCCGTCCGTGATGCCCAGAACCCTAACCCTCCCCCGCTTCTCGGTCCTCCTCTTAATCCTCTCCGTTTTCCTCAACCTCTACTTCCTCTTCTTCTTCCTCCACGCGCCGCCCATTGTCCTCTCCCGCTACACTTCTCCCACCACGCGCCGCCACCTTGTATTCGCCATCGCCTCCTCCTTCCGCTCCTGGTCCCGCCGCGAGCCTTACCTCCGCCTCTGGTGCTCCCCCGCCTCCACCCGCGTCTTCGCTTTCCTCGATCGCGCCCCGACTGATTCCTCCGGCGACCGATCCGGCGCAACTGTCGTCGTCTCCGGCGACACCTCCCGCTTTCCGTACACTCTGAAAGGAGGGCTGCGGTCCGCGATCCGTGTGGCGCGCGCGGTCAAGGAAGTGGTCGACCGTGGCGAGCCGGATGTGAGGTGGTTCGTGTTCGGCGACGACGATACGGTGTTCTTCGTCGAGAATCTGGTGAGGACGCTGTCGAAGTACGATCACGATCGGTGGTTTTACGTGGGGAGTAACTCGGAGAGCTACCAGCAGAATGTCAAGTACTCGTTCGAAATGGCGTTCGGCGGCGGAGGGTTCGCCATTAGCCATTCGCTGGCTACGGCTCTGGCTAGGGTGTTCGACTCGTGCTTGATGAGGTACGGCCACTTGTACGGAAGCGATGCTCGGGTTTTCGCATGCGTGGCGGAGCTTGGTGTTGGGTTGACCCATGAGCCTGGGTTTCATCAGGTATATTGAATTAAATTAATTTTATGTGAAAAATCAGGAAAAGTAATTAGCCTGATAAGACTTCAACGATTTATGCATGGATTATCAGAAAATGTAATTAACTTTATAAGTTTTTGATGATATAATGCAGAAATTGGTTTTGTAAGGAAGGAAACTTAGGAAAGTAATTGCTTGATAGTGTTTGATGAACTGGTTGTGTTTAATGAAAGCTTTCAAGGCCCAAGGAATGGCTACGGCTTTCTTCTATAACTCGCCTTTTCGGTGGGGAGGTCCGTTCGTAGGTGTTCCTTAATTTTATAGGGAGCTACAAAATGGGAGGTTACTTTTGATGCAATCTCTGTTTTCTGTGCTATGCTGAATGTGGTAGGGGGGAAAGAGGAACAAATCACAAGGCATTCAGCTGATAGGACTTTGTGAAGAAACATAATGAGTGAACATAAGGAATTTAGAACACTAGTTGTTTGACTTGAAACAAGTTACAAGTCTACACTATATTTTCTGCTACTCTTCTTCGTTATGTTTTTACTTTGGATATGATGCAATCACATTTCTGGCCTTATTTTCTAGTTTATAGCTTATTTTCATGTGCACAAACTAAGGAGACGTTTGATAACATTTCATTTTCAATTTTCCCGTTTCACTAAAAACTGAAATCTTGTTTGGAAACTACTTTCAGTTTTCAAAAAAATGAAAACTGAAAACCAAAAAGTGAACTCAAGGCCAAATTTTGAAAACTCAAGAAAGTCGTTTTCAGTTTTTGGTTTTCAGTAATAGTTACCAAACAAGATTTCAGTTGAAAACGAAATAGCTGATTGAGTTATGTTGTTGATAGGTTGAATAGCTGATTGAGTTATGTTGGATTACATTAATGATGACCAGAGTTTTCAATTCATGATGGGGTTTTGATTTGCATCCTATCATCTGTTGATTCCAATGTGAGCTTGTTAGCAAAGATTCTTGTTGTGGACTTCTGTCAAGTTATGTGCTGAATCTAAGGGCACTTATTATCCTCATAATTTGTAATCAGGTCGATATGCGGGGGAATTTGTTTGGAATGCTATCTGCACACCCGTTGTCACCTCTGGTGTCCCTTCATCATTTGGAGGCTGCAGATCCAATCTTCCCAAACATGAACAAGACTCAAGCTTTGGAACATCTTTTTGAAGCTGAGAATGTTGATCCTGCCAGGATTTTGCAGCAAACTGTTTGCTATGACAGTTTGCATTCATTGACTGTTTCTGTTGCATGGGGTTATGCTATTCAAGTGTATGCTGGCAATGAACTTCTATCAGATCTCCTTTCACTGCAGAAAACGTTTATGCCATGGAGGAGGAGTGGTAGTATCGAGGCAAGTCAGTTCATGTTCAATATGAGAGATTATCCTAGAGATAAATGTAAAAGACCAACTGTCTTTTTCCTGGAAAGTGTCGTATCCAATAGTCATGGTAGCTTGAGTAACTACACCAGGCTCAATGTAGAAAATTGCTCCAAAGCAAATGCAATAAAGAATCTGGAACAGATCAGAGTGTTCTCACAGATGCTAGAGCTTGATGCGGATGAGGTATTTGCTTCACTAACATAGATGTAGCAGATTTGGAACCTATACCTTCTCTCTGACATTAAGATTTTGTTTTTGTCTTTCGTTTTAGTCAATGCCATTAATTAACTATTGTCCACATGTTATAATTCAGATGAAGGCTCAACGCCGTCAGTGCTGTGAAATTTTTCCGTCGTTTGATGACTCCATGACTATAAACATTAGATGGTGCGGAGACAGTGAGTTGATATCCATGAATATCTAGAGTTTTCTGTTTGGAATAGGTGCTCTGAGGATAAGTAGATGCAGAATTCAGAGAATTGCATTCACTTTTGGTGTACTCATCATCTTATCAAGGTAAATTGTGATGTCATTTCTTGTTCCTATATTATGTTTGAAAAGTGCTTAGGGAAAGCTGTCCACGCCGCATTGCAATCTGTTCATTAAGGTGATTTATATCTTAAAGCAGTTGAAAATAATGGAAAATCTGAGTTTTCTTCATTTTCTCTCTTCATTTTTCGCTATTAAGTTCACTTGTTAGTAAGAATGCTTGAGGTTCCTAAATTTTATTATTGTGAAATGGACCTGCAAGTGGTATTTTCTATGTGATATTATCGGATGTGATCTTCACTTCATAAAGCTCAAGTTCCCTTTCGTCTTTACAGGAGGAGGACGAAGAATAGAATATACTTCGAGATGGGCTATTTATCTTCTGATCTAGTCATGGAGCAAAAATAATGCTTCTGGAATGATTTCCTTGAAAACAATAAATCAAAAGAAAATGATTGCAGAAAGGTGAAGTTAGTGTGAAAATTTGCCGCCGGTTAAGGTTGCGATGTCTGATACTCTTGGTTAAACTCTCCGGTGCCTTATTATTTGGAAATATGATGAACCGACCAAAAGGGAGGAGAATGCGATTCACAAGTCCGCTAGTGGAGATTACCCAAGCAGAAGTGGATATCCGGAGGATTGAACGGTAACTGGTAAACTGATAGGTATGTAATGTATTCATGCTGTAGAGTAATTTGCGTTTTGAGACATCAAGTGATGAGGAAGAGCTTCGAATGGTTGGTAAGCATGCGAAGGAAATATTGCTGAAATGCTAGCTGCGTTTTCATTCCTGCATTTAGCATGTTTTGCTGATGCCATAGATGATAAATTGTATAGGGTCTGGTTTTGTAATTTTCAAGCGGGGTAAATGCCGTATTTGGTTTCTTGCCAACCATCCATTGTCTTCCTCCTCCTTGGCCTAAACCATTGAAGTCTAATGCATGTGCATCCTTTGAATCTTCCAGTAACGTAGGTTTTGAAATTGCCAATTAATTATGTTGATCCAACACCATTGGTGTCATGCCTCTGATTTTCAGGACCCGGACATGATAGAACAAACTCATATTATCAAATCAAACTGGTACAACGCACTACTTAGTTGCTTACTTTGTCATACTTTTCGTAATTAAATTAGCTCAGTGTATCGGGTTTATACATTTCGATTAGCTGTATCTTAATCTCGAAATAAGCAATTATTCAGGAGATTTTTCTTAAATGATTGTAACTCAAGTGATTAAGAGCAGATACCATGCACATGAAGTCCTTTTAAGTCGTTTTTACGCCCTCACTATTGTTTGTTTAAAGACATTTTTACCTAGTCGTTTTTTCACCAGCAAATGGATTGTAGCGCAAGTGATATAGGATCAAATCCGATGCACCTGAGCATAAGTTACATGGATGCCTTATGAAACCTCTAATTGTAAAGTAATCGATTCCTTGGATTTTCCAATAAAATGCATACAACGTTGTTGGTTTTTTCATCCAAGAAAAACAAAAACATAATTAGGAATCTCGAACTTTGCTTTACGTAACAGTTCCACACTTTTTATTTTTGCTAAAGCCCGTTAAAGTATTTTTCTTAATCTTTTTTTTAACTTGCAGCTGAAGTTTGCTTTTTCACGAGAAATTTTTCAGTGTAACCTCACACGAAATAGTACACCACATGTTGTTATATAAATGGTGAGATTTGTGTTAAAAAGTTAATAACTTAAAAAATAAAAAATTTCACCACTTACATAAAAACATGTGGTGTGCCACCCGTGTTGCTGTCACAACTAAAAATTTCTCCTCTTTCACGTTCTGCATTTTCCTTTAACAAACCACACATAATTAATATTAATTAATTAATCTCTTATAATCTCCAAAGGCCACGTCCTAATACATTTCCAACACCATTTTTAACTCCTAACCTCTCCCTAATCTCACACTTTCAGTCAATGCCATTGTTGTCAAGTACCCGACCTTTGACTCTAACCTAACGAACGCACCCAGCTGCTTGGTTGGCTGCCCGATTTACATTAGGTTGGCAAGAAAATGGAGGACTTTCTGTGCGAACCATGACTTCTTTTGGAATTTTAACCAACTAAATACACTTTTGTGCAGAATTGAGGTCAAAGTTTACATCTTTCTCTTCCCGCAGATTGCGCTTCTTGATCAACATCTTGGTTTTATGTCCCACACTTGTATTTTCTAGATACATTTTCTGCATTTCTGTTTTCATTGCTTGTTCTTCTTCCTTTCCACTTAAAATGCTGCCGTCTCCTCTGTCGCCTTCGAAACCCCAAAGTCCGTCTCGGTTGATAACCCTCTTCATAGTCTCATCTTCCGTATGTACGCTCTTCCTTCTTGGGTCGCTCTTCCTTGTGTTTACGAGCTCAAAGCTTGGACGTGTAAGTTCTTTGTCTCAAGATGCGTATTCCCCACCCTCGACCTCCCTCGAGCACATTGTGTTCGGGATTGCTTCGAATCAGAAAGCGTGGTCTGCTAAGAGGAAGGAGTATATACGGCTCTGGTGGAGGAACCAGTCTATGAGGGGATGTGTCTTTCTCGATAGCCTTCCGCCTGATCATCAGCGTCACATCAATGACACTTCTCTTCCTCCTGTGTGCATCTCGAGTGACACTGCAAGATTTCGTTACACTTACAGAGGCGGTCTCAAGTCTGCTATTCGTGTTGCACGCGTTGTTTCTGAGACCGTGGCGCTCAACCATACGAATGTGAGGTGGTATGTTTTCGGAGATGATGACACAGTTTTTTTTCCAGAGAATTTGGTGAAGACACTTTCTAAGTATGATCATGGACTGTGGTACTACATTGGGACAAACTCCGAAGTTTATGAGCAAAATAAGGTGTTCGGATTTGGAATGGCTTATGGTGGTGCAGGTTTCGCTATAAGTGCCCCATTGGCGAAAGTACTGGCGAAGGTGTTTGATTCATGTTTAGAACGATATCCACATCTCTATGGAAGCGACTCTAGGATTTCCTCTTGCTTGGCAGAACTCGGCGTTGGATTAACAAGTGAAGCCGGTTTCCATCAGGTACCCTATTCTTAGCTCATCAAATTGTATGTGACATTCACATTTTAGTAGTTTAAATTGAAAATTTAGTGTGCTTTTTTCTTTGTTTATATATCAAAGAAATAAATTTTTTGGTTCTGGGTTGTTAAAATTGAACCAGAATGACATTCACGGCGATATGTTTGGCCTACTGGCTTCGCATCCAGTGACGCCTTTGGTATCCCTGCATCACTTCGATCATGCAAACCCTGTCTTCCCCAACATGACAACTATCAATGCTCTAAAACATTTGTTTAAAGCTGCGAATGTTGATTCTCAAAGAATGTTACAGAAAACAGTCTGCTATGAGAGATGGTTTTCGTGGACTATCACGGTGTCATGGGGTTACGCTGTTCAAGTATACGGAAATCATATTCTTCTGCCGGACGTCCTTCCCGTGCAACAGACATTCAGCCAGTGGAAAAAGGGAAGTGCTTTGTCAGGAGTTTATACTTTTAACACAAGAGAACATCACAAGGATCCGTGTCGAAGGCCGGTTGTTTTCTTTCTGAATAATGTGTCTTCTGGAGCGGATGGAATCAAGAGCATATACAAGAAGTCCTACGAAAATTGCTCCTACGACATGGCTTCGCCGAGGAAGCTGGAGGAGGTCAGAGTGTACTCACACAAGCTAGACCTTGATATAAAACAGGTATTGCTCTACAATATTTTGGACACACATTTTTCGATCACTTGAGCATTGTTATACTTCTTCATGAAACTTATACAATACTAAATCCACTTTTTTGTGAATTAATCAGTTGCAGGCGCCGCGAAGGCAATGTTGCGATGTATTACCTTCTACGGGCAGCAAACTGATGGAAATCGAAATAAGAGAATGCAAAGAAGAAGAACTAATACGCATGCATCCGTAGCGGTGTTTCATATTGCATATAGCCGGATTATACAACATTATATCATACAGATCATGTAATTGGTATATCATGCTATCTAGCTAGCTAGAAAGTATTACACAGAATAATTAGTTTACTGTTACTTATTTTTTGTTATACAAAAATGTAGATCCTAGAAGAAACTTGGAAAATTATGTATACGTACTTTGATTTGATTTTTATTGATCCGTATATTTTGTGAACTTGCATAAATTGTGAAATCAGAAATACCAAAATCATTTTTTATAAACTCTTTATAACCTCTTGTAACGATTTTTCTTTTGCCAATGTAAAACTTTTTGGCACTCACATCATCACAAAAACAACCACTAAATATGGCAAGGAGAACAAATCAACAATAGTCATTGCTTGACATGCATGTTGCAGGCCAATGGAAGCCATAGTTTGTTTACACCAAACTATTAGCATTCATCACTGAATCTTTTCTTTTGTGGTTACTGATATTTTTACATAGTATCTACAAATACAGTTCGTGTCCGACTGTCCCCATTGTTTGAAATCTTGTTCACCAAACCAAAATTTGGTGAACCTTTTGTTTTTGGTAAACCAAACCAGAATTTGGTGAAGCCGTAACTTTCATGTTTTTTCATTGGTTGTTGAAAATTTGTATTAGAATATGCAGGCATTTTTCGTTTTTAAGAGTAGTAAATTCGTATATTTTGTTTTTAGGAGTAATTTTTTCATATACTTGAAACATGATCACGTGACGTTATTTTTCGTGAAAGAGAATATCAAGGTGTTTGGTTTGATTAGTCGTTCAAACATTTGGAAATGAATCGCGTCACTTTCTCATTTGACCTCTTCATGGAAGGCTTCAAACGTTTTCTTATTTAACATTCTGCTGGGAAAGCGGGCCAGCTAAACAAACCAAAAAAGTCCAACCAAAAGTTTTTGGTTGGTAAAATTCATTACCAAACGCATTGAAGCCGAGACGCCACGCGTGTGAAGGAAGAAAACGGTATGTATTTCAGCTTATCTCAAAAACATGGTTTTTGGGTAACTGATCGGAATACTCTTACCTCAAAAATTTAGTCATAGGCTCAAAAGTCTTCATTGTTGAGTTGACTAAACGGATCAGCGATGTCACCACCATTCTGCTTCGAAATCAGTGGGCGAAGTCTGTCGATCGACTTCGCTACGATAGACCATTCTTTTTCTGTAAGATTCGAAAACCTAATCCAACAAAGAATAAGGAGGTTTCCTCATGGATTCTCCTGGTTTAATATGGACTCTACTTTCTTAAAAGGTCCTCTGCTCGATTGGTCTAAATATATTATTCTAGGATTTATCTTTGATAATGCAATTTATGCATACTTATTCTCTTGCCTACCGCTTGAGTCTTAATATTGCTTACTACCTTAACCGTCAGAAAGCCTTTGAGTGGCACACAATTACACCCCCCCCCCCCCCCCAACCAAAAAAAAATCCTTGGCTTGCTTTGTTTTTTTTACAGGTTAACGAGTTTGAGCATCTCCACCAGAAGAGGAGGTGCACAAATTTGATTCTAACACTACTCTCTCTTCTTTCTCCTTCTAATGCGAAACACTTCAATTTAAGTTTAAGATTTTTTTTTAAATCTCATACTAAACAAGTTTTTAAGTTTAAAAAAAAATTGTTTTCAAAAGATGTTTTTAATAAATGTTTTGAGAAATAAGGAATTTTTTTAACAGAATACCAAACTGGCCATAAGAGATTCAAAAGTGATTAGTACTTTCGACCAAAAAACATGTACAGTACGATTGAACTTAGATTCAATTAATAGAAAACTTCATTTTAGTCCTTGACAAAGATTACTTTTTGATTAAAACCATGAGTAAGATCAAAATCTAATTTTAGTCCCTTGATACATTAATAACCTCATTTATTAATTATATTGTGATTTTTTAATTATTTATCTTTTTCTTTTCTAATTTTTAATGTATTAATTTTATTTCATTACAATTTTTATATTCATTTCATTCATTGTAATATATTTTTGTTGTCAACATTTAGATAAACTAATTTTTGTTATACAATATATTTCGATGTACTGTAACTTCTTTATTTAGGTATATTAAATTTATTATAATACATTTCGGTGCATACATTTAGGTATACACATTTTGGTACTAACATTTCGGTTCATACATTTAGGTATACACATTTTGGTACTAACATTGCGGTGCATACATTTCGGTACACACATTTCAAATACATTTTAGGTGCATACATTTCGGTGCATACATTTCGGTACACACATTTAGGTACATTAATTTAATATTAATACATTTCAGTGCATATATTTAGGTACATACATTTCAGTGCATATATTTAGATACATACATTTCGGTGCATATATTAGGTGCATATATTTAGGTATATACATTTCGGTGCACATATTTAGGTACACACATTTCGGTGCATACATTTCGGTATACACATTTAGGTACATTAATTTAATATTATTACATTTCGGTACTAACATTTAAATATATTAGTTTAATATAATATATTTCGGTACACACATTTTGACACACCCCGTCCCGAAGGAGGGCATGCTGGCCGTCACGTGGGAGTGACGTAACCATTTACACAGTACGGAAGCTTTAAATATATCACTTCTAAGATGAAACACCCGTAGGTGAGACCTAATTTTGTCCATTCTGTCAGAACCCCGTTGAATTTCCTCGTAGTCACCACACCTCTGCTATCTTGAACCTGGAGGGGCGCAAAACCAAGTTGAGTGGGTCAGTAAAACCAATCTTTTCCAAATCCAAACATTTATCAAAACGTTGTAACCCCTCTCCGTAAAACCTGTATACTTTTCCAGAAATGTAAAATATCAATATATATATACATATATATTCTCAAAACTTAAATCACTATCTCAACATTATTTTCAATACAATATGCCATGCCATGACTAAATTCAACAGTATAGTATGAATGTATTAATATAAATCAGGTGGAAGGAAATAATCAACCGGAGACCCTCTAATGGCCCTGTACGGCTGAATCTAGAGCTCAAAATTTCATCTTGTTCAAAATTTCATCCTGCCGGAGTCACCACCTGTGACCTGTACGGCCTTCTGCACATAAGTCGGAACCACCTAATGTAGTCTGTACGGCTTAATGGTTAATATTACGCTCTAGTGCTTTTCTCATCAATCATCTGTGCACATAATCTAAGGTCACCCACCAGTCGGAACCTCTCTAAAGGTCTGTACGACTGGCCTGTCGGAACCACCTCCTGTGGTCTGTGCGACTAGCATCTACTTGGATCCAAGGCGAGCGTGCGATGCGGTGAATAATATAAGCACTAATACCATGGTGCAGGTTATGAGCTCAACATATCTCAACATCATCATAACAGTAATATATACTCACCTGATACTCACCTGTGCGTCCACCGCACCAATTCATATATATGCATCATATATCAATTCCTATTTTCATATCATTTCATGCATGGCAATTCGATTCACATTTCTATATACTTTTCACATACTTCTATGCATGGCATTTCGAATTATATTTTCATATGAATCTACGCATGGCATTTGAAAACATACTTTTCATATACTTTTATACATTGCATTTAAAGCATATTTTCATTCAATTTCAATTTCTGGGAAAACGTCAAGTATATATATATATACGGAAAATAAAACTGCCCACTCACCGTACTTAGTCATCCCACGCGGCGCTGTTAGCGAATCTTGTAAAGCTACAATATATGCACCTAGCACATAAAAGGTTCAATATAGTCAAACTCTATTCAAACGAATTTATTTGGGAAAACGGACTTCAAAAACGGGTCCAGGACGTCGAAATTAGCCTAGGAGGGGTCCCGGACAAAATCCGAAAAAGTCAACCGAAAAGTCAACGTTGACCGTTGACCGGTCAAAGTCAAAGTCAACGTTGACCGTTGACCAAGTCAACGGGTCAGTCCACCGGGTCGGGTCAAAGTCAAACGGGTTGGGTCCACGGGTCAACTGTGTTGGGTTGGATCCGGATTGGGTTTAGGTTTGGGTTTGGTGGGTTAATGTGTTAGCCCAATAGGGTTTTGGATTCAACAGTCACGGGCCCTAAATAAACAAAGGCCCAAGGCCTTAACATTAAGCTAAAACAGAAAATGAAATATAAAACTGGGCTGGAGTTTTGGGCCTGCGGGCCTAAGGCCCAAGGAGTTTCAGAAACGGCCCAAAGGCTTGGGTTGAACGGAGAAGAAGGCCGGAATTTCGGCCGGAATACCATACCATCTTCAAACGTCCATAACTTTACCAATACTCGACGAAATCAAGTGAAACAAAAACGAAAGTTGTAGCCCTCGAAGAGACGAAGAGAATGGTACCTTGCACGACGTCTAACTCACCGTGGTTTGGCCGGAAATCGCCTCGAAAGCCGTCGGACTCGCCGGAAACTGGGTAAGATTCAAATGAGTATAACTTCTTCAATACTCAACGAAATTGGGTGAAACAAAAAGGAAAATCGTAGTACTCGACAAGACGAAGAGATTGATACCTTGCACGCCGGCCAACTCTCCGTGGTTTGGCCGGAAATTGGCTCGAAAGTCGCCGGAGTCGTCGGAGCATGGGTTTTGGGTGTTCGTTCTTCGTTTTTCAGAGCACAAGGGTGATGGTGATGATGCTGGTGGTGCGCTGGCGTGCGATCGTGAGTGCAGACGAGAGGGTTTTGGTTACGGGAGAGAGAAGTGAGAGAGTGCAGAGAGAGACAGAGAGTTCGAGAGTTTGAGAGATTCAGGGAAGGAAACAAACACAGGGGTAGGCCCCTTGGCTCCCCAAAATACGGAACAAAACAATTTAATAATTAAAAGGAAAAGGAGGATAAGGTTTAGGGACTAAAATGAACATTTGCAAAACCTTCCGGATTAAAACGAATAATTGAAAAAGGGTTTGGGGATAAATTTCTAAAATTTCAATATAATCGAGGGGCGGGTGTAACACATTTCGGTACTAACATTTAGGTACATTAATTGAGTCTTTCAAGTTTGAAGAATGTTAAATAAAATTAATAAATTAAAAAACTCTTTTTTGGTCAAAAAATAAATTAAAATTTGTGTATTAATAAATTTAAATATTTAATGGGAGATATTAAATAAAATACACATTAATTATTTTGAATTAAGGACACATTAGGAACTAAAAATCAATATTCAATCTAACACCAGGTTTTTTTTTAAGTTTTAATCTTCTTGAAGGATTAAAGTTCAAAAACCCCTTCAATTAATCCTCAAGATTATTGGTATTTTCTTCGATTCACCACAAGCCATATTGTAGTTATTCATTTATTTTTTGTAATATGTTTTTCCTTGTACTTTTTTTTTTTTCTAATAAATTTTGGTAAGTAAGGGTGTTTTTGTCCCTTGACCATGCTAGATTAAACCAAAAAAAATCCTCAAAACAAGAGCTCAATGCATGTGTGCGCGGTTTAATCAGGGGTGGAACAAGGGTGGTTCTGGAACTCACAGAAGATCGGAAACAAAGTCTGAACATGGTTTCGAGGGCCCATGAATTTTCACTAAGTGTTTGCCAAAATGTCCTAACAGGCGTTGCCAACACTCATCAACTCGTGTTGACAGAAATGAGTACGCACTTCTTTCAGTTTTGTATCTATTTTTCAACTTGGTTGCTTAGTTAAACGATGGTCATGTACGGATTGTTTGCTTTTGACTCTTTCATAGTGTGCGTGGATTTTTTGTTTGGATTTACTTTGATCTTCAAAGGAACAATGATATTAAAATTGTTAGATTATAGGTTTTATGTAGTGAATCAATGGAGAATGTATGAATTTCTGGAAGAAAATAGAGATAGATTTCTAGAGAGAATTCTAGTGAGAGGAGCAAACTGATTTCTTCATTTCACAGCTTCCAATTCTTCTTGAATGGAATATGACTGTTACAACAAGAAAGGAATAATGCTCTCTCTCTCTCTCTCTCTCTCTCTCTCTCTCTCTCTCTCCTAACAGAATGCATGATCACAGCCATCCGTGTCATCTATCTTATGAGATAGTTACATGTGTCACAAAATATCACCCACTATAACTTAATCTAGAGCATCCATTTGGAATATGATCCAAGGGCTCTGATTACAACAAATACAAATGACTAACTTATTTTCTGCTATTATACACTAACACTCCCTTCTAATTGTTTAGCAGAAATCACCCCAAAGCCTTCCTCAGATATTGTTGACTACAAAAATCACCTAGCCTACACGGCGCGCAGGCCGAGTAATTAATAAGCTAACTACGTCCTTCAGTTGTGTGCGGGGTGTGCCAACTCGTCGGCCGAGCTCGGCCAGGGAGTAAAATGTATTGATGTTACGTTGACGCGCACGGTTGACTTCTATATCTTGCGATTGCGGCCGAGGAAGGAACACACCTCGGCCTTTGGGTCTTCAAGCCTGAAGACAAGGCTACCAATTACAAAGTTCACGGCTCGTCGTCGTCCGATTCGGCCACAGTAACCATATTCATGAAGGTGAATTCATGCCGAATCGATACTAGAGTGTAGGGGTACAAATACTCAAAGCGGATGAAGGTCTTGATGGTGAATGTGGTTCGGCCGTCCGAATCCCGAACTCTGAAACCCACTTGTGAATATGCAATCATAAAATAACTCGGTGTTTGAGGCACCGAGCCTAAATACCAGTAACACCTCACTTCGTCGAGAAGGTTGGTGAGATGACCTCTGTCGACAGGGATCCGAAAACCCTTATCGGCCGAGACTTGGATAGATAACCAGTCGACCCTTAAGCAGTGCTGTTTATCCAAATTGAAGGTGCTTTAGGGACGACTAGTTCTATGGCAATAGTGCTGTTTATCCAAACTGAAGGTGTTACCGGTTGCCTTTACAGTGCTGTTTATCCAAACTGAAGATGTGAATGCGGAAAAAGAAAATAAAAATCTCAAAGGTGTTGAGAGGTTTCGCTTGGAGCGGGAAATTGCGCAGGGCAGATTTGTGTGTTGAGTTGGAGGTCCTCTTCCTGTTGCCATTGCCTATGTATTTATAGTGATGAGTGCGCACTAGTTGATAAGCTGATAAAGACTCCCAAACTATTAAAACTCGTCTTATCTCATCGAATCCCAAGATAACCTGCACGCTTGGATAAATAACGTTCATCTAAACAACCACCAATTATATATATATATATATATATATATATATATATATATATATATATATATATATATATATATAATTGGTTTGCTCCTTTCCAACGAGTTTGCACCTTTCCAAAGGCATGCAAACTATACGGCAGCCAATTATATATATAGTTGGTAGCTGCCCACACGGCATCAGGTCTTCCATCATCTGACAACATCCTAGCCCACTTAGGCTTCCTATCTCATCCTCACCTCATCAACAATAGCCATCATCATTCTGATCAAATGAATTTTAAATTCATTCTACTTCCAAGTGTCGTCAGACATCCCAATTTAATTCGAACTGTACTGCTTATTTGGGATATGAATCGCATTCCACTTATCTGATTTAAGAAGATACCAAGATAATTCATATTAAAAGATAATTATTATGATAAAAAAATCATAATATTACCCTTTAACAACCAAATTATCTCCACTTTCTCATTGGACGGTTGAGAACCATGCTCACTCAACGGCCTCGATCGCTTGGGCCGATGGTGTAAAATTGGGTCCAAACAGATACTCAAATCAATCTTTTGCCAAGGCCTTTGTAAATATATCTGCAACTTGCTTTTCAGTACTGCAATATACCAGATCAATCTCACCATTCTGCAATGCATCTCTAATGAAATGGAACCTTCGGTTGATATGCCTTGTCTTGTGGTGTACCACTGGATTCTTTGAAATTGCAATAGCATATGTGTTATCACACAGAATCTGAGTTGGTTCCACTTGTTCCTCATCAAAATTTGAGAGAAAAAATCTCAACCAAATGACTTGTGCAGTTGCTTCTACTGCATTGACATACTCAACTTCTGCAGTGGACAATGCTACACTACTTTGCTTGATTGAGGCCCAAGAAAATGCACCATAACCAAAATTGAAAGCATAACCAGAAGTTCTCTTTATATCATTTTCACTCTCTGCCCAATCACTATCACAATAGCCAATAAACACAACATCTTTGCCTTTCTCATATGCAATTCCATAGTCTAGTGTCCTTTGGATGTACCTTAGCATCCTCTTTGCAGTTCCCATGTGTTTTCTGGTTGGATTGTGCATGAATTGAGCTAACAAACTTGCAACAAACATAATATCAGGTTCTTTGGCTATTAGATACAACAGATTACCAACCATCTTCCTATATAGACTTTCATCAGTCATATCACTCTCATCAACCTTGCTTAACTTTTCATTTACTGCAAGTGGAATTGCAACAGACTTGCAATCCTTTAATCCAAGCTTCTCCAGCAAACTCATTGCATATTTCTTTTGATGCAGAAAGATGCAATCTTCTGTTTGAACTATTCCAAGTCCTAATAAGTGGTGCAATAATTCCAAATCTGACATCTCATACTTTTTCATCATGTCTGCCTAAAACTAATCCATCAATACACTAGAACTCCTTGTGTATATAATGTCATCCACATACAAGGAAACAATGAGAATTCATGCCTCAATTGCCTTGATGTAGAGAGTTACCTCACTTGGACATCTATGAAAGCCATCATTGCAGAAGTAAGAATCAATCTCTTTATACTAGGTCTTTAGTGCCTGTTTCAGACCATATAAGGCCTTATTGAGCTTGTAAACCTTATTCTCTTGACTTGCAATTACAAACCCAAGTGGTTGATCCACATACACTTCTTCATTTAGAACCCCACTTAAGAATGCAGACTTCATTTCAAGTTGAAATAACTTACACCCTTTATGTGTAGCTAGTCCAATTAGAGTTCTAATAGTATCAAGCTTTGCCACAGGGGCAAATGTCTCATTGAAATCGACCCCAGAATTTTGAGAGTACCCATTTTTAACTAATCTTGCCTTGTTCTTCTATATAGATCCATCTAGGTTCAGTTTAATTTTGTAGATCCACTTGACACCAACTACAGGTTTATCAATTGGTCTATCAACAAGTTCCCAAGTGTTGTTCTTCTTTATCATAGCAATTTCTACCTCCATTACTTTCTGCCATGATTCATTTTTAGTTGCCTCATCAATACTTTCAGGCTCAACTATGCGTAGATTACACTATGCATATACTTCTATCAAGTTCTTAAATTTCAATGAGGTGTGATCATAGTCTTGGAGACTTGTACTATTCTGCATTGGGACCACTCTTGAACTATTTTCAATTGATTCATAAGTTTCAGATGTTGGTATCAGAGACTCATCAATTACATCACATATGTCACTTGAACTCTCTTCTCCCCCTTGTTCACATACTTCTACATGAGCTATTGGTACACTGATACTCTTTTTAGATTGACTCTTCCAATCCTAGCAAGCATTCTCATCAAATATCACATCCCTTGATACAATCGTATTTTTTGAACTAAGGTCGTAAAGTTTATAACCTTTCTCACATATGCCATACCCCCAAGAAAATACACTTGACACTGGTTTCATCTAGTTTCTGTCTGAGTTGACTTGGAATGTAAGCATAACATATAGAACCAAATACTTTCATGTGCTTGATTCCAGGCTTTCTTCCATTATAAGCCTCAAAATGAGTTTTTTTGTTAAGAGACTTAGTGGGACATCTATTCAAGATATACATTGTTGTGTTAACAGCTTAAGCCCAAAATTCAAATGGAACACCATTCTCAATCATCATACACTTTGCCATTTCTACTATAGTTCTGTTCTTCCTTTCAGCTACACTATTTTGCTGTGGTGTATAAGCAACTATAAGTTGCCTTTCCAAGCCCATCTCTTCACAGAATTCACCGAATTCACCAGATGTGTACTCCCTTCCTCTGTCACTCCTTAACTTTTTCAGCTTATATCCACTTTGCAACTCAACCGTTGGCCTTAAATTTCTTGAATACACTAAGCACTTCATACTTGTATCTCAAGAAATACACCCAACACATTCTAGTGCAATCATCTATAAAAGTAAGAAAGTACCCATTCCCAGTCTTTGCAGATGTTTGCATGGGTCCACAGATGTTTGAGTGAACAAGTTCCAAAGGGAGAGATGTCATCCATAATGCTTTTTTGGAAATGCATCTATGCAATGTTTTCCAAGTGCACATCATTCACATATCTCATCTATCACCTTGAGTTCAGGCAATCCCAGCACCATATCTTATTCTTTGAGTTATCTCAGATTGCCCATATTCAGGTGTCCTAGCCTTTTATGACTGACATACACCAGCCTTTTAGAGCAATCTGCATCTTAGGTTAAAGTTTCAAGAGAAAACTCATATTTCCTTTCATTGGTATCTTGGCTACCAAGTTTGACAGAGAGCAATCATCATATATTGTAGCATTTGTACCTCCAAATACCATAAAGTAACCATGTTCCATCATCTGCCCTACATTGACTAAATTTTCTTTCAACACTGGAACCAGCATTACATCATTGATGTATCTTCTTCCCATTTTGGTTTCAATTACCAAATTTCCCTTGCATGTGACATCAATGAGTTGACTAGTCCCTATTTCAACTTTGGCAGTCATCGTTCTATCAATGTCAACCAATAGGTTATCCCTTCCAGTCATGTGGTTGCTACACCCACTATCCACATACCATATATCTTCACATTTCTTCACAATGGCATTGTTATAGGCATAGAACATTGTTTGGGGGAGGGGGGGTATCATTAACTTGGTTAACAAAGTTTACATGTTGGTTAGCCTTCTCTTTCTTGCCACGGCAGTCTTTTGCAACATGTCCCAACTTATTGCAGTTATGGCATCTAGGCTTATCCTTGAACCAACACTCACCAAAATGTAAGTTATCACAATGTATGCAAGGGTTCTTAGCCCTCTCAGAGTTACTTGCAACTTTTCTAGCTTGATTTGCCGATCTATTATCTCATTTCTTCCTTTTTGAGTTCCAATTTTTTTTGTGGCTTGAACCCTTTATTCCCATTGTACTTGTTTTGTTTTAGGGCAATATTAAGGCTAGCAAATGCCTTCTCAGTTTGAATCTCAGCATGCCTATCAATCCTTGTTCAAACCTCTTCAGTATACCCACAACATCTTGAGCATCAACAGTCTCTAAATACTTAGTATTTTCAATCATAGAAGCAATACTATTATAAGATCTAGGCAAGCTTATCAACAATTTTTGAACAATTCTTTGATTACTAATATCTTCACCATAGCTCAAAATTTGACTAATAAAATCAAACAGCCTAAATAGATATGTAGAGAAAGCTTCATTCTCACCCATTCTAGTATATTCAAAATCACGGCGTAAGCCTTGGAGTTTCACGGCTCTTACTCGTTTATCTCCCACAAATTCATATTTTAGGACATTCCAAGCAGTATTTGCAGTCTCTTGGATAGCGATTCTCGAAAAAATCTGATCGGAAACCGCCTCTTGGATGATTCCAAGTGCCTTTGCATATTTGACGATGTTCTTCTTGAGCAGCTTGCTCTTTGCTCCGGTGAGTTCTTCCTCCTTCTTCGATTAGACAGCGAAGCCCTTCTCGACAATATCCCAGAATTCGTGAGATCATAATAACGTCTTCATTCTAATCTGCCAGAAATCGAAGTTGTCTCCATTGAACATTAGTGCTCGAAGCTTAACACCACTTGATCTAGCCATATAAGACTCGATTTAAGATCTCTAAAGTTTCTTTTCTGAATTTCCTTCAGCAACAAAGCTCGACAATTAGCTCGAGTTCTTCACTGCCAGAATCACAGATTCACGCGCAGTTGCAAATGATGTAACTTGGCTCTGATATCATGTTAGATTATAGGTTTTATGCAGTAAATCAATGGAGAATGTATGAATTTCTGGAAGAAAATAGAGATAGATTTCTATGGAGAATTCTAGTGAGATGAGCAAACTGATTTCTTCATTTCACAACTTCCAATTCTTCTCAAATGTAATATGACCGTTACAATAAGAAAGGAATAATGATCTATCTTTCTTCCAACAAAATGCATGATCACAGCCATCTATGTCATCTATCTTATGAGATAGTTACACGTGTCACAAAATATCACTCACCCTAACTTAATTTAGAGCATCCATTTGGAATATGATCTAAGGGCTCTGATTACAACAAATACAAATGATGTACTAACTTATTTTCTGCTATTACACTTATACACTAACAAAAAATATGCAGACATGAAGAACTACACATAATTAGATTCTAAAAGCTACATATGTATATATAATCTTTCTTTCACCATTTTAAAATTAAAAACTTTCTTTAAATTCAAACTATTTAATTATTTTTATTTTATTTTTTTACATATAAATTATTTCGTCGACAAAAACGTGCCTCGGGTAATTGAATCTCTCATTCGGTAATGCTTTTGTGAAAATGTCTGCGATTTGATCTTCTGTGTTGCAGTATATTAGTTTGATTGTGTTATCCTGCAATGCCTCTCTGATGAAATGATATCTTTTCTTGATGTGCTTTGTTTTTTTATGAAAAACTAGGTTTTTGGTCATGGCAGTTGCAGAGGTGCTGTCACATAAGAGTGGTGTGGCATCAACTTGCAATTCGCCAAAGTATTTGAGTATAAACCTTAGCTAAATAGCTTGAGCCGTTGCTTCTAATGCACTTACTTAATCTGCCTCGGCTGTGGACAGTGCAACACTTTGTTGCTTCACAGAGGCCCATGAAAATACCCATGATCCAAAGGTTTTCATAGTTCGATGTGCTTCTACTATCATCTTCACTGCCACCCCAGTCACTGTCATAAAATCCAATTAGGATAGTTAACTTCCCCATTTCATACTTGATCCCATAATAAAGTGTTCTTTGCACATATCTTAGCACTCTCTTAACTGTCCCCATATGTATCTTGCTAGGATTCTGCATAAACCTTGAAAATAGGCTTACTGAAAACATTAGATCCGGCCTTGTTGCAGTTAGGTACAATAGACTACCAACAATGCTCTTCTAGAGACTAGCATCTACATATTCACCTCCATCATCATTCTTAAGCTTCTAATTTGCAATTAGAGGTGTAGAAATTAGTTTGCAACCCTTCAACCCAAACCTTTCAAGCAAGGTTTCTGCATACTTTTTTTTTTATGAATAAAGATGTTGTTTGCCTTTTGAATTACCCACAATGCCAAGAAAATGATTCAAGAGGCCTAAATTAGTTATTTCATACCTCGTCATCATTTCTTCTTTGAATTCTTCAATCATTGCAGCATTATTTCCAGTGTAGACCATATCATCCACATAGATTGAAACAATGAGGGTCTTGTTGTTGCTTTCTATTTTGGTGTTTTAATTGTGGCTTTACTAGGACTTTTCTGAAATCATTTCTCAGTGAAATAAGAATTAGTATCACTGTATCAAGCCTTTGGAGCTTGATTTAGGCCATATAGTGCCTTCCTTAGCTCGTACACCTTCTCTGGAAACTCTTGATTTGTGAACCCTTGAGATTGTTCCACAAACACCTCTTCATCCAGGACTTCATTTAGAAATGTAGATTTGACATCCAATTGATGCAGCTTCCAACCCTTATTGGCTGCTAGGGCTATCAAGGTACTTATGGTGTTTAACCTTGCTACTGGAGCAAAGGTTTCATTGAAGTCTACACCAGGTTTATTTGAGTAGCCTTTAGCTACCAATCTTACCTTGTTCTTTTGCACAAAACCATCTAGGTTGAGCTTGACTTTGTACACTGTGCACCCATTTTACTCTAATCACAGGTTTGTCACTTGGTCGATTGACAAGTTCCTAAGTGTCATTCTTCTCAATCATTTCAAGCTCTTCCTTGCTTTCTTCCAAGCCTTATCATTCTCAGCTTCTTCATATGTTTCTGGTTCCACTACACAGTAGTTACATGTAGCATAAATCTCATCCAAGCTTTTTAACCTCACTGGAGTTGAACTTGGAGTTGTTGTCTGTGATTGACTCGGTTGTGGACTCATGTTTGCTTGCTGTGAAGTCCCTTGTGTGTCACCATTCTCTGTGGTTTCTTCTTAAATTGAGGTCTCCATAGGCTACCTTGTTTGCCCATTGTTGAGGTCAAGTTGTACAGAGACGCTGTATTTCTCTTCAACACTTGTTTCCCAATTCCATGTGGAGTCTTCATCAAAGATAACATCCCTTGATAGGATTATCTTCTGAGTTGACATATTGTAAACTCTGTACTCTTTTTTAGGTTCCATAACCCACAAACACATTCTTATTGCTTAATTTCTCCAACTTCTGCCTTAGTTGTTAAGGAATGTGAGTATAACACACTGAGCCAAACACTTTTAGATGCTTTACAGAAGGCTTCCTTCCACTAAACAGTTCAAATAGTGTCTTCTTATCCAGTGCTTTAGTAGGGCACCTAGTCAATAATTACACTGACTGGTAGTTCATAACCGTGTTGAACCATATCTCATATATCATAGGACTTGAAAATGGTTGTCATTCTTATTCTCCAAAAATCATAGTTCTCCCCATTAAAGACTAAAACTTTTAGCTCACTGCTACTGCTGGATCATTTCATTTGCAGGATTGTTTGTTGATTATTGTTGTTAAGGACACTACGTTGGTGCTCTCAAAGATGTCAACTTGCACAGATTACGCCCAGAAAGTTGTAAGATCAGTAACAAAGCTTTGATACCATGATAAAGTTTGTTTGTTTGATGTTTTGGTTGATTGTTTGGATTAGTTTCTTAGGGTTAGAATGGCAGAGAATGAAGAGAATTTTGAAGATGTTTCTAACAGCTTCAAGGCTGTAGAATGCATCAGCCATTACTTCATTAAGTAGGTGAATGTTGTAGGGTATGGTGCATTGCCATGACCCATACTTGTTTAGAAAACTGATTGATAAGAGGCTTAACAACCATTTTAGCCTTACTACCCCAAATTACATCCTAACCCTTCATTTGGGTTTTAAGTGATCTAATCTAGAGTGTACACTTGTCACTCACACACTCACACATACATTTAAATTGAAACTAGCCGTTGGAGACTAAAACCCTTAATTTCTTCTTTCTTCTTCGATGCAGATAGCAGCTATGCTCAGGAGCTTCTTGCTGCATTCGATCCCTTGACTTCAGAAGCTGTTTAGCTTCCAACATATCTCTCTAAAATTGATTTCCAAGCTCGTGCATATAAAATAGCAACTAAGATCAGGCAATTGTGTTTTAGCCTGAAGGAGGTTTCGGTTGGCTACATAAATTGCTCGTTGCAGTATTCGGACCGGCGCTTCTTCTCTAATTTCAACAGTTTCCCAAGGGTAAACTTACATGATGTCTAGACAGCAACTGACCCCGTTCTTTTCAAACGTCGAGTAGGCAACTTGGTTAAGAACCTATCCTTAAGAGGTGCTTCCGATCTTTCAAAATTCGCAATAGGGGTCACCAGTTACACGGATTTCAACAATATATATGGCTGACTCAGTGCACCCAAGGCCTAGCGGAAAATAACTGCTTAACTTACTTGCAGAGATTGCCAGTTACGTGTCAGAATGCTGGGATGGATTTGTTGGGATTACACTAATTTCTAAGAGCTGTTATCTCCGATATGAGATATATTCATTTTTTCCAGTCACCATTACGACATCCATCACTTGCAGCGGCATCTTCTCTATTTTCTTCATTGTTGGAGCCTAACTCAAGTACGAGCGACACTAATAAGACTAGTCCTGGTAAATGTTTAGGTTCTTTTGATGCTTTCAAAAGCTTCCTGTCATGCTCATGTAAAATCTACAAGATGTATTCCAATGGGAAATGATTGCTTTACATTCTTTTTCTCCTTATGCAGGTAAACCTTGTTTATTCGATTCAAGTGCCAAAAATAAGAATGTGTGTACATTGGAAAAAAGTGGAAATCATTTCCCTTTATCCAATTCTGCGAAGTTAACTACTATGACAGTCTTGAGAAAATCAATTGCATCAAATCAATCATCATGCTAATTAACCTAGTTAGCGTACAAAACTTTTAGTTTTATAAATCGGGTACTCCTATAGAGAATTAGAGATGAATTAGAGAAGTAATAATTTTCATGTTTATGCAGGAAAGAAGAAGATTTCAAAAACCATTATTATCATAGTTATCCCACGCTTGCTGTGGAAAAGGACCAGGAGAAATGGAGTTGGTAAGTAGATCATACATAGCTCTTATCAATTGAAGTATTAAGTTCTATTTTATTTTTGTTTTTTTGTTTTTATACATGCGATAGTGGAGAAGGGAGAATCGAACCTAGGAACTCTTGGGTGGCCACATAAATGAATAACTTGAGCTACAAGCTTTTTGAAGACATTAACTTATGTATGCCCCCAAAGACATTAGCCTTGCATATTGTTATGCAGATGATGTTTTGGATGTTCGTGAAGATGGTAATAATAGAATGGATGCACTTTTGATTGGACTAAATACACTTAAAGTTGGGGTGGGTTCGGTACGATTACCGTACCAAAATTCTTGTATCAATTACCGTACCAAACTTTTGGTTTGGCAAAATCTATTACCATTTCTATACCAAACTTTTGGTATATCGAAGTTCGGTATTGCCAAATAGTTTGGTTGGCATGGTATGGTAATGGTAATCGCCACTTTATTTTGGGACAAAATCTGTTTTTGCATTTTTAACCCAATTCAAGGGCAAAACTTTTTTTATTGTACCTTTATCTCATACATTGTAGCCTAAATTCATCTATTATTCATCATTCACAATTCACACACACAATAATTCAAATTATGCATCAAGATTTATGATGAAAATTAAGCTTACAATCCAAATAGAAGTTACGAACCAAAACAAATAGAAGTTAACAATTCAAATAGAAGTTAAAGTTTCAAACCAAATGTAAATTGAAACTAAACTTCAAAAAGTAAAATTCATTGATCAATTCGTCAAGTTTGAGATGTTGAAGCTTTTGGATGAGGCATTGAACTTGTAGAAGATTGAGCTTGTGTCAAGCCTACATTACAAACAAAGAAAACTTATTAGTAGCAAGAAGAATTAAAGTTGAAAACCATTTAACAACAAATTTACTAAGAAAATTAAAGCATATCTTACTTGTTTCAACTTCTTCCATTTCCTTGTAAAATTAAAGCATATCTTCCGTTGGTTCCTTGTAGAAGTTTACTTCATTCTCCCTAAGCCAATCACTTGTACACACTAGTGCTTTTACCATTTTAGAAGTCAAGGATGTCCTAAAAGGGTCCACAATCCTCCTCTTTAGGCTAAATGCATTTTCACTAGCAACGGTAGAAGTGGGGATTTCAAAGATATCATTGGCTATTTGTGAAAGAATTGAGAACTCTTTTGCGTTTGATTTCCACCAATTCAAGAGATCAAAGCCACCAACAACAATGCTAATATAAGGAGTGGCGCAATACTTATCAACTTCATTGGATATCTTCAAAAGGCGTTGCTCCCTTCTTTCTTGTATAAGCTCCTTCATCATTTTAATTTTGTTCTCATCACCCCCACAAGCCTGAATTATGTACTCCTCATTTAGTTCTACATCTCCCAATAGAGCTCCAATAGTAGTAGAAGAACCCCTCATACACTCATTATACAAATCAAGCAAGCATTTTTTAATCTCCTTAAGCATCCAAGTTATCTTTCTATCATCTCATCTAAGTGTTTTGAGGCTAACGATAATCATTTGAAGTTTATAACAAACTTGGCCAAGAAACATAAGTGGGTTCACATTCTCAAAACTTCTCCAATACTTGTTAAATTTATGCATCATTGTAGTAGCCACCCTTTGCAATATAGGATTGGTAGGATCTTTCTTTTTCTTCTCAATCTCTATTTGTAAAGCAACCACTTGATCCCATAACAAAGTTGATGTAACATTTTTTGTTGCACTAAGCTTTAAAGTAGAATCATGAAACTTCTTAAGAAAGTGTGTAAAGACTAGTGATTTCTCCAAATCCTACTCATCCAGAGGCCCCACTCTCTTTCCCAAATTCTTCTTTGAATCCATCTCCATTTCTTCAAAAAAACACCTTCCTAAAAAACACCTTTCTAAACTTGTATGCAACGTCAAACATTTTATATGTTGCATTCCACCTTGTAGACACATCAAAAGGCACATTTGACATCTTGTCCATTTTGAAAAAGATAGCTAAATTCCTAAACTTATCCAATCTAGCTGGTGAAGAATGAATGTACTTTGACACTATTTAGAATATTATAAATATGTGTTATATACTTATATATTATATAATTTATAAATGATATATTATATGATATTTTCGGTACTGTACGGTAATATTGTGGTAATGGTATCCATTACCAATATTGTACCATAAAATTTCGGTACGATACAATACCGTATCATTACCGATTGAGACAAAACTTATATGACACGGTTAGTAATTCGATTAGCACGGTAATTTGGCAAAAAAAAAAAGGAAAACTAATGAAAAGGGCTTGAAAACTTTGTGTTTTAACGATAAGGACAAAATAAAGGGTAAAGTGAATAGTACCAGTATTGACTTTTTAGTGTAAAAATGTGGTTTTTCATTAAAGTGAACAGTATCGGGAGCTTTTCGTTAAAGTTCCCAAAAAAAAACCCACCCTTACTTAAAGTTGCAACCGGCAATTTCTCAGTAGCATATAAACTCGGAGAAGGTGGATTTGGTCCAGTTTACAAGGTACGACTTCCAGTTGAATTGCAATTAATGCGTTCCCCACTGTTTGATCACATTTGTACGTAAATAACTATGTCCATATGTGCACCTCTAGGGAAAACTGCCTGATGGACAGGACATAGCGGTTAAAAGGCCGTCGCATAGTTCAGGCCAAGGTCTAGCAGAACTGAAAACCGAAGTAATGCTCGTTGCTAAGTTACTCCACCGGAATCTGGTGAGACTGCTAGGCTTCTGCTTAGAAGATGAAGAGAAGCTACTCGTCTACGAATACCTACCCAACGGGAGCGTGGACAAGATTTTATTTGGTATGAATTAGTAGTCCCTAGGTTTTTTGCTTTTAGTGTAGATTCTGTATTTTTTTTTTCTTGATCACATTAAAATTATGTTCATATTGAACTCATTAAAGTTTTGGACATAGATCTTGGGAGAATATTTAGTTTGGAATGGGAAAGAAGATTCAAAATCATCGTTGAAATTGCACGAGGACTACTTTATCTGCATGAAGATTTTCAGCTTAGAATTATTTATTGAGATTTGAAACCTAGCAACATCCTATTATACAAAAACATGAACCCCAAAATATCGAATTTTGGCCAAACTCATGGCAATACAAATCGGATATTTGGTACTTTGTATGTCAGTAAACTTAATTCCTAGTTAGATACATACGTAATGCTCATTGCTTGATATATATTCTTCTCTAACTCATACATTAGTAGATACATGGCACCAGAATATGCTAAAAATGGCAAAAAATTAACCAAATCTGATGCCTTTAGCTTTGGGGGTTTTAGTTCTAGAAATTATAACAGGTCGAAAGAATTTCAGATTCCGCACTTTCTCAAATCTTCAAAGTCATGTAAGTATGAATATGTTATATTGCTAAAAATCTGACGGCCGCACAAAAACTGATCACTTGATTAACAGTTCACATTCATAGTATGTCAACATAACATGTTAAATTGGTTGAACAAGCTTTGTAAATTTAGATTGACTTGAAGTGAATACTTAAAATTGTTACATAGGCATGGCAACATTGGGCCAAGGGAACATCAGTGGGGTTATTGGATCCAAGTCTAGGAGACCAGTGGCCTAGATATGAAGTTTTGAAGTGCATCCGCATTGAGTTGCTATGTGTTCAAGAAAGCTTCGGTGAAAGACCTACCATGTCGGAGGTTGTTATGATGCTCAATAGTTACACCACAAATTCCGCTGTGCCGCCGCAGCCAGCGTTTTATATGCGGCAGGAAAGCTCGACAAATTCACAGAAGTCTGGTGGATTTGAAATCGATAAGTTAGAAGATGCAGCTCAATCCGTAAATGACCTTACAGTCTCTGAACTCCATCCTCGCTAGGTTAGCTAGTAATTGCAATGTCAAAATAATTGGAAAGATATTAGATATCTCTTCTATCTAGCTAGCCAGAAAGTATTAGTTTACTGTTACTCATTTTTTATTATACAAAAATGTAGGTCCTAGAAAAAACTTGGAAAATTATGTATGCATACTTTGATTTGATTTTTATTTTTTTTAATCAAGAAAAATATATTAAAGAGAAAACTCTCGAGTACAACCATTTCCTACAGAATCAAACTAAAGAGCATGAAGAGCAAATGAAGGAATACAATTATCCCAAATATAATAATCAGTAATAAGAAGGCCTTGGCAAGCAAAAGCATTTGCCACAAAGTTAGTCTCTCTGTAAATATGTTTCCAGTCAATGCAATCAAAATTGGTCGCCATCCACTTGATATCTTCAATAATAGGAACCAGATTCCATGGCGTCGCACTCTGGTCCAACACTGACTGAATGACCAACTTAGAGTCACCTTCAACTATAATCTTTGTATAGCCCTTCTTTTGAGCAAAAAGAAAGCTCTCTTTGAGAGCCCTAGCCTCCACTTCTGAAAAAGTGGCACCATCCAAATTTAAAGTTCCGCCTCCAATAAGCTACCCATTATGATTCCTTTAGACAAATTCTACCGCCGCCTTATCCACAGCCACCGAACCATCAAAATTTAACTTAACAAAACTATTATTCGGCAGATGCCATTTAACAATTGTGGAAGTATCATCAATATTTCTTCTCAAACCTTTACCATTGACTTTAAGATATCGCTCACCCATATCGTAGTTCTGCACGGGGTCTCATCGAGGCTGCATCCTCGTAATTCTTATGAATCTTTTTCGTGAAAGAGAGCACATGGATGCTTGGTTTGGTTAGTTGTGTTCAGACATTTGGAAATGAAACATGTCACTATCTCAATGGACCTCGTCATGGAAAGCTTCATACTTTTTCTTATTTAACATTCTGCTGGGTTGGATTAGTAGATTAGGTGAATCGATGTGTACCTACTAAACATGCATGAAGATGAAGTTAGCCACCCTGTCCATTAACCCTTCAACGTGGAAGCCATAAACCACTCCATTGCATAAGTTTGGCTTCGCTCTTTTGTTTTCAGGTCTACTTTTTTTGTTTTTGTTAACAAAATTTAACCATCAGATTCTGTTTCGGTGTAGTTGTAAGTTGTAACACCACCACGTGAAAGTGTTATTCAACACAACTGATAACACGTGTGTTTGTTTTTTTATTAATATAATCTAAAAGTAGTCGTGGAGCTAGAATTTCATGTGTAGAAAAATCTCTGATCACATACACAAGTAATTTAAACTCATAACATAAAAAATTTGAGTAATTTACATAAAAATTGAAAGACCCTAAATAGAGAGAACTAAAAATTAACAAACCTAAAAACTCGAATATGAGATAAAGAGTAAGCTAGAAAATTTTCAAAATATAAGTTAAAGCCAAAGAAAAGTTGATATAATAAGGAGGAGAAATGAAGATTGCACCGCAATAAGAGAGATTGAGAGAAAAAATGAGGCATGACGTGGAACGGAAAGGTGTGGATTGAGAACACACTAGAATTTTAAGGATATAGCAAGAAGAAAATAAAATGGCAAGATGGGCCAAGGATCGTTCTGGTCTCATAGTGGCTCCGCCACTGTCTAAAAGTGTGATATGTCAACATTTTCATCAACTTATTTATTATAACACATAAAATGATACATCACGATACACATTAAAATTTATCTCCACATTTAATCGTTCATAGATTTCAATTATGTATTCAATAAAAAAGAAGAAAGGAAAAATTTGAACTATTTACTTCAATATGTTATCTACAACCTGTCCTTGCCTAATCATCATGGTACTTGATCAACTAAAACAACTAAACCTAAATTAATATTATCTTCACTTTCAAATGTCTCTCCTTTTTCCTTCAGCGTCTATATACATGAAGTGCCTAAATTTATATCTACGTGGTCGACTCTCTCTACTTCTTCATTCTATCCTTCAACTTCTTCGCCCCTTCATAACTAATTAAGCAAAATATGGCAGTTCCAAGAACAACATTGATGAGCTTGGTTGTTGTGACCATGCTCATAGAATTGGCCATGGCGGCCACTTACACGGTCGGAGGTCCAAACGGCACGTGGGATTCGAATACTGACCTTCAGACGTGGGCATCATCGCAGTCATTCTTAGTCGGAGATAATCTCAGTAAGTTATTTCCATACTCGAAGATGCTGAATGCAAATATCTTATATTATAGGAGCTGATATTCGCACATTTCAATAATCATTCTGCAGTCCTTAGTAAAAAAAAAATACAGTTAAGAAAAAGAAGATTGTGTGATGACGATTTTGAAATACTAATAACATTTCCCAATTTTTACTCTCACATCTACTTTCCTCTACTAATTAACACATACCTTCTGTATGAATCCAGATTTTCAGTACCCACCAAACCATGATGTGATTGAAGTGCCAAAGGCAGACTATGATTCTTGCCAAGCAAGTAACTCAATTCAGTCTTATACTGGGGGAAGCACTACAATTCCTCTCTCTTCTCCAGGCAAGAGGTACTTCATCTGTGGAACAATTGGACATTGTAGTCAAGGAATGAAGCTTGAAGTCAACACTCTTGCAACTTCTGCCACACCAACAGCTTCTCCTATAAGCCCTTCCCCACTAGAATCTCCTTCAGTTCCATCATCTTTGCCGGAGACTCCTAGTTTGGCTCCAGAAACTTCTATTGCCTCGCAAGCAGAATCGGTACCACAATATGCTCCCACATTGTCCCCTACTTTGCCATCTGGATTGCCCATCAGTCCTGCATCAAACCCTACTGACATTCCTTCAACTGAAGCTCCTACTTCTATTTCTCGAACCGGGTCTTCAGGGCAACCTTCTGCATCATCATCGAACTACAAAGGCGGTCTCCCGATCAGTCTCACTATGGGGTTTAGCGTTGTGATCATGTTGTTGCTAACCCACTAGGGTTTTAAGCAAGGAAGATTTACGTTATTGTTCATGAAAAATGTATTCAATTGTGTTTTCTGTGTGGCAAAATTTCCTCAGCATTTTATTCCAATTTTATGATTGCTTCCTTCTGCATTTGGAAAACAAATTCATTGTGCAGTCAATGTGTTTACTATATACAATGTTCAAGCTATAACTAAAAATCCAATTTTACTCGACTACAATTGGACAAATTGGACAAATTTGTACTCGGTTCATGCATGTCGCCTGACTAGTGCATTTTAGAACCTTGGATGGATGCAAGTATTTTCCTTTACACAAACTATGCATCAATGGTATTGACATATTGCTTGATGGTTATTTAGAAACTATCTATACTTTTTGTAAATAACAAGTTGAATTATAAGGATTATTTGGTGAAAATAGATGGTTCATCGTGAGTTTGTTATTTATTTAGTTCATTCAATTATATGGATGACTAAATCATATTTTCTTTGGTTGATATTCTATAGATATGATCTTTAAAGGAGGATTAATAACACAAGTGGCTCCGATTACAAAATTTATAGTGTCAAAATATATTAGTCACAGAAAGTGGATAATGCGATGCATTATATAAAATGGATGCAAGTTTTCCTTCACAAAACTCTCCATCAATGGTATTGACACATTTGTTGATGGTTATTTACAAACTATTGATATATCAAAGCATTGTGGTAGAGAGACTAATTATTTAGACTGAATTTTGTAAAACATACGACGTGATTATTAATGATTAAATTATTACTTTAATATTAATCAACGTAATTTTTTCTTATTAATGCCATATTACATAGTCTAAAAAATTAATTTGTCCGACATTACGCTATACAAAAAACAGAAATTGCAATGTGAAAATGAAAATGCAAATATTGTAGCAGTGGGGCAGCGTAGTCAACGTGATTGACAAAGCAGCATACGGACACATCGAAATCCACACAAGAAAGAAAAAAAGTAGTCATCAGATTCATAGAAAAAAAAAACACTGTTACACTGACTGAGACTGTCTAAATTCACTAAAATTCTCGAATTGCACGACAAATGATGCTATCCTGTGATCGATATGACGTCGATGTTTGATTATTATCGGTCCACTACACATCTTATATACAAACCCAACCCAACCCAACCATTGATCATCAATCCATGAATATGAATCAAAAGAATAAAAACGGCTGCTTTCCAAAATATATAACAAATTGGGCCAAATTTGAACTTGTACTATGAGATTGCAGCTAAACACGGGCAGGACTTGGAGTCACCTGGGCCTCACTTGGCGGACTGAATGGCGGCGCCGCCGTTGTAGCCGGCGGAGGCGGCGCCGCCGTTGCAGCCGGCGGAGGCGGCGGAAAAGATGGCGGATTGGAAGTAGGGTTAGGCGGAGGTGGACTCAGAATTGATGTCGGCGGAGGTGGGCTTAGAATTGATGTCGGCGGAGTTGGAGGAGGCGGGCTTGATATTGATGTCGGCGGAGACGGGGTCAAATCAGGGTTAGGCGGAGGAGGCGGGTTGAAATTGGGGTTAGGTGGGCTGGGCTGGCTCAGAGTTGGATCGGAATTTGGTGGGCTGGGCTGGTTGGAACCGGAATTGGGGTTAGGGAATTGAATTGGTGGGGAGGAGAGAGGGAGGCAGGAATCAGAATCGGCGGAGCATTTGTGGGATTTGTGGGGGCCGTGGCGGAGAACCCCAAATCCCAAAACCAGCCCAAGTACCACCAGCACTGTCGCCACAAAAATGAAGATCTTTGTTGCTTTCCCCACATAGCACATATTGGTTTGCTGGGTTTGAGTTCAGACAGATTGGCGGAGAGAATGGCGGTGGCGGTGGGATTTGCTGGGCGTTTTTCGTCGTCTTCTTTTCATGGCTTAGAAGGCGGAGGGAGAGAGTGAGGGTAGTGAGTGTGTGTGGGTATTTTTGTAGTTTTAAGGATTGGGAATTTGGGAGACAGAAGTAATTGTGGTCACGTGAAGACCAATTTAGGGTAAATGGGAAAGTGGAAAGCATATGGGTAAAGGCATGGTTTTATACCGTGTCGTACTAACAATATAAAAACAAGTGTTATTAACATAAGATGCTACCGTTATTTTATTAATAATCAATAGGGATGCAACTTTCGTTGTTTTTGGAGATTGGAGGGCCAGCTGATCCAATTTAACATTTTTTACAATTCAATAATTTGAGTTATTATAACGCATTTCGCATCAAGTTATAACAGTACAGGATAATATTTTAGGATTTATACTTTGGTAGATGATATTTTATTTTAATAGAGCAACTTATATGGTAATCTACTTGAATACACTGTTATAGTTACGACTGGTATCTTGTTAGTTTTACTTGAATTACATTGTTGTAGTACCTTTACTCTAATAGGGGTATTTTAGGTGAGGAGTAATTAGTATCTGTAACAGTAGGGGCATCAATAAAGTGAAGCCGTTGAAGAGGATATATTGGATGTCGAGCCACGTCAATAAAGGTAGGAGGATTGTCTGTCCTCCTCCTTTTCGTGACCTTCCATGTCCTCCTGTATTATCACGATTAAACCATGTTAATATTTTATATTTTTTTATAGATATAATAAGACAAAAATAAATAATAATATAAAATATTAACGGAATTTAACCGTGACCACACAAACAAGAGAGCACGGAAGGGCACAGAAAGAAGGAGTTCAGACAATCCTCCTCCCCAACCATGTCTGCCTGCTAGAGTGCCATGTCATTCCCCTTGGGATTGAGCTGGATGGAAAAGGATCTTGTCAAATTCTTTTTTTTTTTAGAAATTTTGTGATTATGACCATTTATCGAATATCGTGCGATCAGTTTTCGTTAAGTATTATTTATATTTAAATTTAAATTTAAAATAATTTTTTATCGCACGATATACATTGAACGATCATGATTACAGAATCTTCCGAATCCTCAAGAAAAGAATCCGACAAGTATCCTTTTTAGAGTTGGATCACTTGATTTCAACAACTTACCCTCGGTTTCCTCCCATTTACAATGCTTTTGAAGCCTTTTAGTTGCGAGTAGGGGTGGAATTTTTTCCCAAAAATCCCGAACCGTCCCGAACCCGTCCCGAAATTTGACCAAAAAATGCTCGAACCGAATTTCTCGAAAAATTTGGTTCCCGAAACTGAACCCGTCTCGAAAGTTTCGGTTTGGGATTTGGCCACATCTTTGAAAACTTTCGGTAATCCCGAACCGAACCGAAATTATACATATATATATTTATTTATTTTTAAATTTTAATTAGAAATTACTTGAACCGTTGGATTTGTTAAGATCAAATCCAACCGTCCATTGAGTTAGGTTAGGTTAGGTCATTTGTTAGGTCGGTCTCTCCGCTGCTCTCGCTCAGTGTTTCTTGGTCTATCCGCTCTCGCTCACATTCCCTCTCTCACAGTTAGTCGGAGCGAACCCTCTCGCTGTCTCCTTCTTCTCCAAACGTAGTGTCCTCTCACACTTGGTCGTGGTCCTCTCCAGACGCTTTCCTCTCGCGCTTGCTCTCCCAGCTAAAGTCCAGGTTCGTCTTCGTCTTCTTCTTCGTTTGAATCCCACCAGTTTTCTTCTCTCTCTCTTTCTCTCTCTCTCTCTCTCTCTCACACACACACACACACACACAGTCTCACAGTCCCGCCGCCCGTGCTCCTGTCGCTCCACGCCGACTCACACTCTCACTCACGTCCCGCCGCTCCTCATCCTCCACGACTCACGAAGACGCAGGACAAGAAGGAACGAATTGAGTCCCAAAATCCAGGTTAGGGTTTTTTATTTTCACTGGGTTTTGTTCTCGGATATCAAATGCGTCTTTTATGGTGTGTGAACATATTCGGAATTAGGGAATGCCTATTTAATGGAGCAATTTCGGATATCGAATTCTGAACTATTTGCGTATTTTGTGGAGTTATTGCAAATTGGTTCAACTGATGAACCAAAAATTAACTTGATTATATTCTGAGATAAATATGTGTTTGACTTTGATATAATATTTGTGTTTATGGATCAGTTTATGGAATGTGTGTGATATATTATTGAATAGATCAGTTTATGGATCAATTAACTTGCTTTAATCTTATATGAATATTATATATATGCTGAAGTGTGTTGTGATATATTATTGTGCATTATCAGGATGGACGGGTCTGGTAGTGGTAGTGGTAGTGGTAGCCAATCACAATCTACTAGTACACCTAGGACCCTGGATTCGAAACAACCATTGTTGTCACAAGGGGTGATGGGGGATCAAGTTGTCGCTCACATTTTCAATCAAAAAAGACTTGATATGAAATGTGTGAAGTGGATAATAAAAGCGGAGATGCCTTTTAGGGTGGTTGATCAAGAGGACTTTAGAGATTGGATCCATGACTTGAATCCAAAGTACAAGCTTCCAAATAGGCACAAGGTGGCGGCGGTGGTTTTAAAATTGTATTTTACAGAGAAGGGAAAAATCAAGAGTGTGGTTGATTCATCAACAAGGGGAAGAGGCCGAAGGGAGAAAAGGGAATGAACTTACTTAAGCTTCATTTTGGTTGCATGCACTTTCTTGCTTATAAACTATGTAACTTAATCTAAATTCATTCGGAAGTTTGGTTTGTAAAACTTAACTTATTTCATTTTGGTTGCATGCACTTTTAATTAACTAGTTTGGTAAACAATTGTGAACTTAAGCTTAACTTGTTAGTTGTTGCTTCCTTGGTATGAAAATTGAAACAGATAGTAATGTGAAACTGAAATTGTGATATTGTGAAACTGAAACAGGTGGGCTGCCTGCAATTGTTAACCTTTTTTTTTTTTTTTTTTTTTTCTGAAAAATGGGTGGGTTTACTTGTTCAAGGGCTTAAAATTGTAAAAAAGTTTTAAAAGCCCAACATTTTGGGCTTCAAGGCCCAATCCCAAAGTGACCCGAAAATCCCGAAACACTTTTGGGAATCCCGAATTTCAGGATCCCAACAGTTTCGGTTCGGTTTCGGGATCTAAAATCCCATCCCGAAAAGTTTTGGTTTGGGATTCGGGTTAGGGGTTTCGGTTCAGGATCCCGACCCGAACCACCCCTAGTTGCGAGCCTCTAGATTTGGTTTGGCTAACTTGGATCTTGGATTTATGATAGTGAAGCTCAATATGTCCAAACCATTGATTCACATCACAATTAACAACACATTTGATTTAGTGGTACTTGTCTCCATTTCATTGAGGATGCATCCGGCTCGATTCACGTGAATGTATGGCTGAAGAATATTTATGTTGAGTATGATAACTAACCGTGGCCAAAAGCTGCTCTAGGAATATTTTCTCCCCAAAACAAGATGAAGCTCGCACAACAATTTGGTTAGTTTCTCTTGGCCACCTATGTTACCCTTAACCTCATTGAAGCATTTTTTCAAGCATCTTTCCTTCATGCAGTCATTCGCAACGAAACAACGAAACGATTGGACAATATCTTGTGTAGCAATAGTGGGTCGTAGCTAGTTGCTTTGGCTCTTGAGACGCTTTATCAAGCACGTTGCCGTATGCATTAACGGCAAGTGAAAGGCAATTACATACATTCTCCTCTATGTGGATCTACCAACGGTCATGACTAACCTATTGGAGTGATGGAGCTTCGTTATGAATAAATATCCTATCGTTCGTACAAAAAACGAAAAAGCATGCCACTTTTCAAAGGAATACAATCTTTTCTTGTTCGGATGCATTTTTTGTTTCTATCTTTGAACAGATGCTCTCAAGTCCACAAAAAATGGAGAAGACAATAACTTGCAAAGAAGACAACAATAAGCATGGCCAGAAAATAATGTGGCCACCGTCTTCTCTTTTCCTCTCCAACCAAAACTCTCTAGAAAATCTTCCATTACCATAACCTATATATCAATGCAGGCAACAAGAAACCAGAGTTTTCATACTACATCACGCTTCATGTCGCACGGCCTCTTTTCTGCTCCATAATATTATAGCGTGGTAGCATCGTCTATAGTCCCCATGACAACAAGCACAGCTCTCAGTGGTTTGGGAGAGAAATTAACTGCTTATCACAGTAGGTGCTTCTTCTGCCCGCATGTTCCACTTTCAAACGTGCTCGAGAGTGCAGAGGGAGCAAGTAGAGTATGGAGGCAACGAACCAGTTCAGGCCCAGCTTTCCGCCCCTGCAGTGTAATCCAAAGTCCTCGAGCGGTTGCATCTGAAATTTCCACCACAGAACGAAAGGTAAATGACTTCCTCACAATCTTCTCATCTACAAATTTCTTCATAAAAATCTTAAGGGCTGAAACAAGAGAAGAACTTCCTTATTAAGGGGTTATTGCGGCGGTATCTTAAGTCAATAATTCGTGTAAGAAAGTCAAAACGCATAGTAGTGCGTGCTTGGTAAGAGATACTGTCACATGGCATAGATAAGTTTCTGTCATGAAATAGACACAAGAAGCATGTGTTTGAAATATTGACCAAACAAAAAAAAAAAAAAATCCATGAGTTTAAAAAGCCTAGAACATGTGCTGAAGGGTGGGCAAGTTTATGTTTTCACTGTAAGATTAATGATGCTGCAGGTAAAGGTCCTCCATCCCCATGGGTTCAATGACCTTAATGCTCCTTGTATAATGCATCTATGACCTAGTTTTGTAAAGTTGTTTGAGGGCTATATATGGTATCAGACTCTCAGAGGTGGTCTAAATAGCAGAGAAGCATGCAAACAAAATAAGCATGTGGATTTTAGATGATAAATGACCCCCCATTGGGGCTACCAATAATTTGTGCAAAGATAAGGCGCAGCAGAAGAAGTGCTTATCTCTTTTTTTGGTCATCAAGATAGTGATTTATGTTCTATAAAAGGCAGCAGGCTGGAGTCGTAAAACTGCATCAACTCCATCGTTTTAGAGAAATCAAACCCTAAAAGATCTTCTCGTACACAACAATGCAGGTGGCAACTTCTCTCAGTTATCAAGAAACGATGCTAAAAAATTATGTGCCGATCTTCGTGATGCTCCCTGTAAGTAATAATTCTTCTTTTCACTCGCATTATGTATGCATTATAGTTTGAAATATAATGATCATCACAACATTATAGTTTGAAATATAATGATCATCACAAAAAGTTCTAATTTTTCTTTTCGGGTTTGTCTTCGTACCAGTTGGGAGTTGTTACGGTTGACAATGTTTTGGAAGACAGAGACAAACTCGTGAAGGATCTGAAGGAGCTACGAGAGGCAGGTGTTGATGGGGTTATGATAGATGTGTGGTGGGGGATCATAGAATCCAAAGGGCCCAAGCAGTACGATTGGAGTGCTTATAGGAGCGTGTTTCAAGCAGTTCAAGATTGTGGGCTGAAATTACAAACTATAATGTCATTCCACCAATGTGGTGGGAATGTAGGAGATGTTGTAACAATCCCCATTCCCAAATGGGTACTTGAGATCGGAGAATCAGACCCCGATATCTTTTATACCAATCTCAAAGGTAACAGGAACCCGGAATACCTCACTCTAGGTGTGGATAACCTGCGTCTTTTTGATGGACGAACTGCTGTGGAGGTAAGGTTCACAAGAGTTCAACATGTAAAATGTTCATGCCACCAGCTAGCATTCATTTTATCAAGTTATTTACATGTTGATCGTTCTGTTACAGATATATGGTGATTACATGAAAAGCTTCAGAGAGAACATGTCGGATTTTCTAGAAACCGGACTTATTATAGACATGGAAGTAGGGCTTGGCCCTGCAGGAGAGCTCAGGTACCCCTCTTATCCGGAAAGTCAAGGATGGGCTTTCCCAGGGATTGGAGAATTTCAGGTGGGACTGATTTATTAATTTGACAATCCTATGGCTTACTGGAAACATTAAGCAAGTTTGAGTTTTAAGCACATTACCTATTCCATATTGCAGTGCTATGACAAGTATCTCCAAGCAGAGTTTAAAGAGGCTGCAACGGTTGCAGGTCATCCTGAATGGGCATTGCCAGATAACGCCGGAGAATACAATGACACTCCTGAATCCTCAGGGTTCTTCAGATCAAACGGGACATACGTTACTGAGAAAGGGAAGTTCTTCTTGACTTGGTACTCTAACAAATTACTGATCCATGGTGATCAGATCCTGGATGAAGCCAACAGAGTTTTTGAGGGCTGTAAATTAAAGCTAGCTGCCAAAGTAAATATTCTAATGTCGTAACAAACTCATACTAGCATTACTTACCATCTTGACCCCCATGTTAATCCAAGAGTCTGTGCTTGATTATCGAAACAGGTATCTGGGATCCACTGGTGGTATGAATTTGATAATCATGCCGCGGAGCTTACTGCAGGATACTACAACGTGAAAGATAGAGATGGATACCGACCTATAGCAAGGATGCTGTCAAGGCATCATGCAATTTTGAATTTCACATGTTTAGAGATGAGGAACTCTGAACAAAGTGCTGATGCCAAAAGTGCACCTCAGGAACTAGTTCAGCAGGTAAAGATCTTGAAATTTATGAAGACCAGCTTTCCTACTTCAGTTTCGTTTCTCATTGAGAAAATACTATTTTACTGTTGTCTTCTTGTGCAATTCCCTCCATAAAACATGTCGAAATGATTGTCCTGGAAAACCCTTCAAAAATTTATCTTTCTTCAGTTTGACAATTATACAGTATCAGAAAAATGAAATTCGATTCCTGATGTCCAGTAACACCCAGGTTCTGAATCAAATATGTTTCTTAATGAATTTATACCATTCAATGAGAAAAATATGGAAAGTAAAGCGAATCACTAACAAATTTAAGAAGGATCAAACAAGTTAAACCAAGGATGCATTGAAATGGACAACTGCATATTATGACAATCATGCTTTGCGAAATGCATGTGCAGGTTTTGAGTGGAGGTTGGAGAGAAAACATAGAAGTTGCCGGAGAAAATGCACTTTCTAGATACGACAGTGTGGCTTATGACCAAATCCTTCTAAATGCTAGACCAAATGGCATCAATAAAGATGGCCAACCAAAATTAAGGATGTATGGGGTGACTTACCTTCGTTTGTCTGATGAACTACTACAAAAGACGAATCTTGATATATTCAAGATATTTGTAAAGAAGATACATGCTGATCAGGTAAGCAAATCTTTATGTATGTGCCTTAAGGACATGCTCTTTCCTGGTGACATATGTCGTCGGATCCCTCATTTATGCAGGATTACTGTCCAGACCCAGAGAAGTACAATCACCACCTAGGGCCTTTGAAGCGGTCGAAACCAGAGATTCTGATTGAAGATCTTCTGGAAGCAACCAAAGCAGTAGAGCCATTCCCATGGGATAAAGAAACAGACATGAGTGTCAATGGTGGAGCTGGTGGACTTGGTGGCCTACTCTCCAATTTGATAAGCAAAATCTTTTCTCTATTTAAGTGATACAACAGCCAAGCTGGGAGGGAAGCAACCAATAAATTGGCATAGGGTGGCAATATGTCAAAACAATTTGAGATGTCCGCTGTTTAAATAAAAGAATATGTATTTTCCATGGAATGAATGTACAAATAATCTTATGACAGAATCATTCACCAATAATCCCCACAAGAGCAAACTCCATGTCTAAAGTGGTGGAACCTATGGATATCACATTATAATCTCTCGATTCATAAGCATAGAGATCATTTTTGTTACTGTGTGGCCATTGCTACATACACGAAGATTCTTGGTTATCCTAATTGTTGTCCCAGGTTGTGTTAACAAGGGCAAAAGCAATTGCAAGTCTCCTCTATGATCCCAAAGCATCTTCTCCTTTACTTCCTTTTAAACGTCATAGAATACTGAAGCGGTGTCAGAATTGTATCCCAGCTTCCTTGAGCTGCAGATTCAAGTCTTCTAACTTGTCATAAATATATCGTGTCAGTAGGTGTGACTTATCTCAAACCAAAAACCTATGAACCTTCTTATCTAACTCCACCAAGCTGTAGCCGTGTGTTTTTTCATTCCCTTCCTTCTCACATTGGCTCTCACTCTTTCCGCATCATCCCATCTCTTCTGAGAAGCATAAATGTTGGAAAGGCAAATGTAGCTCCCCACTCCGTTTGGGTTCATTTCGAAACTTTTTGTGCTGCAATGTTCACCAGCTTAACATAACATTCTTGTGTAGCCTGCAAGCAGAAAGAAGTGCAGCCCATATATCACTGCTAGGTTCTACTTCCATGGTCTTAATGATCGCATATGCTTCATCTACACGCCCTGCCAACCCCATATCCCGGAACTTTGAGTACATTGCAAGAAGAGCATTAGCCCACATACATATCCGACTCCAACGCACTAACCACAACCTCCCCATGAACCCTCCTCCCAATTTCCAAAACCAACAGATTGCCGCACACCTTGAGAACAAAAGGGTACGTAGAATTGTCCGCTTTCTGTCCAAAACTAAGCATTTCAAGGTACAATATCAGAGACTTGAACGAACAGCCATTGCAGGCATACCCCTGATCATGAAATTCCACAGGAACGAGTTTTTTCAGTATAATCCCATCAAAAATCACCTCCGCTTGGGGCATTTTACCGCAGCTTGCATAGAAAGCGGCGAGCTTGGTGCTGAGATAGGTGTTGTTGTGACGGCAACGGAGTGGAGCTGCTGGCCTTTTGGTAAGGATTTGGTTTTGGCAGGGATTTAAGGTGGTTCCGCATTGCAGGGAAGTGAATGGTGGACTGAGAGATTGTTGTTTGAGATGGAGAGTGAAGGTGCAGAGAGATTTTTTGAGTACTTTGTGTGTGTTTGTAAATATATTTGAAAAGCTCGTGAAGATGGCTTGCATTTCAGTTTTCGTAAAAAAAGTGAAAAAAAAACCAAAAAGCTTAAATAAGGATGGAGAAGTGGGGTATCGATCCCCATACCTCTCGCATGCTAAGCGAGCGCTCTACCATCTGAGCTACATCCCCGATTGATAGTTTAATGAACAAATCTTGTTATAACGTACTATTCGACTTGTTTAAATGCTCGTTTGTGGTTTTGGATTGGTTTGACTTGGATAACCCACTAGATCCAATAAATATTGAATGAAAATATAAATGTCAATTTGCATATTTTATCTAGGCGAAGATAAAAGATAGAGAAGTCATGAAGAAAACTTGTCCCTAATCCCACTATTTTGTGGGGATTAATTAGGAGAAATAATTTTGGAGCATGATTTCTCTATCGTCTACTTTCACTTGGACAAATATGCAAGTTGATATCCATATTTCCATTTAACATTCATTTAGTTTAGTGAGTTATACAATCCTAAGTAGGCCTGGCAATGTCTGACACGAACCGATAACTCGACACGACATGAAATTAACAGGTGTTCGGGTCGACACGATAACGAATCGGGTCGTTATCGGGTAACCCGATAAGCACCTATTAAAATAACAGGTTGATTCGAGTATACATGTGGATAACACAATACACGATAAGCAGAATATTAATTTTATAATTTTATAACCCTAAAAAATACTATAATAATTATATATATTAATTTAACAATTTTATACCCCTAAAAACTATAATAAATGTATATATATATATATATATATATAATTATTATAGATAGTTAATATTTTGGGGGTGTAATATATATATATATATATATATATATATATAATTTTGAATTAAATTTTATAAAAACTATAATAATTATTAATTAATAATATGTATCTATAATCCATTGATTTGATTCCATTTCATTCCCAGTGCCACCCGTTTTGAAGAAAAAGGGAGGCAAAATCAAAATGATAAGACAAGTTGAAAGGAAACAAAAAAGGAGAGGAAATTAGGGAAAGATGAGTAGGCTACCGGAGAGAAAAATGAAAATTATAAGAAAAGTTGAAAAGGAAACAAAAAAGAGAGGAAAAAATGAAAATTAATAGAAGTGGTGAGAATTTTTTAATTTTTTTTAAGTTATTAACTTTTTATCACACATATAACATATCTCACTATTTTTATAATGACACGTGACGTGATGTACTACTCCGTGTACCGCTTAATTATACGTACAAAATAAATAGATTTAAATCTACTTAATATATATATATATATATATGCATCATTGAACTTGATGGGATACGAATTCTTCGAAACTAATTTCAACGATCCCAACCGTCAAACTTGTTTGTATATGCTTCGAGATCACATCACCAAAAAATTGCAAAAAAACAAACACTCAGAGATCAAGTAACGGGACAAAACTTTTCGACGGTTATAAACGAAAAATCACGATTTAACGGTTATTTTAACTCCGATTTTGATGATTTTTTACAGCTACACTTCTTGACCTAATATGAATACAATGAATGAATTTGATTTTCAATTTAAAATATTTACACAAGTGGATACCACAAAATCTTATGTTATACTTAATGAAAGTATAAATAAACTCTTAAGTATTAGTGAATCTATCATTTTAATGAGATACGAATTCTCCAAAACTAATTTCAACGATCCCAACCGTCAAACTTGTTTGTATATGCTTCGAGATCATATCAGTAAAAAATCACAAAAAACAAACATTCAGAGATCAAGTAACGGGACAAAGTTTTTCGACGGTTGTAAACGAAAAATCACGATTTAACAGTTATTTTAACTCTGATTTTGATGATTTGCCACTTTCCTTGACCCTATATGAATACAGTGAATGAATTCGATCTTCAATTTAAAATATTTACACAAGTGGATACCACAAAATCTTATGTTATACTTAATGAAAGTATAAATAAACTAAGTGTTAGTGAATCTATCGTTTTAATGGGATACAAATTCTCCAAAACTAATTTTAACGATCCCAACCGTCAAACTTATTTGTATATGCTTCGAGATCACATCAGCAAAAAAATCGCAAAAAACAAACATTCAGAGATCAAGTAATGGGACAAAGTTTTTCGACGGTTATAAACGAAAAATCACGATTTAACGGTTATTTTAACTCCAATTTTGATGATTTTTTACAGCTACACTCCTTAACCTTATATGAATACAATCAATGAATTCGATCTTCAATTTAAAATATTTACACAAGTGGATACCACAAAATCTTATATTATACTTAATGAAAGTATAAATAAACTCTAAGTGTTAGTGAATCTATCATTTTAATGGGATACGAATTCTCCGAAACTAATTTCAACGATCTCAACCGTCAAACTTGTTTATATATGAAAGCAAACATTTAGAGTTCAAGTAACGGGACAAAACTTTTCGACGGTTATAAACGAAAAATCACGATTTAACGGTTATTTTAACTCTGATTTTGATGATTTTTTACAACTACTCCTTGACCCTATATGAATACAATGAATGAATTCGATCTTCAATTTAAAATATTTACGCAAGTGGATACCACAAATCTTATATTATACTTAATGAAAGTATAAATAAACTCTAAGTGTTAGTGAATCTATCGGTTTAATGAGATACGAATTCTCCGAAACTAATTTCAACGATCCTAACCGTCAAACTTGTTTGTATATGCTTCAAGATCACATCAGCAAAAAAAATCACAAAAAAAAAACATCCAGAGATCAAGTAACGGGACAAAACTTTTCGACGATTATAAACGAAAAATCACGATTTAACGGTTATTTTAACTCCAATTTTGATGATTTTTTACAACCACACTTCTTGACCCTATATGAATACAATGAATGAATTCAATCTTCAATTTAAAATATTTACACAAGTGGATACCACAAATCTTATGTTATACTTAATGAAAATATAAATAAACTTTAAGTGTTAGTGAATCAATCGTTTTAATGGGATACAAATTCTCCGAAACTAATTTCAACGATCCTAATCGTCAAACTTGTTTGTATATGCTTCGAGATGACATCCACAACAAATCACAAAAAACAAACATTCAAAGATCAAGTAACGGGACAAAGTTTTTCGACGGTTATAAACAAAAAATCACGATTTAACGGTTATTTTAACTCCGATTTTGATGATTTTTTACAACTACGCTCCTTGACCCTATATGAATACAATGAATGAATTCGATCTTCAATTTAAAATATTTACACAAGTGGATACCACAAAATCTTATATTATACTTAATGAAAGTATAAATAAACTCTAAGTGTTAGTGTATCTATCGTTTTAATGGGATACGAATTCTCCGAAACTAATTTCAACGATCCTAACCGTCAAACTTGTTTGTATATGCTTCGAGATCACATCAGCAAAAAAATACAAAAAACAAACATTCAGAGATCAAGTAACCGGATAAAGCTTTTCGACGGTTATAAACGAAAAATCACGATTTAACGGTTATTTTAACTCCGATTTTGATGATTTTTTTACAGCTACACTCCTTGACCCTATATGAATATAATGAATGAATTCGATCTTCAATTTAAAATAACTCTTGAAGTTGAAGGCAATAGATCAAGTCAAAGTTCCAACACAATTTCATGATGATCGATGTAAATTGAATATTTTGTAAATTGAGGTTTAAACTTTTGAAAAAGACTTACAACCTTGAAAACAAAAACTCTTTCATTTTGCATATCCTTGCACATTTAATATTTGTAATAGATTAGTAGTATATGTATTATTTTTTTATTAGGCTCTTATTTTCAAGTGTAGATATAGTACTTAAACGACAAATGTTTTAATGTTTTGAAGTAATATTTATGTGGCAATGTGTGGTATGTGCAAATTTAAAAAATAAATAAATTTCTTAACGGGTCATAACAGGCCGGGTCACTTTACCCGTTGAGTAAAGTGACCTGACCTGTTAAGGACCCGTTAAGATAACGGGTGTGACACGACACGACCCGTTAAGATAACAGGTGTTACACGAAAACGACACGAACACGACAGACATGACCCGTTTGTCAGGCCTAATCCTAAGCAACAAATGAGACCTACAAGTACAAGTCCAGAGTGAATACAAATTTAAATAGATTATAGTTTTATAGACATATGCTTAGTCCAATATTACACTTCTTAAAATGTTATCATTCACACATGCACATGTAAACGATAGACGTTTGATAGTATGCTAAATGCAATATTATACTTCTTAAAAGGGGCAATTAGCATGAATGATTGATCATTTAGTTGCGGAACTGATCAGTTTTTAGTAATTACGACATATTAATCATATATCGATGACTCAATGATAACATAACAACCATACAACGATCCTAAATTTAATATAATAACGACATAATAAACACTGATCATTTCTGCAACCAAATGTCTAAAACTAATCGTTCCTGCTAATTAACTTTACTAAACAAAGAAATAATAAAGACTTTCTTCAATTGTACACGTAATGTTTTTTTTTGGGTGAAAGATTGATTTCGTTGAACCCAAATCAAGGGGTACAGGTACATCTTCTACTACAAAGACCCTCCAACCAAGTTGGACGTCTTCTTTACCTTTACGATCAATCGAGCAAATTCCAAATTCTACTGCAAAGACCTCCAACCAAGTTGGACGTTTTCTTTACCATTACGATCAACCGAACAAATTCCAAATCGGAAAGAAAAGCAACGTCAACACTTTATTTAAACGAAAAGAGGAGAATTCAAACCCAAGTGCTAGGGAAATGAGTTCTTTAAACGTTCTTCAAAGAGCATTGAAATAAAAGAATTTGTAACTCAGTTGATTAAAACTATTTATTATTTAGCTCGAGAGCTCAAGTTCAAATCTCCATCTATTCTAATAAAAAAAACATGGAAGCTAAATTTGGGATAAAAATATGAAAAGTATTAGACAAGAAAAAAAAAACAAAAAGTTGATTGAAGGCAAGTATTGTAATGCCAGAAAGGAGGTCAAGAGACAAAAGACCAAAATAAGTCTAAAGACAATCACGGGCGTCCCACATTGTTCTCCTCACGTCTTATATTACGCGTCATTCTCTTCCTCTCTCCTCCTAAACCCCCGAAAAACAAGAAACATGCCGACGAACAAAACTCTAAACGCAAAAATATTATTAAAAAAATATCCAAATTAGCTAAATCCTTCTAGGGTTGAATTAGTTTAGAGTCCCCCCATGACTTTATGTTTTGATTCAGCTTTTTCATTGCATTTATCAATGGCGGTCCTGAACGCAACAATGCTTTGACGCATGAAAAAGTATAAATTTATTTTTCAGGCATTGTTGTTTTTGCTCAGCTTTTGCATGTTCATATCTCCACGTTCAAATCTTCAAAGTCTTGGATTTTCCGATCAAATTTAAAAACATCGTGGGTTCTTCTCGGAGCTGAGAAATCTGACGTAGGTTGTCGTCACGTAGGGATAGTAAGGAGGCGCAGACGCGCGTGCGGCCGCCATTGTTGCAGGTGGAGCTTGGAGGCTGGTATTTTTATTTTTATTTTTAAATTCGGAAACGTTTCGTTTCTGTTTGGTTGGAGAGAAAATTGGTGGATTGTGCGATAAGTTCGATGAAATGAGAAGGAAAATATATGGACGGGACGGAAATGAGAAGAGACGGTTATGCGGTTGTTTTTGTGATTCTGCTTTGTGCATTGGTGATAGGGGCGTCGGAGGGGGTGAGGAGGACCAAAGAAACGTTTCCCGGCAATGGCGGCGATTGGCTTTCGGAGGAGATAGACGAAGAAATGGTATGGAATTACCCTCTAAATTATTTTTTGTGCTGATTTTTTCTCCTTTTCAAGCATTTAGCTATGTTATGACTAATTTCAAGGTTGAACATTTTGCCATTTTGTAATGGGGATAGTAATTTGGTAGATACGTAGTTGTACGAATTTAATTAGGGATAAATTTGACTAGATTATTGTGACTACAGGTAGAGCAGGCATGGATTCATTGCAGGAAAGAACTGATAGACGTGAAAGATGCTGTCAAAAATTTGAACTTGTACATTCCACAGGAAGCAGCCGCTGACTCTGAAACAACGTTCTTAACGAAAAGCAACATACACCATGCAGTTCTAGTTCTTCCTCCTCATATGAAACAGACACTTTTTGATTGCTTAAGAAAGAAAGGCCAGCTTCGTGCTTCTGGAAAAAAGGCTACCTCGAAAAATTGGTTCATTAACTACTTAGAGTGGCTTTTAGGGTGGCCCGATGCTCCTAGAAGACATTTGGCCAGTGATTTGCGTAGGCCAACAGCGCCAAGCCCTTCTCCGTCTCTAGCTCCAGGGCCTGCTCCCGGCCCTGCACCTTCACCCTCATCTTCTAAACGAACTCATACTACTTTTCGTGCCAGTCCAAATCCCGCATCAAAGGATCCCTCGTCGAAAAAGAAAAATCCAACATCGAAGGATGCGAATGCCTCACCAAAAAAGAAAAATCCACCAGCAAAGAATCCCTCATCCGGAAAAAAAAAGGCGCCACAAAAGGATAACAGTGGTGTGATTAAACTAATTGCTATTGTTGGAATTGCAGTAGTAACAGTTATCATTGTTGCACTCATCTGTTTCTGCTGTGTTAAGAAAAGGAGAAGCCGAAAAATTGGTCCAAGAAATGGACCAAATGATGACAGGCCTCTTCTCACATTATCCGCTGGTATGTATGCCATTCTCAGATCTCTTCCACTGATTGCTGATGATTTTCTTTGCATTTTAAGGCGTGTCACAATCTTGAATGCCACAGGTTCTTCTCAGAAGTCTACTAGTTTAGAAAACTCCGGTAACAAAGAGTTTGGCACTAACGCAAACTTTGTAAATGATATGCCCATGAAAAAAGACAATGAATCTGCACCGGGTGATGCAACTACATCAGAAGCCATGGCAGGAGGGTTAATTCCTCCCCTAAAACCTCCCCCTGGAAGACAAGCTCCTCCGCCCCCTAAACCACCAGGTCCACCGCCACCTCCTCCTCCTCGTCCTAAAGCCCCACCACCTCCCAAAGTTGCACCTCCACCGAAACCATTGGCTGGTAAGATCAACCGTCCACCTATAGGACCTCATCGCAAAGCAAACAGTGGCGGTAGTGGTGATATGGATGCCGAGGGGTCTCAAAAGACCAAGCTAAAGCCGTTTTTCTGGGATAAGGTCAATGCCAATTCGGATCAGTCAATGGTCTGGCATGAGATTAGTGCAGGATCATTCCAGTAAGGCTTTACTTTCTCTTGATGGATCTAATTTTTCATCCACAAAATTACTTAAAAAAACTCCAACTTAACTTCAAACTTATTTACAGATTCAATGAGGAGCAGATAGAGTCGCTATTTGGTTATAATGCAGTGGATAAAGCTAAAAATGATCGCAAGAAGGAATCATCAGCCTTAGAACCTGCAGTCCAGTATATTCAAATTATTGACAGAAAGAAAGCACAAAATCTTGCAATTCTTCTACGAGCATTGAATGTGACAACGGAAGAAGTTGCTGATGCCCTCCGAGAAGGTGACTCTCTCTGTTTCTCTCATCGTGAGAATTTTTTCTAGGATATATTCCATTTTGTATGCTCTTTACATGTGAACAACTCTTCATCCTTCGGCGTTTACCACTATGAAGTTCCATGTTATGTTTCTCCAATTTTGATTCCAAGTACCAAAATATGAGAAGAAATAGAATGAATAAGTCGGGGGGCCATGTACAAAATAGAAACTACCATGTTTAATCGAATAAAACAGGAACTACCATGTTTCATAAGTTATAAAGAACGATGGGCTAGTCTAAGTGATATTTCTTATCAGTAACATAGTTATTTCCTTTATTGATTGAATCAGGTAATGAGCTTCCTTTGGAGTTCCTCCAAACCTTGTTGAAGATGGCACCGACCGCGGAAGAAGAATTGAAGCTTAGGTTATTCACAGGCGACAGTGCTCAACTTGGTACCGCAGAGCGGTTCCTCAAAGTCATGGTCGACATACCATTTGCTTTTAAGCGCATGGAGTCACTATTGTTCATGTGTTCCCTCCAAGAGGACGTTTCTACCATTAAAGAGTCCTTTGTGACTTTAGAGGTGAGATACTAGCACTGTATCTCTTGAACGATTATAGCCAGTCAAAGCAACCTCAATGTTTCTCTGTTATCTTACTATTCCTCGTCGTAAATGTCAGGTCGCTTGCAACAAACTCAGAAAGAGCAGACTATTCTTAAAACTTTTAGAAGCGGTTCTCAAAACTGGAAACCGTATGAATGATGGCACCTACCGTGGTGGTGCGCAGGCATTTAGGCTTGATACACTTTTGAAACTTGCTGACGTAAAAGGCACTGATGGCAAAACCACACTCATGCACTTTGTTGTTCAAGAGATCATCCGGTCTGAGGGTCGAAGAGCTATTCGCACAGCCAGAGAAAGCCGGAGCATGTCCAACTTGAGTACAGAAGACATAGCTGAGGATGTCAATGATGAATCAGAGGAGCACTTGTGTAGCCTCGGTCTTCAGGTTGTCTCAGGTTTAAGCGATGAACTTGAAGATGTGAAAAAGGCGGCACTTGTAGATGCTGATAGCCTAGCGTCGACAGTAGCAAATCTTGGCCAATCACTAATAAAAACTCGAGATTTCATAAATGTTGAGATGAAGAATCTGGATGAAGATAGTGAATTCCAACGCACGCTAGCCAGTTTTGTGGAGCGCGCAGAATCTGATATTACATGGCTGTTGGAAGAAGAAAAGAGGATAACTGCTCTTGTGAAGAGCACAGCGGATTACTTCCATGGGAACGCAGGGAGGGATGAGGGCATTCGATTATTTGCGATTGTCCGCGATTTCTTGGTAATTCTAAACAAGATATGCACAGAGGTTCGAAATTCAACAATGAGGGCAGCGAAGAATGCCAAGAAAGAGGCCCAGGCACCAGCAGCGACAGAAACAACTCCAGAAAATCGTCAACCACCACCAACAGAGGCCCAGGCACCAACAGCAACAGAAACAACTCCAGAAAATCGCCAACCAGCACCTACAGTTATGCGTCAGCCCCCAACAGCGACAGAAACAACTCCAAAAAATCGTCAACCACCACCTACAGATATGCGTCAACGGCTCTTTCCAGCAATTGCAGGACGGCGGGTGGAGGAGGGTTTCAGTTCAGATGATGAGACCTAGGTTTTTCATATAGAGTAGGTAAAATTTAATTTGGATTGCTTTGATTGTGTTTGAAAGCAAATTAAAGTTTGCATGGAGTCCAAGTAATGCAGTAGTGCTAAAACCATGTGTGCAGATGAAATTGGCCTTCAAGTTTTTGTGGCACTTTCTGTGTATCTGTCAAGTACTCACTATTCTTCATTGTGTTGCACGAATTTAGGCAGCATTGAAATCACGAAAGCACAACAACCAGACGGTGCTTCGCAAAATTTCTCCGGCTTTCGAGCACTGGAATTTCATGTTCAAAATTTGTTGGTTGCACAAAGGCTGTGCTTTTGCAGAAAGAGTACTGGCTGAAAGGGGACTCCATGGATCCAAAGGCAAATGGGGATTTTCTTATGTCCAGAAAGGCTTGTTAATCCAAAAGATCAAAAACATCTTGCTGTTTTTGCCATGTTTATATAATATTCAACAAGTTTCTTCTTAAAATCCTATTTTACTGCTAACTAACAAATTAAAATAGGTTCTCTAGAATAGGGGAAAGTTGTGAGATGTGAGCGTCTGGTCAATCACAAAGATACAGTTTGGTCAACTAGACGTTCACATCTCACTATCCCGAATGGAAGAATCACAAATAATTAAACAAAAGTGTACCCTTTTTTTTTTCTCTTTTTGTTATTGTCCTTAATAGTCAAAAAAGGCATTAGTAAATTGAAAAAAGAAAACAGATTTGACGATCATAAGTTCCATACAAAAGCACTTTAAAATGTTTAATACGAAGAAAAAATCATGCATCTATTCATTTGTTATATTCTAATTGATTACTAATAGGAAAATTCTTTCAGTTTCCTTCATTCATTTAAATTCAACATTTTTTTCCTTGAAGTATTGGCCTTAAAGTAAAATATACCGTCACGTGGCGTTTCGTGATCATAAATTTCGTACAAGTAGACAAAAATTAACACTCTTTTACTTCATTGATACAACTTTTACACTGCCATATAAGTTCTTCCATTCATATAAAAAAAAAGGGTAAATTTTAGTTTAATACCTCTCATGTTTCGTAGTTTTCAACATTTAGTACATTAAATTTTTTTCGTCCCAGAGTCATACCTAAAATGTAAAATTTGTAACAATCTCATACATTCGTTAGTCAAACAGTTAAGTCTCCCGTTAACTGATGACGTGGCGTCCATGTGGATTCACATGGATTTTTTTTTAGAGAAGGGGAAGGGGTTCTATGAAAAAATAAATAAATTCAAAATTCAAAATTCGAGAAGGGGAACAAGTTAAAAGTGAAAAAGTCACTTTTCACTATCCCAAAAATCGCGACCCCCCATCTCCGTCTGAAACCCTACCAACACGCCACTGTTTATGGGCAAGATTGTCGTGAAGCCATCGTTGACAATGGGGTGGGAAAAAAAGAGGATCGAAGTGGGTGAAACACCACTTTATTGTAAGTAACCTACCTTTTTCGAAGTGTAGATAATATGGGTTTAGGTTTTCTGATTTTTCAATTTTGAATTTTAGGGATTAAGGATCTGTGAGTTCCAATCCCATTTTTTTACTATGGTTTCTGGAATTGTGTTTTGTAGTGGGTTGTGCATGTGGTTTTGTCTTCAATCGTGGTCCCAATTGCAACCTTTAAAAAACCCCTTGGTTTTGTTTTCACCTTTTTTCCTCATGGTCTTACTAGTGTTTTAAAACCTTAAAATTTTACGATATTTTATGTTGTTTTCACCTTTCTCCTTGACTTTGCTGGCCTGCTGGAATTATTTAGCCTTAAAATTAACCATGGTGGGAAGTGGTCTAAAAATGCATATACGGGAGGGTTTGAGGCTTGGTTTGATTATGTAGACAAAGACTTTATGTCTTTTTTCAAGATTGATGAAATGGTTAAGGAGTTAGGATATGATGGGTTTATGTTGTATCACTATAGGATTCCTGGGATGTCTTACATGGAGGGATTAAGGCTTATTGAAGGGGACCAAGATGTGGGTGAAATGTGCAAATATGTTCCAGGGGTTAGGGAAGTAGAAATGTACCTAGAACATCTAAGTCTGAAGCAAGCTGCCTTGAAACATAAGCTTTTGATAAATCTAGATGAGAGTGGCATATTAAAAAAAAGGTGTCATTATAGAAGATATTAAGGAATCGAGGGTGGCGATTTCAATTACAAAGGGAAATGGATCAAAACTGAAGAATGGTAAAGCAAAAGAGGGTGCAGATCACTTAGAAAAACGGCTATGTCTTTTGAATGACATAGCCCACAATGGTGATGATAAACATGAGGCTGAAGCAACTGAGGGAGGACAAGGAAGTGGAGATGAGCCTAAAGATGGTCATCTCAATGCTGATAATGAATGTGATGAAGATGAAGAAGGTCACGAAGCTGAAGAAGTTAATGAAGGGGCCGAAGTAGAAACTAATGAAGGTAAAAATTTTGAAACATTTATTTTTACAATTTTAATTTCAGTTTTCAATTATTTTTGCAAAGTTTAGGTTTTTAACAAATATGCATTGTTTGTGGCAATAAATGCAGAGGATGACACTACAGATAGTGAGTTTGTGGACAGTGACTACCATTTGGAAGATGATGATCGTGGTGTAGTAGATGATACGGATGTAGAAAGTGTCATTGGAGATGCTGAAAGGGGTGAAGAGGTTGGGAACTAACATCCAGAAGACGTTATTAATGCAAGGGATGTAGAAGACGTTCCCCTTGATGATGAGAGACAAAACTTAGATGGCCTGCACAGTGTTGACGATTCAGGTTCAGAATGTGATGAGAAGGTCATCTACCCTGAGTTTAATGAAGAATCTGACAAGGATAATCCAAAGTTTGAAAAGGGATTGAAGTTCAGAGATGCTGCACAGTTGAAAGAGGCAGTGTGGTCTCACTCCATTAAGCATGGTGCACCTTCTATTAAGCTAAAAAGGAATGAGAAATGGAAGATAAGTGCAAGGTGTGAGAAAAACTATCCATGGAGATTGTATGCTTCCAGGATATACAATGAAGATTCATTGCAAGTGAAAAACCTATGTTGGGAAACATGAATGTCTGAGATTTTGGAGGGAAAATCCTAACTGCAAAGTGGCATGGCTTGTGAATAGGTATGTGGACAAGTTCAAACTCAACCCATGCATGCCCATCACTAGATTTATAGAGACAGTGAAGGAGGAAAAAATGATTGAGATCCACCTCAAGTCAGCCTACAGAGTGAGGGCACAGTGTTTGAAAATCCTTGAGGGGAGTAATGTGGATCAGTACACAAAGTTGTGGGAGTACTGTGATGAGTTTAGGAGGACAAACCCGGGTAGTACATTTCAGATGAAGGTGCTGCCCTATGATGATGCTCATGTGATATTTCAGAGGATTTATATTTGTTTGGGGGCTTGCAAAAATGGATTTAAGAATAGACGTATGCAACTTGTAGGGAGTGTTCAAGGGCTAGTTACTGTTTGTAGTGGGAATAGATGCAGGGTTATTGCATATGCTATAGTAGAGCTCGAAAACAAGGACAATTGGGTTTGGTTTCTGGAACTGTTAGCTGCTGACTTGGGAATTGTGAACCAGCGTGCTTGGACTTTCAAAAGGGTTTAATACCAACTTTTGAGAATGTGCTACCTAATTGTAATCATCAGTTCTGTGTTAGGCACTTATGAATCAACTACAAGGCAGATGGGTTTAAAGGGAAATGATTAAAAGATGCCTTGTGGAATGCTGCCAAGGCAACAACCATTGCTGATTTGAGAGAGAGTATGGTTTAGGTGAAAGGCTGAATGCCGAAGCTTATAAATGGTTAGAGAAGAGACCAGCCTTGCATTGGAGTAGTTCACACTTTGAGACACACACACTCAGTGTGACATTCTCTTAAACAACCTCTGTAGAGCTTCAATTCTTTTATCCTAAGGTCTAGGGACAAGCCTATTATTACGATGCTGGAAACTATAAGAGTTTTATTGATGAAGAAGATATGGTTGAGAAGAGATGTGATGAGGAAGGATAAAATAGCTATTTGCCTAAAAATCTAGAAGAAGTTTGAGGAGTACAAACTGAAAAGCTTGCACACTATAGCTACATGGTCTGGAGGCAATATATTTGTGGTGGATTTGAATGGGTGCGCTTGCTCATGCAGAAGATGGGATTTGACAAGCTTTCCTTGCATACATGGTTGCTCGGCCATCTATTATGCAAGGAGACTGCCTAAGGAATTTGTTTCCTCTTGGTACAAGAAGGAGAAGTAATTTGAAGCTTACGAAAACTTGATTCAACCAGTCCAAGGCATTAAATTTTGGGAGCTATCTGAAAATAAATGCATTCTTCCTCTAACTTTTAAAAGGCACCCAGGGAGACCAAAAAAGAAGAGACATAGGGAGGGCGATGAAAATGAATTCAAGTTAAGCAAAAGAGGGCAAAAAAGTGTGAAATGTAGTGTTTGCAAGGCCTCGGGACCCAATAAGGCCAGATGCCCTACCACTCATCGTCTTCCAGCTGCTAGAAAAAGAAGAAAAAGAAAGAAAAATGAGGTATAAATTTGATATTTTTTTGTTGATTTTTCATTTCTTAAGTGAATATTTTATTTGTGAAGTGTAGTATCTATCAGTGCTAATGTTATATAGGTTAATTACTTAGGCCTCAACATCTAAGGCATCACAACCCTCTCGGTCATCGCAGCCATGCACTCAGGACACTCCACAACCTTTATCTCAGCCAACTCAAGCCTCTCAAACCACTTCAAAGTCTACTGCAAGAGGTCAGAAAAGGAGGACGAATGTTCCATGATGTTGCTTTAATGCTTTAGGTTGTTTAAGGGTTCATTTTGTTATAGTTGAATATGCCCTCAGTTTTTTTGGAAACAACTTTCTGATAAATCTTTAGTATTTTGGACAGAGTTCAATTAGTTGTTAAAGTTGACCTATTAGTGTTTTGGATAGATCTTTAGTGTTTTTGGAAGAACACCTTGACCCATTAGTTGTAAAAGTTGTGATCTTTTGATACTTTTGTGTGAATTGGAGGGTGTATATTGAACTTTATTGAGAATTAAAAGTTGTTGACTATTGAACTTTGTTAGTAGTTGGTAGTTTAAATGATGAATTTGCAGATTTAGAATTTGAAATTGAATTTGCAGATTTAGAATAGAAAGTTGTGGTTTTTTCCTATTTAATTTGATTTTTTTTTTCAAAAAAATTTGGCGGGAAAAATGCAAGGTACATGGTTGTGGGTTAAAAATTTTGGGCGGGAAATTTTATTTTTTTTGAACCCCTTCTCTAAAAAAAAATAAATAAATAAAAATTGACGTGTACCCACGTGGGGGCCAGTCATTGTCTACATGGGCGCCACGTCATCAGTTAACTAGACACTTAACAGTTTGACTAACATATGTATGAGACTGTCCCAAAATTTACACTTTAGGTACGACTGTGGGACGAAAAAAAACTTGATGTACTAAATATTGAAAACCACGAAACATGAGGGTAGAAAACTGAGATTTACCCAAAAAAAAGTTTTCTCATTATGGACATTCCCGTTAATTTTCGGAGCATTTTTGCTACACGTACTAAACCATGGTGTATGCTAGCCAATCCTTCATATAGGGTCATGTATCTTGTCCAATGTCCAAGGTATAAAATATCCATAATATCCCGATATTTCCATCGAAATTTCCGTGTTTTTTAAATTTCTATATTTAAAAAAACACTAAGGGGATTCGAACCCCTCCCATTTTACTCCTTCAACACCTTGACCACCATATCAATTATGTTTTTGTGAAACTATGCTAAAATATTTACATATTTTCTACACTCACAATGTTTGCCAGCTCGCTATATAATCAACTTAAATCAGTTAAATCCATCATGCAATGCATTTCCTTCCAATTTTTTGTGATAAATTAATAGATAATTGACTAAATAAACATCCTGCAAAGTGTCAATAAAAATTTCCAAGTTTTTCTTACAATTTCGTGGTTTTTATTCAATTTTTATTGATATCGATAATATCCCGATATTTCCATTGAAATGTTCGTGTTTTTGGACTACCGATATTTCCGATATCATCGATATTTAATACCTTGATCTTGTCATACAACTATAGTTAACTACTGATGCAGGAGGCGTCATGGTGGAAAATATAAATGAAAATAGAATAAGTTTGATAGGTATAAAAATGATAGATATGTGAGGTCCACTATTCCTAGTGTGAGGAGAAATTTGAAAACCGTAAGAACTTTGCTTCTAATACCAGCCCAACTCCATTCCGCTGCTACCAACCACTTCTCCTTATTAAAAGTAGGGGTGGGTTCGGTTCCGTTCGGTTCAGTTTTTTTCCAAAACCGGAAACCAAACCGAAATCACTGTTCGGGTCGATTCGGTTCGGTTTTCTGTCGGTTTGTGTTCGGTTCGGTTTGTATTCGGTTCGGTTTTTCTCGGTTCGGTTTTAGAATACCTATAAATATTATACTTGTACAATTATAACAGCACAAAGCCTCTTGTCAAGTTGCCTTGCGGCTGCTATTCCCAACCTAGAGGGAAGGGGTTCGAAACCATGCGGAGGGTTTTGTTGATTTGTTTTGTTGATTTCTCATAAAAATTGGAAAAAATTTCCAAAATCTAGGAGGCACGAGGAGGGTTCGAACCCATACCCTCTCACTTCGAAAGTTTAACTGAAACCAACTTGGCAACAACATCTGTTTTGTTATGATTGTATGACTAAACTATTTATAAACATTGAAAAAAATAATTATATATATATATCGGTTCGGTTCGGTTTTCGAACCTCAAAAACTGAAACCGAACTGGGCAGATTCGGTTCGGTTCGGTTTGAGAGTTTCGGTTCGGTTTTTTTCAGTCTCGGTCCGGTTCGGTTTTCGGTTTTTTTCGGTTTTCGGTTTTTTGAACCCACCCCTAATTAAAAGAGAGATAGAAAGAGGGGCTGGTCGACGCCGAGTTGAGATGGTCAGGCCATCTCCAACCGATGGCTGGCCAGAGGGCTCGTTTTAGCCCTCTGGCCTTCCAAGATTCTTCAAGATATTAATATTTTAATGAATAGTGCAGGGCCATATTTGCCTCCGTCTCCAACCGAGGGCCAGAGGGCCAGAGGGCTCGTTTTAGCCCTGTCACAAAAAACCGTCTCCAACCGAGGGCCAAAGGGCTATAGGGCCAAACATAATTTATTATTTAAAAACTACAACTTAAATTCAACCGAGGGCCAAAGTTTCATGTTACTTAATTTAATTTAATGTGGTATAATGGCCTAGGAAGTTAGAGGGAAAAAATAGAATTTAAAAAAATATGAAACAAATTTTGTAAAATAGAAGTTATATTAAAAAAAATATTAATCAAATTTTGTGAAATATAAGTTATAGGAAAAAAAATGAAACAAATTTTGTGAAATAGAAGTTATAGGAAAAAAATAGAATTTAAAAAAAAATATGAAACAAATTTTGTAAAATAGAAGTTATATGAAAAAAAATATTACTCAAATTTTGTGAAATATAAGTTATAGGAAAAAAAATGGAATTTAAAAAAAAATATGAAACAAATTTTGTGAAATAGAAGTTATAGGAAATTCAAACTACTAGCCGTTGAATTAAAAAAAAATTCAAACTATTAGTGTCGCTTATAACCGACACTAATAGTAATTCAAAAAAAAAATTACCTTGCATCCTTATTACTGTCGGTTATAACCGACAGTATTAATAAAACCTTTATTAATGTTGTCGGTTACAACCGACATCAGTAAGAAAATTGACCGATAAGATCAGGAAAATTGACCGAAAGCAGCCAGCCCTCCAGCCCTCTCCGATCCCGTGGGGCCCTCCCAGATTCCAGAGCCCTCTGGCCTAGCCCTCGGTTGGAGACGATTTTAGGGCTATTTTCGGCCCTCTGGCCCTCTGGACCCTTCGGTTGGAGATGGCCTCAGGGCTGGGTGGAGTTGTTGTTGGTATTATTGGAAAATGTCTAAAATGCATACACAAAATCTTCCATCCTCATCGAACCTATATTAGTCCAATGAATAAATATTAATTTTAATTTAAAAATTATAAAAAACTAACTAAATTAAATTAAAATTAACTAGAGTTAGGATGGGTCACGTGACAGATAAAGAGTAGCTGTAGCGAAAACGATTTTTCAGTGTAATCAGCATACGATGTGTTACATCACGTGTTATTATACAAATAATAGGATATGTGTGTTAAAAATTTAATAACTTAAAAAATAAAAAATTTCACTACTTACATAAAAACACATGATGTACCACCCGTATTTCCGTCACATTAAAAATCCTGCAACAAACTTGGAAAGTAACCCAAAGTCATTGGGTCCCACCTTCTTGAACCAATAGTTTTACGACACGTCATAAAGTCTCTGGTCAAAACCCTACTGCAGAACTCTATATAAACCACTCCTTCTCTCGGGATGCCGGTCACCTCTGACCGTCGCTGTATTACAAAATAGCTTTCCCAATTTAAGACCCTCTCCTTCTCTCGGATGGCGCCGAAGAAGCTTGTGGAAGACCCGCCTCCCGCCGTGGTGGACGACTCCGACGAAGAAACCGTCGATGAGGAGGAAGAGGAAGAAGACGACGCCGTTGAAGCCGAAGTTAGCAAGGCAAAATCTGTAGATCTCAACGATGATGAATTAGAGGAGGAGGAGGAAGAGGAGGAGGAAGAAGAGGAACGAAAGCCCTCTGCGGCTGTTCCGAAGTCAAATCCCCAATCGGGCTCTGACTCCGACGACGATTCCGGATCCGGATCGGAGACAGAGTCCGATAACAACTCGCCTTCAGCTTCCGACTTCACCGTCAAGCCGATCGTCTCCAAGCCCGCGAACGACGCCATTGTTCCCAGCAAGAAGACTGCTTCGGCGAAGCCTGCGGCGGCGCCCAATTCCGGGTCGAAGCGGCCGGCCGAGGCCGAGCCCAACCCGAAATACTCCAAGAAGAAGAAGGGCGGCGACGATGAGGAATTGAAAAAGGGGCAGCGGCTTTGGAGCGAGGACGATGAGATTACTATCCTGAAGGGCATTATAGAGTTTGAAAGCAAGAAGGGGGTGGCGGCGAATTCGCACGTGGCCCCATTTCTCGAGTTCATCAAGAAGGATTTGCAGGTCGATTTGAGCACGGACCAGTTGGTTGAGAAATTGACCGATAAGATCAGGAGGTTGAAGAAGAAGTACCAGGCCGGCGAGGATGGCGAGGACCCGGTGTTTTCCAAGCCCCATGAGCTCAAGTGCCTTGATATATGGAAGAAGATTTGGGGTTCTGAGGGTAATGGGATTGATAGCAATGCGAAGGGCGGCAAGAGGAAGCCTCCGAGGAAGAATAATAAGGTTATCAATGATACGGTTCTGGCCTTGCCGGTTTCAGACATGGCAGTGAAGAAAGAGGTGCAGAAGAATGTGGGTAATGGAGGAGTTAAGGCCGACCCAGATGACTTTTGGTCTAAGTATCCATGCCTGAATGGTTCTTTGAGGACAGGTAATTGCGCACCGAGGTCGGATTTAACGAGACTTGTGATTGAGAAGATGCCTTCTTTGATTGGGAGTTCCAAGGCTAAAGAGTTGGAGGAGAGGTGGAGGGCATTGCAGCTCATTGAAATGGATTTGTCTGTCAAGAAGCTTGATTTGATGCAGGAACAGACTAAACTTGTATTGGATTCGATGAAGCCTTCGAAGGATTAGAGGTGAGCTTGAAGCTAGTTCATGGTTTTTCCCTGGACTTTATGTTAATATTTTGAGTCGAAAACTTAGTGGTATAGGTTTTCTTATGATAGAACCTGTTTTGCTTGATCCATGCAGGTTCTTAAATTTTGGTACAGACTAATGTTTTGCTATATACATGTGTCACATGGAGATTGTTTTCGTATAATTTAAGTAATTTTTCTTTATGGCTTTGTGGCTATATTTTTTGCAGTTTACCTTCACTGGAATTGAATACATTTTGATTTGTTATGCTGGATGATGTCTGATAAATAGTCTGGTTGATTGGGAAACATAATATTACTGATAAGACTGGCACGGTCTAGGATGATTGCTGTTTAGTTCGTTGGTTTTGCATCCATGTAACCGGAAAAGGAACTTGCACGGTGTTTAATTGGTGGTGGAGGCGTAGGTTTCTATACTTCTATTTAAGAATCAGGTTGGCAATTCATCTAGTTGATATGACCTCGGGCGAAGAATTTGTCCCTGTAAGAAGGGAATGCTGTCAAGTATTTTGCTTATGCATTCGAGTGATCTAGTCCCAATCTTAGATGTAGAATCATAAGAGACGCATAACATTCAATCACCTTACAGAATTGCTGTCCCTTGGAGTCTCATCCCTCCAAGTTGGGTGAGCTCGGGGATCCTTATCAGCCCTCCCTAAGGTAACTCTACCATGGAGTTGTAGCCCATACCCTGCATGTGGATGCTATGATACCAGATGATATTGAACTCGTCCCTGTAAAATTTTCTTGCTAGGGAGTTATCCATCTTGAAGAGATACCATATTGTCTGAAGAATCTGGTAACAGATAATTTAACCAATCAAATTTCAGTAAGCTTCTTTATGAACACCAGAGACTCGTCTATATCCGTTTTGTTTTAATTTCTGTACATTCTTAAGGGAGATTAGAGTTAACGATTAACACGACAGAATTCATATCTTAGGGGTCTTGAATGTGTCAAATGGTGGAAGCTGGCTATTATGATGTTTAACTTGTATGTGTGCGTGACATTCCTCAAGTAGAACTTGTGCATCTGGATAAGAATTTGTTTTAGTTTATGTTTCAAACATTTTGGCTACTAATCCCTTCTGCATTGAGATGAAAGTTTTGATTGCGTCCAGTTGTGTCACGTCCCGATGTCGAGATAAGTCCAAGATCGACACGTGACGACACCATGTACCTATATACATCCATCATGTATCGCCTCCACAACAAGGACAAAACACAACTCAATGTCCAATAGTGTAGTAACATTTTGTTTACTGTATGGTTGCATCTAACATTTGTGTTAGGCTGCCTACGCACTTTAAGATGACATCAAGCCATTCGTAATTCACCGATTCATGCCTTCCATTATGGCAATGCATAATATGAGAGTGATACAAGAAAGTTCAATAGAATATAAATACCTATGGCAGAATACTATAAGCTTCTGGGCACATAGTATCAACCTTCCAATCCTAAACAAACACAATCTACAAAGTCTAACCAAAGTATAGTATGAACCTGGAAATGCAGATTAATCCTGGTGAGCAATGCCAGTACAAAACCAAACTAAGACTTAAATAAACATCCATTAAACTAATTCCAAGTAAAAAAGTGTCAAACATTCAAATTTCAAACTATCATTACTTCATTAGAGGGCATAGATTACAAACTAAGAGATTCACTAACTGACATGCAGCCACAATCTATTCACCATAATTAAACTAAACTCGCCACATCCGCAAATACCCAATTACCCAAAGAAAGCACCTTGACGAGGAGGAGGATTCCATGTTCCTTTGAGCTTTCCTCCTTTTCCTCGCCTTTTTCTTTCTCCAGTTCTTGCTACTTGAGGTTATCTCCAATCGAAAGGGCTAAATATAGTCCCGTCCAGAATTATAGCCCTGCAAAAAATTATTTCAGAATAGTGTCAGGCTATACTCATATACTATCTCCAACCGATTCAATAATTTGTTAATTTTAAGTTTATACTTTAAATTTATTGGTTAATTTAATTAAATTACTGTTGGATGTTTTTAAATCTAATTGTTTAATTTAATCAATTATTTCCATTGAGGAGCTAACCTCAAAAAATGGCTAATAGAGGGGCTACATTTGACTAGCTCGATGCCATTTTTAGCCAAATAATAGTCTAGTGAGCTCCATAGAATTATAGTCTAACCATCAGTTGGAGATGAATTTTTGAACAAATCAAGTTATTTTTAGTTTTTGGACCTTTAATCCCCTCCATTACAGATGACATGATTCCCCTCGTTCCCTCTAATGCCTCCTTTTTATTTTTTCTTCATATTTATAATATTAATATTATTCTTACTCATCCCTCTTAAAATTCCTAAGATAGGTATCCAATTAACCAACTAGAATATTATCAAAGGCATATATAATTGTTTATTGAATTAATCACTTTGATCAACACTTCAATTATCACATTTTAGCATTAAAACGTTATATAATGAGTTAAATAATAAAACTTACATACAGTGTTTTACAATACTTGTCACTTAATCACAGATTAATCGAAGCCAACTCTTCCCTTTCTAGGGTACAAGCAGTGGTAGGGAATTCTTTTTCATATCTACTGTTGGGGCTCACATGCAAAAGACATTTTTTGAATCACAGCGACTACACATTTTTTAAAATCACATTATTGTTAATTCATTGTGAGGCTAAGCCCACACCCTTCTTCTTATTGTAAATAATATCGTTTGTTAAAAAAAAAAATCATTTGACAACTAATTGAATCACATTATCATGAGTGTACGAATGACCTTTTTAATAACTGGCACTACGCCTCTTAAGATGTTTTGAACGTGTTTAAAAATAGAGAAAATAATATTTAATAAACAACTTATTGAATCAAATTATTGCTAGCTCATTGTGAGGTACTAATTTTTTTTTAAACTACACAAAAGAAAATTAATTATTAAAAACACTGTTTATATGACGAAAATATCATTGCATTATTTTGGGCTGCTTTTGAACTTTTTTGTTTGGAGGCATTTTTGTCCCATTATTTTTTGTGAAGCTCGTGACTCCAAATGGGGCTATTGTCGTTATAATCTTGAGGCTAGTTTGGTATGGGATACCGAGTCGAAATCGGCATATCAAGTCTCGAATTGACTATTTTTGAGATGGGAATCTGACAATCGATCTCGAACCGAAGTTTCGATATTCCCGAAGTTCGGGCTTCTCAAAATGTTTTCAGTATTTCAAAAATTTCTCGAAACCTAATTAACCTACATCAAAATCCAAATAATCTAGATTGAAATTGAAATCATATGAACCTGCATTAAAACTCCAAATTAAAATTAGAGATAGTGAGTGAATAAGTGAATATTGAAGGTCGAGAGAGAGAGAGACAAAGTGAAGAGATAGTCAAAGCCGCATTTCCTCCTGACCCGAGCCCCCAATTCAAAACCCTAAGCCCCAATTCAAAACCCTAACCTTAATTGAAACCTCATACACAGAGAATCGCTGTAGAGAATCAGAGGTAGGGATGAAGCAATGAGTTGTGGTGGTGGCCGGTGTGGAAAGAGTTGGTCGAAGTGAGATTGTGAGAGTATGGGTGCATGGGTGGGTGGCTTTTGAGCTTCGAATTCAAGATGAGAGATAAGAAAGAGTCTGAGACTCTTAGTGAAGGCAGAGGCAGGAGAGCGTGAGTAGGGATGTGTCTTTAAACAACACACATTTGCTTTTCTGCACACTTTACTTATTTTAATAATATATTACATGTACCATTATATGTAGGGGTGTGATATCCACACACCCTTTTTTACTTCTCTCACACCTTTTTAGATTTCGGCCGTCGGATCGGATGAATTGAAGAAGATCTAACGGACAGAAAATAATAGGGGTGTGTGAGAAGTAAAAAGGGGTGTGTGGATAGCACACCCCTATATGTATGTTTGCTAGATGGAAATTTAGACAACACAAATCATGTGCTTTTCGGCATACTTTGCTTATTTTAATAATATGTAATAGGTCTATTACAAATATTCCGACACCAACAGGATTCTCTTCAGATTTTTTTTTGAGAATTTTAGAGATTTGTAAATCGTGTCCGTTCATCATACATCATGCGGTCAGTTTTTGTGAAATATTATTTGTATTTAATTTTAAGTAAATCGTGTCTGTTCATCATACATCATACATCATACGGTCAGTTTTTGTGAAGTACTATTTGTGTTTAATTTTAAATAAAAAAATTTAAAATGATTTCTGACAGCAATGAACGGATACCGAAATCCCATACCTAATAATTCGAGATCGGTTCGGTTTTTAGTACTAAATTTTTTGAAATTTTCTGTATTTTTTTCACTTTATATAGTAGTATAGATAGATTTTGGTCATTTCATAATAAATGAATTATTTCACACGGAAAAGTAGGGATGGGTTATAACTAAGTTGTCCCTATAAGAAAGATGGTCATAGTTCCCTTTTATTGGTTAAGTAAAGCGTCCGCCTTGCCTTTCTAATCGGCATTTTTTTTATCGTAGTTCCAAAGTGAAGCACTTTCTATGTGGATTTGCAACACTATATGAGCTCTAGCATTATGTATCGAGGCGAGCTCGTCCCGCACGCAGAGTCGAGTTAGTTAACTTTGGTTCTGCTCTCTGACCACTCCTACAGATAGAAACCGTAGTTTTGTTTCTCGATACACCCAGAAAGCAAATCAACAAATAGAGCTGGATGGCTCTTTAGATGTACTCTGCAAATGGTGAAAGATGTAGTGGCAAAGTCAAGATTTTACGTGAGGAGGGGTTTCACATAAATATTAAAAAAAAAATAAAACAAATAGATAGTATTGATAATCGAGTAGAATACATGCTTTAATTGTCAGCTAATTAAATTTTTTGAGTGCGTTAAATTCTTTTTTTATGTTGAAATTAACCTTTTAATATCAGAGAGTAATTAATAATAAAAAATTAGGGAGTTTAAGAGAAATAAACCTTCCAATATCAAGTTAATGAAAAATAAGATGGATTGGGAATTTTCGAACAAAAAAACAGAGAAATATGGATTAAGAATTTAGAGAACAAAATATATGAAATTTTATAAATTTAGTAAAAACTTAGAGAGAACCTAGAGATTTATAAACCTTAATATTGTTGTGGGTTGGAATGTGGAGGACAAATATATGAAATTTGGAGAACAAAATATATGAAATTTTAAGATGAGTGCTGTTGAAATTAAAAAGAATAAGAAATCTCTTATTTTAATTAATTATTGATGAATAGAAGTTAAAATTTTTGTGTAAACTAAAAGAAAGATAATCCTAAATTTACCAAAAAAAAAAAGATGAAAAAGTGAGGGTAGGCCTATGCCTATCCTAGGCTTATAGTGCCTTTGCCGCTGGAAAGATGTGCGACCGATCACCTGCAATAATGTGTTTCCGGCACAAATCATGCTCAACGTGTTTCACGACCCTTCTCTTATTGGTCAGCAAAACTTTATATGACATAAAGTTAATAATCTTTATCATTTGATAGAAAACAAACCCTAACAGTAAAAGTACACTTTTTAATTTTTTAAAGAAAAATTATACTTTTATCCTTTCTCGTGCAATCTAGAAGCAGGACTCAAAGCCTACAAGCTATTCTTCTTCCTTTTTATTTTTTTAATTTTTTTTTAAATTTCATATTTTACCAAAATTCAATTGAATTCAGCAACTATAGGATTTGTAAAATCTCCTCTTATTATTTGTAACTTTTTATTGTTTTTTTCCCTAAAAAAAGGGACCACGCAGTCTATTTTTACGAGTTTAGAATTCACTTCCAATCATTGGACCACCCCATAATAATAGTTTGTAACTTTTTATTGTTTATCCTTTATCTTACCTCTTACCTAAGTGTTACTGTTTAGAATTTTTTATTGATGCTCGCTATTCAATTTAATAGTATAGATTACAAGATTATCATTCAACAGATTTAAAATAGAAAAACTCGTCCTATATAATTATGATTATTGTGAATAGATAATACTGTATATTTTTAAAAATACTTTTAAAATAACTAAAATCCTTTTGATGAAAGTGTTTTTAAGTTTCAAAAACACATTAAGTGACTTAAAATAAAAAGCCCCAATTATGTACTTACAGTTGTATTTTTTTTTCTTTCTAGGATTCATTTGTATTTTATCCAATGATTGTTCTAAAAAAGTAAAAGTGCTTTCAGTTGTTTTCAAGCGATTCCGAAGACACCATTATTAATGGATATGTTATTATGAAACTTTGGTTAGTAGTTTTGTAATTGTTATCCGTAAGTTTTTTACATTTGTGAAAGTCATCATCTCACTTGAAATCCTGACTACCCCACTAGTCAAAACATTTTATATTATGGATTTAAAATTTAAAATTAAAAACTCTTAAATTAAAATAACCCAAGATGACTTGTAGTTACCTTTATTTATTTTCTTTTAATTATTTAAAATGACAAACAAGTCAAATTTTAAGGGTGCGTGGTACCAAAGGTTCTTGAACTTTACTCCGTGTTTAGTTTTTGTCACTGAATTCTCATATTAGTTTCTTTCGTCCTCCAACTTAACTATGCGTTGCACGAATGGTACTTCCATCAAATCTATCTTATTTTCAATTAAATTTAAGGTACAGTGGTTTTTTCATATAAAAAAATCTAATTTATTTTAAAAAGTGATGAACTTGGCTCTTAAGGATAAGGAGGAGTTCCTCCTCAAAATACTTCGTGACTTACTTACAAAATTTCATGTTTATGATCGGAACCCTTCATAATAAAAATCTTTATGTAAGATCATCTTTGCAAAAAAATTAATTAAAATTAAGATCGTTTAGTCAATCATGAATGAGTTTATATCATAAGCACGAGGTTCTGTGAATATGATCATGAAGTATTTTAAGGAGATATCATGAAGGAGTTCCTCCTCAATCTTTGAGGATCCAAGTCTTTCCTTTTATAAATTTATCATCTTATTTTTTTGACGGAAAAATTGACGGAATTAATTTAAAGGACTACTAACGCAATAAAGGACATAATTTGAGGACGGGAGAAATTATTATTAGAGTTTAGGGGTGAGAATTAAACTCGTGGTACGGATTAGAAACTTTTGCTACAATTTAGACAATTTTTAAAAATGAAAAACGAAAGGACTAGTCAAGCTGGCTTATATATATATATATGAGCACTTGAGAGTAGCTTGCCAAGAACGTTCAATCCTAAGTTATAACAATGGCACTTATCACATTCTCCTCGCTCTCTCCCTCTTTGGTCTCAACTAGTACTAGGCATCAAGGATTAATCCATCTTCCAAAAGATCTGCTTCAAAGAACAGTAGGAAAAAAACCGTCCTTCGTTTATGTATCAACAAACTCATCACCGTCATCGGAAGTTATCAGTAATCGTCCGGCAGCACAACGGCGTTCCGCTCAATACCATCCTACCATTTGGGAATCCAAACTCATAGACTCCTTTACCACTCATTACACGGTACGTATATTTCGATCGTTTGCAAGTTGTCATGACCCATGCATACGTGAACACATCTTGATTTTTTTTTTTTTTTGGCTTATTTGTTTTCATTCTTGCAGTATGAATTGAATGGGACGCGATTGGAGCGTCTAAAGCAGAACGTTGGTGAAACGTTGCTGGCAGCATCAACTAGTAGTACTAAAGAACACTACTAGCACTTTATCGATGTTAAGCGATTGGGAGCGGCCTATCATTTCGAATAAGAGATCGAAGCAACTCTAACTAGCCTTGGTTCTTCCAGTACTGCCAGTACATCAAGTGATCTTCACACCGTTGCCTTGCAGTTTCGGATACTACGAGAACATGGTATCCCTATTAGCCCAGGTAAAGCACATAAATTAATTTGTTGATCACAATTAGTAATAAATGTTTTCGAAGCAACGCTTAATTAATTGTGAGTTGCGGTGACAAAATGATCGAGCAGATGTGTTTAACAAGTTTAGAACCAGAGACGGAAGATTTGAGGATGTTGGAGATATATCAACAATCAATGATAATTTATATATGCTAATAAATAAATGCGAATGACGATCTAACAGAGTATGAACAAGAATACAGAAATATAAAAACAAACAACTTGAAGATCGAGGCTTCCCTACTCTGTGCTTGTAGTTCTACGGATGTCCGCTTCACCAAGATTCAACGATCAAGTTAAAATTCCAGCACCGAAAAAATTAACTTCTTTGATATTATTAATTATATATTAATTACTAATTAATTAGCACACCCCAAAGGCCAACCCTAAGGGTGAGCCCAATTTTCTTCTCCAAGGCATATCCTCCAATCACTTTTTATAAGGGACAAAGCCTTATAAAGTGAAGAAATCTTTTGGAAATAGCCAATGCGGGACAAGGAAATGGAGGGACTTTTGAGATTGTATGAAGCCTCACGCCTTGGTATGCTTGGGGAAGATCATGTTTTGGAGGAAGCCAAAAGTTTTAGTGCCAAAAAGTTGAGACAATTAGTGGGAACACTGGAGGGTGAAGATGGTTTATTGAAGCAACTAGTTCAGCAATCCATGGAAATCCCCTTTACATTGGAGGATGCCAAGGATTGAAGCTCGAAGCTTCATCAATATCTACAAAAGGGACGATTCTAGGAACATGGAGTTGCTTGAATTAGCCAAATTGGATTATAATCTTGTCCAATCAGTATATCAGAGGGAGATAAAGGAACTATCAAGGCAAGAAAATATAAACTTCTATTTTCTTTTTGATTTGCAGTTTGATTTGATTTTTCCAGAGTCGCATATGTGGAGAACAGGGTTTGCCCTACTCACTTTTAGGCTTGAGGCCTGCATGCTTACACATAAAGCGACCAAACCCAAACACGTCAAAAAAAAAAAAAAAAACGACGACATAATAGTTCGGGCTCGTCCTGAGTTTTCAGATGTCCAGAGTGAAATTTTAAATGGTGTCATTTGTAAATTGATTAATAGACATATTTTTTACAAACTAATTAATTTTCTTAACAACTATAAAATATCAAGATTAAAACAAATAATATATGTGGACTAAAAAAAGATCTTATAGAAAACCTATGCGGTCTAGATAGCACAACTAAATACATAAATGATGCCAAGATTAAAAGTACAAAAAAATAAATTGGAGAGCTATAGATTGAGAAAGAATATCTTCTAACACTCAAAACCCTATAATTGTACAAAAGATATAAGCATTTTTCTAGATATACTTCGTTTTAAATGTTGAATTTATGGGTTAATTTGTTCTTAAGTAATTGTTTTTAATGAACAGCTAAGATTAGAACTAGCTCATAGGCTATATGAATGATAGTTGTTATAGCAGTTGTGTGTGTTAAGTTGTACACGTGCATGTGAGTTCAGACATATAAAGTACTCCAATGCAAAACACGAACATCTTTTGGCGGCACCACAGTTGCAAAAATCAAGATGACAAGGTTTTGAATTTGGATGTTAATTTGATGAGTCATGAATTTTTTTTTTCTGGCACTGATCATTTGCCTAGTTGACATTACGAGGGAATGAACACACAATCTCATGCATAATAAATGCATACCACTGCCTCTAAGAAGCAATTTGATAATTAATTAAACTGTTTATTATTTATTCGAATATAACATAAACTCATATAATATATCCTAATATATGTTCTTTGGGCCCTTGATTTTTTGGAGTCCCGAAAGGTCACCCTGCTGGCACCGGGCCAGGGCTGGCCCTTTATCTAGCACACTTAACGTAGCTTCGTTCCCATCATTTTAATTATTTCAACGTTTTACTTAGTTAGAAACTTGCGTTACAATGCTCAATGTTTATACTGAAGCAGGTGTTTAGTTAAATTTCACTAATAAGATTATATCCAACAAATGCAGGTGGTGGAGAGATTTGGATTTTGAACATAAGGCAAATTTCTCGAGAGACAGATTGATGGAGAACTATTTGTGGGCAATGGGGATCAATTATGAGCCCCAATTCTCGAATTGCAGGATTGGCCTCACCAAATTCGTTTGCATATTAACAGTAATTGATGACATGTATGATGTTTATGGATTTTTGGATGAACTTGAGCTCTTTGCACAAGCAGTATATAGGTAAGTAATTAATAAAGCACTAAGATGCAATTTTTTTTTTTTTTTTGTGAACAAAAGTACTAAGATGTAATTTATCTTGGTAAAAAAAGTACTTAATAGATGCAATTACATATATGTATAATGTGTGATTTGGTTTTTTGTTCCTTTCTGATTTCGTTTTTGCTTGTTTAACACAGGGGGAATATGGAGGCCAAGGAGAAGCTTCCCGAGTACATGCAGCCAATTTATACAGCCATGCTCGACTTTGGGAATGAAGTAACTAATAGTGTATTTAAAACGAATGGTTTAAGCGTTCTTCCGTATATTAAGAAAGAGGTAACTAACAACAGACACTGTACTGAGTTCGTTAGGAACATCGGTGGTCGTCTCTAACAATGTTAGACAGCTAACAAAACCTAAACATTTGACTAGAGCGTGTAGGATAACTAAGGTTTGGCCATAACAAAATAAAAAAATAAAAAAAACCCTCCTAGAGGAACTTCATAATTCTGGTTAGGTTTGGTTCGATTTCTCAAGAAAGGTCAAGTATATGCGCCCTCTGATTTTGTCAAGGTGAGACCATATTTGATCGGTTTTTTTTTTATCTTGTATTTATAGGGAGAGAGATAAGGTTAGGATTCGTGACATTGACGTGCAGCCTCTATTTTCTGAAATCTTAGACGATCTTCAAAAGAGATGTCGAAAATACCACATAGACGTATAACAGTAACAAATGACATACAATTTACTCAAACCAAGATGTTAAAACTGACATGAAAAAGAAGGCTAAGCTGACATGAACAAAGAGATGTCAAAATTGACCCCGCTTTCCAATATGCTTTGCGCTATTATCAAAGACATTTCACTTGCCTTACCTTAAATGTTAGCATATTTAAGTAATATTTTATGAGTAATGCTACGCATACCATGTTTTTCTACCACATTTCTATACCACCTTAGTAGGCATTTGATGTGAACAGTCACATCATTTGAAAAATTTGCAAAACCCAAGGAAAGGAAGGAGAAAGACTCCTCGTATACCACAATATCATTTAATTAACTAGTTTTTCTTAATTATTAGTTTATTAAATAATAAACTAAATTTAAAAATCTAATTAACTCAAATGATGTGGTTGTCCACATCAAATGTCACCTAAGGTGGTATGAAAATGTGGTACAAAACATGGTATGAATAGTATTACTCTTATTTTATTATTTTTAAACCAACAACAACCCAACTTTAATTATTTTTGTTAAAAAAAATAAATGAAACAATAAATTTTGATTCGGGCGAAAGAAAAATATTGACAATATATCAAATTGCCAAGCCGGCCATCAACTTTATTCAAAAATCACTTATTTTGATGGAATCCCATACATTGATAAGTTTTTTTTATTGGATATGAAAATTGGAGCGCTACTTTAGTGTCATAGATATTCCCGAAGAAAAGAAGGGGTCGTCCTGCTAACGAAAGTGGCAAGAGTGCATTTTTAACAAGATGTTGACAACAGAATTGTTCAATTGTAAAGAGGTCAAGCTCCAAACACAATTTCAAAAGAATCTGAAGTGCGATCTATCATAATACGCCCCGAAAATATTGAGGAGAAGAATTGCTATTAAAATCTGATATAGAGGACGAGTTGCAGGTTGATCTTCTTGTTGACGAGAAGGTTTTTTTTTTTTTTTTTTTTTGTTTTTTTTTTGTTGATAAGAAACGATAATATTTCATTAACATAACCAAACACTTACAAGGATGCCAGATGGGTACATATACTTCAGTGATCAATTTCTTGATCTGAAGATAATAAGCACAAATACAAATTCTATACAGCCATCACACAAAACACACCACTAGAGCAAGGAGTTCCGAGATTGATATGTCCCATAGACACGTGACATACCAAGCACCGAAACCAACACCAAAACCTACGCGAGGCTACAAAACCGCATACGCAATACAAAAACCTACGCAAGACAGTGAGGCTACAAACAAATTCGCATAAGCGATACAAAGGCCGAAACAACAGATCAGTAGTAGATAACTAAACTAAACAAAAAAAAATGAAATAGGTGGTGCAGCTGCAAGTTGGCAGAAGGCGTGGAGAGCAAAGCCCGAGACACGTGCAGAGATGTCGAGAAGAGAGCGACGCCAGCTGTAGCCAAGACAACCTGAGAAATGTGGGAAGGAAAGGGTTTCAGCTAGAGCCACCGTAAACGTTGTAACACCACCACAAACCAAACCAACATAAAGTACCAAGGGCCACAAGAGAATCCTCCGATCGGAGTTGGTCGTAGTATTGACAAGAAAAAAGGGCAACGACATGGGTTGTAAAGGGGTTGCCAAGCCAATATCCCCCACGCCCCTGAACCGCCATCCCTACCACCACCACAAACCCAAAGAGAACATAGCGATAGATCCAAAGGCATAGCCCTCGGATGTCCAAACAACCTAGAGAAAGATGCTGGCAAATATGCACACCCACCCAACGTGAGACCAAAAGCCGCCGCCAAGCAGCTTTGTGAGCAAACCCCACCAAGGAGTTACACGAAGCTGAAAAACAACGCCCCCGGAGGCGAGACCGCCACTAACCATGAAAGAGGCCACTGCACAGATTTGGAGTCCCATCAGCAAGTCAAAACAAGGCAGCGGAGCTGCATGGTGAGACCCCGGCGACAAAGACCTAGATCTGGAACAGCAGTGGATGGGCGCAGGAAGGTGGAGCGTCTGGGGGGGCGGCACAGAGAAAGGGAGGAAGTGAAAACACGGGGGGAAATGGGCGGCGAGAGATGGTGGGAAAACTCGAGTGTGGTGAGGGGTAGAGGACGGCTGAGATTGAGAAGAGAGGAAAGGGGAAGGGAGGAGAAGTTAGGGAAAGAAATGGAGAGGCTGCCACCGGCCCCCAGCCATAGCCAGAGGTGGCTGCGATGCGGAAAAACTAGGGTTTGGTTAGGTTTTTGCTAGAATGGCTAGAGAGAGACGGAAGACCCTTGTCCTTTTAATTTTTGACAAGAAGGTTGATGACTCACAAGTAGTTCTCTATGAAGGTCAAAATATGTCTCAAACAAAAGAAGCTGAAATCATTGTGGGAGACAAAATCAATTTTGTGGAGCCTGTATCAGATCAACTGGACCAACATCTTATGGTTGCTCAAGCATGCGAGTTCCAAATCCATATGAAGTTTCAACCAAGTTAGAATACGAGTACCACGACGCTCATGTCAAATTTATTTATAGAAAAGTGATTATTAGGGATAGAATATTAGAGGCAGATATAGGAATTTGTCTCTGTTAATTATCATTAGGGGCAAAAATATAATTTAGCCTCTACTAATATAATAGGGACGGATAAGAAACTACCTTTATCATTTTATCAGTAATAGGGTCAGAATAAATTTCCCTTAACGATTTTTTCTTTAATTTTTAGACTCAAACAAAAAATATATTCATATAAAAATTATCTCCTGATTGCTTTTTTTCCTTCTTCCTCCCTCTGCTCTACCTCTTTCCACCTCTCCTACACTATGAATCCCTTTCCTCTCTTCTTTTCTTCTTTCCTCATCATCATCTCATCTTTCTCTTTCTTCCTTGCCATATTACCGTGGAAGTGTCTCAGAAAGTGAAGGAAACATCGAAAGAAAGGTTTGCAATAATTTAATGGAGAGAAAAACTTGTTCTTTATAGTTCCATTCAATGTTATTTCTCCTTTAAACTTTTTGTTCTGCAAGTTAATTTGAGGACAGAAGAGGTTGAAGTGCAGTTGGTTATAAACTCTTGAATATATATGTTTAAAGTTTTTGGCAAAAAAATTTATTGTCGAGGTACATACTTTCTTATGGATTTTGCTTTATACTTTTAGATTTTGCTTGTAGATTTAACTGTTTGTGGTATTGGAGTTTTATTATTGTTCTAATTATTTTATAATTGCAGTTATGATTTAGTCTAATAGTTGCTCTTTGATATAGTTACAGTTGCTAACTAAGAAAAAACACAAGTTGAAATCGTTCGTCCTGCAAGGAAGTTAAGAGAAGAAACGGCTTCGTGATTTATTCTGAACAACTTCATCAGAGATTAAGAACAAGGGAATGTGACACGCCCCAACCCGGAAAATCCACTTGGACTCCAAATCGAGTTGTGATGGCCGACACCTGGAGGGTGACGAAGCCATAAAGTGTAGTGATGTGGAACATTTGAATAAATTTAAACCTAGAAGTTCCTAATCAATAGAGTGTCCAGGTGAGCGGGATTGAACCCTATTCACACATGATGTCAGAGCATAAGACAGTACAGTAAACAGGATGTGAGTTATACCACTGAAGGTAACCATCTCCTGAGATTTGCCAAAATCCTCGTATAAACGTAAGTACATCTACTAAACCTGGAGGGGCGAAAAACAAAGTTGAGTGGGTGAGTAAAACAATGCTTATTCGAAAACCTTTATTTTTTAAAATACTAACCCCTCGCCGTAAAACAAGTATAGTTTCCTTAAAGCATACTACGTAAGTATGTAAACGATAATACGATAGCAATATAGCCATAAGTATGCCAAAATCAATGATATATCAATGTCACAGTAGTATAATCATGTGATAAACAATATAATGAAGTACCCATCAATCTAATGCTGGCACACAAGTTCAAACAGATAAACTCTGACACGAACAGGACTGGGTGTAATCAATACGCTCAAGTACTACGATCACGTAAAGACTGGTGCAGAAGCACATCACATACAAGTCGGATTGCCTAATGCAATCTACCTGACAAGACTGGCACCTAACCTGGATCCAAGGTGAATGAACGGTGCGATGTGAACATACACGTGAAGGACTAGCCCTGGCCTTGGGGCGAGTACTAACACCGGTGCAGTAAGATGAGTATGTACAAATATGTATGAATGTCATGACAAGTATATCACAACCGTATTTCAGCATTTATCACAATTATAATGAAATTATCAACTACTTGACAATATATACGTAAAGCGAAATATTTATGCAATTTCGGAAACTATAAATACGTATAGATATAAAACAACTGCCCACTCACAGATACGCAGTCCAAATGAAGCCTCCTAGCCTAGCTTAACCACGTACGTCCTTGAAATACGTTTCCCTATACGTGAAATTTCTAATTAACTTAGTTTAATAACACATAAACGAAAACGTAGATTGTCCAAACATAGGGTTTAAATATATGAAATCGATCTACTCGACGTCACGAACACACACGTATTTTTAAAATAATTTTTGGACAAGCCACGCGCCCTCACGTGCCACACGAGCTACGGCCTAGAACTTCCACACGTGTCCCACGCGCCCGTGAGTACATGTGTACTCGCCTTCTTCGCGAGTTTCTGCCATTTTTTACAGTTTTTTTCGTCCAACTTCTAGAGCTTCAAACGAGCTCATTTTTTAACCAAAATCCGTGATTCAAAAACCAAAATGAAGCTAGGAATGTGATGTATGGATCTACCTTCACAGAAAGTTCGAATAAGGTCCGTGTTGTTCAGAAATTTTGCCTAAAAGTGGCCAAACGACAACCACGGCTACATATTTCCCAGAAAACTAAGAATTTCTTCTTAACTTCCAGAGTCGATATCTAACTCGATTCTTAGCCAAACTTGATGATTCAAAAGCCATTATGAAGTTAGGAATATAAAGAAAAAGTTTGTACCTAATGGGGGTCCAGTTGTTGTTGAGGTTGACCGGAAAAATGTGTTGAAAATGACCAAATGGCCACGGTTCTTGCCTGAGAATTGTGCAGTTTTCACACCTCGAGTTTTCTGTGTAAAACCACACGTTCAAAACAAAAACAAAGGATCAAAATCAAACCATAGGGGTGGAATAAAGGTTCTAAAGGTTTTCTCGAGGCTTACCTAAGCCATGAATGGCCTGAGAATGGTTGTATCGAATTCGCCGAGTCGAACCTTCCGAGTTGGCAAGTCAAAACTCATCTAAACTAGGTTTCAAGGACATGGTTGTGATCGTGGGACTGAGATGACCATGATGATGTAGTTTGTTTGTTTGATCTACAAGCCTTGAAGCTTGTTCATGGCATTGCAAAGGAGATGGAGGATACGGGAGAGAGAGAGAGAGAGAGAGAGAGAGAGAGAGAGAGAGAGAGAGAGAGAGAGGCTTGTTCATGGCGTTGCAAATGAGATGAAGGATACGGGAAAAAGAGAGAGAAAGAGTGAGGTTTTAGTTTCTGAAAATTAATTGGGTGATGGGTTTGTGAGGGAGTGAACTGATTGGTGCCAAAATCGAAGGGAGGCACTTGATTGGTTAGGAGGAAAACGGGGGAAAAGGGATGAAAGGGAGGAAATGGTGAAATGTGATTGGTGAAAAGAATCAATTTAAATAATTTGATTGGTGGTTGGCTAGGGGACCGGATCCGCTTTAGGGATTTGATAGATTTTGTACAATTTTTAAATGTACAAAATCTGCCTCTTTGACAGTGTTTCCGACACTGTACATTTGTACACGTGTACAAAATTACCCGTAGTTAACGTACTTTAACGAAGCGTAACTCTCTCATTACAGATCCGATTCGAGTCTAACACGCGCTCACGCGTTCGTAGCGACGAGTACTACGGAAATACACTAAAAGAATAAGTCATACCTTTCTCTAGACGATGGTCAACAAAAGTCAAAGTCCTTGCCCCTAAGGGTAATTTTGTAAATTCACGCTTTTAAAATTAATAAAAACGTAAAATTAGGGATTCGTCGTCACAGAATGAAGAGAAGGTTTATTTTTCTGGAGAAGATGAAGAGTTGTTTGGGTTTTGTAACCGATGTGAACAATGAATTGTTCAAAAAAAAATTATTTATCAACCAAATAAATAATATTTTATTGATTATGTGTACATATTTTTTTTTTACTATATTGGAAGTATTTGGGGGTGGAAGCATTTGCCTTAAATGGTTGAAAAATATTAGGGGTGTTGCAGTCCTATTTAGAATAGGAATGTGATTGTGTAAATCCTAGTAGATTAGGAATGTATCTTATATTCCTATTAGGAGTAGATTACTTATTAAGTATTGTAATCCTTATGGGAAAGGGTTTGCCCTTTCTACTACTATAAATAGAGGCACAATGGGGTGAATAAAACACACCTCACAATTATACATCTCTCTCTTCTCCTCTCTATGTGCCGCACCTCTCTCTCTAACCCTAGATCGCTCAATCAAATAGGCCTACAACATGTTATCAGCACGCTCTTGACGCTACGCTAAAGAGAGTTTATTCTTCAATCAGGGGAGTTTTACGTTTTAATTATTCTTTTTGTGATTAATTTATTATTATTTTGAATTAATCTACATGCTATTGATTAAATTTAATTTTTATTTGTTGAACGTGGTACAACGCATTGGAGACGCAATTTCGGCTTTCTGAGAAGGATCTTCTACAAATTCAAAGGCTTTTATTGTTTTCTGCCAATCAGGTACGCTTAAAATAAAGTAAGATATTTGAAACGACCCATGAAGCATGAAAACATTCCCCATGATGCATGAACCCCCTATGTTTATATTTTCCTTCCGATATATATATTGTATATGTTCATATATTTGTCAATATATATATTTGTTTCATGCATTACGCAATTATATTTTGCTATGTGGAATTTGTGAGTCAAAGAATCGAAAATAAATTAGAAGCAAATTAGGGTTTTCCTCTAAACCCTACAGGATTTGAAAAAAAAAAGAAAAAACCGAAAAGGGATTGGATTGGGTGCGGCACCGCACCATCCCTTGCAAACCCGGACACCAGGCTTTGCGCTGGTCTGTCCTTGCTGGGCCTGTAGCCCCATCCCTTTCGACCCACTGCCCGCAAGCTTGGCTTGCTAGGGCCCCGCGTGTCACGCCAGCCTTGCGGCTGGGCCTTGTGTCCCGGCCTGCACATGGGGCTTCGCCCTGCGGCCCGCATCACGCCAGCCTGATGGCTTGGCCTTTCCCGCGCAAACTAGAAGGCCAGCTTTCGCTGGGCTTTCCCCCCGTACACCCCATCAACCCAACCCAGCTCGGCTGGGGGTTTTTATGCCTACCCGTGGCCTGCAGCCACCATCCACATTATTTTGGGGACTTGTTTTACACTTAAGACACCCAAACCCATGCCCAAATTATTTTGGGGCATATTTTTCAAATCCACATGCTATTATTTTAGCATTATAAAATAATTTAACCCGTATGTTAATATTATTTTGCTTCTACAATCGCCCTGTATAGCCCGATCTATTGAATTAATTAAAAGTGACCAGCAGTCCATTAATCTGATAATGAATCCAAAATTATTGACCTGAAGATCACTTTTGGACATTAACGATTCAATAATTTATTTCTCTTCTTTGAACCGTTGACTCACTTTCGTAGTCCCGAAGCACTCACACTTGAGTTCCTGAAGAACCTCAAAATCCACTACACTTAGTTGTATATTGCATTCTGTGTTCTTGCAGGAACCTCTCTTTTATGAACTAAACGTTCATAAACTAAATCGAACCTGTAGTTTCGAATTTAGTGCCTTTGAAAGCCGAAGTTTTTCATAAAACAATACACCCATGAAAACCCGACATTTTTCATGACACCATGTCTTAGAACTCGAATGTTCTAACTTTGATTCTTATGGATGATTCCTTCCCATAGCACCAATCACAATCTTGTTCTCTCCAAATTCAGTGGATTGTCGAACCGTCACAAGTTTGATTTTCCTGATTTGGACGTTTCTAATAGAAACCACTTTATGTGGGGTACAAGACGTGAATCTCCACTTGACTATCAAGAAGTTGAGCAACCATTGAAGCCAACAATGGCATGGAAGAGCTGAATAAGCCTCCGCCATGGTCTTTATTCGAAGACTTATGCCTGAAGCATTACAAATGGAAATACCTCCCGAACGAGGATTCCATGGCTTTTTGGCTCGCTTATACGGACTGTTTAATCATGAAAGATACTGCCCGCAGCATACCATGATTACGTCCATGAATGAGTACAATTATGAAGTTTATAAATCCGATTGAATTTTGACTAGAGAATACTTTTCTCGTCCTTCCTTATTTCTAACTTGCTCCTGAAGCAACAAGTGTAGAAAGCATAAGTTTACCAAATTCTCGGATCTGATTACTACCACAATCATATGGTAGAATCAGGGCATGCCAAGGTGTGGCATCATGTCCGAAGCATGATCCTTGGCACCTAAGACCTAAAACTTCAAGAATAAGGGATAGTATTCCCGAACCTTAACCCTGCAGAATCTACTTCATTCTCGATGAAATAGATCATTGGTTATGCACTTGTTCGTGCCCCTACCAATGTTGTTAAGGAGTACCATTCTCGTAGTCAATATGTGAGATTAATTTTGCTCCACCGAACACCGTTGGGAGATCATAATTTTGACATGGATGACCTTGTTGGTCGAATCCCATTAGTAAACCATTTACTTTGTGAACATTTTTCCATGTTCTTGGATTCAAGTTTGGTGTATGTTTTACTTATGGATAATCTTATTGATATTGTCCTCGAATATGAGTTAATTGAATCATGTTTCTTAGTACATGTGACCGATTCAATTAAACACGTGATTAGGTAGGAATGTGGGGAAGTTAGTTGTCTGGACGAATGCGTACTACGCACACTAACTTTACGCCTAAATCACATCTCTAACAACGACTTCAGGTCTATCCAACCTGATTAAGAGCATTGGCACGCTCCTCGTTGTATGAATGGTACTGCATCACCATTTAAGGGACCTTAAATTCTCCCTGACGTTGAGTTTTTAAGGATATTCGAGATGACAATGATCATAAATGAAACCACTAAAGAAAATAGAGTGAAATATCTTTGCACCACCTCCAAATATAAGCCTGAAGCTTCGATTTGGGGCCAATGGGTTGTCTCCCAATTGGGAACATGCCACATGTGGCCGGCCTAGTGCTGGGTGATTGAGCAGTTTCCTTACTTTGACATGACCTTTTTGGGACACTTAGGTTGAACAATGACGCTACGACGCATCTCCTTACCTGAAGTAAGGATCTTGTGCCTACAAGCACACTTTGTCAAGTCTGCTCATTAAGGAAATTGATTTTCTATATCATTCCTCGCAAAGATACGAAATCACCTTTTTTCCATAAGTGGATTCAAGGGAATATATGTGGACTAATCCAATCAAAATGCGGACCATATACAGACTTATGGTTTTGATTGATGAATCGACAAACTGGTCACATGTTTGTCCACACACATTACTGCTAAACCTCTTGGCCGATTATGGGTTCACCACCCTACTTATCCCTTAAGGTCCTGGAGACTGGATAATGCTGGAGAGTTTATATCGACGGTTTTCGATAAAGTATTGCATGTTGTTTTGGGTTTCTAATTGAACATTGAATTCCCATGTTCACCCCAAATAGCCTAGCCTAGTGATCATAAAGCGCAAATTTAAATGATCGCCCGAATTTTGGTGAACATACCAAGTTTTCAGTTTCTGCATAGGGCTATGCAATCCTTGTACGCAGTTATGTTGGTCCGCCTTGAGGCCCATTGCCACTCAACTTATATGACGTTACAGTTGGTTACTGGGTACGAACCTGACGATTTTCGTATTTACGCATTTGGGTGAGCATTCCATGTGCCCAGTTGCGCCGCCGCAACGTACCACCATGGGTCCTCAAAGAAGGATGTGTATCTTTTGTCGATCATGATTCTCCTTCACACTAGCTCTCTTCGAGCCCTTGCATGCGATCTCTTTACCGCTTATTTGCGGGTTGTCACTTTAATGAGACAATCTTCCCACCGTTAGGGGGAGATAAGAACGTCAACGTTCCTGTAGAACGGCGCGAAGTTGCGTAGACGTTGCCCACTATGTCTCATCTCGATCCCCATACCGCACAAGTGTGATAAACAAGTGCGATGAATTCTAGATTTCAGAATGTTGCTCCAGACGCATTCCTCTGATCTAGCTAAAGTGACGAGATCATATACCAGCTGCAAACATGCCTGCAAGGATAGACGTACTTAACGGACGTCGAGTCAACATCCCTGGAGGGTGTGCCGCACCTGTTGGACGGTTTGGACGCCCCTGTTGGACGGTCTGGTACAACGGCGGATAGCCAATCAATCTGTCTTGGCCTGGAGCACGACAGATCATTCGGTTCGTAAGATTCACTTCCCTAGAAGAGGAAGACACAGCACAACTATGAATCTAAACTCGATCGCTGTCTCAAATCATTTCCATCTCATGAGATTAATCCGGATTACTCCCGAGACATGAAGTTCTTGGTCCAGTATACTAGTTTGGATGAGAAAAATGGAATTGAAATGAGATTATCATTGATGATGTTTTCACTTATATGGTAGCTACCGACATAAATGAAAAGCGACAATATCGAACCGTGTTCCGTTGATTAAGTGACAACGTAGAACTGATTGGACAACTGAGATTACAATCTAGGTCAAATTCCTTACCAAAGTGTGTATTGGACCTGTCGTTCCTACACTGCCCAAGGTAACCCTATTGTGTTACAAGTGGGAAAGGAAGCGTTATGAGATGAATGAAATAGTGCGACGTGATGCAAGCCTTACGGCGCAAGGTTTCTCTCAAACGTCCTGTGATTGATAGCAGCATTATGAAATGTGGTTAGTGTTTCTCCATGGGGATATAAATACGGAGATTTACATGTAAGCTCCCGAAGAATTACATGGACTGGTTCAAAAAGTTCCAAAACCACGGAACACCCTCTTAACTTGTTTTGAGGCGTTCACTTAAATTCGACGGATGTGGTATACCCGTTTAAGTGATTGTTTGATCAGTCAGGGATATGAATTATGCCCCTTGCGTGTTAAACTATGAAGTCTTATTCCAAATTGCTAGAGTTACAGTTTATGTCGTTAACACGAATCTCACTAAGACTCTAGAAGAGCTTGAGAAAACTGCCTCGCACCTGAAGATGGAATTTGAGATGAAGGATCTTGGGAAAACTCGTTTATGCATTGACTGAAGTTCAAAGCATTGTTCTGACGGTATTTTGGTCTACCAGTCGAACTACACCCCGAAGGTGTTACTTTTGAGTATACCTTTGATCGTCCATACGTTATATGCAAATGAGACCCTTGAAGAGGTTATGGAATCTGAAATTCCATATCTAAGTTCAACTTTGCGCTTCATTGTACTTAGCTCATTGTATTTAGACAAGACATCTCCTTCGCTGTTGATCTTGGTAAAGATGCAGCACCGCGCCTACACGCAACCACTGAATTGGTATTAAAAGACGTACCCTGAAGGTATTAGGAGGGCAAATCCCAAGGCATCTTAGCGGATCCAACCCCCCTGATCCTCGAAATGATGCTTGCCTTGTTGTTATGCTGATGCTGGTTACTTATCAAACCCGCACAAGGCAAAATCCCTAAATGGTTATGTCTTGACCCTTAGGGACATCGCAATATCTTGGAGGTCCATGATATGACCTTAGTTGCGAAATCTTCGAATCGTTCCAAGACTCACCTCACTTCACTACGCCACAAGTGAGACATGGTTAGGAGTTCTTGTTGAGCATGTTCGTAGTACTTGCTGTGTTTTCATCCCTCGTTGAGTCCCGACAACGATTCATGAAGACTATGCCGCATGTATCAACCCGACCAAGCCATGATACATCAACAAAGTCAACGCCAAGACATATTGCAACTACATCTACATCAGCAAAGCATCAGGAGATTGAAGTCATGCAAGCCGATCCCAGACAACCTTACCGACCTCTACACGATGTCACTGCCGAAGTCAACCTTCCAGAAGTTTGTCCGAGGAACTGGTATGCCTAACTATTATATGCAATGCTTGTAGTTCTCATTTGGAAGTTATGTCAAACTCAGGGGGAGTATCCAGAAGTATACTCACTTGATCTTAATGTACTCTTTTTCCCTACGATTAGGAGCATTTTTCCCACTGGGTTTTTGCTACCTAACTAGGTTTTAACGAGGCACCCATCCTGGGCTGATCATACCCTTGAGAGCTATTCTACTTGCGTCCAAAAGACGTATAGTTTTGACTTAATGCAACTTCTCACTTTTCTCCTTTGACTATGGGTTTTTCCCCACCTTGGGTTTTACCATAGCGAGGTTTTGTGAGTTTTACTTTTTATGCATTCTTCCGTTGATTTGAGACTCGCATTCGCCCATTGTGCCGACGACTTCATCAACTGTACCTGCTTCATCATTGAAGACCTGATGCGCCATTTACTTGAGTATTTACACACTCAAGGGGGAGTGTTGCAGTCCTATTTAGAATAGGAATGTGATTGTATAAATCCTAGTAGATTAGGAATGTATCTTATATTCCTATTAGGAGTAGATTACTTATTAAGTATTGTAATCCTTATGGGAAAGGGTTTGCCCTTTCTACTACTATAAATAGAGGCACAATGGGGTGAATAAAACACACCTCACAATTACACATCTCTCTCTTCTCCTCTCTATGTGCCGCACCTCTCTCTCTAGGCCTCCATAATTGTCCAGTAAATTATACCTACAACAAGGGGAATATTTTTTAAATAAGATTTTCTAACGTGGCATATAAGACTAATGGGTGCAGAAATTTGACACTATTCGCCTCCAAAAACAATGGCAACACCTCTTTTAGAGGCAAATATATTTTCCGCCCTTGCTTTCTATTAGGGGCGGTTTTTTAAGATATTTGCCCCTAATAATATTTTTAGATGCAAATTTTATTGCCCTACTACTTACGTTTCTTGTATTATATTTGACTCCATAAACCAGAGATACAAGATTTGGTTTTCATGAGTGATCAATTTTTATTTTCAGAAAATTCGAGATCAATTTATTTTATGTCAATCTATGGTGAAGTTTATGCCCATAACACACAAGATAAAATGTTTGTCCAAGATGAACTTCTGTTCGAGAGAACTTGAGGTCAAGTTCTTTCTAAGAAGATGTGAATGATGGAAGACAAAATTGGTGTTATTTTAGATGTGAAAAAGTTATAAGAAGTAAGCATCATTTAATTATGAAAAGTGATTAGAGAGTTAGTAATTTACAAATTAAAAGATTATTTTTTGCTGTATTGGAAGAATCAATTTTCTCTTGTTATTACTAGACTAGGGTATGGGAAGGGAATAACTGAAAAAAAGAAGAAGAAAAGGAAATCAATTAGTTATTCATCAACGTTAGAATACGAGTAACACACCGCTCATGCCAACTTTATTTATGGAGTTGTGTTCATGATTATACCACCAAAATACGAGGAAACTTGACTCCATAACCTAGAGTTACAAAATTTGGTTTTCATCAGTGATTAATTTTTATTTTCAAAAAATTTGAGATCATATTATTTTCTTGCTATCATATTATTCAATTGAAAATCGAGAATTTCTTTCAAATATCTGGAGTTTAAGAATTCTTTAAAGTTAGCTGTTAGCGATCCGTTTAAGTGTCATTGAGATGACAGCTGCCACCATTTTAAGTATTATGTACGATTTTAAACAATTATGGGAAAAAATGTGCAGCCTTCAGCAATAAAGTGTTTCCAGCACAATCATATTCTCAACGTGGACTCTATGCCACTGTTTCACGAGAAAAATTCTAAAAGACAATCCTCCTCCTATTAATTAATTTTATCTCTTTCATTCACAACCGTCATCTTCCTCTTGTGTCAACAATACAATAAATTCAAACCTATTCTTTCCTATTTCAGACCAACTTCCAACAACATCCAACTTCTAGGTCCATTAATTTACATCCCACCATTAATTCTAATATTTTATTATATCTATATGATATAAAATCAACAATCTTCACTTTTAAATTTAAAAAAAAAAAAACTTTGATCTTTCTCTTTCATGATGCAACTTGGAAGCAACACTCCAAGTCTACAAAGATATTCTTCTTCCCATTTTATGAAATTTCATATATATTGTCATATACAATTCAAATTAATTCAACAACAATAGGATTTGTAAATCTATCTTGTTCTTTGTATTTGTTGTTTATCCTCCATCTTATCTCTTATTTAAGTGTTAGTGTTTAGAAATTTTTATCGATTCTCCCTTTTAAACTTAATAGTACATATTACAAGGTTATCATGCAACGGTTTCAAAATATAAAAACTCATCTGACATAACTATGGATATTATGAATAGATAATATTGTGCATGTTTAAAAGTATTTTTAAGATAACTGAAATCGCTTTTCGTAAGTGTTTTTGGATTTCAAAAAAAACTTAAAGTGCATTTTGAAAGAAGCACCAATTATGTACTTCTTGCAGGAAGCATTTCAAGTTCTTTTCCATGATTCATTTGCATAATAACCAAAGGTTGGTTCTAGAAACATTTTAATCTAAAGCATTTTCAATTATTTTTAATGCACTTCCAAACACACCCTCATCAATGGATATGTTATTATGATATTTTGGTTAGTAATTATGTAATTATTATCAGCCATTTTTTTACATTTATGAAAGGCTCATTCCCACTTGAAATCCTGGCTCAACTACTAGTCAAAACATCTTATATTTTCAATCAAAATGTTCAAATTAAATTAGAGCACTACTTGTCTGCTGCAAATTCAGCAACAACACTTGCTTTTATCCAACCACAAATGGACATGTGTCCAATCTGTGTTATGTACAATTTTAATTATTTAGACACGTGTCCATCTGTGATTAGATAGAAGCAGGAATTGCTGCTGAATTTGCAGCAGCCAAGTAGGGTTCATAAACATCACCATAGATGACTTGTAGAGCTTTATTTATTCTTTCAATCATTTAAAACGACAAACCAACTTTTTAAATAAGAAAAACAAAAGGATTAGTCGAGCTTGCTTATATATATATACGAGCACTATAGCTTGCTAAGAACATTCAACCCTAACTTATAACAATGGCAATTATCACCTTCTCCTCGCTTTCTCCCTCTTTGGTCTCAACTAGTACTAGGTATCAAAGATTAATCCATCTTCCAAAAGTTCAGCTTCAAATAAAAGTAGGAAAACAACCCTCCTTCGTTTATGTCTCAATAAACTTATCACCATCATCGGATGTTATCAGTAATCCTCTGGCAGCTCAACCGCACCTCGCTCAATACCATCCTACCGTTTGGGATTCCAAACTCATCGACACCTTCACTACTCCATACACCGTACGTATAATTTCATCTTCTGCAAGTTGTCATGACTCATGTATACATGAACATATCTTGATCATTTTTTGGCTGTTTTTTTTTTCTTTTCATTCTTGCAGTATGAATTACATGGGGCGCGATTGGAGCGTCTAAAGCAAAACGTTGCTATAACGTTACTGGCAGCATCAACTAGTAGTACTAAAGACACTACTAGCACTTTCTCAATGTTAAAGCTTATCGACTCAATGCAGCGATTGGGAGTGGCCTATCATTTCGAAAAAGAGATCGAAGCAGTTCTAACTAGCATTGGTTCTTCCAGTACTGCCAGTACATCAAGTGATCTTCACGCCGTTGCCTTGCAGTTTCGAATACTACGAGAACATGGTATCCCTATTAGCCCAGGTAAAGTAAATGAATTATTTTGTTGATCACAATTAGTATTAAATGTTTTTGAAGCAACGCTTAATTAATTGTGAGTTATGGTGACAAAATGATTGAGCAGATGTGTTTAACAAGTTTAGAACCAGAGACGGAAGATTCAAGGATAGCTTAAGCAAGGACATTGAGGGACTTTTGAGCTTGTATGAAGCCTCACACCTTGGTATGCTTGGGGAAGATCATGTTTTGGAGGAAGCCAAAAGTTTTAGTGCCAAAAAGTTGAGACAGTTAGTGGGAACACTGGAGGGTGATGATGGTTTATTGAAGCAACTAGTTCAGCAATCATTGGAAACCCCCTTACATTGGAGGATGCGGAGGATAGAAGCTCGAAGCTTCATCGATATCTACTAGAAGGAGGATTCTATGAACATGGATTTGCTTGAATTAGCCAAATTGGATTATAATCTTGTCCAATCAGTATATCAGAGAGAAATAAAGGAGCTATCAAGGCAAGAAATATAAATTTTCTTTTTCTATTTTATTTGCAATTTGATTTGATTTTCTACTGACACATACAGTGGAGGATAGGATTTGCCCTACTCAAATAATAAAGGCTTGGGGCTTGCATGCTTGTATATAATGCGATCTTATCCATATACGTTGGTAAAATAATGATCACATATATAACGTTTATATATAATGCGACCTCATCCACACACGTTAATAAAATACGGACCACATATATATTACCCTTAACATAACTTGGCCCCCGTCATTTTATTTCAATGTTTAGCTTAGTTACAAGCAGGGCCGGTCCAGAGATTTTTGAGACCCGGGGCGAAGCCAAAAAAGGTGCCCTAACTTCTTATAAGAAAATTATTTATTTTCATACGTAAGACATCGATAAAATTATACTTAGAAAAGCATTTCAAACTCAATAATTTAGAAATACATAAAGACTAATTTATTTTGTATTGGGAGAAGGAAACCAAAAAACTTTGGGCTTACAAGTAGATAGATGATGAGTTTTGTTTTCCATGTGAACTTTGAAAGTGTTTTTGTATAAATCATGAGGTGTTTTTTCTTATTTACTAACCTTGTCAATATGGGGCTAAAAAAATAATGATGTTTTCGAGTCTTTAATTGATATGTATTAGTAATGAATGGACATTAAACTAAATATTTTGATAACACATCATATAATTTGTCAATTTGCTCTAAAAATTTGGTCTGCGTATTACTTATTGTTGAAGATTAGACTTGAATTGAAATGAATATTTAAAAATAACAACCCACATAGCTACTAGCTAGTAACTAAAAATAAATTAACAACAAAACAAAATTTTGTAAAATTGAAAAAATTAAACATGCACATAGCATTTCGAACTTAGGACCTCTTGTTAATTTTAAACAATAAAAACTATTACTTCTAATTAAAATTTTTGATCCTTTAACCAAATTTTATAAATTTATACTCTTATAAAAAGAAATTTGTAAAAATTAGAAAGTAAATAAGCACATGTGGTGTTTTGAACCCAAGACCTCTTCATTATTTTTAAATGACCAAACCACTACTTTTAGTTAAATTTCTGTGTCATTGAACCAAATTTTATAAATTTAGACTCTTATGAAAACATATATAAATATACCGCCCTAATAATTTTGGTGCCCCCAATTTTTTTGGGCCCCGGACGGTCGCCCTAGTTGCACTGGGCCTGGGCCGGCCCTGGTTACAAGCTTATGTTACAATGCTCAGTATTCGCACTGACGCAGGTCTTTAGTTAAATTTCACTAAGATTATATCCAACAAGTGCAGGTGGTGGAGAGATTTGGATTTTGAACATAAAGCAAAGTTTTCGAGAGACAGATTGATGGAGAACTATTTGTGGGCAGTGGGAGTCAATTATGAGCCCCAATTCTCGAATTGGAGGATTGGCCTCACCAAATTCGTTTGCATATTAACAGTAATTGATGACATGTACGATGTTTATGGATTTTTGGATGAACTTGAGCTCTATACACGTGCAGTATATATGTAGGTAGTTAATTCAAGTACTAAGATGTAATTTACCTTGGTAACAAAAGTACTTAATAGATTCAATTATATATAAAAAGTGTGATTTTGTTTTTTTTGTTGCTTTCTGATTTCCTTTTTGCTTGTTTAATACAGGTGGAATATGGAGGCCATGGAGAAGCTTCCGGAGTACATGAAGCCAATTTACACAGCCATGCTCAACTTTGGGAATGAAGTAATTGATATCGTATTTAGAAACAATGGTTTAAGCGTTCTTCCTTACGTTAAGAAAGAGGTAATTAGTAAAAGAGATGATAGCTAAGTTGCTTAAAAACATTCTTTTTGTACTCGATCAAGGTCGTCACTAACAATGTTAGACTTGTAGATCTTTGTTGTTAACTAGACAAAAATACATGACTGGAGCGTGTAGGATAACGTGGGGTTAATTGGCCATAATAAATTAGTATATATATATTTATTTTTTTTGTCAAAAGCCATAATAAATTAGTATGCAAATCACAAAAATGGTATGTTATTCTATTTCTCCCATTTTTTTAATTTATGATTTATTTACTATTGTGTGTGCGCGCTTGCAATGGATAAATCTTTGTAAATCATATCTGGTAGAGGCACGATGGTTTTACTATGGATACACACCAACCCTAGAAGAGTACTTAAAGAATGCATGGACTTCCGTGGGTGGTCCTGGAGCTGCTCTCCATGATTATTTATTGTTGCAAGGATGCAACATCAAAACAAAAAGCTCACTTGATGACTCCATTAAGCATGGCTCTCAAATAATATATTGGTCATCTCTAATCACTAGACTTAGCGATGATTTGGGCACTTCCAAGGTAAAATATATATACGTGTTATATACATCAGCTATACAAAGGTAGTTTGATAATCATTATATTTTGAATTTTTTTAATAAAAAATAAAATGGTTATCAAACTCACAGTAGATTCTAATTATTTTCTTTAATTTTTAGACTCAAACAAAAAATATATTCATATAAAAATTATCTCCTGATTGCTTTTTTCCCTTCTTCCTCCCTCTGCTCTACCTCTTTCCACCTCTCCTACACTATGAATCCCTTTCCTCTCTTCTTTTCTTCTTTCCTCATCATCATCTCATCTTTCTCTTTCTTCCTTGCCATATTACCGTGGAAGTGTCTCAGAAAGTGAAGGAAACATCGAAAGAAAGGTTTGCAATAATTTAATGGAGAGAAAAACTTGTTCTTTATAGTTCCATTCAATGTTATTTCTCCTTTAAACTTTTTGTTCTGCAAGTTAATTTGAGGACAGAAGAGGTTGAAGTGCAGTTGGTTATAAACTCTTGAATATATATGTTTAAAGTTTTTGGCAAAAAAATTTATTGTCGAGGTACATACTTTCTTATGGATTTTGCTTTATACTTTTAGATTTTGCTTGTAGATTTAACTGTTTGTGGTATTGGAGTTTTATTATTGTTCTAATTATTTTATAATTGCAGTTATGATTTAGTCTAATAGTTGCTCTTTGATATAGTTACAGTTGCTAACTAAGAAAAAACACAAGTTGAAATCGTTCGTCCTGCAAGGAAGTTAAGAGAAGAAACGGATTCGTGATTTATTCTGAACAACTTCATCAGAGATTAAGAACAAGGGAATGTGACACGCCCCAACCCGGAAAATCCACTTGGACTCCAAATCGAGTTGTGATGGCCGACACCTGGAGGGTGACGAAGCCATAAAGTGTAGTGATGTGGAACATTTGAATAAATTTAAACCTAGAAGTTCCTAATCAATAGAGTGTCCAGGTGAGCGGGATTGAACCCTATTCACACATGATGTCAGAGCATAAGACAGTACAGTAAACAGGATGTGAGTTATACCACTGAAGGTAACCATTTCCTGAGATTTGCCAAAATCCTCGTATAAACGTAAGTACATCTACTAAACCTGGAGGGGCGAAAAACAAAGTTGAGTGGGTGAGTAAAACAATGCTTATTCGAAAACCTTTATTTTTTAAAATACTAACCCCTCGCCGTAAAACAAGTATAGTTTCCTTAAAGCATACTACGTAAGTATGTAAACGATAATACGATAGCAATATAGCCATAAGTATGCCAAAATCAATGATATATCAATGTCACAGTAGTATAATCATGTGATAAACAATATAATGAAGTACCCATCAATCTAATGCTGGCACACAAGTTCAAACAGATAAACTCTGACACGAACAGGACTGGGTGTAATCAATACGCTCAAGTACTACGATCACGTAAAGACTGGTGCAGAAGCACATCACATACAAGTCGGATTGCCTAATGCAATCTACCTGACAAGACTGGCACCTAACCTGGATCCAAGGTGAATGAACGGTGCGATGTGAACATACACGTGAAGGACTAGCCCTGGCCTTGGGGCGAGTACTAACACCGGTGCAGTAAGATGAGTATGTACAAATATGTATGAATGTCATGACAAGTATATCACAACCGTATTTCAGCATTTATCACAATTATAATGAAATTATCAACTACTTGACAATATATACGTAAAGCGAAATATTTATGCAATTTCGGAAACTATAAATACGTATAGATATAAAACAACTGCCCACTCACAGATACGCAGTCCAAATGAAGCCTCCTAGCCTAGCTTAACCACGTACGTCCTTGAAATACGTTTCCCTATACGTGAAATTTCTAATTAACTTAGTTTAATAACACATAAACGAAAACGTAGATTGTCCAAACATAGGGTTTAAATATATGAAATCGATCTACTCGACGTCACGAACACACACGTATTTTTAAAATAATTTTTGGACAAGCCACGCGCCCTCACGTGCCACACGAGCTACGGCCTAGAACTTCCACACGTGTCCCACGCGCCCGTGAGTACATGTGTACTCGCCTTCTTCGCGAGTTTCTGCCATTTTTTACAGTTTTTTTCGTCCAACTTCTAGAGCTTCAAACGAGCTCATTTTTTAACCAAAATCCGTGATTCAAAAACCAAAATGAAGCTAGGAATGTGATGTATGGATCTACCTTCACAGAAAGTTCGAATAAGGTCCGTGTTGTTCAGAAATTTTGCCTAAAAGTGGCCAAACGACAACCACGGCTACATATTTCCCAGAAAACTAAGAATTTCTTCTTAACTTCCAGAGTCGATATCTAACTCGATTCTTAGCCAAACTTGATGATTCAAAAGCCATTATGAAGTTAGGAATATAAAGAAAAAGTTTGTACCTAATGGGGGTCCAGTTGTTGTTGAGGTTGACCGGAAAAATGTGTTGAAAATGACCAAATGGCCACGGTTCTTGCCTGAGAATTGTGCAGTTTTCACACCTCGAGTTTTCTGTGTAAAACCACACGTTCAAAACAAAAACAAAGGATCAAAATCAAACCATAGGGGTGGAATAAAGGTTCTAAAGGTTTTCTCGAGGCTTACCTAAGCCATGAATGGCCTGAGAATGGTTGTATCGAATTCGCCGAGTCGAACCTTCCGAGTTGGCAAGTCAAAACTCATCTAAACTAGGTTTCAAGGACATGGTTGTGATCGTGGGACTGAGATAAGCATGATGATGTAGTTTGTTTGTTTGATCTACAAGCCTTGAAGCTTGTTCATGGCATTGCAAAGGAGATGGAGGATACGAGAGAGAGAGAGAGAGAGGCTTGTTCATGGCGTTGCAAATGAGATGAAGGATACGGGAAAAAGAGAGAGAAAGAGTGAGGTTTTAGTTTCTGAAAATTAATTGGGTGATGGGTTTGTGAGGGAGTGAACTGATTGGTGCCAAAATCGAAGGGAGGCACTTGATTGGTTAGGAGGAAAACGGGGGAAAAGGGATGAAAGGGAGGAAATGGTGAAATGTGATTGGTGAAAAGAATCAATTTAAATAATTTGATTGGTGGTTGGCTAGGGGACCGGATCCACTTTAGGGATTTGATAGATTTTGTACAATTTTTAAATGTACAAAATCTGCCTCTTTGACAGTGTTTCCGACACTGTACATTTGTACACGTGTACAAAATTACCCGTAGTTAACGTACTTTAACGAAGCGTAACTCTCTCATTACAGATCCGATTCGAGTCTAACACGCGCTCACGCGTTCGTAGCGACGAGTACTACGGAAATACACTAAAAGAATAAGTCATACCTTTCTCTAGACGATGGTCAACAAAAGTCAAAGTCCTTGCCCCTAAGGGTAATTTTGTAAATTCACGCTTTTAAAATTAATAAAAACGTAAAATTAGGGATTCGTCGTCACAGAATGAAGAGAAGGTTTATTTTTCTGTAGAAGATGAAGAGTTGTTTGGGTTTTGTAACCGATGTGAACAATGAATTGTTCAAAAAAAAATTATTTATCAACCAAATAAATAATATTTTATTGATTATGTGTACATATTTTTTTTTTACTATATTGGAAGTATTTGGGGGTGGAAGCATTTGCCTTAAATGGTTGAAAAATATTAGGGGTGTTGCAGTCCTATTTAGAATAGGAATGTGATTGTGTAAATCCTAGTAGATTAGGAATGTATCTTATATTCCTATTAGGAGTAGATTACTTATTAAGTATTGTAATCCTTATGGGAAAGGGTTTGCCCTTTCTACTACTATAAATAGAGGCACAATGGGGTGAATAAAACACACCTCACAATTATACATCTCTCTCTTCTCCTCTCTATGTGCCGCACCTCTCTCTCTAACCCTAGATCGCTCAATCAAATAGGCCTACAACATGTTATCAGCACGCTCTTGACGCTACGCTAAAGAGAGTTTATTCTTCAATCAGGGGAGTTTTACGTTTTAATTATTCTTTTTGTGATTAATTTATTATTATTTTGAATTAATCTACATGCTATTGATTAAATTTAATTTTTATTTGTTGAACGTGGTACAACGCATTGGAGACGCAATTTCGGCTTTCTGAGAAGGATCTTCTACAAATTCAAAGGCTTTTATTGTTTTCTGCCAATCAGGTACGCTTAAAATAAAGTAAGATATTTGAAACGACCCATGAAGCATGAAAACATTCCCCATGATGCATGAACCCCCTATGTTTATATTTTCCTTCCGATATATATATTGTATATGTTCATATATTTGTCAATATATATATTTGTTTCATGCATTACGCAATTATATTTTGCTATGTGGAATTTGTGAGTCAAAGAATCGAAAATAAATTAGAAGCAAATTAGGGTTTTCCTCTAAACCCTACAGGATTTGAAAAAAAAAAGAAAAAACCGAAAAGGGATTGGATTGGGTGCGGCACCGCACCATCCCTTGCAAACCCGGACACCAGGCTTTGCGCTGGTCTGTCCTTGCTGGGCCTGTAGCCCCATCCCTTTCGACCCACTGCCCGCAAGCTTGGCTTGCTAGGGCCCCGCGTGTCACGCCAGCCTTGCGGCTGGGCCTTGTGTCCCGGCCTGCACATGGGGCTTCGCCCTGCGGCCCGCATCACGCCAGCCTGATGGCTTGGCCTTTCCCGCGCAAACTAGAAGGCCAGCTTTCGCTGGGCTTTCCCCCCGTACACCCCATCAACCCAACCCAGCTCGGCTGGGGGTTTTTATGCCTACCCGTGGCCTGCAGCCACCATCCACATTATTTTGGGGACTTGTTTTACACTTAAGACACCCAAACCCATGCCCAAATTATTTTGGGGCATATTTTTCAAATCCACATGCTATTATTTTAGCATTATAAAATAATTTAACCCGTATGTTAATATTATTTTGCTTCTACAATCGCCCTGTATAGCCCGATCTATTGAATTAATTAAAAGTGACCAGCAGTCCATTAATCTGATAATGAATCCAAAATTATTGACCTGAAGATCACTTTTGGACATTAACGATTCAATAATTTATTTCTCTTCTTTGAACCGTTGACTCACTTTCGTAGTCCCGAAGCACTCACACTTGAGTTCCTGAAGAACCTCAAAATCCACTACACTTAGTTGTATATTGCATTCTGTGTTCTTGCAGGAACCTCTCTTTTATGAACTAAACGTTCATAAACTAAATCGAACCTGTAGTTTCGAATTTAGTGCCTTTGAAAGCCGAAGTTTTTCATAAAACAATACACCCATGAAAACCCGACATTTTTCATGACACCATGTCTTAGAACTCGAATGTTCTAACTTTGATGCTTATGGATGATTCCTTCCCATAGCACCAATCACAATCTTGTTCCCTCCAAATTCAGTGGATTGTCGAACCGTCACAAGTTTGATTTTCCTGATTTGGACGTTTCTAATAGAAACCACTTTATGTGGGGTACAAGACGTGAATCTCCACTTGACTATCAAGAAGTTGAGCAACCATTGAAGCCAACAATGGCATGGAAGAGCTGAATAAGCCTCCGCCATGGTCTTTATTCGAAGACTTATGCCTGAAGCATTACAAATGGAAATACCTCCCGAACGAGGATTCCATGGCTTTTTGGCTCGCTTATACGGACTGTTTAATCATGAAAGATACTGCCCGCAGCATACCATGATTACGTCCATGAATGAGTACAATTATGAAGTTTATAAATCCGATTGAATTTTGACTAGAGAATACTTTTCTCGTCCTTCCTTATTTCTAACTTGCTCCTGAAGCAACAAGTGTAGAAAGCATAAGTTTACCAAATTCTCGGATCTGATTACTACCACAATCATATGGTAGAATCAGGGCATGCCAAGGTGTGGCATCATGTCCGAAGCATGATCCTTGGCACCTAAGACCTAAAACTTCAAGAATAAGGGATAGTATTCCCGAACCTTAACCCTGCAGAATCTACTTCATTCTCGATGAAATAGATCATTGGTTATGCACTTGTTCGTGCCCCTACCAATGTTGTTAAGGAGTACCATTCTCGTAGTCAATATGTGAGATTAATTTTGCTCCACCGAACACCGTTGGGAGATCATAATTTTGACATGGATGACCTTGTTGGTCGAATCCCATTAGTAAACCATTTACTTTGTGAACATTTTTCCATGTTCTTGGATTCAAGTTTGGTGTATGTTTTACTTATGGATAATCTTATTGATATTGTCCTCGAATATGAGTTAATTGAATCATGTTTCTTAGTACATGTGACCGATTCAATTAAACACGTGATTAGGTAGGAATGTGGGGAAGTTAGTTGTCTGGACGAATGCGTACTACGCACACTAACTTTACGCCTAAATAACATCTCTAACAACGACTTCAGGTCTATCCAACCTAATTAAGAGCATTGGCACGCTCCTCGTTGTATGAATGGTACTGCATCACCATTTAAGGGACCTTAAATTCTCCCTGACGTTGAGTTTTTAAGGATATTCGAGATGACAATGATCATAAATGAAACCACTAAAGAAAATAGAGTGAAATATCTTTGCACCACCTCCAAATATAAGCCTGAAGCTTCGATTTGGGGCCAATGGGTTGTCTCCCAATTGGGAACATGCCACATGTGGCCGGCCTAGTGCTGGGTGATTGAGCAGTTTCCTTACTTTGACATGACCTTTTTGGGACACTTAGGTTGAACAATGACGCTACGACGCATCTCCTTACCTGAAGTAAGGATCTTGTGCCTACAAGCACACTTTGTCAAGTCTGCTCATTAAGGAAATTGATTTTCTATATCATTCCTCGCAAAGATACGAAATCACCTTTTTTCCATAAGTGGATTCAAGGGAATATATGTGGACTAATCCAATCAAAATGCGGACCATATACAGACTTATGGTTTTGATTGATGAATCGACAAACTGGTCACATGTTTGTCCACACACATTACTGCTAAACCTCTTGGCCGATTATGGGTTCACCACCCTACTTATCCCTTAAGGTCCTGGAGACTGGATAATGCTGGAGAGTTTATATCGACGGTTTTCGATAAAGTATTGCATGTTGTTTTGGGTTTCTAATTGAACATTGAATTCCCATGTTCACCCCAAATAGCCTAGCCTAGTGATCATAAAGCGCAAATTTAAATGATCGCCCGAATTTTGGTGAACATACCAAGTTTTCAGTTTCTGCATAGGGCTATGCAATCCTTGTACGCAGTTATGTTGGTCCGCCTTGAGGCCCATTGCCACTCAACTTATATGACGTTACAGTTGGTTACTGGGTACGAACCTGACGATTTTCGTATTTACGCATTTGGGTGAGCATTCCATGTGCCCAGTTGCGCCGCCGCAACGTACCACCATGGGTCCTCAAAGAAGGATGTGTATCTTTTGTCGATCATGATTCTCCTTCACACTAGCTCTCTTCGAGCCCTTGCATGCGATCTCTTTACCGCTTATTTGCGGGTTGTCACTTTAATGAGACAATCTTCCCACCGTTAGGGGGAGATAAGAACGTCAACGTTCCTGTAGAACGGCGCGAAGTTGCGTAGACGTTGCCCACTATGTCTTATCTCGATCCCCATACCGCACAAGTGTGATAAACAAGTGCGATGAATTCTAGATTTCAGAATTTTGCTCCAGACGCATTCCTCTGATCTAGCTAAAGTGACGAGATCATATACCAGCTGCAAACATGCCTGCAAGGATAGACGTACTTAACGGACGTCGAGTCAACATCCCTGGAGGGTGTGCCGCACCTGTTGGACGGTTTGGACGCCCCTGTTGGACGGTCTGGTACAACGGCGGATAGCCAATCAATCTGTCTTGGCCTGGAGCACGACAGATCATTCGGTTCGTAAGATTCACTTCCCTAGAAGAGGAAGACACAGCACAACTATGAATCTAAACTCGATCGCTGTCTCAAATCATTTCCATCTCATGAGATTAATCCGGATTACTCCCGAGACATGAAGTTCTTGGTCCAGTATACTAGTTTGGATGAGAAAAATGGAATTGAAATGAGATTATCATTGATGATGTTTTCACTTATATGGTAGCTACCGACATAAATGAAAAGCGACAATATCGAACCGTGTTCCGTTGATTAAGTGACAACGTAGAACTGATTGGACAACTGAGATTACAATCTAGGTCAAATTCCTTACCAAAGTGTGTATTGGACCTGTCGTTCCTACACTGCCCAAGGTAACCCTATTGTGTTACAAGTGGGAAGCGTTATGAGATGAATGAAATAGTGCGACGTGATGCAAGCCTTACGGCGCAAGGTTTCTCTCAAACGTCCTGTGATTGATAGCAGCATTATGAAATGTGGTTAGTGTTTCTCCATGGGGATATAAATACGGAGATTTACATGTAAGCTCCCGAAGAATTACATGGACTGGTTCAAAAAGTTCCAAAACCACGGAACACCCTCTTAACTTGTTTTGAGGCGTTCACTTAAATTCGACGGATGTGGTATACCCGTTTAAGTGATTGTTTGATCAGTCAGGGATATGAATTATGCCCCTTGCGTGTTAAACTATGAAGTCTTATTCCAAATTGCTAGAGTTACAGTTTATGTCGTTAACACGAATCTCACTAAGACTCTAGAAGAGCTTGAGAAAACTGCCTCGCACCTGAAGATGGAATTTGAGATGAAGGATCTTGGGAAAACTCGTTTATGCATTGACTGAAGTTCAAAGCATTGTTCTGACGGTATTTTGGTCTACCAGTCGAACTACACCCCGAAGGTGTTACTTTTGAGTATACCTTTGATCGTCCATACGTTATATGCAAATGAGACCCTTGAAGAGGTTATGGAATCTGAAATTCCATATCTAAGTTCAACTTTGCGCTTCATTGTACTTAGCTCATTGTATTTAGACAAGACATCTCCTTCGCTGTTGATCTTGGTAAAGATGCAGCACCGCGCCTACACGCAACCACTGAATTGGTATTAAAAGACGTACCCTGAAGGTATTAGGAGGGCAAATCCCAAGGCATCTTAGCGGATCCAACCCCCCTGATCCTCGAAATGATGCTTGCCTTGTTGTTATGCTGATGCTGGTTACTTATCAAACCCGCACAAGGCAAAATCCCTAAATGGTTATGTCTTTACCCTTAGGGACATCGCAATATCTTGGAGGTCCATGATATGACCTTAGTTGCGAAATCTTCGAATCGTTCCAAGACTCACCTCACTTCACTACGCCACAAGTGAGACATGGTTAGGAGTTCTTGTTGAGCATGTTCGTAGTACTTGCTGTGTTTTCATCCCTCGTTGAGTCCCGACAACGATTCATGAAGACTATGCCGCATGTATCAACCCGACCAAGCCATGATACATCAACAAAGTCAACGCCAAGACATATTGCAACTACATCTACATCAGCAAAGCATCAGGAGATTGAAGTCATGCAAGCCGATCCCAGACAACCTTACCGACCTCTACACGATGTCACTGCCGAAGTCAACCTTCCAGAAGTTTGTCCGAGGAACTGGTATGCCTAACTATTATATGCAATGCTTGTAGTTCTCATTTGGAAGTTATGTCAAACTCAGGGGGAGTATCCAGAAGTATACTCACTTGATCTTAATGTACTCTTTTTCCCTACGATTAGGAGCATTTTTCCCACTGGGTTTTTGCTACCTAACTAGGTTTTAACGAGGCACCCATCCTGGGCTGATCATACCCTTGAGAGCTATTCTACTTGCGTCCAAAAGACGTATAGTTTTGACTTAATGCAACTTCTCACTTTTCTCCTTTGACTATGGGTTTTTCCCCACCTTGGGTTTTACCATAGCGAGGTTTTGTGAGTTTTACTTTTTATGCATTCTTCCGTTGATTTGAGACTCGCATTCGCCCATTGTGCCGACGACTTCATCAACTGTACCTGCTTCATCATTGAAGACCTGATGCGCCATTTACTTGAGTATTTACACACTCAAGGGGGAGTGTTGCAGTCCTATTTAGAATAGGAATGTGATTGTATAAATCCTAGTAGATTAGGAATGTATCTTATATTCCTATTAGGAGTAGATTACTTATTAAGTATTGTAATCCTTATGGGAAAGGGTTTGCCCTTTCTACTACTATAAATAGAGGCACAATGGGGTGAATAAAACACACCTCACAATTACACATCTCTCTCTTCTCCTCTCTATGTGCCGCACCTCTCTCTCTAGGCCTCCATAATTGTCCAGTAAATTATACCTACAACAAGGGGAATATTTTTTAAATAAGATTTTCTAACGTGGCATATAAGACTAATGGGTGCAGAAATTTGACACTATTCGCCTCCAAAAACAATGGCAACACCTCTTTTAGAGGCAAATATATTTTCCGCCCTTGCTTTCTATTAGGGGCGGTTTTTTAAGATATTTGCCCCTAATAATATTTTTAGATGCAAATTTTATTGCCCTACTACTTACGTTTCTTGTATTATATTTGACTCCATAAACCAGAGATACAAGATTTGGTTTTCATGAGTGATCAATTTTTATTTTCAGAAAATTCGAGATCAATTTATTTTATGTCAATCTATGGTGAAGTTTATGCCCATAACACACAAGATAAAATGTTTGTCCAAGATGAACTTCTGTTCGAGAGAACTTGAGGTCAAGTTCTTTCTAAGAAGATGTGAATGATGGAAGACAAAATTGGTGTTATTTTAGATGTGAAAAAGTTATAAGAAGTAAGCATCATTTAATTATGAAAAGTGATTAGAGAGTTAGTAATTTACAAATTAAAAGATTATTTTTTGCTGTATTGGAAGAATCAATTTTCTCTTGTTATTACTAGACTAGGGTATGGGAAGGGAATAACTGAAAAAAAGAAGAAGAAAAGGAAATCAATTAGTTATTCATCAACGTTAGAATACGAGTAACACACCGCTCATGCCAACTTTATTTATGGAGTTGTGTTCATGATTATACCACCAAAATACGAGGAAACTTGACTCCATAACCTAGAGTTACAAAATTTGGTTTTCATCAGTGATTAATTTTTATTTTCAAAAAATTTGAGATCATATTATTTTCTTGCTATCTTATCATATTATTCAATTGAAAATCGAGAATTTCTTTCAAATATCTGGAGTTTAAGAATTCTTTAAAGTTAGCTGTTAGCGATCCGTTTAAGTGTCATTGAGATGACAGCTGCCACCATTTTAAGTATTATGTACGATTTTAAACAATTATGGGAAAAAATGTGCAGCCTTCAGCAATAAAGTGTTTCCAGCACAATCATATTCTCAACGTGGACTCTATGCCACTGTTTCACGAGAAAAATTCTAAAAGACAATCCTCCTCCTATTAATTAATTTTATCTCTTTCATTCACAACCGTCATCTTCCTCTTGTGTCAACAATACAATAAATTCAAACCTATTCTTTCCTATTTCAGACCAACTTCCAACAACATCCAACTTCTAGGTCCATTAATTTACATCCCACCATTAATTCTAATATTTTATTATATCTATATGATATAAAATCAACAATCTTCACTTTTAAATTTTAAAAAAAAAAAACTTTGATCTTTCTCTTTCATGATGCAACTTGGAAGCAACACTCCAAGTCTACAAAGATATTCTTCTTCCCATTTTATGAAATTTCATATATATTGTCATATACAATTCAAATTAATTCAACAACAATAGGATTTGTAAATCTATCTTGTTCTTTGTATTTGTTGTTTATCCTCCATCTTATCTCTTATTTAAGTGTTAGTGTTTAGAAATTTTTATCGATTCTCCCTTTTAAACTTAATAGTACATATTACAAGGTTATCATGCAACGGTTTCAAAATATAAAAACTCATCTGACATAACTATGGATATTATGAATAGATAATATTGTGCATGTTTAAAAGTATTTTTAAGATAACTGAAATCGCTTTTCGTAAGTGTTTTTGGATTTCAAAAAAAACTTAAAGTGCATTTTGAAAGAAACACCAATTATGTACTTCTTGCAGGAAGCATTTCAAGTTCTTTTCCATGATTCATTTGCATAATAACCAAAGGTTGGTTCTAGAAACATTTTAATCTAAAGCATTTTCAATTATTTTTAATGCACTTCCAAACACACCCTCATCAATGGATATGTTATTATGATATTTTGGTTAGTAATTATGTAATTATTATCAGCCATTTTTTTACATTTATGAAAGGCTCATTCCCACTTGAAATCCTGGCTCAACTACTAGTCAAAACATCTTATATTTTCAATCAAAATGTTCAAATTAAATTAGAGCACTACTTGTCTGCTGCAAATTCAGCAACAACACTTGCTTTTATCCAACCACAAATGGACATGTGTCCAATCTGTGTTATGTACAATTTTAATTATTTAGACACGTGTCCATCTGTGATTAGATAGAAGCAGGAATTGCTGCTGAATTTGCAGCAGCCAAGTAGGGTTCATAAACATCACCATAGATGACTTGTAGAGCTTTATTTATTCTTTCAATCATTTAAAACGACAAACCAACTTTTTAAATAAGAAAAACAAAAGGATTAGTCGAGCTTGCTTATATATATATACGAGCACTATAGCTTGCTAAGAACATTCAACCCTAACTTATAACAATGGCAATTATCACCTTCTCCTCGCTTTCTCCCTCTTTGGTCTCAACTAGTACTAGGTATCAAAGATTAATCCATCTTCCAAAAGTTCAGCTTCAAATAAAAGTAGGAAAACAACCCTCCTTCGTTTATGTCTCAATAAACTTATCACCATCATCGGATGTTATCAGTAATCCTCTGGCAGCTCAACCGCACCTCGCTCAATACCATCCTACCGTTTGGGATTCCAAACTCATCGACACCTTCACTACTCCATACACCGTACGTATAATTTCATCTTCTGCAAGTTGTCATGACTCATGTATACATGAACATATCTTGATCATTTTTTGGCTGTTTTTTTTTTCTTTTCATTCTTGCAGTATGAATTACATGGGGCGCGATTGGAGCGTCTAAAGCAAAACGTTGCTATAACGTTACTGGCAGCATCAACTAGTAGTACTAAAGACACTACTAGCACTTTCTCAATGTTAAAGCTTATCGACTCAATGCAGCGATTGGGAGTGGCCTATCATTTCGAAAAAGAGATCGAAGCAGTTCTAACTAGCATTGGTTCTTCCAGTACTGCCAGTACATCAAGTGATCTTCACGCCGTTGCCTTGCAGTTTCGAATACTACGAGAACATGGTATCCCTATTAGCCCAGGTAAAGTAAATGAATTATTTTGTTGATCACAATTAGTATTAAATGTTTTTGAAGCAACGCTTAATTAATTGTGAGTTATGGTGACAAAATGATTGAGCAGATGTGTTTAACAAGTTTAGAACCAGAGACGGAAGATTCAAGGATAGCTTAAGCAAGGACATTGAGGGACTTTTGAGCTTGTATGAAGCCTCACACCTTGGTATGCTTGGGGAAGATCATGTTTTGGAGGAAGCCAAAAGTTTTAGTGCCAAAAAGTTGAGACAGTTAGTGGGAACACTGGAGGGTGATGATGGTTTATTGAAGCAACTAGTTCAGCAATCATTGGAAACCCCCTTACATTGGAGGATGCGGAGGATAGAAGCTCGAAGCTTCATCGATATCTACTAGAAGGAGGATTCTATGAACATGGATTTGCTTGAATTAGCCAAATTGGATTATAATCTTGTCCAATCAGTATATCAGAGAGAAATAAAGGAGCTATCAAGGCAAGAAATATAAATTTTCTTTTTCTATTTTATTTGCAATTTGATTTGATTTTCTACTGACACATACAGTGGAGGATAGGATTTGCCCTACTCAAATAATAAAGGCTTGGGGCTTGCATGCTTGTATATAATGCGATCTTATCCATATACGTTGGTAAAATAATGATCACATATATAACGTTTATATATAATGCGACCTCATCCACACACGTTAATAAAATACGGACCACATATATATTACCCTTAACATAACTTGGCCCCCGTCATTTTATTTCAATGTTTAGCTTAGTTACAAGCTTATGTTACAATGCTCAGTATTCGCACTGACGCAGGTCTTTAGTTAAATTTCACTAAGATTATATCCAACAAGTGCAGGTGGTGGAGAGATTTGGATTTTGAACATAAAGCAAAGTTTTCGAGAGACAGATTGATGGAGAACTATTTGTGGGCAGTGGGAGTCAATTATGAGCCCCAATTCTCGAATTGGAGGATTGGCCTCACCAAATTCGTTTGCATATTAACAGTAATTGATGACATGTACGATGTTTATGGATTTTTGGATGAACTTGAGCTCTATACACGTGCAGTATATATGTAGGTAGTTAATTCAAGTACTAAGATGTAATTTACCTTGGTAACAAAAGTACTTAATAGATTCAATTATATATAAAAAGTGTGATTTTGTTTTTTTTGTTGCTTTCTGATTTCCTTTTTGCTTGTTTAATACAGGTGGAATATGGAGGCCATGGAGAAGCTTCCGGAGTACATGAAGCCAATTTACACAGCCATGCTCAACTTTGGGAATGAAGTAATTGATATCGTATTTAGAAACAATGGTTTAAGCGTTCTTCCTTACGTTAAGAAAGAGGTAATTAGTAAAAGAGATGATAGCTAAGTTGCTTAAAAACATTCTTTTTGTACTCGATCAAGGTCGTCACTAACAATGTTAGACTTGTAGATCTTTGTTGTTAACTAGACAAAAATACATGACTGGAGCGTGTAGGATAACGTGGGGTTAATTGGCCATAATAAATTAGTATATATATATTTATTTTTTTTGTCAAAAGCCATAATAAATTAGTATGCAAATCACAAAAATGGTATGTTATTCTATTTCTCCCATTTTTTTAATTTATGATTTATTTACTATTGTGTGTGCGCGCTTGCAATGGATAAATCTTTGTAAATCATATCTGGTAGAGGCACGATGGTTTTACTATGGATACACACCAACCCTAGAAGAGTACTTAAAGAATGCATGGACTTCCGTGGGTGGTCCTGGAGCTGCTCTCCATGATTATTTATTGTTGCAAGGATGCAACATCAAAACAAAAAGCTCACTTGATGACTCCATTAAGCATGGCTCTCAAATAATATATTGGTCATCTCTAATCACTAGACTTAGCGATGATTTGGGCACTTCCAAGGTAAAATATATATACGTGTTATATACATCAGCTATACAAAGGTAGTTTGATAATCATTATATTTTGAATTTTTTTAATAAAAAATAAAATGGTTATCAAACTCACAGTAGATTCTAATTATTTATTTCTGGAATTAACTAAGGCTGAGAGTGAGAGAGGTGATGTAGCAAAATCTGTCGAGTGCTGCATGGAAGAAAGAGGCATATCTGAAGAAGAAGCTCAGGACTGCATAAACGAATTGATCTGCTATTCGTGGAAGAAGATTAATGAGGAGAGTTCAAAAACTGCCCTACCAAAAGCAATTGTAAAAATGTCACTGAATATGGCTCGGACTGCTCACTCTATTTTCCAACATGGAGACGGTATTGGAACTTCAATTGGGGTTACCAAAAATCGTTTAATATCTTTGATTGCTAATCCTATCCCAATCATCACTCACAATTAAGTGGCAAAGATTAAAGGGTGCATTTTTGCTCACCACCATCAAGTGGTGGTAATGCTCACCACCCTTAAAGTGGTGGTAATGCTCACCACCCTACTTATTAGCATTAGATGAGTTTACATTTTGAGATTTGTATCTATCCACTACACATATTGCAAAATTTAAACCCATCCAACACCAATAAATAGAGTGATGAACATCACCATTACTTGAGTGTAGTATTCCTTGTGTTATCTTTAAGTGTTTGGATTGAAAACCTCTTAAATTTTATCCAAAATGTCCTCTTTGATGTTCGCATCAGTTCTTGTAATAAAACGGATATAGTTTCACCTTTAAAAGACTTGAAGTGAAGATGTGTATATGTCACTACACTAAATTAGTGAGAACTTAAAACCAAAAGATTAGCTCAATATCAATATAGAAGAATGTGAACTTACCAAATAATTATTTACTTTGAAATCATTTAATCTTGGGAATATTTTGCTTATCACCCTCAAATGATGGTGATGCTTGATAAATAGTCTGGATGAGGTGAATGGAACTTTCTTGATGTTAAAGCTTATTGACTCAATGTAGAGATTGGGAGCGGCCTATCATTTCGAAAAAGAAATTGAAGCAATTCTAACTAATATTCTTTCATCTGGTACTGCCAGTATCACAACTTTCATTTACATCTTTGTGCTAAAGTTGCTCTTAATAACTGATATAACAATATGCCAAGTGTCATTACAAGGATGAATCAGTTAGTTGAGGATTGTAGTTAGTTAGAAGGGTATATTAGTAATTGTCATAAGTAATGAGCTGCTATACATAGCATTGTAAAGAATTATTTTGTATGGTTGTTGAAATAGCTTTTACACTCAGAAATACATTGAGCTTCATCTTTCATTCTTTCTCTAGATTCATACTTGTAGCTTTTCAAAATTTTCTTAGTTTCATTTCACAATAGTTATGATGGTATCATCGCCGGATCTAGCTCACTGCCATCTCCGATCTTGAAGGTTTTCTGCTGTTCTTTAATTCTTTGAGGGTTTTAGGACTGTTCACTGGTTGCAACTCAACAATTTGGGATTTCTTGGTTTCTGGTGATTCGAGGAATAATGCTGCTGTTGTTTGGTGTGGATTGCAGAGTTTGTAGTATTCTTTTCAGGTGATATCATTCCTATTTCGTGGTACTTTTTCTTGAAGTTCTGTGAAGATTGTTATAAGTCTGTGAAGCTGGTTGGTTTTCTACAATATTTATGGTGTATTTGTATGCTCTGGTGTTGATGATTTGGTAAAGAATCATGTGAAAGTATCAATCTTTCTCTGATAAAAAGTATCAATCTTTCTTGGCAGTGGTTGCTGTTAAGCAAGAAAGTATCAATCTTTCTTGAGTTGTTGTTGGAGCATCAGTCTCCTTAATAATTCATAGTCTTTTCTGGAGTGTCATTCTCCTTGGTATATTGTTGCTTCTTGCTGAAACTTGTTGATCAAAATTAGTCAATATGTCTTTTACTACAATCAAAGTTGAGAATTTACTGGGAATGCTCACTATAAAACTGAGGGATGATAACTTTACAAAATAGGCATTTCAATTTCAATCAGTTTTAAAAGGGTATAAATTGTTTGGACACTTAGATGGAACAACTGTTTGTCCACCAAAATGTGTCATGTCTACAAAAACTGGGGTTACAAGAGAGGTTACAAGTGCATTTACTGAATGGGAAGCTACTGATATGGCACTTTTGAGTCTTTTGTTAGCTACTTTAACAGATGAAACAATGGAGTATGTTCTTGGTTGCAGAACTGCTAGTGAGGCATTGTCTAATCTTCTAGATAGATATGCTTATGTCTCTAAGTCAAGAGTTAACCATTTGAAAACTGAGTTACACACTATTCAGAAAGGCACAGATTCGATTGACAAATATTTGTTGAAACTGAAAAATAGCAAAGAATAGATATCTGTTGCAGGAGATTCAATTTCTGATAATGACATTATCATTGCTGGCTTAGCTAGGTTGCCTAAGGAATATGCAGTTATCAGAATTGTAATCATAGCTAGAGAATCATCCATTACATTGAAAGAATTCAGGACACAATTACTTAGTGTTGAGAGAGAAATTGAAGGAGATGTTAATCTGTTATCTCATAGTTATATCAGCTTTATATGTTCAATGTTGTGGATCATCAAGTGGATCAAATATAGCCTATTCTTCTAATCTCAAGATCAGTCATATTCCTGCAGCCAATGACTAAAATATCGATAATATCGGCGAAATATCACCGATATTATCGTTTTTCAGAGAAACCGATATTTTCTCACGTATCCCCCTAATTGTCGTCAAAATATCGCGATATTATCGATAATATCGCGATATATTCGATATTATCGAAACAATCGTGGTGGCTCCGTCGTTGGAAAGGCAGCCGAGGCTGCGTCGTTTGGATCGCCTCACTGACTTGCTTTGTCGCTCATCCTCCAGATCTTTGACATCGCCGGAACTTACCGGATTCCTTCACCAAATTAAATCAAAACCCTCCAGAATTGATGGAAATATTCAGAGGTGAAGAATAGAAATAGAAATAAATCTGAAACGAAAGCACATGCATGTGTTAGATCTCGCTCTATTTCAGTCCAACACATAAATCTGAAACGAAAGAACAAAAAAAATTAACACACATGGAGGAGGGATTTACCTTCATGCATCTCAGTTTTCATGATTATAGAGACACGAAGGTGTGTATGTTGCTCGGCTTCAGGTTGCAGACAATAATGAAGAGCTATGAGAGAGAGAGTGGAGCTGCTGTGAGAGAGAAGGCTGTAAGAATGGGCGTTGGGCTTGAGGTTGGAGAAATGAAAGCATCTCTCATATTCTATAAAGAGAGAGAGAGAGAGAGAGAGAGAGAGAGAGAGAGAGAGAGAGAGAGAGGTTGGTTTGAACTTTGAAGGAGTAATAATCATGGGGACTTGTTATACACGGGTTGGTTTGAAAATGAGAGTGGTTGGTCTGAAAAGCATCTCCTTTTTCTTTCTACACGGGTTGGTTTGAAAATGAGAGTGGCTCAGGGCTCAAGGCAATTGAAAGGGGATCCAATGTTTCAACACTTGCTAGAACAAAAACATTAATGTTCTTGTTCTTTTGTTGAACAAAATTAAAAATTTTGGTCCTCTTAAATCTTTTGTTGAACAAAATTAAAAAAAAATTGGGTCGTGTTTAGTTTGCGGATCCATTTTCTGTAAAAAAAATGGTGATAATTAATCTCAGATCCATATGGGTGGCATATTGTTAACAATTACATGCAAAACTATTTTGGGGATTTATCATTTGATGACTACTCTTCACAATACACTTACTCTACACATAGAGATGATGAAGATAGTGAAAAATTTGAACCTCATAGGAACTCTATGTGGTACTAAGTCACTCATGTATCTTACCATGCAATGTATAAAGTGTAAAATATTGTACTAATTCATTATATATAAATGATTATGGTGTGTTTGAACTTCTTTCATTAATTACTACATATTTTCTACACTCACAATGTTTGCCAGCTCGCTATATAATCAACTTAAATCAGTTAAATCCATCATGCAATGCATTTCCTTCCAATTTTTTGTGATAAACTAATAGAAAATTGACTAAATAAACATCCTGCAAAGTTTCAATAAAAATTTCCAAGTTTTTCTTACAATTTCTGTGGTTTCCATATTATTTTTATCGATATCGATAATATCCCGATATTTTCGTGTTTTTGGACTACCGATATTTCCGATATCATCGATATTTAATACCTTGTCTGCAGCTACTGGTGGTATTTTAGTACCTGTACCATATGGATCATCTTCTCAACAACCACCTGGTGATTCATTTGGTTCTTATCAAGGTTTTCTTTCAGGCTTGTATTCAGCCCCTCCACCACCTTCATTTTTCTCTCCTTCAAATTAAAATAGAACACTACTTGTCTGCTGCAAATTTAGCAGCAACTCTTGCTTTTACTCAATCACAAATGGGCACGTATCCAAAAGTGTTACAGTTACGTGACCATCTATAATTTGATAAAAGCAGGAATTGGTGCTAAATTTACAGTAGCCCAGTAGTGTTCATTAAAATAACCTTAGATGACTTGTAGAGCTCTACCCTAAGTTATAACAATGGCACTTATAACCTTCTCCTCGCTTTCTCCCTCTTTGGTCTCAACTAGTACTATGTATCAAAGATTAATCCATCTTCCAAAAGTTCTACTTCAAATAACAGTAGGAAAACAACCCTCCTTCGTTTATGTCTCAATAAACTTAGCACCATCATCGGATGTTATCAGTAATCTCCGGCAGCTCAACGGCGCCTCGCTCAATACCATCCTACCGTTTGGGATTCCAAACTCATCGACACCTTCAGTACTCCATACACCGTACGTATAGTTTCATCTTCTGCAAGTTGTCATGACTCATGTATACATGAACACATCTTAATCATTTTTTGGCTGTTTTTTTTTTTTTTTTTTTTTTCATTCTTGCAGTATGAATTACATGGGGCGCGATTGGAGCGTCTAAAGCAAAAAGTTGCTATAACGTTACTGGCGGCATCAACTAGTAGTACTAAAGACACTACTGGCACTTTCTCAATGTTAAAGCTTATCAACTCAATGCAGCGATTGGGAGTGGCCTATCATTTCGAAAAAGAGATCGAAGCAGTTCTAACTAGCCTTGGTTCTTCCAGTACTGCCAGTACATCAAGTGATCTTCACGCCGTTGCCTTGCAGTTTCGAATACTACGAGAACATTGTATCCTTATTAGCCCAGGTAAATAAATGTTTTTGAAGCAACGCTTAATTAATTGTGAGTTACGTACGGTGACAAAATGATCGAGCAGATGTGTTTAACAAGTTTAAAACCAGAGACGGAAGATTCGAGGATAGCTTAAGCAAGGATATGAAGGGACTTTTGAGCTTGTATGAAGCCTCACACCTTGGTATGCTTGGGGAAGATCATGTTTTGGAGGAAGCCAAAAGTTTTAGTGCTAAAAAGTTGAGACAATTAGTGGAACAGTACTGGAGGGTGAAGATGGTTTATTGAAGCAACTGTTGAAATGGTACCAGGCCATAATCTGTTTGTTTGCTAAACTGCTAGTAATCTGAGATTTTTGAGAGAGAAACGATAGAGAGACTAAAAAAAGGCTTCTTGTATTTTTCATTGATAAATCTCATTCAACAAAAACCCTAACAATATAGAGGTCTGGATCGATCTGAGAATCAATGGATCAATCTCAGCCTTCTAGTTCATCAGTCATTGAGATCCTTCCACTTGGAATGAATCCGATAACACAGTACAAGTAAAAAGGATAAGCTCAAATACAGCAAGAATACAGCTGTTCATGTTTCTTAAAACAGAAACTTGTACTAGCCGTAGTAAACTTTAAACCTAACGGCTACTACTAAATTAAGACAGTCTTCAACTTCGACTTCCTTCATGTCCATCTGCAGGTTTCAAGCATCTGCAGGCTATCAAAACAAGCTAGTGAGAAGCTTAATTCTCAACAGCCTCTCCTAAGCTGCTCACTGGCTTCACACCAAGCTTGAGTCTCAAGAAATTGAATCTCTCTTTAGGCAATGCCTTTGTAAAAATGTCTGCAAGTTGTTCTTCACTTCTACAAAACTTCATGTTAATCACTCCTTCTTGCAGTGCTTCTCTTATAAAGTGGAACTTCCTGTTAATGTGTCGAGTTTTATGATGGAAGACAGGATTTTTCACCATAGAGATTGCAGACATGTTGTCACAGAACAAGGGTGTTGCATCTGTTTGCATTTCCCCAAAATCATCTAGCACAAATCTTAACCAAATGGCCTGTCCTGTGGCTTCAGCAGCTGAGACATATTCGGCTTCCGCAGTTGATAAGGCCACGGTGTTTTGTTTCACAGAAGCCCAAGAAAAAACTCCACTACCAAAACTAAAAGCATATCCTGATGTACTTCTACAATCATCTTCACTTCCTGCCCAGTCTGCATCACAGAAGCCTACAAGAACTGCATCACTGTCCTTTATATATTCGATTCCATAACTCAATGTGCCTTGCACATATCTCAAAACTCTTCTTGCAACTCCAAGATGCTTCTTTGTTGGACCATTCATAAATCTAGACAAGAGACTGGCAGCATACATCAAATCTGGTCTAGTTGCTGTCAAGTATAGGAGACTGCCAATAATTTTCCTATACATACTCTCATCTGCCAATTCACTTCCATCTATCTTCTTGAGTTTTTCTCCAGTAGGTAGAGGAATAGAGACCGGTTTACAGTCTTCTAGACCAAACTTCACAAGTAGTGACTTTGCATATTTGCTCTGGTGTATAAACACTCCATTTTCAGTTTGCAAAATTCCCATTCCTAGAAAGTGATGAAGTAGACCCAAATCAGACATTTCATACTTGTCCATCATCTCTCTTTTGAACTCAATGAGTAGTGCTTGACTACTTCCAGTGTACACAATGTCATCAACATATATTGAGGCAATAAGTATACCTCCTTCTTGATCGGATTTAGTGTACAAAGTAGCTTCACTTGTGCTTCTGATGAAGTTGCAGCTAGTGAGATATGCATCAATCTCACTATACCATGCTCTAGGTGCCTGCTTTAGGCCATACAAAGCCTTGCTCAATTTGTAGACCTTCTGACCAGCATTTTTTACTACAAAACCTTCTGGTTGTTCAATGTATACCTCTTCTTCCAGTTTCCCATTTAAAAAAGCAGATTTTACATCCAATTGGAATAATTTCCAACCCTTTTGTGCAGCTAGAGCAATGAGAGTTCGAATTGTATCCAACCTTGCCACAGGTGCAAAGGTTTCATTGTAGTCAATTCCAGGCTTTTGTGCATACCCTTTTGCTACAAGCCTAGCTTTATGCTTCTGGACAGTTCCATCTAGATTAAGCTTAGTTTTGAATACCCATCTCACTCCAATAACTGGCTTGTCAGTGGGTCTATCGACTAACTGCCAAGTATCATTTTTCTCAATCATCTCAATTTCTGCATTCATGGCTTCTTGCCAAGCTTGATCTTGTGCTGCTTCATGATAGTCTTCTGGTTCAACAAAACTCATGTGGCATCTGGCATATATCTCTTCTAAATTTCTCAATTTTATAGGTGTTGAACTAGGAGTTGAGCTTTGACTCTGTGATTCACTTCTGCTAGTTGATGCACTGATAGGACTTGAATTACTTGGTAAAGGAATCTGTTCAGTTTCAGATTGACTGTCATTTAAACTTCCTTGCATATCAGAGAGCTGTTCCTGATTCTCAAAGTTGATAGACATCAGAGGAGTCTCAATTTCCTTGCATTTCCAATTCCAGCATTGATTCTCATTGAATACAACACTTCTGGAAAGTATGACCCTTTTAGACTGCAAGTCATAAATTCTGTAACCTTTCTCACAGCTCCCATACCCCATGAAAATGCCTTTACTTGCCTTTTCATCAAAAATTTTCCTTAACTGTGAAGGTATGTGTGTATAACAAATACATCCGAACACTTTCAAGTGTTTTATGCCTGGTTTTCTTCCTGTGAAAGCCTCGAATGGAGTCTTGCCTTTCACAGAGCTTGTAGGACATCTATTCTGCAAGTAGACTGCAGTTCCAACTGCTTCAGCCCAGAAACCAACAGGGATGTTCTTTTCTGCCATCATTGACCTTGCCATTTCTCCAATAGTTCTATTCCTTCTTTCAGCAACTCCATTTTGCTGAGGGGAGTAGGCAACTGTTAACTGCCTCTCCATTCCAACATTAGAACAGAAATCTTGAAATTCATGGGAGGTATATTCACCTCCTCTATCACTTCTCAGTTTCTTGAGGCTGAAACCACTTTGCAATTCCACAAATGCTTTAAATTTTTTAAATACATTGAAGACTTCAGATTTGTTTCTTAGAAAGTACACCCAGCACATCCTTGAAAAGTCATCAATGAATGTGATGAAGTACCTATTGCCACCAATGGATTCATTTTGCATTGGTCCACAGACATCCGTGTGCACCAATTCTAGTGGACAACTTGCTCTCCATGCTTTCTCTTTATCGAAAGGTTCTCTGTGCATTTTTCCTGAGATGCAGCTTTCACAGATCTCCTTTATCTCAGATAGTTTAGGCAAACCAAGCACCATTCCCTCTCTTTGCATCAATCTCAAATTGTTAAAACTCAGGTGACCAAGTCTCTTATGCCAGATCCATGATTCTTCTTCAATTGAGGCTCTTCTAGCAGCTGGATTTATAGAATCTAAGGACAATGGGAAGCATCTATTCCCTGCCATAACTACTTTAGCTACAACATTCTCCAACTTCCTATCATCGAAGATTACAGCCATATTGTCACCAAACAGAACATAATACCCATGCTCCATCATTTGGCCAACACTTAGAAGGTTTTCATCTAATCCAGGTACCAACAGAACTTCATTTATGTACCTTTTTCCATGTTTTGTATCCACTGCTAGTGTTCCTTTACCAACTGCTTGGACCAAATCCCCAGTTCCCATTTTAACTTTGCAAGTAATGGATCTATCAAGATTCAGCAGCAAGGATTCTTGAGAGGTCATGTGATTGCTGCAAGCACTGTCAACAAACCACACAGATTTATCTTGAGCTATTGATGTTGAATGACATGCATAGAACATTGTACCAGTGGTCACATCTTCTTCCTTTGCATAGTTAGCCACTTGTTTGTCACTATCACACTCCTTTGCAAAATGTCCAAATCTGCCACATTTTCCACATTTTGGTTTTCCCTTGTATCTATAGATCCCAAAATGATATTTTCCACAAGTTTGACACTGTGGTTTCACAGCATTTTGATTGTTGTTTCTGTTGTTCCAACTTCCACCATTTTGCTTGTTCCAACTGAAGTTAGTATTACTATTCCAGTTGCTGCCCTGTGACCAATTTTTCCCTTTCTTGTTCTGTTGCCATTTCTGATTTTGTTTACCTTGTGCACTTTTATAACTTCCACTAGAGCTGCCAAGACTGTTACCTCCAATTTTTAGGCTACTGAATGCCCTCTCAGTACCAGTGGCCTTGTCCCTCTCATCATGTAAGTCCTCCCTTTTGTCATAGACTTTAACCGAGGCTAACACTTCTTCAATCCTTATAACATCCAGATCTCTAGTCTCTTCAATTATAGACACTATAGACTTGTATCTTCTACTTAGACTCATTAATAATTTCTGCACAATTCTCTTTTCAGGAACATCCTCTCCTAGTGATTTCAGATTATTCACTATTTCGAAAAATCTAGCCAAGTAGTCATCTAAGGTTTCACTGTCATTCATTCTCAAATACTCAAACTCAGCTCTAATGGCTTGAAGTTTAACAGCTCTTACCTTTTTATCACCTCTGAACTCTCTTCTCAGAATTTCCCAAGCCCCTTTTGCAGTCTTCTCATTTCTGATTCGAGGGAACAACTCATCAGAAATTGCTCCTTGGATAAAGCTCAGTGCTTTAGCATTTTTAATCTTGTCCTCTTTTGATGCTTCGGGTGCTTGCACTGGTATTTGAACAGCGTCTCCTTCATCATCTTCAGAGACTTCATCACTGCGAATAGCTTGTGTATTCAAACCAAGCTCTACCATATCCCATAGATCGTGTGCTATGAGAATGGTTTCCATTTTAACGGCCCAGAAATCATAGTTGGTGCCATTAAACTGTGGAGTTCTCAAATCTCCACCAGACGAGTTTGATCCAGTCATTTCTTGAGTTAGAATGCCAAGAGTCGCAGTAAAAGAACCACCTTTAAGGTTTTCTGGGTTTCTCTTCGGAGATGGAACCCTTTCACAATATCACGCCCCTTCTTAGGAATCAGACCTAGAGCTCTGATACCATGTTGAAATGGTACCAGGCCATAATCTGTTTGTTTGCTAAACTGCTAGTAATCTGAGATTTTTGAGAGAGAAACGATAGAGAGACTAAAAAAAGGCTTCTTGTATTTTTCATTGATAAATCTCATTCAACAAAAACCCTAACAATATAGAGGTCTGGATCGATCTGAGAATCAATGGATCAATCTCAGCCTTCTAGTTCATCAGTCATTGAGATCCTTCCACTTGGAATGAATCCGATAACACAGTACAAGTAAAAAGGATAAGCTCAAATACAGCAAGAATACAGCTGTTCATGTTTCTTAAAACAGAAACTTGTACTAGCCGTAGTAAACTTTAAACCTAACGGCTACTACTAAATTAAGACAGTCTTCAACTTCGACTTCCTTCATGTCCATCTGCAGGTTTCAAGCATCTGCAGGCTATCAAAACAAGCTAGTGAGAAGCTTAATTCTCAACAGCAACTAGTTCAGCAATCAATGGAAACCCCCTTACATTGGAGGATGCGGAGGATAGAAGCTCGAAGCTTCATCGATATCTACCAGAAGGACGATTCTATGAACATGGATTTACTTGAATTAGCCAAATTGGATTATAATATTGTCCAATCAGTATATCAGAGAGAGATAAAGGAGCTATCAAGGCAAGAAATATAAAATTTCTTTTCTATTTTATTTGCAATTTGATTTGATTTTCTAACATACAGTGGAGGATAGGATTTGCCCTACTCACATAATAAAGGCTTGGGAGTTGGGGCTTGCATGCTTATATATAATGAGATCTTATCCACATATGTTGGTAAAATAACGACGCATATATAACATTTATATAATGCGACCTTATCCATACACGTTGGTAAAATATGGACCACATATATATTACCCTTAACATAGCTTACATAGCTTGGGCCCCGTCATTTTATTTCAATGTTTAGCATACATTTTATTTCAATGTTTAGCATAGTTACAAGCTTATGTTACAATGCTCAGTATTCGCACTGATGCAGGTCTTTAGTTAAATTCCACTAAAGCTTATATCCAACAAATGCAGGTGGTGGAGAGATTTGGATTTTGAACATAAAGCAAATTTTTCGAGAGACAGATTGATGGAGAACTATTTGTGGGCAATGGGAGTCAATTATGAGCCCCAATTCTCGAATTGAAGGATTGGCCTCACCAAATTCGTTTGCATATTAACAGTAATTGATGACATGTACGATGTTTATGGATTTTTGGATGAACTTGAGCTCTATACACGTGCAGTATATAGGTAAGTAGTTAATTCAAGTACTAAGATGTAATTTATCTTGGTAACAAAAATACTTAATAGATGCAATTATATATAAAAAGTGTGATTTTGTTTCTTTTGTTGCTTTCTGATTTCGTTTTTGCTTGTTTAATACAGGTGGAATATGGAGGCCATGGAGAAGCTTCTGGAGTACATGAAGCCAATTTACATAGCCATGCTCAACTTTGGGAATGAAGTAACTGATAACGTATTTAGAAACAATGGTTTCAGTGTTCTTCCTTACATTAAGAAAGAGGTAATTAGTAACAGAGATGATAGTTGAGTTGCTTAAAAACCTTCTTTTTGTACTCGATCGAGGTCGTCACTAACAGTGTTAGACTTGTACATCTTTGTTGTTAACTAGAAAAAAAATACATGACTGGAGCGTGTAGGATAACTAGGGTTAATTGGCCATAATAAATTAGTTTTTTTTTTAAATCAAAAGCCATAATAAATTAGTATGCAAATTACAAAAATGGTCTGTTATTCTATTTCTCCCATTTTTTTTAATTTATGATTTATTTACTATTGTGTGTGCGCGCTTGCGCTTGCAATGGGTAAATCTTTGTAAATCATATCTGGTAAAGGCACGATGGTTTTACTATGGATACACACGAACCCTCGAAGAGTACTTAAAGAATGCATGGAGTTCGGTGGGTGGTCCTGGAGCTGCTCTCCATGCTTGTTTATTGTTGCAAGGATGCAACATCATAACAAAAAGCTCACTTGATGACTCCATTAAGCATGGAGATGCCTGATAAATAGTCTGGATGGGGTCGGATTAATAGCAATTTCTTGATGTTAAAGTTTATCGACTCAATGCAGCGATTGGGAGCGGCCTATCATTTCGAAAAAGAAATTGAAGCAGTTCTAACTAGTATTTTTTTCATCTGGTAGTGCCAGTATCACAACTTTCATTTACATCTTTGTGCTAAAGTTGCTCTTAATAACTGATATAACAATATGCCAAGTGTCATTACAAGGATGAATAAGTTAGTTGAGGATTGTAGTTAGTTAGAAGGGTATATTAGTAATTGTCATAAGTAATGAGCTGATATACATAGCATTGTAAAGAATTATTTTGTATGGTTGTTGTAATAGCTTTTACTGACACACCCCGACCCAAAAAGTCCACTAGGACACTGAAGTCGAGCTGTGCTAACCGACACCTGGAAGGTGACGAAGCCATAAAGTGTAGTGATGTGGAAAATGTGAATAAATTTAAACCTAGAAGTGCCTAAATATCAAAGTGTGCTTGTGAGCGGGAGCGAACCCATCTCACGCGTGCCTTCAGAGCATAAGTAGATACAGTAGAGCGGGTAAGAAATATACCCTCATAAGTAGCCACCAGTCTTGAGATTCGCCAAGAATCCTCGTCGATACGAACCTCATCAACTAAACCTGGAGGGGCACAAAACAGAAAACGTGAGTGGGCAAAAACAAAGCTTTTCAAAACCATTTTGATATCAAAAGTACTAACCTCTCACTGTAAAACCCGTATAGTTTCCCAGAAAATAGTACGTATATATATATATATACTCATATAAGAAAACATTGTCCATAAATCAAAACTCATCATCAAATCTCAGAAATAAGCCATGTCGATATACCAACTCAAAAGCAAGTAATATCAGACAGGTGAGATAAATCAATATGCATCAATACCATCATGTCAGCCGAAGTCACCTCTAGTGACCTGTACGGCTGAATCGATAGCTCATCAATCACAATCAATCACTATCCTGCACACGAGTCCGAACCACCTGTAGTGGTTTGTACGACAGTCTATGTGTATAATATTACGCTCAGTGCTACGATCACGTGAAGGATGTGCGACGAATCGCGGGTCACCTACGAGTCGGAACCACCTATAGTGGTCTGTACGACAGGCTGTGCACCTGCCTTGGATCCAAGGTGAGCGTACGGTGCGGGAGGTGAACGATCACGTGAAGGCTAGGCCCTACTATGGCGGAGCACTAACACCCGAGGTGCAGGTAAATGAGCTATATCACAATCATCATCATCACTATCACTAGCTATCAAACTCACCTGACTTACCTGGCCGTCCACAGCGCCGAAGCATAAAGAATGCAATCACAATCATAGTAATGAAATGTAATTTGGCATACGACATGGCAATTCGATTCTAAAATCAATTCGATTCGCAAATCATTCAAATCAAGTTTCTGGGAAAAACAGCAGTTATATATATATATATATACACACACTGAAAACAAAATCCCACTCACCTGGAGTCCACGCTACAGCCCCCTAGCACGACTCTCGAGACATCCCAAATGATCCCAAATGATCACCGCCTAGCATAAATATCAATTCATGTCTCAGAATTCGTATTGAGAGAATATGCAATTTATATAAAGCGCATCCCTACGAATTTGATCCGGAAGATCTGTATCACGTATCTTTGATCCGTCACTTCCAATAATTTACATTAAACTTCTAGAATAATACCCCAAAGTTTCGTTACGATCCAACGGTTGGATCTCCGCCAATTGCCAAAACCAAGTGGCGGTTAACGTTTTAATTACAAACTTACAATTCCAATTCGGGAAGATTCGTACGAAGGATTCCCGATCCGTAAATTCCTACATTTCTCAAATATTACATACTACAACATATTAAAGTTTGGTGACGATCCAACGGTCAGATCGTTGATTTATATTTTGACCTATTACCGAATCGTAACGAATTTAGGTCCTAGCGATGAATTTACATCAATCCATCATCAAAACTAGTATCAAAGCATTGAATAACGTCTAAAAACATCATTGGAGGCCCTCGGGCCACGTGCCGCCGCACGCGCTGCCGCGGGTGGCGGTTGGCCGCCCCCGAGTCGCCGGAAAATTCAACTTTCACTAAACATTCTCAAAATTTCCAGAATTAAAGATCTCAATGAGTAGAACAACTTTCATACCTGTAAGAAAGTCCAATTTGGCCTCGAAGACCTCCAATTTTGCTACACCCGCCAAGAACCCTAGAAATAGGGTGTTCTCCAATTCGACTTCAATTCAATTCCGATGCTCCAAACAATGATTGGGCTTTGTTCCTGGGTTCTAGGGGAGTATTTTGGTAGTATTAATTTCATGAAAACGTTTCAAGTTTGGAGGATTTTGAGCACAACCCGTTTTGGCACCACATGGGTTTTCTCTATTTTGGAGACCAAATCTTCCTAAATTTGAGATGGAAAGGATAGAGGGAAGGTTATAGAGAGGTTTCTAGGTGATGGTTTGAGGTAATTCGACGGAAAAATGGGTGGAAAGCCACCGGAGGTGTCCCGGTTCGCCATACCCGCGGGTTGGGAGAAGGAGGGATCCTTGATCCCATGTGTTCCACCTTTCCTCCCATCCCTCCCCTCTTCTATAACTGATTGGGCAAAGCCCAATCCCTCTATTCACTGCCCAACACGTGGCACACCCAAATTTTCTAGAATTTTCCAGAAAATTATAAGTTTACAATTTCATCCCTAACTTTAAACGTTGATAACCTCTTCGTTATAGTGCCAAATTCGAATCCGTTTGCGCCCACGCGTCTGTAGCGACGAGTACTACAAGGATATACCAAGAAAACGAATCTTAGGTGTCATTACGAGGCAGTCTACACCAATCGAAGTATGTGCCTCGAAGGGCATTTTGGTAAACTCACTTATTAAAATTATAAAAATCATAATTTTTAGGGACGGGTTGTCACATTTACACTCAGAAATACATTGAGCTTTATCTTTCTTTCTCTCTCTAGATTCATACTTGTAGTTTTTCAGTATTTTCTTAGTTTCATTTCACAACAGTTATGATGGTATCATCGCCGGATCTGGCTCGCTGCCATATCCGATCCCGAAGGTCTTCTGCTATTCTTCAATTCTTCGAGGGTTTTACGACTGTTCGCTGGTTGCAACTCAACAATTTGGGATTTCTTGGTTTCTGGTGATTCAAGGAATAAAGTTGTGATTGTTTGGTATGGATTGCAGAGTTTGTAGTATTCTTTTCAGGTGATATCATTCTTGTTTCTTGGTACTTTATCTTGAAGTTTTGCGAAGATTGTTATAATTCTATGAAGATGGTTGGTTTTCTACAATTTTGGGTTTTTGTAGTTTCTTTAAAGTCTGTTTTCTGCAATATTTATGGTTTATTTGTATACATTGGTGTTGATGATTTGATAAAGAATCGTGTGAAAGTATCAATCCTTCTCAAGCAGAAAGTATCAGTCTTTCTTAGTAGTGGTTGTTGTTAAGCAATAAAGTATCAATCTTTCTTGGCAAGAAAGTATCAATCTTTCTTGAGTTGTTGTTGAAGTATCAGTCTCCTTAATAGTTCATAGTCTTTCTCCTTGGTATATTGTTGCTTCTTGCTGAAACTTGTTGATCAAAATTAGTCAATATGTCTTCTATTACAATCAAAGTTGAGAATTTACTAGGAATGCTCACTATAAAACTGAGAGATGATAACTTTGCAAAATGGGCATTTCAATTTCAATAAGTTTTAAAAGGGTATAAATTGTTTGGACTCTTTGATGGTACAACTGTTTGTCAACCAAGATTTGTCATATCCATAGAAACTGAGGTTACAAGTGCATTTATTGAATGGGAGGCTACTGATATGATACTTTTGAGTCTTTTTTTTAGCTACTTTAACATATGAAGCAATGGAGCATGCTCTTGGCTGTAGAACTGCTAGTGAGGCATGGTCTAATCTTCTAGATGGGTATGCTTATGTCTCTAAGTCAAGAGTCAACCATTTGAAAACTGAGTTACACATTATTCAAAAAAGCACTGATTCGATTGACAAATATTTGTTGAAACCGAAAAATATCAGAGAACAGTTATCTGCTGCAGGAGAAACAATTTCTGATAATGGCATTATTATTGCTGGCTTAGTTGGGTTGCCTAAGGAATATGCAGTTATCAGAATTGTAATCTTACCTAGAGAATCATCCATTACATTGAAAGAATTTAGGGCACAGTTAATTGGTGCTAAGAGAAAAATTGAAAGAGATGTTAATCTGTTATCTCAAAGTTTATCAACTTGATATGTTCAAGGTTCTAGATCATCAAGTGGATCAAATATAGCTTATTCTTCTAATTCTCAAGATCATAGTCATATTCCTGCAACTACTATTGGTATTTTAGCACCTGTACCATACGGATCATCTTCTCAACAACCACGTAGTGATTCATTTGGTTCTTATCAAGGTTTTCCTCCAGGCTTTTATTCAGCACCTCTACCACTTTCATTTTTCTCTCCATCTCCATATGGATATGGATTTATTGGTAGTTCTAATTCTGAGCCTTAGCAAAGAAACAAAAATTATAAAGGCAACAATGGAAATACCAACTACAGAGGCAATAATATAAATAACTATAGAGGTAACAACAATTTTAGAGGCAATAATGGTTTCAGAGGAAGGGGATACAATTCTGGTAGCTTAAGGCAGAATCAAAATGGTAACAACTCATGGTCTGGAAGTCAAAATGGTAACAGTTCATTGTATGGGAATACTGATACAAGGACTAATCTGGTTATTGAGTGTCAGATATGTAACAAGAGATGACACACTATTGCAAATTGTTTTCACAAAAATTCAAGTTCTTCTTCCACCAGTTTCTTGGTTGAATGTTAAATATGTGGCAAAAGAGGCCATTCTGCTCTAGATTGCTTTCATAGTGGCAATATTATGCTTTCCAAGGTCAGCCACCATCATCAACTTTGTCTTCAATGAATGCACAACAAACTACTCAGTTTATACCTCAAGATTCTTGGATTGTGGACTTAGGTGCTTCTCATTACATGACTGCAGACATAAATGCATTAAGCCAAGTTACAATTTTTTTAGGGATCTGAAAAAATAACTATTGGTAATGGTACATGCTTGCCTATTCAACATGTTGGGTCTACTAAACTCAAACAAATAAGCACTATCTTGTTCTTAGTAAAGTTCTTCATGTTCCTAATATTGCTAGAACCCTACTTTCTGTCAAACAACTATGTGTTGATAACAAAAGTTAGTTTATTTGTAATGAATCTGAATTATTTGTGAATGACAAGAAGAAACAGGAGATAATATATCAAGGAAAGAATAGAAGAGTTGTTTCAGATCTCTGTGGTTCATCATCATAAAGGATTACAACTTACTTCATAGAAACCAGCAACTTATTTGGGGAAAATGGTGAAATCAAGTGTATGGCATCAAAGGTTGGGACACCCTGCACATGAAGTAATGTCAACTATGTTGAAACAATCTAGTATTATACCTTCTCTAGATAGTAATCATGGTATTTTGTATCTCTTGTATTGAGGAAAAAAATGTCTAGGACTCCATTTCCAGTTAAAAGTGACAAGTGTATGTCTGCATTTGAGAAAATTCATGCTGATATTTGGGGTCCATCTCATGTAATGTCCTTGGAAGAATATAGATACTATGTAATCTTTGTGGATGAATATACAAGATTTGTTTGGATATTTTCAATGTGCAATAAGTCATATATTTGTTCTATTTTTGTTAAGTTCTACAATTTTATACTGGTTCATTTTGGGAAGTCAATTAAATGTTTACAAACAGATGGTGGATGAGGGTATATAAGTTAGAATTTGAAGTCATTTCTTGATAGTAAATGCATTATACAAATGATTACTTGTTCATAAACCCCACAACAGAATGGTATGTCTGAAAGAAAACATAGACATATAGTGGAGATTGCACTTACTTTTCAAAGTGTTGCTAGTTTATCTAAGGAGTATTGGTATTATGCTTGCTCTCATGTAGTGTTTTTAATCAATAAAATGCCTTGCAAGACATTATCTATGAATTCTCCATATATATTGTTGTATAAGAAAGCTCCAGAATTACAATGTTTGAAGATTTTTGGTTCAGCTGTCTTTCCTTGGCTGAGACCATACAATGACAACAAGCTACAATTTAGATCAGTTATTCTAGGATATTCAATGAGATACAAATGTGGGCTATGTTACAATATGCAGACCAAAAAGTGTATAATTTCTAGACATGTAGTACATGATGAGTCTATATTTCCTAGAAAGTTACACAAAAGGCAGCATAAAGTGGAATAACTAAGACATGCACAGTTCATTCAGGTCCTGTTATAGTACCTGTACCAGTACATACATAAAATTTAGGATTAGTACAATATCTAAATGCAATTGCAGTTGATCTGCATCCATCAGATACATAGCTTCATTAGAGTCTATAAATCATATCAATTCATCACCACAATCACAGGGATCTGGTGCTTCTTCAACTTCACATCAATCTCACTCTTCTTTGGGATCTGAAACTTCAACTTCACAAAATGGTCAAACTCTTTTATACTCCAATGATACTCTTCATTTGTTTCATGTCTTCAATCCAGCACAGCTATATGTAATTTTACCATTTTCTTCAACTTCATCATCTGATACTAAATCTCATATGTTTGATACTTCAAATACAAGATCTTGTGGTATTCAAACAAGGCTACAAACTGGAGCTATATCAAGGTAAAACTATGCAATTTTCTAGCTGAAATAACTGAATTAACATCTTTACAATCTATGAATTCATTTTCTGTGGATTTTCCTTTCTAATTGATATTACAAATGTTGAAGAACCTAAGAATTTCAGACTTGCTTCCACTAAACCTGAGCGGCAATTAGTTATGCAAAAGGAATACAATGCTCTAAAAGCACAGGGAAAATGGTTTCGGTACCATCTCCAACAAATAGATTTGTTATAGGCAGAAAGTGGGTTTATAAAGTCAAGAAAAACCATGATATATCAATATCAAGGTATAAAGCTAGACTTGTAGCACATAGGTATAGTCAAGAGCAAGGGCTTGATTATTATGAGACATTTAGTCCAGTGGTAAGAGACACTACTATGAGAGTAATTCTAGCCTTAGGTGCAAAATTTGTCTGGGATTTGAAGCAATTAGATGTTAAAAATGCATTTTTGCATAGGGATCTTGAAGAAGAGATTTATATGAAGTAACCTCACGGGTTTAAAGATACAACATGTCCTGTTTATGTTTGTAGGCTAGTCAAGTCTTTATATGGTTTGAAACAAGCCCCAAGAGTTTGGAATTCAAAGTTCAATAGCTATCTTCCAGCTCTGGGATTCAAAGCATCCTGATCTGATACCAGCTTATTTGTTAAGATTGATGATGAGGATATCATTTTGTTATTGCTCTATGTTGATGACATTATTCTTATTGGATCAAATACAACCAAAATTTAAGCAATTGTTCAGGATCTTGCTGCTGTGTTTGATCTTAAAGACTTGGGAAGACTCACTTTCTTTCTAGGTTTACATATACAGCACAGAGACGATGGCTCACTATTTGTTCATCAGTCAAAATATGCTAAAGACCTACTAAAAAAGCTGGAATAGAGACATGCAAGCTAACTTCCACCCCTTTAAAACCTCACACTCAATTACTTGAGGCAAAAGGTACTGCATTGCTTGATCCAAGTCATTATCGAAGCTTAGTTTGCGTCTTACAACATCTAACTTTCACTAGACCTGATATAACACATGTTGTGAATATGGTTTGTCAATTCATGACACAACCTACTGATTTACATCTTCATCTTGTGAAAAGAATACTGAGATACCTGAAGGGAACTCTTGACTGTGGTTTACATTATAAAAGAAGTCTAGACTTGACTCTTACAACTTACTCAAACTCGGATTGAGCCACAAACATACTAGAAGATCGATTATAGGATTTGTAGTTTACTTGGGGGTGAATCCAATCTCTTAGCAATCTAAAAAGCAAACAAGAGTCTCTATAAGTTCCACTGAAGCTGAGTACAAAGCTCTAACTCATTCTGCAGCATATATATTTTGGATAAGATCATTGTTTAAAGATATGCATCAAGTGATTACTGCACCACCATTCTTACATTGTGATAAAATTTCAGCTCTTACTTTGAGCACAAATTTAGTGTTTCATTTCAAAATAAAACATCTTAATACTGATGATCACTTTGTTCGAGAGAAAGTGCAAATGAGAGATTTGGTAGTTCAGTATATTCCCACAGAATATCAAATTGCAGATGTGTTTACAAAAGGATTACATAGTCCTATATTTCTAAAGCATTGCAGACATCTTGGGTTGACAGCTTCAGCAAATATCCAGCAAACACAATGTGATGGAATGCAGCAAACATAATGCGATGGTTCCAAACTTAGCTCGAATACACCAAGCTTAGTTTTAAGGGGAGTAATAACTGATATAACAATATGCCAAGTGTCATTACAAGAAGGAATGCGATAGTTGAGGATTGTAGTTAGTTAGAAGGGTATATTAGTAATTATAATAAGTATTGAGCTACTATAAATAGCATTGTAAAGAATTATTTTGTATGATTGTTGTAATAGCTTTTACACTGCGAAATACATTGAGCTTCATCTCTCTTTCTCTCTCTAGATTCATACTTGTGGCCATTCTATATTTTCTTAGTTAAATTTCACAGCTCTAAAGCTGTCATTTGCGAAACTGCGTTGGTACTTATCTCCTTTGTGATTTCTCATAAGATCTAATGAAATTTAAGAGATTATTTGACTATTATTTATCAAATTTGGGTTGGTGCAAAAGACAAAACGAGAAAATGAATTCTTAGAAAAGGAAATTGTTCATTTGTCGGTCCCAAATAGGCCTGGCAAACGTGTCGTGTCTGTCGTGTTCGTGTCGTTTTGGTGTAACACCTGTTATCTTAACGGGTCGTGTCGTGTCATGTCACACCCGTTATCTTAACGGGTCCTTAACAGGTCGGGTCACTTTACCCAATGGGAAAAGTGACCCGACCCGTTATGACCCGTTAAGAAAAATATTTTTTTTTTAAATTTGCACATACCACATATATTATTATATATTACTTCAAAACATTAAAACATTTGTCGCTTAAGTACTATATCTACACTCGAAAATAAGAACCTAATAAAAAAATAATACATACACTACTAATTTATTACAAATATTAAATGTGCAAGGATATACAAAATGAAAGAGTTTTTGTATTCAAGGTTCTAAGTCTTTCTCAAAACGATAGATTCACTAACACTTAGAGTTTATTTATACTTTCATTAAGTATAACATAAGATTTTGTGGTATCCACTTGTATAAATATTTTAAATTGAAGATCAAATTCATTCATTGAATTCATATAGGGTCAAGGAGTGTAGATGTAAAAAATCATCAAAAGCGGAGTTAAAATAACCATTAAATCGTGATTTTTCGTTTATAACCGTCGAAAAGTTTTGTCCCGTTACTTGATCTCTGAATGTTTGTTTTTTGTATTTTTTGCTGATGTGATCTCGAAGCATATACATACAAGTTTGACGGTTGCGATCGTTGAAATTAATTTTGGAGAATTCATGTCTCATTAAAACAAATTTCATTGAATTCATATCTCATTAAAACAATAGATTCACTAACACTTAGAGTTTATTTATACTTTCATTAAGTATAACATAAGATTTGTGGTATCCACTTGTATAAATATTTTAAATTGAAGATCGAATTCATTCATTCTATTCATATAGGGTCAAGGAGTGTAGCTGTAAAAAATCATCAAAATCGGAGTTAAAATAACCGTTAAATCGTGATTTTTCGTTTATAACCGTCGAAAAGCTTTGTCTCGTTACTTGATCTCTGAATGTTTGTTTTTTGTGATTTTTTGCTGATGTGATCTCGAAGCATATACATACAAGTTTGACGGTTGCGATCGTTGAAATTAGTTTTGGAGAATTCGTATCTCATTAAAACGATAGATTCACTAACACTTATAGTTTATTTATACTTTCATTAAGTATAACATAAGATTTTGTGGTATCCACTTGTATAAATATTTTAAATTGAAGATCGAATTCATTCATTGTATTCATATAGGGTCAAGGAGTGTAGCTGTAAAAAATCATCAAAATCGGAGTTAAAATAGCCGTTAAATCGTGATTTTTCGTTTATAACCGTCGAAAAGCTTTGTCTCGTTATTTGATCTCTGAATGTTTTTTTTTGTGATTTTTTGCTGATGTGATCTCGAAGCATATACATACAAGTTTGACCGTTGCGATTGTTGAAATTAGTTTTGGAGAATTCGTATCTCATTAAAACGATAGATTCACTAACACTTAGAGTTTATTTATACTTTCATTAAGTGTAACATAATATTTTGTGGTATCCACTTGTATAAATATTTTAAATTGAAGATCGAATTCATTCATTGTATTCATATAGGGTTAAGGAGTGTAGCTGTAAAAAATCATCAAAATCAGAGTTAAAATAACCGTTAAATCGTGATTTTTAGTTTATAATCGTCGAAAAACTTTGTCCCGCTACTTGATATTTGAATGTTTATTTTTTGCGATTTTTTGCTAATGGGATCTCAAAGCATATACAAACAAGTTTAACGGTTGGGATCATTGATATTAGTTTCGGAGAATTCGTATCCCATCAAGTTTAATGAATCAATGGTGTGTATTTGTTGTGTTGTGTGTGTGTGTATATATATATATATATATATTTAAATCCATTTATTTTGTACCTATAATTAAATTAACACGTGTTAATCATTATAAAAATAGTGGGATATTATATGTGTGATAAAAAGTTAAAAACTTAAAAAAAAAAAATTCTCACCACTTTTATTAATTTTCATTTTTCCCTCTCTTTTTTGTTTTCTTTTCAACTTTTTCTTATAATTTTCAATTTTTCTTCTGGTAGCCTACCCATCTTTTCCTAATTCCCTCTCTTTTTTATTTTATTTTCAACTTGTTTTATCATTTTCATTTTCCCTCCATTTTTCTTCAAAAAGGGCGGCACTTTAAAGTTTAAATGGAATCAAAATGAATGGATTGTCTGTCCGATAGTTGGACTTGGATTGGAATATTGGATGCATCATGCATATTATTAATTAATAATTATTATATTTTTATAAAATTTAATATATATATATATATATATATAATTATTATAGATGATTAATATTTTGGGGTATAATTATTAATATTATAGTATATATAATTATTATAATTATTATAGTTAAAAATTTTTGATTTATTTATTATAGTTAATTAACTTAATTTAATATTTATTTATTTATTTATTATAGTTTTTAGGGGTATAAAATTGTTAAATTAATATATATAATTATACTAGTATTTTTTTAGGCTTATCGTGTATCGTGTTACCCACGTGTATACCCGAATTTACCTGTTATCTTAACAGGTGCTATCGAGTTACCCGATTCGTTATCGTGTCGACCCGAACACCTGTTAATTTCGTGTCGTGTCGTGTCGTGTTATCGGGTCGTGTCAGAAATTGTCAGGCCTAGTCCCAAATAAGACAAAGTCTAAGGTCGGGAGACCGAATTAGTCGGCACCAAGGGCTGGAAAAAAATCCCAAAAATCCCAAACCAAACCAAAAAAATCCCGATCCCAAACCAAAATTCCCGAAATTTTCGGGATGTCATCCCGAACCAAACCGAAATTTTCGGTATGGGATTTGGTATTCATCTCCATTTTTCGGTATTCCCATACCGAACCGAAAAAAAATTATATATATATATATATTATTTTTTAATTATAAGAGAATTATATCAACCGTTGATCATTTTGTTGTTAAAGTATCCAAATCTCATTTAGTTAGGTTGTTGGAAAGGAGCTTATCCACTATTAATTTTATGATATTGCCCTATGACCGTTGATATATGAAATCGTTCTGTTTCTTTTATTCTCTTAAGATCAGTTGGACCGCTATGTTATTACTTATTACTGTTATCCAATTTTTTTTTGTTTATTACTGCTATCTTTTATGCCCACTATATGTGCATATACCCATTAAGGCCCATTTGCCTGTGAGAACCCAGCAATGCTTGATGTATTTTCTCTGTTTTTGCTCAGCTAATAGAACTATGAATAAAATGTGTCAAGATTAATTTCCTGTTTTTGGACAGATTTTGGGCGTGGCCCAATTTTGGCTTTTTGTCCAAAAGCCCACAACCATTTCGGGATTCTCGAAAATTGAGATTCTCGAAAATTTGGTTTGGGATTGGTATTGAAATTGGGATTCCCGAACATTTTGGTTTGAGAATCGAGACAAGGGTTTCGGTATGGGATCACATACCGAACCACCCCTAGGCACCAACAGTGATTTGTCAGACTCATCATTTCTCAAATTTTGGTCTCAACACCATATTTAGGAAAACTAACGAAAAGTTCGAAAAAAAACTTCCCTTTTAACGAAAAGCCACTTTTAAAGGTATAGTGAATAGTGACAGTTAAAGGTTAAAAAATGATTTTTCGTTAAAAGTGAACAGTATCGGTGGTGTTTTATTAAACCTCCCTTTTTTTGTAGGAAAACTAACGAAACGTCTAAAAAAAATTCCCTTTTAATGAAAAGTCACTTTTAAATGTGTAGTGAATAGTGACAGTTAAAGGTAAAAAATGGTTTTTCGTTAAAAGTGAACAATACTGGTGATATTTTATTAAATCTTCCTTCTTTTTTTTGGGGTCAAAGTCTCAACCCCATCTATTAGAGGATTAGAGGCTTGTCCAAGATTCCGAACAGAACCTCTCCCCAAATAGTGCAGGTTTCTCTCCCCAGATAGTGCACGTTTACTTAAAAAAAATGAAGAAAAGAAGGAAATAACATTGCTTTTTTATTCTTCTTCTCCTCTCTCTCTCTCTCTCTCTCTCTCTCTCTCTCTCTCTCTCTCTCTCTCACGCCTAGGCCTGGCAAACGTGTCGTTTTTGTCGTGTTCGTGTCGTTTTCGTGTAACACCTGTTATCTTAACGGGTCGTGTCGTGTCACACCGGTTATGACCCGTCATGACCCGTTAAGAAAAATATATATTTTTTAAAAAATTTGCACATACCACATATATTATTATATATTACTTCAAAACATTAAAACATTTGTCGTTTAAGTACTATATCTACACTCGAAAATAAGAACCTAATAAAAAAATAATACATACACTACTAATTTATTACAAATATTAAATGTGCAAGCATATGCAAAATGAAAGAGTTTTTGTATAAATATTTTAAATTGAAGATCGAATTCATTCATTCTATTCATATAGGATCAAGGAGTGTATCTGTAAAAAAATCATCAAAATCAGAGTTAAAATAACCGTTAAATCGTGATTTTTAGTTTATAACCGTCGAAAAACTTTGGCCCGTTACTTGATCTCTGAATGTTTGTTTTTTGTGATTTTTTGCTGATGTGATCCCGAAGCATATACATACAAGTTTGACGGTTGCGATCGTTGAAATTAGTTTTGGATAATTCGTATCCCATTAAAACGATAGATTCACTAACACTTAGAGTTTATTTATACTTTCATTAAGTATAACATAAGATTTTGTGGTATCCACTTGTATAAATATTTTAAATTGAAGATCGAATTCATTCATTGTATTCATATAGGATCAAGGAGTGTATCTTTAAAAAATCATCAAAATCAGAGTTAAAATAACCGTTAAATCGTGATTTTTAGTTTATAACCGTCGAAAAACTTTGGCCCGTTACTTGATCTCTGAATGTTTGTTTTTTGTGATTTTTTGCTGATGTGATCTCGAAGCATATACATACAAGTTTGACGGTTTCGATCGTTGAAACTAGTTTTGGATAATTCGTATCCCATTAAAACGATAGATTCACTAACACTTGGAGTTTATTTATACTTTCATTAAGTATAACATAAGATTTTGTGGTATCCACTTGTATAAATATTTTAAATTGAAGATCAAATTCATTCATTCTATTCATATAGGATCAAGGAGTGTATCTTTAAAAAATCATCAAAATCAGAGTTAAAATAACCGTTAAATCGTGATTTTTAGTTTATAACCGTCGAAAAACTTTGGCCCGTTACTTGATCTCTGAATGTTTGTTTTTTGTGATTTTTTGCTGATGTGATCTCGAAGCATATACATACAAGTTTGACGGTTGCGATCGTTGAAATTAGTTTTGGATAATTCGTATCCCATTAAAACGATAGATTCACTAACACTTAGAGTTTATTTATACTTTCATTAAGTATAACATAAGATTTTGTGGTATCCACTTGTATAAATATTTTAAATTGAAGATCGAATTCATTCATTGTATTCATATAGGATCAAGGAGTGTATCTTTAAAAAATCATCAAAATCAGAGTTAAAATAACCGTTAAATCGTGATTTTTAGTTTATAACCGTCGAAAAACTTTGGCCCGTTACTTGATCTCTGAATGTTTGTTTTTTGTGATTTTTTGCTGATGTGATCTCGAAGCATATACATACAAGTTTGACGGTTTCGATCGTTGAAATTAGTTTTGGATAATTCGTATCCCATTAAAACGATACATTCACTAACACTTGGAGTTTATTTATACTTTCATTAAGTATAACATAAGATTTTGTGGTATCCACTTGTATAAATATTTTAAATTGAAGATCAAATTCATTCATTGTATTCATATAGGATCAAGGAGTGTATCTTTAAAAAATCATCAAAATCAGAGTTAAAATAACCGTTAAATCGTGATTTTTAGTTTATAACCGTCGAAAAACTTTGGCCCGTTACTTGATCTCTGAATGTTTGTTTTTTGTGATTTTTTGCTGATGTGATCTCGAAGCATATACATACAAGTTTGACGGTTGCGATCGTTGAAATTAGTTTTGGATAATTCGTATCCCATTAAAACGATAGATTCACTAACACTTAGAGTTTATTTATACTTTCATTAAGTATAACATAAGATTTTGTGGTATCCACTTGTATAAATATTTTAAATTGAAGATCGAATTCATTCATTGTATTCATATAGGATCAAGGAGTGTATCTTTAAAAAATCATCAAAATCAGAGTTAAAATAACCGTTAAATCGTGATTTTTAGTTTATAACCGTCGAAAAACTTTGGCCCGTTACTTGATCTCTGAATGTTTTTTTTTTGTGATTTTTTGCTGATGTGATCTCGAAGCATATACATACAAGTTTGACGGTTTCGATCGTTGAAATTAGTTTTGGATAATTCGTATCCCATTAAAACGATAGATTCACTAACACTTGGAGTTTATTTATACTTTCATTAAGTATAACATAAGATTTTGTGGTATCCACTTGTATAAATATTTTAAATTGAAGATCAAATTCATTCATTGTATTCATATAGGATCAAGGAGTGTATCTTTAAAAAATCATCAAAATCAGAGTTAAAATAACCGTTAAATCGTGATTTTTAGTTTATAACCGTCGAAAAACTTTGGCCCGTTACTTGATCTCTGAATGTTTGTTTTTTGTGATTTTTTGCTGATGTGATCTCGAAGCATATACATACAAGTTTGACGGTTTCGATCGTTGAAATTAGTTTTGGATAATTCGTATCCCATTAAAACGATAGATTCACTAACACTTGGAGTTTATTTATACTTTCATTAAGTATAACATAAGATTTTGTGGTATCCACTTGTATAAATATTTTAAATTGAAGATCAAATTCATTCATTGTATTCATATAGGATCAAGGAGTGTATCTTTAAAAAATCATCAAAATCAGAGTTAAAATAACCGTTAAATCGTGATTTTTAGTTTATAACCGTCGAAAAACTTTGGCCCGTTACTTGATCTCTGAATGTTTGTTTTTTGTGATTTTTTGCTGATGTGATCTCGAAGCATATACATACAAGTTTGACGGTTGCGATCGTTGAAATTAGTTTTGGATAATTCGTATCCCATTAAAACGATAGATTCACTAACACTTGGAGTTTATTTATACTTTCATTAAGTATAACATAAGATTTTGTGGTATCCACTTGTATAAATATTTTAAATTGAAGATCAAATTCATTCATTGTATTCATATAGGATCAAGGAGTGTATCTTTAAAAAATCATCAAAATCAGAGTTAAAATAACCGTTAAATTGTGATTTTTAGTTTATAACCGTCGAAAAACTTTGGCCCGTTACTTGATCTCTGAATGTTTGTTTTTTGTGATTTTTTGCTGATGTGATCTCGAAGCATATACATACAAGTTTGACGGTTTCGATCGTTGAAATTAGTTTTGGATAATTCGTATCCCATCAAGTTTCAATGAATCAATAGTGTGTATTATGTGTTAGTGATGTGTGTGTGTGTGTGTATATATATTTATTAAGTAGATTTAAATACATTTATTTTGTACGTATAATTAAATTAACACGTGTTAATCATTATAAAAATAGTGGGATATGTTATATGTGTGATAAAAAGTTAATAACTTAAAAAAAAAAAAAATTCTCACCACTTTTTTTAATTTTCATTTTTCCCTCTCTTTTTTGTTTTCTTTTCAACTTTTCTTATAATTTTCACTTTTCCCTCCAGTAGCCTACCCATCTTTTCATAATTCCCTCTCCTTTTTATTTCATTTTCAACTTGTTTTATCATTTTCATTTTCCCTCCCTTTTTCTTCAAAAAGGGCGACACTTTAAAGTTTAAATGAAATCAAAATGAATGGATTGTCTGTCCGATGGTTGGACTTGGATTGGAATATTGGATGCATCATGCATTGCTCATCGATACATGCATATTATTAATTAATAATTATTATAGTTTTATAAAATTTAATATATATATATATATAATTATTATAGATTATTAATATTTTGGGGTATAATTATTATAATTATAATTATTATAGTTAAATTTTTTTGATTTATTTATTATAGTTAATTAACTTAATTTAATATATATTTATTTATTTATTATAGTTTTTAGGGGTATAAAATTGTTAAATTAATATATATAATTATACTAGTATTTTTTTAGGGTTATAAAATTATGAAATTAATATTCTGCTTATCGTGTATCGTGTTACCCACGTGTATACCCGAATTTACCCGTTATCTTAACAGGTGCTATCGGGTTACCCGATAACGACCCGATTAGTTATCGTGTCGACCCGAACACCTGTTAATTTCGTGTCGTGTCGTGTCGTGTTATCGGGTCGTGTCAGAAATTGCCAGCCCTACTCACGCCGCACATGTAAATAATGCAAGTAAGAGTACCTTTAAGTATTATTTGGATGGCTCTGCTACCGTGTTTAAGTATTATTGCAAGTTTTAAACAAGGCAAAAAACGTGCATCAAAACCTTTAGAATAGTGTTTATGGTACAAACCTTATTCTTCGATAGTGTGCTATTAAGCTGGTTGCTTTTCTGACACCTTCGCATTTAAATACAGTTCTTCTACAAGAAGTTCGTTCTTTTTAATAGATTTTACTGTGTTTGCGTCGGTATTGGTAAATAAAGTGTCAATATCAAAATATATCAACGTTCATCTATACGTTATAAACAATATGAATACAAAAATCATCCGTTAACAAAAGAAAAGTCATCTTTCATGTATATAATATAATATCATATGTGTAATCTATATATTAAGGAACAAGGCCAAACTAATGAAACATTTAAGGAAAATTTTATATGAACCCATCAATCTTATTTTTAAAGGAAAATTAATGAAAATGATTTGAAAACTTTGAGTTTTAATCAAAATGACAAAAAAGTATTGTAAGTAAATAGTGTCATGACTGATTTTTTTAGAGTAAAATTATTATTTTTCGTTAAAGTAAATAGTATTGAGAATGTTTCGTTAAAATCTCTTATTTCTAAACCCACCTTAAACATTTTGTTTACCAAACTTACAATGTTGTCCTCCAGTTAAATAAGAAAAAACAAACCAAAATTCAAAATCCAGCTAGCGGCGGTAACATCACAACCCCAACATTTGCTTTGACAAATCGAATCCAAGCTCCGGGGGGACATGCAACATCGTCGACTGAAGGCGACAATTCCCCTCCACTTCTTTTTATCGTTCTCCTACCATCCCTCTTTTCGATTTCCGACGACCCAACCAGCTGCCAATGGTGGCTCCATGACGCAGTGACTACTGCTCCTTTCTCTTCATCCCTCTTCACGTTGGGTTGTCTTTTGGTTTTTATGAAATTCTATATATCTACAGTCTATGGACATGAAGGAATCCCATGACATGTTCGTGTAAGAATTTGTTTGTAGCATTTTGCACATTCATCAAAAGGTCAGATTGGGAGTGTTGGATTAGTGGCCAAGTGGCCAACTTGGCATCCACATTCGGCTAGTAAACAAAATAAAGAAAAATGAAACATCATTATGTTTGTTGAAAATAGAAAAAGGAAAAGGAGGAGACATCAATTGTGTTGTTACTTTTTTTTTTATTATTTTAAAAAAAGACAATTTAATGGTCGAAGCACCTTATATATTGAATCAAAATGTTTAAATAAAAAACTCTCAAGTCAAAATAACCCAAGTTAGAGTCACCTTTATTTATTTTCTTTTAATTTTTTTAAATGACAAACGACAAATCAAATTTTTAAATAAGGACAAAGCATCTTATATTTTGAATCAAAATGTTTAAATTAAAAATTCTCAAGTTGAAATAAGGCAAGATGACTTGCAGTCACCTTTATTTATTTTCTTTTAATGGTTTAAAATAACAAACGACAAATCAATAAAAGAAATTGAAATTGATGTTAATGTTGAAATTGACCCTCATTATCAATATAGTCTCTGAAATTGAAAATCGATAAATGTAGTGTTTGAAAGTTAATGGGGTCGCAAATCAATGTGGTTATTTTGTCACAATTCTGTTAAAAATATGTTATATGTTGATATGTCACATAACTAGTTTTCACAATTCTAATTAAATATTGTCATAATGAATTAAAAATATTTAAATAATAGTTTTATTTTTATTTTTTAAAAATTAAAAAAATAAAAAAGGAAAAACAAAGAATCTTCTTTTTTTCCCAAGAACGGAACTCGCCAAAAAAAAAAAAAAACCCCTTAGCTTATATATACGAGCATTGAGCACTAGTGAGTATGAACAATCAATCTTAAGTTAAAACAAATATGGCACTTACAACATTCTCCTCGCTCTCTCCCTCTTTGGTCTCAACTAGTACTAGGTATCAAAGATTAATTCATCTTCCAAAAGTTCTGCTTCAAAGAACAGTAGGAAAACAACCCTCCTCCGTTTATGTATCAATAAACTCATCACCGTCATCGAAGGTTATCAGTAATCCTCCGGCAGTGCAACGGCGATTCGCTCAATACCATCCTACCATTTGGGATTCCAAACTCATCGACTCATTCACCACTCATTTCACGGTACGTATACTTCGATCGTTTGCAAGTTATCATGACTCGTTCATACATGAACACATCTTGATCATATTTTTTTTGGCTTATTTGTTTTCATTCTCGCGCAGTATGAATTGCATGGGACGCGATTGGAGCGTCTGAAGCAGAACGTTACTGAAACGTTGCTGGCAGCATCAACTAGTAGTGCTCAAGGCACTACTAGCACTTTATCGATGTTAAAGCTTATCGACTCAATGCAGCGATTGGGAGTGGCCTATCATTTCGAAAAAGAGATCGAAGCAGTTCTAACTAGCCTTGGTTCTTCCAGTACTGCCAGTACATCAAGTGATTTTCGCACCGTTGCCTTGCAGTTTCGGATACTACGAGAACATGGTATCCCTATTAGCCCAGGTAAAGCACATAAATTATTTTGTTGATCACATTTAGTATTAAATGTTTTCGAAGTGGCACTTAATTAATTGTGAGTTATGGTGACAAAATGATCGAGCAGATGTGTTTAACAAGTTTAGAACCGGAAACGGAATATTTGAGGATAGCTTAAGCAAGGACATTGAAGGACTTTTGAGCTTGTATGAAGCCTCACACCTTGGTATGCTTGGGGAAGATCATGTTTTGGAGGAAGCCAAAAGTTTTAGTACCAAAAGGTTGAGTCAATTATTGGGAACATTGGAGGGTGAAGATGGTTTATTGAAGCAACTAGTTCAGCAATCAATGGAAACCCCCTTACATTGGAGGATGCCGAGGATAGAATCTCGAAGTTTCATTGATATATACCAAAAGGACGATTCTAGGAACATCGATTTGCTTGAATTAGCCAAATTGGATTATAATCTTGTCCAATCAGTATATCAGAGGGAGATAAAGGAGCTATCAAGGCAAGAAATGTGAACTTTCTTTTCTATTTTTTTTGCAATTTGATTTGGATTTCACACATGGTGGAGGACAGGGTTTGGCCTACTCACTTTTAAGGCTTGGGTCCTGCATGCTTATATATAATGCAACCCCATCCAACCAAACATGTCGGCAAGATAATGATTACATATACAGCGCTTATATATATACCGCGACTTCGTATCCACACATGTTGGTAAAATAACGACCACATATATAGCACACTTAACGTAGGTTCGCCCCTGCCATTTTTTTTTTAATGTTCTGCTTAATTACAATCTTACGTTACGATGCTCAGTATTTACATTGATGCAGGTTTTTAGTTAAATTTGACTAATTAAGACTATATATCCAACAAATGCAGGTGGTGGACGGATTTGGATTTTGAACATAAGGCAAATTTTTCGAGAGACAGATTGATGGAGAACTATTTGTGGGCAATGGGAATCAATTATGAGCCCCAATTCTCGAATTGTAGGATTGGCCTCACCAAGTTCGTTTGCATATTAACAGTAATTGATGACATGTACGATGTTTATGGATTTTTGGATGAACTTGAGCTGTTTACAGATGCGGTATATAGGTAAGTCATTAATTAAGCACTAAGATGTAATTTATTTTGGTAAAAAAAGTACTTCATAGATGCAATTATATATGTATAATGTGTGATTTGGTTTTTTGATCCTCTGATTTGTTTTTTCTTGTTTCATACAGGTGGAATATGGAGGCCAAGGAGGAGCTTCCCGAGTACATGAAGCCAATTTATACGGCCATGCTCAACTTTGGGAATGAAGTAACTGATAACGTATTTAAAAGCAATGGTTTAAGCGTCCTCCCCTATATTAAGAACGAGGTAACTAGCAACAGAAACTGTAGCTGACCTTGGTTAAGAACATCCTTTTTGCACTGGAGGTCGTCTCTAACAATGTTAGACTTGTAGGTCTTTGTTGCTAACTAAACAAAAACACCTGACTAGAGCGTGTAGGATAACTAGGGTACGTTTGGCAATAATAAATTAGCAGTATGCAAATTACAACATAAATATATTGGCTCTGTTATTCTATTCTTCCCATTTTCTTAATTTATGATTTATTTACTATTTTTGTGTGTGTGTTTGCGCTTGCAGTGGGTAAATCTTTGTAAATCATATCTGGTAGAGGCACGATGGTTTTACAGTGGATACACACCAACCCTAGAAGAGTACTTAAAGAATGCATGGACTTCAGTGGGTGGTCCTGGAGCAATTCTCCATGCTTATTTGTTGTTGCAAGGATCTAACACAATAACAAAAAACTCACTTGACTCCATTAAGCATGGCTCTCAAATAATATATTGGTCATCTCTATTGACTCGGCTTAGCGATGATTTGGGCACTTCCAAGGTAAATATATACGCGTTATATCAGCTATATGTACATGAGTTGTTTGATATTTATTTCTTTTTTAGTTCTATTTTTTTAATAAAATTTAAAATTAAAATGGTTATCAAACGAAAAATATGATAATTAGATTCTAATTTTTTTTTTTTTTTTTTGGAATTAACTAAGGCTGAGAGTGAGAGAGGTGATGTGGCAAAATCTGTTGAGTGCTGCATGAAAGAAAAAGGCATATCTGAAGAAGAAGCTCAGGACCGCATAAACGAATTGATCTGCTATTCGTGGAAGAAGATTAATGAGGAGAGTTCAAAAACTGCCATACCAAAATCAATTGTAAAACTGTCACTGAATATGGCTCGGACTGCTCACTCTATTTTCCAACATGGAGACGGTATTGGAACTTCAATTGGGGTCACCAAAGATCGTTTAATCTCTTTAATTTCTAATCCTATCCCTATCATCACTCACAATTAAGTGACAAAGATTAAATGATGCAATGCTAATAATTATTTGGTAAGTTCACGTGTTTTGTCTATTGATGTTGAGCTAATCTTATGGTTCCAAGTTCTCACTATCATTCAGTGTAGTGATGTCAGACGTGCAATCTTTACTTTAATTTTTTAAAGGCAAAATAATAATTGTTTATTACAAGAACTAATACGAATATCAAAGAGAATATTTTAGATAAAATTAAAATGTCTTCAATCCAAAGACAAAGTCTTCAACATAAGACACGAAGCCATTATTAAATGCTTCATTCCTTGTATTAAGTTATTCAATAGAAAAGAAAGATTAGCACATTGTATTAAATTAGTCAAAGGATTAAAAGAAAGATTAGCACTACTATTGTCTCGTATCAAAAGAGTAGTAAAGGGTTTCCGAGTTAGGAGATATGACGTGGCATGAAAGGGGTGGATTAGAAAATTAATTTAGCAGAGGAACAAGTCAACAATCCTTATTAAACTGTTAGACAGTCGAGGCAGTGGCAGATATGTAATAAGCCACACAAAACAGCCCATGAACAAAACACAAGATGCCTCCAATCGACAGAAAATGGTGGTGCGTGAAGCCACATGAAGCTCTTGACTTGTGGTTTGACCAAGTCCCTATCACCAGCATGGACAATCCAACGGCCAAAATGATCCTGATCATCAATGACGCCCATATATATTAAGAACACAAAAATTAATGATTAATTTTAATTTTAGTTTCTAGTATCAAAACAAAAGGAAATTACTGAAGACGAAATGGTTATCAAATGACTTCTAAGCAATTAACCTAATCATTGATTATGGACATGTACCAAGTGCAGACGAGGCATGCCATTGAGAGTTGCTTGTTAGGGGGAGCCTTTTGGAGTTCATCCTGAGAACAAATGCAATTGCATCCACCAAGCAAGTTGGCAACAACATGTGCAAGAACCAAAAGTCCGGCTGCAGCTAGCCCTAGCTTGAATGCTTCATGGCTTGGTTCTCTACACTCGAAAATCCAGAGTCTCAAGTGTTTCACCTGTTGTAAGCAACAATTTTGTATATGTAAAAATATTTGAAATTAAACATTCCTTAAAATTGTGAGTATAGTGCTAAAAAAAGAAAGCATTCAGTCATGCGCAACCGAGATATTATATTTGACTACTCTTTTTTTTTCTTTCTAGTATTACTTGTATGAAAAAGCAGAGGCTGTGTGTACCTTGTTTTGTTCGAGTTCCGCTTCGATGCCTAGAATCCCGGCTACGATGTCCATCACCACGATCAAGAGGCAGACCAAAAACCCTCGTGCTGTAGTGTGTTGAGATTTTAGAAGGATGAGATGTGTCGGAGAAATATTAATGGGAAGAAAGAGCAAGGTGAATAAGTATGAAAGGGGATAGACTAGAGAGGAAAATATGTGCGGAAGCAAGAATTTCAAATGAGGTGGGATAAGTGGCTAAAAAGCTTCTTCTGTTTACACAGTGAGAGCTTTAATTTGCTTTAGGGACTTGTTTCTCTTCTTTTTTCTTGGGTCGTGGATACCTTTGATGGGCGAGCAAGAAAAGTAGGGCATAAACCAGCACATAGAGGAGCGTGCCTCACCATCTTTCACCACCCCCACATATGCCACAAGGTGAATCTCTCTGTATTATTACTTGAGTGTCGATTAACGTGCATATTTTTTTATTAGTGACAAATCATTTAGTTTAAAATTTTGGTTTCAAAATTTGGTCTCCCTAGCATTAATCTTTTTAGCCTCTCACAAGCCTCTCTTTATTTCTAGTCATCAGATTGAATAAGTCAAGCACAAATAACAGACAAAATTAAACAAGAGTGTGTAAGAGGGAAAAACTGATGCATTTATATTCAAATCCTAAATTTTATATAGAAGGATATTAAAAATACTCCAAGTATATTGACACAAATCCTAAATTTTAGGACATTCATATTCATGTCCTCTATAGTGACTCTTAACTTTTCTGAAATTGGGTGCTATTCCCTTTCTTTTTAGGTCGGTAGGGGATCGATTCCATTTTAGGATAGGACGAAGCTATTGGATTTGAATCAGGAATAGTTGGGCTTTGTAGCCGTGTATATGGGTCTTGAGGATCCACTCAAATCTACAAATTCATGACCTACAGGATAGAGACTCTGTGGGTCTTCGTAGGCGCCATTTCATATTCATCTGGACCCAAATCTGATGGACCTTACACTTCTATGGCCTCTCCATTTTATTTTTTTTGTGGATAGTCATATAATGTGATTTTTTTTAACAAAGAATATTATTTACACTAAACGGTTGAGGAAATATGTTAAGTCTCACAATGAGTAGTAATAATGTAGTTCAAATTTGTTTTTATAGAGAATCAAATCTAAGACTTTTTACTTACAAGTGAAGATAAATACTACTAAACTGTACTAGAATTATTAGATGAGAAAGTCTTCGGTAGCAGTGTCACGTGATTGGGTTTGTGCGACCACTTAATAGTAAGAAAATAAAGCACCTGGTTCTTCTTCCAAACTATAATTTTCTCAAATTACAATAGTACAGTACTTTTTTCATTTCTGTTCTCTATTTCGCCTGTCTTTAGATATAGGAATTGGTTCCTCCCCGGATCCCCTCTCTAGGGATCCTAGGGATCAACGCACCGTTGATAAAAAATCGTACGGCCACAATTTTTTTAAAAATATTTTTTACGCAAAACAAAATTATTTTACTTTAAAAATATAAAAACTTTTAATTGTGACCATTTGATTTTTTATCAATGTGCGCTGATTCCTAGAATCCCTGGAATCCGGAGAGGAACCAATTAACCCAATCATTAATTTTAATTGTAACGATTAATTTTAATTTTAGTTTCTAGTATCAAAACAAAAAGAAATTACTGAAGACGAAATGGTTATCAAATAACTTCTAAGCAATTAACCCAATCATTGATTATGGACATGTACCAAGTGCAGACGAGGCATGCCATTGAGAGTTGCTTGTTAGGGGGAGCCTTTTGGAGTTCATCCTGAGAACAAATGCAATTGCATCCACCAAGCAAGTTGGCAACAACATGTGCAAGAACCAAAAGTCCGGCTGCAGCTAGCCCTAGCTTGAATGCTTCATGGCTTGGTTCTCTACACTTGAAAATCCAGAGTCTCAAGTGTTTCACCTGTTGTAAGCAACAATTTTGTATATGTAAAAATATTTGAAATTAAACATTCTTAAAAATTGTGAGTATAGTGCTAAAAAAGAAAGCATTCAGTCATGCGCAACCGAGATATTATATTTGACTACACTCTTTTTTTTTCTTTCTAGTATTGCTTGTATGAAAAAAACGGAGGCTGTGTGTACCTTGTTTTGTTCGAGTTCCGCTTCGATGCCTAGAATCCCGGCTACGATGTCCATCACCACGATCAAGAGGCAGACCAAAAACCCTCCTAGCTTAACCATTCTCTCTCTCTCACTCTCTCGTGCTGTAGTGTGTTGAGATTTTAGAAGGATGAGATGTGTCGGAGAAATATTAATGGGAAGAAAGAGCAAGGTGAATAAGTATGAAAGGGGATAGACTAGAGAGGAAAATATGTGCGGAAGCAAGGATTTCAAATGAGGTGGGATAAGTGGCTAAAAAGCTTCTTCTGTTTACACAGTGAGAGCTTTAATTTGCTTTAGGGACTTGTTTCTCTTCTTTTTTCTTGGGTCGAGGATACCTTTGATGGGCGAGCAAGAAAAGTAGGGCATAAACCAGCTCATAGAGGAGCGTGCCTCAACATCTTTCACCACCCCCACGTATGCCACAAGGTGAATCTCTCTGTAATTTCGGACCCTTTTTGACTTTTTAGTTTTTAACAAAATAGGAGATTGTGGAACCACTGAAAATTTGGCTATGCACCAATAATTAATGTGCCCTCCTGTATACCAATGTACTTGGATTTCCAACGGCTAGTTCTTCTAGACCGTTGGATTTCCAACGGTAAAAAAAATTCAAATTTCTGTTTTAAAATGGACCGTTCGATCAAATATCAACGGTCCACGTTTTTCGTATAAAAAAAAACCCAACGGTCAGATTTATGACCATTGGACACGTGGCATGATCTTGACTGTTGGATTTGAATATTTTTCAAATCCAACGGTCCAGATTAATTAAGCACATTAAAATTAATTTAAAATTATAAAAAAAATACAGAAAATTATTTTTAAAATACAGAAAAAATTAAAATTTTTTTTTTCTATAAATACCTAACCCTCATCTTCCACTTTACACCACATTTCAATATTTCTACACTTTCTATACTTTCTACATTTCAATATTTTCTACACTTTAAGAGAGAAAAAATGTCTTCGTGGAAGCTCATTGAAGATCTTACGTTGTGTGAAAGTTGGGTTCGCACTACTCATGACCCGCTTACGGGTAATGAGATGGATAAGCGAGAAATGTGGAGTAAAATTACGAAAGCGTTTTGCGATGTACATGGAAAAGACTCCAGAATTAGTCAAGGTCTTCAAGGTCGTTGGAAAAAACTCAATGCATCATTTACTTGTTGGAAAAACGGCGTCTCTCTTGCTTCCGGTAATCTGCGTAGTGGGACGAGTTTAGCGGATCAGGTAACAATATTTTTATTTAATTTCTTATGTAATTTGTATGTAATTTCTTATGTCATTTCTTATGTAATTTTTATATATACACACACATTTATATTGTTGTTTCCCCTCTATTTAGTATTAATATTTTTCCTTAATATGTAATTTGTTATGTAATTTTTATTTAATTTGTATGTAATTTCTTACGTCATTTTTATATACACACACACATTTATATTGTTGTTTCCCCTCTATTTAGTATTAATATTTTTCCTTAATATGTAATTTCTTATGTAATTTTTATTTAATTTGTTATGTCATTTCTTATGTAATTTATATGCATTTCACCCGCATCAATATTTTATTTTATTTTATTTGTATTACACCCGCATTTTTAACACTATCTTATCCCACATTTTTATAGACACTACAAGCTCAAGCATTCTACAATGCAAAGAACCATAACACATCATTCAACAAATGGGAATGTTGGGAAATTGTCAAAGATTGCCCTAGATACAAAATTGTCCCAATCGGTCCAGAAGTTGTTATGCACAGCGTGGGTCTACATAGTTCGCCAGAACCAGACATGACCGAACAAGAAGCCGACACATTTGAAGACACGGAAGGGACGCCAGAACAAGTGCCCGAGACCCAACCAACTCGTCATTCCCTCAAGCCTCAAGGTAAAAAGGCATCAAAGAAAAAAGGTAGTTCTTCCAAAAATGACTACACTAAATATATGGAGGAACTTGCTCGCCAAGGTGAACTTACCATGGCACGGGAACAGGCTAGAGATGAGGAGAAAAATGCTGCAATGGCAGCACTACTAGCAGCTACTGAGGCTCGTGATGCGGCGTCTGAGAGACAAAGAGAAATAGTTAATCGAGAGAACGAGCTGGTTAGAGAAGCACTGCAGCGAGAAAATGAAATGCTTAGAGAAGAAAGGATGGCTCAAGCAGATCGTGACACTATGAGCAAGTCTCTAATAGGAATGTCTCCGAATTCAAAATATTTTTGGAGCTCAGAAAAAAAAGATGTCATGCGAAGGAGGCGTGCAAGAGATGCAGAAACTTATCAAGGGGGTTCTAGCTACACAAATCATAGCAACCAAGATCCTAGCACCACATATCCTAGCTCCAATGACTTTGTATAATTTCGTGTTTATTTGTAGTACTTTATTTAAATTCTTATGTAATTTTTATGTTTCTTATTTTTTTCTTTTGAACTTTATTTAATTTCTTATGTTATTTCTTATTTATTGTTAGAACTTTATTTACTTTTATTTAATTTATTATGCAATTTCAATGTGATAATTTATTTATTTTTGTACTTTAGTTAAACACATGAAATAAGATTACATAAAATTACATAAACTTAAAAAAAAAAAATTACAAAAACTTAAAAACAAAACACACTACATAGAATTACATAAACTTAAAAAAAAAAAATACACTTTATTCTTCAACCACAAGCCTCATTTTAATTTTCTTCACCATCTTGCAATCCCCATTGGTGGTCAATCAAGTCATTCTGGCGGGTTACGTGCATGTATGGCTCTTGCAAGTGAGTGTACCGCTGAACGATCAATTCATTGTAACGTCCATCCCGTTCCAACGGCTCGTGTTGCACGGGATCTTCGGTATTGTCATGAGCATAATAGATACGTGTTTGTGAGTTGTTGATCGGATCCGGCTCATATTCATCGACGGCATCATAATCATATTCATCTTCAACAATCATGTTGTGGAGAATAATACAAGTCATCATGATGGATCGAAGAGCCTCGACATCAAACATTCTAGCTGTAGCCCTAACAATCGCCCAACGAGCTTGCAAGATACCAAAACAACGCTCGACATCCTTCCTACACCCTTCTTGACATTTTGCAAAGTGTTTTTCTTTTTCAGTATGTGGATGCGGCACTGTTTTGACAAATGTATCCCACCTTGGGTAAATGCCATCTGCAAGGTAGTATGATCCCTCGTATTGGGTACCATTAACCCGAAATGTGCATTTCGACGATTTTCCTAGCAGCAGGTCGTCGAACACTGGGGATTGGGCAAGGACATTTAGGTCATTCTGAGCTCCAGGAACACCGAAAAAAGCATGCCAAATCTAGGTATCAAATGAAGCTACCGCTTCCAAAATGATGCTTTTGGCTCCTTTTCTGTTGCCATAAGCTCCTTGCCACGCACTTGGACAGTTTTTCCAAGTCCAGTGCATGCAGTCAATGCTTCCAATCATGCCAGGGAAGCCTCGCATCTCTCCCTTCCTTAAAATCCTTCGCATGTCCCTTGGCGTGGGTTTCCGAAGGTACTCATTAGTGTAGAGGGCTTCAATTGCAGAGCAAAAGCGCATCAGGGCCTCTAGAACAGTTGTTCTTCCCATCCTCGCGATCTCATCCACTTGATCTGCAGATGCTCCATATGCAAGCATTCGCAAGGCAGCCGTAATTTTTTGCTCGGGAAGAAGACCTAGAACATGAAAAGCATCATCTTTTTGCACAAAGTATGGATCATGGTTGCAAATAGCACTCATGATTTTGTCGAACAAACCTCGTTGCATTCTAAAACGACGTCTAAAAATATGATCTGGGAATATGTTATTGGGAATAAAATAATCTTCTAACAGATCTTTACCTCGTCTTTCCCTTTTTCTATCGAGGTTTGCAGCACGTCTGGGTTTAGCTATCTGCCCCACGGCTTCCATGACACGGCGGGAATGTGAAGCCCTCTGCCTTCTATGGTGATCATCCTCATCCTCCTCCATGAAGAAAGCCTCATCTCCACCTCCATCTTCCTGGAGATTGGCCAATTCTGCCTGTTGTGCCAACAACCTTTTCTGTTGCTCCTGCAACTGTTTATACACTCTCCTTGAAGAAGACATTGTAATAAGAACTCAAGATTTGAAAACGATGAACAATGATTCTGAGCTAAAAAGAAGGATTGAGATTGGTGTGAGGATGGATGTAGAGATGTAGGGTTTATATGGACGAAAAAAACAAGGATGAGGTTCTGGACAATGCCACGTGGCACTACGTGATTGGTTGAAAATCCAATCGACATCTTGGCTAAATTATTGTAATCCGGATGTGACACGTGGCACTACGTGATTGGTTGAAAATCTTATCGAAATCTTGGCTAAATTATTGTAATCCGGAAGTGACACGCGGCGCATCGGGATTGGTTGGAAATCTTATCGAAAATCTATCCACAAAATAGTACGTTTCGGATAATGACACGTGTTATTACGAGATTGTTTGAAAATCTTATCGAAATCTTGACTAAATTATTGTAAACCATATGTGACACGTGGTGCGTCAGAATTGGTTGAAAATCTTAGCGAAAATCTATTCACAAAATAGTACATTCGGATAAAGACACGTGGTGTGACGAGATTCGTTAAAAATCCTTTCCGAAATTAAAACTATTTTATTTTTTTATTCTTTTACAAAAAATTTAAAAATATTATAAATGCGCTGGGTGCCAGCGCATTTTTTTAGGGGTGGAGATGCAGTGGCCTATTACTGTTCATTGGAGTATGTTACTGTTCACTTGAGTGGATAAATGGGCTGGGTGCTGGCACCCAGTCTTAGGGGTGGACTTGCTCTAATGGCCTTAGTTCCAACCAGCACTCTGTTGCATAAAGATCCCCCACTGACCAAAACTCTGACTAATTTCATCAAAAAGGTAAGTGACAAATCGGACCAACTTAAAAATAAATAAATAAAAGAAACAAACTTTAGAAATCAAGGCGATTAGACGTAGATACCCCAATATTAAGCAGAAGTAACCGTGATTAGTGGAGATGGTTTTACTTAGTAGGAGGAGAATGATAATCAATGGAGCTATGGGGACGGTGGGGATGATTTGGAGGCGGTGGAGAACCCCATTTTGCGGCTGAATCGGCGGCTGATTTGATCCAACTGCTCCACCGAAAACACACAGCAGCCGCGCGAGTACATGACGGTCTGAGCAGAAGGGGAGTTGAGCAGAACTTGCAGAAGCTGGTTGCGGCTTAGCCTCTCCAGCTCGCCGCCATCGTTGCCGCTACTGGTAGCAATGGAAGTGGTGGGCGGAGTGAGGACGGGCATGGTTTGGAGGGCGGAGAGCTGAGCCTGGAGGAGCTCGATGTACTTGTAGGCCTCTCCGAAAGTGGTGGCGGAGTCCATTTTCTTGTCCCAGGGGAGGAGCTTCTGCAGGCAGCGAGTCTTGTCGCTCAGCCTCTGCTTCCGCTCGCGAGCGAGAGAACAGCCGGGTAGGGACGCGGATGGGATTGTAATCCTTCTCTTATTTTTAACCTGCGGCGTCGAAGGAGGAGGGGGAGTAGGAACGTTGGCGTGTGATGAAGATTGAGAAGTAGAGGAGGGTCGGAAGCCGTAGTTGTTGTTAAGAGGTGGGAACAGAAGGGTGTTGTTGAAATGGGGTAGAGGATGATAAGGATGGAAATGTTGGGCGGCGACGGCGGCGGGGAAAGAAGCTGACGGGTAGCAGAAGTGATGAGAGTCGACGAATCGGGGGCGTTTGTAGGATAATGAGGAAGATGAAGAACATGGGAAATAGTTAGATGGGTCGAGAGGAATGAGATCTGGCAAGTGCTGGAAGATGGAGGAGTAGTCGTTGGATTCATAGTCGTGGTGCTGGACATGACGCGGTGGAGGAGGAGAGAAATGGGTGGTGGGCAGAAAGTTGAGATCAGGCGGGTAATCGTAAAATGTTGGGGTTGGGAAGTAGTCCTGGTAGCTGGAAATGGGTTCGTGTTTAGCCAGCCTCAAGATTTGGGAGTAGTCGGAGGCGGCGGCGGTGGCGGTGGCGGGGCTTACATTGGTGAGGGTGTCTTGAGCGAAATCGGAGTAGGGTAGGGGTTTTAGAGAGGGGGATGAAGGCAGCATTGGGTTTTGGTGGTAGTGAGCGGCGGAGGCGGCGGCGGTGGTGGGGAGGAAGGACTGGAAGGTGATGCCAGAAGACATGATGGCGTTGAAGGTCGCCTCATCCTCATCCCAACCAGTAATGACACTAGCAGTGTCTTCTCCAACTCCGTCGCCTCTGCCCTCCAATGACACCAGCAGCGTCTAGCGATATGGTTATTGAAATGCATCGCATGGCATGGTTTATGAGATTCAGATTGGCATTGAAACGCATTGCATGACATATTATGAGATACGTTTGATAATGTTTTATGCTGAAAAATGTTGTGATATATATGTACGTATTATTTTCTGGGAAACTATACAGGTTTTACGGTGAGGGGCTATACTTTGAGAAAAGAATGATTTTGAAAAGATTTGTTTTGCTGACCCACTCAATTTTGTTTTCCGCCCCTCCAGGTTCTAAATAGCTACAGTACCCGTGGTGGCTAGCGAGGACCATTCGGCAGTTCTGACAGACTCATTATTATGTAGGACACCCGTTGGTGTTATTCAAATTTAATTATTCATGCTTGACTGCACATTAACTTAGTACGCTCTGGTTCTGTATAAGTACTATATTATCACTCTAGCACGCTATCTTATCTAGGTTACTAGTGGATTGGCTTAAATCAGTTCGTATTCTGTTATTGATTCTTGCTTCCGCATTGTGCACTTGGCTACGTCACACTCACGTGACGGCTAGCACGCCCCACTTTCGGGTCGGGGTGTGTCAGCAAATCAATGTGGTTACTTTGTCACAATTCTGTTAAAAATTATGTTATGTGTTGATATGTCACACAATTAGTTTTCACAAGTCTAATTAAATATTGTTATAATGAATTAAAAATATTATTATCAATATGGTCTCTGAAATTGAAAATCAATAAATGTAGTGTTTGAAAGGTAATGGGGTCGCAAATTAATGTGGTTACTTTGTCACAATTCTGTTAAAAATTATGTTATGTGTTGATATGTCACACAATTAGTTTTCACAAGTCTAATTAAATATTGTTATAATGAATTAAAATATTTAAATAATATTTTTATTTTTATATAATTAAAAAAATAAAAAAGGAAAAAAAAAGAATCTTCTTCTTTTCCCAAGAACGGAACTCGCCAAAAAAAAAAAAAAAAAAAAAAAAAAAAAAAAAAAAAAAAAACCCCCTTAGCTTATATATACGAGCATTGAGCACTAGTGAGCATGAACAATCAATCTTAAGTTATAACAAATATGGCACTTACAACATTCTCCTCGCTCTCTCCCTCTTTGGTTTCAACTAGTACTAGGTATCAAAGATTAATTCATCTTCCAAAAGTTCTGCTTCAAAGAACAGTAGGAAAACAACCCTCCTCCGTTTATGTATCAATAAACTCATCACCGTCATCGAAGGTTATCAGTAATCCTCCGGCAGTGCAACGGCGATTCGCTCAATACCATCCTACCATTTGGGATTCCAAACTCATCGACTCATTCACCACTCATTTCACGGTACGTATACTTCGATCGTTTGCAAGTTATTATGACTCATTCATACATGAACACATCTTGATCATATTTTTTTTGGCTTATTTGTTTTCATTCTCGCGCAGTATGAATTGCATGGGACGCGATTGGAGCGTCTGAAGCAGAACGTTACTGAAACGTTGCTGGCAGCATCAACTAGTAGTGCTCAAGGCACTACTAGCACTTTATCGATGTTAAAGCTTATCGACTCAATGCAGCGATTGGGAGTGGCCTATCATTTCGAAAAAGAGATCGAAGCAGTTCTAACTAGCCTTGGTTCTTCCAGTACTGCCAGTACATCAAGTGATTTTCGCACCGTTGCCTTGCAGTTTCGGATACTACGAGAACATGGTATCCCCATTAGCCCAGGTAAAGCACATAAATTATTTTGTTGATCACATTTAGTATTAAATGTTTTCGAAGTGGCACTTAATTAATTGTGAGTTATGGTGACAATATGATCGAGCAGATGTGTTTAACAAGTTTAGAACCGGAAACGGAATATTTGAGGATAGCTTAAGCAAGGACATTGAAGGACTTTTGAGCTTGTATGAAGCCTCACACCTTGGTATGCTTGGGGAAGATCATGTTTTGGAGGAAGCCAAAAGTTTTAGTACCAAAAGGTTGAGTCAATTATTGGGAACATTGGAGGGTGAAGATGGTTTATTGAAGCAACTAGTTCAGCAATCAATGGAAACCCCCTTACATTGGAGGATGCCGAGGATAGAATCTCGAAGTTTCATTGATATATACCAAAAGGACGATTCTAGGAACATCGATTTGCTTGAATTAGCCAAATTGGATTATAATCTTGTCCAATCAGTATATCAGAGGGAGATAAAGGAGCTATCAAGGCAAGAAATGTGAACTTTCTTTTCTATTTTTTTTGCAATTTGATTTGGATTTCACACATGGTGGAGGATAGGTTTCGGCCTACTCACTTTAAGGCTTGGGTCCTGCATGCTTATATATAATGCAACCCCATCCAACCAAACATGTCGGCAAGATAATGATTACATATACAACGCTTATATATATACAGCGACCTCATATCCACACATGTTGGTAAAATAACGACCACATATATAGCACACTTAACGTAGGTTCGCCCCAGCCTTTTTTTTTTTAATGTTCTGCTTAATTACAATCTTACGTTACGATGCTCAGTATTTACATTGATGCAGGTTTTTAGTTAAATTTGACTAATTAAGACTATATATCCAACAAATGCAGGTGGTGGACGGATTTGGATTTTGAACATAAGGCAAATTTTTCGAGAGACAGATTGATGGAGAACTATTTGTGGGCAATGGGAATCAATTATGAGCCCCAATTCTCGAATTGTAGGATTGGCCTCACCAAGTTCGTTTGCATATTAACAGTAATTGATGACATGTACGATGTTTATGGATTTTTGGATGAACTTGAGCTGTTTACAGATGCGGTATACAGGTAAGTCATTAATGATGTAATTTATTTTGGTAAAAAAAGTACTTCATAGATGCAATTATATATGTATAATGTGTGATTTGGTTTTTTGATCCTCTGATTTGTTTTTTCTTGTTTCATACAGGTGGAATATGGAGGCCAAGGAGGAGCTTCCCGAGTACATGAAGCCAATTTATACGGCCATGCTCAACTTTGGGAATGAAGTAACTGATAACGTATTTAAAAGCAATGGTTTAAGCGTCCTCCCGTATATTAAGAACGAGGTAACTAGCAACAGAAACTGTAGCTGACCTTGGTTAAGAACATCCTTTCTGCACTGGAGGTCGTCTCTAACAATGTTAGACTTGTAGGTCTTTGTTGCTAACTAAACAAAAACACCTGACTAGAGCGTGTAGGATAACTAGGGTACGTTTGGCAATAATAAATTAGCAGTATGCAAATTACAACATAAATATATTGGCTCTGTTATTCTATTTTTCCCATTTTCTTAATTTATGATTTATTTACTATTTTTGTGTGTGTGTTTGCGCTTGCAGTGGGTAAATCTTTGTAATTCATATCTGGTAGAGGCACGATGGTTTTACAGTGGATACACACCAACCCTAGAAGAGTACTTAAAGAATGCATGGACTTCAGTGGGTGGTCCTGGAGCAATTCTCCATGCTTATTTGTTGTTGCAAGGATCTAACACAATAACAAAAAACTCACTTGACTCCATTAAGCATGGCTCTCAAATAATATATTGGTCATCTCTATTGACTCGGCTTAGCGATGATTTGGGCACTTCCAAGGTAAATATATACGCGTTATATCAGCTATATGTACATGAGTTGTTTGATATTTATTTCTTTTTTTAGTTCTATTTTTTTAATAAAATTTAAAATTAAAATGGTTATCAAACGAAAAATATGATAATTAGATTCTATTTTTTTTTTTTTTTTTTTTTTTGGAATTAACTAAGGCTGAGAGTGAGAGAGGTGATGTGGCAAAATCTGTTGAGTGCTGCATGAAAGAAAGAGGCATATCTGAAGAAGAAGCTCAGGACCGCATAAACGAATTGATCTGCTATTCGTGGAAGAAGATTAATGAGGAGAGTTCAAAAACTGCCATACCAAAATCAATTGTAAAACTGTCACTGAATATGGCTCGGACTGCTCACTCTATTTTCCAACATGGAGACGGTATTGGAACTTCAATTGGGGTCACCAAAGATCGTTTAATCTCTTTAATTTCTAATCCTATCCCTATCATCACTCACAATTAAGTGACAAAGATTAAATGATGCAATGCTAATAATTATTTGGTAAGTTCACGTGTTTTGTCTATTGATGTTGAGCTAATCCTATCCCTATCGTCAGACGTGCAATCTTTACTTTAATTTTTTAAAGGCAAAATAATAATTGTTTATTACAAGAACTAATACGAATATCAAAGAGAATGTTTTAGATAAAATTAAAATGTCTTCAATCCAAAGACAAAGTCTTCAACATAAGACACAAAGTCATTATTAAATGATTCATTCCTTGTATTAAATTATTCAATAGAAAAGAAAGATTAGCACATTGTATTAAATTAATCAAAGGATTAAAAGAAAGGAAAACTAATGAAAAGGGCTTGAAAACTTTGAGTTTTAATGATAAGGACAAAATAAAGGGTAAAGTGAATAGTAGTAGGATTGACTTTTTAGTGTAAAAATGTGGTTTTTCGTTAAAGTGAACAGTACCGGGAGCTTTTCGTTAAAGTTCCCTTAAAAGAAAGATTAGCACTACTATTGTCTCGTATCAAAAGAGTAGTAAAGGGTTTCCGAGTTAGGAGATTTGACGTGGCATGAAAGGGGTGGATTAGAAAATTAATTTGGCAGAGGAACAAGTCAACAATCCTTATTAAACTACTAGACAGTCGAGGCAGTGGCAGATATGTAATAAGCCACACAAAACAGCCCATGAACAAAACACAAGATCCCTCCAATCGACAGAAAATGGTGGTGCGTGAACCCACATGAAGCTCTTGACTTGTGGTTTGACCAAGTCCCTATCACCAGCATGGACAATCCAACGGCCAAAATGATCCTGATCATCAATGACGCCCATATATATTAAGAACACAAAAATTAACGATTAATTTTAATTTTAGTTTCTAGTATCAAAACAAAAAGAAATTACTGAAGACGAAATGGTTATCAAATGACTTCTAAGCAATTAACCTAATCATTGATTATGGACATGTACCAAGTGCAGACGAGGCATGTCATTGAGAGTTGCGTGTTAGGGGGAGCCTTTTGGAGTTCATCCTGAGAACAAATGCAATTGCATCCACCAAGCAAGTTGGCAACAACATGTGCAAGAACCAAAAGTCCGGCTGCAGCTAGCCCTAGCTCGAATGCTTCATGGCTTGGTTCTCTACACTCGAAAATCCAGAGTCTCAAGTGTTTCACCTGTTGTAAGCAACAATTTTGTATATGTAAAAATATTTGAAATTAAACATTCCTTAAAATTGTGAGTATAGTGCTAAAAAAGAAAGCATTCAGTCATACGCAACCGAGATATTATATTTGACTACTCTTTTTTTTTTCTTTCTAGTATTGCTTGTATGAAAAAGCAGAGGCTGTGTGTACCTTGTTTTGTTCGAGTTCCGCTTCGATGCCTAGAATCCCGGCTACGATGTCCATCACCACGATCAAGAGGCAGACCAAAAACCCTCCTAGCTTAACCATTCTCTGTCTCTCACTCTCTCTCTCTCTCTCGTGCTGTAGTGTGTTGAGATTTTAGAAGGATGAGATGTGTCGGAGAAATATTAATGGGAAGAAAGAGCAAGGTGAATAAGTATGAAAGGGGATAGACTAGAGAGGAAAATATGTGCGGAAGCAAGGATTTCAAATGAGGTGGGATAAGTGGCTAAAAAGCTTCTTCTGTTTACACAGTGAGAGCTTTAATTTGCTTTAGGGACTTGTTTCTCTTCATTTTTCTTGGGTCGTGGATACCTTTGATGGGCGAGCAAGAAAAGTAGGGCATAAACCAGCTCAGAGAGGAGCGTGCCTCAGCATCTTTCACCACCCCCACGTATGCCACAAGGTGAATCTCTCTGTAATTTCGGACCCTTTTTGACTTTTTAGTTTTTAACAAAATAGGAGATTGTGGAACCACTGAAAATTTGGCTGTGCACCAATAATTAATGTGCCCTCCTATATACCAATGATTGATTGGTCATCCAATGTACTATTAAGATGGTGATTTTCACACTTTTATTTTTTCAATCTCCACTATCTCTTTATTTTTTTTATCCATTAGTGAGCTAATTTTCACACGCTATAATTAGCCGGATAATACTGGGGAGACCAAATTTGTAAACAAAATTTTATAAATCAAATTATGTGGATTTTGATGATTGTATTATTACTTGAGTGTCGATTAACGTGCATATTTTTTTATTAGCGACAAATCATTTAGTTTAAAATTTTGGTCTCCCTAGCATTAGTCTTTTTAGCCTCTCACAAGCCCCTCTTTATTTCTAGTAATCAGATTGAATAAGTCAAGCGCAAATAACAGACAAAATTAAACAAGAATATGTAAGAGGGAAAAACTGATGCATTTATATTCAAATCCTAAATTTTATATAGAAGGTTATTAAAAATACTCCAAGTATATTGACACAAATACTAAATTTTAGGACATTCATATTCATGTCCTCTATAGTGACTCTTAACTTTTCTGAAATTGGGTGCTATCCCCTTTCTTTTTAGGTCTGTAGGGGATTGATTCCATTTTAGGATGGGACGAAGCTATTGGATTTGAATCAGGAATAGTTGGGCTTTGTAGCCGTGTATATGGGTCTTTAGGATCCACTAAAATCTGCAAATTCATGACCTACAGGATAGAGACTCTGTGGGTCTTCGTAGGCCTACTTTCATATTCATCTGGACCCAAATCTGATGGACCTTACACTTCTATGCCCTCTCCATTTTTTTTTTTGTGTGGATATTCATATAATGTGATTTTTTTTAACAAAGAATATTATTTACACTAAACGGTTGAGGAAATATGTTAAGTCTCACAATGAGTAGTAATAATGTAGTTCAAATTTACTTTTGTAGAGAATCAAATCTAAGACTTTTTACTTACAAGTGAAAAAATACTACTAAACTGTAATACTAAGTGACTAGAATTATTAGATGAGAAAGTCTTCGGTAGCGGTGTCACTTGATTGGGTTTGTGAGAAAGTCTTCGGTAGCGGTGTCACGTAATTGAGTTTGTGCGACCACTTAATAGTAAGAAAATAAAGCACCTGGTTCTTCTTCCAAACTATAATTTTCCCAAATTACAATAGTAAAGTACTTTTTTCATTGTTGTTCTCTATTTTGCTTGTCTTTAGATATAGGACTTGGTTCCTCCTCGGATCCCCTCTCTAGGGATCCTAGAGATCAACGTACCGTTGATCAAAAATCGTACAGCCACAATTTTTTTTTAAATATTTTTTACGCAAAACGAGACTATTTTACTTAAAAAAATATAAAAACATTTAATTGTGACCGTTTAATTTTTTTATCAATGTGCGTTGATTCCTAGAATCCCCAATTCCCTAGATATAGGCTATAGCTATGGTTAACTGTCACTTCCTCTCCTAGTATTGTAATGGCCTTAATTCCAACCAGCACTATGTTCCATGAAGATCCCCCACTGACCAAAACTCTGACTAATTTCATCAAAAAGGTAAGTGACAAATCGGACCAACTTAAAAAAAACAAACAAAACAAACAAAACAAACTTTAGAAATCAAGGCGATTAGACGCAGATAACCCAATATTAAGCAGAAGTAACCGAGATTAGTGGAGATGGTTTTACTTAGTAGGAGGAGAATAATAATCAATGGAGCTATGGGGACGGTGGAGATGATTTGGAGGCGGTGGAGGACCCCATTTTGCGGCTGAATCGGCGGCTGATTTGATCCAACTGCTCCACCGAAAACACACAGCAGCAGCGCGAGTACATGACGGTCTGAGCAGAAGGGGAGTTGAGCAGAACCTGTAGAAGCTGGTTGCGGCTCAGCCTCTCCAGCTCGCCGCCGCCGTTGCCGCTACTGGTAGCAATGGAAGTGGTGGGCGGAGTGAGGACGGGCATGGTTTGGAGGGCAGAGAGCTGAGCCTGGAGGAACTGGATGTACTTGTAGGCCTCTCCGAAAGTGGTGGCGGAGTCCATTTTCTTGTCCCAGGGGAGGAGCTTCTGCAGGCAGCGAGTCTTGTCGCTCAGCCTCTGCTTCCGCTCGCGAGCGAGAGAACTGCCGGGTAGGGACGCGGATGGGGTTGTAATCCTTCTCTTAGTTTTAACCTGCGGCGCCGGAGGAGGAGGGGGAGTAGGAGCGTTGGCGTGTGATGAAGATTGAGAAGCAGAGGAGGGTCGGAAGCCGTAGTTGTTGTTAAGAGGTGGGAACAGAGGGGTGTTGTTAAAATGGGGTAGAGGAGGATAAGGATGGAAATGTTGGGCGGCGACGGCGGCAGGGAAAGAAGCTGACGGGTAGCAGAAGTGATGAGAGTCGACGAATCGGGGGCGTTTGTAGGATGATGAGGAAGATGAAGAACATGGGAAATAGTTAGATGGGTCGAGAGGAAGGAGATCTGGCAAGTGCTGGAAGATGGAGGAGTAGTCGTTGGATTCATAGTCGTGGTGCTGGACATGACGCGGCGGAGGAGGAGAGAAATGGGTGGTGGGCAGAAAGTTGAGATCAGGCGGGTAATCGTAAAATGTTGGGGTTGGGAAGTAGTCCTGGTAGCTGGAAATGGGTTCGTGTTTAGCCAACCTCAGGATTTGGGAGTAGTCGGAGGCGGCGGCGGTGGCGGGGCTTACATTGGTGAGGGTGTCTTGAGCGAAATCGGAGTAGGGTGGGGGTTTTAGAGAGGGGGATGAAGGCAGCATTGGGTTTTGGTGGTAGTGAGCGGCGGAGGCGGGGGCGGTGGTGGGGAGGAAGGACTGGAAGGTGATGCCGGAAGACATGATGGCGTTGAAGGTCGCCTCCTCCTCATCCCAACCAGTAGTGAGACCAGCAGTGTCCTCTCCAACTCCGTCGCCTCTGCCCTGCAATGACCGAATTGCCCTCCTCAGCTCTCTCTCAATCTCATCCATCTCTCTCTCTCTCTCTCTCTCTCCCCCCTCAATAGTGTTCCTGTGCGAATGTGAGAATATCAGGGAGACAATATGATCAGAGGGACGTTACGATAAAGGCGGAGGGGAGGGACACGTGGCGCCGGGAGAGTGGCGATCATGCAGTAAGGCGGCTGGTGAGGTCATGGTCCGTACATAGAGCACACAGACAACGCAGCGTCTCCTGCCTCGTTTGTCCACCTTTTTGTCCATTTTCGACTCCATATCCTCTTTCTCTCTCATCATTCGCGTTTCGTTTCTCTCTGTGGGAGAGTACGGGCAATTTGCCAGCGAGGGGCATTTGTTTTGCTTTTGGGAGCGAAAAAGACAGGGGTATTTTGGGGATTTTACGGAGACAATTTCTGATTAGTGTACGGGATGATGTTGGGCGTGGGTTTTATTATTATTATTTTTCAAATAAACATTCAACAGCTAATATGTCTTGTTTTGAACTCAAACCCTTCATGTTCAATTTCTAACATCAAAATCATAATTACGGACGATTCAAAGTTGAATTAATTGCAAAATTCCTCACACAATAGTAAAGAATCTATTGTGTAAAGGATAATTAGCAAAATATAAATCAAATTAATAATTACGCTAAAAATTTAACGATTATACATCAATTAGTTTTTACTAAAAAATTTTGCTCAAAAATCAATCGCACAATAGAATTTGAGCATTTCTCGAGAAGGCTTAAACATTGCCCGTGGTAGTCTTGGCAGGTTAATGGAAACAACTCGTGACGTGACGAGCAAAAGTTTGACATCGTTTAGAAATACGAAGATATGCGATTATAGTTAACTGACCCTTATTTTTGTTGGTTCAAGTTCTCAACAATGAAGGATTAGCTTACCCTTCTTAATTTCTTGTAATGGTAGTGTAGGGGGCCACGTCTTAGCAATTGATACAACGTCCTATCCCTTTGTACCCCTTTACCACTGCCTTATTTACGTTTCTCGCTTTATCTGTTGCTTGCATCTCTGTTGGCTTTTTTTGTATGTTCGGCAATTTGCCCTAGTTACTCTTCACTCTCACTCTTGTTACTAACCGTAAACTTAAGTAAATCAACGATAAATTAAGAGACAAAAACCAGCAAACGATTGTAAATAGGAGTGCGAAAATCATTTTTCAGTAAGCACAAGAGAACGTAAGTGAACTAGTCAAATTTCCTCGATAAAACGCGCGGCGATTGGATTGTGAGCATAGGGCCCGACATTGGAGAATAAGATTGCTGCAAGTATCTTGGGACAAAAGAAAGGTAAGAAACAAAAACAAGAGCTAATGCATTTGGCTACTTCTCTACTTTCATTTCTCTCTAAAATTACAAGTGGACGACAACAAATGTTCTACCGCTACATAATTGATTACAAATTACACAGATGAAAAACCTGTACACAAGAATGGGGGAAGCGGCACCACGAATCGCTGTTTTGGAATGATTACCAACTCCCCACATTGAACGGGGCAGCCGTAAATTTAAAATCGAGAAATCATTCCGAAACAACCGAAAAAAAAGAGTTGGGTTCAGTAATCCCGCTGCCAGTTCCCGACGCTAGCAAAACTTCATCGATCCCACATAGCCTGAAATATCGCGGGTCTGTGCTTTAACCAGAGCACCATCTCCCTGTCCATATGAGATTTATTCACAACAGCGTCTAGCATAGGACTGGCGATAACTTTTGGAGAGTTACTGAACGACCATATTCGATCCTTAGGCCATGGTCTCTGCGGCTGCTTCTCCTGAAAAAAAAAACACATTGGAATACATGAGCAATGCCATAAAAAGAACCTAAAGGCATAAATATATGAAAAACAGAAACTCACCATCCTCGCTAGCATAAACTTCACTGTTCTTGGGCCATAAACACGCTGCCGTGAAGGTTTCTGAACCTTGGCATAGAAAGAACTGACGTCTGGTAATGACAAGCAACCCCTACTTGCTCTTGCCAGGCTACAATCCGGCTCTGCACTAGTCTGGCTATACCAAAAAATCAGCTGCCCTAAACAATAATTCTCCCCATACGTCTTGCAATACTCCTGAAAACCTGATCCCAGCGTCTCAGTGTACTTGGGGCCTAGGTCAAGTGGACTGATGAATACTGGTGGCGACGTTACAGTTTTGTATTCCTGAAAGAGAGTAGAATCAAGCACGTTTCAGATTCAAATAGCAGAATTACAAATCAATTGGAAAACTTTTTAGAGGTTCTCATTAGTAAGACATACCCGTATTCTAATAAAACACCGTGTGTAAGCATAAATATGGATCAAGTCAGCAGCAGCATCGTTTCTAGACTTGTATGTACAAGGAAGATTCCGGACTTCATCTCTCAACCTTTGAAAACAAAAAGAATCCCATAAAGTTGGAATCATTTACAGAGTCAAAACCTAGCATAAGAATATTAACTCAAGCGCATCTTACTCACCATATTAAAGATCTCTTAAGTTCTTTCCATATGTCATCCGAACCTGATGGATCACGAGCAAGGATCTTCGTCCGTAGATCATTTAGCAAGTTTTCCTCCACATGAGGAGCCATGCACTGAAGAAGCTCCTGTACAAGTGATCCTTCTCCCTTCCATAGAAAGGAAACAGCCTCTTCAGGACTTAACCTTTCCAGCGGAGGTGGAGCATCCTTGGGGTTTCCAAAAGCGCATTTCATAACATACCTCACCTGCAGATATCATTGAACATATCTTCATACAGTGCAATAGTAAATGACAAAACGACCACTTATTTATAGCAGAGAAATTCACCTTGTCAAGAGTTACAGCCAAATTCTGAAGCCTTTGGTTGTACACACCCTCAGCCTATCATGAAAAGAGAAATGGCAAGCCAGGATTAACGACAAAGGACATGAATCACATGATATTAAACACACACATATAGATTAGTCAAAAAAATTTACCTGAACCTCAGCATCACTTTTCTCAACCTCAAGGAAAATATCTGAAAAGTACTTCCTCTTTTCTTCCAAATTGTGCTTTAAAATCTCCTCAGGAAGCTTTGTTCTTTCAAAATTTATAAACCTCACCTTCGACCAAAATGAAAGGGAATGAAAATAAATGATAGTTGATTTCAATAATTACTAAAAGGGAAACACTAATGCAGCAGAAAAACAACATACCAAGCGAGCTGAATATGCAATCACCCAATCTGGCAACCCACCCAGCAAGCAACTGCCTAAACCAGCCCTTCCCAACTCAAGATAGTCCTCCTCAGATACTGAATTTAACACACAAGCCTCCAGCATTAACTGATGACGATCAAGAGTTCCATGCCACTCTTTCAGCACCTGATGAATGGACAATAATCCAGTTAATAAAACAAAAATGACTTTAAAAAAAAAGTTGAAGAATACCCATAGGACTTCCTGTCTTTGGGCACCAAGATTGCGAGGTTGAAAAAGAAATAACTTAGTTCCCCTCAAGGGGAATCTGAGCCTCTAAGAATTAAGTGCATCCATTATTTTTCTCTTACCTTTTGAAAAGCACCTTCGCCTGTCAAATTTAAGTAGCTTCCCCGGCAAACTTGGCTCCCACACAAACAAACTGATGCTTCGTATTCATCCTTACTCTGTCACAAAATAGATGAGCACAACTGTTTACACGTGTCGTCATGTAACTTGCAATTTGGTATACACAAGGCCAATAGGAAAAAGAGTCACACCTCTGTAACGGAATTGTAATCGAATGTCACCTCCTCGCCATATTGAATTTTTCGTACAGTGTAGATTCCAATTTGGTAACGACCATCTACAGCAGTAACTCTGTATTCAACAAACACTATATGTTATAGAACTAGCAGGAAAAATTCAAGTAAATTTTGCAGTTACAAAGCAACACTAGATTACTACAGGTACTTCTGTCCAATATAAGTCAAAGCCTTCTTGTTATCAACATATAAGCCTTCAACACACAGAATGAAGCCATACCCATATCCTGAGTATAAACATCAAAATTTTATCCCAACTTCTCATATATTGGACTCCAGAGCTAAGCAAAAATGAATTATTGTTTATCAAGTGCGGATACAACCATTCAAATTCCAGCAATAAAGATCTGAAAAGGCATGTTCTGACAACCAAACATTAAATGCTCCTCAAATCATAATTACAAACCAAGACACAAAGGTAACAATAGTACACCATTAGCAACAAAGTAAAAGTAGCACACCATTAGCAACAAACTACAAAAGAAAAAAAAACAACTATATGATGCACAATGTTTACAGAGATATAATAGCTTAAATGTAAAATATGTGAATTTATAACTAGAAAGGTGACTCTGTTATGTACACTGGTAAGTTGAATTGAGAGTCCTGCCTAACAAAACTAAAACAACAGAACTTACTTTGCTTCGCAATTAGGTCGGCATGAGTGACAAATTCTACTTGCATAGTTTGCCTTATGCATGGCATCCACAACGACTAAATCATACCCATCGGCATCACCCTGCCAAATAACAACGAATGATCAGATGCTAATCCATAAAGCATGCAGATAACTATGTGTGAACTTGTGCAAGCGAAAAGCACCTTGGGCCTTTCAAGATAAATGTTGTAAAACTCTGGAGCTGGATCTTTATTATTCTTCTGCAAAGATCGAATCCCGTCTTGCTTCTCGAACCATTTCCAAACAGGATAAACCTATTTTACATTAAGCGTAGAAATTAGCCAATCACAAGATAAATAAAACAGTTACTTTGACATGACGTTAAAGATAAAAAATGCACGACAGTATAAGATAAGCCAGCATCGTATAAAATATGGGATGATAAAATGACTGAGAAAACAACTCCACAAACAAAATGGAGCCATACCTCCCCCAAAAACTCCACAACAAAATCTTCTTCTCCAAAGCCGCCTTCTTTGTTGCAAACGACACCAAGCCCCTGGTCATCATAACAAATTAACAATTACAAAAGATTGAATAGTCATCCTCCTAATGGCTTGACATAAATCCAGGAAGAAACGTGTCAATAGGGCATGGGGCAAAAAGTTTACCTTTCTATAAGCCACATACTTATCATCGCGTCGGCTATCTATGGCCTTCAAAATGGCCTGACACATCCTAACAGTTTGCATATCACCATCCTCCTCAGCACCGTTTAGGATTTCTTCAACAACAGGATGCAAGGGAAACATCATAGGAGTATTTCCACTCCCAGTGTATCGCCTGACTTGCTTATTCAATGTGCGAAGGAGCACATCTTCAATAAACATATGCTTCTCCGCAAGAGGCCAGTCGAACTCCTCTGGCATGGAGTCAAGTAAAAGATTGTGGCTATAGGGATCAATTCCATAAACTTCTTGCTCTATAACTTCGTCCCCAAGCATTTTCCTTGGCTTGTAATCCTTTACTTCAGGAAGCTCCATATCCGACTCCTCAGTTCCATTCTTCTGAGAATTGAGTTTCTCAACATAATCATCTGGTAAAGATACCTGCATTTTCCGTTTCACATCCTCCTCATTGGATACAATAACATATTCCTCAATAACTTCATATTTCCTCGTAACAGGAGGAACCAAGCTTGATTTTGTCATGCGAGCGCCCCACTCCCGATCATCAGTCATAGAATCAAAACCCTCATCAGGTGTATAGCTTCCATCTGCTCTTGACTGCTCAGTTTGACTCTGTGACCTCACTTCGGAGTCACTTTCAGTATCTGAAGAAGTACCATCACTATTGCTCTTGCTATATTCAGAAGACTTGTCCATATCATCAGAGGTTTCACTTTCTGAATCCATAGATTTTTTATTCAATCTGGATAAACGCCTTCTGATTTCTCGATCAGATGCATACTCTCCATAATCCAAACTACCATTCACAGTGCCATTACTCCTATTCGAGTACTTCCTTTCAGTTGCTACTTTATTGAGCTTCTTTCTACACTTGGAGGATGAAGAGTACCCTGCAAATGTATCATCTTCCCATGACTTAATCAGCTCATCTCTTTCATTAGAAGACTTAGTAGCCACTTCTAAACGTGTAGCAAGCTGAATAAACAATGTTATAATGTGATTCATGTCCCCAGCATCCCCCCGATTCTTTGCTCTGCACACAGAAAATAACATGAGAGAGAGAAACTTTTATGATATGGACATTCAACTGAACCAGAAAAATAAGGTAGAACTTACTTTATTGCATCCCTGCACATTCGACTGATATCCTCCTTGACAGAACTCAATCCTCGGCGTATGTAATGACCATTTCTCATTTTATCCTGAATTTCAGCAACCTGGACAAGAAAAGGAGGTAACAAAGTTTCAGAACATATTTGTACAAAATTGAATGTAAACACAAAGGAAAAAAAGGGAATCAAATCTAAATGCAAGACAAAGATTAAAAAATGAAAGAGAAGAAGAAAAAAAAAAGCATCTGAAACATAAAAACAAAGAAAGCAAATGACTCCCAGTACCTTGGGCACAAAGAAATCATAGGGATTCTCCTTCATGATATCCTTCAGACTTGAAGCAACAAATTCCTCAATCTTCTTGTAACCGTGTTCAGATTTCTTAATGGACAACCGCCTCATGCGAGCATCCCTAGATAGAATGGATGAGGACCGTCTAGCATCAAATAGTTTTGAACGTTTGTACAAACTTCCCCGGAATGATTGATTTGCAGTTTCTCTCTTATCCACACTATCAAAGTACACTTTCAGTTCACTAAAATCATCCATATCATTGCCTAGAACCTTACTTCTAGAAACAGATGAAGATTTCTCACTGATCTGTTTTAGACTCCTAATTTTTGAGTAGGATTCCTCAAATATCTTTGTACCAGATGAACTTCGGCTCTTAATCCAGTTCAGATTCTGAAACTTGATGACCAACTCGCCAAACTGGTTGCAACCTCTGATATCTATGGTAGATAAACAAGGAAGTGAACTAAGGATCTCTTCAAGCGTGCGGGGTGTGATGTTGGTGCAACCAATCAGAACCATAGAGTTAATCTTTTCTTTACCATAACCTCTCTGCAATTAAAGAATTACATTAGATTTAAGAGGATGTACATAGATTGCTACTGTTCTGTGATGCCAAAAAATAGCAAAACCTACCATAATGTTCACAATCGCTGAATCAGTGCAGTTAGGACCCAAGGATGAAAAATCAACCTGTCTTGAAATATCCTTATAAAACCTGACAGCAGAGCTCCAGTGCTTACAGGTCAAAGAAGCAAAGGAAAGGGATTTCATGTCTAATCTCAGAAAATGAAAGATTTGTGCCAGCACTTGCCCGTCTAATAAACCCCAGCTTCCCATCTCTGAGCCATAACTCCCACTATTTTCTCTGTAGAAAGAAGCATCACCACATAGATCCTCAAATGTAGACTCGTCCTTTTCAACTGTTAGCAAATCATCTCCCACGTCATAGTCTTCTTCACTTTCATCAATCAGCAACCTGGCTCTTTTGGCAATACGTCCATCACCATCTGCGGTAACCCCCAAATAGATTAATGCATGGATAAAATTAAACTTCATGACGAACACCAAAGTTCAAGTTGAAGGGAAATCAAACCAAAAAATACAAATAAGAAAGATTGAGGTCAAGGAAAAGAGAAGAAAGAGGGGGAATGGACTTTAAATTAAATAGATCATACCTGTTTTCCAGTACATATGCTTCTCCACCTCTTTCTTTGGCTGCTTTGCATTAATCCATGGATCTAGAACATCATTTATGGCTGCAGCAAACTCCCGGCTTTTGTAAGATTTCATCACCAGTTCATGAAGCTTTCCGCATGTATAACCAATGAATTGAGGGTGCAGGTTGTGCAACCAACTTGACTTTGAGCTCGATTCTTCAAATAAAGCATTTTTAGATTGTGAAGGAGCAAGTCCTGAAGTATCACTAGATCTTGTGTTCTTCTCCTGCTGATTCATATTTGTAGCTTCAGAAGTCTCTGCAGTAGATGTCACTGGAACCCAGACTTTATCAAATTTCCGGAAAACACTGCTATGTTTTAAGATCACTCCTTGATCAACCAAGACCTGTAGCTCAGAAAATGATGAAGGTCCTCGTTCGTGCCCAGCACCATCAAGGTAGTACCAGTCACCCAAGTGCAATTTCAATTCATCGACTGTGCAAATACGGTCTTTGTTGGTGTTAATAGACGTAATGCATTTTGAAGAGCCCTGTGATCGTCGTTCACCAACTGGTTTCAACTGGGTATCACCTTCTCCCGATGATCTCTTCCCATCACTACCTGAAGAATATGACCGAGAAGACCTTGACGTGTACCTCTCCATACCACGGGCTTTTATGCGAGGTTCAGAAACAAATGAACCATGGTCTTTAACCACACATGCATTTATCCTTACTACCGGAAGCATAGTTCCTTTTATGACAGTAGGCTTAATTTGAGTTGTTCTGTTCACGCCACTACAATCATTTATCTCGCCTGGACATGAAAAACCCCAAGTAGGTAGATCAAGTCTTCTGCTTTGCGAAGGATAATACAATTCATCTTTTCTATGCCATCGAGGGTCTTCATAACCAGACTTTGGCATCTGGCATAATGGGAAACCATCATTCACAACAAATTTCTTCCTAGAAGACCTCTCTTGTGAAGCTTCTTCATTCCTCTTCCAATCACCACCCTTGCATGACCACCGATCAGAAAACCAGTCATCAGAATCACCACAAGCAAAACCAGCATCCTTGTCAGAAGGTGCAGTCAGCCTGATTTCTACAGCTTCCTTTATTTTAATGTCAGAATAGCCGGGTTCCTCGGTTTTCTGATCATACTGTTCAGCATCTTGGCCTTGACTGAAACCTATACATGCCAATAGATGCACAAGTAAAATACTTCTCGTAAATAGAAATACAATTTTTAACATCAATTTCATGTACTATTTAAATTTCATATTCTATATTGTCTGAACATCAACTTGACATCCTATTTAACTCCAAGAAACTGAGGAACCAATGTAAACCAATATGTACCTGCAGTGTTTTCCCATCCATCTCGTTGTGCATATTCAAATGACATTTGCAGAACTTCTGCATAATGACAAAAATAAAAGAGGACAAAAAATAAGATATATCCACACAAAAAAATAAAATGAAGGTGTAATTTTATTTGTTACTGCACAACAGCAAAAAAAATCAAATTTCAATAAATAAAAAAAAAGGCCTTTTAGCCAAAATGATTCCTAAGATTTGCATAACTCCTCCTCACTTTGATCTCTGAAAAAAAATTATGTTAAATAAGGATAAAAGGACAAAATTACCCTCAATTTAATAAACAATATATCAAAATAATTTGACAGAAATTGATGGTATTTTTATCATTTTACCCTTATTTTATTGAGATTTTTCAAAGAATGACCAAAATGATTAATTGTAGACAAACTCATGAACTTCAAATCTCAGGACTATTTTGACTAAAAAGCCAAAAAATAATAATAAAAGTCAGATAAAACATACCTCCCACAGCTTCAAGCTCCCTGCCAGGAATAACCGTAAAACCCTCCATCAGAGCTCCAACCCTTTCTTCAATATGGAGATCTTCTAAAGGCTCAGAAGCAGCTCCACCAACATCTGCGCCAAATCCTGGCGGCAGTAAAGCGATTGCTGCGTCCTTCCCACTCTGTGCATCATATTGCGCAGTATCTCCAGTATCTGCCAATAGATTACCAGGAGCTTCTGGAGGGCTTACTAGTCGAGTTATAGAGTCTGATACAATGGATGGGAAATGTATGGTCACCAGTGGTGAAACTGCATTTTCAACAGTTATCCACCTATCACTATCCGAGTGCTTGACCATGTGGTCAGACACAAGAGCCCCTTCTTCAACAAGTACTTTAAGCTCACACAATTTTGAAGGTCCACGTTCCACACCATAATAATCGAGGTAAAACCATTTCCCGGTGGATGAATCAGCAATTACTGGGACATGTGGTGGTGTATCACATATATCCATATCTTCTTCCATAGAAAGCAGCTCTTCAGGAGGGGCTACACTGATATGAGAATTTTCGGTGCAATTTACACTTGGAATTTGAGACGGTTCTTCTTTGTGAGACTCACAGTTGGAATTTGTCTCCACAGATACATTAATATCAGGCACAGTGCTTCCATCTAGAGATTCTTTGGCAGTCGAATGTGAATCTTTTCCACATGGATCCTTCTGCACCGGTTTATCTTCTTGCCCCCTATTACCGTGATGGGAGTTGCGCCTTTCACTTGCTCCACTTTTTCGACTTGTGTCTCGATGATTATTAGCTCTACTCCGATCATGAGGGGACCGCTCCAAATAATTTGGAGTGCGATTCCTGCGGTCATGGTATCGAGGTCGATCGTGTGGAGACAGACTCCGCCTGTGATCATATTGACGGCTCCTGTCATAAGGTGATTTCTCACGGCCATGTGGTGATTTCTCACGGCCATGTGGTGACTTCTCACGACTATGTGGTGATTTCTCACGACCATACGGTGATCTCTCACGGCCATGTGGGGATTTCTCACGGCCATGTGGGGATTTCTCACCGCCATACGGTGATTTCTCCCGACCATATGGAAACCTCTCATGGCCATATGGAGATCTTTCACGGCGCAATGGGCTTCTGTCCCGGTGATCAAAATAACGGCCCCGATCATGTGGGGATCGCTCAGAATGACCTGGAGGCCCTGGACTTCTCCCATGCCTGTCATAAACTACTCTGGAAGACAAAGTAGATTCATAAGGCCTAGAGGAGTACTTGTCTACTGCAACTCTTGATGATGAAGGATTCCGATAAGACCTCTCCACAGAACTTCGTGAATAATGCTCAGGGTGGGCAGATCGATTGGTGTCATCAGAAACCCTACGAAATTTTGCACCTGGATAATCCCCATAGTCTCCATAGTTCTTACGTTCACCGATACTTGTATCAGTACCAAACCTTTTTAACCGATTAATAGAAGGGTACTCTCTGGGGTGGCACTTACCATTGCTGTACTCATTTCTGTACGCACTAACCTCATCAGCAATTTTGGAACTGATCCTCGTATTCCTGTCAGGGCCACTCTCCCACCTGGCAATGCTCTTGCTCTGCTGGCTTCCACTTTTATTAAAGTCTTTCCTTCTATAAGGGTCATCATTTGAATACTTCCCCGAAGGTGGCGTACGCTCATGATCAAATTTCCAGCTCCTGTCCTTACCAATATCATACCTGCTGAATTTACTGGGAGTGTAGTCATCTCTGGCCCCTTCCCCTTTCTGCCGTCTATCTGGAATGAACTCACCTTTCTCAATATCATCCTTGGGAGGTCTCCAGGACCCGAATTCAGCTTCGACTTTTCTGCTCCTCTCTTGAATAATCTCTCCTTTCTCTACGTCCCCTCTTCGCCATTTCCCTGAAAAGGACTCTGCTTTCTCCACCTCACTTCTCCTGCACTTCTCACCAACAATCTCTCCCTTCTCAATCTCACTTCTTCTCGACTTCTCTGGCACAAATTCACCATTCTCTTCTTCAACTTTGGGCCACTTCAAAGTCCCCAATTCACCCTCTTCCACTTCCTCCTTCTCCTCAGCAATTTCACCATTCTCAGCCTCCTTAGTAGCACTGCTAGCACCTTTATCCAATCCCAGTTCACTTTTTTCAGACTCCACGTTCTTTGAAGACACAGGGTTCTTGACAACTTTCTTCTTGGGCTTCATTACCTTCACTATCTTCTTCTTCTTAACCGTCTTGGAATTGAATCCGTTGTTACCATTGTTACCGTTCTTGCCTCCGCAAACAGTAGTCTTCTCCTGAATTGGAAACCTGTCCATGATGTTATGCTGCAAAGGCATGCATGCGACGCCTCCATCGCCCATGGAAATCCCAACCGTCTGCACCCAATCCCAAAGCCCTAACTGTCCCCTTCCCCGGGGCTATGGATGCTCATGCTGCAATTTGCTTCAACTGGGTCTTCCTCTCCTCAATCAGCGCTCCAACCGAAAACCCTATTTCCAAAAATCCAACAAACGAATCAATACAAACCCAATGTAGGGTTTCAATATCAAACACAACGCGTACATAAACAAACAAAAAATCGAAGAAAACCCCAGAATTCCAACAGCTCCGCTAATCAAAACCCTAACCCAGGAAGTTTACAAAACAAACGAAATCGAAAGGGGGAAATTACCGAGAAAATTGACGAGCTGAGTGAATAGATCGGCGAGAAAATCTTAGCTTGACGAAGCGAAGAAGTGTGCGAAATGAAAGAGACTTGACGAAGACAGATCGAAAAATTGCAAGAAATTGAGAGCTCGGAGGCCAATCTCTCTCTGAGAAAATCTCTCCCTCTCTGTATCTCTGAGTCTGTGTCTCTCTCTGTTCGTTCCTCTCTCTCTTGTTGTTGCTGTTCTTGGTCTGAAAGACGAAACCTTCGTGGTATTCTTTATTTCTTTTCGTTTTATTCATTTTTCCCTATGGGCTTGTGCTTCGATTGCGAGAGAAGTCTTGAAATTACAATAACGGCCCTGGGGTGTTTGGTCCACGTAGAAACGGACTCGAGTTGGTAGTTTCAATATCACAAAAAGGTCCACTTGAATTGTGGCTCGTCTTTAGGGCTGGTTCATATCGAGATTCCAAATTGAATATGAAATCCTGAATTTTGAACCGATTTCTTTTGAGACGGAATTTTGAAAATAGATTATAAATCGACAGTTTAGTATGCTAATAAAACATATATAGAAAACAAGGCCCAAAAAAAAAAAATCAAAGTAACGCGTTCTTGTACCTTTGATACTCAAGTACACAACTAAATAATATAATAAAAGTAACTCAAGTGAGATCATTCTTGTATAACGCTACAATATTTTTATGTAAAAATAAGCTTATAACTCAAGGAATTAACAATATTTACACGTGCAGAAAATTGGTTTCCAACAAGTGAGTTGCAGTAGTTCATATCGCAAAGATTTGTTACGAACCACTCTCCTCCTACACCTATGAAGGTTAATCAAGATGGTCCAGTCCAAAATTAAATCACATGATTGAGCATATGCATTAAGAACCACGATAGTGCATAAACTTGTATTAGTCTATTACATGTGAAGGGTGTAATTGTCATTGTGGGTGAATGGTGGGGTCCATGTGAGGATAGGGACTTGTAGAAAATAAGGCAAGGTTATTTTGGTAAACGTGGTTTTGGCGCTCAACTGAACTTGAGCAAAAAATAATTTTAGGAGGCAGATTGCACTACGTGGAGGGAGATTAGGGCTGATTAAAAGGGCTCGTTTCCAAAATCTATGGAATTTGTCAAGTGTTAAAGTAATTTAAGCCCGAAACATGAAATAGTACGTTATATGTTTTATGGTGAGTAAAAGTCTTATCTTTCATGTAGTTTTATTTGTATAATAATTGATGTATTTAATCGTATTTCAAGCACATTAAAAAAAAAAAATCAGAAAACCATTGGTTGCTTTGCTTGAATCTTTACAATTTTGTTGCTTCTTCATTGGGTACTCACGAGGCCCACAGACTTGTGCAAGATTCTGCCAATAAGTCTCAAGGACCCAAAACTGAACTCTGAAGCCCAAATAATTGGAGCTCAAAGCCCAAATCCTCTCCAGCAATCTGGTCTTCATGGAGAGAACAGAAAAGCGGCTGTTTCAAACTGATTCAAAACACTGCCGTTCAGTTATTTAAACTTGGATATTGCTTCCTGCCAGGGTCAGGGGTGGATTCGGTTTCTTAGATTCGGTTTTTGTCAAAATTGAAAATCAAAGCGAAATTACTATTTAGCTCAGTTCGATTCAGTTTTTGTACATTATATTTTGGTTTGGTTTGATTTTCATTTTTTTTTCCAATTCGGTTCAATTTCGGGTTTTTTTTTCAAAAAAAAAAAAAAAACTCTTTATAACCTAAAAATTGGAGAGAAAATAAAGAAAAAAAAATCTAAGTAATAAGATTTTCACAGGTTTGGGCCAAAAGCTGAGTTTTCCTAACCTTGGATTAAAATTATACTTTTAGTTGGCTTAGAATTAGGCTTGAAAACTGAATAATCAACATAAATAAATCCAGTTTGGTATTTGTACCACAAAAATTGAAATCGACAATTTTGTTAGTTTTGGCCGGGTTTTCAATCGATTCTTTCAGTTTTCGATTTTTTGAGCCTAACACTACTGCCTGCTAGTGAAAAATAACTTGTGTTTCGACTACTATACATGACATTATGTTATTGGTCTCATTTGTCGCCATGCTATATCAGTATGTCTTCAAAGACTTATAAATGACAGCATTACTTAACGCACCATACAGTTACTCCATGATCCATATGCTGTGCATAATTGTATCTTTGTCATGAAATATAGTGTGTAAAAGCTTAAAGCAATCAATTAAAAAAAAATACTGTTTTGCCAAATTAAGAGAATAATATATAATATTTGGCCACTGTTTTTAGCCCTGGTTTGGTACTAAGGTGATTCTGAAAAAAAAAATTGGTATAAAAAAAGCTTGTGTTTGGTAAATATTCAGCTTCAACTTTTTTTCATAGTTTTGGGTGAAAAAAGCCAAAAACAAGAAGCTGCAAAACCTAGCTTTGAAAAACCAGCTTTTTCACATCTGTTTTACATAAAAGTTTACCAAACACTATAATACTGCTTTTTTTTCAAAAGCATTTTTACAAAAAAATTTACCAAACACTCTGCTGCTTTATTTCACAGTTGTTTATTCTCACAACAAAGCAAAAGTAGTTTTTTTTTTCAAAGTACAACAATACCAAACCAGCCCATAGTCTGTGTAGGCCATGAAAATACAGATGGCTCTAATTCTAAAGAAAATTAAATCCATCGATCATCTAGCAATACAATAAATATATAATTAAGGTTTTAAAAGTCGCTAGGCGCTAGTCGAGCGGTAGGCTGGGGCCTAGCACTTAGGCACCTAGGCGGACTAAGCGGGTTTAAGTAAAACAATCATATTTCGTTTAAATATAAGTGTTTGCTTATACTTGAAATATATATATAATTTCATCATAAACTACAAAATAGAATGCATATATATTATGAAGTATTGAAACATAATGAAAACATGTGAAATAAGGATATAATGTGTGTTCATTTAAGTATGCAACAAGTCTCTTATAATTTATTGAAAAAAAATGCAAAATGAAAATTATCTATTTTCTGTCTAAATGAGTTGCGACCTAGGCGAGTGTTTAGGCGAGTGCCTAGCCGTTCTAGGCGGTGCCTTGGCAGGTCTAGGCGCCCTTAGCATTAATCAGGGCGGCGAGTTGAGGCCTAACCCCTAGACGGTAATTTTTAGAACAGTGTGTATAATTAACTTCGATAATATATAATTATCAACAAAAAAACATTTAAAAACAGTACTGATCATCACTCATCAGAACATGAACGGCGTTGCTGAAAAAGATGCAGGTATCATCATAGGCGCGTTGTTTCTCCTGATGAAAATATTACGTATAAATGCACAAATTAAACTTCCATAAATTAAAAATGTATATCGATATGTTATATGTATGTATGTAATGTATGTATGTATAAATGTGTGTGTGTATATATATATAACCTGAATAAAAATCAAACACACTGTAATAATATTTACTGAAAATCATCACTAGAAGTATAACTGAAACTTGGAGCTTTGGCCTTTGGACGAAGACCTATGGCTGATGCCATCTTCTCAGACTGAAGGTTACCGTCATGGCCTGAAACAACCCCATCCTCTGAGATTGTAACAAGAGCTGGCTTCCATTGATGACCACTTCCAGATTTGATGCTTCTCCCATGGGTTGATTTCGTCACACGATCTCGGGTTCGCGACGACGATGAGCGGCAACACGAACCCAACTCCAAGAGGAGCTTCATAATTCTGGTTAGGTTTGGTTCGGGAGAAAACTCAAGTATACATACCCTGTCGGGTTTTTTAGCTTGTATTTATAGGGAGAGAGATAAGGTTAGGATTTGTGACGCTGACGTGCAGTGTCTATTTTCTGAAATCTTAATGGATTTTATGTCATCTTATCTGCGTAATCTTAATTACACCTTCTACAGGTACTGTGCACCTCTTAATTGCTACTTATTACAATGAAGCTAATTTGGAAATCCGTTGACGTAATAGCTATTCCTTAATTATCTTTACGTACTATATTAGCCATGGTAATTAATTAGGATAATTACTATGTTAGGTATTGGATGGAGTCTGCCTATATATTTTTTTTTGTCAAACGATAAATTTTGTTAGATTAGATGTTAAGTTAGCCACCGACGGAGTTTGAACTCACGTCACCATACAAAGGCTCAACACCTTTCTACCATTGTGGTAAATGGCTACTTGCGAACCCGCCTATATTTGAATTTCAGTTTTGGACAAAATTTATGGGACTTTTAATTCTTTTTTTGTGATCTTTTCTTTTTCTCTTGTGGTGCTGAAAATTATAATATGGGTAAATTACAAAAAAACTACCTCAACTATTGGGTCGTTAACAGTTTCATACCTCATCTTTAAAAAAATTCAATGTCATACATTTGCTTAGGAATTTGTTGCAATGTCATAACTAAAAAAAATATTTAATATTTTTTAAATATTTATTAATTATAATAAAATAAAATAAATTTAAAAAAAAACACACACACACACACACCATCAGACCTTCCCCCACCCCCACCCCGCCACTCATTCTCCTTCCTTCTTCCCACACCCATTTCTGCAACCCGAAGAAAAGAAAAAAAAAAGAAAAAAAAAAAGCTTCCTCCCCCACCCACGCCCCTACCCCCACCATCCCTCCCTTCCTTCTCCTTCCTTCTCCTTCTCCTTCCTTCATCCCCATCCCCATTCCTACAACCCGAAGAAAAGAAAGAAAAAAGAAAAAAAAAGCATCCTCCCCCCACCACGCCCCTACCCCCGCCCTCATTCCCTTCCCCCCCCCCCCCCCCGCCCCTACCCCCTTCCTCATTCTCCTTCCTTCTTCCCACACCCATTCTTGCAACCCGAAAAAAAAAAAGAAAAAAAAAAGTTCTTTCTGCACCCACCCCTTCACAAACCAGAATTTGAGTTTTTTTTTTCCTTAAGGAATTGCGATCTGGGGAAGAAGGAAGGAGAAGGAGGAGGGGGTAGGGGCGTGGGGGGGAATGCTTCTTTTTTTTTATAAATCTTTTCTTCGGGTTGCAGGAATGGGATGGGGAAGAAGGAAGGAGAAGGAGGAAGGGCGGTAGGGGCGGGGGGAAGGGAGGGAGGGTGGGGGTAGGGGCATTGGGGGGAGGATGCTTTTTTTTTTTTCTTTTCTTTTCTTTTCTTTTCTTTGGGTTACAGAAATGGGTGTGGGAAGAATGAAGGAGAAAGAGGGGGGACGGGGTGGGGTGGGGGGGGGAAGGTCTGATGGTGTGTATGTGTGTGTTTTTTTTTATAATTATAATTAATAAATATTTTAATATTTAAAAAATATTAAATAATTTTTTTAGTTTTTAATATTATTTTTTTAGTTTTTTAATATAAAGTGTGCCACGTCAGCATTTAACTGAGGAACTGACGAAAGACTGACATGAGGTATGACATTGCAACAAATTCGTAAGTAAAGGTATGACATTAAAAAAATTTAAAGATGAGGTATGAAACTGTTAACGAACCAATAGTTGAGGTAATTTTTTGTAATTTACCCTTATAATATCTTAACAAGAAGATTCCAATTTACCCTTATAATATCTTAACAAGAAGATTCCACAACATTAAGTTAAAGATATTTTCTTTTTCTCTTGTGGTCCTTAAAATTATAATATCTTAACAAGAAGATTCCACAACATTAAGGAGTTTTTATTTTGCTTCTTAATATCTTTAAAATTGTTGCAAGGAAAAATAATTAATTCAAGAGAAACTTAAGGAGTTTTTATCAGAAAATTTCATGATTAAAAATTTCCTCCATTACAAGGATTATTGTCACTTTCTAGATTCCTTCCCATCAAGTATACAAAGAGAACAATCATCTAGTTGATAATTGCTCATTTTAATCACTCCATCACATTATCTTTTATGTCTTTGAGACGTCTACCGTTAATTTTTTTATTGTCAATTAAGTTTATAATGAAACTCCAAATTTCTTCAACTTTTAATAACTTTTCTGAATTGTTTTAGTCTTGCTATCAGTTAGTCTCTATTTGTTTGGGCTTCAACCCTACTCATTTAAAGGAAATTTCAGCACAAATACCGTATTGTTGGAATATAAAGTATTTTGACACACCCCGACCCAAAAAGTCCACTAAGACACCGAAGTCGATATGTGCTGGCCGACACCTGAAAGGTGACGAAGCCATAAAGTGTAGTGATGTGGAAAATGTGAATAAATTTAAACCTAAAAGTGCCTAAACACCAGAGTGTGCTTGTGAACGGGAGCGAACCCACCTCACGTGTGACTTCAGAGCATAAGTAAATACAGTAGAGCGGGTAAGAAGTATACCCTCAGAAGCAGCCACAAATCCTGAGACTCGCCAAGAATCCTCGTCGATACAAATCTTAACAGCTAAACCTGGAGGGGCGCAAAACAGAAAATGTAAGTGGGCAAAAACAAAGCTTTTCAAAACCATTTCAATATCAAAAGTACTAACCCCTCTCTGTAAAACTAGTATAATTTCCCAGAAAATAATATGTATGTATTCATATACCAAAACAGGCTGTAAAACGATAAAACTCGAATATGCCATGCCGAAATATCCAACCAAGAAATATATGCATCAATTAGGTGAGATAAATTCAATACTCAATATATGCCGACAATATCAATATGTCAGTCGGAGTCACCTAACGTGACCTGTACAGCTGAATCTATAGCTCCTCAACCACTATCCTGTACACGAGTCGGAACAACCTATAGTGGTCTGTACGACAGGCTAGATGTATAAAATACGCTCAGTGCTACTATCATGTGAAGGCTGTGCGACGAATCGCGGGTCACCTACGAGTCGTAACCACCTATACTGGTCTGTACGACAGGCTAGCACCTGCCTTGGATCCAAGGTGAGCGTACGGTGCGGGAGGTGAACAATCATGTGAAGGCTAGGCCCTACTCTGGCAGAGCACAAACACCCGAGGTGCAGGGATATGAGCTATATCACAATCTCACCATCATCACTATCACTAACAAGCATACTCACCTGACTTACATGAGCGTCCACAGCACTGAAGCATGACCAGCACAATCATAATCATAATAATCAAATATAAACGGCATTCAACATGGCATTTCAATCATAAAACCAATTCGATTATAAACCATTTAAAAATGAAGTTTTTGGGAAAACATCAACTATATATATATATATATATATATATATATATATATATGCTGAAAACAAAAGCTCACTCACCTGGAGTCCACGCTACAGCCCCTAGCACGACTATCAGGATATCTCAAATGATCCCAAATGATAACCGCCTAGCATAAATATCAAATCATGTCTCAGAATTCGTACTGAGAGAATAAGCAATTTACATAAAACACATCCCTACAAATTTGATCCGGAAGATACATATCACGAATCGTCGATCTGTCACTTCCAATAATACACATTGTACTTCTAGAACAATACCTTAAAGTTTCGTTACGATCCAACGGTTGGATCTCCGCCAATTGCCAAAACCAAGTGGTGGTTAACATTTTATTTACAAACAATTCCAATTTGGGAAGATCCGTAAATTTCTACATTCCTCAAATATAACATACTACCACATACTAAAGTTTGGTAACGATCCAACGGTCGGATCGTCGATTCATACTTTGACCTATTACCGAATCGTAACAAATTTATGTCCTAACAATCAATCTACGTTAATCCATTATCAAAACTAAATTCAAGGCATTGAATAACGTCTAAAAACATCATTGGCGGCCCTCGGGCCACGTGCCGTCGCACGCGCCGCCGCTGTTGGCGGTTGGCCGCCCCAAGTCGCCGGAAAATTCAACTTTCTCCAAAAATTCTCAAAATTTTCAGAATTGAAGATCTCAATGAGTAGAACAACTTTCATACCTTCGAGAAAGTCCAATTTGGACTGGAAAGCCTTCAATTTCGTCACACCCACCAAGAACCCTAGAAATGAGTGTGTTCCAATTCAACTCCGATGCTCCATCCATTGCTTGGGCTTTGTTCTTGGGTTCTAGGGGGAGTATTTGGTGTAGTTAATTGCATGAATTTGTTTCAGGAATAGAGGAATTCGAGCACGACCCGCCGCACCCTTAGTGCGGGTTTTTCCCATTTCAAAGCTAAAATCTCTCCAATTTGAAGTGAAATAGGTAGAAGGGATGATGAGGAATGATTTCTAGGTAGTACCTTGACTTGATTCGCCGGAAAAATGGGTGAATTTCACTAGAGGAATCACTTGGGTACCGCGAGTCGCAGGTCGCACGGGTTGTGGTGATCCCATGCTTCTTATTCCTCTCACCTCTCCTTCTTTCTCTTGCTTTCCATTGAGCATTCTCCCTCCTTTTCTCTCCTTGCTAAACCATCCCAGCCGCCCATCTCAAAGTTTTTTAATCTGGGCCATACATTTGGCCCTCCAACTTTTTGGAAGCTTCCAAACAATTTCAGAAAGTATCAATTTTGCCCTCGACTTCAAACGTTAATAACTTCTTCGTTATAGCTCCAAATTTGAATCCGTTTGCGCCCACGCGTCCGTAGCGATGAGTACTACAAGAATATTCCAAGAAAACAAACCTTATGTGTCAGTACAAGGCGTCAACATCAATCGAAGTATGTGCCTCGAAGGGCATTTTTGTAAACTCGCTTATTAAAATTATAAAAATCATAATTTTTAGGGACGGGTTGTCACAATCTACCCACCTTTAAAAAAAATTTCCCCAAAATTTAAAATCATTTACTGAAGAAAAGTAGTGAAAAGGTAGTAGAAAAATAAACGCGTGAAGGAGATATCAAGGCAGAGCGGCTGCATAAAAGAGAATGTCATTCCGTCGTGATTGGAGTGCAGTGATTCCTCTTTTATGCCTCCCAAGTCAACTTTCTTTCTCCTTCAACATTATACTAAAATCCAATACTTAGAAAAACATATTGAAAATAAAGTATGAAGGCATAACGTTCAAACACGCATATGAAAACTGCAATAACAGTTTTGTTGAAATCAAAACTGATCATAGAGAAAAACTTTTGCCTACGCACCCAAAGCGTATCAAACTCCGAAGGTACCAAGAAGTACACCTAGCTCAAGTCTAACCCTAAAATAGGTAAGCACAAAAGTAACTAACATAAAAGGTCTATCTATTCACTTGCTTAACGAGTCCAACAAGTATGTCATCAATATTACGGTATGCAGCCCATAATACTGATAACTCATCGTTGTCGCGATAAGCAAGTAAATAATTCCCGATGGTGAAATATTACCATCTTGCCCCTCATTGGGAAACATACACACACCATCTAAAAAAGTCTCGATCGTGCTCTTACACTACTCCTTAGGCAACATCATGAATATCGTAAATTTCTCCAGATCACAATCTTCATAACTCAATAATCCTCTTCTGCCAATCACAAACTATGCACAATTATCCGTACCATTTCTCAAGCAATGCCATGCTCAAAATCAGGAACGTAACTATCGTCACACACAACCCTAACAAGGGTAAGTGTCTACCAATTATGCACTATGCATAAAATCTCTATATATTAGCCCCAATGCGAACGTAGCTAAACCAAAATTATAACCATACTTACAAGCAACTAAAATGGAGCTAACGATATATCACAACCATACTACTTATGTGATAAACAACCTGTCACACGCCTCATAAGATCTAAATAGCTCATTTTTGACAAACTCTTATTCTTGAGGTGGTAATGTGATATCAGACAAAATCTAGTACTCACAACCTTTGAAAGGACTTCCCAAAGCTTGGAAGCGAAACGTATCCCACGATGAAATATAAATATGTCCAAATAATAATCCAGCCTGATCTCTGCTTGTCTAAACTAACATAGAAGTCCAAAAGTAGCTTTCTCATAATGCCATCATCCTCTGAAAGTAAACAGAGAAGAAACTGTAGTTGTCCATAAAGTCTGGACTTTTTTTTTTTTTTTTTTTTTTATTTATTTATTTTTTTAACATCCTTCTTACTTAACTAAAGACAGGGTGCATTTGGACTCGGAATTCTTTTCAAACACATCAAGTGGAGCCTCGACTTTTGATTCCTTTCCCATCTCCTCATCTGATCACAACACGCACGAGGACTTTTAGATCACAACATATGGAGAAGCTAACAACATCCCACTTCTATCTTAGTTAGCTTCACAAGTGTCTTGCTGTTGAAATTCTAGCGCTGGATTTTAAGAAAGAATTCGTCATTAATACCAACTTTAAGCTTTAGGACTGAAAGAATACGGCTTTCCACTCTAATAAAGCTACCACCATTGAAACATCGCATGTGAGTAGTATGGATTCAACATCCTGATTACTGACGTTCGTATTTTCTCCACACACCAAATTAATTCCAATAGGGGCTTATAGCAATAATTCCCCATCTCCAGTCGACCTCAAGCAGTGATTAAAATCATTCCAACAATTCTTAATAATCCAAAAATAGCGCTAAGTCAATGCCAGTGAACATCCACTGATATGGAATGGAAAACAATAGCTAAGTTTGCACAATGGAATGATACACGACAGTGCACTTATAGATATTGGTTTAGCCCTTCTACTGCCGCTGCCAGAAACTTAGTTCATTCCGAAAATAAGTGCACTGGAAAAGTTCTAAGGTTGAGAAAGATTTTGGACACGTTCTCCACAGAGAACTGTCATTGGATTTTCAAGCCAGGCTGATTAGTGATGACTTTAAGTCATAGAAAAGATGACTTATTCCAAACAGTTCTGCACGTTGGAAAATACTTGGTAGTCCGTTATGCCGCCTCTGCACAGCTGAAATATCCAAGGACACGTCATCATGAATTTCCAAAAATCAACGTCATCGAAGAATGTAACGCGATGGAGAGCTGAGACAACAATTCATTTGTAAGAAACTTTATGCATATCCAACTTCCCAAACTAAGCTAACTTTCTTCGACTAGAAGGAAAAATAATACTATAGTCAAAGAATCACTAATAAAGTGTCGATAAAATCAGCAAGGCCAAGATATCTCGAATTTCTCGATACCTTGTGAGAAATTCAACTTTCTTCCGCTATAAACTTTTTGGGAGAAGAAAATAATTTCATCCGTTAAGATCACGTCTTCCAAGAAGAATATCAATTTAATCAAGGTACATAATCGAGAAGTCTAGTACAACGTTGACTAACAGGGCATAAAGGATTTGATCTCACTATCGAGGTAAAAAAAAGATCATCGATAAGATCACTATGAATTTGTCAAACCAAGGAGGCAAACTCAAATTACAAAGGTTGATCAATAGGTGCAAAACCTAAAGTTCTGGCCTTCATCTTTGCAAATAGATTTGAGTTCCCTAAAAGAGGTGTTTGATTGGGTAATTCTCGAAGTGATAAGCCTCAGTGACTAAGTGCACTCAGAAAAGTGAGACTCATTCGAAAGTCACAAGAAAAACTGTTATAGGAGTGGTTCGACAAGGAATAAGGAAAGTAAATACGTTGTTAACAAGGTGAATCATAGGTTTATTTCACTTCTCGTATTCCGCAACAACCAAGTAGAATATTGAGAAAAGACGTCCAAAAGTACACTTCTTCGAAATGGTCCAACTGCTAACCAACTCTGCTCCATGAACTAAAAGGTCTTCATAATTCCTCGACACTCAAACAGGATAGCAACGAAATGCCACTTCTTATTTCGATCCTACAACAAATCTGTAGAAGTGATCGAAGGTGGCTAGTCCTAAAAGTTTTAATTACCTAAATAGGTAGTATGGTCAATAAAGGTCTGCTTATAAGTTCCCACAATTTAGTTCATTCGGCTCAGACAATCCCTGTTAATCGGCCTATCCATTGCATTGTGAATTAATGCATATGCAATAATTATAATATTGTTCATTACCCCGAACTGTAAACCGGCGTCCTGGCATACTGGTGTCACTTCTAGATATTAACATGCGTCCGATGCCAGAAATTGGACCACTTGAATACTGGTTAACAGTTTCTGGATATCGGACAGTGTCACTGATTAATGGCTCCACCACAGGCTGATTACAGGTTAAAATCCACTCAGGTAGTTGGTTTCGGATAATGGATAAGAAATTGGTCCTAGAAGATGATTCTCCAATTCTAGGAAAAGATACTTTCTACTTTAGAAATTCATTCTACCCAAAGGTACACCAACTCGTATACCTGCCTATACTCGTCGAATTGACAAGTATAGAGCCAAGAACTTCTGGAGATTAATTTTGATTACAATGTCCTAAACCAGAAGAATAGGATTTTCGAATAATCCACTTTATGACGAACTTAAACGAAAGTCGATCTTCTCCAAAAGATCCAAAATGACCACCAATTTTATTGGGAGGATTAGCGTTATTAGGAACCAAAAGTAACCATCTCAAGGTGTTCCTCCATCGAGTGCTACCCTTGTAGCATCACATTGTCACCCCAGAGATTTTGGAATCCTAACGAAGGTAGACTTCGTATGAATTCTAATAGGGGGTATTCTAATGGACTCTGCTAAGAAACCAAAACCATTTCTAATTCCTAAACTCAAAAGGTTTAGTAATGATGGCTAAAGAACAGTGATGAAATCGATTTATAAATCACTGGCGATACACCGATGTCGAAACACTAACCTTTCTTGAAGGCCATCAACTAATCTCAATCTACATCTTTCCTTGGTAGGAAAAATCTTCACCTCAGGTCTAAAATATTTGCCAAGTAATCTCCTAAAATACCCAAGAGTTGGCGAAACTGCCCAAAACTTAGGAGAAACTAACACATTTTCGTATTTGACGAGGTGGCCAAATTCAAAACTTAGGCTTAAGAGCTTAGAATGCTCTCATTACGCGTGTGATGGATGCAATACTGCCCAACTTATGCTCTGATACCAAATTGACACACCCTGACCCAGAAAGTCCACTAGAACACCGAAGTCGAGCTATGTTGGCCGACACCTGGAAGGTGACGAAGCCATAAAGTGTAGTAATGTGGAAAATGTGAATAAATTTAAACCTAAAAGTGCCTAAACATCAGAGTGTGCTTGTGAGCGGGACCGAACCCACCTCGCGTGTGACTTTAGAGCATAAGTAAATATAGTATAGTGGGTAAGAAGTATACCCTCAGAAGCAGCCACAAATCCTGAGATTCGCCAAGAATCCTTGTCGATACAAACCTTAACAGCTAAACCTGGAGGGGCGCAAAACAGAAAACGTGATTGGGCAAAAACAAAGCTTTTCAAAACCATTTCAATATCAAAAGTACTAACCCCTCTCTGTAAAACCAGTATACTTTCCCAGAAAATAATATGTATGTATTCATATACCAAAACAGGCTGTAAAACGATAAAACTCGAATATGCCATGTCAGAAATATGCCATGCCAAAATAGCTAACCAAGAAATATATGCATTAATCAGGTGAGATAAATTCAATACTCAATATATGCTGACAATATAAATATGTCAGCCGGAGTCACCTAACGTGACCTGTACGGCTAAATCTATAGCTCCTCAACCACTATCCTGCACACGAGTCTGAACCACCTATAGTGGTCTGTACAACAGGCTAGGTGTATAAAATACGCTCAGTGCTACGATCACGTAAAGGCTGTGCGACGAATCGTAGGTTATCTACGAGTCGGAACCACATATAGTGGTCTGTACGACAGGCTAGCACCTGCCTTGGATCCAAGGTGAGTGTACGGTGCGGGAGGTGAACGATCACGTGAATGCTAGGCCCTACTCTGGCAGAGCACAAACACCCGAGGTGCAAGGATATGAGCTATATCACAATCTCACCATCATCACTATCACTAACAAGCATACTCACCTGACTTACCTGAGCGTCCACAACGCCGAAGCATGACTAACACAATCATAATCATAATAATCAAATATAAACAGCATTCGACATGGCATTTCAATCATAAAACCAATTCGATTATAAACCATTTAAAAATGAAGTTTTTGGGAAAACATCAACTACATATATATATATGCTAAAAACAAAAGCCCACTCACCTGGAGTCCACGCTACAACCCCCTAGCACGACTATCAGGATATCTCAAATGATCCCAAATGATAACCGCCTAGCATAAATATCAAATCATGTCTCAGAATCCGTACTGAGAGAATAAGCAATTTACATAAAACACATCCCTACGAATTTGATCCGGAATCCGTATCACGAATCTTCGATCCGTCACTTCCAATAATACACATTGTACTTCTAAAACAATACCCCAAAGTTTCGTTAGGATCCAACAGTTGGATTTCCACCAATTGCCAAAACTAAGTGGCGGTTAACGTTTTATTTACAAACTTACAATTCCAATTCAGGAAGATCCATAAGACGGATTCCCTATCCGTAAATTTATACATTCCTCCAATATAACATACTACCACATACTAAAGTTTGGTGACAATCCAACGGTCGGATCGTCGATTCATACTTTGACCTATTACCGAGTCGTAACGAATTTACGTCCTAACGATCAATCTACGTTAATCCATTATCAAAACTAAATTCAAGGCATTGAATAACGTCTAAAAACATCATTGGCAGCCCTCGGGCCACGTGCCGCCGCGGGTGGCGGTTGGCCGCCCTGAGTCGCCGGAAAATTCAACTTTCTCCAAAAATTCTCAAAATTTCCAAAATTGAAGATCTCAATGATTAGAACAACTTTCACACCTTCGAGAAAGTCCAATTTGGACTGGAAAGCCTTCAATTTCGTCACACCCGCTAAGAACCCTAGAAATGGGTGTGTTCCAATTTGATCTGCAATTCAACTCCGATGCTCCATCCATTTCTTGGGATTTGTTCTTGGGTTTTAGGGGGAGTATTTGGTGTAGGTATTTGCATGAAATTGTTTCAGGAATTGAGGAATTCGAGCATGACCCGCCGCACCCTTAGTGCGGTTTTTTCCTATTTCAAAGCTAAAATCTCTCCAATTTGAAGTGAAATAGGTAGAAGGGATGATGAGGAATGATTTCTAGGTAGTACCTTGACTTGATTCGCCGGAAAATGGGTGAATTTCACCGGAGGAATCACTTGGGTACCGCGGGTCGTAGGTCGCACGGGTTGTGGGTGATCCCATGCTTCTCATTCCTCTCCCTTCTCCTTCTTTCTCTTGCTTCCCATTGGGCACTCTCCCTCCTTTTCTCTCCTTGCTAAACCATCCCAGCCGCCCATCTCAAAGTCTTTTAATCTGGGCCATACATTTGGCCCTCCAACTTTTTGGAAGCTTCCAAACAATTTCAGAAAGTATCAATTTTGCCCTCGACTTCAAACGTTAATAATTTCTTCGTTATAACTCCAAATTTGAATCCGTTTGCGCCCACGAGTTTGTAGCAATGAGTACTACAAGAATATTCCAAGAAAAAGAACCTTATGTGTCACTACAAGGCGTCAACATCAATCAAAGTATGTGCCTCAAAGGGCATTTTTGTAAACTCGCTTATTAAAATTATAAAAATGTCATAATTTTTAGGGACGGGTTGTCACAATTTAATTTTTATGATTAAGTACCTAAAATTCCTTAAAATTTTGGTGTGATTCCAAACTAGTCCCAACCTTTTCAAACATTTCAAAAGAGTATAGAAAATATCACTTCCGTTAAGTCCCAAGAGAGTGTGGTTGTCAATTTTTAATAAATAAAAGACGGTCAATGAGTTTTGTTTGAATCTGTATGTTGGTGCTAATGATGGAGAGGGGAAGGATAAGGGAGTGCGAGAAGGAGATAGAGAAATTTTAGAATGTTTGGGACTAATTTGACCATAAATATCACGTCGTTAATTTGAGATTTGTCCAGACCATAAAAAAAATATGACCAAGAATGCCACATAAGCACTTAAGGATTTCCTTAACTTGGGACTAAATGAAAGTGATATGTCCTATATGTTAGCTATTTTTAAGAAATTTTGAAAATGCTGAAACTAATTTGAAATTATACCAAAAGTTCACAGAATTTGCACATTGCAACAAAGTTCACAGAATCTGCACGTTGAAATCTTGTTGGTCTACCAATTGCTTGGCATGGGCCTTATGGATTTAAGGCCGAAAATAGTGGTTGAAGAAGAAAGAATTATCTATGTCGACAAAAAAATAAAAATTAATATCTATGAAAAGTAAATGAATAAAATGCCACTCACTGGAGGGAACCACCGACACTTCTCCACCACAAAATGTTGCTAGAAAAAGAATAGAGTGAAGGTCTATCGTGTTGCACTGATCATCGCATCCTACACAACAGCAATGGTAGTTTATGCATTTTTTATTTATCAAAGATTGTATTCCTAACAACAATGAGAGCCTCAAGGAAAAACGAATATGAAAGATTGTCCCTCCCAACCTCCAAGTCTTGTTGGCTTAATTGGTCGAGCCTAAATATGAGGACGAATGCATGCATGTTTAAATGTGTCGTCTGTCTGTCGAAGGACTTCATTCATTAACGTAACAAATGTGAGTTATTCAATTGAAAAAGGTAGTATGCATGCTCTCTTGTTCTTAAATTTGAATCACATATTTATACATTAGAATGTCCAATTTATTAGTACTTGACTCATTCTGATAGTACTGATATTTTCGTCAACTTAACTACATGCTACCTCAATCGGTGCAAAGATCTATCACTTAAGTCATTGGTTTGGGTGGCGGGGTCATTGTTTACAATTGGAACAGTTAAAGTCAGGTCAGGTCGGATTTTGCTCTAATATCATGAACAAAATTGATGTTCCGCCATAAAATTGGCAATATATGAGATAATTACCTTAATTATTTTATGTGAGATTCACATCCTCAACAAGAAAACCTAATAATTGAGAGACTATATATATTAGATTGATGGGTAGGGTGAAAATCAGTTTGCGTAGATGAGTTATATTTCACATAAATTAAGCAAGCAGAATTGCCTAATTGTTTTGACGTGGCATAAATGTCGTCTTACCCTACTGAATTATCTTTTCAAGGCACGTACATTACCATCTTCTTCAATCGTTTCACTACAAACAGATTAGAGTTCGAGAGTTCTGGGTATTGTTTCTCTTCACGGTTCTCATCATTTGTCTGGATTGGGGTTGGAATAACCTGCACATCGCATATTGTGATCATTAAGCACATGTTCTCCACAGATAATCTATAACGTACTAATAAAGTACTCATGTTATAGGATAAATGAATCAATAACGTACCGCGTGGCAATATTATAACTGTCTTTAATCCTTTAATTAGTTTAAAATTTTAATTAGTTTCTGCATAATATCGACTATAGACCAAACAAAGTAAAAAAAAAAATTTAGAGTCGATGGAGACGAGACGTACGTAACACTTACACATAATACAAGTCCCCATACCCTAGCCTGTAAAGGAGCCATGTGAAATCTAAATCACAAGATTTTTGTCGGATTGTCAAAGTAAAGTGAGAGTGACATGTCTCTTATATATACAGTAGGCGGCAGTCTAGCCAAAGCCCCAGTACAGCTTTTCCAGCAACAAATTATTCCGGAGAAAAAATATGTAACTGATTTTCATGAATCACCATCGATGGTTCAAACCGGAATAGAAATAACTCCATTGTTTTCTTTTTGTAGTTTTCTTACCGTCTAAATGCATGAAGAATACATATAATGGTCTCAGCACTAATACGTACGTCCTCTATCATAATTATTGGTATGTATTTATAATGACTGAATTTCTTTGGTTGTCCTTAGCATGCACGATCAGAAGCTAGGCAACTGAGTTGTGGGTGTCAAGTAAGATAGTGTTGTTCACACACTTATTTTTATTTCTCTCGCATCCTTGTTAATTTTTTGTCATTGATTTTCTCTAATTCATTCGATTTGACAACTGAAAATTGAGAATGATGTGTGATAAGTAAAAATAGATGTTTATGTTAGAGATATAAAGTAAATAGGTTAGATGATGACAAGTGTCAACAGATTAAGAATAGTTAGCTTTGCAGTCTGTTGTAATTGTTGTATAAATACTCAAAGTACAGGTGCTTGTAGGATCTGGAAAAATTAGATGAAATATATTTTTGATACATCTTTTACTTCTCTCTCTTCTTTCTCTGTCAAAGATCTTGAATCCTTCTTTATCAGGAATATTATTAAATCTCTTTTACAAGATTAACATGGTATCAATCGCCGCCATTGCTAACGCTTGATCTCCGATCTTTCTTCTGCTTCCGCTACTGCATAGAGGTCTTCTTCCTCGTCTTCTCTGGGCTCGGTGTTGCTGCTTATCGGTCTTTGGTAGCTTCGTCTTCGAGTTCTCTCTTTGCGATTCTAGGGTTTCCTCAACTTCTGGAATTTGTTCTTCGTCTTCTGTGCACTTTTGTTCTCTGCCTACCAGGTGTTTGATATAATTCCTGATCGATACTTCTTCTTCAAATTCTTGATTTGCAATCATGGTAACTGCTTCTCAATTACAAATTCTTCAGTCTCCAATTACTGCACTTATTTCATCAATTTCCACATCTGTGAGTGTTAAACTTGATGACTCGAATTATCTTAATTGGAATTTTCAAATGCAATTACTGCTTGAAAGTAATGGGCTTATGGGATTTATTGATGGTACGAGTTCCTGTCCTGCTCGCTTCAGTCCTCTATCTGGAGACTCTGGGGTAGTTTCTACTTCATCCACATTTGTTGAAACTGATGAGTATCGTGTATGGATGATGCATGACAGAGCTCTTATGCAATTGATCACTGCTACTCTATCCCCTATAGCCATGTCGTGTGCAATTGGTAGCACTTGCTCTCAGGATCTGTGGATTCGCTTAAAGGAACAATTTTCTACTGTCTCTCGGACTAGTATATTTCAACTCAAGTCTAACCTTCAAACAATCAAGAAAGGTTCTGATTCAATTGCTCAGTATTTCCACAAAATTAAGGAAGCCAGAGATTATCTCTCGGCTGCTGGTGTTCTTTTTGCTGATGAAGATATTGTTATCCTTGCACTTAATGGCTTACCTGCTGAGTACAACACATTTAGGTGTGTTATTAGGGGTCGTGAAAATGTGATCTCCATGAAGGAATTCAGGTCTCAGTTGCTTGCTGAAGAGACTATCATTGAATCTAATACTCAGGCTCCATTTTTGTCTGCACTGGTTGCTAATAATTCTTCTCCAGTATCACCAGGGTCATTCTTTGGTGGACCTGGCCAATCTCAGTTTGTGCCTGGTAATTTTCGAAAATTTAATGGCAATAAGAACCGCAGTAAAGGCAAGTTTAATCAAGGTCCTCGAAACTTCAACTCTAGGCAGTTTTATCCAACTCAAACACATGTTCTTCCTACACCAGCTCCTGGAGTTCTTGGTCAACCACCAAGTCTTTATCCTTCAAGTTCTTCAGCTCCTCAACTGGTTATTTGCCAATTATGTAACACTGAGGGTCATTCTGCAGCGTTTTGTGCTTCTATACCATCTACCAGACCTCAGTGTCAAATCTGTGGTAAAACAAATCATGCTACCTGGTTTTGTTTTCATAATGATAAAGGCCCCAACTATATGGGTCTTAATTCTGGCAATTCATATCGGCAAAGGTCTTCTTCTTTCCGTGGGGTATCAGGTTCTCAGTCTTCAATGGCACCTCCTTCATTTCCTCAGCCATCTATGCACGCTATGCATACTGTTCTGTCTCCGCACTCTCAGCCTACTCCACAGTCTTCTTCTCAGATTTGGCTTACTGATTCGGGAGCAACTCATCATATGACTGCCGATTTGAGTCATCTTGCTCTCGCATCTCCATATCCCTCTAATGAAGTCATTCAAACAGCCAATGGTGAAGGTTTGCGTGTATCTCATGTTGGCAATACTACACTTAAGTTGAATTCTATTCAGCCTATTAATCTCAACTCTGTGTTATATGTTCCTCAGTTAACTCAGAATTTGTTGTCAGTGCACAAACTTTGTCTTGACAATAATTGTTGGCTTATTTTTGATGCCTTTGCTTTCTGGATTAAGGACAAGGCCACAGGGAGGACACTATTCAAAGGGTTGTGCAGTAATGGACTCTACCCCATTTCATCCCTTGCCACTTCCACTCTTGGAGTTTCCAAACCAATTCACCAAGCTACAGCTCTTCTTGGCCAGCTGGTTCATTCTTCTATTTGGCACCAAAGATTAGGTCACCCTTCTAATTCCATTGTTTCCTTAATGTTGAATAAAGCCAACATATCTTGTCCTAAGGATTCTTCCCCTGTTTTGTGTCAAAGTTGTTTAGAAGGAAAGTTTTGTAAAATACCTTTTCCAGTCCATGTTCATAAGTCTGTAAAACCTTTTGAGGTGGTGCATAGTGATCTTTGGGGTCCTGCACCTTGTTTGTCAGTTGATGGCTTCAAATACTATGTTACATTTGTGGATGAATGTACCAGATTTTGTTGGTTGTTTCCTCTTGTGAATAAGTCTGATCTTTGTGCCACTTTCATTATTTTTTATTCTTTTGTTCTCAATCAGTTTTCAACCACCATTAAAGTTCTACAAAGTGATGGGGGGGGGTGAGTATATTTCTCACAAACTTCAAACTTTTCTTTCAACCAAAGGGATCTCACATCACAAATCTTGTCCTTACACTCCTGAGCAGAATGGTTTAGCTGAGAGGAAACATAGGCACATTATTGAAACTACCATTACTTTACTTCAAACAGCCAGGCTCCCTTCTCAATTTTGGTCTTTTGCATGTCAAACAGCCATATATCTCATTAATAGAATGCCATCCCTTGTTTTATCCAATAACTCACCATTTCAGAGTTTATTTGGTCTTAATCCTGTTCTATCTCATCTCAAAGTCTTTGGTTGTACTTGTTATCCTCTCCTTAAGCCATATAATTCCACAAAGTTACAAGCTAAAACTACTAGGTGTGTTTTTCTAGGATATGCCTCCAAATACAAAGGGTATCTTTGTTATGATGTCCCTCACAAGAAAGTGTATATTTCTAGGCATGTTGTTTTCTTTGAACAAGAATTTCCATATCCAGATTTATTAGCTCTTCCCATTCCACCAATATCTTCTCCCCTTACACATCTTGAACCTGTCCCATGTCCTGTTCCTTTTGTGACTCCTAATAATATCATAGTGCCATATTCATTATCCAGTCCCCATTCAACAGGTCCTGTCCTTGCAGAGCTTTCTTCACCATCCCCAGCCTCATCTCATTTCCATTCTCCCTCCCCACTTCCACCTTCCATCCATGATTCCTCTCCGTCCATTACTGATGCAGTACTTGTCTCTTCTCAGCCTCCTGTGGTGCTTGATCATTGTCCTGAGGTTCTTCCAGTGGTGTTGGATATTCCACCACTTAATCTCCATCCTATGCAAACCAGGAGTAAAAGTGGCATTTTTCAAAAGAAAGTTCTTTTGTCTGCCTTATCTGCATCTTCTTCTGTTGATCTCTCAGTCATGGAACCAGCTACATATAAGTCTGCTCTCAAGTGTCCTCTTTGGTTCAATGCTATGAAGGAAGAAATTACAGCCTTACATACACAGGGTACTTGGAGTTTGGTGGATTTACCTGTTAACAAGAACTTGGTGGGTTGTAAATGGGTGTTCAAGATAAAGAGACATGATGATGGTTCTGTTGCACGGCATAAAGCCAGATTGGTGGCCAAGGGGTTTAGTCAAGAACCTGGGGTTGATTTTACGGAGACATTTAGCCCGGTAGTTAAGCCTACCACAGTTCGATTGGTTTTAGCTTTAGCTGCTCATTTTGATTGGCCTTTACGGCAACTGGATGTGAAAAATGCTTTTTTACATGGCATTTTGCAGGAAGAAGTTTATATGGCTCAGCCACCTGGCTTTGAGGATCCATTACATCTTCATTTGGTCTGTAGGCTTCACAAATCGCTTTATGGTTTGAAACAAGCCCCACGGGCTTGGAATGATAAGTTCACTGCTTTTCTTCCCAAATTGGGGTTCCAGAATACATATTCAGATTCATCTCTCTTTGTGAAGGTTCTTGGTTCTGATATTGTAGTTCTCTTACTTTATGTCGATGACATAATAGTAACTGGCAGTACTTCCACGGGCATCTCTCACGTGGTTTCAGCATTGACTACTGAGTTTGATATCAAGGATTTAGGTCATTTGCATTATTTCTTGGGCATACAAATTACCAAGACTACTACTGGTCTATTTCTTTCCCAACAGAAGTATGTTCAGGACTTATTACACAAAACTGAGATGTTTGATTCTAAGGCTTGTGATACTCCTTGTCTTCCTTCCACTCGGTTGCTTAAAGATGATGGTGATCCTTATACTAATCCCATGTTCTATAGAAGTGTTGTAGGTGCTTTACAGTACCTTACTTTCACTAGGCCCGATATTGCCTTCGCGGTTCATCAAGTCTGTCAGTTTATGCAGCAACCAATGCATGCTCACTTCACTGCTGTCAAGAGAATACTGAGGTATTTGAAAGGTACCATGACCTTTGGCATTACTTATACTCGGGGTGATCTCAGTTTGAAAGCATTTAGTGACGCTGATTGGGCTGGTGATCCTAATGATCGCCGGTCCACCACTGGTTTCGTGGTCTTTTTGGGTTCTAATCCTATTTCTTGGTCTTCCAAGAAACAACAGATTGTTTCTCGATCTTCTACGGAAGCTGAGTATCGGGCAATGTCATCCACTGCTGTTGAGCTTGATTGGATTAAACAACTTTTGGTTTTTCTGCAGATTCCAGTCATGTCTCCTCCTGTTTTGTTTTGTGATAACCTTTCTGCGATAGCGTTGTCATTTAATCTTGTTCAGCATCAACGAACAAAACATATAGAGATCGATGTCCATTTTGTCAGGGAGAGAGTTGCCAAGCATCAGCTTTTTGTGCAGTTTGTTTCCTCTCAGGAGCAGTTCGCGGACATTCTGACTAAAGGCTTAAGTTCTCCTTTGTTTCGTCGACATTGTAACAATCTCATGCTAGGTTTCTCCCAGCATGTGATTGAGGGAGGATGTTAGAGATATAAAGTAAATAAGTTAGATGATGACAAGTGTCAACAGATTAAGAATAGTTAGCTTTGCAGTCTGTTGTAATTGTTGTATAAATACTCAAAGTACAGGTGCTTGTAGGATCTGGAAAAATTAGATGAAATATATTTTTGATACATCTTTTACTTCTCTCTCTTCTTTCTCTGTCAAAGATCTTGAATCCTTCTTTATCAGGAATATTATTAAATCTCTTTTACAAGATTAACAGTTTAGATAGCACACTATCCTCAAATAAATGTGCAAATAAGTCAACTTGGTATGAAGAAGTCTTAATATGATTGTTGGAGTAGTTCAATTGTTTTGGGATTGAAACTCTGAGATTGCTCGGTTTAGAACTCATAGTTGTACAAGGATTATGGTTTGCATTCCTTATGGGTGCGTTTGGTACGCGGACGGGACGGAACAGGACGGGACGGATGTTGTAAATTTTGAAAAAGACAAGGGGCATTTTTGTCCTAAAATGTTAAAAAATTATGTCCCATAGACGTGGAACAACCCCGTTCCAGGGGGGAGGTGGAACCAAAAATCATCCAAAACTTGTCTCGTGGAACGCCTCGTCCCACTCGTTTTAGGCGTACCAAACGCGGGACGGAACGCCTCGTCCCGTCCCGCGTACCAAACGCACCATATAGGATTGTAATATAGGGCAATCCGTGAATTTGCTTTCAATATAAAACACAGGCCACTGCTCTCACAAAACAACTCTCACTATCGTACCAATTACTTATTGCTTGGCTGAGTATTGTGGTTTTGCAAGAAAAAAGGTCGTTTTTGGAGATTGACATGGCTTCTTCTTCCATGAATATGTCTACAGGTTTGTCTAGGCTCATGCTTTAATTTCTCCCAGTGCAGTATGCTTGGGTTGCAACTAGAGATACAAATCAGACTGTTGCAAACAAGCCTTCTATCTGTCCAATATAATCCTAATTTACGACATCAACTAGCAAATTGTATGCCGGATCGATAGCTTTCAGGCCTGGATGTTCAAGAAGGGACTAAATAGTCCCATCAATATCCTAAGTGACTGATTGCAAATACATGCATATACTTTTGTGTTTCGTTCTTTTCATTTGGTTGTCCCACATTTTTATTTTTCATCGTTAAAGGCATGCAACCTCTTTTTCTTGGATGACAAACGAGCCTACATGCCCTGCAAAAAACTACAATAGAACGTCACGAGATTCAGGAAGTCATAGCAACTAGGACAAGATGACAAGAAGCATGAGCTTGATCGAAGTAAAAAGCAATGCAAATGGAAAAGAACTTTATATTCTCATGTCATTGTTTCATTATCACGAGACGTCACATAATAAAGGGATAAGTCATAGCTAACAGCTTGTACAACTGTCATTTACAGGTATAACAGTTTTGTAACTAATCTCTGTATTAGAAACCTAATTAAGTATAATTACATACTAAGCTTTATTAGAGAATTGTATATATATTGAGTTGTAATCCTTACACATTAAGCAATGAAATACAAAGAGTCATTTCTCTATATGGTATCACCGCCTCTGCCTCACCGCCTCTCGATCCTTTTTTCTTGCAATATTTTTTTCAATCGATTCGTTCTCTTCTTCGATCGTTGCATCTGTAATTCTTACTTTTCTAATCTTTGATCTTCGGCCATGGCGTCTTCGACTTCTTCTCCTGTGCAACCTGAAGTTGTTGCTACTCCCTCTCCTGCAACTTATTTCCCTAATTTTACATCAATGAACCCTAATTCTTCATCTTCTTCGATTTCTTCAATAACTATGCAAAATATTAGTTGTATGGTCCCTACGAAGCTCAAGCGTGACAATTATCTCGTCTGGAAAGCTCTCTCCGCTCTAATTTTCTGAAGGTACAAACTCACATGAACTGTTGATGGCTCAGAAATTTGCCCGCCGCCGTATGTTTTTGATGAATCTGGCTACAACATTGGAGTTCCAAATCCTGCCTTCGAGACGTAGTATGAAAAAGATCATAATATCCTGATCTGGTTGAATTCAACTCTCTCTGAGGATATCGTTCCGTTCACTGTTGGTGTCACCTCGTCTCGCGATCTGTGGTTAAACCTTGAGCATCGATTTGGTGGTGTGTCTGCAGCTCACATTCATCAGCTCCGATCTCATCTTCACTCTGTTCACAAAGGCAACCTTTCTATCTCCGATTATCTGCAACGAATCAAAGGTCTTGCTGATTCATTAATGGATGTTGGAGCTCCGGTTTCTGATCATGATCTAATTGTTGTTACTCTTAATGGCTTACCTGATGAGTATGAGTCTTTCATTAATTCTATAATGCTTAGGATTTCTACCACAAAACCGGATGAACTTCATGGATTGTTGATTAATAAGGAAGTATTCATGAATCGCAAGAAGAAAAGTGTAGCCTCCTCCGCTTCTGAGCCTTTTCAGGCATTTGCTGCGCAGTCTCAACCCCCTCTCATTCCTACACCATCACAGTTCTATAATTTTCCTCAAGCTTTTGCTGTATAACAGTCATCTTACAGTGCTCCATCAAAGTTCAACAATTATCATGGTCGAGGTTCCTCTCAGCGCAATAATCGTGGTAATTTTCCTAAGAACTTTAACAATCGTGGTCAATTTAGCAATTATGGTGGGAATCATGGCAACTATAGAAACACTTCTTGAAATTGCAATAATTTTGGTGGCAATCGTCATAATTCTGGTGGTCACACTCCCTGCCAAATCTGTAACTCATTTGATCATGAAGCTATTAATTGCTATAAAAAAGATGAATCATGCCTTTGCTGGAAAAATCCATCCTGCAAAGCTAGCTGCTATGTGTGCTCACACCAACTCTAAGCAATCATCTTTTACTTAGTTGATGGACTCGGGTGCCACATCGCATATTATTAATGACATTTTTGCAATTCAGTCTCCACATCCGTATTCTGGAGAAGACAAAGTGTATGTTGGTGATGGCCAAGGTATGGCTATTCATCATACTAGTAACTCTACAGTCTCAACACCACATGCTTCTTTCGAATTAAATAATATTCTTCATGTTCCACTGATGAAATTCAATTTACTCTCTGCCTATCAATTCTTGAAAGATAACTATTGTTCTTTGACCCTTGATTCTAATGGTTCTGAAATCAAGGACCATTCTTCGGGGAGGACGATTTTTCAAGGGCCAATTAAAGAAGGATTTTATCCATTTCAAGGTCTCTCTCATGTTCCTTATTCACATTCTGCTCTTCTCAGCACTAAAGCTTCTTTGAATACATGACATCGCAAGCTTGGTCATCCCTCTTCTGCTATGTTTAGGAAAGTTTTAAATAAGCATTGTCTTGATCACCATGGTGAAAAGTCTGTATCTTTTTTTTTGTGCACAGATTGTGCCATAGGCAAAAACCATAAGCTGCCTTTTTCCTCTAGTACTAGTTCTGCTTCTACTAGTTTAGAGTTGTTACATTGTGACGTTTGGGGTCCATCTCTAGTCATTTATGTTACTGGTTATAGGTTCTACTTGTTGATTGTGGATGACTTCACTAAATACATATGGCTGTTTCCCATGAAAGCTAAGTCTGAGGTGTTTTTTTATATTTGTACTCTTCAAAGCTTATGTAGAGAACATGATTGGCGATAAAATAAAAATCTTGAGATCAGATTCAGGGGGTGAGTTCACCAGTTCTGTGTTCAATTATTTTCTATCTAGCAATGGCATCTCTCATCAATATTGATGTCCTTACACTCCAGAACAAAATGGATGTGTTGAAAGGAAGAATCGACATCTTACAGAGACTGCAAAGACTCTTTTGGTTTCTTCTCGAGTTCCCCACAGGTTTTGGGTTGAAGCATTTTCAACGACTCTTTATCTTATTAACAGACTACCTATTTCTCGGATGGATAAATCTCCTTGGAAACTTGTGTTTCCAAACTCTCCAGATTATTCCAAGTTAAAGGTATTTGGATGCAACTGCTATCCTTGGTTAAAACCATATGTTTCCTCGAAACTAGACGGCAAAAGCACACATTGTGTCTTTCTTAGTTATAGTCTTCAGCACAAAGGCTATCGTTGTTTAGACTTACAATCTCAGCGACTTTATATTTCAAGGCATGTCCTGTTCAATGAAGAACATTTTCTATTTCATGATGCACAATAACTTTCTTCTTCATCACTGCCTCAATCCACAGTATTTGAATCATCTCCACACTTTACTCTTTCTTTTCCTATCATTCAACATACTTTAGTCACTTCACCCATATCTTCATCCCAACAAGTCGCAACTGTCTTATCTCACCCAGTACAATCATCTTTTTCTTCACTCAGTGGTTTATTACCTCTGTAGTCTCATCCCTTATCTCCAATTCAGCCCTCCATTCTTACTAATTCTCATCCTATGATCACACGGTCTAAATCAGGCATCTTCAAACCAAAAGCTCTTTCTGCCACTAAACATCCCATAGATATTGATACTTATGTGCCTACCATTTATAAGCAAGCATCCAAGCATGCTCATTGGATTCAAGCCATGTTAGAAGAATTTGAGGCTCTCAGACGCACAGGTACTTGGACCTTAGTTCCTTCCTCTTCTCAACAAAATATTGTTGGCTGTAAATGGGTGTTTCAGATTAAACGAAAACTCAATGGCACGATTGATCGATACAAGGCTCACCTTATAGCAAAAAGGTTTCATCAGCAAGCAGGTATTGATTTTACAAATGCTTTCAGCCCGTTGCCAAACCAGTAACCATTCACATTTTATTAACACTTGTTGTCCAGAATGATTGGTTCCTAAATCAGTTGGATATCAGTAATGCGTTTCTTCATGGTTCCCTGAAAGATGAGGTGTTTATGCAACAACCTCCTGGATTTGTTGATGCTTCTAAGCCTTTTTTTTTTTTTTGTAAGCTCAATCGGTCTCTTTATGGCTTAAAACAAACCTCTCAGGCTTGGTATGATAAACTTAGACACACATTGCTCTCTCTTGATTTTGCTAATTCTAAATCTGATTGCTCTTTGTTTGTGACCACCTCTCATTCTCTGGTAATTGTCCTGGTGTATGTCAATGAAATACTGGTCACCAGTCCTAATGCTTTTCATTGTCAAGCTTTTATTCAAAAGCTCAGTACTTTATTTTCTGTCAAAGACTTATGACCTCTCCACTATTTCCTTGGTCTTGAAGTACATTGATCTTCTTATTAAGACAAAAATGGAAAGATGCAAGCCTTGTGCCACTCATCTTGGTACGGCTAAATTGGACCACATTGGAACTCTGTTGTCTAATCCAAATGAGTCCCGGTCCATCGTTGGTGCTTTCCAATATCTCACATGGACTAGGCCAGATCTTTCCTTTGCTGTGAACCAAGTCTGTCAGTTTTTTCACTGTCCTCGTGACACTCACTTTCAGGCAGTTAAACGAATTCTCAGGTTCCTCAAAGGTTCTATTGATCAAGGCATCTGGTTTAAAAAGGGATCTCTACAGCTAACAGCTTTCTCGGATGCAGATTGGGCTGGATGTGTCTTTGATCGACGATCTACATTTGGTTATTGTGTTTACTTAGGTCCCAATCTTATAAGTTGGAGTGCTAAAAAGAAGCCAACTGTTGTACGCTCTTCAACTGAGGCCGAGTATCGCTCTCTTGCTCTTACTGCTGCAGAACTTACATGGATCTGCAAGATTTTCAAAGACCTTACTTTCCCTCTCTCCCATACTCCTACTTTGTGGCGTGACAATGTTTCTACCATATCTTTGGCCTCCAACCCTGTGTTTAATGCGCACATAAAACATGTGGAGATCGATTATCACTATATACAGGAACTTGTTCTTGTAGGTTTAGTCAAAGTCATGTATGTTAACACTGAAAATCAGGTTGCAGATATCCATACTAAGTCCTTATCCAAGGCACGGTTTCACTATCTTCAATCCAAGCTTTCTGTAAGTTCTCCTCCGATTAGCTTGAGGGGTTGTAAAGGGATAAGTCATAGCTAATAGCTTGTACAACTGTCATTTACAGGTGTAACAGTTTTGTAACTAATCTCTATATTAGGAACCTAATTAAGTATAATTAGGTACTAAGCTTTATTAGAGAATTGTATATATATTGAGTTGTAATCCTTACACATTAAGTAATGAAATACAAAGAGTCATTTCTCTATACATAACAATGTACCTGTGCAACAAAAACTATTCTACATGAATTAGGAAAACAAATTTTCCTCTCTTATGTGTCCATATGCGCTTTCTGCCGTTGGAATGTGTTTTACATCATAAACCTCATGACTTATTTTTGTTATGTTGAATGAGTCTAAAGTAATTGAATTGAGGCTTTTTGCCTACACATATTGAATTGCACGTGTATGTAGTTAAAATGGTATCACAGTAGTCATAGACCACTAGACCGACTCTGAAAATGTAGTATATATGATACAGGTTTTATCAAGCTGTATTACTTATACTTAATGACTTTTGTAGGATAATGCATACAAGGATGGGTGGAAGTTCCTGGAGGAGAAAGTGAAGCATATATTGACAATCTCTTGCGTTGGCAATGATTTGTGCACTTCGACTGTATGTGTTGTACTTAATTCCTTCTTAAGTTTTAGTTTAATGCACGCACGCATGCATCATGGAAATGCTTCTTTTGAAAAACATTTTCTACTCGGAAGCGTTTAAATGCTTACATTAGAAACACATTGAAATTTAATTAATAAAAATGTAAGTGTTTCTTGGAAGAAGTAGATTCAGAAAGTACTTCAAATGTTTATTTTTAACTCATAAGTACTTTTAACTTTTTAAACAAAATATTGTCAAAAACGCATTTAATAATCCAAAAGCTAGTTTATGTATCTTAAAAGCACTTTAAAACTGACCACTTTTACAATGCAGACATAAGTGGGGAGAGGAGAAACTGCAAACTCAATCTTGTGCATGATGCATTGCAGTCTTAATGTGTCTGACGAATATGCTCGGGAACACAGAAGTAATTTGGTTGGTAATAGTTGGAACAAGCTGAACAAAGATGGAGCGCTTTTTTTTCCTTTTTTTTTTCTGTAACAAAAGATGGAGCTTCTGCTTCTCCATTCACAAAGTAATCTGAAAAAAGATAGTGTTATTCATATACCTATTTTTATTCTCCCATACTTTTATTAATTTTTTTCATTGACTCCTTCTATTCATTCAATCTGACGATAAAAAAAATTAAAAGTGATGTATGAGAAATAAAAATGAATTTTTGGGTAGCGTTACCCTTTGAAAAATCAGCAACAAACCTTGCTCAGATTTCCTAATGCATGTACCAATATGAACATGGGCATGGAGTTCCGGACTTGAGCAAAGAATCGAACCATATCAGTGATTATAGATCCTATTTAAAGGTCATATATAAATTTCGTAGTGTTGGATGGTTATTAAGAACGACTTTCTCCTTTCTCGAATTTGAGAGATTGTGGAAGTTAAAGTATTATTTTAGGAGTAAGATGGTTGGCATGGTTGGAGAAATTTTGTTTGCTTTCTCTAATTTTCATTTAGCTCGATAGTAGAGTTTCTTTTGCATCGGTTATAAGAAGAAGCATGTCAAATTAAGCCCCAACCTTTGGAATAAACTGTATTAAGGATACTTGGTATGATACTGTTACACCTTATTACTTTATAAAAAAATCGACGAGTTGACAATTTCTATGAATCTGGATCCTCGTTGGATCTTTTTTGTGAGAATCTCGAGAATCCGTAAATCATATCCTTTCATCGTACATCTTGTGGTCAGAAATTATTTTAAATATTTTTATTTAAAATTAAATACAAATAGTAAAAAACTGATCGCACAATGTACGATGAACGAACATGATATACAAATCCCCAGGATCCTTACCAAAAAGGATTTTTTTGGAATTTCAATCTCTTCTATTGCTAAGTATATTTTTTTGGTTATATCAAAGAGTTCAAACCCTGGACCTTAACCTTCCCATACCTATCACCCTACACCAGATCAGGTTGTATTGGAAATTTGGTTGATTTCATACCCAATTAAGTTTTCGTATCGTGAAACAGGATGATGGTGGGATTGATAGTATGTGTGTGGAGCTATGCGATCGAGGTTGTTGAGTCCGTAAGGACTTCTGAGGCAATCCAGCCTTCTAACCCGTGGCAATCCAGCCTTCTAACCCGTAAATGGTGACTTTTCGCATTAGGACACGCGAAAAGTCATGGTGCTAAGACAACAATATATGATGAGTGTCATGTTGCATGTGCACAATAAACAGGAGGTGACTCTTGATATTACTGAGTGGCCTTGACCCTTGGAGACACAAATTTAGAAGTAAGGCATTCCGAATTCACGGTGAGATTATTCAAAAACTCTTCTTCAAATTATGGTTTTCATCAGTTTCTGTTATACTCCACGTCTAGTATCATTCTTGACTTTGAACCTTTGGTGATTAGGATATATAATCAAGAACTTTTGCAACACTCCCATTCGTTGTTATTAAGAATTATTAGATGAAATAAGGATGAGTCATAATCTTTCAATAGTGAATTTTTTTTTTCCCTCATCGGGTTCTTTAGTCTTTACTCTCTCTCCACAGCCAAAAAATATTTTTAAAATGTTGTATAAGGTTGTAATTGCACCAAATTTAAGAGTAAGGGTGCAAAATATGATTTAACCATTTTTCATCTTCTACAAACTCCTTAATTCTAACTCTTGACAACCTTTATTTTTGTTAAAAAAAAAAGAGGATGATATATATATTTAATAGACGGATTCATGGCACCACTCTTTTTACAAAACTTTTGATACACGTTTTTATGAGGCCCATTGTCCCTCGTCCCTCGAACACTTTTACAAAACTTCGCCGATCTCCATCGTCCCTCGAACACAACCCCTTCTTTGCTTCAAATTGATTTCTCTCTCTCTCTCTCTCTCTCTCTCTCTCTCTCTCTCTCTCTCTCTTAAGAGACCCGACGGATCTGTCTCCATCATCCGACGCATGAACCCACAACTTCTTGTTCAAAAGATTTGGAGTTCGTATGAATTTGGATTTGGGTTTTAGAAAAGCGTCTTTTGGTATCATGTGGCAGAAAGGTTTATGGATTGGAACTGGAGGGCTTGGAGGTGGAGTTTTTGTTGGGTATAAAGAGGTTGAAGGGGGAGGACAGCGGAGTGGGATTGAAGCTCGTCGAAGAAGCCAACCCCATAACCTAAAGCATGCACTTCCTTTTTCTAGACCGCCAAAGCTGCTTGATTTTGGGTTCTTGATACAGAAGAGTTTGAGAAAGGGATAACATTGGGCATATCAACAAACACATTTTCATAACTAATTAAATTTTTAAAAGTTGAAATAACTGCAAACAAAGGGATAACTTTGTCATACTAATTAATATTTACGATAAACTTTATAAATATTTTTCTTTTAAAAATAAAGTATATTTAGTAATTCACCTTTATTTGTTAAGAAAATTAAATTAATGGCACATATGATATTATACTCTTTTTGGTCATTTCACACAGTCACAACTGTTTTACAAAAAAGATTACCAAACACTATCATACTGTTTTTTTTTCTTTTTTCAAAAGCACTTTTACAAAAAAGTTTACCAAACACTCTGCTGCTTTATTTCACAGCTGCTTATTCTTACAGTACAGTAAAATTAGTTTATTTATTTATTTAAAGCATAGCAATATCAAACCAGCCCTAAAAGCTTCACTAGCTGTTCTTAGTGAGACCCTAAAAAATTGGAAGATTGCTAGTCCTGTCTATAGTGCTTGCGTCGTTTGTAAGCATGCGATGCCGATCTCCATCATCCCATAAACCCAGCAACAAAATCTTGCCTTCTCCTTCGTACATGAGCTACAGCCCCTTCTCCAGTTATCAAATCAAAAACTTGCAAGTTTTTCGGTCCAAATCAGGAGCAAAATGCACAAATCCTCCTTTAAGGAAGAAAACAAGGAGAAATGGGGGAGAAAAAGAGAGAGGGGAGGGAGATGATTGGCCGGAGAAAAAAAGGGAAGAAAATGAGGGAGAGGAGAGTGAGAGAGCGGGAAGGAAGAAGAAAAAAATGGTAGAAGTTTCGAGAGATAGGAAGAGATTTCCAAAAAGATAAAGATAAATTAATAATATAATATAATTTATATGAATTAAACAAATATAATATTAAAATTTATTAATTATTTTGGTTCTTAATTCGACACTGCACCAAATGCTTCACTAAGTCAGTCCAGCTGAGTCTAGTCTAAAGCCAGTCCAGCTGAGTCCATGAAGCTAGTTCAATCTGAGATAGTCCGGCGCAATAAACATACTCTAATTTCATTCAAAATATCTTATATGTATTATTTTATTTTTTAAAATTAAATTGTTTTATTTGGGAATCCATCTTTGAGACCTCGAAAGTCTCTTTGAAGATCAGATCATGCTATATACTTGAAACTCTAACATCATATATACTATTCTTTTGTTTAAAAAAATTCACGTCTTTCTTATATATTACATAGTAAATTTAATTAACTTATATAATATATAATAAAATTTCTTAAATCTATCTAGTCCGCCTAGGCTCCGACTAGGTGCTAGGCTCCAATCTACCGTCCGACTAGCGCCTAGCGTCTTTTAGAACCTTGTATAATATATATATATATATATATATATATGTATGTATTTATTGGAGATAGGTTACAAGACGCGGTCGGTAATAGTGTAATCTTTTTTTTTCTCTCTTGTGTTCGACTGGCTACTCCTTTTTTCTTTAGAAGATACATGAGGATAAAGTGACATTCGTTTAGGCATAATTGCATGGTTTTCTGGGCCAACATATACTGAGAGCCTCGCCCAGCCCTATGGAGTCAACGGTATACCATCCCGAGCACTTGGTCTGACAGTCTTTATGTCTCTTCATAGGCTTCTACCTTTGTTGATGATCAACAGGTGGCTTCGAGTTGGTGTATAAGTAGGCATTGTCCTCAGAACTTTGCGTCCACAAAGTTTCAATTCGTCAACTTGCCTTTAGCGTTGAGAAAGTACTTTATGAGAAGGTGCTCTACTTCTCTACTGCTCAGAGCTGCCTTTTATAGTTCTTAGAAATTTTTTTCCTTGTTTTGATTCATTGCTCGATTAATATATTTTTTAAACACATGTCAATAATATAGATTATAGAGTGTTGATATACTCACCTACCATTGCTATTTTTCTACCTGTTTTTTAATAAAAATGTTAAAATAAAACTAACAAAAAGAGTTTCAAAACTTTAAATTTTAACTAAAAATTATTTATAATTTTATTTAATGACAAAAACAAAAAATCGAAAAGAAAAAATAACAAAAAAACCTAACCTCAAATCGCGTGCAAGTGCACGCCAACGCCAACTAATTGAAGTCTGTTTTATTATACAGGTCAAATCAAACCTCTACATTGAGAAGTGAGGACTAAAGAGAAAACCCAAAAAAAACGGCAGGAGTAGTACAATAATTGATAGATGAAATAATTTGCACACACAAATTGCTTTTTAAATGTTTCATCTGGAAGAAGGAAAAGAAAAGTAAAAGGAGAGATGAGAGGAACACGTTGGCTCCACGTGCAACTAGGGGTGGGTTCAAAAAACCGAAAACCGAAAAAAACCGGGAACCGAACCGGACCGAGACCGAAAAAAACCGAACCGAAAAAAAAACCGAACCGAAACTCTCAAACCGAACCGAACCGAATCTGCCCAGTTCGGTTTCGGTTTTTGAGGTTCGGAAACCGAACCGAACCGAACCGAACCGATTTATATATTTAATTATTTTTTTCAATGTTTATAAATAGTTTAGTCATACAATCATAACAAAGCAGATGTGGTTGCCAAGTTGGTTTCAATTAAACTTTCAAAGTAAGAGGGTATGGGTTCGAACCCTCTTAATGCCTTCTGGATTTTAGAAATTTTTTCCAATTTTTATGAGAAATCAACAAAATAAATCAACAAAACCCTCCCGCCAGGTTTCGAACCCATTCCCTCAAGGTTGGGAATAGCAGCCGCAAGCCAACTTGACAGGAGGCTTTGTTCTGTTATAATTGTACAAGTATAATATTTATAGGTATCCTAAAACCGAACCGGGCCGAAACCGAACCGAAAAAAACCGAACCGAATTCAAACCAAACCGAACACAAACCGACAGAAAACCGAACCGAACCGAACCGAACAGTAATTTCGGTTTGGTTTCCGGTTTTGGCAAAAAACCGAACCGAACGGAACCGAACCCACCCCTACGTGCAACCATGAAATTGTCATAGATAGGACTTCTGAATCTTCATTGAAAAAAATTTAAAAAAAAATTTAATAAAATACTACTGATACTGTTCACTTTTAACGAAAAATGACATTTTTACTAAAAAAAAGTTACTCATATTACTATTCACTTACAACACCTTTTTGTCTTTTTGATTAAAACTCAAAATTTTCAAATCATTTTCATTAGTTTTTTTTTTTTCCAACTTAGAGAGAGAGTGTACAGAAAGAAGAAGAAAAAAAAGTAGCCACTTTTCAAGTTTATTTTTCAAACCATTGGCCACTAATTTCTTGAACCCAAAAACTGTAGATGCTAGTGTGCATTTTTAAGTCGAGCTTTGCCGTTGTCCCTTGTTTTCTCTGCCATGGTTAATTTGTTGCAAACTTTTAGATCGCAACTCAAGTTTTATGTGTATAGCATAGTTTCATTGTCTACTATAGCAAGATCAGTGATTTTGAATAGTTTATTTTATAGGGTTCGTTTTATTTATCACACCATAATTTAGGAAATAATTAGGATTCAGTTTTCAGAAATAATGTTCAGTTTCAGAAATAGTGTAATACTGTTAAGTTTCAGAAATAGTGTAATATCGTTCAATTTCGAAAATAATGTAGTATCGTTCAATTCAAGAAATAGTGTTGTATCGTTCAGTTTCAGAAATATTGATTTTTTTAATTACTTTTTTTCTATTTTTATAGAGTTTTGCTGCAGGGGGGGCTCGTTTAAATAGCAAGTCTCTACCTTTTGGGAAAAAAAGGCCAAATTTGTTTTGTGGTCCCCGTGGTGACACGTCATTTTCAATGTGATAATTGTGGTAAACAAAAGCTAGTAACTAAACCCTTGTGATGAGCTCTGTTAACAATAAAGGTCCAAATCCAAAGTTTCGTTAGTCTTCCATTAAATAAAATCATGTGACTATCACATGTGAATCGGCCAAAATTAAGTTTATTTATTTTGAAAAATAAAAGGACAAAAACATGATTGAATTAAAATAAAATTGCAAATAAAAGAAACTTGTAAAGATAAAACAACCCAACAATCCTCATATCTCATCTCGGGCTCCCAACCACCACCGTAGCCACTAGTGGACCTCCTTCACCATCATTAACCATCACCGCAAATCCTGTTAACCTAGTCAAATTGCAGATCAAACCAAACCCTTCGTGAAAAACACATCACAACCCTCAAATTTGCAGATCAACCAAAACCCAAGTGAAAAAGAAAAGAGAATTTAATTAACCGTTCACAAAATAAAAAGCTTCATCATTTTTCATACCATAATATATATTGAACACTGATAACAAAAGTATGTCCAACCTAAGAAAAAAGAAAAAAAACAAAGACCAAAGTAAGTCTTCTACAATATATTGTGGTTCATCGTAACAAAATATTGTGGTTCATCGTAACAAAATGCCATTAAAAATGTCTTCCACAAAATATGGAAAGTCACTTATTAGACCTTCGGTGGTTACAATTGCCATGTTGAATTGGCTTGTTGCTTATGTAGCTTCCACATGTGTATGCCTTATAGCCTAAATATTTTTATAAGAAAAATTACAGTAATGTCATTCAAGTGGAGTTGCAACATTTGCATAGAAGTACAAAATTAAGAACCTCACCTTTTCGTCTTGTAGTATATATGCATTCAGATGGGTGAATAACTTAAAGAGTTAATGACAATGGGTAAAAAGTTTTGCAGTAAATATGCATTTAGAAGGGTGAAAGGCATTGCAGAAAATTCAATCTTCACTTCTACCCTGCACATATGAACTTCAAGAGTATAAGAAAGTTAAAGAATTAAAATTCAAAGAAGATGAAGAAAAAAATTGAAAGCTTTTGTATTGGCTGACTACGGTCTACATCAAACCACACTACCAATTAAAGACAATTAAAAGGCATATATGCATACGGACTAGTAAAAAGTGATACAAGAATAAAAATTTAAGTAAGACTAAGACTCTAACTCATGATCAAAGATGTGTTGGCATTGAAAAAAAAACAATTGTTTTTCAGAAGTATTAGGATTTCCAAACGAAATTAAATCATACCTAAAACATTATGAGCGACTTCACATTCACGTCTTCTCCTAACCATTGGAGTGGTTTTATGAGTTTAGTTTCACTCTTCATGCTCAAGCCTTTTTCTTCTTCTATAAAGTCTAATTTCAATCAAACCCTAACTCAACCTAGATATCTATGGAATATGATGTAATTTGGATTGAAATGACGAATTTAACCTTCCATGTAATAGTCACGTGAGTTTATTTAACGAAAAACTAACAAAATTTTGGATTTCGATCTCAATTGCTAACAAGACCCACCATTAAAGTTTAATTAAAAACTTTTTCACCACGGAAGTTACATAAAAAATAACATGTCAAGAACCACAAAAAAAATTTGGCAAAAAAAACAGCAAGTCTCTACAGACTCACTACCCCTAATAAAATAATTTAAAAGTTGGAATTAAAGCTCTCTCTTCCTCACTTCTGCTCCTTCTGTTGTCTATCTTCCTCGTCCTATTCTCCACCTCACTCTCTCCCCTCTCCCCTCTCCGCTGAAACCCATAAGCCACTGTACTTTTCTCTCCAGAATTTACAGTTGCTCTCTCTCTCTCTCTCTCTCTCAGCATGGCTGTTAAGTTCAAAATATCATGAAAATCCGGGCAAATCCACGATTGGAATCTATAAGCGAAAAGAATAGCACAAGATCTGAAACTTGTGTACTTCAAGTGGAAATGGGAAATTGATGGAAAAAATTTAGGGAGAAGAATTTGAACAATTTGAACTCGAAATATCAGTGTCTTTCAATTTCGATTCTACCTTTGCATTTTCTAATTTTCCATCAAGCACGCAAGTCAAATTTCACCCGAAGATAATATTGAATTTTTATAGGCAAATCAACCATATATCTTCCCCACCAAATGGGGTTTTGAGATGGGTTTGGCGGTGAACCTGCCGGAGATGAGCCGTTTTAACGAGTCCTCAAATACTCGCTTTTTAAGCGAGTCCTCCTAGAATTTTTTTTTATTATATTAAATTTTTGTTCTTATAATTAAAATATAAGTCTTTTTCATTAAATTTTAATTACTTTTCATTAAATAAAGTTATAAGATAATTTTTGGTTAAAATAAATTCAATTCTAGTTTTTTTCATTAAAATTTTAAATTTTAATGGAGTTTACCTAACATAAAGACCTAAACAAAAAAGAATAAAAGAAAAAAAAATTATTCAAAAGCCCCGAATGACTTTGAGAGGAAGATATTCGCCAGATAATTGTCGGTGGCGTGCTTCTTCTCCTCTTGGTGGGTGCTGCCTTCAACACAAAAAAGTAGGTTTTGAATTTGTGTTGGATTCACATCATTGTGATGGAGCATTCAATAAGACTATTTGAATTTAGTACATAATTACAAATAAAGAGAGACAGCTAACTCAATTCTCTTCATAAGATTACAATCTTTCTTTATCTGGGAAGGGGGCGGCTCAGGGAAGAGGATTTCAGCACGGTTGCATTGGTCATTCAAAGGATTGAGTGGTGGTGGTTGCTGGGTAGGGCCGTGGAGGTCGACAGTGACATAGCCATAAATAGTGATGGAGCTTCAAAATTTTTACGAAAAGTGATGATTATATGGTACGGGAAAAACATTTTTATGAGCTTTAAAAAAAAAAGCCAGATTCGAACAAAAATGTAAGACCATAATTTAAAACTATTACCATGATTCAACACGCTAATTATAAGGTTTATAATTAAAAAACAAAACAAGAAGTTGATGACAACAACTTTAGAACCCATGGGATGGGACGGTGGAATTGTCAAACTATTACCATGAGATATTAATTTCAACACACGTAAGTATAGAACTTGTCTGATACGAAGACACTAAAAAAGGAATTAGGTTTTAAAAATCGATTAGGATTATTTTCCCTCCTCTTTTCATCCACTCCTCTCACATTTTTTATTTTGTTTTTTTTATATAAAAAATTAATATAAGATGTTAACGTGATTTAACTGTGACCGTTCAAATAGGAAGGGAGGGGAGTGGAGGGAAAAAAAGAATGGAGAGAATCCTACTTTTTTAAAAATTACTACACATTAGTAAAATTTCAAGATAGGCCTAGGCCTCACCTGGCCTCCATGTTGCTGCCACTCTGCCCTTGGAGGTGGACGGGTGGAGAGACTGTTATGTTTTAAAAAAAGAAATATAGTGGGTGGTGATATAAAGTAGATAGAAAAATAAAACAAATGAGTCGGTCTAGCAGCTCTTAAAATATTTATTTAAGACTGTAACATAACTAAAACTAAAAATTAAACTTCACCAATAGCGTAATACTATTTAGTTTCATAAATAGTATAGTACCATTCAGTTTTTATAAATAATGTAGTTCCGTTCAGTTTTATAAAGTGTGTGACATTTTTTTATTACTTTTTTCTATTTTTTTAGAGTTTTGCTACGGAGACTCACTTAAATAGCAAGTCTCTATCTTTTGGGGAAAAAAGGCCAAATTTTTTTTGTGGTTCCTTCCTATAGTGGCACGTCACTTTCAATGTGATCATTATGGTAAAAAAAGCAATTAATTAAACCCCTGTGGTGAGTTCTGTTAGCAATTAAGGTCCAAATCTAAAGTTCAATTAGTCTTCCGTTAAATAAAATCATGTGACTATCACATGTGAATCGGTCAAAATTAAGTTTATTTATTTTGAAAAACAAAAAGACAAAAACATGATTGAATTAAAATAAAATTACAAATAAAAGAAACTTGTAAAGATAAAAAAACCCAGCAGTCCTCGTATCTCATCTAAGGCTCTCAGCCACCACCATAACCACTAGTGGACCTTCTTCACTATCATTAACCATCACCCCAAATCTCGTTAACCTAGTCAAATTGTAGATCAAACCAAATCCATTGTGAAAAACACATCACAGCCCTCAAATTTGCAGATCAACCAAAACTCAAGTGAAAAATGAGAGAGAATTTAATTAACCATTCAAAAAAGAAAAAGCTTCATCATTTTTCGTACCATAATATATATTGAACACCGATGACAAAATTATGTCCAACCTAAAAAAAAAAAAGAACAAAGACAAAAGTATTTCTTCTACAATATATTGTGGTTCATCCTAACAAAATGCCATTGAAAATGTATTCCACAAAATATGAAAAGTCACCTATTAGACCTTCAGTGGTTGCAGTTGCCATGTTGAATTGGCTTGTTGCTCTTGTAGTTTCCACATGTGTATGCCTTATAGACTAGATATTTTTATAAGAAAAATTACAATAATGTCATTCAAGTGGAGTTGCAACATTTGCATAGAAGTACAAAATTAAGTAGCTCACCTTATCATCTTGTAGTATATATGCATTCAGAAGGGTGAAAGGCATTGCAGAAAATTTAATCTTCAAGTCCGCCCTCCGCATATGAACTTCAAAAGCATAAGAAAGTTAAAGAATTAAAATTCAAAGAACATCAAGAAAAAAAATTAAAAGTTTTTGTATTGGCTGACTAGGGCCTACATCAAACCACACTACCAATTAACAAAACTGAAAGACATATATGCATTCGGACTTGTACAAAGTGATACAAGAATGAAAATTCAATGATTTCCAAACTAAATTAAATCATACCTAAGAAATCAGGTGCGACTTTACCTTCACCTCTTCTCCTAGCCATTGAAGTGGTTTTACGAGTTCAGTTTCACTCTTCGTGTTCAGGCATTTTTCTTCTTCTAATCTAATTTCAATTAAACCCTAACTCATACTAGATGTCCATGGAATATGATGTAATTTGGATTGAAATGACAAATTTGACCTTCCATGTAATAGTCACATGAGTTTATTTAACGAAAGTTTGGATTTCGACTTCAATTGCTAAAAAAACCCACTACGAGAGTTTAGTTAAAAGTTTTTTTACCACGAAAATTACATAAAAATGACGTATCCACACAAGAACCACAAAAAAATTGGCCAAAAAAAAAGCAAGTTTCTACAGACACACTACCCCCTAATAAAATAATTTAAAAGTAAAAGTTGGAATTAAAGCTCTCTCTTCCTCACCTTCTGCTCATTCTGTTGTCTGTCTTCCTCGTCCCACCCTTTCTCCTCGCCACTCTCTGCCGTCTCCATTGAAACCCATAAGCCACTGTACTTTTTTTTCCAGAATTTACAGTTGCTCTCTCTCTCTCTCTCTCTCTCTCTCTCTCTCTCTTAGCATGGCTGTTAAGTTCAAAATAGCATGAATATCCGGGCAAATCAGCGATTGGAATCTATAAGCGAAAAAAATAGCACAAGATCTAAAACTTGTGTACTTCAAGTGGAAATGGGAAATTGGTGGAAAAATTTAGGGAGAAGAGTTTGAGCAATTTGAACTCGAAATATCAGTGTCTTTCAATTTCAATTCTACCTTAGCATTTTCTAATTTTCCATCAAGCACGCAAATCAAATTATACCCAAAGATAATTTTGAATTTTTATAGGCAAATCAACCATACATCTTCCCCACCAAATGGGGTTTTGAGATGGGTTTGCATTAAAACTTCTAAATTTTAATGGAGTTTACCTATTTATGACATAAAGACCTAAACAAAAAAGAAAAAAAGAAAAAAAAATTTACTGAAAATATGAGTATACCCCTTGAAATTCAATTTCCTTTAACTAAAACCCATCATGGTAAATTTCTCTTAAAAAAACCCAATGACTAGGCTCCAACTAAGCAATATCCATAAGTAAGTTTGACTTGCAAAATTTATATTTTTGGATGTCTAAATTACCCCTAATAACATTTACTTTGGGTCTCTCACTTATTATCTACATTTATTTTACATTATTTCATTCAATTAAATGTCTTCAAATACCTTATGGGGATTTGGAAAAAAATTTAAATGTCATGATTCCTATGCATTTAATAACAAAAATTTACATAATACCAATGTTCCTTATATAGTTGTTTTCACATGACGCTAACATGTAAATTAGTATTTCCTACAAATATAAAAAAAAATTTTATTCAAATTATCAATATTTTAAATATTAAATAGGTGAATTATTTTGCACAACATATATATAATAACAATATAAGTTCCTAGCAAATTATGTAATGATACATGCAAAATAATTTACCTACAAAATAAATAAATATTGCTTATTCAAAATTAATTAAATACCAATATTTTGCAATAATAATAATAATAATAATAAATAAAACAATTTACCTACATGCAAAATAATTTACCTACAATAAAAGAATGTTGATTGATTGCACACTCTATATAATAATAACAAAATGTGGCTAGTATAAATGTAATATCACATGAAAAATAATTTACCTACAAAATAAATAAATGTTTTTAGCCAATTTATTCAAAATTAATTACACATTATTTTACATAAAAATATAGATAAATTATTTGCATGCATATATATAAATTTAACAAAATATGTCTAATTTATACATGCAAAATAATTTACCTACAATAAAAGAATGTCGATTGATTGCACACTCTATATAATAATAACAAAATGTGGCTAGTATAAATGTAATATCACATGAAAAATAATTTACCTACAAAATAAATAAATGTTTTTAGCCAATTTATTCAAAATTAATTACACATTATTTTACATAAAAATATAGATAAATTATTTGCATGCATATATATAAATTTAACAAAATATGTCTAATTTATACATGCAAAATAATTTACCTACAATGATTGTCAAACAAATAAAAGAAATGAAACATATGATGGTAAGAGAAGTATAAAATAGATAATTTTATAATATTAAGGCACTTATTTCCAACAATTATGGTGTATAATTAAATTCATTAACATAATTACAGTGTTTTGGCACAATTGTAAATAGTTTGAAAATAATAGGTATTTATTTGTTTACATGGCAGTCTACTTCAAATTTGGGTTTTATTTAGATATTTAAAATGAGATGGGTTTTTGTCAAGGAAATAAATGTTACATGGGCTTATATCTAAAGAACCCAAAAATTTATTTAGAAGCCCCGAATGTCGAAGGCAGCACCCACCAAGAGGAGAAGAAGCACACCACCGACAATTATCTGGCGAATATCTTCCTCTTGAAGTCACAACAAAAATATGTTTTGAATTTGTGTTGGATTCACAGCATTGTGACGGATCCAGCATTCAACCTCTTTTTCTTCGACTACATTTTTATTTTTCATCAAAATTCATTTGGCTGCCCCACATTTTTATTTTTCATCGTTAAAAGCACGCAGCCTCTTTTTCTTCGACCACGAACTGGCCAACATGCCCTTCACGTGTTAGAAGTCCTAGCAACTGGGATATGTTGGACCAAAAAACAAAGCAACAAGGACATGCTGACAAGAAGCAAGAGCTTGATCGAAAATAATCTGAACCAAGGCAGCACGAGAAACTCGCATACCATGCATCACTGCCTATATATATGACCATCTTTTGATATCAAATTCACATGCATAGTTCTAGTAGCTCCAGCTTGTTGCATGCAACCACATTGCTCATCCATGGATAATATTACGCCTGTTCGAAGCCCTGGCACCTACAAGCCAAGCATATGGAGTTACGATTTTATTCAGTCCTTGAAGATTGATCATAATACCGTACAGGTGATTGATCGACGTGGGATTACGATTTTAATTACGACAATATTTTTTTTCTTTCTCTCTTATGTGTCCATTTGTGCTTTTTGTCTAACCGTTGGAATGTAACATACATTAGAAACCTCGTGACGTTAAATTTTGGTTTGAGGCCTTTTGCTCATACATATTGAATTGTACATGCGTGTAGTCAAATCATATTGATTTTTGTACGTGCATGTAGTTAAATTGAATATAGTATCAACGTAATTAGTCGTAGACCGCTGAACAAATTTGAAAATGCAATATATAGAATACAAGTTTTATCTAGACGTATTACTTACACTTAATTACTATTGTAGGATAAAGCATACAAGGATGGGTGGAAGTTTCTTGAGGAGAAAGTTAAGCATATGATTGATTACGATGATGATGATATCAACATGCTGACAACGCTTGAGTTCATTGATGACATCCAACGGTTAGGTTTGGGATATCACTTTGAGGAGGACATAAAGAGAGCCCTTGATAAAATATTGAACAACATTGATGGCCAGAGAACTGACCATAGTCTCCACCTCACTGCTCTCAGCTTCAGGCTCCTTAGACAACATGGGTTTGAGGTCTCCCAAGGTATGTAATAGTGAACTTTTTGTTAGTTATTGTTACAAACGATAGATAATCTACACTAAATTTATCTAAATTATAGAATAGGATTTTAACCTAGAAAGTACTTAATTTGTGCATTAACAGCTAGCTACCTTAAATCTAAACAAAGTACACCTAAATTTAACTTTTTATCTTTGCAACTCAATATTACAATTTAGTGATATTCATCTTCGCTTGTAAGTACGAAAATGGAGAGTTTGCAACCAATTTATTATCTCACCTCTTTAGTGTAAATATATTGATGTATAAAAAAAATACATTTATCATATACAGTTGCTACCACATAGTTTCATTCGGTATGATTACATCAAAACTATATCTAGTAGGATTCTAGCTCGTATCGATACAAATGCGAGACTTAAGGTGCAAGGCTTCTAGAAAATAGAAATGCGGGCTTCTCTAACATCAGTGTTGGTTATTAGCACTATACCATGTAGGCCTGGCAAACGTATCGTGTCTGTCGTGTTCGTATAACACCTGTTATCTTAACGGGTCGTGTCGTGTCACACCCGTTATCTTAACGAGTCCTTAACAGGTTGGGTCACTTTACCCAATGGGTAAAGTGACCCGACCCGTTAAGGACCCGTTAAGAAAAATATATATTTTTTTTTAAAATTTGCACATACCACATATATTATTATATATTACTTCAAAACATTAAAACATTTGTCGTTTAAGTACTATATTTACACTCGAAAATAAGAACCTAATAAAAAAAAAAAGGAGAAATTTGAAATAGGTCCAATATCAAAAGACCCCATTAAAAAATAATACATACACTACTAATTTATTACAAATATTAAGTATAACATAAGATTTTGTGGTATCCACTTGTATAAATATTTTAAATTGAAGATCAAATTCATTCATTGTATTCATATAGGGTCAAGGAGTGTAGCTGTAAAAAATCATCAAAATCGGAGTTAAAATAACCGTTAAATCGTGATTTTTCGTTTATAACCGTCGAAAAGCTTTGTCCCGTTACTTGATCTCTGAATGTTTGTTTTTTGTGATTTTTTGCTGATGTGATCTCGAAGCATATACATACAAGTTTGACGGTTGCGATCGTTGAAATTAATTTTGGAGAATTCATATCTCATTAAAACGATAGATTCACTAACACTTAGAGTTTATTTATACTTTCATTAAGTATAACATAATATTTTGTGGTATCCACTTGTATAAATATTTTAAATTGAAGATCGAATTCATTCATTGTATTCATATAGGGTTAAGGAGTGTAGCTGTAAAAAATCATCAAAATTAGAGTTAAAATAACCGTTAAATCGTGATTTTTAGTTTATAACCGTCGAAAAACTTTATCCCGCTACTTGATCTCCGAATGTTTGTTTTTTGCGATTTTTTGCTGATGCGATCTCAAAGCATATACAAACAAGTTTAACGGTTGGGATCATTGATATTAGTTTCGGAGAATTCGTATCCCATCAAGTTTAATGAATCAATGGTGTGTATTTGTTGTGTGCGTGTGTGTGTATATATATATATATATATATATATATTTAAATTCATTTATTTTGTACCTATAATTAAATTAACACGTGTTAATCATTAGAAAAATAGTGGGATATTATATGTGTGATAAAAAGTTAAAAACTTTAAAAAAAAAAAAAAAATTTCTCACCACTTTTATTAATTTTCATTTTTCCCTTTTTTTTTTCTTTTCAACTTTTTCTTATAATTTTCACTTTTTCCTTCAGTAGCCTACCCATCTTTTCCTAATTCCCTCTCTTTTTTATTTTATTTTCAACTTGTTTTATCATTTTCATTTTCCCTCCCTTTTTCTTAAAAAATGGCGGCACTTTAAAGTTTAAATAGAATCAAAATGAATGGATTGTCTGTCCGATGGTTGGACTTGGATTGGAATATTGGATGCATCATGCATATTATTAATTAATAATTATTATAGTTTTATAAAATTTAATATATATATATATATAATAATTATAGATGATTAATATTTTGGGGTATAATTATTATAGTATATATAATTATTATAATTATTATAGTTAAAAAATTTTGATTTATTTATTATAGTTAATTAACGTAATTTAATATATATATATATATATATATATTTATTATAGTTTTTAGGGGTATAAAATTGTTAAATTAATATATATAATTATACTAGTATTTTTTTAGGGTTATAAAATTATGAAATTAATATTCTGCTTATCGTGTATCGTGTTACCCACGTGTATACCCGAATTTACCCGTTATCTTAACAGGTGCTATCGGATTACCCGATAACGACCCGATTCGTTATCGTGTCGACCCGAACACCCGTTAATTTCGTGTCGTGTTATCGGGTTGTGTCAGAAATTGCCAGGCCTAATACCATGTATGAACTCATACTATATTTCAATGAGAGGATTGTGAGTTACAAATAATAGTAGACTTAATGCTTAAAAAGGCACTTGAAGAGAACACTATAACAATGAACTACTCAAGCGCTGGAAAGGTGATTTTGAAACACGGCAAAATTACAATACCCTACAAATTAAGACATTAAACACATGACTTCCAAATTTACTTCTAGTCATTTTCAAGCTCTTTCTAAATGCACCATTAAAGTTTCTTCATCTAAATTACTAGATATGTATATAATAAACTTGTATGAAACGCAGATGTATTCAGTAGATTCACGGACGGTAATGGAAGTTTCAAGGCATGGCTTTGCAAGGATATAAAAGGAATGTTAAGTCTGTATGAAGCTTCATATTTTTCTTTCGAAGGAGAGAGCCTGTTGGACGAGGGCCTTGCATTCTCAACCATTTGTCTCAAGAACCTCAGTGGAGCTAATGTTACCAAAGGACTAGCAGAACAAGTAAGTCATACACTGGAACTTCCACTGCACCATAGAATGCAAAGATCAGAAGCTAGGTGGTATATTGAGGCATACAGTAAAACGCCAGATGCAAATCAGGTGCTTTTTGAAATTGCTAAGCGAGATTTTAACTGGGTGCAATGCACACTCCAAAGGGATCTTCAAGAAGTATCAAGGTAACTATATTTGGGAAGAGAGAATCAAACGTTGAATTAGGAGTACAATTGTATATATGTTTTAAACCATCAAGGGAATTATATACTCACGACCATAAGCATTACCCTAACTCAATCAGTGTATTTGCTTCATTAATTTTGCATTTAGGTGGTGGGAGTATATGGGCTTAGCAAAAAAGTTGAGCTTCACCAGAGACAGATTGATGGAGTGCTTTTTTTGGTCGGTTGGAATCGTCTTTGAACCTCAACACAGTCATGCCAGGAAAGGGCTGGCAAAAGTGGCTGCTCTAGTAACCACCATTGATGATGTCTATGATGTTTATGGTACTTTGGATGAGCTAGAGCTTTTTACTTCTGCAGTTGAAAGGTTAGAAATTTTTTATTGTGTTTATATATATAAATATAGATTGCGTGGGATGATCTCTTGTTGGCGTTTCATTAACAGTCTCTTAATTAATCCTTAATTGCGTACTTATGTTGCTCAGATGGGATATCAAAGCTATACAAATTCTCCCAAATTACATGAAGCTTTGTTTTCTTGCTCTTTACAACACAGTGAATGAGATGGTTTATGACACTTTAAAGGAGCAAGGAGAAAACGTCCTCCCTTATGTCACCAAAGCTGTACGTACACTACATTCATATATCATATATCTAAAAATGCTACTTAGACATATAAAATTAACCACATTAATAATATCCTATTATTCTCCAATTAAATTATAACTTCTACTTCTAATATTAATTAACTGCAATCTTTTGAATTATGTATATCAGTGGGCTGATTTATGCAAAGCATTTCTAAAGGAAACAAAGTGGTGCTATAACAAGCACACACCCACATTTGAAGAATATATTGACAATGCGTGGATATCAGTCTCAGGGGTGGTGTTCTTAGTTCATACATATTTTCTCCTCAACCCAAAGATCACAAAGCAAGCACTTGAATGCTTAGAGAATCACCACAGCCTCTTGCGTTGGCCATCTCTTATTTTCCGGCTTTCCAATGATTTGAGTACTTCAGCAGTACGTATTTAATTCAAATTCCATTTAATAACTATTTTAGTTTTTCATTTTTAGATTGAAGATTAAAAATCTGTTTAGTAACTTTGTACAGCTTTGAGGTTTTAAATAAAAAATAAAAATTGAAAACCAAAATCAAACTAAATTTTGAAAATAAAATAATAAAAACACACTATTTTTTACCTCTTACACATCTTTGTTTAATTATGTATCACTATTTCGTTTGATTATTCAATCTAATGTTTGAAATAAAAAGTGGTGTGCAAGAGGCTGAAAATCAGCTCCTATATTGAAAAGTCATAGAAGTTACAACAAGCTTTTAGTTTTCACAAAAGCAAAATAATTATCAAACGACCCCTTAATTTTTTTTAATATGTGCTTTAATGCATCATGCATGCATTAATTAATCTTCACATTAATATTCTATATACTAATTTGTTGTCACACTGCAGGCAGAAGTGGAGAGAGGAGAAACTGCGAACTCAATCTCATGCATGATGCGTGGCAGTCTGAATATTTCCGAGGAATTTGCTCGTGAATATATAAGGAATTTGGTTGAAAATAGTTGGAAGAAGCTGAATAAAGATGGAGCTTCTGCTTCTCCATTTACAAAGCAATTTGTAAAAGCAGCAGTAAACCTTGCTCGGATTTCTCAATGCGTATACCAATATGGTGATGGGCATGGAGCTCCAGACACAAGAGCAAAGAATCGAGTCCTATCAGTGATTATCGATCCCATTTAAAGAACAGAAGACACATATGTATGTTGGATGGTTATTAGCCACTAACACGTGGCATGTATTTTAGTTTCTTGTTTGATTTTTCAATATTTTTTTTTTTTGTGAACAAACAATTAATCTTATCTACCGTAAGAGAGACAGAGAGGAAGGGGGAAGGGGGAGTGGATGGAATGGGCTTAGCCTCACAATATACTAGTAATAATGTGGTTCAAATTCGCCTTTGGCGAGAAGCGAACCTAAGTCATTTCACTTACAAGTGAAGAGGATTACCACTAGTCTATAGTACTAAGTGGTTTTCATATGTATTAGACTAAAATGTTTGTATTTGATCTAAATGTCATGTGATATTTGATATTTAATCTCTCAAAGCTCCAAATAGTTTTTGGTGCTTAAAATTTAAAAGCCATCTGACTGGTTAATACTAATATGTACAAAAAGTGTGATTGGATGATACTGCATATCAATACAAAATTGACAAAAATTTGACAAATCATTACCAGGTGTTGTAGTCTTGTAGATTAATATCCATTACCAAAACTATACGTGTTCTTATATAAGGACATGTATAATTTGGGTGATGGATATAATTATATAAAATCTAAAAGAATATATGAATTTTGTTTCGAAGAGGAATGGTTCTGGTTATAGGCCAAAGTCAATAATAAGGGAAAACGATAACTAAAAAAATATCAACAAGCATTCACCAAGTTTTCTTTAATATCTCATATGAAATGTACAGAAGAAAAACCATTCCATGCAAGTTATGAATCAATACAGAAGAAAAACAAATTTTTAGTTTTTATTTTAAAAAATCAAAATGGTTGTTATCAAACAACCACATATTATTTTTGAATCACAGGGAATGCAAGGCAGAAGTACGAGGAAAAACAAAGAGTATTCCATTTGAACTTTGACCATTTATTTTCCGTGGTCCTTTCACTTTAATATTTACGATTAAACAAAATTTTAAATGATTATTCGATCAACCTAATTATTTTTCGGCACAAACTCAATTGCTCTTTAATAGATGATAGAGATTTTACCACACACGCAAATGGGTTAAAAACTCCTAGTTTACTTGCAAGAATGACAAAGATATTGTAGTATAAACGAATCTTGCAAGGTCGTTATCCACAGAGATTACTAAATAATTCGAAGCAAATCAAATTCCAATTAGTTATTGTAAAGCAAAAAGTTGAGATGATTGATTTTATGAACTAATTAAATTAAAACAAATTTAACTAATAAAATTAAGAAAATCTGCAAAAGTAAAGATGAAGACAGAAAAACAGTTTTGGAAAAATCAAATTAAGGAAACACTAGGGATCCGCCGTCACCTTAACAATCCTATGTAGTTCTCCCAATTACTTATGACCCATACACACATATTCCAAAGGTTAGGTATTCCTAATATATGCCTACTTTGACCCCCAACATAGAGCGTATATCAAACATGCAATTCGTCTGTGGTATTCAGATCAAATCTAAACATGCATGACTCATTAAGTTTTGTGAAACCTTTTGAAAAACCATACAACCCTTAAGACGTGGTATTCATCCTAAGTGAACTTGCACATATTAATCACAAGAAGCCTTCGTCAATTTCAGGGGCCGACCTCCGACCAAAATTGCATCAAATTACTTTTCTAAATATCCCAATGGTGATCAAGCATCAAGACAATTAGATAGTTTAACTCAGTGATTAATAATTCGAAAACCTGCATGCATATAATCATAAGCAAATTGGAGAGAAACTACATATTCTTGCTAAGGCTCGTGGCTTCACCATAACAAGAGAAAATTAGTTACGCATATTCATAATAAAAATCATAAAATTCTTCATTAAAATAATAAAAGATCGAAAACACCTTGAATGGAAAAAGTCTGAAAATCTCTACGCTTGGCCAATTTTTCCTCCTCAAGAACGCACGAAGAAGAAGAAGAAGCTAGAATCATAAACGGCCAACCTCTTTAACCTAATAAAAACCTCCTAATAAAAGGTCTTCCAATCCAGTTAGGAAACTAAATAACTAAAATAAAATAGGAAACAAAACCCTAAATTAAATGGTAAAATTCGCTTAAAATCTGAACAGCCACGTTTTGGACCCTAAACTGCTCCAAAACCGGCCCATAATGACTGGATTTAGGGTTTGAAAGATTCTGAACACTTTTCCAGAAGGCCCCGAACCCATCAGAAGTCGTCACTGTGCACTGCTTCTTTATTCCATCGCCAGAAAATAACCGCTCGGTAGAAAATTCCCAAATTTTGATACGTATTCGCCAAGTGACACACGAACGTCCTCCAATTTGAATCACTCCAAAATTCGTCTGTATGACCATGTTTTGCTCCAGAGGAAGTCAAATGTCCTATATTAAAAATATAAATCAAAATATCAAAATTCTACCAAAATAATTAACAAAACATACTAAGAATAGAGTAGAATATACAAAATGAAATTGACTCATCAATAGACTTCTCTTACTTCTTCAGCTGCAATCTCAAAGCTTTCCTTCAAACATTATCAATCTTGTGAAGTTCATGTTCAAAGTAAGTATGAAATGAAAGAATTGACAAAAAAAAAAAGAATGAAATGAACTAACATAAAAACTAATACGAAATGAAATATGTTCAGCTTTCATATCACGTAGTATATATGGTTGCCAGCTTGCACTCTAAAACTGTGAGAGTGACTGAAAGAAATTGACTTAACCTCGTATTTATTCCGACCTACCGAGAGCACTAGGAATTAGCAGAGAGAGCATGGGATTGTCTGCATTCCTATTCCCTTCTTATTTCCTCTTATTTTAATGGTCACGGTTAAATCACGTCAATATTTTATATTAATTTTAAATAGAGATAATAAGGCAAAAAATAATAGAAATATAAAATGTTGACGTGACTTAACCGTGACCGCTCAAATAAAAAAAGATGGAAGGAGATAAAAATTGGGAGAGCAGACAATCCCCATCCATTTGAAAATCACTCCACAGAAGGTATCTTTATGTAGGGGGACCATCTTCTACTAAGCTACATAATTTGAAATGACTCAAGATTCATGAATTGGCAGAGGGACCAACCATTAAAATCTAGGAGTCGAATTGCATACAGATTTAATTAAATTTATTATATAAAATAAAAATATGTGTCTATTAAAATTTTTAAAAATTATACTTGTATTAATAATTTAAAAAAGTTAAGGCAGCTAGGCGGAGTCTAGGCGGGTGCCTAGGCGGATTTAGGTAAATTTATTGTATATCTTGTAAATAAGTGCATATTGACACTTACAAAAAATTATACTTGTATGAAATCCATGGAATAAAAGAATGATAAAATGTAAAAAAAGTATCTAACAAGTCCAAAATTTAAAAACACATGAAGCAACGGGACTCCGCCACCAAGCGCCCAGGCGGCCGCCTAGGGCGATTTTTAGAACACTGCTAGTAGCCAATGGGCTTCATGCGTGGTGGTGTAGGAACGATAGGTCCAAACACTTAGCGTTTTGCAAGCAAATCGAGTTCGACCTGGATTGCTTGTTTCCAGTTTGACCAATCAGTTAACGTCTACATTCATCGACGGAACGTGGTTCAATTTCATCGCTAAGCATGATGTTAGTAGCTACTAAGTACGAAAATGCATCATCGACGATCATCTCATTCCTATTCCATACCTTATCCAATACTGCCGAAATCTTGCGATTCTCGAGATGCGACATGTTTCATCTGAAGCATCATCGTAATCTAGAATAATCTCATGCGTTGGAACGGATGAGTGGGCGATGGTTGGATTCAAACTAGGGTCACTAGTTGGTGTCGTTTTCCTCTTTCGGGATTGTGAATCCTTTGAACCAAGGGGTCTACCACACTTGAGGATCGGAGCAGATGATTGGCTAGCCGCTAATGTACCTTGCCATGTAGAAGGTGCAACCTCCCCACCTTTGAGGACTGTTTGGCCTTCCCAGGCGAGTTATGGGCGTACGTGGGGTACATCTATCCTTGCAAGTGTGTTTGCAACGAGTATATGTGATCTTGTCACCTTTGCTAGATCATTAAAAGCATCCAGCATGCTTTGAGCAATACTCTAAAGATCTATAATTTGTAGCACATCAGTTTTAGACTAGGTAGTGCGTGGATCTAAATGAGACATAGTAGGAGCATACCACGATAATTCATGGCGTTCTATAGGAACGTTAGCATGTTTATCTTCCCCTAACGACGGGAAGACTGTCTCATCAAAGTGACAAACCGCAAAACGTGCGGTAAAGAGATCTTCTGTCAAGGGTTTTAAGTAGCGAACAATTTATGGCGAATCATAGCCGACATAGATTCCTATTTTTCTCTGATGACCCATTTTGGTATGTAGTGACGACACTATTGGCACATAAATGGCGCACCCAAACACCCATAAATGCGAGATGTCAGGATTGTATCCAGTGACCAGTTGTAACGGTGAATGTGGTTGAGTAGCTGTGGGCCTCAAGCGGACCACCATAGCTTTGTGTAATATTGCATTGCCCTAAACAGATACCGGCATTTTGGTTCTCATAACCAAAGTCCGATATATCAATTGAAGGCACTTTATGAAAGCTTCTGCTAGGCTATTTTAGGTGTGAACATGGGGTACAGGATGTTCCACATCAATCCCTACTGACATGCAATAATCGTCAAAAGTCTGTGATGTAAACTCTCCAGCGTTATCCAGTAAATCCGACTTAATCGGATAATTAGGGTGGTGAGCCCTTAACTTAATGATTTAAGTTAGGAGTTTAGCAAACGTGACGTTACATGTGGACAACAGGCAAACATGTGACCATCTTGTCGATGCATCAACCAACACCATAAAGTATGTAAATGGTCCGCATGTTGGTTGGATAAGTCCAAAAATGTCCCCTTGAATCTTTTGAAGAAATTTAGGGGTGTCGTGAATAATCTTTGTATATAAGGGTTGAGTATTCAACTTCCCTAAAGAACACGTTTTGCATGGCGGGAGTCTAACTTAAGAATGTAACTTATGCCCGTGTGAAGATTTGAGGATACAGCACATCATGTCACGTCCAGGATGTCCCAAACGGTTATGCCAAAGTAACAAAGTGCATGGAATTTAGGCATAGGGTCGGCCACGTTGTAGGCTTCTAAGTCGCGAATGGTTGTGACGTACAACCCACTCAACCGATGTTCCAACTTCTCGTGAATACGCTTCTGACCATATTCATACGAAGTGATACAAAGAAATTCAAAACCATGATCTTCAATGGTTTCAATATGATATTGATTATCTCGAATATCTCTAAAACTCAGCAATGTTCTTCCGGAACATGGAGAATAGAGTGCCTCCTTATTGGTCAAGATAGTACCATTGGACAACATGATACGTGCCTTTTCGTATCCTTCAATCAGGTAGGATGGCACTGAGAGAGTTGTAAAAGGAGCTTTCTTGGGTATAAGTTAGTAAAATAGTGTCGGTCACGCAATATGGTGTGTGTGGTTGCACTATCTGCCAAACAACTAACTTCCCCACTAGATATACATAGAAATAAATTAATTGAATTGGTCACATGTATAAATATCAGTCCATTCATTCAATTAAGAAATTCGAGAAAATAATATCCATTCAAACAACAATCCATAATTCAAAACAAACCAAAACCAAACAAATTATTCCAAATACTTAGAAAAATTGTTCAAAATTAAACCATAAACTTAGAAAATAAGTGGTAGGGACTAGCCACACCTGTGGGTTCGGCCACTAGGGGTAAACACCCTAAAAACATGTCTAATTTATTCATCCATACGGTTTGACGCCTCCTGAAAATCTGATATCTCCATTGATGTAGTTGCATCTTACGGATGATCCACATGTGCAAAGTTAGACTCACGACGGGAATGATACTTGGCAATAGCCTCAGGGGAAGCTCGGCATACATATAACCAATGATCCTTTGATCCACAATGATAGCACATGTCCAGTTTAGTAGAAGTAGACTGAACGGGAGCTTTGCCCTTGTTCTTGAAGTTTGGGGCCTTAGAGGCAAGTGGTGGATGCTGTTGGGTCACATTTCTTCCCTTAGGTGTGGCACTCTATTGACCTTGAGCCCGTGGTGGGGCTTGCTGCCTATTGCCACAGCCACAATGATTCTTTTGTTGCTTATGGCTGCTAGAATGAGTCGCATACGCTTTAGGCGCGGCGTTCGAGCTAGTAGGTCGAGCTTGATGATTCTTCATCAAAAGCTGGTTATGCTTTTCAGCGAGAAGTAAAACAGAGATCAAATCCGAAAACTTGGTGAATTTTTGTGCCCTATATTGTTGTTGCGGGACAATATTGGTGGCATGGAAGGTCGAATAGGCCTTCTCTAGGAGATCTGATTCGGTTAGTTCCACATTGCAGAATTTCAACAATGAACGGATTCTACAAACTTTAGAGTTGTATTCATTCATGGACTTAAAGTCTTGGAAGCAAAGATGTTGCCAATCATGTCTTGCTTCAGGCAAGTATATGTCTTTCTGGTGATCGAAATGGTTGGCCAGAGCAAGCCAGAGGGTGCATGGGTCCTCCTCAGCGAGATACTCAGCTTTCAGTGCATCATGGATGTGTCTTTGAATGAAGATCATTGCATTAGCCTTTTAAGCTTCGTCAACTGGTTTGTTGGTGATAGGTGTTTCGATGGTGGCTCTAATACCCTTTGCAGTTAGATGGAGCTTCACGTCCTGAACCCACTTTAGATAGTTTCTTCCAGAGACTTCTAGAGCAACAAAATTAAGCTTGTTCAAGTTCGACATGTCCCTAAAATGGAGGGAGAAAAACGTGATTAGTCATATGGTAAGCCATAGACATATATCGTAGAACATACAAGTTCTATAGACATGTATTAGTTTAATTTATGCATGGAAATTACAGGTTTCATGTGGTATGTTTTGAATGAAAACTTCGTCAAAGGCACTAAATTTGAAACTGCAGGTTCAATTTAATTTTATGAACATTTAGTTCATAATGAGAGGTTCCTGCAAGAAACATAGAATACAATATACAAATTTAAATATAGTGGATTTGAGGCTCTTCGGGAACTCAAGTGAGAGCTTCGTTACTACGAAAGTATGTTACGGTTCAAAGTATAAAAATAAATTATTGAATCGCTAATGTTCAAAAGTGATATTCAGGTTAATAGTTTTGGATTCATTATCAGATTAATGAATTGCAAGTCATTTTTAATTAATTCAATAAATCGGGCCATACGAGGTCGATTGTAGAAGCAAAATAATATTAACATATAGGTTAAAATTATTTAGAATGCTAAAATAATAGCATTGGGTCGAAAAATTGCCCCAAAAAATTGGGCTCGAGTCGGGTACCTTGAGCAAAAGGCACAGCCCAAAAGGGCCTCGGGTGTGAACTGTAGGTCACAGGGTGAGGGAGAAACCGTAGCCACAACTGGGTTTCAATTTTTGGACCGAGGGAGGGCACGAGACAAGGCCCAGCATGAGCTGGCCTTAGGTTTAGCGCGAGGAAGCCCAGCCGCAATGAGCTGGCTGTTATACAAGGCGGGCTGGGGTGCTGCAAAAGCCCAGCAACCGTAAGGTTGCGGCATGCAGATGAGTGGACTCAGCCAAACGGGGTTGGTTTCAACGTTTTAGGCTCGGGGCTTCAGGCCCTACCGAGGTGAAGTCCAGGTCGTGGCTTGGTTGCTGTGTCCATAGTGATGGTGTGGTGGTGTGCCGCACCATATCCTATTCCCTTCTTTTTTTTTTCAAAAATCCCTTAGGGTTTAGGAAACCCTAAAATTGCTTCTAATTTAATTTGATACTTTAACTCACATATTCCACATAACAATTTAATTGTGCAATGCATGAAACAAATATATATATATATATATATATATATATATATATATATATATAGTAAGGAAAATATAAATATATAGGGGTTCATTCATCATGAGGAATGGTTTCATGCTTCGTGGACGCTTCAAATATCTTCTTTTATTTTAAGCGTACTTGATTAGCTGAAAACAAATATAAGCCTTTGAATTTTGTGGATGAAAGCCTCCTCCTACAATGCGTCAATTCCTTAGCGTCTGGAAAGAGCTTGCTGATAATGTGTTGTAGGCCTATTTGATTGAACAATCTAAGGTTTAGAGAGAGAGAGGGGGCCGACAATATTGAGAGAGAGTGATTTAATTGTGAGGTGTGTTTGATTCACCCAATTGTGCCTTTATTTATAGTAGTAGGATAGGCAAAAAAATTTCCCTTTAGGATTACAATATTTAATAGGTAATATACTCCTAATAGGAATATAAGATACATTTCCATATCTACTAGGATTTACACAATCACATTCCTATTCTAAATATGATTGCAACAACAATTTATTAAGAGAGATTATATTCACACAACCCAAATTACTTCTCCCACACCTTTTAATTTCTTAATATTTTCTACCCACCACAAACACTTGATAGAAAAATATTAAAAAATTAAAAGGGTGTGAGGGAAGTAATTTGGGGTGTGTGAATATAATCTCCCGTTATTAAAAGGGTTTTTGGATTTTAAAGCCTTAAATAAACATTCTTCTTGGATTTTAACCAGAATAATTGTTTAAATATAATTTGAGTTTCTATTTCAAAAACTTAGCATATTTAACATATATTATTTACAAACTTATCATAAATTCTCCACCCATCCTAATAAAGTTTTTTTTTTGGGTCTAATCATATTAATAAACAAAAATTTCTTCAAAATTCAAATTCTTATAATTAAAAAAAACGAAGTCAATATTTATGGGCGGTGATGTGACAGTCCGTCCTGAATTTTTCATATCGTTATTGTGAATTGACAGATTTGCCCTTGAGCGTTGAGGTACGTTTGTAATTTTGCACTAAGGTTTGGTCCAATTACATAATTTCCTTTGTTTTTGGGACCAATTGGAAACTTAGAAAATTTGGTTTGTGATTGGTTGATGAAGAGAGGTGTAGGACAAATTTTGTATGTGTCTTTTCCTCTTAACTTGCATTTATTTTTGGTAATTAAACATAATGGGTTTACTTACAAGTAAGAAAACCTAAGATTTTCTAGACTACATATAGTAATCCTAAATACAAACTACAAGAAATTATTACACAATCACACATGTGTTATGATCCATATACTACAACAAATTAAGTCCTACCAAAACCATAAAATTAAACAACTATATGTAGAAAGACTTGTACACTACTACTGAATTCAGCATTTGATATCAAATTTAATGGTGAGTGACAGTGTATTTTCAGGTCACCAAATAACAAACAGAACGAGACAATTAGTTTGACACACATATATATGTATACGTATGTTTGTGTATGTATATATATAAAACCTAAATGATCTTATATAATTCATAGTTTGATAACATAATAAAATAAATTATTCTCTGTTTGAAAAATTAATTTATAGTTAAGTATTATACTACACGCGCGTAATTAAAGATGAAGAACGACCCGAGTAGGGGTATAGTACATAGTTATTCTTCTTGGTTGCTGTCAAGTGTCAACCCTAGTGAGCCATTATATATATACAATCCATGCATTTTAGTATTTTCTAGGGTTTCCCTCTGTTCAAACACTGCAAAGGACAAACCCTTTTCAGCCTAAATGAGCTTGTTTAGTTTTTTGCACCTTCCTCCTCGTGGAATTCCATCCCTTTACTCTCAATCAATCATTGAGCAACAATTCCTTTTTTTTTCCTTGCCGTTTTTAAATAAAGACTAACATTTTTCAAAGGTTTATGCAAATATTCCTTTGTCTTTAACCCTTATGGGAGTGACATCTATGTGATATAATCAAAATTTGTTCTTGTGGGAAGAGGTCTAATTTGTTTTTTCCCCTGGCTTCACATGGCGCAGGAAACCAAGTTGAACTCTCATATGCATCGTGTATACAAGTGGAAGGAATGGGTAACCATCACAAAACTCAAGGGCAAATCCATACTAATTCAATTTTAATGTTAAATTAATGTTGGTTTGTCTTAAATCATACTGCATGAACAGTAATTCGACAAAAGACTGGCCGGCGAAGACAGCTTCTTTAACCTACTCTTTAATCTCTTCAACAGAAGTCGCCACAATAACTAGTCTCTTAAGAAAATGAAAGGGTGCGAAGTAATAATTAGCAATATGCCAAATTTGGTTGGAGAGTTAGCCTTAGCAGAGCTCCATCTATGAAAATAATTAGATTCTTAGGAAAACTAATGAAAATGGCTTGAAAACTTTGAGTTTAACGAAAAGCCACTTTTAAAGGTATAGTGAATAGTGACAGTTAAAGGTAAAAAAACGATTTTTCGTTAAAAGTAAACAGTACTGGGGGTGTTTTATTAAACCTCTCTAGATTCTTTTGATTATAGTGTGAGTAGTTGTAAATTAGCAATACCAGCATAAGATATAATTTGGATTAGATGAATTGACTCAGTTCCTAATACTACGTGCTTGACGATATCAATAATTTGCGACCTGTGCGTATCATACTACTTTATCTTGTACACTCTATCTTGATAAATTTTCACTAATTTATTTGACACTACCATGTAATTCATTTTTTTTTAAATCCCAGTATGCCTCGAAATTGAGATCTCATTCATTAAAAGGGAGAGAAATACGTGTAGCCAGTAGATCAGAGATGGTTACAAACTCATGTAATTCATCTCTCACATAATTATTCTTGTTCTTATAGACTTTTCCGGATCCTTTAGCTACCTTACTCTACATCAGTTAGCATACCTCTAAATTTCACACGTATGCAACTTATTTAATTTGTTCGGAGATTTCAAGAGAAATGTTAATCTACAATCATACGAGCAGCTAATTATCAATGTACTCTTGACATTTTATTATGAATCTGAAAGTCCTTTAGCATAGACACTGCATTTGTGTATGGATAATTAGGGATATATATTCTGTCTCTAGCTAGTCTGTTTGTATATATATGGTTTCGAGTAGCAGATAAGCGATAGCTCTCAACTCTCTGCGTCTGTGCATGTCTCAGAGACAGAAACACACCTAAGACACAAAAGCCATGGACAGCTTTCCATTAGCTAAATGCCTCCCATATTTCTCTTGAACCTAGAAACTCGCATATACCAACAAGATAAAACCCTAGCTCTTCAATCCCATCCACCAATCTTCACCGGACGCGTGTCTGACACCCCAAATATCTCTTTCCCCTCTTCATCCTCCCTGAAACTCCTAATTTGTCCCATACCTCCAATAATCAACAGCCATGAAAACTGAAGTTAGAGGAAGCATTACCTCCATTTCTCTCCAAAATCCAAGTACTGCTCTCTTCACCACCTCTCAAGGCACGTCTCTCACCAGCGCGCTTTCCGGGTGTCTCGGAAGCCTCGACGGGGCATGTATTGAGAAGCTACTACTTCACTGTGCAAGTGCCCTAGAGAGCAATGATCTGACCTTGGCTCAACAAGTGATGTGGGTGCTCAACAATGTTGCCTCTTCTGTTGGTGACCCTAACCAAAGGCTCACCTCATGGATCTTGAGTGCATTAATTTCAAGAGCCTCAAAGGTTTGCCCTACACCTATGAATTTTAGTGGAGGCAGTAGCACTAGTACCATTCCGAGTAGGTTGATGTCGGTGACCGAGCTTGCCGGGTATGTTGATCTAATCCCATGGCACCGATTCGGATATTGTGCATCAAATAGTGCAATTTTTAAAGCAATTCAAGGGTGCCCAAAAGTTCATATCTTAGATTTTAGCATCACTTATTGTATGCAATGGCCTACTTTAATAGATGCATTGGCCAAAAGGCCTGAGGGTCCTCCTTTGCTTAGAGTCACTGTGCCTAATTGGAGGCCACAAGTCCCTCCTTTGCTCAATGTTTCAAGCGAAGAAGTTGGTCTTCGTTTGGGGAATTTCTCTAGGTTTAGAGATGTCCCTTTTGAGTTCAATGTGATTGAAAACTCATCCTCTTTGGAATTGCTAGTTACCACTGAATTAAACCCTTCCTCACTATACCTCCGGGAAGATGAGGTTTTGGTTGTGAATTGTCAAAATTGGTTACGCTATCTTTCCGATGAGCCACGTGGTGGTAACCCTGGCCATCAAGATGGTTCGATGCGCAACACTTTCCTTAACACGATTAGATCCCTTAACCCTAGAATCATAGTTGTGGTAGATGAAGATTCTGATCTTAGTGCACCAAGTCTTAGCTCAAGAATAACAACTTGTTTTAATTATCTTTGGATACCCTTTGATTCCTTGGAAACATTCTTGCCCAAAGATAGTACCCAAAGAATGGATTATGAATCTGATGTTGGTCACAAAATTGAAAACATTATTGGTTTTGAAGGGCACCAAAGAATAGAGAGGTTGGAGTCAGGTGTCACAATGTCACAAAGATTGAGAAACATTGGTTTTTCAAGTACTATATTTTGTGAAGAGACTGCTAGGGAAGTGAAGGCCTTGCTAGATGAACATGCAAGTGGTTGGGGCATGAAACGTGAAGAAGATATGTTGGTGCTCACATGGAAGGGACACAACTCAGTTTTTGCCACAGCTTGGGTCCCAAATCCAAATGGGTTGCTAATTGAGGATTAACTCGGTGTTTGTGTGGCCTGAAGTGATTTCCGTACTCTCATTTACTCATGCTACGTTCTCCTTGGTTCTGTCCTTTAATTCTCTTGTGAGTGCAGAAAAAGAAACGAGGAGTGTGAAAATCATTTTCTCTCTAAAACATGTTACCAGGAGATTAAAGGAAAGGCAATGAAATGACAAAGCTCTTCGTCAAAAAGCTGCAAATGAGCAAAAGACAAAAAGGAAAACGGCAGGCATTTTGTGGAAAAATAAATTTCACGAGCACTTTGTATTGAAGCTTTAGCTAGCTATGATCTATCACATGAAAGGCAAAAGAGAGACACGTTCTTGTCTGTTGTATTGTATGAGACAAAATCTAGCACTTTATGCAGACTTTTGTTCTATGTACTGTGAAAATTAACTTTTTAGCCTTTTATTTGATCATAAATAATGTAATTGTTGCCTCAAGAATTGTTGTTTCTGGTAATATTTTACACTAGAAGTGGAAAAGTGAAAGGAATGGCTTGGCTAGTTCTTTTTTTCACTCAAATTAGTAACTAGGTACTTCTTATTACATTTTTTTTTTTAACAAATGGTACTTCTTATTACATTAGGTTTGCATGTTTCAATAAGATCAACTTGTGTTAAATGAAAACATCATCTAACTCTAGAAGTATTGGTTGAGCATCTGGTTTGCAGCTTGAGTGAGATAATCGTTCACGCATGTGCGGGTAACTATCAGCAGTCTAGGAGTGTGGATTCTAGTGAGACGACTCATGACAAACACCTGTAAGTTCTTATGGTTTGAACTTACTGAGTAATATAAGAATACAGGCATGCGCATATGAACGAAAGTGTACAAGTATAAAAAGAGAAATCAAACAAAGGACCACCACACCTTTTTATTCCATAAATAAACATCTTTGTTCTTGACCCTAAAATCAAAATGACCGCAACCCAAATACCTCATTTTAATTTGTTATCGTTAGTAACCATTTCGTGTCTCAACTAGTTAGACTCATCATGCTCCTTGAATCCTGATTACATGCAATTTCAACTCAAATATGGGTTTTGATTCACACTCCATGTTCTAAGAAATATTTACCATCCGAAAAAGGTGTTTTAGCAACTTTTTGTGTTTCAATGACACTTTATTCACTAAAAGGGCCTTGCAACTAAAAATCTAGAATGTACGAGTCAGTGACAACGGTAAACATGATGTTGTGAATCTCATTTCCGTATAACGACATTGTGCGCCCCTTATCGTTCTCACTTAGTGTTTCTAGAAAAAAAAACACGCAAGCTTTAAGGAAAAGGACGGGCCAAACGCAAGAGAGCGACGACCCGGGAGGAGGTCTTCCCTCCATAAAAAAATGCAAGTTATCAAGGCTTGTGGTCCATGCAAATCAATTTACTTTTAATAATATCTATGATAGATTTGACAATCATCATGGGGAGCTTGGACTCATTTGTGAAAATTCTATTATTCTTCTCCCTTCACATATGGTAAACAGCAACAAACAGCCAAGTCTTCTTTAAAAAGGTAGAGAGGTAATTTCCACGCTATTAAAAAGAAAACCCATCCAATAAAATCTTGCCAAGAAAGCCTAAGCCAAATCTCCCCACACTTTGCCATCAATGTCTGACCAATTTGCCTAACACACATTTACAACACTGAAATACTGGTCAAACTAAAATATGAGGTTTGAAGGTTTAAAAAAAAAATAATATGAGGTTTGAAGGCAATTACTAAACAAAAATTGGTTACATGGCCAGGGGTTGGAATTTGATTATCTCATTGTAACCAAAAAATAATTTGATTCTCTGGGTCCTCTCTTGTATAATATTTGCCGCATTTATTTGTACTCTTTAGTTTAATAGAAAATAAATACCTAAAATTTAAGAATATAAATAATAATTAAGAAAAAGAAATCCGACCTGCCGGATTCGAACCAGCGACCTAAGGATGGCTGAGAGCATATTACCCACTACAGTCCTCCGCTCTACCAACTGAGCTAAGGTCGGATTACTGGCAAAAGTTGTACCAGGTATATATATGTGTGTATGTGTGTGTAACACACAATAATATACGCAATAAGTTTTTTGGCCTTTACGAATCCTACAATAGGGGCCCTATTAAATTGTATGTTGGTGAAGGACTACAGCTAAAAAGGTAGTAATTTTGTAATAGCAAGTCCAGCCCAAGACAATAGGCTGGTCTAAAGTCCAAAAATTGAGTTAGCACCCCCGAAAAACACTCCAGTCGAGTTTAATAGGCTAGCACCCAACCCAAGCCAGTCTCTAATATGTGTGTGTATTATTTTTGCACCAAGTCGGGTCAAGGGTGTTGCCCGACGACAATTCCTGTCTTGTTCTGGAACATGACTTGCTTCTCTGAAGCTCAGACTCGGAACGGAAGTTCTGGGTTGGGGGTTCATGGTGATCGGCGGCGACGGGAGAGTTGAGGCTGGCGAGGCATTCGCTTAGGCAAGGGCGCAGAATCCGATGATATATTTGGTAGGGTGACGGTGATATGGATAGGCAGTGAGTTTGGGGTTTCATTGCTCTTTTAGAGTTGGAGGAGGAAGGCGCAGGTTGGGGTAGTTGAGAGTGCGTGCATGGCAGAAGAAGGAAGTGGTGTATCAGTGAGAAAGTGAGGTGGTGAATTTGAGAAAGAAATGGGAAATTGGAAAAAATGAAAACGCCAGATAAACTCCTCTTTTGGAATGGCATTTTTTATTAGCACCTCAAATACTGTTGAATACACACCACATTCAAATTTGATATTAAATGACTTACACACCCTACTACGCAATACCAATTTCGACCTTATTAGGTTTAAAAAAATTAAAAAAATTCTGAATAAAACCCAAATCACTTTTAACGTATTATTTATCTACTTTTTTTTGTCTTTCCAACAAATGCAACCAAAATGATGAAACTGACGGATTAGAACTTGAATGGAGTGCGAAGAAATTAACGATATTTTTTATGTATGTCGTCTCACGGCATAACTTCAATTTAAAGGAATGATAATAGTAATAAAATGGCTAAACACAATCTCTGTTCTGCAATTCAACACCAATAAATAAATATGTTTTTTTCTTCATACATCTGAAAATGCAATGAAACTGTATCAACATTCAACTACGGTTTTGCCAATCTGGGCAAAGTCCTAGTGCCATTCACATTACAAGAGATCTTCTGATTGTTCTCCTTTCCCTTGCTACTTTTACCCTTGAATTTTTGTCATTAAACCTCAGTGTATTACCTCGTTTGCCACTTTCAATAGAGTCTCAGCAGCCTCATCTTCCTCCAATCTTGATTATGACTGAGTATTATAAGATGTGAAGAATGTGTATAGAAAATGTGGGGTGTATATAGAAAATGTAAGGTGCATGTTGAGAATGGGGAAGGGAGGGTAATATGGAGAAGTAAATGGGGTGTATTAAAATAAATTTTAATTGAAAAAGTAAATGTGGGGTTTATTCAACAATATCTGAGGTGTAAATGTAATAAGCCTTTTGAAATTTTATGGAATCCATGAATCTTTTTATAAATAAAAAAATTCTAAGCAATTAGCATGAGAATGAAGGAATTAATAATATTTTTTTATAAAGTCAGAAATTAAAAATTAAAAATATTTTAATAAAATTGATTAGGCTATTTAGTTTTAGGGATGGAGATGCATTTGGCAAATTCAATTGTTCATGAGGTCTATCACTGTTCACTGAGTAGATTAAATAGGTTGGATGCCATCACATTTTTTAGGGGTAGACTTGCTCTAATGTAATGAGATGAAATTGAAGTTTCTATATTGGTGTGTCTTTTCTTTGGTAAAAGTTTGAGTGTGGACATTTTGGGTACACAATTTAGCATCTCCCTTATGAGATTGTAGGAAACTAAAAAGTTGTGTGGCAAAGAGTTTGTGTAGTTTATCTCATTTGACTCATAAAGCTTGTGAGCAATTCATATAATTTTATTAGTCAACTTGAGTTTGGTTCAAGCTCAATTTGTTCGTTAAAGTTTGGTTTATAAAATTTGGACATTTAGATCTTATATTTAAAATAAAAGAGTCCCCAAGAAGCTCGAGCATCGTTCACAAACTACATATAAGTGGGGTCCTCCGAGCCCACCCCTAATAACAAAATGTCCAAATAGCATCCCGCCAAAACAAAATAAATAATTAGAAAGGAAATCTGACATGGTCCCAATGTACAAATAACAAATCCTTGCTAGAAAGGGAAGTTTAACCAATTAATAAAGTGGTGGATAGGGGGGAGAAGTAATGGGTGCATTGCACTGCACGTCTACAGAGAGACTTGCAGCTATGAACGAGGAATAAAAACCAAAGGGAGGGAGGGAAAGCAGCAGCCAGCAACACAAAGCTTCACTTCCAAAACCTAATGGTCTTCCCCTCCCCCCACCCCATGACCCCAAAAGGACTAATCCTAATTCCGGCATTAATAATTATCCACTTATAACATATACTTTCACCAAATTAATTCGTTAATTAATTTCCTAAGCTTATAGATGCATTTTTCTCTGGGAATGTCAGAATTAGGCTGGTGGTCTGCTGATAGTAACACACACTTCTACTGCTCTCTCTCTCTTGTTAATTCTCACTTCTCTAAAAATCCCAGATGAGAACCAATAGCATCCAATTTTTTTGCAGTAACGAAAGTCCCAAACTCTTTCCCTTTGTCTTCTTCCCCATTCAGAATATGGATTTGTGTCCCTTTCCTCCTCCTCCTCCTCCCTCCTCCCCATTTGGCCTCCTCACCTCTCTGTCTGTCTCTGCTGCACCCTCAAAAAGATTACTTCTTTTGCTCTTCTGATTGGAAGTCCCAAAAAATAACTCTTGATTTGAAGTGGGTTTTTGTTTTTGACCTTTTTAATCAGTTTGTTATGGAAGTTCATTGTGATCTTGAAGTTGACGTCAATGGGGAAGAGTCTTTCATGGTGGACAGGGTAATAATTCTGTGCTTGGCAAATTGTTTCAACCCCATTTTTTCCAGAAAAGTTCCATATTTTTATTTTATTTTTTATCTGGGTTACTTTCCATTTATCCACCGTGGCCGATGGATTGCAAAGATTCATCCTTTTCCCCCACCATTTAATTCAAACACGTATATTGCATTGATGTGGGTCATGAACTCATGGCTGCCTTAGCTTTTTCTTCTTCTGGTTCTGTCTTTAAACAAGTTGCACGCCTTTTTCATTTGTTAATTCTCTCTCATTTATTGCTGCTGTTATGGGGGGCTCAAATGTTCACTTCTTCTGAGATGGACTCTGCAAGTGAGAGGGTGTTACTTTTATGGGGTGATTGGCAGACATAGCCCTCAACGGTCACCACAATTTATTGCATATAACTACCTCTTTGCATTCTTTGGCATCTTCTGGTGTAGAATGTAGATTCCCACTTTTTATTGTATTTTGTTTCTTTTCCAATTCAATGTCTTCATTCTTTTGGTGGGGTTTCTGCATTCTTGAATTTGTTCGGGGCGTTTTGTGTCTGTTGCGTTTCTTGTTTACTTGCTAGTTAAGAAGCCGAAGATCTTGCGTAACATTGTTCTCAGTAATTTACTGTTCTTGTTTTTACTTACTTTTTAGTGGCTTTCAGTAAATAGTGTTAATTCTCGTTTTTCTGATCATTTTTGCAGAGAATTCTTGCCTCCTACTCTAGCAAATTGAGCAAATTACTTGGAAAATCAAAAGCCTCCTCAAGAAATCTTAAAGTAGTATTCCATGACTTTCCGGGAGGAGCGGAGAGTTTCGAGCTGATTTTGAGGTTCTGCTACAACAATGGCAGCATTTACATAACTCCTTCCAACATTTCCTTCCTTTATTGCGCTGCAAAGTTCATGGAAATGAAAAATTCTGCCGCTGGAAGACATAATTTGTTAGAAAAAGCGGAGAAATCATTTCAAGATATCAGGTATTGGTCGTGGTCTGAGCTTTTGACGGCGTTGAAGCAGTGCCAGGATTGGCTTCTGGTTGCGAATTCTTTGAGTCTAGTTGAGAAATGCTTGGATACCCTCGTTGCGAGATTGCCTTTGACAAGCGAAGCAAGTCCTTGTCCTTCGACTTCATCCCCTGATAGCTCTGGTATTCGGTTTTCATGTGATACTAGAAGCACTGAGAGTTTGAAAACCAGCTTCTCTCGCACACCCTGGTGGTTCGAGGATCTTCTAGTTTTAGGTCCAAATTTGGTTGAAATGCTGGTCAAAGCTATGGTTTCACGAAAACTCGATCATGTTATCATTAGTAGGTTCCTCTTTTATTACCAGAAATCGAAGTTTTACACTGTCAAATCCGATACCAAGCGCCCCATTGCTGAAACGGTCATTGAGATGCTGTACATGCTTGATCAGAACTGTGTTTCTTGCAAGAGCTTATTCGGGATTCTTCGAGTTTCGCTGAATTTGAACTTAAACAAAAGTATCAGGAATAAGTTGGACAATATGATTGGTTCACAGTTAGATCAAGCAACATTGGACCATTTGCTTGTTCCATCCCCACAAGGAATCAATCACTTGTATGATGTCAATCTTGTTCTAAGGTTCTTCAAATCATTTCTGCGTGATGGAGGAACCTGTCATGTGTCTCCAATGCGATTAAGGAAAGTTTCTGACTTGGTTGATTTGTATATAGCAGAAGTAGCTCCGGATCCTTGTTTGAAGCCTTCAAAGTTTCTGGCTTTAGCTATTGCCCTGCCAGATTCGGCGAGAGACTCCTATGATGAGCTCTACCATGCCATAGACATGTATCTACAGGTATTTTGGATTCGTCTCAAGGAAATCTGTGTTCTTGTAAATTTTGTTTCGATTATTTATGATCCAAGAATTCACATAGCACATTTGGAAAAAACTAACATCATTGAGCATATTTTGAACTTGTTTTTTATCTGCTTTGTCATAGGTGCACGCAGGATTGTCCGAAGACGAAAAGATGAAAATATGTTGTGTAGTGAACTATGAGAAGCTCTCAGCAGAGGCTTGCATACACCTTTCAAAGAACACAAAATTTCCATCAAAATCTGCAGTCCAAGCTCTTGTCTCTCAGCAATCCAAGCTCAAAAACTTACTCCAAACAACCAACAACTTTAATTCCTATGCCAACTCCCCTTATAGCGTCACTACTGAGGCAAAAGATTGGGGATTAAGGAAAGATGATGCCAACGAACAACATGTGCTTTACGCCGGAAAACTCGATCTCTCAGCTGACAATGAGAAGCTCAGAGCACATTTGCAAGGCATGCAATGCAGGGTCATGGAATTGGAGAAAGTTCACAAGAAAATGCAATTTCAAATGGCAAAGTTTACAAAATCGAAAGCATCAAGCCACAGGCATACAAGATCTTTGCCCAAATTTTGTTCATGATACAAGTTTTGCATTTCGTTCCATTAGTTTTAAGCATTATCTCATATTTGTATAGCTCAACGAAATTGTTTTTCTTCTTATTTTTACGTGTTTTTAGCATGTTTTTCTTTCTTTGCTCGCATAACTAAAGTTGTTTCAGTTAGAGAGATTGTAAAATCTTTGGTTGTACAGTTACAGAAAGAGAACTTTTGCTGATTCATTTCTTTTTTATTGATGGTCCCTCTGCTACTTTCCTATAGTGCTCTGGGTAGATGGGACTAAATGCAAGGTTAAGTCATTTCTTCCAGTCACTCTCACGCTTCTGGAATGCAAGCTGGCAACCATATATTCCGCGTTAACATATGAGGGTGAGGTGAATAAAAGCTGAACATATTTCATGCCATACTTTTCTGTTTTGAGCTACCAGATTTTGCACATGAACTAGGGCCCTGGGAGAGGAGAGATAATGATACATTATCAGTTACATTTTACTAGTTTTTTATAGAAAAATATATAGACATGACATACTATGTAATCGAGATGTCGACAATATGAACATTTCAATGGTCGATAACGTGTCGATATTGAGTGGTCGGACATACCACGTGATCAGGCAGCCTGATCTAAATTTTTTGCCACCAGAAATATATTATATCAACACGTGAGCGATGAGTTTCCTAGGGCCATGGACTCAGAGAGATGACAACATCTGAAAGTTTCTGTTAGTTAAATAGCCCCTCTTTGCCTAAATCAACGTATCAATGTCACCACCATTACCACTATCATTCGTTGATCGCCATCATCTTAATGTCTGCTAAAGATTCTAGAAGACTAATTCTCTTTATCATACGGTTTCAATTATACGTGAACTAATAAAACAAAGAACAAAAGTTTACTCAGTAGTAAGATATATCAAAAGTCAGGTGTAGTTGCTATTGACTTGCGCTAAGAACAAAGGAAGTATTAAGTATAAAATTTTACCACATGGTCCACTTATATGGTGCAAGTCTCGTATCTGCCAAGAAAGACACCTGTTGGCTGTTGACATGAACAATTCTTTTCTCCTTAGATTCCTCAACAGTCTTCACCTAACTAACCAATTGCCAAACCCTTAATTCCATGATATTTTGATTAAGAAATTATAACTACAATGTAGGTCAATATTTTACAAAATACAATATCTATTAATAATGTGATCAGTGAGGAAAATGATGCCTTGGTAACAACTTGACCAGCTGCTCACTTCTATAATTCTTTTGGGTTGATGGTCCCAGCAGTCAGAAGTATGATTCTAAATCATGCATTTCTGTGCTTTTTATGAATTAATAAAGGGGCACATCATATTTGATGAAGGATATAATGCACATCAAATTTGATAAAGGATAAAATTTTGGTACATCATATTATATGAAGTTTTGATATCTGAAAGTTTTATTTCTATACAATTGTATCGGGAGAAGAAGGGATTCAATTTGAGACTTAAAGTGGATAAGTAAATGCTTAACTAATTGAGTTATAATCTCTTGAATTATAATATTGTTACAATTTAAGATTTAATATGAGCTACTTGACTTAGTCATATCTTGTGGTTTATTGTTTAACGAGAGAGAATAGATTTGAACTTACGAGAATGTGGAGAATTGTCCCTCATCAGAAAGTTTAAGTAACATTTGTATGGACTTGTAAGAAGTTAGACCACTTCACCCATTGTCATTTGATTGTCGAGTGAAACCTCAATTTTTCCTTTATGGTAGTAGAGCAAATTAGTCTATGTGTAAAACTCAATAGTTGCACGTACGGCTAATATTGTCCTTTTGTTTGACTTGAATGTGGCCACATGTGGAGTGTATATCAAAAAAGTTTAGTAATTTTGTGCACAAACATATAATGAAATTGATGTAGATGAAACTTTAACTTCTTTCATAATATGTAACATTCTTCTTCCGAATACGAGCAAAAAAATACTACTAAACTAAAAACTAATAGTTGATCAGATTTACAGAACTTAATATGCAGGATTACTATTCACGTTGGACATGAATTGTGTGGTCAATGGTGTTATAGGTAGGTTGTCCGGGTCGACCTCTCAAATCTTGATGAAACCAAGATGACATATCATGTGAATGAAGAGACAAAATCCCACAAAAGCCTTTCACTTAAACGCTACTTTTCCTCTACTACTACTTCCCAAGCCTTTCAACTTTTCTTGGGTTTAATTATAAATCAACCAGGATTATAATACACGGACATGGGAATTTCAATGAAGAAAATTGACCTTTTCAGTGTTGTTATTTCATTGCACGTACATGGATACCTTTCCACGGAAGCAACACATCTTGACCAGATTTCGTGAAGCAATGTCGAGAATGAATACTGCATTGATAGAAGGAAGGACGTTTATAAACTTATAAGATGTTGGACTATTCTCTTTATTGTTAATTGATTTTATAGTGACACCTCAACTTTCTTCAAGCAGTCTATTTAATAAACGAAAAAAATCATTATAATCCTTGAACAAAGGTCACTTTTTTTTTAAGGAAAATGATATCATTAACTTGGAAACGTTGCATTGTTTCTTGGATGAGGAGATCCAGAATAAATCTCGGAGGCTCCTCAATCCAAACTAAGTGAGTTCCACTATACACTGCTACCTTTGCCAAACAATGGGTAATACCATTATTATTCCTAGAAATAGAAATAAACTTCGAAGCAGTAAAAGAAGCTGCACTATGTAAAACATCCCTCGCTAGCAAATCCATAGCTGAAGTCTGATCCACACAAGAATTGACAATGAAAATTGCTTGAGAAGAATCACTTTCTACTTGAACCTTTTGATTAAAACCTTGTCAAGTTAAAGAAATTAACTCTAATCTTTGACATTCAATTGAATTTTCAAATATCAATTAGGTTTTAATTATTATTGAGTTTTTTTGTATGTAGATTATTTATTGACTCCCATAAACAATTAAAATGTAATATATTACTGATACTTATTATTAAGTTAGCATAATTAGAAATTCATATGTTTTCCTCTATTCTTTCTTGTGCTAGCTTAATCAGAAAGTCATATGTTTCCATCTATTCTTTCTTGTGCTTAAATTTCTCCATACGTATGGATATGTATATTATGTATCTATATATATTTAAATATTTTATTACGTACCGAGCATTCATACTGAAACTTATGTACAAATTTGTATCGATATATTGCAATACTGTGGTATTTATGCTTACATACGAATACTTCCGCACCTATTGTTTTTGTATTGATGTTGATTTTGCTTATTTATGTTTGTCACCTGACACACCCCGACCCGAAAGTGGGGCGTGCTGGCCGTCACCTGAGCGTGACGTAACCATGTGCACAGTGCGGAAGCAAGATTCATAAGAAGAAAACGAACGAATTTAAACCAAGCCACTAGCAACCTAAGAAGATAGTGTGCTAGAGTGCGAAGTTATAGTGCTTATACAAATTCAAAGCATACTAAGTCAATGCAGTCAAGTGTAAAATAATAGATTCGAATAACACCAAAGGGTGTCCTACATAATGAGAAGTCTGTCAGAACTGTCGAATGATCCTCGTTAGCCACCAACGTTACTCTACCTACCTAGAACCTGGAGGGGCGAAAAACAAAGTTAAGTGGGTCAGCAAAACAAATCTTTTCAAAATCATTATTTTCTCAAAAGTATAACCCCTCGCCGTAAAACCTGTATAATTTCCCAGAAATAAAGTATACACTCATATATATATATATATATATATAAATCTCGAAATCATGTTGGAAAATATGAATGTATGTCATGCCAAAGTATCACAACTGAACTCTAATCATAACTCTGTGGATGTGATAAAATGTCAAGTATTCATCTCGGCCCTCGACCGTATATATATCTCATAATCAATCTTAATAATCAACTTAACCCTCGGCTGTATAATAGCTCATAATCAACTCATTATATCATGTATATCAATCCTGCACACAAATCAATACCACCTCTAGTGGTCTACACATCATCACTGAATATAGAATAATTATGCTTTAGTGCTACAATCACGTGAAGACTGTGTGAAAGATTCGCGGGTCACTTACGAGTCGAACCCACTTACAGTGGTCTATACAATAGGACTGTGCACCTAACTTGGATCCAAGGCAAGCATGCGGTGCGAGAGGTGAACAACACGTGAAAGACTATGCCCCTAACTCTGGGCGGAAGCACTAATATCAAGGTGCAGGTGTATGAGCTCTAATCACATCACATCACATCACATCATTCACATCATAACTGATATAAAACTCACCTGACACTTACCTGTGCGTCCGCAGCACCATTATATATATATATGCAATCACTAATGCATCATTTAAAATAAATGAATACCTTGCATGGCATTTCAAAACGTATAATCGTTTAAGTTCATTTTCTGGGAAAAATAGTAGTATATAGGTATATACGGAAAAAAAACTACCCACTCACTGATAAGTAGCCGGGTCGTAGCCCCCACGCCTAGCCAGCTACGATCGTCCTCGGGATACGTCTCACCTATATGAGAATTTACTGAAATAACATTATTTAAGCACATATACGGAACTACGAGAATAACTTCTCATATATAGCTCAATTTTGGTATTTTTATATACCAACGTGACCTACTCGACGTCACAAACCCGTACAAATTTTTAGAAAATTTTTTAGACCCCGCACACACCACCACATGCCGGCCACGTGCCTGGCACGTGTGACGGAACAGAAATGGAGTCAAGAATATTCCGTTAACTTCTAACGGAAATCGTCCAACTTAACTAACGGCATCATAATTGACGGAATATTCCGTCACCTTCAACCTCTGGCTCCGGCGACCGTCGCCGGCGCCGGAAAACTGGGGAAAAATTCAAATCGATATATCTCGGTCATTTCTCAACCATTTTTCACGATCTAAACACCAAAATGAAGCATACGAAGGATAAAACAAGTTTATACCTCTTTTAAGCCTTAAAAACCACGGGATCTCACCGGGGAAAATCGAGAAAACCGGCCAAACTTCGAACTAGGGCTTCCCGACGTCCAAAACTTCCAAACAAACGTCCCCAAGCTTCGTAGAAACCTTTTAAAGCTCGCTGTGAGCTTAGATTGTCCTAAAACACAACCATTCGAAACTTCATGAACAGTGCTCAACTCGGAGCTTGAGTTTTCACGTGAAATCAAAAGCTATCTTACCTGAAATTGGTGTCTTTGGACTCGTATGACTCTCACGAACAAAATGGTGCCCTTTTCCACTTTGATCTACAAATTTTTAATGGTTTTTGGGGTGTTGCCGTACTAGAGAGGGAAGAGAGAATGTGCGTTCGAGAGAGAGAGAGAGAGAGAGAGAGAGAGAGATAGAGTGACTGAGAGATAGAGAGAGACACGAGAGTGAGTGAAGAGAGAGAGATGAGATGAGTGGCCCAAATGCAATCTCATCAACCAATCACAAACCAAATTTTCTAAGTTTCCAATTGGTCCCAAAAACAAAGGAAATTATGTAATTTGACCAAACCTTAGTGCAAAATTACAAACGTACCTCAACGCTCAAGGGAAAATCTGTCAATTCACAATAACGATATGAAAAATCTGGGACGGGCTATCACATCACCGCCCATAAATATTGACTTCGTTTTTTTTTAATTATAAGAATTTGAATTTTGAAGAAATTTTTGTTTATTAATATGATTGGACCCAAAAAAAAAACTTAATTAGGATGGGTGGAGAATTTATGATAAGTTTGTAAATAATATATGTTAAATATGCTAAGTTTTTGAAATAGAAACTCAAATTATATTTAAACAATTATTCAGGTTAAAATCCAAGAAGAATGTTTATTAAGGCTTTAAAATCCCAAAACTCTTTTAATAAATTGTTGTTGCAGTCATATTTAGAATAAGGATGTGATTGTGTAAATCCTAGTAGATATGGGAATGTATCTTATATTCCTATTAGGAGTAGATTACCTATTAAATGTTGTAATCCTAAAGGGAAAGATTTTTGCCTATCCTACTACTATAAATAAAGGCACAATGGGGTGAATCAAACACACCTCACAATTAAATCACACTCTCTCAATGTTGCCAGCCCCGTCTCTCTCTAAACCTTAGATTGTTTAATCAAATAGGCCTACAACACGTTATCAGCAAGCTCTTTCCAGACGCTATGGAATTGACGCATTGTAGGAGGAGGCTTTCATCCACAAAATTCAAAGGCTTATATTTGTTTTCAGCTAATCAGGTACGCTTAAAATAAAAGAAGATATTTGAAGCGTCCACGAAGCATGAAAACATTCCCCATGATGCATGAACCCCTTTGTATTTATATTTTCCTTACTATATATATATATACATTCCCCATGATGCATGAACCCCTCTGTATTTATATTTTCCTTACTATATATATATATATTGTATATGTTTATATATTTGTCAATATATATATATATATATATATATATTTGTTTCATGCATATTAAATTGTTATGTGGAATATGTGAGTCAAAGTATCAAATTAAATTAGAAGCAATTTTAGGGTTTCCTAAACCCTAAGGCCATCTCCAACCAATGGCTGGCCAGAAGGCTCGTTTTAGCCCTCTGGCCCTCCAAGATTCTCCAATATATTAATATTTTAATGAACAGTACAGGGCCATATTTGCCTCCATCTCCAACCGAGGGCCGAGGGCCAGAGGGCTCATTTTAGCCCTGTCACAAAAAACCGTCTCCAACCGAGGGCCAAAGGGCCATAGGGCCATACATAATTTATTATTTAAAAATTACAACTTAAATTCAAATCCAACGGCTAAGTAATGTTGTTTCATGTTACTTAATTTAATTTAATGTTGTATAATGGCTTAGGAAGTTATAGGAAAAAAATATAATTTAAAAAAAATATGAAACAAATTTTGTGAAATAGAAGTTATAGGAAAAAAAATAGAATTTAAAATAAAATGAAACAAATTTTGTGAAATAGAAGTTATAGGAAAAAAAAGAATTTAAAATAAAATGAAATAAATTTTGTGAAATAGAAGTTATAGGAAAAAAAATAGAATTTAAAATAAAATGAAACAAATTTTGTGAAATAGAAGTTATAGGAAAAAAAAGAATTTAAAATAAAATGAAATAAATTTTGTGAAATAGAAGTTATAGGAAAAAATGGAATTTTAAAAAAATATGAAACAAATTTTGTAAAATAAAAGTTATAGGAAAAAATAGAAGTTATATAAAACAAATTTGTAAATAAAAAATAATAATAAAACTGTAAAAAAAAAAATTCAAATGCAGTACTAGCCGTTGCATTTGAATTATTTCTTAAGAATTACTGTCGGTTGTATTGCTGTCGGTTATAACCGACAGTAATACATTTCTATTAATTAATGAAATGTATTACTGTCGGTAATTCCGACAGATTTAAAAAAAAATAGCCAGCCCGGGGCTGGCTGGAAGTGGCCAGCCCTCTAGCCCTCCAGCCCTCTCCTATTCCGTGGGGCCCTCTCAAATTCTAGAGCCCTATGGCCTAGCCCTCGGTTGGAGACCGTTTTTGGGCTATTTTCGGCCCTCTGGCCCTCTGGACCCTTCGGTTAGAGATGGCCTAAGGGATTTTTGAAAAAAGAAGAAGAAGGGAATGGGATATGGTGCGGCACACCACCGCACCATCACTATGGACACAGCAACTAAGCCACGACCTGGACTTCACCTCGGTAGGGCTTGAAGCCCTGAGCCCAAAACGTTGAAACCAACCACGTTTGGCTGAGTCCACTCATCTGCATGCCGCAACCTTATGGTTGCTGGGCCTTTGCAGCACCCCGACCCGCCTTGCATAACAGCCAGCTCATTGCGGCTGGGCTTCCTTGCGCTAAACCCAAGGCCAGCTCATGCTGGGCCTTGTCTCGTGCCCTCCCTTGGTCCAAAAATGAAAACCTAGCTGTGGCTGGGGTTTCTCCCTCACCCTGTGACCTACAGTTCACACCCGAGGCCCTTTTGGGCTATGCCTTCAGCTCAAGGCACTCGACTAGAGCCCAATTTTTTGGGGCAATTTTTTGACCCAATGCTATTATTTTAGCATTCTAAATAATTTTAACCTATATGTTAATATTATTTTGCTTCTACAATCGACCCCGTATGGCCCGATTTATTGAATTAATTAAAAATGACCTGCGGTTCATTAATCAGATAATGAATCCAAAATTATTGACCTGAATATCACTTTTGGACATTAGCGATTCAATAATTTATTTTTATACTTTGAACCGTAACATACTTTCGTAGTAACGAAGCTCTCACACTTGAGTTCCCGAAGAACCTCAAATCCACTATATTTAAATTTGTATATTGTATTCTGTGTTTCTTGCAGGAACCTCTCATTATGAACTAAATGTTCATAAAATTAAATTGAACCTGTAGTTTCAAATTTAGTGCCTTTGATGAAGTTTTCATTCAAAACATACCACATGAAACCTGTAATTTTCATGCATAAATTAAACTAATACATGTCTATAGAACTTGTATGTTCTACGATATATGTCTATGGCTTACCATATGACTAATCATGTTTTTCTCCCTTCGTTTTAGGGACATGTCGAACTTGAACAAGCTTAATTTTTTCGCTCTAGAAGTCTCTGGAAGAAACTATCTAAAGTGGGTTCATGACGTGAAGCTCCATCTAACTGCAAAGGGTATTAGAGCCACCATCGAAACACCTATCGCCAACAAACCAGTTGACGAAGCTCAAAAGGCTAATGCAATGATCTTCATTCGAAGACACATCCATGATGCACTGAGCGCTGAGTATCTCGCTGAGGAGGACCCATGCACCATCTGGCTTGCTCTGGCCAACCATTTCGATCACCAGAAAGACATATAATTGCCTGAAGCATGACACGATTGGCAGTATCTTTGCTTCCAAGGCTTTAAGTCCATGAATGAATACAACTCTGAAGTTTGTAGAATCCGTTCATTGTTGAAATTCTGCAAAGTGGAACTAACCGAATCTGATCTCCCAGAGAAGACCTATTCGACCTTCCATGCCACCAATATTGTCCCGCAACAACAATATAGGGCACAAAAACTCACCAAGTTTTCGGATTTGATCTCTGTTTTACTTCTCGCTGAAAAGCAGAACCAGCTTTTGATGAAGAATCATCAAGCTCGAACGCCGCGCCTAAAGCGCATACGAATCATTCTAGCAGCCATAAGCAACAAAAGAATCGTTGTGGCTGTGGCAATGGGCAGCAAGCCCCACCACGGGCTCAAGGTCAATAGAGTGCCGCACCTAAGGGAAGAAATGTGACCCAGCAACGTCCACCACTTGCCTCTAAGGCCCCAAACTTCAAGAACAAGGGCAAAGCTCCCGTTCAGTCTGCTTCTACTAAACTGGACATGTGTTATCGTTGTGGATCAAAGGATCATTGGTTATGCGTATGCCAAGCTTCCCCTGAGGCTATTGCCAAGTATCATTCCCGTCGTGAGTCTAACTTTGCACATGTGGATCATCCGTAAGATGCAACTACATCAATGGAGATATCGGATTTTCAGGAGGTGTCAAACCGTATGGATGAATAAATTAGACATGTTTTTAGGGTTTTTACCCCTAGTGGCCGAACCCACAGGTGTGGCTAGTCCCTACCACTTATTTTCTAGGTTTATGGTTTAATTTTCAACAATTTTTCTAAGTATTTGGAATAATTTGTTTGGTTTTGGTTTGTTTTGAATTATGGATTATTGTTTGAATGGATATTATTTTCTCGAATTGCTTAATTGAATGAATGGACTTATATTTATACATGTGACCAATTCAATCAATTTATTTCTATGTATATCTAGTAGGGAAGTTAGTTGTTTGGCAGATAGTGCAACCACACACATCATATTGCGTGACCGACACTATTTTACTAACTTATACCCAAGAAAGCTTCTTTTACAACTCTCTCAGTGTCATCCTACCTGATTGAAGGATACGAAAAGGCACGTATCATGTTGTCCAATGGTACTATCTTGACCAATAAGGAGGCACTATATTCTTCATGTTTCGGAAGAACATTGTTGAGTTTTAGAGATATTCGAGATAATCAATATCATATTGAAACCATTGAAGATCATGGTTCTGAATTTCTTTGTATCACTTCGTATGAATATGGTCAGAAGTGTATTCACGAGAAGTTGGAACATCGGTTGAGTAGGTTGTACATCACAACCATTCGCGACTTAGAAGCCCACAACGTGGCCGACCCTATGCCTGAGTTCCATGCACTTTGTTACTCTGGCATAACCGTTTGGGATATCCTGGACGTGACATGATGCGCTGTATCCTCAAATCTTCACACGGGCATAAGTTACATCCTTATGTTGGACTCCCGCCATGCAAAACGTGTTCTTTAGGGAAGTTGAATACTCAACCCTCATATACAAAGATTATTCACGACACCCCTAAATTTCTTCAAAAGATTCAAGGGGACATTTTTGGACTTATCCAACCAACATGCGGACCATTTAAATACTTTATGGTGTTGGTTGATGCATCGACAAAATGGTCACATGTTTGCCTGTTGTCCACACGTAACGTCACGTTTGCTAAACTCCTAACTTAAATCATTAAGTTAAGGGATCACCACCCTAATTATCCGATTAAGTCGATTTGACTGGATAACGCTGGAGAGTTTACATCACAGACTTTTGACGATTATTGCATGTCAGTAGGGATTGATGTGGAACATCCTGTACCCCATGTTCACACCTAAAACGGCCTAGCAGAAGCTTTCATAAAGTGCCTTCAATTGATATATTGGACTTTGGTTATGAGAACCAAACTGCCGATATCTGTCTGGGGCAATGCAATATTACACACAACTATGTTGGTCCACTTGAGGCCCACCGCTACTCAACCACATTCACCGTTACAGCTGGTCACTGGATACGATCCTGACATCTCGCATTTACAGGTGTTTGGGTGCACCATTTATGTGCTAATAGTGCCATCACTACATGCCAAAATGGGTCATCAGAGAAAACTAGGAATCTATGTCAGCTATAATTCGCCATAAATTGTTCGCTACTTAAAACCCTTGACAGGAGATCTCTTTACCGCACGTTTTGCGGATTGTCACTTTGATGAGACAGTCTTTCCATCGTTAGGGGAAGATAAACATGCTAACGTTCCTATAAAACGCCACGAATTGTCGTGGTATGCTCCTACTATGTCTCATTTAGATCCACCACTACCCAATCTAAAACTGAGGTGCTACAAATTATCGATCTTTAGAGTATCGCTCAAAGCATGCCGGATGCATTTAATGATCTAGCAAAGGTGACAAGATCACATATACTCGCTGCAAACGCACTTGCAAGGATAGATGTACCCCACGTACGCCCATAACTCGCCTGGGAAGGCCAAACAGTCCTCGAAGGTGGGGAGGTTGCACCTTCTACATGGCAAGGTACATTGGCGGCTAGCCAATCATCTTCTCCGACCCTGAAGTGTGGTAGACCCCTTGGTTCAAAGGATTCATAATCCCGAAAGAGGAAAACGGCACCAACTAGTGACCCTAGTTTGAATCCAACCATCGCTCACTCATCCGTTCCAACGCATGAGATTATTCTAGATTACGATGATGCTTCAGATGAAACATGTCGCCTCTCGAGAATCGCGAGATTTCGGCAGTATTAGATGAGGTATGGAATAGGAATGAGATGATCGTCGATGATGCATTTTCATACTTAGTAGCTACTGACATCATGCTTAGGGAGGAAATTGAACCATGTTCCGTCGATGAATGTAGACATTAACCGATTGGTCAAACTGGAAACAAGCAATCCAGGTCGAACTCGATTTGCTTGCAAAATGCCAAGTGTTTGGACCTATCGTTCCTACACCACCACGCATGAAGCCCATTGGCTACTAGCAGTGTTCTAAAAATTGCCCTAGGCGGCCGCCTAGGTGCTCGGCGGCAGAGTCCCGTTGCTTCATGTGTTTTTAAATTTTGGACTTGTTAGATACTTTTTTTACATTTTATCATTTTTTATTATCTTATCCATGGATTTCATACAAGTATAATTTTTTGTAAGTGTCAATATGCACTTATTTACAAGATATACAAGAAATTTACCTAAATCCGCCTAGCTGCCTTAACTTTTTTAAATTCTTAATACAAGTATAATTTTTAAAATTTTTAATAGACACTGTAGACAGTGAAATTTCGGTAAATAAAATGTTGACCGATGGTCAAAGTTTCAACACTCATGTATTACATAAATTGTACACATAGTGTGTGATTCGACGAAAATTTGAAAAGAGTTAGAAAAGCCGTCAAACAGGACACGTGTCAACACCTGGCAGAAACGACTTATTTCATCTGATTATTTAAATCCAAAAATCAAGTTTTGGAATTCTATAAATAGGAAGCCATTCCATTCATTTTCACCACCAATTCACAAATACATTTCTCTACTCCCAAATTGGAAGAGAATTCTCTTTAAGTTCGTTCTTCGTTCTTCGTTCTTCGTTCATCGTTCTTCGAGATCAAGCCCCAACGGCCCTTGAAGAAACGTTCATCCACTTTTGAGATCAAGCCCAACAGCCCTTGAAGAAACTTCGCCAAAATCTTTGAAGAATCAACAAGCACCTTGGTCACGTGCCGATTCTTAATCCAAGATCAAGCCCCGACGACCCTTGGATCAACACAACTGTTCTTCAAGATCAAGCCCAAAAGCCCTTGAAGATCCATTCATCGTTCATCCGTTCATCCATCTTCCAAGATCAAGCCCCGACGGCCCTTGGATCCACACATCCGTTCTTCAGGAATCAAGCCCAAAAGCCTCTTGAAGTTCATCACTTGTTCATCACCATCGTTCATCGTTCTTCGAGGATCAAGCCCAAAAGCCCCTTGAAGTTCATCCATCGTTCATCATCCTCGTTCATCCTAAAATCAAGCCCTAACGGCCCTTCGGATCAACAGCCCATCAAATCCACAAATCAATATCTCACGGAGATCGAATCAGAGGACCAAATCAAATAGAGATTGTAACCCCAAACAAATTCATTAATACAAATATATTTTGTACACGTGTTCTGTTCTTGCTGTGTCAAGAAATTTTCGTGTTTACAGACACATATTTTTATTTTATATAATAAATTTAATTAAATCAGTATGCAATCCGACTCCTAGATTTTAATGGTTGGTCCCTCTGCCAATTCATGAATCTTGAGTCATTTCAAATTATGTAGCTTAGTAGAAGATGGTCCCCCTACATAAAGATACCTTTTGTGGCGTGATTTTCAAATGGATAGGGATTGTCTGCTCTCCCAATTTCTATCTCCTTCCATCTCTTTCTATTTGAGCGGTCACGGTTAAGTTACGTCAACATTTTATATTTATATTGTTTTTTGCCTTATTATCTCTATTTAAAATTAATATAAAATATTGATGTAGTTTAACCGTGACCATTAAAATAAGAGGAAATAAGAAGGGAATAGGAATGCAGACAATCCCATGCTCTCTCTGCTAATTCCTAGTGCTCTGGGTAGGTCGGAATAAATACGAGGTTAAGTCAGTTTCTTTCAGTCACTCTCACAGTTCTAGAGTGCAAGCTGGCAACCATATATACTGCGTGATATGAAAGCTGAACATATTTTATTTCGTATTAGTTTTTATGTCAGTTCATTTCATTCTTTTTTTTCTTTGTCAAATCTTTCATTTCATACTTACTTTGAACATGAACTATCACTAGATTGATAATGTCTGAAGGAAAGCTTTGAGATTGCAGCTGAAGAACTAAGAAAAGTCTATTGATGAGTCAATTTCATATTGTATGTTCTACTCTATTCTTAGTATGTTTTGTTAATTATTTTGGTAGAATTTTGATATTTTAATTTATATTTTCAATATAGGACATGGCGAATGCGTGTCAAAATTTGGGATTTTTCTACCGAGCGGTTATTTTCTGGCAATGGAATAAAGAAGTAGTGCGCAGTGACGACTTCTCATGGGTTCGGGGCCTTCTGGAAAAGTGTTCAGAATATTTCAAACCCTAAATCCATTCATTATGGGCCGGTTTTGGAGCAGTTTAGGGGTCCAAAACGTGGCTGTTCAGATTTTAGGCGAATTTTACCATTTAATTTAGGGTTTTGTTTCCTATTTTATTTTAGTTATTTAGTTTCCTAATTGGATTGGAAGACCTTTTATTAGGAGGTTTTTATTAGGTTAAAGAGGTTGGCCATTTATGATTCTAGCTTCTTCTTCTTCGTGCGTTCTTGAGGAGGAAAAATTGGCCAAGCGTAGAGATTTTCAGACTTTTTCCATTCGAGGTGTTTTCGATCTTTTATTATTTTAATGAAGAATTTTATGATTTTTATTATGAATATGCGTAACTAATTTTCTCTTGTTAGGGTGAGGCCACGAGCCTTAGCAAGAATATGTAGTTTCTCTCCAATTTGCTTATGATTATATGCATGCATGTTTTCGAATTATTAATCACTGGGTTAAACTATCTAATTGTCTTGATGCTTGATCACCATTGGGATATTTAGAAAAGTAATTTGATGCAATTTTGGTCGGAGGTCGGTCCCTGAAATTGACGAAGGCTTCTTGTGATTAATATGTGCAGGTTCACTTAGGATGAATACCACATCTTAAGGGTTGTATGGTTTTTCAAAAGGTTTCACAAAACTTAATGAGTCATGCATGTTTAGATTTGATCTCAATACCACAGACGAATTGCATGTTTGATATACGCTCTATGTTGGGGGGTCAAAGTAGGCATATATTAGGAATACCTAACCTTTGGAATATGTGTGTATGGGTCATAAGTAATTGGGAGAACTACATAGGATTGTTAAGGTGACGGCGGATCCCTAGTGTTTCCTTAATTTGATTTTTCCAAAACTGTTTTTCTGTCTTCATCTTTACTTTTGCAGATTTTCTTAATTTTATTAGTTAATTTTTTTTTAATTTAATTAGTTCATAAAATCAATCATCTCAACTTTTTGCTTTACAATAACTAATTAGAATTTGATTTGCTTCCAATTATTTAGTAATCTCTGTGGAGAACGACCTTGCAAGATTCGTTTATACTACAATATCTTTGTCATTCTTGCAAGTAAACTAGGAGTTTTTAACCCATTTGCCTGTGTGGTAAAATCTCTATCATCTATTAAAGAGCGATTGAGTTTGTGCCGAAAAATAATTAGGTTGATCGAATAATCATTTAAAATTTTGTTTAATCGTAAATATTAAAGTGAAAGTACCACGGAAAATAAATGGTCAAAGTTCAAATGGAATACTCTTTGTTTTTCCTCGTACTTCTGCCTTGCATTCCCTGTGATTCAAAAATAATATGTGGTTGTTTGATAACAATGTTGTGCGGAAGCGTCAAATATGAAACCAATCAACTAACACGGCAAAATATGACAAGACAAAATATCCAAATAACACAAGGATTTATACTGGTTCGGCGTAAGCCTACGTCCAGTTCCGAGACGGTAAGGAAATTCCACTAACATCAATATGGAGATTACAAATAGAGTTTTAACTCTCAAATCCAAATCCCACATACACCCAATAGCTCTCACTCAAACAAAGAACAAATAGAGAATAAGGTACATACCAAATCTGTTCTGCCAAAAGCTACAAGAGCAGCAGCTCTCAAATGAAGCTGTCGGCAAGCTTCTGTTTTTTTTTTCTTCAAATCTGCTACCGCTGCTTTTCTGCTATGTCACAAAACAAATGGCAGCTTTGGCTGCCTTATATACAAAGGCTGCCGCATGATGCCTTAAACCCTAAAGCCATCACATGGGCTTTCAAATGAGCAGCTAAATGACCAAAACAATAGGGCTGCTGGGCTTGCAAAATACAAAGGCCCAAATCAATTGAGCCACAAAATCAACAATCTCCACCTTGGCGAAATTCCCATAGCAACATGAAGAGTAGAATCAACAATCACCATAAGCACCAAAAGTACAAACTAAAGACAACCGGAACTAAATCAAGTTCCCCAAACTTTCCGGTGCTCATAACAATTTCCACCTCGACTCAAACTGTACCAAAGCCAACAAAAGTAGAACATTTCTCTACCGTCTTCTCCAAATTTGCAAACAATAAGTGCCTTGATCAAAACAAAAGGGATTCAAACGAAGAACTGAAATTCTTCAATATCACCAACAAAAGATCAAGCACACCATACCAAAGTTGGACACGCAACGAACTCCACCTGCTCACAAACACCATGGTCTGAAACTGCACCAATAGACTCATTCACATAGCATGACACATTCTCCAAGTCAAAACTGATTACAAAATTTGGCAACAAGGTCTAACATACCACATACAAAACCTTTCACCCAAATTCACCATCATCACATGAGCACCAACAGGACAACCAAATATTTCAACTTCAAATAATCAGTAGAAGATCCAAAACCATACCTCAACTGGAGTCTTCAAGAAAGCTTATTGCAGATGATGGAGACCAACAAACCAAATAGCAGTGGCAAACAAATCCAACCAAATGTCCATATGCCAAACAAAATTAGAAAGCACATAACTTGCCTTCTACAAGAGGGTTCCACACAAATGTTCCGCATTGCACGTGGTGTATCCAAAATAGTGTGGTGTCTCACTATCCAAACTTTGCAGAACTCAACAAATTGGCCCTCACTGAATTCAAACTTTACCAAAAAAGAAAAACCATACCAATATCCAAAAAAAAACACCGATGAAGAACAACTGACATAACACAAACAGCAACTGACATAACACAAACATACATAGAGGCTACAAAGCAACTTCCGCAAATCATAACAAAAGAATCCTTACAAACTCTTAAATCTCCATATGTAGCGGAGAGATTCAAGAGTACCCATAACACCAGATTCTTTTTTCAAATCTGGTGTAGTCAACTGTCATCATAGAACAAAGTCGAAGTCGTCATCGACGACATTCGCACTAGCACTAGCATTAAAGGAACCATCAGATTTATCTTTCAGTTTTGGGCAATCAACTTTCCAATAGGGGTGGGCACGGGCCGGGCCGGGCCCAATTTTGAAGGGACCGGACCGGACCCGGGTTCAAAGGAGACGGGCCGGGCCAGGCCGGGGATAACATTTTCAAAGATAGGAACCGGACCTTACCCGGCCCGGTTCAAACGGGCCGGTTCGGGCCGGGTCTACGGGCCTTTTTTTTTTTTTTTGTGGATACAATTCAATCAGTTTGATCCAAATACAATGTCCACATAAACAAAACAAAATAATGGACCTCATAAGTAACCTAAAAGCCCAAACAAAGTTTTGAGCCCAATCAGACATCTAACCCTAAAACTAAAGTTTTTCTTCCAGCACCTTCTTCAATATCGCCGCAGCTCCTCCGACGATCTCGAAACACCACCACCGTTTTTTATTCATTTTTTAATTTTTTTTTTGTGGCGAAACCACCACCTTCCTCGACGTCTCCGCCTCCCTCCGCCAAGGCCATGCCATCGCCGTCCTCTCTTTTGACCCTGAATCCCTTAAGCCCTTGGAGTCCCAATCCCAGGAGTCCCGACACCCTCAACTCCTCTAGCCTGCAAATAAGCCTCAGTACAACCAACCTGCTACCAAAACAAACTGAAATAACTCAATCCACGCATATGAACAAACCCATCACTGAATACAATCATAAATGCCTAGAATGCAAAAACAATGAAAGAATACAACCCAATAGATATTTTCTCCAAAACAGAAAGAAACCATCCAAAGCTCTAAACTTTGTGAATAAAATTAAGTACCCAAAAAAAATGGGTGGATGGAATGGTAGATATATATGATGCATGGATCTAAATTCACAAAATAAATTGAAAATCGGACAGATGAAGCAGATCAGAGAAACTCGAGAAGAACAAACAAAATCTAAATTTAAATTTTAAAAAAAAATGTTTACCTGTTTGAGACTTGAGATCGTTGGTTCAACAGAGGAAAGGGGTTCTTCTACAAATGAGTGGCTAGCCGAAAACAATAAAGAAAACATCAACCCACTCACACTCTACTTCTACCCAGTCTTCTCTCTCTGACTGCCTCCCTCCCACGCACAGCCGCGGAGAGACTGTGGGAGACTGTGCGAGAGAGAGATCGAGAAGAAGGAGCTAGAGAGAGATGGAGAAGAAGGAGATCAAGAGGGAAGAGATCGAGAGAGAGGAGATCGAGAGAGGGATGAGATCGAGAGATCGAGAGAACGGAGAGATCGAAGGAGGAGACAATAGAATAGAGGGTGAGGGTTGAATTAGGTCTGAGAATAAGAGAGATTGAGATAGAGGTTAATAACTTAATAGACACCAGAGGGTAATCACAGATTCACAATAGGCAATGAACGGTCCGGGCCGGGGGCCCGTTTTCTCCAATCTTTAGAACCGGCCCGCCCCGTTATTTATCAGGAACCGACCCGCCCCGCCCCGTTTTGTATTTGTAATTTTTGGACCCGCCCTGTACCCGCCCCGAACCGCAAAGACTCGCCCCGACCCGCGGGTCCAGGACCCGTTTGCCCACCCCTACTTTCCAATGCCCTTCCTTGCAACAATAGTTGCATGTGTTGTTTCTGGTCTTAGATTTCGATCTGAAATTTCCTTTATTACTACCTGAACCATAGTCCCTACCTCCGCCTCTTGCTATCAAAGCCTCAGAATGAGAATCATTCAAATTTCCAAATACTTTGTTCTTTAACTCTCTTGAATTCAAAGCGGCTTTTGCATCCTCCATACAAATAAAATCTCTCCCATATAACAAAGTTTCAACAAAATTCGCATATGAAGGAGGTAAAGAACACAACAAAATCAAAGCTTGATCCTCATCATCAATTTTATTATCCATACTTTTCAAATCCATAATAACCTTATTAAACTCATCAAGATGGTTTTGAATAGGTGTACCTTCAGTCATACGGAGAGTGTACAAACGTTGCTTCAAATACAAACGATTGGTGAGAGACTTGGTCATATATATACTCTCTAACTTAAGCCACAAACCAGCTGCAGTAGTTTCATCATCCACCTCACGAAGAACTTCATCAGATAGTGACAACATAATTGCACTATGTGCTCGATCCAACGCATCTTCTTTTTCTTCAGCAGACCAATCATGTGGCAAGGCTTCCACACCCTTTAGTGCCTTAAGCAACCCTTGTTGAACTAGCACAGCTCGCATCTTAACACGCCAAAGGCTAAAATCATTCCTCCCATTGAATTTTTCAATATCATATTTCACCGACATATTCGAAGGTTTCATAGACATACTAGTACAAAGCCCCAAGTCAAAACCCGGAGCTCTGATACCACTTGTTGTGCGGAAGCGTCAAATATGAAACCAATCAACTAACACGGCAAAATATGACAAGACAAAATATCCAAATAACACAAGGATTTATACTGGTTTGGCGTAAGCCTACGTCCAGTTCCGAGACGGTAAGGAAATTCCACTAACATCAATATGGAGATTACAAATAGAGTTTTAACTCTCAAACCCAAATCTCACATACACCCAATAGCTCTCACTCAAACAAAGAACAAATAGAGAATAAGGTACATACCAAATCTGTTCTGCCAAAAGCTACAAGAGCAGCAGCTCTCAAATGAAGCTGTCGGCAAGCTTCTGTTTTTTTTTTCTTCAAATCTGCTGCCGCTGCTTTTCTGCTATGCCACAAAACAAATGGCAGCTTTGGCTGCCTTATATACAAAGGCTGCCGCATGATGCCTTAAACCCTAAAGCCATCACATGGGCTTTCAAATGAGCAGCTAAATGACCAAAACAATAGGGCTGCTGGGCTTGCAAAATACAAAGGCCCAAATCAATTGAGCCACAAAATCAACAAACAACCATTTTGATTTTTTAAAATAAAAACTAAAAATTTGTTTTTCTTCTGTATTGATTCATAACTTGCATGGAATGGTTTTTCTTCTGTACATTTCATATGAGATATTAAAGAAAACTTGGTGAATGCTTGTTGATATTTTTTTAGTTATCGTTTTCCCTTATTATTGACTTTGGCCTATAACCAGAACCATTCCTCTTCGAAACAAAATTCATATATTCTTTTAGATTTTATATAATTATATCCATCACCCAAATTATACATGTCCTTATATAAGAACACGTATAGTTTTGGTAATGGATATTAATCTACAAGACTACAACACCTGGTAATGATTTGTCAAATCTTTGTCAATTTTGTATTGATATGCAGTATCATCCAATCACACTTTTTGTACATATTAGTATTAACCAGTCAGATGGCTTTTAAATTTTAAGCACCAAAAACTATTTGGAGCTTTGAGAGATTAAATATCAAATATCACATGACATTTAGATCAAATACAAACATTTTAGTCTAATACATATGAAAACCACTTAGTACTATAGACTAGTGGTAATCCTCTTCACTTGTAAGTGAGATGACTTAGGTTCGCTTCTCGCCAAAGGTGAATTTGAACCACATTATTACTAGTATATTGTGAGGCTAAGCCCACCCCATCCACTCCCCCCCCCCCCTCTCTCTGTCTCTCTTACGGTAGATAAGATTAATTGTTTGTTCACAAAAAAAAAATATTGAAAAATCAAACAAGAAACTAAAATACATGCCACGTGTTAGTGGCTAATAACCATCCAACATACATGTGTCTTCTGTTCTTTAAATGGGATCGATAATCACTGATAGGATTCGATTCTTTGCTCTTGTGTCTGGAGCTCCATGCCCATCACCATATTGGTATACGCATTGAGAAATCCGAGCAAGGTTTACTGCTGCTTTTACAAATTGCTTTGTAAATGGAGAAGCAGAAGCTCCATCTTTATTCAGCTTCTTCCAACTATTTTCAACCAAATTCCTTATATATTCACGAGCAAATTCCTCGGAAATATTCAGACTGCCACGCATCATGCATGAGATTGAGTTCGCAGTTTCTCCTCTCTCCACTTCTGCCTGCAGTGTGACAACAAATTAGTATATAGAATATTAATGTGAAGATTAATTAATGCATGCATGATGCATTAAAGCACATATTAAAAAGAAATTAAGGGGTCGTTTGATAATTATTTTGCTTTTGTGAAAACTAAAAGCTTGTTGTAACTTCTATGACTTTTCAATATAGGAGCTGATTTTCAGCCTCTTGCACACCACTTTTTATTTCAAACATTAGATTGAATAATCAAATGAAATAGTGATACATAATTAAACAAAGATGTGTAATAGGTAAAAAATAGTGTGTTTTTGTTATATTTTATTTTCAAAATTTAGTTTGATTTTGGTTTTCAATTTTTATTTTTTATTTATAACCTCAAAGCTGTACAAAGTTACTAAACAGATTTTTAATCTTCAATCTAAAAATGAAAAACTAAAATAGTCATTAAATGGAATTTGAATTAAATACGTACTGCTGAAGTACTCAAATCATTGGAAAGCCGGAAAATAAGAGATGGCCAACGCAAGAGGCTGTGGTGATTCTCTAAGCATTCAAGTGCTTGCTTTGTGATCTTTGGGTTGAGGAGAAAATATGTATGAACTAAGAACACCACCCCTGAGACTGATATCCACGCATTGTCAATATATTCTTCAAATGTGGGTGTGTGCTTGTTATAGCACCACTTTGTTTCCTTTAGAAATGCTTTGCATAAATCAGCCCACTGATATACATAATTCAAAAGATTGCAGTTAATTAATATTAGAAGTAGAAGTTATAATTTAATTGGAGAATAATAGGATATTATTAATGTGGTTAATTTTATATGTCTAAGTAGCATTTTTAGATATATGATATATGAATGTAGTGTACGTACAGCTTTGGTGACATAAGGGAGGACGTTTTCTCCTTGCTCCTTTAAAGTGTCATAAACCATCTCATTCACTGTGTTGTAAAGAGCAAGAAAACAAAGCTTCATGTAATTTGGGAGAATTTGTATAGCTTTGATATCCCATCTGAGCAACATAAGTACGCAATTAAGGATTAATTAAGAGACTGTTAATGAAACGCCAAGAAGAGATCATCCCGCGCAATCTATATTTATATATATAAACACAATAAAAAATTTCTAACCTTTCAACTGCAGAAGTAAAAAGCTCTAGCTCATCCAAAGTACCATAAACATCATAGACATCATCAATGGTGGTTACTAGAGCAGCCACTTTTGCCAACCCTTTCCTGGCATGACTGTGTTGAGGTTCAAAGACGATTCCAACCGACCAAAAAAAGCACTCCATCAATCTGTCTCTGGTGAAGCTTGTTAACACAGTAACTCAGATTCTATGGAGGTAGAGAGAGAGAAAGAAAGATATAGAGAAAGAAGATTGTAGAGAGAATTAGGAGGGAAAATATGATTGTATTGATATCTTTTCTTAATCAGAAAGCTATTACAATATGAAGTATTTATCCATAGCAAACTGACTCTTCTAACAAATATAACAGACAAGCTAATCTGTTTACATGTGGCATCATCTCAGCCTTACATTCTTATACTTCTAACATCCCCCCGCAATCTCATGCGTGGAACTGCCAAGCATGAGATTGTTACAATGAATCTTAAACAAAGGAGCACTCAATCCTTTGGTGAGAATATCCGCAAATTGTTCTTGAGAAGAAACAAATTGAACAATCAATTGATTCTTGGCAACCCTCTCTCGAACAAAGTGGACATCGATCTCAATATGCTTAGTGAGCTGATGTTGGACAGGATTGAAGGATAGGGCAATTGCTGAAAGATTATCGCAAAACAACACAGGAGAAGAACTAACAGAAACCTTCAAGAAGGCCAGAAGTTGTTGTATCCAGTCTAACTCAGCAGCTGTTGAAGAGAGGGCCCGATATTCTGCTTCAGTAGAGGATCGAGAAACAGTGTGTTGTTTCTTAGATGACCAAGAGATGGGATTGGTACCGAAGAAAACAACTAAGCCAGTTGTAGACCTCCGATCATTAGGATCGCCGGCCCAGTCAGCATCACTAAAAGACTTGAGAGTCAAATCACCTTTGGAATATGTGAGCCCCAGATGCATAGTCCCTTTTAAGTACCGTAAGATCCTCTTCACTGCTGTAAAATGAGAAATCATTGGGGCTTGCATAAACTGGCACACCTGATGAACAGAAAAGGCAATATCGGGCCTAGTAAATGTAAGATACTGAAGAGCCCCTACTATACTCCTGTACAAGGTTGGATTGTTATAGGGCTGACCATCATCCTTCAATAGCCGAGTGGAAGGGAGACATGGAGTATCACAAGCTTTAGAATCAAGCATATCGGTTTTATGCAGCAGATCCCGTATGTATTTAGTCTGGGATAAGAACAGACCATTCGAATGCCGAGTGATTTGAATACCCAGGAAAAAATGGAGAGGCCCCAAATCCTTTATATCAAACTCAGTAGTGAGAGAGTGAATGACCTGTGTAATCGCTGCAGAACTACTCCCTGTGATGATTATATCATCAACATACAACAATAAAATCACAACGGATTCACCAGCATGCTTGACAAAAAGAGAAGAATCAGAATATGTATGTTGAAACCCCAGAGAAGGTAGAAATGCAGTAAACCGGTCATTCCAAGCCCGAGGGGCTTGTTTCAACCCATAGAGGGACTTGTGTAACATACAAACGAGCTCAGGGTGTTTAGCATCGACAAACCCGAGAGGTTGAGCCATATATACTTCTTCTTGAAGAACACCATGCAAAAAAAGCGTTTTTGACATCAAGCTGTCGAATGGGCCAATCAAATTGAGCTGCTAATGCCAAAACTAACCTGACAGTAGTTGGCTTGACCACAGGACTAAAGGTTTCCCCATAGTCTAAACCAGGTTCTTGGCTAAACCCTTTTGCTACCAACCGAGCTTTATGCCGAGCTATAGAGCCATCAGAGTGCTTTTTGACCTTGAAGACCCATTTGCAGCCCACCAAGTTCTTTTGAGGTGGTAAAGAAACCAAACTTCATGTCCCTTGTTTATACAGTGCAGCCAGTTCTTCTTGCATAGCATTGAACCAAACTGGAACCTTGAGTGCAGATTTGTAAGTAGCAGGTTCCACCAAAGAAAGATCAACATTTGGAGACTCATCAAATGTGGTCAAGAATGCCTTCTTTTTAACAATGCCACTTTTACTCCTTGTTTGCATAGGATGGAAATTGAGGGGAGGTATTGGTAAAACAACTTGGAGACTATCCGGACTAAAATCAAGTGCCACAGGGAGCTCAGGAGAGGAATTTGCAGCTGCATTAATGAACTGAGAAACAGGATTGGAGGTGACTGGTGGTGAGGGTACTAAAGAATGGGAAGGGGAAACAGAAAGTGGTAATGGGGTAACAACAGGACAATGAGATGACAAGCTTGGGGACACAGGTATAGAAGATGTATGTGATGATAAAGGAGATGGAAATGTAACTAATTCATTAAGACTATTAGGAATAGGTAATGGAGTAGAAAAATGAGCTGTTGTAGAAGACTGTGGAGACAGCTTATGGAAAGAATTAACTGCTGTCAATAAGGCGGAATAAGGAAACTCGTTCTCATCAAAGATCACATGTCTAGAAATGTAGAATCTGTGACTTAACACCTCATAACAAATATACCCTTTATATTTAGAAGCATACCCGAGAAAAACACATTTGGTTGTTTTTGGTTGCAATTTGGTATGGTGGTAAGGCTTAAGAAGAGGATAACAGGTACACCCGAAAACCTTTAAGTGGGAAATGACAGGTAAATCCCCAAACAAAAGCTCAAAAGGGGACCTATTCTGCAAAGTGGCAGAGGGCATCCTATTGATGAGATAATTAGCAGTTTGACAACCAAATGACCAAAAATTGGATGGCAATTGAGCATGTTGAAGAAGGGTAATTGTAGTTTCTACCAAGTGTCTATGTTTCCTTTCTGCTAAACCATTTTGCTTCGGGGTATAAGGACAAGAAATCTGATGAGAAATGCCTTTTTCTTTAAGAAACCTTTGAAATCTGTGACTAAGATATTCCCCACCCCCATCACTTTGTAACATTTGAAGTGAAACTGAAAATTGAGTCAACACAAATGAATAAAAACCAACAAATGTGTCAAACAAATCTGATTTATTGATGAGAGGAAACAGCCAACAAAACCGAGTACATTCATCAATGAATGTTACATAATATCGAAAACCATCAGCAGAAATACATGGTGTTGGCCCCTAAATATCACTATGAACAACTGCAAAAGGTTTAACAGCCTTATTGACACTACAAGAAAATGGCAGTTTGCTAAACTTGCCTGCTAAGCAACTTTGACACAACACAGGGAAAGAAGATTTTGGACAAGGTATGTGAGCTTTACTAAGCATTAAAGACACAATGGGATTTGAAGGATGACCTAGTCTACGATGCCAAATAGTAGAAGTGACAAGCTGACCAAGAAAAGCTGTGGGGTGCAAAACCGAGTTCTGAGAAGGAGGAGGATGATTGGCAATGGAAGGTATAGGATATAGCCCATTACTGCAAATTCCTTTGAACAGAATCCTCCATGTAGCCTTGTCCTAAATCCAAAAATTATATGCATCAAATATGAGCCAACAGTTGTTGTCAAGACAAAGTCTATGCACAGATAACAAGTTTTGAGACAATGTAGGCACATATAGTATAGAATTCAGTGTAATGGGATGAATATGAGGTTTAAGAATGGTACTCCCAATATAAGAAACTTTCAGACCTGCACCATTAGCAGTGTGCACTGTTTCAGACGTAGGATAAGGAGTGGCCAAAGTCAAGTTATTGAAGTCAGCAGTCATATGGTTGGTAGCACCGGAGTCAGCAATCCAAACTTGAGGTGAAGCAGCTTGAGTGGAGGACAATCCAGGTGGTGACTGTGAGGGTTGAGAAAACACAGTGTTCATTGCTTGCATAGAGTATTGTGGAGGAGAGGAATTAGGGACCATTCCAAACTGTGATTGGGATAGACAAGGATCTTTATCCTTGTAAAAACAATACTGAGCAGTATGATTCTGTCGACCACAAATGTAACACTTAGGCTTGGACCGGAATGGATTAGGACAGGAAGGTGCAGTGTGCCCTTCTTGATAGCACAGTTGACAGGTATTATAAGGAGCAGAATAACCACCAGAAGCTGACTGAGGAGCATGACCAAGAAGACCGGGACTTGGAGTTGAAAGCACTCGAGTTTGAGTGTTATAGGACGGCCTAGACATGTTGAATCTGTTGCCTTGATTAAACTTGCCATTTCCTTTGTATTTATTGTTGTATTGCCGAAACCCATAGGTGAATTGCCCAGAATGAGAAGAATGACCAGAGGAAGGATCACTAGAACCCCTGTCAGTAGTAGAATTATTGGTAGCCAACATTGCAGATAGCATCTGAGCATTAGGACTGGCATCAACAATGCCTTCCTCAGCAAGCAATTGAGATCGAAACTCCTTCAACGAGATGACCTTTTCACGTCCACGAATGACACACCGAAATGTGTTATATTCAGAGGGTAATCCATTTAAAGCCAAAATCACAATATCTTCATCTTCAAAAAACACTCCTGCAGCAGAAAGATAATCTTGAGCCTCTTTGATTCTCTACAGATATTGAGAAATGGTATTGGAACCTTTTTTAATGTTTTGTAAATCAGACTTCATCTGAAAGATACTAGTTCTTGAAACTGTTGAAAAATTGTCCTTGAGACGAGTCCAAATATCCTGAGAACTAGTACTCCCTATAGCGCAAGAAACAGCAACAGGGGACAGTGTAGCAGTTATCAACTGCATAAGTGCACGATCATGCATTTTCCACACTTTATATTCATCAGTTTCAACAGGAGCAGAAGAATCACCAGAACTGGCTTCAGATGCAACAGAAGAGGAAGATGCAAAACGAGGAGGACATGGGGACGAACCATCAACAAACCCCATAATACCATATCCATCCAGCATTAATTCCATTTGAAAATGCCAATTAAGGTAATTAGAATCATCCAATTTGACATTCACAGAAGTAGACACAGAGGAAATCAACCCAGTAATCGGAGATTGCAAAATCTGAAGTTGCAAAGCAGTAACCATGTTTGTATACAAAGAAAACGAAGGAAGATAATACCGTTCTGTGACTCAGACAAAAAAGCAAACACCTGGTTTGCAGCCGAAAAACACCCAGAAAACAAGAACCGTGACTTGATGAAGAAACCCTAGAAACTGGAACACCAAGAAAAAGGACGAGTCAACACCAGAGTAGCAGACGAAGATATGTAGAATACGGAAGCAACGAAGGATCGGATCTTTATGCGTGAGCAACAATGGCGATTGATACCATGTTAACACAGTAACTCAGATTCTATGGAGGTAGAGAGAGAGAAAGAAAGATATAGAGAAAGAAGATTGTAGAGAGAATTAGGAGGGAAAATATGATTGTATTGATATCTTTTCTTAATCAGAAAGCTATTACAATATGAAGTATTTATCCATAGCAAACTGACTCTTCTAACAAATATAACAGACAAGCTAATCTGTTTACATGTGGCATCATCTCAGCCTTACATTCTTATACTTCTAACAAAGCTCAACTTTTTTGCTAAGCCCATATACTCCCACCACCTAAATGCAAAATTAATGAAGCAAATACACTGATTGAGTTAGGCTTATGGTCGTGAGTATACAATTCCCTTGATGGTTTAAAACATATATACAATTGTACTCCTAATTCAACGTTTGATTCTCTCTTCCCAAATATAGTTACCTTGATACTTCTTGAAGATCCCTTTGGAGTGTGCATTGCACCCAGTTAAAATCTCGCTTAGCAATTTCAAGTAGCACCTGATTTGCATCTGGCCTTTTACTGTATGCCTCAATATACCACCTAGCTTCTGATCTTTGCATTCTATGGTGCAGTGGAAGTTCCAGTGTATGACTTACTTGTTCTGCTAGTCCTTTGGTAACATTAGCTCCACTGAGGTTCTTGAGACAAATGGTTGAGAATGCAAGGCCCTCGTCCAACAGGCTCTCTCCTTCGAAAGAAAAATATGAAGCTTCATACAGACTTAACATTCCTTTTATATCCTTGCAAAGCCATGCCTTGAAACTTCCATTACCGTCCGTGAATCTACTGAATACATCTGCGTTTCATACAAGTTTATTATATACATATCTAATAATTTAGATGAAGAAACTTTAATGGTGCATTTAGAAAGAGAGACTTGAAAATGACTAGAAGTAAATTTGGAAGTTATGTGTTTAATGTCTTAATTTGTAGGGTATTGTAATTTTGCCGTGTTTCAAAATCACCTTTCCAGCGCTTGAGTAGTTCATTGTTATAGTGTTCTCTTCAAGTGCCTTTTTAAGCATTAAGTCTACTATTATTTGTAACTCACAATCCTCTCATTGAAATATAGTATGAGTTCATACATGACCAACACTGATGTTAGAGAAGCCCGCATTTCTATTTTCTAGAAGCCTTGCACCTTAAGTCTCGCATATGTATCCATACGAGCTAGAATCCTGCTTAATATAGTTTTGATGTAATTATACCGAATGAAACTATGTGGTAGCAACTGTATATGATAAATGTATTTTTTTATACATCAATATATTTACACTAAAGGGGTGAGATAATAAATTGGTTGCAAACTCTCCATTTTCGTACTTACAAGCGAAGATGAATATCACTAAATTGTAATATTGAGTTGCAAAGATAAAAAGTTAAATTTAGGTGTACTTTGTTTAGATTTAAGGTAGCTAGCTGTTAATGCACAAATTAAGTACTTTCTAGGTTAAAATCCTATTCTATAATTTAGATAAATTTAGTGTAGATTATCTATCGTTTGTAACAATAACTAACAAAAAGTTCACTATTACATACCTTGGGAGACCTCAAACCCATGTTGTCTAAGGAGCCTGAAGCTGAGAGCAGTGAGGTGGAGACTATGGTCAGTTCTCTGGCCATCAATGTTGTTCAATATTTTATCAAGGGCTCTCTTTATGTCCTCCTCAAAGTGATATCCCAAACCTAACCGTTGGATGTCATCAATGAACTCAAGCGTAGTCAGCATGTTGATATCATCATCATCGTAATCAATCATATGCTTAACTTTCTCCTCAAGAAACTTCCACCCATCCTTGTATGCTTTATCCTACAATAGTAATTAAGTGTAAGTAATACGTCTAGATAAAACTTGTATTGTATATATTGCATTTTCAAATTTGTTCAGCGGTCTACGACTAATTACATTGATACTATATTCAATTTAACTACATGCATGTACAAAAATCAATATGATTTAACTACACGCATGTACAATTCAATATGTATGAGCAAAAGGCCTCAAACCAAAATTTAACGTCACGAGGTTTCTAATGTATGTTACATTCCAACGGTTAGACAAAAAGCACAAATGGACACATAAGAGAGAAAGAAAAAAAATATTGTCGTTATTAAAATCGTAATCCCACGTCGATCAATCACCTGTACGGTATTATGATCAATCTTCAAGGACTGAATAAAATCGTAACTCCATATGCTTGGCTTGTAGGTGCCAGGGCTTCGAAGAGGCGTAATATTATCCATGGATGAGCAATGTGGTTGCATGCAACAAGCTGGAGCTACTAGAACTATGCATGTGAATTTGATATCAAAAGATGGTCATATATATAGGCAGTGATGCATGGTATGCGAGTTTCTCGTGCTGCCTTGGTTCAGATTATTTTCGATCAAGCTCTTGCTTCTTGTCAGCATGTCCTTGTTGCTTTGTTTTTTGGTCCAACATATCCCAGTTGCTAGGACTTCTAACACGTGAAGGCATGTTGGCCAGTTCGTGGTCGAAGAAAAAGAGTCAACTGTAGAGTTATATGCATCTAAGATTTGACACTTTGAAATAATTCACCACAAAAGAGATTAGATAAAGTAGCAGCACAGAATGGAAACATACAAAGGTATGATAGTTAGGAATTAGTCATTTTTCATTTGTGATGTGCTTCGGTTTTGCAAAACTGTTTCAAAACCGCAAAAACTTAACCGTTCGGTGCCGTCCAGTTTGATTCGCATTTCAGTTTTAGGTCCAAGTACACACCCCTCCTTATATATCTTCTTGTAGTGATAATGTATTTGGTGGAACAATACAATTAATATATATATATATATATATAATATCCTTATATCTAAACATATCCTCCTTCATTCCATTTGACTGTTGAACAAATATTATAATCAAACACGTTGAACTAATAATATTTCTTGAATTCTTAATGCGTTTGCAGGGTTGGTGAGTGATAGGGATTTTACCACCTGCAAAAGTAGGGATAAAAACATACAAAAATACTTGCAAGAGTACAAGGTAATCGTAGTATAGCAGCTCAAGCAAGGTCGTTTTCTACAGGGATTGAATGAATAATTTGTATTTAAACTAATTCTTAATTAACTATTTAAAACAAGATTTGGAAAATACTGATTTTGGAATTTTAAATAATAAAAACGAATTTAATAAAAACAATAGAAATTAACTGTAAAACAATTTAAAGAAAATCAATTTGTAAAAGCCTAGGGTTCCGCCGTCCTCTTAACAATCCTATGCAATTTTACCAACTACTTATGAATTTCTACATACATGCTTTGAAGGTTAGGTTTCTCTAATTTATATTCTACTTGGAACCTCCAACATAGAACGTATATCTAACATGCAACCCGTCCGGACGTTCGGATCAAATCTGAACATGAGAGACTCATTATGCTTTATGAAAACCCTTTGAAAAACCATGCAACCCTTAAGACGTGGTGTTCATCTTAAGTGAAATTACAATTATCAATCACAAGAAGCCAACGTCAATTTCAGGGAACCTTCCGACCAAAATTGCATCGAATTACTTATCTAAAAATCCTAATGATAGCTAAGCATTAAGACAGTTAGACAGTTTAAAACGGTGATTAATAATTCAAAGCAAACATGCATCCATTCATAAGCAAATTAATAAAAATTACATATTCATGCTAAGGCTCAAGGCTTCGCCCTAGCAAACAAAAATTAGTTACGAAGAACCATCAACAAAATATTAAAAATAAGGATAGAAAACACCTTAAAGTAGAAAATCTCCAAGAACCCTAACAAAGTTCTCTGTCTCCAAAGTTGAATAATAATTCTCTTCTAAAACTAAAAACGGCAGAGCCTTATATACCCTCTGAAAATCCCACGCCAAACCCTAGTGTTTGGTCTCCTTCTCCCATTAGGAAACTAATAATAGTCAAATAAATAATAAAATAAAGTCCTAATTAAATTAGGATAATCTGCCAAAAACTGTCCAGTCCACGTTTTAGCCTTAGATCTCTTCCAAATCTGGCCCAAGATAGCTTGTTTTGAAGATCGGAACGTTCTGAACATATCTCCAGAAGGCCACAAACCCATCCGAGGTCATCTTGGGCTCCAAAAACGTAATTCAAGCCCAAAACGTCACTTTTCCAGCACTGCGTGTCGCTCCTTTATTTCATCGCCAGAAAATCATCGCTTGGTATAAAAATCTGATATTTTGATATAATCAAGCTAAGTGACTCACGAACGTCCTCCAACTGGAATTACTCCAAAATTTGTCCATTTGGCTATGTTTTGCTCCAGAGGAAGTCGAAAGTCCTATATTGGAAATACAATTCAAAGTATCAAAATTCTTCCAAAATATTAACCAAAATATACTAAGAATAGGGTTAAATATATAATATAAAATCCACTCATCAAAATACCCCCAAACTTAGCTTTTTGCTTGTCCTCAAGCAAAACAAAACTAGAAAACAAAAATAAAAACTAACAAACTAAAGACTTACACAAAACTTGACTAAACAAAATTTCCATTCAAGTTGCAATCCATAGAAAATTTTAAAAATTAAAACATCTTTTCAAAAGTTCCAACTAATCCCACTACAAAGTCTAAGCCATTTAGAATCAATTAGAAAATAATTCATAAACTTCCCTTGGTGTAAAGTGAACCATCATAGTTAAGGAGACTCGGCTAAAACCCTTATCTCTCATCCCTTTTATTCACACTTCACACATACTAACTTCACATATATTATTTTTTTTTCATTTTTTTCTCAATTTTTATTTATTTATTGAAGTAACAATGGTGGCCGTGCAATGTTGGTTCATTAAGCTTTCTATCCAACCCTTGTAGCGAGCTTTAGGTCAATGACTCCCAAACCACTAAGGCTTTAGGGCACTAGGTATAGAACACCCCTAAGGAATTATTAACCCGAGCTGGAAAGGCTACGAAACCAACTAACCACCCTACCCCATGCCAAGACTATACCGTTTGACGCGAGAATCACTGTTGATCAGGCAGGACTGGCCTGGTTACTAAGCAAAGTCTCGGGTGGAACAATTATTACTTTATAACAATAACTAACTTTACTTAAAACAAAAATTAAAAAATAACTTAGACGAAATGTAAGTGTTTCAATCTCACTCCCCACAAACCATGTTGGTGTGAATGCAAATTTTCAAAGTATAACTCATGAATTAGTGTCTAATTGACGATAAATAGAAAAGACTTTAATGCGGGATTAATCTTCACTGTGTCCATTTGTTCTAACTTTTAAAATAAACTATGGATATTAACTTAAAAACGAAAAATTTAAACTTGACACAAAAATAAAAAGTTAAAAATTTCTTATTTTCCACCCCCAAACTTAAATCACACTTTGTCCTCAAGGTGTGGAAAATAAATACATAAAATTAAGTACTAAAACTAAACCCTGATTGAAACATAACAAATAATTGAAAGACCTAAAAGAAAAAAAAACGGCAAAAACAAAATTAAAAAGAACAAAATAAATAAATAAGGAAAGAAGAAAAAAATGCACCTGGTTTGGAAAAGGTGGACCTTGCGTTGAATAGTGGCCCAGATGCGAAGAACATGGCTCAATGAAACCAAAAGATGTGGGCCCCGAAAAGACCCATGCACCTGGTGTGAAATACAGCCCACACCTGGCACACTTGCGATACACATGTGGGACTGAAACCCTAGAGCTCCACTATATAACTGAAAACATAGCCATTTCCATCATCATTCTTTTTTTTTAAGACAAAGCCCTCAGCCATCTCGAGCCCAGAGCCACGTGGGCTCTCTAACCTCTAGCCTCTAGATTTCAGAACCCAACAAACCAAACGCATCCAAGCTTAGCCACCACTCCACTGCGATGTCATCCAGATTGCTTCTTGCTACATCCATGTCTCAGAAATTTGGCACCCTCGAGCAGCAAGACCAACAGCCCAAAGATGACACCACAGACCGTATCCCTCTCTGATTCCGACACATTCACGGGTAATTTTTATCCCCATCTCCCATCGATTTTTCCTCAAATGCTTAGATTAGGGAAAAAAAGAATGAAAATTGCCCAATGCATGTGTGTTTTCTGTGTGTAGAGTTCGGGATCCGAGTGAAGCCAAGGGGAAAATTGTAACTCCATGTGACGAATATTGATAAAATAAAAAAAACTGTGCATGATACTGGATCTGTGACATGGCTTTGATGAATGTCCATCTCTGTGCTGTAAGGTTTCTGAAACTCAAGACTCCAGTTCGCATTCTTTTTTTTAAATTTCTGCACTTTAATGTTGATGTTGAATGCAAAGCTGTGATGAATGGATAATGGTGCTGAATGCCTGATTCAGTTGAATGTGTGCGTGCACTAGATATTCAGGGGAAATCGTATCCAAATGCAACCTGCAAAAATCACATAAAAAATCTAGTTAGAATAAAACCAAAAATAAAATACTAATTAACTAAAACAATTTTGCTATTTTTGTGTTTATCAATTTTCTGATTTTTATTTTATTTTTGTAATTGAAAAAAAAAACAAGAAAACTAAATTAAACGAAGATAAAATGAAAAGAGTTAAGAAAAATTGGGTTGCCTCCCAATTAGCGCTTTGGTTAACGTCTTTAGCTAGACGAATTTGAGTGAGGTTGGTGATCACGTTACTTGTTCTCTCAAAATTAGCCACTCCTTCGCACCATTGTAGGTCAGCGAGTGATGTTCTGTGCATTTAAAACCAGTGGGTGAGCTTTTCTCGGCCACCCTTCTATGGGAATGAGTCTTTGTAAACAAATAGGGTCCCTCGACTCCCTTCCAGCGAGGTTTTGGTCTCTGTTGAAATGGCTTCCACCTTGTATTTAACACCCATAATTTTTGCACCGGCTGGATTTCTCTATGAGGAATTTGGCTGTCACGGAATTGATCCTGATTTTCTTTAAATTTGATGAACTGTAATGTTTGCATGTCCAATTCAGCAACCAAAATTTTCTGATCAGTAACCGGTTGCTCCGGATCAAAACTGGTCAGTATGGTCAAAAGCTGATCATGTGATGTCTGATATACTGATTTTGAATTAACAGTTTCTAACATATCAAATCTTGTGCATTCGTGCAGCCCTTTAGGAAAGGATTCTGGTGGCACATAAACTTGGAGAGGAGCAGATTGTGGGGAAATTGTTTCACGATCAGCAGGTGGTGTCTCCTCCCTTGGGCGTAACTGGCTGGCAGATTCCTCTTCCGTTTCTGCGCCAATTTCCTCTTGATCATCATAGTTTCTCCCACAGTTTAATGGTTGAATCTGAAATCCTTCATTGGTCCTTTCAATGTACAACTCAGTTGACTCTAACAATATAGAAATTTTGTTCTCCATCGAAAGCTCTTGTGGTACATCAAGCTGCTCAAAAAGCTGTTGGTTACATGCCCACATATAATAAAAATGTTTTTTCAAACCTGGAGTATAGAACTCTGAATAAGGATCGTTCCAATGCCTTTTTGAGTTGTTTCTCATATTGATATGCTTTTCGACAAACTCAGAAAAATATTTTTTTTCTGGGCACTCTAAAATATCATGGGTCTTTAAACAGCAAAGGGCACAAACTGTAGGTTTAAATCCATAAAATCCCTTTTCTGCTAAAGAAATCCATAAAGGCAATCCTCCTTCCGGTGGCAGCTCTATCATTGAATTGCTCTCAAAATTAATCAAACAATGACCTATGAAAATAAAAATAAAATCAACAACTTACAAAAATAATTAACTAAGAATATGATAAACACAAATTATTTGAAACAATCCCCGGCAGAGGCGCCAATTTCTTGATAGGGATTTTACCACCTGCAAAAGTATGGATAAAAACACACAAAAATACTTGCAAGAGTACAAGGTAATCGTAGTATAGCAGCTCAAGCAAGGTCGTTTTCCACAGGGATTGAATGAATAATTTGTATTTAAACTAATTCTTAATTAACTATTTAAAACAAGATTTGGAAAATACTGATTTTGGAATTTTAAATAATAAAAACGAATTTAATAAAAACAATAGAAATTAACTGTAAAACAATTTAAAGAAAATCAATCTGTAAAAGCCTAGGTGACACGCCCCGACCCGGAAAGGTCGGCGCATGCTGGCCGTCACCGTGAAGTGACGTAACCATAGGGGTAATGTGATGTAAAAAGTGTATAAATTTAAATCGAACATAGAATTAATTAAAATTTGAAATAGTGACAGAGTGCACAAACGTGGGTGTGGCCCACTATAGTTATTCAGAGCTTAACGAGGGAACGACTACCGAAGAGTAGTCAAGCAACTAAAGTACGCTTATTACACATAGTGATAAGTTCATACGTCAGAAGCGGAATGCCGAATGTCAGAAACGTTTCAAGATTCCTCGAATGCCACGCAGAACAGCTATCTAGGTCCTGGAGGGGCGAAAAACAAAGTTGAGTGGGTCAGCAAAACAAACTTATGTGAAAACGTTTGGTTTTGAATATACTAACCCCTCGCCGTAAAATAATTATAGTTTCCTTTATTAAGAAGCACATTATGAGTAAGTACGTACGTATATATATCCACAATACTAAAGCCAAGTATAAATGACAATATATAAGTCAATTCATGATAAGATCGATGCTGCAGTTATATAATCATGTGGCAAGGTTATAATGCAATATAACTAAAAATATGCCAAGTAACTATGTATCAATGCTACAGTAGTATAATCATGTGATAAACAATATTCCTAAGTACTCATCCATCTAATGCTGGCACACAAGTTCGAACAGATAACTCTGACACGAACAGGACTGGGTGTAACCAATACGCTCAAGTACTACGATCACGTGAAGACTGGTGCAAAAGCACATCACATACAAGTCGGATTGCCTAACGCAATCTACCCGACAGGACTGGCACCTAACCTGGATCCAGACGAGCGAACGGTGCGATGTGAACATACACGTGAATGACTGGCCCTGGCCCTGGGGCGAGTACTAACACCGGTGCAGCAAGATGAGTATGTATATAAATATGTATGAATGTCATGGCAAATATATCTCAACCGCATTTCAGCATTTATCACAATTATACCTCAATTATCCAATACTTAGCAACATATACGTAAAGTGAAGCATTTTATGAAGTTTGGAAACCATAAATACGTATAGGTATAAAAACAAACTGCCCACTCACAAATACGCAGTCCGAAAGAAGCCTCCTAGCTTGGCTTAACCACGTACGTCCTCAAAATACGTTTCCCTATACGTGAAATTTCTAATTAACTTAGTTTAATACACATAAACGGAAACGTAAATAAAATCTTCGTAGATTGTCCAAATATAGGGTTTAAATATATGAAATCGATCTACTCGACGTCACGAACGTCGCTATATTTTTAAAATAATTGTTTCACTGTTCACGCGCCCCCACGCGCCAGCACAGTGCACGGCACACGCGCCCCCCACGCGCAGTGCACACTGACGGCGTCAGTTGACGCCGTCTGGAATATTCCGTCAACTTTAACGGCGTCAGTAACAGCGTCAGTTAACGGCGTCAGAATATTCCGTCAGAGTTGACGGAATAATCCCCTGCCGGTTGTCTTCTCCGGCGACATCGCCGGCCGCCGGCGACTGTTTTGCCGGAATTTCTGGGAAACTTCAAATTGCTATAACTTTGTCATTTTTCATCCATTTTTCACGTTCTTTATACCAAAATGAAGCCCTTAACATGTAGAATAAGTTTATACCTCTTTGGAGCTTTGAATCCTTTGAAATCTTGTCGGAATAAAATCACGAAGTTCGGCCAACGTTGAAACCTGCGATTCCGACGTCCAATTTCTTCCAACGAACTACTCCGGGGTTCCTGGGGGGATTTTAAGAATGGTGGTGATCTTGGTTTCTTTTAAAACGCAACCAAAAAAAAGACGATGAATAGTGCCATAATTGGAATTCGATATTTCAACGTAAAAACGTTTGATTCCTTACCTGAAAATGATGTAGATGGACTCGTAAGGTCTTAAGGAATCCAGTGGTGATTTTGGATCTTCGATTCTTCGAGGTTTGAGTGACTTCGAGTTTGCTCCGTGGGGAAATGGTAGAGAGAGAGAGCTTTGAAGTCTGGAAGTTGATGAGAGAGAGAGAGTGTATTCGTAGTATGAGGGAGATGGAGTCTGAGACAATGGGATGTATGATTAGTTTCAATAAGGTATGATTGAATAATAGAACGGAATGGATTTGTGAGTTGTAAGGGACGGGGTGGGTTTTCAGATAATAGAAAAAAAAGAATGTGGATTGCATGAGTGGAATGGGTTTGGTAAGGGTAGTGGTTTAGGTTGGTGAGGGTTTAATTTTACACATAAATTCTACTAATTCAAGTTTACTTTACTAAAGTTAAAACGAGTAAGCGTAATATGACGTTTTCATAATATTCAACGATAAGGGTATTATCGTCATTTTACACGCACGGGGAGAATTTACATAAAAGTTTGGGACGGGTCGCCACAATAGGGTTCCGCCGTCCTCTTAACAATCATATGCAATTTTACCAACTACTTATGAATTTCTACATACATGCTTTGAAGGTTAGGTTTCTCTAATTTATATTCTACTTGGAACCTCCAATATAGAACGTATATCTAACATGCAACCCGTCCGGACATTCGGATCAAATCTGAACATGAGAGACTCATTATGCTTTATGAAAACTCTTTGAAAAACCATGCAACCCTTAAGACGTGGTGTTCATCTTAAGTGAAATTACAATTATCAATCACAAGAAGCCAGCGTCAATTTCAGGGAACCTTCCGACCAAAATTGCATCAAATTACTTATCTAAAAATCCTAATGATAGCTAAGCATTAAGACAATTAGACAGTTTAAAACGGTGATTAATAATTCAAAGCAAACGTGCATCCATTCATAAGCAAATTAATAAAAATTACATATTCATGCTAAGGCTCAAGGCTTCGCCCTAGCAAACAAAAATTAGTTACGAAGAACCATCAACAAAATATTAAAAATAAGGATAGAAAACACCTTAAAGTAGAAAATCTCCAAGAACCCTAACAAAGTTCTCTGTCTCCAAAGTTGAATAATAATTCTCTTCTAAAACTAAAAACGGCAGAGCCTTATATACCCTCTGAAAATCCCACGCCAAACCCTAGTGTTTGGTCTCCTTCTCCCATTAGGAAACTAATAATAGTCAAATAAATAATAAAATAAAGTCCTAATTAAATTAGGATAATCTGCCAAAAACTGTCCAGTCCACGTTTTAGCCTTAGATCTCTTCCAAATCTGGCCCAAGATAGCTTGTTTTGAAGATCAGAACGTTCTGAACATATCTCCAGAAGGCCACAAACCCATCCGAGGTCATCTTGGGCTCCAAAAACGTAATTCAAGCCCAAAACGTCACTTTTTTCCAACACTGCGCGTCGCTCCTTCATTCTTCAAAAATGGCGGCACTTGAATGTTGAAATGGAATCAAATGAATCATGAGTAATGGATTGTCCGATTATGGTTGGACTTGGATGCATGCATCATGCTCATGGATTCATGCATATTATTAATTAATAATTATTATAGTTTTATAAAATTTAATTCAAAATTTAATATATATATATATAATATATATAATTATTATAGTTAATTAAATTAATTTAATATATATATATTTATTATAGTTTTTAGGGGTATAAATATATATAATTATTATAGTTAATTAACTTAATTTAATATATATATATAACTATATATTTATTATAGTTTTTAGGGGTATAAAATTGTTAAATTAATATATATAATTATAATAGTATTTTTTTAGGGTTATAAAATTATAAAATTAATATTCTGCTTATCGTGTATCGTGTTTACTCACGTGTATACCCGAATCAACCCGTTATCTTAACAGGTGCTATCGGGTTACCCGATAACGATCCGATTCGTTATCGTGTCGACTCGAAAACCTGTTAATTTCGTGTCGTGTCGTGTCGTGTTATCGAGTCGTGTCAGAAATTGCCATGCCTACTCTACATTGAGAAGTGAGGACTAAAGAGAAAACCCAAAAACAACAGCAGGAGTAGTACAATAATTGATAGATGAAATAATTTGCACACACAAATTGCTTTTTAAATGTTTCATCTGGAAGAAGGAAAAGAAAAGTAAAAGGAGAGATGAGAGGTACACGTTGGCTCCACGTGCAACCATGAAATTGTCATAGATAGGACTTCTGAATCTTCATTTAAATTTTTTTTAATAAAATACTACTGATAATGTTCACTTTTAACGAAAAATGACATTTTTACTAAAAAAAAGTTACTCATATTACTATTCACTTACAACACCTTTTTGTCTTTTTGATTGAAACTTAAAATTTTCAAATCATTTTCATTAGTTTTTTTTTCCAACTTAGAGAGAGAATGTACAGAAAGAAGGAGAAAAAAAAGTAGCCACTTTTCAACTTTATTTTTCAAACCATTGGCCACTAATTTTTTGAACCCAAAAACTGTAGATAGTGTGCATTTTTAAGTCGAGCTTTGCCGTTGTCCCTTGTTTTCTCTGCAATGGTTAATTTGTTGCAAACTTTTAGATCGCAACTCAAGTTTTCTGTGTACTAGCATAGTTTCATTGTCTACTATAGCAAGATCAGTGATTTTGAGTAGTTTATTTTCTAGGGTTCGTTTTATTTATCACACCATAATTTAGGAAATAATTAGGATTCAGTTTTCAGAAATAATGTTCAGTTTCAGAAATAGTGTAATACTGTTAAGTTTCAGAAATAGTGTAATATCGTTCAATTTCGAAAATAATGTAGTATCGTTCAGTTCCAGAAATAGTGTTGTATCGTTCAGTTTCAGAAATAGTGTAGTACTGTTTAGTTTTATAAATAGCGTAGTACCATTTAGTTTCATAAAAAGTATAGCACCATTTAGTTTCATAAATAGTATAATACCGTTCAGTTTTATAAAGTGTGTGACATTGTTTTTAATTACTTTTTTTCTATTTTTATAGAGTTTTGCTGCAGGGGCTCGTTTAAATAGCAAGTCTCTACCTTTTGGGGGAAAAAAAATGCCAAATTTGTTTTGTGGTTCCCATGGTGACACGTCACTTTTAATGTGATAATTGTGGTAAAAAAAAGCTAGTAACTAAACCCTTGTGATGAGCTCTGTTAGCAATAAAGGTCCAAATTCAAAGTTCCGTTAGTCTTCCGTTAAATAAAATCATGTGACTATTACATGTGAATCGGCCAAAATTAAGTTTATTTATTTTGAAAAATAAAAGGACAAAAACATGATTGAATTAAAATAAAATTGCAAATAAAAGAAACTTGTAAAGATAAAACAACCCAGCAATCCTCATATCTCATCTCGGGCTCCCAGCCACCACTATAGCCACTAGTGGACCTCCTTCACCATCATTAACCATCACCGCAAATCCTGTTAACCTAGTCAAATTGCAGATCAAACCAAACCATTCGTGAAAACACATCACAACCCTCAAATTTGCAGATCAACCAAAACCCAAGTGAAAAAGGAATGAGAATTTAATCAACCGTTCACAAAATAAAAAGCTTCATCATTTTTCATACCATAATATATATTGAACACTGATAACAAAATTATGTCCAACCTAAAAAAAAAGAAAAAAAACAAAGACAAAAGTAAGTCTTCTACAATATATTGTGGTTCATCGTAACAAAATGCCATTGAAAATGTCTTCCAAAAAATATGGAAAGTCACTTATTAGACCTTCGGTGGTTACAATTGCCATGTTGAATTGGCTTGTTGCTTATGTAGCTTCCACATGTGTATGCCTTATAGCCTAAATATTTTTATAAGAAAAATTACAGTAATGTCATTCAAGTGGAGTTGCAACATTTGCATAGAAGTACAAAATTAAGTACCTCACCTTTTCGTCTTGTAGTATATATGCATTCAGATGGGTGAATAACTTAAAGTGTTAATGACAATGGGTAAAAGGTTTTGCAGTATATATGCATTTAGAAGGGTGAAAGGCGTTGCAGAAAATTCAATCTTCACTTCTGCCCTCCGCATATGAACTTCAAGAGCATAAGAAAGTTAAAGAATTAAAATTCAAAGAAGATGAAGAAAAAAATTGAAAGCTTTTGTATTGGCTGACTACGGTCTACATCAAACCACACTACCAATTAAAGACAATTAAAAGGCATATATGCATACGGACTAGTAAAAAGTGATACAAGAATGAAAATTTAAGTAAGACCAAGACTCTAACTCATGATCAAAGATGTGTTGGCCTTGAAAAAAAAAACAATTGTTTTTCCAGAAGTATTAGGATTTCCAAACGAAATTAAATCATACCTAAAACATTAGGAGCGACTTCACCTTCACGTCTTCTCCTAACCATTGGAGTGGTTTTATGAGTTTAGTTTCACTCTTCATGTTCAAGCCTTTTTCTTCTTCTATAAAGTCTAATTTCAATCAAACCCTAACTCAAATTAGATATCTATGGAATATGATGTAATTTGGATTGAAATGACGAATTTAACCCTCCATGTAATAGTCACGTGAGTTTATTTAACGAAAAACTAACAAAAGTTTGGATTTCGACCTCAATTGCTAACAAGGCCCACCATTAGAGTTTAATTAAAAACTTTTTCACCACGAAAGTTATATAAAAAATGACGTGTCACCACAAGAACCACAAAAAAAATTTGGCAAAAAAAACAGCAAGTCTCTACAGACTCACTACCCCTAATAAAATAATTTAAAAGTTGGAATTAAAGCTCTCTCTTCCTCACCTTCTGCTCATTCTGTTGTCTATCTTCCTCGTCCAATTCTCCACCTCACTCTCTCCCCTCTCCCCTCTCCGCTGAAACCCATAAGCCACTGTACTTTTCTCTCCAGAATTTACAGTTGCTCTCTCTCTCTCTCTCTCAGCATGGCTGTTAAGTTCAAAATATCATGAAAATCCGGGCAAATCCACGATTGGAATCTATAAGCGAAAAGAATAGCACAAGATCTGAAACTTGTGTACTTCAAGTGGAAATGGGAAATTGATGGAAAAATTTAGGGAGAAGAATTTGAGCAATTTGAACTCGAAATATCAGTGTCTTTCAATTTCGATTCTACCTTTGCATTTTCTAATTTTCCATCAAGCACGCAAATCAAATTTCACCCGAAGATAATATTGAATTTTTATAGGCAAATCAACCATATATCTTCCCCACCAAATGGGGTTTTGAGATGGGTTTGGCGGTGAACCTGCCGGAGATGAGCCCTTTTTAACGAGTCCTCAAATACTCGCTTTTTAAGCGAGTCCTCAAATACTCGCTTTTTAAGCGAGTCCTCCTACATTTGTTTTTTATTATATTAAATTTTTGTTCTTATAATTAAAATATAAGTCTTTTTCATTAAAGTTTAATTACTTTTCATTAAATAAAGTTATAAGATAATTTTTGGTTAAAATAAATTTAATTCTAGTTTTTTTCATTAAAACTTTTAAATTTTAATGGAGTTTACCTATTTGTGACATAAAGACCTAAACAAAAAAGAAAAAAAAGAAAAAAAAATTATTCAGAAGCCCCGAATGTTGAAGGCAGCACCCACCAAAAGAAGAAGAAGCACGCCACCGACAATTATCTGGCGAATATCTTCCCCTCAAAGTCACAAAAAAGTATGTTTTGAATTTGTGTTGGATTCACAGCATTGTGATGGAGCATTCAATAAGACTATTTGAATTTAGTAAATAATTACAAATAAAGAGAGACAACTAACTCACTTCTCTTCATAAGATTACAATCTTTCTTTATCTGGGAAGGGGGCGGCTGAGGGAAGAGGATTTCAGCACGGTTGCATTGGTCATTCAAAGGATTGAGTGGGTGGTGGTTGCTGGGTAGGGCCGTGGAGGTCGACAGTGACAGAGCCATAAATAGTGATGGAGCTTCAAAATTTTTACAAAAAGTGATGATTATATCGTACGGGAAAAACATTTTTATGAGCTTCAAAAAACAAAAAGCCAGATTCGAACAAAAGTGTAAGTGTTGTAAAATCGACGATGTGTGCAGTGGAATAAATAAGCAAGACACAACATTTACGAGGTTCCTCTACAGTCAGTGTGACTGGAGTACATCCTCGGGACAGCAGTAGTGCTTTCATTTAGTAATCTGGAATAATAGGAGTACAAAGATAACTCTATCATCTCTCCTTTCTCTTTCCTTTCTTTTCTCTCTTCTTCCTCTCTCTCTTCCTCTTCCTTTCTTCCCTCTCTCCCGTATGACTTCTATCAATTATGAAAAAAACTCTATCTCTTGTTCCATGAGCTTTGCCTTTATATTTGTAAAATCACAAGCAACATAGTGAAAGGCAAAGTGGAGTCACCTAACATTCCATCCAACTAATTAAAATGGATTAGTGGCCAATTAGGCCATCCACATTTTATAACACTCCCCCTTGGATGGCCACAAGTCTTCGATTGACTTGTTAAAATCTTGATCTGTTTTTGGATGCTCCCTCTGATGAGTATCTCCCCCTGATTTCGAATCATTTAGGCTGATCATTGATCGCTCAGTTTCAGCCTCTTAGCGAGAAGAGTTGTCAACAGAAGTGCTTTACTGGTAGTTAACTTTCCACAGGCTTATTCTTGAACTGGGCTGGAGGGCCTTTTGCTAGACTTCCTCCAAAGGTCTGAATTTACTCATTTAATCTGGAACTGATTTTGATTCAAGAATGGTGGACACTTGATCTTGAATCAGACTTGTCGATGATGAATTGGCATGTGTTTTGCCGTGCTTGTCTCCACATGCTTCAATGTATCATTTTCACTTGCCTTATTTGCTCCCCTTGCAGAAGTGGTATTTTCCCTAGTTTTGCCCCATGCAGGTTTGGCATCTTCTTTTGCAGTATTTTCCCTCTGATGCAAGAGTTGAATGCAAACCTTGCATTTGGATGGTCCTTCAGAACATCACTTCTCAGCGACTCATCATGCTTGGCAGCGGAATTTTGAGTGGAGGTTCCGACATATTACTTTCTTTATCCTCGTCTTAGTAGGTAAGAGCAAGGGCAAAGGAAAGAACAGGGAGATTGCATGATATGAGATACTTTTGCTTTCGACCCTGATGATATGAGATACTCTTGCTCTGGTGTGACTTGTTTGAAGAGGTATTCTCAGAGAGAAAGAAAACTGAGTATTTTGAGATGCTTTGTTGGAGATGCATTCTCAGAGAGGAAGAGTTAGCTATTTTTCAATTCTGGCTTGCCATAGAGAATGAAGATTGACATATATAGGAATTTCCCAATAGCCGGTAGTGATGTTGTTCATTTACTCTGGTCAGCAACTGTTGAGTGATTAGAACAGTAAGATTCACGCGTTTTTAGACCCGTCCGTGACTTCTGCAAAGCTGAGATCACGTGTGAACAGTGCTGACAATTTTGATCCAGAAAATCCGACTTTTGAAAAAGGTAGTGCCTCTTCGATTTCTGAACGAGAAGCTCTTTGATTTCTGAACAACAGGCCTCATTGCCTTTTCTTTTTATGAAGGCGTTAATTGTTTTCCAAAGCACACTTGAGATATCAATAAATAAGCTTTATTTCATTCAGTGTATTGTGCCAAATACAATAAAGCATATTCTTCACTAAGATGTGGTACTTCTGGACCAAATATCAATTTATATTTACCCTCTTGAAGATAAATGATCATTCTTAGTGTCTAAATCATTTGAGTATTCAACTCATAATCTTCAATCCATATGATTCTTTAATATCATAAATATCATGGATAAGATTCGTGTTGGCATATTGTTTGATTCTACAGTTCAAGACAATATTTCTCTCAACACTTTATAATCTTTCTTAACTCTTCAGGAGTCCCAATTTAATATCAACTCTTCAGGAGTTCTAATTTAATGTCATTGACTCTTGCAATAGATTTTAGTATGTTGCAACAATATCATTATGATAGTACTTACTCAAGCAATTTATACCATCCATTGGTACTGAGTACATAATTTATGCTTTATCCTTCCAGGACTTACTTCAAGCAATCTGAATCCTCTAGGGATTTTCTACACTTCATGACACATTTTCATTTGGAATTTATACAGAGCAATTTGCTCCCATGTATACTTGAGGGATTTACTTATGGAGATATGATGTGGGCGACTCATAACCCTTCGTATATAATTCTCCATTCATATGAACTCGTTTACAGGAGTATAATTTCAGGTTTCAATTAGTGACCTTGTGTCATATCATGTGAGTGTAATTCACTGTATTACAAATGCCCATATGTAACCTCTTTGGTTCAACATCTTTTGGCTATTTGTATTATATTCAAATATATATAGATCCATTTTTCCACGTTCTTACAAGATTGTAATGGAATTGCCTTTCTCCATTTTTGCCAATAATTTTTCCTTTCGTCGACGAACAAAAGAATGTGACTCATTATCAACACAGCTTATTGATGAAATTTAGTAGCTACTTATAAAAACCAAATTTACCATTGGTTATCATCAATTCGTGATCCCATATTCTCATGTGCATGCGCATGCATAAAAAAACTTTTCATTTCTTTGGATATCCATTGCCTATTCAAGGGCATTACACTATCTCTTCCGGGATAGCCATAATTTAGAGAATGCGGATCATAACCTCTTCTTGAGCGTTATAGAGCTTGGATTTTAATCTCCACTTCCGGGAGTTGAGTAATTGGAGTCTATATGTCTATCATGCTTCATGCATGAGACATCAAAATTCCCATGTCCGCGGATTGTCCTTTCTGGGACGTGTATCCATGCGACAACTGTCATGCTTCCGGCATGCAACAGTTATGTTTCGGGAATGCAATAATTATTTAGTGCCATATTCTTTTTCTTTCAAAGGACTGAACCTTTTGAGTCTGAGGGTCTGCCACGCTTCAGGCGTGTAACAGATAAATCATTTGCTGCCACATTATTTTGTCCAATAGGGACATCAATTCTTGTAGGCACATTTGTAGCAAATATATGTGATTTCATCACTTTCGTTACATCATTCAATTATTCTTACTTCATTTTCTCATTGATTACTTCGTGAATCAAAATAAGACAAATTCTCTTCGTTCTTCTAGAACGGTCTTTTCGCATCATTCTTCTGGAATGATATTTTCTCATCATTCTTCTGGATCGATGTTATTTTCTCCCCCTAATGGCGGGAAAACTGTCTTATCAAAATCATAGTCCGCAAACCATGCGGTAAATATATACCCAGTCAAAGGTTCTTAGTATTGAATGATAAATGATGAATTAAATCAAACATAAATTCTTAGTTTGCTTTTATGCCTCATTTCAGTACGTTGTATCAGTGCAACAGGCACATAGATAACATAATCAAAAACTCGTAAATGTGTAATGTTTAGTTAGTGCCCAAACACGAGTTATACTGAGAAGTATTAGTGGTTGGCAACATGTCTCAACCAAGTTAATAATGTATCATGTAACATGGCATGTCCTCGTGTAGAAAATTTGGCAATTTCGTTTTCATGAGCAGAGCACGGGTAATCAATTTCATCCGCTTAATAAATGTTTCTGCTAAACCATTTTGAGTACGGACATGAGGAACATGATGTTCAACATCAATGCCCAATGTTATGCAATAATCATCAAAACTTCGAGATGTAAACTCTCCAGCAAACATGTATTATATTATCATTTACATACATCAAGGAACTTCTGGTCCTTATTTAATTGCCTATGAATTGGTACTCTCATGGCTTTTATTACAATTAAGTTGTGGCACTTCGGCTCTTCAAACTTAAAGTACTCATCAAGGAACTTCATGTCTGATCTCTGAGGATCAAGGATCTTCATGCCCAATCTTTTTGCATGATGGAACTTATGGTCCAATCATTTTTATATGATGAGGATCAAGAAACTGCAGGTTCTAATCTGATCAAGGAACTTCGGGTCCTTGTTATACTCATCGTAACAAAAGAAGTACAATAAATAAATTAAAGCAATAAGCGGTAATTCCAACTATGGTAAATAAATTGCTTTTAAGTAAATAAAGCTTGTGATAAGGGCTTTGATTCAGCACCATTCACATAAATCAAAACTTAAAGCAGTAGGCGGTAAAACCGTCCATGGTAAGTAAATTGCTTTAAAGTAAATAAAACTTGTGAATGGATTTTAAACCAACACCATTCACATAAATCAAAACTTAAAGCAGTAGGCGGTAAAACCGTCCATGATAAATAAATTGCTTTAAAGTAAATAAAACTTGTGAATGGATTTTAAACCAACACCATTCACATAAATAAAGCAATAATAGAAAAGGGTGATGATTAAGTTTCCATCAATTTTCTTTTCTTTTCAAATGGTGCAACTCACCATTCCAAAACCTTTTCTTTGTCTGCCACTTATAAGAAGATCAAACCGTTAGATGTCAAATTTTAGTATGATATGGATAAGAGGATACCAAACAACTTTCGTGAAGAAACGGTTTCGATCTGAGCTACGGAAAATGGAGTTTTGGTACTCATAAGATGGTTGTCCAGTTTTCTACGGAAATTGGAAACTGGTTTGGTATTTCAGACATATGTGACGATCGCACCGTTAAAGTTTTCTGAAATTTTAATATGTTGTAGATACTGGGAGGATGGACAACTTTCAAGAAGAAAGTTTTTCAATCCGAGGTCTGCAAGTTGGAGTTCCGAGGCTGTTTCCATGGCTATTAGATTTTCTACGGATTTTGAGTCCGTACCATTTTGCTTCTGCAAATGATGATATACAGTTATACAACAACATATACATATTTGCTTCAAGAAAATCAGTAGTACAAATATTTTAAGATGAAATGAAAAGATTTTCTTATCTGTGAGATTCCAGGCGACATAGGTGAACAAGATTTGTGGCGTTGTGCTTTCCACTGACACGAGAGCTTCTCGTGCTGATAACGTGTTGTAAAATCGACGATGTGTGCAGTGGAATAAATAAGCAAGACACAACATTTACGAGGTTCCTCTACAGTCAGTGTGACTGGAGTACATCCTCGGGACAGCAGTAGTGCTTTCATTTAGTAATCTGGAATAATAGGAGTACAAAGATAACTCTATCATCTCTCATTTCTCTTTCCTTTCTTTTCTCTCTTCTTCCTCTCTCTCTTCCTCTTCCTTTCTTCCCTCTCTCCCGTATGACTTCTATCAATTATAAAAAAAACTCTATCTCTTGTTCCATGAGCTTTGCCTTTATATTTGTAAAATCACAAGCAACATAGTGAAAGGCAAAGTGGAGTCACCTAACATTCCATCCAACTAATTAAAATGAATTAGTGGCCAATTAGGCCATCCACATTTTATAACAGTAAGACCATAATTTAAAACTATTACCATGATTCAACACGCTAATTATAAGGTTTATAATTAAAAAACAAAACAAAAAGTTGATGAAAACAACTTTAGAACCCATGGGACGGTGGAATTGTCAAACTATTACCATGAGATATTATAGAACTTGTCTGATACGAAGACACTAAAAAAGGAATTAGGTTTTAAAAATCGATTAAGATTCTTTTTCCTCTTCTTTTCATCCACCTCTCACATTTTTTATTTTGTTTTTTTCTTTATATAAAAAATTAATATAAGATGTTGACGTGATTTAACTGTGAGAGATAATTTAATTAACCATTCAAAAAAGAAAAAGTTTCATCATTTTTTGTACCATAATATATGTTGAACACCAATGACAAAATTATGTCCAATCTAAAAAAAAAAAAAAAAAACAAAGACAAAAGTATTTCTTCTACAATATATTGTGGTTCATCCTAACAAAATGCCATTGAAAATGTATTCCACAAAATATGAAAAGTCACCTATTAGACCTTCAGTGGTTGCAGTTGCCATGTTGAATTGGCTTGTTGCTCTTGTAGTTTCCACATGTGTATGCCTTATAAACTAGATATTTTTATAATAAAAATTACAATAATGTCATTCAAGTGGAGTTGCAACATTTGCATAGAAGTACAAAATTAAGTAGCTCACCTTATCATCTTGTAGTATATATGCATTCAGAAGGGTGAAAGGCATTGCAGAAAATTTAATCTTCAAGTCTACCCTCCGCATATGAACTTCAAAAGCATAAGAAAGTTAAAGAATTAAAATTCAAAGAACATCAAGAAAAAAAATTGAAAGTTTTTGTATTGGCTGACTAGGGCCTACATCAAACCACACTACCAATTAAAGACAAAACTGAAAGACATATATGCATTCGGACTTGTACAAAGTGATACAAGAATGAAAATTCAATGATTTCCAAACAAAATTAAATCATACCTAAGAAATCAGGTGCGACTTTACCTTCACCTCTTCTCCTAGCCATTGAAGTGGTTTTACGAGTTCAGTTTCACTCTTCGTGTTCAGGCATTTTTCTTCTTCTAATCTAATTTCAATTAAACCCTAACTCATACTAGATGTCCATGGAATAAGATGTAATTTGGATTGAAATGACAAATTAGACCTTCCATGTAATAGTCACGTGAGTTTATTTAACGAAAGTTTGGATTTCGATTTCAATTGCTAAAAAAGCCCACTACGAGGATTTAGTTAAAAGCTTTTTCACCACGAAAATTACATAAAAATGACGTATCCACACAAGAACCACAAAAAAAAAATTGGCCAAAAAAAGAGCAAGTTTCTACAGACACACTACCCCCTAATAAAATAATTTAAAAGTAAAAGTTGGAATTAAAGCTCTCTCTTCCTCACCTTCTACTCATTCTGTTGTCTGTCTTCCTCGTCCCACCCTTTCTCCTCGCCACTCTCTGCCCTATCCGTTGAAACCCATAAGCCACTGTACTTTTCTTTCCAGAATTTACAGTTGCTCTCTCTCTCTCTCTCTTAGCATGGCTGTTAAGTTCAAAATAGCATGAATATCCGGGCAAATAAGCGATTGGAATCTATAAGCGAAAAAAATAGCACAAGATCTGAAACTTGTGTACTTCAAGTGGAAATGGGAAATTGATGGAAAAATTTAGGGAGAAGAATTTGAGCAATTTGAACTCGAAATATCAGTGTCTTTCAATTTCAATTCTACCTTAGCATTTTCTAATTTTCCATCAAGCACGCAAATCAAATTATACCTAAAGATAATTTTGAATTTTTATAGGCAAATCAACCATACATCTTCCCCATTGAGATGGGTTTGCATTAAAACTTCTAAATTTTAATGGAGTTTACCTATTTATGACATAAAGACCTAAACAAAAAAGAGAAAAAGAAATTTTTTTTTATTCAGAAGCCCCGAATGTCGAAGGCAGCGCCCACCAAGAGGAGAAGAAGCACGCCACCGACAATTATGTGGCGAATATCTTCCTCTCAAAGTCACAAAAAAAGTAGGTTTTGAATTTGTGGTGGATTCACAGCGTTGTGATGGAGCATTCAATAAGACTATTTGAATTTAGTACATAATTACAAATAAAGAGAGACAGCTAACTCACGTCTCTTCATAAGATTACAATCTTTCTTTATCTGGGAAGGGGGCGGCTGAGGGAAGATTAACGGCTTTTCTCCTAAGTCTAGAGAGATTAACGGCTTTTCTCCTAAGTCCGCGGTGGCTTTTTTGAATTTTTGTTTTTTTGTTTTTTTGGTTGACTAATCCACTTTGGTTAGCGGCTGTGTTGTTTGGCAACCTTTATGATCATATTCATCTCATCTAATCAGTTTGTTTAGTGGTTTATTTGATTATTAAACTTTCTATTATGATCGAGGATCACATTAGACAAGATAATTAAGATTTCTAACACTAGTTTTTATTAAATTTTAATCTTCTTCGAGGATTAAAGTTGAAAAACCCCTATATATTACCACTTAGCACACACCACTCTCTCTCTCTCTCTCTCTCTCTCTCTCTCTCTCTCTCTCTCTCTCTCTCTCTCTCTCTCTCCACCAACACCAACATCATCAACAACACCAAATCCAAAAAATGGGTTCGACCCCAGAGACTCACATTACTCCAACCCAAGTCTCCGACGAAGAAGCCAACCTCTTCGCCATGCAGCTAGCCAACGGCTCCATCCTCCACATGGTGCTCAAGGCAGCCATCGAGCTTGACCTCCTCGAGATCATGGCAAAAGCCAGGCCTGGCGCTTTTGTTTCTCCAGCTGACTTATCTTCGCAGCTGCAGACCAAGAACCCTGACGCCCCAGTCATGCTGGACCGCATGCTGCGCCTCCTGGCCAGCTACTCCATCCTCACTTGCTCCCTCCACACACTTCCCGACGGCAAAGTCGAGCGGCTGTACGGCCTCGGCCCCGTCTGCAAGTTCTTGACAAAGAATGAGGATGGTGCTTCCATTGGTTCTATCTGCCTCCTGAATCAGGACAAGGTCCTTATGGACAGCTGGTAATTACCATTCTTCTTCTTTATCTATCATCCTAATTTGATCGTTAACAAACATTAATTAATGGGGTTCAAATAAGTTGATCATAATACAACATTCATAAAATGTTACGTACTAACTGTGAGTTATGGCTTTAATATGTGATTGTTCTCTATTTTTTCCTAACGTGTTTTTCGTTATTCATATTACTTTTGGCCCATTCGGCGGCTGGGGACGGACATGATTCCAAATTGACTTCTTGTCAGAGTTAACCAAAATTTTAAATTAAATTTACAAATTAAATTATATGTCACCATAAAAAAATAAGCACGTTTATCAACATCTAAGTAATAATTCAATTATCAACTTTTATGTTAATTAATTTGTAAATTTTATTTATAAATTTAATTTTCTTAGCATTACGCTATATGACGACTGGTCACTTGTTTTATAATTACCACTTAATCAAATTAGGAGTGGAAAGTTGGTATCACCACTTCACCTACCACACCATAGTGTTTTGATGTTACACGTTCAACGGTATGTTTTAACTATTTTATTCTTCTATATAGAGCGCAAGTTCCGTTTAGAGATGAAATTTAAATTAACTTCCTCCCTCATTTTTATCAAAACGACATAAATGATAATTTGTACTTGAACCTAAGAGGATACTAAAACTGACTGACGTAATCCATGTCAATAAAAGACCAACAAGATCCTCTCTTGATTCTCTTTGTGAGGATCCGCGAATCATGCATCGTGCGGTTAGATTTCGTTAAGTACTGTCTGTGTTTAATTTTAAATAAAATAATTAAAATAATTTATAATCACACGATGTACGATGAATGAACACAATTCATGAATCTATAAGATTCTCACAAAGAGGATCCGGATTCAACAAAAGAACTGGGAGTTGTTTTAACAAAACCATAAATTATCTGATTATTGTGAGTTATGCGGGCCTTGAAACACGTGGTAGGTGGGTTGACCTAGTTTACAAGATTGCTTGTACTTTGGTATTGTAGATTAAGCTTTAAACACAAATGAGTCATGCATGCTTGTTTTGGGTTTGTTCAGGTACCACTTTAAAGATACAGTCCTTGAAGGAGGTATCCCATTCAACAAGGCCCATGGAATGACTGCTTTTGAGTACCATGGCACTGACCCCAGATTCAACAAGGTATTCAACAAGGGAATGGCTGACCAATCTACCATTACCATGAAGAAATTTCTTGAGAACTACAATGGCTTTGAGGGCCTCACATCCGTCGTTGATGTTGGTGGTGGCACCGGCGCTGTCCTTAACATGATCGTCTCTAAATACCCTTCGATTAAGGGCATTAACTTCGACTTGCCTCATGTCATCAAAGATGCTCCCCAGTATCCTGGTATGTTCTGCATTTCTGATTATGTTCGTAGTTCAATTACTTAAAAGCGTTCACCTTTACATTCGATCTCTCAAGTTTGATTTTTCTTCCCCTAATAAAAATAATATTTGTACTATTTAACATTTTTCCTAATGAATATGAGGTCAATGGATGTTGAATATAGGTGTGGAGCATGTTGCAGGAGACATGTTTGTAAGTGTTCCAAAGGGAGATGCAATTTTCATGAAGGTGATTTATTATTTATAAAAATAAAAAAAAACTGATGATTATTTTGTAGTGCTAATATTAATTTCTCATAGGAGCTTAGTTGCTCAATATATTTGGAACTAATATCAAATCCCGTATGCAATCTTGCAGTCGATCTGCCACGACTGGAGTGACGAGCATTGTTTGAAATTTTTAAAGAACTGCTATGCTGCGCTCCCCGACAAAGGGAAGGTAATTGTTGCTGAGTGCATTCTTCCAGTAGCTCCGGACAGCAGCGTTGCCACCAAAAGAGTTGTCGAACTCGACGCGATCATGTTAGCTCTCAACCCCGGCGGAAAAGAGAGGACGGAGAAGGAGTTCGAGGCCTTGGCTAAGGGATCTGGATTTCAAGGCTTTCGAGTCGTGTCCTCTGCTTTCAACACCCATGCCATTGAATTTCTTAAGAAGAATTGAGTATAATTTGCCTTGGGTATGCTGCCATCTGCATTTATATTGCTTTGGTTTTTATATGGTGATCGTGTATCCGTACGTGGATTTTACACCATAAGTCGGTTTTCATATGTTACAAAAAAATAATAAGAAAGTGATTTTGTTGCTTTGATAACATGTAGAATTATGACTCTTTGTATTGTTGTGTGAAAAATATTACAATATATATACAAGGTTACATTAGTCCCTATTGAAATAGGAATCCTACACTAATTACAATTAAATATTACATTCCTATAATACATGTGATAACTACGAAGAAAATTCCAGATTAATTAATTCTATTCTAACATGCTTGTATATTATAAATTTGGAATCATACCCATGCAATAGGGTTTTAAAAATGAGAGAATCTAGTGTATGACGGACAAATTACGTGTCTGTATTGCCACAAACACAAAATCAAAACCTCATTGATTTTCTTATTAACCGAACTTACCCGTCAATAGATTTCGACATACGATCGCTCATACACAAGAACTCTCCTAAAACAGAAAAAGTGGCAAGAAGGGAATAATAAAATGACATTCATATTATTTTCATGACGTAGCTATCAAATTATTATCGATGATGTTCATTCAAACTGGTATTATGATCAAGAAATTAAATCAACCAAATTACAGAAGCATTCCTACCAGCCATGAGGAGCCATAATCAGATAGGCAATAAATAAATAACAAGTAGTACTATATAGAATCCCAAAATTAATCATATTGTTATAGATTTTTTAGCACATGTATGTTTTGCGTGTATTTGTAGAGTCCACCACTATTTTTAAGTGTCTCAAAAATGCGATTAGTTTAGTACCTTTAAATAGCATTATTGAATAAACAAACGCATATATATGAGCATATGATGATCAATCCTGTCTAATATAAACTAAACTATGAGTATATATATGAGTTAGAAAGTAATATAGAAGGAAATGGAGAAATAGAATATGAAAAAAATATAGAAGGAAATGAAAGAGGATCATTGAATAAAAAAAAGCATATATACTGAGAATTCACTAGTGAGTACCTCTTAAGTACCTCTTAAGTACTCACTTCCATACAACTGTATTAGAGTAATGTTATTCATACCATATTTTTATATCACATTTCTATACCATCTTAGATGACATCTGATGTGAACAGCCATATCATTTGAAAATTTTGCAAAACTCAAAAAAAGGAAGAAGAAAGACTCATTGTATACTACAATTATCATTTAATTAATTAATTTTTTTATATTATTAATTTATTAAATAATAAACTAAATTTAAAAATCTGATTAATTTAAAATTAATTTGGGTTGGACAAATAAAGGAGATCACATCTCACCTAATCTTTGAACATGTAGATGTCGGATCGGATGCAGCTGCTGGTGATAAAATCAAAGTGAAACACTTCCACATCAATCGGACCTCAACGATCCCAACCGTCAAACTTGTTTGTATATGCTTCGAGATCATATCAGCAAAAAATCACAAAAAACAAACATTCAGAGATCAAGTAACAGGACAAAGTTTTTCGACGGTTATAAACGAAAAATCACGATTTAACGGTTATTTTAACTCCGATTTTGATGATTTTTTAACAGCTACACTCCTTGACCCTATATGAATACAATGAATGAGTTTGATCTTCAATTTAAAATATTTACACTAGTGGATGTGGATATCACAAAATCTTATGTTATATACTTAATAAAAGTATGAATCAACTATAATAATTATATATATTAATTTAACAAATTTATACTCCTAAAAAAACTATAATAATTATATAATATAATTATATATATTAAATTAAATTTTAAAGATTGATGACCATTGGATCGGCTGAGATTTAATCTCAGCCATCCATTTCATTATTATTTTATTTCTTTTCATAATTATTTTGTTAAACTTCTCATAATTTGAATGATTTTTAATGTTTGATTTTTCTATACTTAGTTTATGCGGAAGAGAGTTCTGACGTGGAAAACCTTACTGAAAACATCATCAACATAACTCTTGAAGGCAATAGATCAAGCCAAAGTTCCAATACAATTTCATGATGATCGATGTAATTTGAAGATTTTGTAAATTGAGGTTTAAACTTTTGAAAAAGACTTACAACCTTCAAAACAAAAACTCTTTCATTTTGCATATCATTGCACATTTAATATTTGTAATAAATTAGTAGTGTATGTATTATTTTTTTATTAGGAGCTTATTTTTGAGTGTAGATAGAGTACTTAAACGACAAATGTTTTAATGTTTTGAAGTAATATTTATGTGGCAATGTGTGGTATGTGCAAATTTTAAAAAATATATATATTTTTCTTAACGGGTGTGACACGACACGACCCGTGAAGATAACAGGTGTTACAAGAAAACGACACGAACACGACAGACACGACCCGTTTGCCAGGCCTAATGTAGAGGTTTGATTTGACCTGTAAAATAAAACAGACTTCAATTAGTTGGCGTTCGCGTGCACTTGCACGCGATTTGAGGTTAGGTTTTTTTGTTATTTTTTCTTTTCGATTTTTTGTTTTTATCATTAAATAAAATTATAAATAATTTTTAGTTAAAATTTAAAGTTTTGAAACTCTTTTTATTAGTTTTATTTTAACATTTTTATTAAAAAAACAGGTAGAAAAATAGCAATGGTAGGTGAGTATATCAACACTCTATAATCTATATTATTGACATGTGTCTTAAAAAAATGTATTAATCGAGCAATGAATCAAAACAAGGAAAAAAATTTCTAAGAACTAGAAAAGGCAGCTATGAGCACTAGAGACAACTGCTCAACAAAGTACTTTTTGAAGTAGAGCAGTAGAGAAGTAGAGCACCTTCTCATAAAGTACTTTCTGAACGCTAAAGGCAAGTTGACGAACTGAAACTTTGTGGACGCAAAGTTCTGAGGACAATGCCTACTTATACACCAACTCGAAGCCACATGTTGATCATCAACAAAGGTAGAAGCCTATGAAGAGACATAAAGACTGTCAGACCAAGTGCTCGGGATGGTATACCGTTGACTCTATAGCGCTGGGCGAGGCTCTCAATATATGTTGGCCCAGAAAACCATGCAATTATGCCTAAACGAATGTCACTTTATCCTCACGTATCTTCTAGAGAAAAAAGGAGTAGCCAGTCGAACACAAGAGAGAAAAAAAAGATTAGACTATTACCGACTGCGTCTTGTAACCTATCTTCAATAAATACATATATGTATATATATATATATATATATATATATATATATATTATATACAAGTTTCTAAAAGACGCTAGGCGCTAGTCGGACGGTAGACTGGAGCCTAGCACCTAGTCGGAGTCTAGGCGGACTAGATGGATTTAAGAAATTTTATTATATATTATATAAGTTAATTAAATTTACTATGTAATATATAAGAAGGACGTGATTTTTTTTTAACAAAAAAATAGTATATATGACGTTAGAGTTTCAAGTATATAGCATGATCTGATCTTCAAAAAGACTTTCGAGGTCTCAAAGATGGATTCACAAATAAAACAATTTAATTTTAAAAAATAAAATAATAAATATAAGATATTTTGAATGAAATTAGAGTACGTTTGTTGCACTGGACTATCTCAGATTGAACTAGCTTCATGGACGAAGCTCGACTGGCTTTAGACTAGACTCAGCTGGACTGACTTAGTGAAGCATTTGGTGCAATGTCAGATTAAGAACCAAAATAATTAATAAATTTTAATATTATATTTGTTTAATTCGTATAAGTTATATTATATCATTAATTTATCTTTATCTTTTTGGAAATCTCTTCCTATCTCTCGAAACTTCTACCATTTGTTTCTTCTTCCTTCCCGCTCTCTCACTCCCCTCTCCCTCATTTTCTTCCCTTTTTTTCTCCGGCCAACCATCTCCTTCCTCTCTCTCTTTTTCTCCCCCATTTCTCCCTATTTTCTTCCTTAAAGGAGGATTTGTGCATTTTGCTCCTGATTTGGACCGAAAAACATGCAAGTTTTTTATTTAATAACTGGAGAAGGGGCTGTAGCTCATGTACAAAGGAGAAGGCAAGATTTTGTTACTGGGTTTGTGGGATGATGGAGATCGGCATCGCATGCTTACAAACGACGCAAGCACTAGAGACAGGACTAGCAATCTTCCAGTTTTTTAGGGTCTCACTAAGAACAGCTAGTGAAGCTTTTAGGGCTGGTTTGATATTGCTATACTTTAAATAAATAAATAAACTAATTTTACTGTATTGTAAGAATAAGCAGCTGTGAAATAAATCAACAGAGTGTTTTGTAAACTTTTTTGTAAAAGGGCTTTTGGAAAAAGAAAAAAAATAGTATAATAATGTTTGGTAATCTTTTATGTAAAACAGTTGTGACTGTGTGAAATGACCAAAAAGAGTATAATATCATATGTGCCATTAATTTAATTTTCTTAACAAATAAAGGTGAACTACTAAATATACTTTATTTTTAAAAGAAAAATATTTATAAAGTTTATCTTAAATATTAATTAGTATGACAAAGTTATCCCTTTGTTTGTAGTTATTTCAACTTTTAAAAATTTAATTAGTTATGAAAATGTATTTGTTGATATGCCAAAAGTTATCCCTTTCTCAAACTCTTCTGTATCAAGAATCCAAAATCAAGCAGCTTTGGCGGTCAAGAAAAAGGAAGTGCATGTTGTAGGTTATGGGGTTGGCTTCTTCGACGAGCTTTAATCACACTCCGCTGTCCTCCCCCTTCAACCTCTTTATACCCAACAAAAACTCCACCTCAAGCCCTCTAGTTCCAATCCATAAACCTTTCTGCCACATCATGTCAGATACCAAAAGACGCTTTTCTAAAACCCAAATCCAAATTCATACAAACTCCAAATCTTTTGAACAAGAAGTTGTGGGTTCATGCGTCGGATGATGGAGACAGATCCATCCGGTCTCGTAAGAGAGAGAGAGAGAGAGAAATCAATTTGAAGCAAAGAAGGAGTTGTGTTCGAGGGACGATGGAGATCGGCGAAGCCGTTTCTGGTTTGGTGATTAGAGAAAATGGCAGATTGAGCTGTTTCTGGTTTTGAGGGATGATGGAGATCGGCAAAGCCGTTTCTGGTTCGATGTTATTGGACTTTAGAAAGTTTCATTAAAGATGCATTATAGCTCTACATGCTTTGGAAAAAAAAATAGCCAGTTTTCCAAAGCAGCATTTAGCTACCTCGGCTTTTCTGATGATTTCAACTGTCAATCATAGCAGCTTCCAAAATAATCTCTTTTTTTTAGTTTACCAAACACCTTCAACATAAAAACTTTAAAAATAAGCAGCTTTTTTTTTTAAGCACCTCAATGCCAAACCATGACTTAGTCGCTGCTAGTCCGACTTAGTGTCATTAAAGGCTGCTCTTATTTGCACCAAACATGGGTTAGGACTCATATCTAAGGCGGTCTAGTAAGACTTAAAGAAGCCAAACAAACGTGCCTTTAGTGTATAACATTTTCTTTAAACCACATGGTGCTAGTCGTGTGGTGGACTGGGGCCTAACACCTAGTCGGAGCCTAGGCGGACTATTCGAATTTAAGAAATTTTATTATATATTATATAAGTTAATTAAATTTACTATGTAATATATAAGAAAGACATGAAAGAATAGTATATGTGACATTAGAGTTTCAAGTATATAGCATGATCTGATCTTCAAAGAGACTTTCAAGGTCTCAAAGATGGATTTCCCAAATAAAACAATTTAATTAAAAAAATTAAATAGGGTGAAGTGCCGATTTAGTTCCTGAACTATCACCTCAGTGAAAATTAAGTTCCTGAATTATTTTTTCGATAAAATAAGTCCCTAAAGTCATTAGAAATTGCTAATTTCATCCTTACTATTAATTCAAAGCTATTTTATCCAATTTTTCGTCAACTTAAGTCACTTGACACACTTTAGAGTGTAATACCATCATTTTCTCGCCTATAAGTACTTAACATTTCATATAGGTTGCAAATTGAATGTCTAATTTACCCTCAAAAGTTAACTTACACTATTTCTTTATGAAAAACTACCAATTTCTCCTCCAAAGTTAACTCCATACACTATTTCTTTATGAAAAACTATCAATCTACCCTCTAATGTGTATGACATGCAGGTAACGTGACTTAAATTAACGGAAAATTGAATATAGTAGCTTCGAATATAACATTAGGGATGTAAATGGTAGATTTTTATAATTCAGGGACTAATTTTTTTGAAAAAATAGTTTAGGGATCTAATTTTCACTAAGGTGATAATTCATAAACTAAATTGGCAGTTTACCCAATAAAATAATAAATATAAGATATTTTGAATAAAATTAGTGTTTAACATTTTCTTCCCCTCCACCTCCCCTCCCTCACATCATCTGAGGTTCCAAACCGTGGAGCCACATCTAAGATTCATCCCATGTCTCTCACATTACCCAAGGTCCCAAATTGAGATTCCCAATCCTATATCAAACGTAAAATAGTGTAAAAAATTCAAAATCAACACTAGCATTTGTATACACACCATTGGAAAGCGGAAAGCTTATATTTGGGGTTTCTTTTTCGTATCCTCTTCCTCCTCTCACGCTTCTTCTTCGTCTACTTTATTTTCTTCTTCTATTTTGCTCCGTAACCTTCCTCCTTCTTCGATGAAGTGCAGATTTTCAATCTGAATTGTTCATTCTCACATCCTTCCTCTTCTCTATAGATCATCCATGTTCTGCTAAAGACACGACAGCGAGTGAAACGGAAAGATGTGACTCACCTACAACAACCAAAGCCAAAAAAAAAAAAAACTACCACCATGGTCAGCGCCTAGGCCACCACTCAGGCCACCTAAATCACCGCCCAGGTCGCCTAGAGAGCATCTAGGCGGGCACCTAACTCCCACCTGATTTACCCGGATATTTTGCCCAAGTCGTAGCGGCACTCCATCGCCACCGATTTTTAGAACATTAATTACATATATTTATTGAACCAATTTGGAGGTAACCTAATTTTGAGAAGTGAACTACTTAATTTTTATTTATTTTTATTAACTGAACCACTTAATTCTTGTTGTTAAGTTCTTTACATATTTATTATCTAGAGCCCATTTAGGCCGATCATATTATCCTTGTTGACCTTCTATTTTTTAGTTTTAATAAGCAAAATGTGAAATAAAATATATAATACAATGTTGCCTATTTGATTTTTGCCTAGTCTATTGAAGTAACCAATTTTTTTTCATGAGAAACTTACAACATAAATCAGTATAGAACAATTAGCTTATTTGCCTGCACTATTAAAGATGCTTACATAATAGTTATTTAGCCCCTTTCATATGAGGTGAAGAAAACTTGGTGTGTAACATTTTAGTTAGGGTATTGAATTTTACTCTTTGTTTTCTCCTTATGACTATTTTCTTTGTTTTTTCTACCTCAGTTTTTCTTTAATTTATTCAATTAAAAGATTAAAATAATTTGGAGTGCATGAAGAGAAAATAGGGTGCGAAAATCACTTTACCTTTTTAATTTATCCAACGATCTCCACAAAAAAACAAAAACAAAAACAAAACAAAAAACAAAGAAGATTTGGGCTAGATCATACATTAGGCTAAGAGGCAAAATAAAATTATAAAAATTATTCATGGCATGTAGTCTAACATCCTAGTGGATAGGGTGTTGGTTTCTATCTATGCATCTCGAGTTCAAAATTTCACTATTCTCTAAATTATTGTAATAGTTTTGAAGCCTTCCCTCCCTTAATAATAATATAAAAAAAGTTTAATTTTTAATTGTTATTTAAAAAAAAGTAGAAAATTCATAAAAAGAAATTAGAAAAAAACGATAAATCAACAAGAAGTGCAAGGCCCCAAACAATATAGAGAATATAACAGCCCAGAATTGCCTCCACAGAAAAAAGCTCAACTCATATACCGCAGACAAGAATTACCAGGAAAGTAAACAAAAATAATATCTCGTTTTTGGGTTCTTCCCTTTATGATTTAACCCCTCTTCTTCTCCCGTCGAAGAAATGTCGTGAGTGAGTGAGTCAGTCAATATCGCCAGTCAGTACGTCGTCTATCTTTTCCCTTTAATTTCTAATCGATGGGTTTTCATGGAGGTAGTCCAATGTTATAGTGAATAGGTGTTAGGTTTTACTCATATGTCCGGAGTTCAAAACTTCTCATCTTCTAAATTATTGTAATAGTTTCAAACTCTCCTCATCTTCTTAATAATAACAAATTTAGCAAAATAATAATAATAATAACAACAAATTAAAAATTAAAAAAAAAGCTTCGTTATAAGAATTATTATTTATTTCATAATTTAAATGCTGCTCTACAGTTTATGATTGGGTTGTGATCGATAACCGATTGTATGAATTCACTTATGTTAATTGAACAATTGGTGCGATAAATATGCAAACACACAAATTAAACCCTTTTTTTGACAATTGTAGTAAAGATGTAAGTAGGGTATCGTTCTAGACCGGGAATTAGGAGGGATTGCTTATGCACCTAAACTAACTTAAAACACAAAACTAAGCTTAAGACTACAAAACTAGGCTAAAAACACTTATCTAAACTCAAAATACTCAAAAGACATCGAATTGTACAGATTCTAACTAAATAATACAATTTAACAATTGGGGGGGGGGTTTGGTTTTGGACGAATTTAAAGTAAAAACAAAACAAACTTTATAAAAATAGTTTCAAAAGACAAATTTGGCGAATTGAATGGATGATGGACTAGCTAGAGGGTTCTTCTCCACACATGACACACTTGCATACAAACCAATTTTCAGTTGTTCTTTCAATAAACCATGAATCTCAACACCCCAGATTAACCGTGAACAACACTTTTTTAATCTTCAAGTTCTCCTTAAGTTATTGAATTGGATGGGAAAGCGCATACAACAATTCAAAACATTCTCTAAAAGTCCCCTACGTTAAAAGCACAATAGAGATACAATCAAAGATCCTTAAGATTCATGAGAACTATAAGTATTGACGAGGCATTCGTAACTATGAAAAGCATGATACTCTTGCCAAGAATTTACTTAACACGATTGTGGATAGCAACCTTCACTACTCATGAATATAAGTTCATAACGATTAGGTGAAATTCCCTTATATTCTAGCATCAAATTTATGCATGAAAAGCGTGCACTCTTAATCAACATACACAAATAAGTTATCAATCAAATAGTTAAGCGAATTGAAATCACAAATTATTAAATCACAACCAAAAATAATTAATTCATAATGCAAATGTAATCATGGCTTTGAATCCCCCCTAGCAAAAGGGGGGGGCTTAGTTCCTCATAATTGTAAAACAAAGGTAAATAGATTTATACATTGAAAATAAAAGAAAGAAAATACCTAAACGCTCCAACGATCCTCGTTGAGTGGCAAGCACGTCCAAGCACTTTCCTTCCCTTGCTTTGCTACGGCACAAGGAGTGGTTGTGGGTTGAAGGTTTGGTTGTATGGAGGAATGGATAAGGGGATGTATGGTGGTGTTTAGGATGGGTAGGTAGGGGTAAAACTAGGATAGTTTAGAACCAGATTTTTGGAAGAAATAAGAGGGGGTTGCGGCTAGGATAATTTAGGGAGTGTAGAATGGAAGTGTTGTGTGAATTGGTGTCTTTGGCCTTGATGGAGAAGCCTATTTATAGGCTTTGAGAATGAATCACTACCATCCATTTTCTTGGTGAGAATGAATCACCACCATCCATTTTTGTTGGTAAGAATGAATTACTACCATCCATTTTGTTGGTGAGAATGAATCACCACCATCCATTTTATTGGTGAGAATGAATCACAACCATCCATTTTTTATGCTCCCCATGCATGCAATCCATTTCACCCCAAAATAGCTCCAAATTGCACCAAAATGCACTTCTTTGCTAACTTTGTTATTTAGAACCTACAAACACACGAAAATAGCTTAAAACATTCTAATAAGATGAAACTAATTAAGTAAATGCAAGGAAACAAACTAATAAAGTCACATAAATATGTTCCTATCAACAATTTTGTATCGACTTGTGAACTTGTGATCAACTGTAATAACAGGTATTAATACATAGATCAAGATTAATGCTTTCATTTGATATGCTTGTGTGATTGATATAGAGTTTAGTGCATCTATGTTTGTGACAATTTGAGTTTTGGATACAATATGTGGAGCCAAAAATAATCACAAGGCGACACGTGGATTTTTGGGTGAAGATGACAAATTTACTCTCGAGGCACATCAGGTCTCCTACACGCGAGCAGTGGAGAATCATCCATCAACCAAATTAGGAGTACCCAAAATAGGTAACAAGTTCAAATTTATCTCAACCATCCTCTTTCCATAACCTTCAAAACCTTCCACATAAATTACATAACCTCTAAAATATTCATTCCAAAATTGTGTTAATTGGTTAATTAATGGATTAATTACCCAATTAATCCATTAAATACCAATTAGTCACATAACTCCCAAAATTAACCCCAAAAACTATTATTTTGATCTTTATTGTTTGTTTTGGTTATTTAGAGTTGTATAGAGAATGATGATACAGTTTTGTTTATGCAGGCGGGTTTGGAGGTAGCATTGGGCACGACCCACACGTACTATCTACGTTTAGTGCTGTGCAGGTTTTGGCCTTGTTTGACAAGCTTGATGTTCTGGATAGAGAATGTTGCAAGTTGTATACTTGAGCACATCTGAATTGAAACAAGCTTTTGCTACCTTATATACATTTTTTATTGATGAAAGTGGTATGCAAAATAATTGTGATGCTTTGTGCTGGAAGACTCCTTATACAAAATTAGACTACTAACTGTATAAAGGAATGTGCACTTAGCAAATTTTGTGCAACTTAATATGAAATTTAGATGTGGTTGGGCTGCAAAATGAAGATGGATCGTTTTCCGGAGACATGCGGGGTGAAATTGATACTCGGTACTCTTCTTTTGAATTCCTATGGTTGTGTAGATTTATGATTTGTAAGTCATCTCTTTATGTAGCACAAGATCCACTTACAAAGTCTTCACTGTTTTTAATAAAAGAATTAACAACCCACTGATGCTATCGTTTTCCTTTTAGGTTTTCTTATAGGGAACTATTATTAGTACTCCAAAAATCTCATTCTACACTTCTCATAAATGTTTTTTCTTTTCTTCTAATTATAGAAAGTTTGGAGTGCCAAATGAGATTTTGAAGTGCTAATAACAATTCCCTTCTTATATTGCTTTCTCTTGTCTCTCATTACTACATCGTTTGCATAAAATCAACGTAGAGAAGGCCGTGAGCTGCATTTTAAGCTGTAAAAATCATGATGGAGGATTTGTATGTATGCCCGGTGCGGAGTCTCATGCAGGTCAAAGTAAGATATTTATTCTATAGTGTTTTTACGAATTTTTACTTTCCGACTGGTGCGTGATAAATCAGTTGTGTTTTACATCCTTTTAAGATCTCTGCATTTTGCTTGTTTAACAAAATCTGCTTAGGTTTTCTTCAGCATAATCATGCTTCGTTCCTCTTTTCAGATCCATCAACTGTTGGTTAATTGTATTATGGTAGATGGAACGCAATAGATCATCATAGCTATTTCATTTTTGTCCATTCAATGAAAGTTACTTTTGCATTTCACATAAGCCAACTAAGTTTTAATCTAAGGTTGTCAATATTTTTTTCCTTTTTCACTCAACCTTTTAGCTGAGTTCATCCACATCTTGTGAGGTATCTTTAACCTTCCTTCATCCACATCTGAATCTCTGATCCGGCAAGGAAATAATTCAGTTGTGTTATATGTGCTTCTGTATATATGTCTAAATTATACTTAAAATTACAGCTTTTTTCTTCCTATTGTGACTGCAGTTTTCTGTTGAGTGGGTGCTCTTGCCATTACGGGTTCACTACATCATATTGATAAGGACCTTCTTGGGTGGTGGTTATGCGAGCGCCAAGATAATAAAACTGGAGGTCTTAATGGCCGACCGGAGAAACTTCCTGATGTGAATGCTTTTTTGAACTGAAACTTAATTTGTTTATATTAACATTTATATTAACATTTTGGACCCTTTCTTACGGAAATTGTGCTTTATTTCAGGTCTGCTACTCATGGTGGGCTTCTTCTAGTTTGATCATGATTGACAGAGTTCATTGGATCAATAAGGAAACTGGAAAAGCTTATCCCAGGTTACTTTGACCAAATCAGCTATTTGTACATGTGAATTTGTTCAGTGAAAACTCTAAGCATGCATTGTTCAAAACCGCAGGACATTGAAAATGGAGGAATTTCTGACCGACCAGATGATGCCGTTGATGTCTACCACACTTACCAAGTTTCTTTACGTGATAATTTGATGTTTAAACCTTTCTAGATACGACTGATTAGAGCTTCTAAGCTTCCAACTAGGTTGGCAAGGGTTGCAACAACTACTTATGAATGGGATATAATGCCAGTTTCGTTAGATAACCTGAATTCCTCGTGTTTGTTTTTTGATAATTTCCAACGTCCCGGTATGTCAGTGTAATTTGTTATTTTGTTGATGACATTACATCTATGGTTGGGGCTTTTTCATGCAGGACTTTCCCTTCTTGAATATCCAGGGCTCAAAGTTATGGATCCGGCATACGCTTCGCCAGTTGATGTCGTAAATAGGATTATATTGGACATGAAGTAGGCTTGTTTCCAACACTCTGATTTGTTTCTCTAATATGTCACAACTCTCACCATCTTATTCACACGTAACATACACGATTTTAGTTCTCTTACCCCAGTAAAAGTCGGCAACGTACTTTCTCCTCCTTTTTTAACTGATAGGCAAAAATTTATTACCATGAGGAATTTGGTGATGGAGATTTCAATTTATAGTCGGATGAAATTACTAGAGAAGTTCACAGCTGTTGTAGTATCTGCCACTAATTTCTCACTCCATAAATGATGGGTCATATTTATGAGGTGTGCTTGGAACTTTTAACTTTCAAGTGTGGGGATCGAGCTTTGCACTTAAAAAACTGTGGTCCCAATTCTTCATCATAGGGAGCTTTCAATGGCGTCCAATTCGAACTCATCATCTTAATTTTTTTTTCTTTTCATTTTCAAAAAATTCTACAATGCGTCGGATTTACAGTGGAATTGTACGGCTGGATTGCGTTGATTCTCAATCCAGCCATTCAAATACAGATGCATTTTGTACATCGATACATTGTTGAAGAAATATGCATAAGATTGAACTTTAAAAGACATGGTCATGTGTTGTGATGTATGTTGGACGAGTAGGTTTAAATATTTTAGATAAGACCATCATATATGTAACTGTCTAAAGTATTCCTGAATATGGTGGGAGAATGATATACATTGAATATAATGAGAGAAATGATATCAGCACACTGTCATACTTCGAGTGTTAGGAGATCAGCGCATTGTCTCGTTCAACTGAACCACTTATGTTAAACTACGTGACATTATGATATTATTGATGTACAAAACAATTATGCTCATAAGTGATATTTTAAAATTATCCCTAAAAATCTAAGTGTGAGTGCTTCCAAACGATGATTTACGTTTTTAGTAGGCATAAAATATTTTAAGTCATTCCATAAACGATCTCAATCACGCTCTTTAGAGATAGTTTGAAGCAAGTCATTAACATATCTACAATAAACTACAATGAATCATAACTTATAGTATCGAACTCACTTTAAATCTATACGTGACATCAAATGTGTATGAACTGTTGCTAAGCCTTCCTTCAACCAACTAAAGAGCGAATAATGCTAAACCAAATGATGATGTGCCGTTCCCTTCCATATTGCTTTGGATTCCTCTTATGATACTTAAATTTTTTTAGAAACGTCATCAAATTCCAAATGGGTTCCAGCAAAGAGTTTGCTTCGACAGCTACACCGTAATACATATATGGGTAGAATCACGAATCACCATCTCGATCTTAAGGGAATCTAGAAAATGAGTGCAACCCAAAATTATAGCCTGGGAAACTCTGATAGGCGGGCATAAATGATTTAGTCTGTTAAAATTGGTAGGTTTTTCAAGTTGCAAGTGATATTGTACGTATTACTGTTTTGCCAATAATAGTACTATTACTCTTGAGCCTATAACCCTATAGAAATGACGTGTCATAGGCCTCATTTTGTTACCTCCACGCCCGAGACTGGAAGGGATGCCCCTTGTTTGCAAGAAACTATTAATGCCATTACACTTACTCACAGAAGATAGTTTTTTATAATTAATACATATATATATAGGGTAAATTACACCATAATCCCTCAGGTTTGAGGTCTATTACAACCTCATACAACATCTTTAAAACATTTCACTTTCATACCTCAAGTACTATTTTATTTCAATTTCATACAGCCGTTACATTTTCCATCCATTGAACCGTTAAGTGCTGACGTGGCCGCCACATATATGCCACGTGGCTGCCAAATGTCTGCCACGTGGCAAATAAAAATAAAAAAAAATTTAATTTAAAAAACCTAAATTTTCTCAACAAAAAAAAGGGTAAATTACACCATAACCCCTCAAGTTTGAGGTCTATTACAACTCCATACAACATCTTTAAAACATTTCACTTTCATACATCCAGTACCATTTTGTAGTAGATCCATCTAATTTCGGGTGGAATTTTTGGGGGTGGGTGATGAGGGTGGCTCGAGTGGGATTTTTGGGGGGGGGGGGGGGGTGATGATGGATGGAAGAAGGGGGTGAGTCGGGGAAGACGATTTCAGGGTTTTTTTTTTTTTTTTTTTTTGTGAAGATTCAGGTTTTTAAAAATATTAATAAAAAAAATTGCCACGTGGTAGCCACATCAGTACAAATGTGGCAGCCACGTCAACATTTAACAGACCAATGGATGGAAAATCTAACGGAGATGTTATTTTGAAATAAAATGGTACTGGATGTATGAAAGTGAAATGTTTTAAAGATGTTGTATGAAGTTGTAATAGACTTCAAACCTGAGGGAGTATGGTGTAATTTACCCAATTTTTTTTTTTTTTTTGGTTGGAAATTTTAGGTTTTTTAAATAAAAAATTGTTTTTATTTGCCACGTGGCAGACATTTGGCAGCCACGTGGCATATATGTGGCGGCCACGTCAACACTTAACGATTCAATGGATGGAAAATGTAACGGCTGTATGAAATTGAAATAAAATAGTACTTGAGGTATGAAAGTGAAATGTTTTAAAGATGTTGTATGGGGTTGTAATAGACCTCAAACCTGAGGGGCTATGGTGTAATTTACCCATATATATATATATGCATATGTATATAAATTAAGGGTGCGTTTGGTACGCAGACGGGACGGGACAGAACGGGACGGGATGGATGTTGTAAATTTTGAAAAAGACAAGGGGCATTGTTGTCCTAAAATGTTAAAAATTTCTGTCCCACAGACGTGGAACAACCCCGTTCCAGGGGGGAGGTGGAACCAAAAATCATCCAAAACTTGTCCCGTGGAACGCCTCGTCCCACTCGTTTTAGGCGTACCAAACGCGGGACGGAACGCCTCGTCCCGTCCCGTCCCGCGTACCAAACGCACCCTAAAGAATAAATTACACCATACCCCTTCAGGTTTAAGATCTATTATAACCTCATACAACATCTTTAAAACATTTTACTTTCATACATCAAGTATTATTTTATTTCAATTTCATACATCCGTTACATTTTCCATCCATTGAACCGTTAAGTGCTGATGTGGCCACCACATATAAGCCACGTGGCTGCCAAATGTCTGCCACGTGGCAAATAAAATAATTTTTTGTTTTTATTTAAAAAACCTAAATTTTCTCAACAAAAAAAAGAGAGTAAATTACACTATACCCCCTCAAATTTGAGGTCTATTACAACTCCATACAACATCTTTAAAACATTTCACTTTCATACATCCAATACCATTTTATTTCAAAATAACACCTCCGTTAGATTTTCCATCCATTGATCCGTTAAGTGCTGACGTGGCTGCCACATTTGTGTCACATGTCTGCCACCTGTGTGCCACGTGGCAAAAAAAAATTGAATCTTCTAAATTTAAAAAAAAAGAAACAAAAAGACCGAAACCCATCCCAAAGTCCCAAACCCATCCCATCTCCCTACAAACCCTCACCCCCAAAAAAACCTAAATCCCCTGCAAAGCCCCGCCTTCCCCGCACTAAGCCCCCCGTGCGACACCCTTTGTAACCCACGAGAACCCTCCCCCCCCCCCCCCCCCCCCGCCGAGCGGTAGTGCAGGGCCAATATAGCGGTGCGGCCAGAAGCCAAATTTGGTTTTGCAATGGGGAGCAAAAGCAGCAGGGAGAAGAGGAAAACGCAAAGCTTTTGGGTTTGGGAATGCATTTTTGTGGAACCCCAGATGGCGTTTTTGGTGAATTGGATGAGGGTATGGATTCCTGGGGTTTTCAAAGATCATACATTGTTTTGGTTTTTGGGTTTCAGAGGATGAGAGAGAGAGAGAGAAAGGAGAGAGTGCGTTTTGGGAGCTACATTTCCTCATTTCTTTTTTACCCTTTAGTATCAATTTTAGGTATGGTATATATTTTTAGACTGGTTTTGTGGTAGATTCATCTTGGGGAGTTTGAGTTTGAGATGATTTTTGAACTGGTTTTGTAGTAGATCCATCTAATCTCGGGTGGAATTTTTTGGGGTGGGTGATGGGGAAATTTTGGGAGGGGTGATGGGGGATGGGAGAAAGGGGTGGCTCGGGTGGGATATGGGGGGGGGGTGATGATGGATGGAAGAAGGGGGTGAGTCGGGGAAAACAATTTTAGGTTTTTTTTGTGGAGAAGATTCAAGTTTTTAAAAATAAAAATAAAAAATTATTATTTTTGCCACGTGGCAGCCACATCAGCACAAATGTGGTAGCCACGTCAGCATTTAATAGACCAATTGATGGAAAATCTAACAGAGGTGTTATTTTAAAATAAAATGGTACTGGATGTATGAAAGTGAAATGTTTTAAAGATGTTGTATAAAGTTGTAATAGACCTCCAACCTGAGGGAGTATGGTGTAATTTACCTTTTTTTTTTGTTGGGAAAATTTAGGTTTTTTAAATTTAAAAAAAAAAATTATTTGCCATGTGTCAGACATTTGGCAGCCACGTGGCATATATGTGGCGGCCACATCAGCACTTAACGGTTCAATGGATGAAAAATGTAACGGCCGTATGAAATTGAAATAAAATAGTACTTGAAATATGAAAGTGAAATGTTTTAAAGATGTTGTATAGGGTTGTAATAGACCTCAAACCTGAGGTGCTATGGTGTAATTTACCCTAAATTAAATGGAGTAGGATTCTCTACCCTCCTATTCACATCTCATTCCATGACCTCCTCTCACACATTACTTTTTGTCTTGTTATCTCTATAAAAAAATGAATATAAGATGTTGATGTGACTTAACCGTGACCGTTCAAATAGGAAGGCATAGAAGGATAGAGAGATTATGATGGTAGAGAATCCTACTTCAAATTAAATCAGGGGCGATCCTAAGCACTATTTTTTTACACATTTTTTTAATACGTTTTGTGAGGCCTACTGCATAGTGTATTTTAATGATTCGAGTAGTCTATCTTTTAAAACAACATTCAAACGTTATCCATGCAAAATATTAGACATATCCTAAACTATTAAGACAATCATATGTAGTGAAGAAAATGAAGGAATATAGTTCTACAAAAATTCTAAACGCTTAATCCAATGGTCATATGGTTTTAGATTTGGATAATTTTTGGTAGACATGAACTTTGATGGAAGACTTAAAAGATAAACGGGTCGGGTCGTTCAAGGAATTGGATCCTCGCCTGATCTAATTCATGGGGATTCTAGGGATCAACCCACGTGGGTCGTTAATAAAAAAGCGTGTGGTCACAATTAAATGTTTTAAAAGTAAAGTAGTCTCGTTTTTCGTGAAAAATATAAAAAAAGAAAAAAATTATGGCCGCACGGTTTTTGATCAACGGCCCACGTGGGTTGATCCCTAGGATCCCCATAAATTAGATCTTGCAAGGATCCAATTCCGTCGTTCAAATATATTACAAAATGGGCCTCATAAAAACGTGTACCAAAAGTTTTGTAAAAAGAGTGCTGCCATGAATCCATCTATTAAATATATATATATATATATATATATATATATATATATATATATATATATATATATATATCATCCTTTTTTAACAAAAATAAAGGATGTCGCGAGCAGTGGCGGATCCAGAATTTTAACTTAGGGTGGTCCCAATGTAAAAGATCCAAAAAAAAAAAAAAAAAAACCAAGATGAAAATATCATTGAACAAATAAATGACAAACTACAATTTTTATTCATAATCTTTGTGCTAAACATACCTTGCACTTGTGAGAAACGCACAGATTGTAGAATATATAGTTTACGCCTTCCAAAGGCTGCAGCTTGATCAACTCACTATACTCTACGAAATAGTCCTTGCAATTCCACTACCACCTCAAGTTCAAAAAACAAGCACAGAAACAATATCGAAAGAAAGCACAGATTTTTACACACCCTTTTAACATCACAAACTAGTTGCATTCCAATTCACAATACATATAGCCAACACATTACACAAAAACACGAAACGAATATCGAAAGAAAGCACCGATCTTTACCCACCCATTAACATCAAACCATGTCTGCCTTTGCCAACCACTCCAACTTTCCACAACTTTGCCAAAACATGATTTTGAAACTAACTCTACAAAGATAATGCACAATTATATATAATCTATATGATATCTGCTCAAGTATATCTTCTTATTCTTTCACTGTCTAGTTAAGCTAAAAGCAATAAATCAGCTTTACAATGAAGCCGATGAAATTTTAGGAAACATGAAAAGCAGATGACTTTGACATTGTGGCCCAAAAGCCAAAGCTAAAAACTTTCAAGGGTAAAAATCTGAAAGAAAACCAGTAGAGCTAATCATCAATATTTAAAATCAAATTTCATATCAACATTAGGCAAAAAAAATACTGACAAAACAGAGCTAATCTTCAATATTTAAAATCAAAATAATTAAATTAAAAAAATAATTTAGATGCAAACAGCAAACAAGAACAGAAAAAACAAAACTATCCCATTTGAGCTAAGAAATAAAGAAGCAAAATTTACATGTGGCTGTCTCTAGCTTCAAAATCTTGTTTTCCCCAAACGACGCCTCACGGCTCGACCCCCAAATCGTTACCATACTCTGCTGCTGCTCCACTTCCGAAATTACCAAAACCCTCCTCCCATTCCTTCTCATTCTCCTTCATATATATACTAACACTATCAGCAGACTGCAGTGGCTGGCAAAATTATTTAATGGAGAGTCACAGAGTCAAAGAGAGTACACATACAAACCTCTTCGACCAAGAAGAAGACGACCAGTGGGCAGGGCAGCGGCGGCTAGCCTCCAAAGTCCAGATCAGAGCTTCACAAGGAGAAAAAACGCAGAAGGGGTACATATTTGGTAAAGTGAAGGTTCTATTGCTGAAAGAGCTGATTGCTGTGAGCGCGAGGGTTCTCACGTGAGTAAGATTTTAAATTTTTTAATGACTCGGCTCAAAACGACGTCGTTTTAGCCAAGACATTTTGAAAAAAAATTTGGCTTTCTCCTTCCTCCTCCTGAAACGCACAACTTGCAGCAACCATGGCTGCTGTTATTCTCCATCACTACCCAGACTTAGGTGGTCCTTGAAGATCCTCACAGCCATTTTTTCGAGCTTCGGGTGGTCCCGGGACCACCCTGGTCCCTTAATAGATCCGCCCCTGGTCGCGAGTTAGAGAAATAACTCATTGTATTTCATTACTTAATGTGTAAGGATTACAACTCAATATATATACAATTCTCTAATAAAGCTTAGTACCTAATATACTTAATTAGGTTCCTAAAATAGAGATTAGTTACAAAACTGTTACACCTGTAAATGACAGTTGTACAAGCTGTTAGCTATGACTTATCCCTTTACACCCCCTCAAGCTAATCGGAGGAGAACCCAGAGAAAGCTTGGATTGAAGATAGTGAAATCGTGCCTTGGATAAAGACTTAGTATGGATATCTGCAACCTGATTTTCAGTGTTAACATACATGACTTTGACTAAACCTGCAAGAACAAGCTCCCGTATTAGTGATAATCGATCTCCACATGTTTTGTGCGTGCATGAAACACAGGGTTAAAGGCCAAAGATATGGCAGAAACATTGTCACACCACAAAGTAGGAGTATGGGAGAGAGGGAAAGTAAGGTCTTTGAAAATCTTACAGATCCATATAAGTTTTGCAGCAGTAAGAGCAAGAGAGCGATACTCGGCCTCACTTGAAGAGCGTGCAACAGTTGACTGCTTTTTAGCACTCCAACTTATAAGATTGGGACCTAAGTAAACACAATAACCAAATGTAGATCGTCGATCAAAGACACATCCATCCCAATCTGCATCCGAGAAAGCTGCTAGCTGCAGAGATCCCTTTTTAAACCAGATGCCTTGATCAACAGAACCTTTGAGGAACCTGAGAATTCGTTTAACTGCCTGAAAGTGAGTGTCACAAGGACAGTGAAGAAACTAACAGACTTGGTTCACAGCAAAGGAAAGATCTGGCCTAGTCCATGTGAGATATTGGAGAGCACCAACGATGGACTGGTACACATTTGAATCAGACAACAGAGTTCCAATGTGGTCCAATTTAGCCGTACCAAGAGGAGTGGCACAAGGCTTGCATCCTTTCATTTTTGTCTTAATAAGAAGATCGATGTACTTCAAGACCAAGGAAATAGTGGAGAGGTCATAAGTCTTTAACAGGAAATAAAATACTGAGCTTTTGAATAAAAGCTTGACAATGAAAAGCATTATGACTGGGACCAGTATGTCATCGACACACAACAGGATAATTACTAAAGAAGGAGAGGTGGTCACAAACAAAGAACAATCAGATTTAGAATTAGCAAAACCAAGAGAGAGCAAGGTGTGTCCAAGTTTATCATACCAAGCCTGAGAGGCTTGTTTTAAGCCATAAAGAGACCGATTGAGATTACAAAAAAAAAAAGGTTGAGAAGCATCATCAAATCCAGGAGGTTGTTGCATAAACACCTTTTCTTTTAGGGAACCATGAAGAAATGCATTACTGATATCCAACTTATTTAGGAACCAATCATTTTGGACAACAAGTGTTAATAAAATGCGAATGGTTACTGGTTTGGCAACAGGGCTGAAAATATTTGTAAAATCAATACCTGCTTACTGATGAAACCTTTTTGCTACAAGGCAAGCCTTGTATCGATCAATCGTGCCATCGAGTTTCCGTTTAATCTGAAACACCCATTTACAACCAACAATATTTTGTTGAGGAGAGGAAGGAACTAAGGTCCAAGTACCTGTGCGGCTGAGAGCCTCAAACTCTTTTAACATGGCTTGAATCTAATGAGCATGCTTGGATGCTTGCTTATAAATGGTAGGCACATAAGTATCAATATCTATAGGATGTTTAGTGGCAGAGAAAGCTTTTGGTTTGAAGATGCCTGCTTTAGACCGTGTGATCATAGGATGAGAATTAGTAAGAATGGAGGGCTGAATTGGAGATGAGGGATGTGACTGCAGAGGTAATGAACCACTGAGTGAAGAAAAAGATGATTGTACTGGGTGAGATGGGGCAGGTGCGACTTGCTTGGATGAAGATATGGGTGAAGTAACTGAAGTATGTTGAATGATAGGAAAAAGAAGAGTAAAGTGTGGAGATGATTCAGATACTGTGGACTGAGGCAGTGATGAAGAAGAAAGTTGTTGTGCATCATGAAACGGAAAATGCTATTCATTGAACAGGACATGCCTTGAAATATAAAGTCGCTGAGATTGTAAGTCTAAACAACGATAGCCTTTGTGCTGAAGACTATAACCAAGAAAGACACAATGTGTGCTTTTGCCGTCGAGTTTCGAGGAAACATATGGTTTTAACCAAGGATAGCAGCTGCATCCAAATACCTTTAACTTGGAATAATCTAGAGAATTTCGAAACAGAAGTTCCCAAGGCGATTTATCCATCCGAGAACTAAGTAGTCTGTTAATAAGATAAAGATCAGTTGAAAATGCTTCAACCCAAAACCTGTGGGGAACTCGAGAAGAAACCAAAAGAGTCTCTGTAAGATGTTGATGCTTCCTTTCAACACATCCATTTTGTTCTGGAGTGTGAGGACAACAATATTGATAAGAGATGCCATTGCTAGATAGAAAAGAATTGAACACAGAACTGGTGAACTCACCCCTGAATCCGATCTCAAGATTTTGATTTTATCGCCAATCATTTCACACAAAGTTTAAGTTTAACAGTGTAGAGTAATGTGTACTCTTTTTTTTATTATAAAAAATGCGTTATTAGCCTGGAAAGTTATAATGACGACAGGTTTGTTTCATATAAGTTGCTTTTGCGAAAACTTAGACTAAGAGAGGTTTATTGTCATGTGGTGGCTAAGTCTAAATCTAGTAGATAGTGCATTGTTACGTGCAAGTTTCTCTTCTTATGTCAATATATTATTCCATAAAAACGTCACAATGACAATAAACTCATTTTATTTCAGTATTCTTGAAAAATCTAGACTGAGAGAAACAACAAATTATCATAAATCATAAAGAGAAATGTTGTAGACCAAAGAATGGGGGTGGTTTAGGTATCAGGAACCTAGGTGTGTCTTGCTATGCTAGGATGTAGAGTGCTCTTCGATGAGGATAATTAGTAGGCTAATATAGTCAGAAGGAAATACCTTAGACATTATACTTTTCCAGAGACTATAGCTAAACAAAACCACTCACTCACTTGGAAAGGCATTCTAGGGTCCCGAGACATTATCAGTAAGGGTATGAGGTGGGTAGTCAGTGATGGCAAGGACATCTTGCTTTGGACTCATAACTAGGTTTTTCCTCACCCTCTTTTCCATCTCATACCAAAGAATCAAAGACATCGAATCCAATGGGGAGCCAAGGTTGCAGAGTTTATTGTTAATGGTCATTAGGATAGAAACAGTTTAAATCAAGTGATAGACAATTATATTGTCAATAAAATCTATAACATTCTTATTCCTCTTCATTCTTCCAAGGATGTTGTTGTTTGGGATCCAATTAATAATGGTAGTTTCTCGGTTATATCTGCGACTTGGCTCCAAATGGAGAATCTTGGCCCTTCACCGGTTCAAGAGCTTATTAATACAGTTTGGAAAAAATCTTGCCTCCCATAGTTAAGTTATTTGCCTGGAGTTTCATTAAAGATAAGTTACAAACTAGGAAGAAGTTAAGCAAGTTCATACCTAAATGAATACTCAGTGTCCTGTGTGCAACAACCAAGAGAAAGATCGTGATCATCTGTTTCTCCATTGTCAGTATGCTAAAAAGGTTTGGAGTTGCTCCACTGATATGTCTTAAGCAAATCTTGATATTAACCTCACAATAAGTGATTGGCTTGGAGACCTCACCCATCGAAATAAAAATTTTGTTAGTAATTTAAGTAAAGCTCTGGCTATTTGCTGGCAGATTTGGAATTATAGAAATGAAAGCATCTTCGGGAATGAAAAGCCTATCCATAGCAGATCATTTCTTCGTGCTATGGCTACGGTTAATGATTACTTCAAGGATCATGTTGATAACCTAAAAAATGCTGAAGTGTCAGTCGAAAATAACTTGATCAAGTGGAAATGTCCAAGTATCCGTACGTTAAAATAAATTTAGACGGATCGATGTCAAACTCTTTGGCTGCCAAAGGCTTCATTATTAGGAACTGTAATAGCAAACCTATCATTGCCGGTGCTATGAGCTTGGGGTCTTCCACCATTAACGTTGTTGAGGCTCTGATGTTACGTAAAGCTCTGATCTAGGCTAGGAGGAGAAGCTTGACGCACGTGTTAGTGGAGGATGATTATAAGCTTATCATTGATCGGATCATATTTATATACATTTTTACATCAAATTCACTCGTCTTTTCTTAGTTAGTCGTTATATTTTGAGCTATTTACTTTGTTTTTGTGTTTTATAGAATTTATCTAGCTAAGAAAATAAAAATAGAATAAGTGAAGTGTTAAGTAATAATTTCGTCTAAACTATCTTGCTTGTTGAATAGAACTTATCTTTTGTAAAATAATATATATATATATATATATATATATGTGATGATTATGTGTGTGTGTGATAACAGGTGGAAGGACAGAAGCATGTGGGGGGAGTCCACCGAAAGCAGCCAAATGATGGCAGTGCACGGGAAGAATTCAAAAAAAGAATAAAAAGAAACGGAATCAAAGAGAGCGCACATGCTGCCAGCGAGGAAGGCCAGGCCATTCCAGAGGGGGAATTGAGGGAATAAAGGAGAGTGCAATCAGAAATAAAACGAGGAGTCAAAGCAGAAAACCAGGAAAAAAGAGGTCAGAAATCAGGAAGAGGCGCTGCCTTGGGCAGCGAGAGAGAGAAAAGAAGAAAAAAATAAAAAATAAAGAAGCAACTGCCTTGGCAGCTGAGGAAGTGGCACAGAAGGATCTGAGGCAGCAAGCTGCCATTTGGCAGCGTAACGAAGAGGGCACGGGAGGAATCATCAACGCACGGATTCAAGGGAGGCGCTGAAGAAATTAAGGCAGCGGCAGATTGGCAAAGGAGATCAAAGCTGCCAGAGGCAGCGAAGAAAAACATAAAAAAAAAAAAGGGAACAGAAAATAAGCAGCAGTCAGCGAGGAAGAGTAAGGCCTCGGGGAGAGGCGCCAGAAGAAGAGGAAGCTGCCTCTTGGCAGATTGAAGAAGCATACGGTGCAGGAAAATTGGAAGCTGCCTCGGGGCTTCATTTGGAGGGCAGCGTGAGTCTCAGCAGCGTGCAAGAAGAGTGCTCATTTGCTGCCAGGTGCCAAATCAAAGGAGCCAATTGAGCACACGGAGCAGCTGAAGAAAACCAAGGCACTGTGCAAACTTGCACAGAGCACAGAAAGTTTCATTTTGGTTAAATCTCTCCAAACTCACATTTTTATTTCTGTTTTTAAATTTATAAATAATGTATAATTAATTTGTGTTGGCTAGAGGATAATTCAAAACCATGAATATATTTGTAATTTGAATTGATACATTCAGTTGTGATTTCTGAGTTGTGATTTAATTTGCTTAACTGCTTGATTAATAACTTATTTGTGTTTGTCGATTAAGAATGCATACTTAATTTACATGCATGAATTTGATGCTAGAATATAAGTGAATTTCACCTAATCGTTATGAACTTATATTCATGAGTAGTGAAGGTTGCTAGTCACAATCGCGTTAAGTAAATTCCTGGCAAACGTATCATGCTGTTCATAGTTACGAATGTTTTGTCAACACTTATGATTTTCATAGAACATAATGATCTTTAATTGTATCTCTATTGTGCTTTTCACGTAGGGAACTTTTAGAGAATAATTTGAGTTGTTGTATGCTGTTCATCCAATTCAATAACATAAGGAAAATCTGAAGGTTAATTTAAGCGTACCTAATTAATTTGGGGTGTTGAGATTTACAATTTATTGAAAGAACAACTGAAAATCAATTTAGATTGCATTTGTGTCATGTGTGGAGAAGAACCCTCTAGCCAGTCCGTCGCCCATCCATTCACCTTAATTTTATGTTTTTGTCAATTCTGTAATTTATTTAAGTTTAATCTCCTTCGTCAAAACCAAACCCCCCCATTATTAAATTATATTATTTAGTTAGTTTTTATTATTTTCAATCTTTTAATTCGATTTCCGTCCATTTTAGTTCCTAGTGTTTATTTAATTTGTTTTCTTTGTTTTGAGTCATTTTTGTGTGTTTTGAATTATTAGAGTTTTTAGCTTAATTTTGTATCCTTGAGTCTTGTTTAATATTTTTAAATTAATTTAGAGTAGATTAGCAATCCCTCCTAATCCCCGGCCTAGAACGATACCCTACTTATACCTATACTACAATTGTCAAAAAGAGGGTTAAATTTGTGCGGTTTTACAAACCCGTCAATCATTGATGTTGTTCGTGGTGCCTGTGAAGTGCTGTGGAATTCGAGGTCTATCATTGAAGATATCAGGTGGTATGCCTTGTCCTTCCAAGATATCAAGTGGAGGCATGTGTTCAGGGAAGCAAATTTTGTTGTGGACGCTATGGCGTCTATTGGACTTAAGACTAATAACTTTTGTATTTGGAATGCTTGTCTTCCTGTGGAAGCAAACTTGGCCCTCCTGTTTGATTGTAATGGCTCTTGTTGTGTAAGGGGTTTCTCTCTTTAATGAAATTCCCTTTCCTATAAAAAAAATTAAATAAATAAAAATAGAGAAACGTAAAGGTTACAATTGGAAGTGGACATTAGTAATTTTATTGTGATTAATATAGTATAATAATAGGGATTTGAAAAATGAGTGAGGGTTGTGAGAGTGCGCGAGGATAAGAAATGCTAAGGGGATTTTTACAAAAGTTTAATTCTTCGTATGCTTTCTATCACTTTATGCTTTAAAGTCAATTCTTATACTAACAATATAAAATTGCATAATTCATAAAAAAAAAAAAATTTGAAAATCCTCGTTGGCATTTTTCGTGTGAGGATTGAAAGCTTCATGATTGAAAAGACATGTTCACGTCGAAATGCATGCACTCTTCATGATATTGCCTCGGACATGGATCCTCTCTGGATCCGGTGGTCTTAATCCACCAAGTTTAATCATTCGGATCATTGAATTTAATTCAACAGTTAAAGTTATTATAACTTTTAAAGTGAGCTCTTATTTGTAATCGTTAGATCAAATTTTAACAGTTCAAATGATTGAACTTAGTGGATTAAGACCACGGGATCCAAAGAGAATCCATGTCCTATTGCCTCTGCGTCCACATAATCCTTGTCTATTTTCAAGTTGACACGTGGTTTGAATATTTCATTATTCTCCATTCTAAATTATTATAATCTTCATACAACTGTTTCAAATTTTGAATATTATGAGATCAGCACAGTTTTATTCAACTAATCGAACAACTTATGTTAAACTGTATACTATTTAGAGTATGACATTGTTAATGTAGAAAACAGTAAAATTAACACTAAAAATCTAAACGTGAGTGCATCTGATAAAAAAACATAACAAGTGCGTCCAATAAGCACTTCCAACCTTTTTTCAAACAATCATAAACATCTAGTATCATATAAAACATTTTTAGTCATTCCATAAATGATCTCAGTCGTGCCCCTTGTACATATTTTAAAACATACATATCATTGACATACTCACAGTAAACTTGAATGAACCATAAGTTATATTGTATCGAACTCAATTCAAACCCTAAGTGACGTCAAATTTGTGTGAATTGTAACTAAGCCTTCCTTCAACCAACTAAAAACCGAATAATGCTAAACCAACTGATCGTGTCAAATTTTCTTCCATATTGCTTTGGATCCTCTTCACAATATTTAAATTTTTATAGAAACGTCATCAAATTCCAAATGGGTTCCAGCTACACCATAATCTATAAATGGGTAGAATCTTGAATCATCATGTCAATCTTAAGGGGATCTAGAAAATGAGTGCAACCCAAAATTATAGTCTGAGAAGCTCTGATGCAATTCAAAAGGGGCATAAATGCTAAAGTCTACTATAATTGGTAGGTTTTTCAAGTTGCAAGTGAATTCAACCGAAATATCGACAATATCGTGAAGTTATTTAATACTATAGTTTAATAGTATTTATCTTTATTTATAATTAAGATATTTTAGATTTGATTCTTACTAAATACGAGATTGAACTACACTATTATTAGCTTATTGCAAGTGAATTTGTACGTAGAACTGTTTTGCCAATAATAGTCCTATTACGTCATGAGCCATTAGCCCTATAGGATGAGGTGTCACAGGCCTCATAGTTACCTCCATGCCCTTGTTTGCAAGAAACCATCAATGCCATTACACTTACTCACACAAGATATTTTTCTATAAAATTTAATACATATATCTAATATATGGGGTATTGCTACTTGTCATCATTCATTCTTTAATAATATTTAGTTAACCAAAATTTCCACCAAACAATTACAATAGGGAAATTATATTCACACACCCCAAATTACTTCTCCCACACCTTTTTAATTTTTTAATATTTTTCTATCAAGTGTTAGTGGTGTGTAGAAAATATTAAAAAATTAAAAAGGTGTGAGAGAAGTAATTTGAGGCGTGTGAATATAATCTCTCTTACAATATCACTCGATTTTTTAGGTATTTTAATGAACGACAGTAATTTTATTGAAACAATCAATATTGCTGAGATTATGAATAATCATAAATAGATTCGTCTCGAGGTTGTAAGTATATTCTGACATTGGTAATACGGGTAATCAACTTTCCTTTAAACTTTTGTTATAACAAATAAATAGGTTCAGCTTTTCTTTATTTTAAGCATTAACAACATTAGTGGTTGGCAATTAGTAGCACAGTCTAGTGGTATTCTTATTCGTTTGTAAGTAAGAGGTCTTTAATTTGATTCTCACCAAAAGCGATTGCTAGCTTATTGTGAAACTTAACCCACTCTTCACCCCTTTCGTGTAGATAATACTGTTTGTTCAAATTTGTTTTTTGCTAGAATCAAACTTAAAATCTCTTACTTACAAGTGAAGAGGAATATCACTAAATTGTAGTATTAAAAAACAAACAACAATAGTTTATAGATATTAAGAAAGACAATATTAAAAAAAATTGCATTAATTTACTCAGAGGATATATTTTTGTATAATATAATGTAAATTGTTATTGGTCTTTTGAATTTTTGAGAATTTTATTGGTAATTTACTTTTAGTTGTCGTCTCAATTCAATAAAATTGATCACGTTTCATTTATTTTTTGGAGTATGAAATCCACACTCCTTTTTATTTTTCTCACATCTTTTTAGCCTTTGACCGTCAGATCGGATGAATTAAAGAAGATCAATAACAAAAATTAACAAATAGTGTGTGAAAAGTAAAAAAAAAAATGTGTAAATAGCACACCTCTATTTGTTTTAGCAACTCGTAATTACAATAAAATATAACTTTTTTTTTGGCAAAATAAAAGGAGAGAACATTTATCAATTATGTTTTTCGTCACCAGAAAATCAAGGAAAAATCGTACTAAATGGTAAATCCAATTGAACTCTGCGGGCCAGCAGGCCTGCCAAATTTTCCACGGCTAGGTCTCACAATGAATGTCCGCAAATATCTCTTGCCATGTGGATCTGTGCGATTGGATGATTACATCAGAAGCTTTCCTTAAGGCTGTAGACCAATAAAAGCACATTGCAGAAATTTTTGTGTATATTACACTTTTCTACTGTGAAGGGTTGATTTTACCGGAAAATGATCCCATTCATTATATGGGATTTTAAAGATCCTCAAATTTCAGTCGTTTATTGTATGTTATAAGATTTGTTTTTGTCAGGTATTATTTGTATTTAATTTAAAATAATAAAAGTCAAATAATTTCTGACAGCATGATACACGATGAACGATCGAGATGTGGGAATCCTAAGATCTGGAAGGGATCCTTTTCCAATTTTACCATATACAATAATTGAAGAAAATTAAAACAGTATAATTTTTTCTTCTTCAGTACAACGATATATTTTATATTAAATGAAGATGGAATTTGGCTGAGCCACACAATGCGCAATCTAATCGAATTCGTTATCTACGAGATCGAACTGAAGATCTCTCAATTACAAGTAAATAAGAACACTACCAGACCATGATACTGATTAGTTAAAATAGTAGATTAGATATATTACACAATTTTTTAACATCCTAAACACTCAAGTTTAATCAAGTTCCGCTAATTTTGTTTGATTTATTTAATTCAAAGACTAAAAATAACAGATGACAATCACCTCTCTGTACACATAAGTGATGGACAGCTTCTTCTCTCGACTAAGCAGAACTTTTTCGGTCATTGTTAAAAGATTTTGTATTATTACTAATCGGCGTGTTAGTGCAACTTTTTTTTTTTAAATAGTGTAATAAAACAATTTAGATTGGAGTTTCATAAAAATATCTATAACTATCATTGTCACAGTCCTTGGCACCTTGCAAAATATTTACCAAACTTTGGACCCCCATCGTCCTTCACTCCCATCATCTTTACAAACTTCAGAAAGCAAGCTGGTAATTCGTGTTAGTTGGATGTGATAATGTTCATGCCATGTTAAATATAATTTTTACTATTTAAGTAATCACGACAAAAAAACTTAATACCGTATCTTATTGTGATTGATGCACAATACATTGTGAGCTATTCGTGTTACACTCATATTCATGTCAAGCAACGGTTAATCTAAACTCATTAATTACGTATTCAATTTAAGTTGTTCATGTACTTGTTAGATTGATGTGCATATGGTTTAAGAACAATTTGTGTTACATCCACATTTGTGTCAAGTAACGATCAATCTACACTCAGCTTATATTATATCAAATTCGAGAATTTTATTATAATACTTAAAAGTACTAAATACTATTAGACAATCAAATATGTTGTAAATTGTAATGACATCTAAGTACTAAATACTGTAGGTATATTTAAGCTGCGTTATCTTGTTGAGTATAAAGTTGGAGTGTGATATCCACATACCATTTTTACTTCTCTCACGCCTTTTTGGTTTTTGACTGTTGAATCGAATGAATTGAAGAAAATCAATAGACATAAATTAACAAGGAGTGTGTGGATAGCACACCTCCACACACCCCTATAAAATTATGGCCCGTAATAATTCAAAGAAGTTCCGTACACACTAAATCCCTCAATAAAATTTTTAGAAAAATATAAGAAAAATTCTCACACACCGCTTGATAATTTATGTCCGTTAATCTTCTTCAATTTATTCATTCGATGGCCAAAAATTAAAAAAGTGTGTTAGAAATAAAATAGAGTATGTGAATATCACATTCCAAGTTTTATTGCCATTATAGCAAATGCTAAAGTGCAATTCTACTGAGCTGGCATTGTCATTATGCAAATAAAAACAAAAGAGAAATGCTAAATTCTCTTAAAATAAGACTCAAGACTCTCTAATATTTTTCTGTTTAACCTTAATTTCAGTATTAATATTATAAAATATTATTTAAAAATATCAAAAAACAAAATATCTATATGGAGTTTCGCTTTTGAAAAAAAAATCTCTTTAGCGTGTTTCAAAACAAAAAAACAAAAGATAAAGAGAAGAAAAAACCGTTCACACAATTCCCCCAATTCCCCATTCCCCTGCTTTTCTTCCAGTACCACCAAAGAGATGCTTCAGTCACAGCTGGCCTGGTCAGTGAACCAGCTGGCCTTCCCCATGTTTCCTTTTACCATTGGACTAGATCTGTACCATGCTTTTGGGCAGGGACATGTCCTACGCTGCAAGGCACTAGTGCCCCTCCAAAGCTTCACAGCTTTGGCCAGCTAATAAGTGGGGAACCCGCACAGAACAGAACAGAGTAACGGCTACATTTTTAATCCTTTTGGCTCTGTCCACTCCATGCATTTATCGAATTTTGAAATCCTACGTGGTGGCTGATGTGGTAATGGAGCTGGCGACGTGGACAGTGCGTGCTGCTGCGAGAAGTGGCTTTTGAAAGAAGCCGAATTAAAATTGGGCTATAAAAGCCAGTGTATTTGGTTTGTGTCTCCACAGACTCAGAGCAGTCCAGTGAAGAAGAGGCTCCACTCTCTCTCCTCTCTTTCTCTACCTCTCTCTCTCTCTTCACTCTCTTCTTCTGTTCCAGTCTCTTGTTCTTGTGCTTCAATGGCTGTTTCAGCTTTTGGAATAATGGCTTTTTCTCTAAGTGCTTTTGTGAGTCTTGCATTGCTGGGTTTGGTCAGCTCAGCAAAATTTGATGAGCTTTTCCAGCCAACCTGGGCTTTCGATCACTTCACCTATGAGGGAGAGCAAGTTCACATGAAACTCGACAACTTTTCCGGTATATAAAAAATCTCCTACATAAAAACAACCAATCGATTCCCAAAAATGTTTTCTTTTCAGTTATTGAAGCAATTACGTTCTGATTTTTGTCACACCAAAGAAAAATAGCTCTGTTGTTTTCTCACCCTCAAAGAAATCGTTAATTTTCTTGTTAAAAATGCATTATTTGCTTCGTTGGTGCGGAAAGACTTACATACAACCCTCGAATCGCTCCGGCGTCCTGCATCGATACCAATAATACAATAGTCCTCGTTTTAACTTTCTCACGTAACATTGTAACATTGTATTATTGGTTTGCGACGCCAGACGTGGTAGGAACATATGGAAGCCTCTCATTTGTTTGACTAATGACATGCTGGGTTTAAAATTTAAGAACTTTTTAGGTGTTTGAAGCATAGACCTCTTGCCGGGTCTAATGTATTGCTGGGTGTGAAATTTCAGGTGCTGGGTTCCAATCCAAGAACAAGTACTTGTTTGGAAAAGTGAGCATTCAGGTTAAGCTCATCGAGGGCGACTCTGCCGGAACCGTCACTGCTTTCTATGTAAGTAAAAACCCCAAGTGTTATTTTTATGCTATTTTTTAAGAATAATTAGAAAATATTTAATTCTTTATTCGATTAATTTCTGAACTTTTATATAAAAAGAATTAATATGACCTTACCTACTTCCCCTGTTTTCCTCGTGAAAATTCTTTACTTTTCCCCATTACTCTGCATTCATTATTTTTTGTTTCTACCTATATTTAGTAAATAATTTAAATAAATTTAATTAATCCCAGTAAATAGTATACTCTGATCGGTCAGTAATTTTATATCTTTATGGTCCCAGCTAACATCTGTCAGCCTCTGACACTGATAATCAATTCCATTTATCTGATTAGATGTCATCGGACGGCCCACAACACAATGAGTTCGACTTCGAGTTTCTGGGGAACACTACAGGGGAACCTTATTCAGTGCAGACCAACATATATGTCAATGGTGTGGGAAACAGAGAGCAAAGATTGAACCTTTGGTTCGATCCCACCACGGAATTCCACTCCTACTCCATCTTCTGGAATCAGCGCCAAGTAGTGTAAGCACTCTCGACTTGTAGATTACGAATTAATAAACGCGGCATTAATCGTAAATAAGGGTAGTGTCACGACGTCAGCGTGTGTAGGTCTATGGGCCACTCTGCATACAATATATTAAAGTGGGAAAGAAAAACAAAAGCTAGGCCATGAAAAAGAGGAACGAATCTTGCTTGATGCATGTAGGGACAGAACTATTCTTCTGCTCTGTTTTTGTGCCTTTGGCATTTTGCCATGCCAATTGCATCATGTCTCATGTGCGAGATAGTACTCTGGAGTGTAGTGCATGACAGTAACTTACGTAAAATCGGATGTCAAGGAAGACGGTATTTCAACCTAATCAAACATTATCGTCTATTTTAACTTACTCAAACAACAATATCTAATTAGTTTGAGATACTATTATTGAATCGAGCATTGTCACTCGGTTTTTCTTTAAAAGTGAACGGTACCAACGGAAGTATTTTATTAAAACTCTTTTATATTAAAATAAAAAGAAAGGACCAATAAGCAAAATTGTATGGTGGGATTTGCATAAGTGGTTGACATTAGACATTGGCTTATATTATATTCTTCATCAATTATTGACATTAATTTTTTCTTTGCTTTTGTTTTGGTCAGGTTCCTAGTGGATGAGACGCCCATTCGAGTCCACACGAACATGGAAAACAAAGGGGTGCCCTTCCCCAAGGACCAACCCATGGGTGTCTACAGTTCAATTTGGAATGCAGATGACTGGGCCACACAGGGTGGTAGGGTCAAGACAGATTGGTCCCATGCACCCTTCGTCGCAACCTACAAGGGCTTTAACATCAATGCCTGTGAGTGCCCAGTTTCTCTTGCAGCTGCAGATAAGGCAAAGAAGTGCAGCAGCAGTGGTGACCAGAAGTACTGGTGGGATGAGCCTACTTTGTCCGAGCTCAATCTTCACCAGAACCACCAGCTCGTGTGGGTTAAGGCTCACCACATGGTCTATGACTACTGCACCGATTCCGCTAGGTTTCCGGTGACTCCACTCGAGTGCGTGCACCACCACCACTAGTTGATGGTGCGAGCAATAACAGTCTGGGTGCAATGACAGTCAAGAATGAGAGGGCGAAAGAAAGAAACATTGTATAAAAGAAATCAAGGAGTGGGGTTAAAAAGCTATATATAAACATGTGCTCCATGTTTTGTTTAATTTATTTTTTCTTGTTTCTTTTGCTCTTGTGTAGCTCTCTGGTTGTAAGGTAATTTTAATGTGAAATATGAAGTTCTCTTTTTTCCAACTCTATGGGGGATTTTGTCCAATTTTACTGACTTGCTACTACCAAAAATTGTACAATTATGGTATAGGTTGCATGCTTTCACTGTGGATTAGGTCACGGGAAAAACAATCATATGAAATAAATAGTGAACCCCAACTTTTGATCATTTATGTGTGGGGTTAAGATGTAAGTTCAAAACAACCTGGGTATTGCTCGGTTTATTAAGAGTATTCATCTTAACTTCCTGTAAGTGCAAAAATAGTGGAATAGTTCGGTTGGTTAATAATATTTACTCTTGCAACTAAAATTGTTACGTTGGATTCTCTCCCCTCGAAATTAAGGGAAGTGGTCTATGAGTTTGTCCACTGCTAGTCATTTTGGATCTTGTGTAAAAAAAATCTCTATTAAATTAAGATAAAATGACAAAAATATGGTTCTTATTTAATATAAATTTTCACAGAACAACTAAAAAAATTGACGATGAGCAAACTCATAAATCATTTCTATCGTTTTCAAATTTGAATGACCATTTTGACAAAAAAAAAGACAATCATAAGATTGTATCTTCCATCAAGTATAAAGGAGGATTGGACCACTTAGTACTAAATAATTGGAGTCCATGATTAAAGTGAAGTAAAAAGGAGCCAAAGTGATTGGCCACAAGTGTTTGTGATTCAAATTTTTGTGTCACGGACTTCAAATCACTTTCCTTGTAAAACAGGAATGTGGGAACAAAGTCTTTGTTGGTAGTTGTTACCTTGTATTTTTCACACTGATGACATTATTTGACACTCTTAGACAACACAAGAGTTTGAGTCTTTGAGAGGAAGAAATCAAAGAAATATTACAATAATACACTTCGAAAGTTTCTCTTTCCGCTTTTCTCGAGTTATTTCTCGTTCTAATGTAGTGTAGATTGTCGTTTGCATAAAAAACAGTTATTTTGCGTTCTTGCTAATATTGTTGAGAGTATTTTAGTTAAAATAGTTTTGAAATGGCATAACTTCTCATTTGGCTTCTGGGATTGGCGTACCCTCAATTTAATAAACAATAGTACCAAATAATTTGTCAAAATTTGTGTGTATATTTGTTATTTTAGTCTTATTTAACGAATTTTCACAGAATGACTAAAATGATTGACGGTGAACAAACTCATGAACCACTTCTATCGATTTTAAATTTTGAAACTAAAATGAAAAGTTATTTATGTTAATCTCAAAGATCACTCTAATACCATTTTAACTAAAAAGCCTATTGTTGAGCCAAGACTTACTTATAGCCTCTGCGACAAACATGAGAAAGACCCTTTAGTGATTAAAACTTAGCATTATATGCATGATTGAGTTAATTAAATAGCATTTTTTTAGTTAATTTTATGTATCATAAAGGTTCCTTTTTTTGGGTCATCAAACCTTCATTTAGGTGTTTCACTACAGTCCAAAACCGAGTGTAATTTGGGATGACTTTACTGCTTTTGTACTAATGATTTTTGGACACAATTCAAAGGACTAAGGTCCCCCATATAAGAAAGGATAAGAAGGGGGATGTGGAAGGGGGTGATATTTCTCCAATCACATTGAATTAGTCTGGGGCATTGTAAATAATGAAAGAGGACTCTAACAAGAATTAAAAGATAAAAATAAATAAAAATGTGTCACTTAGTACTACGGTTTGATAATATTCTTCTTCATTTATAAGTGAGAGTTATTAAGTTTGAATTTCGTGGATGACGATTTTGATACCAAATTAGATTGCCAATTGTGTGGCTTAGCTGAACTCTCCCCCTAGTTGTACTTAGAAAAAAATGTGCAGAAGGAGAAAGCTAATGCGCATAAATTATCTTGCATAATATAAAGCATGAAATAAGAGAAAAATGGTTAAGATAGTTTGAACACGTGAACGGAATACTTACAGATACTCTAGTTAAAAGATGCGATTATAAGAAAAAGGCTCGGGATAAAAAGGTAGAGGAAGACCGAAGAAGACTTGGAAAGTGACTAAAAAAAACATACAGTACTTAGAGCTAACGGAAGATTTGAAACAAAACCGAACACAATGACGTTCTAAGATTCATACAGCCCCCTCCTAGTGAAATAAGGCTTTTTTTTTTTTTTTTTTTGCTGTAAAAAGCATAAAAGCTACATGAAGCCATATTATTATAACAAAGTAAATGACTCACTTAAGGTCCCTCTTCAACTTGAAGCCATGCTTAAGAGTTAAGATCATATAAAATTATAGCTCTGAACCCAAACGAAAATGACGGATTGTCTATAAAACGTCAATAATGTTTGTAAATAATATATCAAAATGCTATCAACTCATCATCGAACAAAATTAATTTTTTCAAAAGACGAACGTCATACACTGAGAGTTACATGCTCATGACAAGGACTGCTCCAGTGCTATGAAGAGATGGAGCACCACTCATTTAAGAAGTATAAGATAAGGTGGATGATCAATAGTAAAGGCAATAATTATATGTGTTGTGTGAGTAAACACATAAGGTCCCATCCCATTGATGCCCACCGAATTTTAAAGGCTGGAAAAAGGGTCGATCGATCATTGAGTACAAAATACAAGTGAAAGCATCAAAACATCCACAGAAAGACAATGATGGCATCGAATTTGGAGTTCATTGTATATGAAGTGATCAAAGTGGGAGACAAAGCTAAATGTAAAATGACCTAAAAGCGATATTATGCATTTGTTGAACAGAAAAATGAACTGTATATTATATGTAAAGGAGAATATTAGATGCTTTTAGAGAATATCATAGATTTAACTGTCATGGGGTAGCTCAATGGTTGTGGACGAATTTTAAGCTTGTATTCTACACGACACGTATAGGGTTCGATTCTTGGCATGTGCAAATCATACGAGGGCGGGTAAGGGGAGGTTGAAATACCTCTGTGTGAGTTTTCTCAACACCTGAAAAAGTAGACTACCGTGATGAAACCAACAGCTGCTCCCTTTTTTTTTTTTAAAGAGAGAATATCATAGATTTAATTACAAAGAGCCTAACAAAAATGTATGAAAATATTTCATCTTAAGTATGTGTATTAGTAACATGACGTGGCGATTGTATAATGGTCATGAATCAAATCCAAGCTTTACATAGTTAGCCATTTCTATTTTTGGAATGGAATAAATATTAGTGACTATTTTGAATACATGAGATATTATCTACATTAAGGGCAGAGGAGTAGAGTAAGTCTTACAATGGGCTAGCCAACAATAATTTGGTTTGAATTCACCTTTAACGAGAATCGAACTTATTTCTCACTTGCAAATGAAGAAGATTACTAATCATGGGAAACTATCCAAACCATGAGTGTCATGTCAATAAATTAGGATGTAGGATGATTCTGAGAATAGAGACCTTAGACACCATATTTAGATTGACACTCTATTGGTTTGGAAAGAATAATGATATTCACTCATGTTTTTTCCGTCTATACTCTAAGAGCCTAAGGCATTGAATCTCTGGATTTTACTTTTATTTATTTAATAACATTAAAAAGGAAAGAAAATTGGTGTGCAAAAATCATTCCCAAAAGGAATTACAAAATTAAAAATTTTAACTAAAAAACAAAAGGATACTAAATAGACAATAAATCATGTATGAACCATGGTTTAGTGCCCTTATCCCTCGAGTTATGTTTTGAATTGAAGGTTTATAAGTAGTTCATATTGTATATATATTTTTGCAATAAACAAGAAATACCATAAGTGATAGGCTGATAATGTTGACAGTTTTTTAGAGTGCTTAGAAATATGATATCTCTATGACTCGGAGAGCAGCGTGTCTAAAGCGTCAGTAAACTGATTCTTCAATGTGAAAATATATTTTTAGGGGTGCGTAATGTTCGAAATTTAAAAAATACCTCTCACATAAACGAAAGCGCATGCAGAGAGACAGTAATAAGAAATAAACTTGTATTTAGGTTTTCAGCCCAAGATTATAAGGTTGCTCTCTTTCATCCCACACATGATAATATTTGGGCCGGAACTAGTGGCTAAAATTCAAATAATGGGAAAAATCTCTCAAAGATTTAAAAAATAGAACTTTAAAGAAAAAATTTTAGTACTATTTACTTTAATGAAAAATTATATTTTTACAGTAAAAAATCAATCTTGTACTATTCACTTTACTCTTTATTTTATTTTTATTTTTAAAACTCAAAATTTTCAAAACATTTTCATTAGTTTTCCTTAAAAAAAAAAAAATAAGAGTTGCAAAATTTACAATCCGTTTGGGGGCAAAACTGAGGCGTTTAGGGCTTATTTGGTTTTTTCCCTTGTCATTTTGTGCTGTGTCAGTCGTGAGCTTGAACTTCAAACTCTCTTTCCACGGAGCATTGACCATTTTTCTTTTCCAAGCTCTGCTGCCCCCTCTTCAGATACCAGCCTCAATTCTTAAGGGGGTCCGGGAGCAAAAACAAGGTATCAATTTCGACTTTTTAAAAAAAAATAAAATGTTGCTGAGATCTGTGCTAGTTTAAAAATTATTTGACAGATTTTATTTTTCATCCATAATTTTAGATTATTGGTATATAAATTTTTTAAGTTTATGTATAGATGCTGTAGGAACTAGGAAGGGTAATGTTCATCTTAATTTTATAATTTTAAATTTTAAATTTTTATAATTTTCGATAGAGCTATATGACAATGTTCATCTTAGTTAAATTTTGTTATTTATTTATTTTTTAATAGGAAGGGTAATGTAAATTATAGTGGAAAATCTTAGTTGATTAATTGTTTGGTTTGAATGGTTTGTGCGGGAAAATTGAAGAGAAATTGATGTGGTTTTTTGGAAATTTTGAATTGTATTGCTGAAAAAAGTCGAGCTTTTGATTGACTGTTTGTATATTTGTGTCTTGCCCTTCGTGCATTCGAAAATTAAGAAGTTGGAGGTAATTTTCGTGATTAAGAATCTATTGTTTTGAGGGTGAGCCTTGGTGCAACGGAAATGTTGTTTTTTTGTGATTAAAAGGTTACGGGTTTGAGTCGTGGAAATAGACTCTTTGCAAAGCAAGGGTAAGGATGCGCACAATAGGCGTTCCTCCCCCGACCGTCGCAAAGCGAGGAGCCTTGTTGGTTTAAGGTCGCCTTTTTAAGAATCTGTTGTTTTGTCCAATGATAAAGTTGTCGGGGGTGTGTAGTCTAGTGTCTAGCTTAAAGAGTGCATTTTTCTCGGCAAGTTGATAGCAGCTGCTAATTTGAAAAATGTGTTAGGTTTGTACCGTATCCAATTTCCCCATGCTTAATCATGCTTTTTAGAGGTTAAAAATCTTAATCTTTCGAAGGTAGCGAAATCATCTGCGTTTTCTACCTTAGAAAGACAACTCCTTTTGTGATAGCCCTTCACTCCGGAGGGAGCTTCAAGAGGTCGCAGTCTAGGAGCTGCATTTCTGTTTGTTTCAGTGTATACTGAATCAGTACTAGAAGGAATTGTAGTTGCATTGCGCCCGGATATTGGTTTGATCGGGTATTGCGTTTGTGGTGCATGGAGTTGAAGTAAGCAGTTTAACAGTGATTAAGTATTGCTTTGTTAATAAAGATCATTTCTAAAGACAAAGTCCTCTTTGTATTGGCAGGTCACTCATCATTATTTTTCCTGTTCGATACAATTTGAACTGCATGCCCAAGTTGGTCAAGACCGATCCAAGACGGGATGGACCTAATCCTGTGGCCGAGACTCTTGCCAAGTGGAAAGAGTACAACGACCATTTGGATTCATGCATTGATGAGGGTGGACCGTTCCGTAGAGTACCAGCCAAGGGATCAAAGAAGGGATGTATGAAGGGTAAGGGAGGACCTGAGAACTCTCGCTGTAACTACAGAGGTGTTAGACAGAGGACATGGGGCAAGTGGGTTGCAGAGATCCGGGCACCCAACAGGGGAAGTAGGCTCTGGCTAGGCACTTTTCTAACTGCCATTGAAGCTGCTCTTGCTTATGATGAAGCGGCAAGGGCCATGTATTGTTCTGCTGCCCGGCTTAACTTCCCTAATATCTCAATTTCCACTTTATCAAAGGATTCTTCATCGACAAAAACTCTGTCCCCCCTTCCCTTGTTAGCATCATCTGCAGGTTCAGAATCCTCAGCGAGATCAGACCACTCGGGGGATTGTGCCGCACAGGATGAGGATCAGGATCAGAATCAGGGGCTTTCATCTAATGCAGAGAATGATGATACGACGAATGTAGATCAAACAAATGAGGATCGAGATGATGAATGAAGAGTCGGTCTTTGATCTTCTTGGGCATACTGTACATGTTCAGCATACATACACGGTGATTGTGGGAGATGAGCAATTTTTTATTTTATCTGTCATAGTACACTTGGGTTGGATGAAGTTTTCAATCGTTCTAATCTGTTGTCTTCTGATTTTATAAAGCGATTTAAGATCTTCGTCCTTCAGGTTTTGACACATTCGTATAAGCATGGGGCATGCCATGGGCATTGGTGGTTTCCGACCGACCGTTAATGAGTTTATTGTAGGCTCTACATCCGTCAATTAGGGTTTAGGGTCTAGAATTGTAAAAATCCTCAAAATAGTTATCACTAAGTGCTCATTTGAAAATACCGCTTTAAAAATTATCACTAGCACTGCCAAATCAAGTACTTTTGGTAGAAGCAATTTTGAGTGCTTTTACGAGTCCGGAACCTTTTCAACTTTTTTTTCCAATGTGATTGACATAAGCGTTTTTGGTTTTCTGAAAGATCTTTTGGTTATCTAAAACAATTCTAAACAAACGTGTAGTCCAAGACTCATCCTACCAGGCTCTACTCCCGGCACATGGACGCTCGAGAACTTATCCAGCGATTTCTGACTGAGCATCCAGATCCCAATAACGAAAATATGGTCGGATACTATAAGAAGAAGTGCTGGCCGAGAGAACGACGGTATCCAAGTTCTTGGAGGTGTTGAGGCAATACACTGCATGTGAAACATACAACAAGCATGGAGCACAACATCGAGCTTGGAATGCCGATGGAGCACTATCTCCGATTCACCAGGACCACCGCTTGATCCATTTCCTGGAGTTCTGCAACATGAAGCATGAAGCATGAAGTATCTTAAGCCGTCAGAATTTGGATAAGGTAGTCGTTGCCAATGCTATTAGGCCAAAGACATGGTTTGCTATTGACATTATGGACACAAACATGCCGACAAATTTGTTGCATCTATCAAGCCAGACAAACATGGGATTCGAATTTAAGGGCAGGATTAGCATACCTCAACTGAAAAAACAAGGCCACAGGTATCCCCAACTAACCTAATTATGCACTCAAGTCTTGACCTTAGGAAGAACCTATGTGATAGTTGCAACTTACCAGTCCTACACATGGCCACTATAGGACCACAAAGCTCCCTTAAACATTACTATCAAATAATACATGTCACTCTCTTATCATATCTTATGTATTGTTGTAGTTCAAGATGGCAAATTCACATAAATAATCCTTCTTATGTTCTCATAAAGTTATGAGTGAACGTGATAATAGATCGATGCACCTGAACTCGATATATCTTGATCACATATTAGAATTTTTCGTGGGTACACATTGAAGAAGTTATTTTGTGCAACAATTCATTCGGATGGGATATCACACTCAAACTTGTAAAACTAACGCGGAGCTGGATGAAGCCAAAGACAATTGCTCGTGCTTTTTAGAAAGTGTGTTTTGTGGAGCAAAAATGAAGACTTTTGAATTTTAGGGGGGCAAAATAAAATCAAAATCGAGTTTCAAGAGGTAAAGTGAGATCAAAATGGAGCAAACTTGACAGAAAAACCCTAAACATGGTAAAGTGGAGCGAATATTGAGTTTCAAAAAGTAAAGTGATGACTTTTAAGTTACAAAAAATAAAATGAGATCAAAGTCCTCGTAACTAAAAATAAACCTAACATTAATTATGGTGGTTCCAAGTGGAAACCATGTCCACTCAATCCGGCTAAATTGTCATTGGGATGGGATGACGCCATCCTGGTTAATTTGTCCGTGTACTGATTGATCACAGGGTGAAGATGATCCTCTCCGGATCCCTTCCATATAATCCTCATCATCAAACAATTTAGACATTTAAAATTTAATCAAACGGCTAAAAACACGGGCTCACTTTAAAAGTTATAATAATTTTAGTCATTTGATCAAATTTTAAGGGTTCGAATTGTTTGATAATCAGGTAGAAGGGATCCGGGAATGATCCATTTCCATCCCAGGGAGCATTGGCCAGTGAGTTCACCTAAACCTAAGTCACATAAATGTTGAGGAAAAGGAAGCATGCGCATGAAAATGTGAAAAAAGAACCGGCGATGCGTTCATAACTTCATATAGTATTTTCCAGAATTCCACTGTATTTTAGTGGATAACATATATTGAATGAACAAAGAATTGACTGTGCGGCCAAAAAAGTATGCGTTTATAACTTCTTATAGTATTCTCTCTCTCACACACACATCACTCATGGGACCCACTATCCTCCAACAACACCATACTCCCTTGAGCACCAAGCAATTGTTATGGTAAATGTAGAAATATAGAGAATAATCCGAATAATGACTTTGAGGTACGACTTGAATCGTTTTCTTAAAGTGTTATTTGCCCCCACTCGAATGAGTTTGCTAAAGGGTTCTTGGCAAATCACTTTCAAGATACAACAAAGTATAAAATATTCAATTAGCAAAACCGAATTATATTCTCTTAGAAATAACTAGAAAGAAATTGTATGAATGTAATAGAGAGAGAAGAGAGCAAGGAATGTAGAAATAAATTTCTGAAATTGTGTGTAACACATTATGCCACAATATGTATTTATAGGCATTAAAGCACCCGTTCATCGAGTCCTTTCATTTTAGTTGAAGATATACAACTCTTCTTAAAAATGTTGATCCAAAAGACATGTCTTCTATTTAGAATTTTCAGAAAATAAATATTGACTAATTATATCTTTTAATTCTATTCATACAATTTGAATAAGCATCATGTCTTTTAACCAAAACTTGCAACCATTAAAAAAACATACAACCCCAAAAGGTTGAATCAAACACAACCTTTTGTAAGGTTGCTGCCCTTTCTACGTATATACACACACACGCTGCACAATGCATCTAACATACATATATATATATATATATATATATATATATAATAATTTATATATTTATTATTGAAATCTCTAACAATCCTTCCCAATTTCAATAATATAAAACATTTCTCTCTTTATAATTAACCACTAACATACTGATATAATCATGCATACAATAAAGGTGTCTTTCGAATTAAACCTTTAATTAGTGAAAGTAATTCAAAGTTATAACGAATGCGACGATGACCTAAGTTTAAACCACCTATTCTTATGTTAAAATCGGAATTACTACACACATGATTATGTCATATTTCCTTAAAGAAATTTTTGAACTAATTAAGCACTATTATGGTCTTGTGCTTCATTCTGGTTTCATGAACATTTACAAGAGAAAACTCAACTCTTGATAGAAGCGGCACCACTTCTTATGTTCATATAGGTGAGGTTCCTTCCCATGTCCCTACTACTATAGGAATAACTACAAATAACCTCATTAAGAGATAAAATTCATCCTCCTAAATGTAGCAGTCTTGCACTGATCATCCTGGAATGAGCTATATATTAATTTTCAGTGCTTTCACAACCACTTATCAATAACTTGTTATTACCCATTAAACTTTTAAACTGGTGATGTTCTAGACAAAGTCGGGTGGCTAATTTTCAGTAAAGGGTTTTAGCTCCATTCCACTAGATGTACTAACTACCAAAGCTCTTGAAAGTGCTTTTGTTAACGGATCCGCCAAGTTATTACTTGATTTAACATAAATAATATTAATAACTCCATCAGTTATTAATTGCTTGACATATTCATGTCTCAAGCTAATATGTCTAGACTTTCCATTATATACCTTATTGTATGCTCTAGACAAAGTAGCTTCACTATCACAGTATAAAGAAATAGATGACATTGGTTGTGGCCACAACTCTATTTTCAATAACAAATTTCTAATCCATTCCGCTTATTTACCTATTGCCGCTAATGCTATAAATTTAGATTCCATGGTTGAATGTGCTATACACGTTTGCTTCTTCGAAGCCCAAGAAATTGCTCCTCCGGTAATTGTAAAAATCACCTTGATGTAGGCTTATTATCATTAGCACTTGTTATCCAACTTGCATCTAAATATCCTTCAAGTACTGCTGGAAACTCATAGTAAATTAAACTTAGGTTAATAGTTCTTTTAAGATAACCAAAAATTCTATTTATTGCTTTCCAATGAGCAGTACATGGATTATTAGTGTATCTATAAAGTTTGCTTACTGCAAATGCGATATCTGGCCTGGTACAATGCATGACATACATTAAATTTCCGATTACACTAGCATACTCAAGCTGTGCAACAGACCTACCAGAATTATTAAGCAAAGATTCACTAGGGTCATAAGGGGTATTTGTTTCTTGTATTTGTAGATGCTTAAACTTAAGAAGCAATTTTTCTATATAATGTGACTGACACAAAACGTAACCCATACTATGCTTCTTTACTTTAATTCTCAATATAGTATCTACTTCATTCAAATCTTTCATCTTGAATTTTGAATTTAGATACTCTTTAGTTTCAGATACACCTTTCATGTTTGTACCAAAAATTAGCAGGTCGTTGACATATAAACATATAACAACACCATAATCATTTGTGAATTTAGAATATACGCATTTATCAGCACTATTATGTCTAAATCCATATGACAAAATGACAACATCAATTTTTTCATGCCATTGTTTTGGTGCTTGCTTTAATTCATATAACGACTTTACTAATTTACAAACATTCTTTTCATTCCCAGGGAGAACAAACCCTTCCGGTTGTTCCATATAGACTTCTTCATCCAAATCACCATTTAAAAATGCTGTTTTCACATCCATTTGATGCACATGCAAATTATATAAAGATGCCAATACAAACAATATTCTTATTGATGTGAGCATAGCTACTGGTGCATATGTATCAAAATAGTCTATTCCCTTTTTTTGCTTAAAACCCTTGGCAACCAGTCTGACTTTAAATGTCTGAATAGACCCGTCTGTGTTGTATTTTCTTCTAAATACCCATTTACAACTTATTGCTTTTTATCCTTGGGGCAAGTCTACTAAAACCCAAGTCTGATTAGATATTAATGATTCAAATTCATCATCTATAGCCTCTTTCCAAAAAGTTGCATCTCTTGAAGTCATTGCTTCGCTTAGACTTTTAGGATCATCCTCAACATTCAACAATATGGGTATTTTCTTAAGAACCTTTGTTCTATTTCCTTCGACTAAAAATACAATAGATTGAGATGAAATAAAATCAGGGCCTAGAGTCTTTTCTTTTCTTACTCTTTGGCTTTTTCTTGGTTCAATAACAGTTTCAGTCTCAACTATTGTGTTCGAGTCTAAATTAAGCAACTTATATGCCTTTGAATTTTCTGCATATCCTACAAATATACTTTTAATTCCTCTTGGACCCAACTTGGATCTCTTAGAATCGAGTGCCTTATAAAAAGCTACACAACCTCATACTCTCAAATATGACAAATTTAGTTTTCTTTCTTTCCAAATTTCATATGGTGACACATGTGTCTTTGTAGATGTAATTCTATTATGTATATGGCATGCAGTAAACAATGCTTCACCCCATAAATATTTAGGAGTATTAGCATTAATCATCATAGAATTAATCATCTCAGTGAGTGTCCTATTTTTTATTTCTACCAAACTATTTTGTTGTAGTGTATAGGGTGCAGTTCTTTGATGTACAATACCATGCTCTTCACAAAAATATCAAATTCATGTGAAAAATATTCACCAACCCTATCACTACGAAGACATTTAATTTTCCTCCCTTTTTGGTTTTCAACTTCAGCTTTATAGCGCTTAAGACACTCAAAAGCTTCATCTTTATTAGACAATAAATAAACATAAGTGAACTTAGAACAATCATCTATAAATGTGATAAAATATCTTTTTCCTACTCTTGTTAAAACACCATTAAATTCACATATGTCAGAATGTATTAAGTCTAATAAATTTGTATTTCTTTCGGCAGTTGAAAAAGGTTTCTTAGTCATTTTTGCTTGAATACATGTTTCACATTTATTAGTATAATCATCATTACAAGCAATTAAACCAAGTGTGCGCATGTATTTTAAAGATCTAAAGTTTATATGTGCTAAACGTAAATGCCATAAATGAGAGGAAGATTCAATAATTCACTTTATTATCAATACTTACTTTGAACATCCCATCACAAGAATACCCATTCCCAACAAACAATCTATTTTTTGACATTATTAATTTGTCGGATTCTAGAACAGTCTTTATACCGTTCTTACATAATAAATTTGCAGACACAAGATTCTTTCTAATTTCTGGAACATGCAGTACATTAAGCAACGTCAATTTCTTCCCAGAAGTAAACTAAAGTTCAACGGTTCATTTTCCTAGAACTTTGGCGGAATTATGATTCCCCATTAAAACTTCTTGATTGTCCGTTGATGCTTCATATGTCTTGAATTGTGCCTTGTAACACATGTATAGTATCCCATGAGTCAAGCCACAAATCGGAGGATTTTATTGCCGTTGCCATATTTAGTTCGGTAATCACGCCTATATGCATCATTGATACCATTGCAACAATGTTATCAATTCCAGAATTTTTCACCATATTTGCGTTATTGGTCTTATTGGCATATTCCTCACTTGCTTTTTTGTGTCTACAATCACGAATGTAATGGCCTTTCTTACCACAATGGTAGCAGACACCATTTGCATTCTTTTGATTGTTGTTGGAATTGGTCTTCTTAAACTTCCCTTTGTCAATTTTGACTTTGAAGTTCTTTTTGTATTTGTTTCCTTCGACAATGTGAACTTTGGAGGAATCTTGATTTGCAAAATTCTCATCACGATTTCGAGTTTCCTTTTCAATTTGAATACCCTTTTACAAATCCTACAAACTAATATCTTCCACCATGTGTAGAAGTTTATTTCTATAATTATTCCATTTTTGGGGTAATTTTGCCATAATAGCCCCAACTATCATAGAATATGGAATAACTATTTTAAGTTCACGAAGCTTTGAGACCAAGACCAATAATTCATGAACTTGGTCTAAGATGGGTTTGTTATCAAACATAATGAACTCATAATATTTGAACACTAAAAATTTATCGGTACCTCTTTTCTCCGTTGTATACTTGTGTTCAAATGCTTCCCAAATTTCCTTCGGAGATTGAATGTGTGCGTACAGGTCATACAAGCGATCAGATAATGTGTCCAAGATGTGTCCTCGACATACCAATTCATCTTCTTCACGCTTCTTTCGATCGACAACTATTTTGTTTGTGTCTTTGACACTTGGTTCACCAATAGGCTCCAATTTTAAGTCCAACACATATATGACATTTATAATAGTAAGCATGAAACACATTTTGTCCTTCCATCGGGTGAAGTTTGATCCATCAAATTTGTCTAGCTTGTAAACATCTTGATTGATAACCTTCAAAACTATGTTATCAGATTTGTTCTCCATGACGAAAATAACACTTTAAGATTGTTATGGTAAATGTAGAAATACAGAGAATAATCTGAATAATGACTTTGAGGTACGACTTGAATCGTTTCCTTAAAGCGTTATTTGTCCCCACTCGAATGAGTTTGCTAAAGGGTTCTTGGCAAATCACTTTCAGGATACAACAAAGTATGGAATATTTGATTAGCAAAACCGAATTATATTCCCTTAGAAATAACTAGAATGAAATTGTATGAATGTAATGGAGAGAGAAGAGAGCAAGGAATGTAGAAATAAATTTCTGAAATTGTGTGTGAAACATTATGCCACAATAGGTATTTATAGGCATTAAAGCACCCGTTCATCGAGTCCTTTCATTTTAGTTAAAGATATACAACTTTTCTTAAAAGTGTTGATCCAAAAGACATGTCTTCTATTTAGAATTTTCAGAAAATAAATATTGACTAATTATATCTTTTAATTCTACTCATACAATTTGAATAAGCATCATGTCTTTTAACCAAAACGTGCACCCATTCAAAAAACATACAACCCTAAAAGGTTGAATAAAACACAACCTTTTGTAAGGTTGCTGCCCTTTCTACATACACACACACACACACTGCACAATGCAGCCAACATATAATATATATATATATATATAATAATAATTTATATATTTATTATTGAAATCTCTAACACAGCTGAGACGAGAAACTCCAAACACCACACATTCATTCCCCTCTATAAAACCCCCAGCTCATCCCAAATTTTTCCCACCTCAACCAAGGATTCAGTCATTCAGCATCTAAAAGCGTCAAGTTCCAAACCAAATAATACCCAGATTCTCAAAGTCTCAAACTTTCAACCCAATGACAAGACTTGGTCTGATTTCCCGCCTCCTTACTGGGTTCCTTCTGGTTTCTACAATGGTTGCCAAGAAATCTAAGGACTCTGCTTCCACTGGGGCAGAGCCGTCGTCGGATAGTGAGGGCATGGAAGAAGGTGCAGCGACGGAAGCTCCATCTTTCCGGCATTTGGGACCTGTTGGAAAGGGTGGAAAGGCTGGAGAGAGTGAAAAGAAAGCTGATAATTCGTTGGTTGTTGGTGGTATTATTATTGCCGGGCTTGTCACTACCATTTATGCAGCTGTCTTTCTCTACATCAGGGTCACCAAAAGAAGGGGTGGAGTTCAGTGATTAATTAAGGTTTCCAACACTTCCTACCAAATGTTAAGCTTTGCATTTACTCTTTCATGCATTTCACTATATCACTCGCAAAAAACATACATCAAAGCATATCATCTTGAATATGAATTAAAATTCTCTGCCCTTCTAATCTCTTCCCCTTCCTTCCCCTCATTTCACACTTTTTTCTTTGTATTTCTCTTTATAAAGAAGTCAACCCAAGATGTTGACGTATCTTAATTGTAACCGTTCAAATAGGAGGAGAGATTTGGAGAGAGGAGAATTCATAGATGTTGCTTCATGGATCTTCTTTGGCGTCACTCCTTGGTGGTTAGCAGCTTTTAAAGTGCTTTTTGCAGTATTTGATAAAATTATGAGAGCGCTTATAATGCGAGTGGCTTGTCCACCCCAATTTTCTGTTGATTCATTTGGTTCGTTGGTTTATCTTCTAAGTGGTGGCGGCTTGACCATCGTGGAGTAGCTAATATGGTAGAGACAACTGTTTTTTTTTTTTTTTTTTTTTTTTCTAGTTGTAGGTTTTTCGCTTTTGTGTTAGTATGGGCTGCCTCTTTTGAGCCTAGTTCATTGTAGTTTCTTCACATGGAGTTCGGCTTCGCTTGACTGTTTTACACTCTCTCTTTCAACGATTCTTTTTGTATTAGTTTTCTCTTTAAATAAAATTTAATAAATAAATATATATAAATATATATGAGCTAAAATATTTGCAACATTAAAATATAAAAAATTAATGAAAATGATTTGAAAACTTTGATTTTTAACTATAAGAACAAAATAAATGGTAAAGTAAATAGTATTAAAATTGACTTTTTAGTGTAAAAATATGAATTTTCTTTTAAATAAATAGGTAAAGGTTGTAAAATAGGCCTTTTTTTTCGTGATCCTTGTGGTTATACTCTATTTTTAAATAGACCCCAGTGGTGAAACAGCTATTAATTGTAGTCTTGTGGTGAAATTCATTATCAATCATAGTTCACATTGGATTTTTCCTCATTCTTTAGTCATTTGTAGGGGCAAAATTGTTATTTTTGTTTTTATTGATTCCATCAACCAATCATAAAGAGCCATATGGATATAATTTTTTTATTTTAAAAACGTTTAGAGCTACAATAAAAGAATAAATAAACAATAAAATTACAATGTTCATATTATCAGACTTTCTCATTTCAAGAGAGCCAATAGTCCAAATTCAAGATTTAAAAAATCACAAAGTACCTTATTGCATTTAGGTTGGAATATAAGTTATTATGCAAACGTTGAATTTAGTTTCATTTTAAGAAGAACAATGCTGGACGGGATGACTAGGGTTATATGAGAGAGGGGGAGGGTAATAGGTGGTCGTTGTGGCTGTGGCTGACAATGGTAGAGATTGTGGAGATATTTTTTTTCCCTTCTATTTTTGTTGATTATAAAAAAGTGGAATTACCAAAAAGAAAAGAAAAAAGAATTGAATGACATTTTCACCTCTGCATGTGGATGAGATTTTGACATAAATTTCAATTAGGACTACAATTGATAACGAACTTCACCACAAGGTTAAGATTAACACTTTTTCACCACAGGGGTTGATTTAAAAGTAGTGTCTCACCACAGGGATCAAGAAAAAAATAAATGGTAAAATAAATAGTATTAAGATTGATTTTTTAGTGTAAAAATATAATTTTCTTTTTAAATAAATAGGTAAAGGTTCTAAAATATAAGTAGAGGACTCCTAACATTTTTCCGTTATTTAACGGGAAATAAATAGTAAATTGTAGCTATGGTTCCTTTATTTTAACTCAATTGGAACAATGGTCCCTCAACTAAAAATCCATTACCATTGGTCCCTCAACTTAATATAACTCGTTTTGACAAAATTTTTGACTTAGTTGACGAAAAGAACCATAATTATATACTTTGATGAGTTGCGGGACTCTAATTGTATAAATGGTCATTCCAACATAGCTTATTTTGACAAAATTTTGATAAAATTGATGAAAAGGACTATAGCTACACATTTTGATAAGTTGAGAGATCAATGGTAATAAATTTTTAATTGAAGGACCATTGTTCTAATTTAATTAAAGTTGAGACTCCATTGAAACTCGGAAATAAAAGGCTTTGCTGACAGAGAAAGAAAACCGAAACTCTGCAAACTGCGATGGACCCAAAAAATGAAAACCCTACCACCGCAATCACGAATCGAAACCTAAACGATCTCCCCGACGAGATCCTCATCCACATTCTTACCTTCCTCCCAACACTAAACTCCGTCGAAACCTCCCTCATCTCCCAGAAATGGCGGCCCCTCTGGTCTCGCGTCCCCTCCCTCGACTTCAACTACCAACTCTTCCCGCCGCACGTGCATCCCTCCCATACCTCTCAGTTCTACGTCGAGTTCGTCGACCGCGCTCTGATTTCCCGCCTCAATTATCCCCTCCACACTTTCCGCCTCTCTTTCCTCTACGACGAACACTACCGCTCCACTGTCGACTCTTGGGTGCGATCCGCCGTCGCCCGCCTCCGCGCTCGGGAGCTCTTTCTCGACTTCTTCATCGAAACCAATGTCCGTGACGAGGAGACCGAGAAACCCACGTACGATTTCCCTTTCTATGTTCTGAGAGATGGGTGCGTTGAGAAATTATCGCTCACGAGCTGTGATCTTACTCTGCCGGCGAAATTGTCCACCATGCGTTTCGGGTCGATTCGGTTCATCTGTTTCAATCACGTTTACTTGGAGGACCAGGCTGTGAAGGATTTGTTATCTGCTTGCCCCAATTTGGAGGTTTTGGAAATTAACAGCTGTTTGGGGCCTCGCCATTTGGAGATATGCAGCACAAGTCTGAAAAGGCTAATACTTGAATTTGGGTATGTCCCAGAGAAGAAGCAGACGTTATTGGTTGATTGCCCGAAGCTTTGTTCGATCAGTATTGATAGTTGTGACTTTGAAGAGTGTGTACTTAAGAATGCTTCTTCTTTGGTTGAGTTTCATGTTGATTATCCGCATCGAATTGATGGGTCGTATCATCCTTGGAGTAATGTTGTTATGCTACTCGAACAAGCACCAAATGTTAAGCATCTTAACGTTCAAAATTGGTGGTTCAAGGTAATCTTTTGACTAGTTTCTCATATATTTCGTTGTGGAAATTATGCCAATATATGTAGCTATCTGGTTGGTTTTTGAAGTATGTGTAAGGGTTCTCATAGAAAGGCTTAATTTTGGTGTTTTTCGGCCAAGGATATGCAGCCGTGTACTTGTGAATGTAACTGTGTCTTTTAGGAATTGAAAGAGAAAATAACATGAGAGAATGTAAGGCTTTCATAGCTTATCGTTGAATCTTGGAATCGGAAGAAAGATGGAATGGTAATTTGCTATTCAGGTCTGCTCGTTACTACAGGGGTTGGTCTATACGGAGGAATTGATTAGTTTTAAATTTACACTCCCAGAAAAAAATTTCGACTCTTATATGTCCTATCATTTTGTTTTTGGTAGCTTAGTATGCATTTCTTGTTCCAATATTCTTGGTTTTTGATAAAACTAGATATCCTTCATTTACGTTTCTTCACCAAGCATAGTGATATGAGTCGTAATAAATGACATCGGGAAGAAAATTGAACTTCCCATCACTCTGGTTGCTCCACCTAATTGCTTGTGGCAATAAATTATTAAAACATCATTGGGTATGGAGTTCTCATTCAAAATGTATCAATAAGATGTTTTAACTTAATGACATTGCACAAAAGTGTTTTGGAAAATTGAAGTCGAACTACCAACTTAAGGCCCTGTCTATTGTTTCTTATCCAAGAAGACTACCTTGATTATCACTCATTCTAAGAAGCAGAATTAAGTTATAATTAACCACTGTTGCATAGTTGTCTCTCCTGGAGATTGCGTTTTTTAGATCATCCCTCGGAACTATTTATCTCAAAATTGTGTGTCTGGAAATGAGATCTGGTAGCCTGTCTTACTAACCAGCCATGTGATTTTGTGCTAGACAGGCTTTAATCGCTTTCTTACTCTGTCCGCTTCATTGCTGTGGGGATAACCTTTGTGGACTTGGGGGGTTTTTCAAATTTCATTTTTTACCTCTTAACCAACTGGTTCTTGGAGGGATTATGTTATCGAACATCTTCTGATATTCGTAATTGTTTCCTTTGCATGTGCCCTCAGTTTCTGACATCAAAGAACACTTTTCCCGAAAGTTTTATTCTCCACAATCTGAAGCTGTTGGTGCTGCGAACTGGGTTTACCCAATATGATCTCGTTGGCATGGCTGCACTGCTTAAACGTTGTCCCAATCTTGAGACTCTGATTCTAGAATACCCTTTCAAAATGGAGAAAGACGTGAGTACTTTTATACACAGAATTATAGCAATGCTTGATGTTACTTATCATTCTATTTTACGTTTCGTGCTGCATATCTAAAATTTGATGTTCTAATTTCCAGGAGAGTTTACCAGAAGAGCTCTTAAAGAAACCAGTTCATTTCAGCATGCCAAGTCTCAAGCAAGTTGAAATGAAAGCGTACAACGGACGAAAAAGACAAGGTAGGTTTGTGAAAATCTTGATGAAGCAAGGAGTTGTCCTGGAAAAGATTGTACTTCTTCTCGACCAAGTTGGCCAGAACGAACCGCTTTCTCCGATAATTCTAAATAGAAAGGTTTCACAAGCTTGGGAGATAGTCACAGAACCAAATAGTGGATAGACTATGATGTTTAAATGGGGAATGCAATATCCTGGAGCTCTGAGACCTTCGACTTTCAACTTTCGACTGCTGTTTTCGGATATTGAATTAGACTTTTGGATTGAGCTCTCTAATTAGATTTCTATGGGTGCATTGAATGAGACTGCATTTTCTTGTTCTTGTATATATGAAGAGTTTGCAGCATGTTTTATGAGCAAATTAAGTTGCTGAAACATATAATTCTCATTACTAAATTGCATTATATAATTTGGGAAATGTTGTAAAATCGACGATGGGTGCAGTGGAATAAATAAGCAAGACACAAAATTTACGAGGTTCCTCTACAGTCAGTGTGACTGGAGTACATCCTCGGGGCAGCAGTAGTGCTTTCATTTATAATCTGGAATAATAGGAGTACAAAGATAACCCTCTCTTATTCTCTCCTTTCTCTTTCCTTTCTTTTCTCTCTTCTTCCTCTCTCTTCCTCTTCCTTTCTTCCCTCTCTCCCGTATGACTTGAGTGTGAGTAACATTGCTTTCTTCCCTCATCTTCTTTTTATAAGAAAACTAGGGGTAGTGGTAGCTATTAGTGGGAAGGCATCTTCTTAGTGAAGTAACCTAACATTCCATTACATTTGGTAGCCATCCATATTTAATGTTTTATAACACTCCCCCTTGGATGGCCACAAGTCTTCGACTGACTCGTTAAAATCTTGATCTGTTGTTTTTTTTTTATTTTTTTATTTTTTTTATTTTTTTATGCTCCCCCTGATGAGTATCTCCCCCTGATTTCAAATCATTTAGGCTGATCATTGATCATTCTATTTCGATCTCTTAGCGAGAAGAGTTGCCAACATAGTTGCTTTACTAGTAGTTAACTTTCCACAGGCTTATTCTTGAACTGGGCTGGATGGCCTTTTTACTTACAAGCGATCCTCAGCTTAGTTGAGGATGAATCAGCACGTTGTCTCCACATGTTTCAAGTAATCGGATCTTCATGCAGGTCTGGCATCTTCTTTTGCAGTATTTTTCCTCTAATGCAAAAATTCCCATGAAAGCAATTGGAGATGCTGCTCCAAAACATTCAATGTGGAGATTAGCTATGCTGCAAAAATTCCCATAAAAGCATCAGAACATCACTTCTCAGCGACTCATCATGTTTTCCAGCTTCCAACATCAGTTGAAGATGACTGCTCGAGAGTAATGCTAGGTAAGCAATCAGGGAAGGGTTCCAGACAATCAGTCCCAGATCGGAAGCTTGACTCCAAGTGGCGACTGATCGCTCTCTTTCTCCTTGTCTTGCAAGTGATAACAAAGACAAAGAAAAGGACATGGAGAAAGCATGATATGAGATACTCTTGCTTTCGACCCTGATGATATGAGATACTCTTACTCTGGATGACTAAGTTTGTAGAGGTACTCCAGGGGATGAAGAACACTGAGTAACTCGAGAGCTTTCTTTGAGAATACATTCTCGGAGATGAAGAAATGAAGAAAGGTGGACAGGGTGTGCCTTTGCTGTGGAAGGCGAAGGTAGAACTTATAGAAATTTTTCTTCACAACCGGAACTATTCTCGCACTATTTGTCGGCAGCCGGTGGATGGATGAACAGTACCAGTTACGCGCTTTCTGACAAAGCTGCCCGTAATTTCCGCAAAGCTGACAGTGCATGTGACGAGTGACGATAAACTGGAAAAGCTGATCGCCTCGTGATTTCTGAGCAGACCCGGCTTTTGAGAGAGGCGTCCGACTTTTGAGAACGGAGTCCGGCTTTTTAGAAAAGAACCCGGCTCTTCAATTTGTGAGATTTGCCTCTTCGATTGCTGAGTGATGCCTCATCGATTTCTTTTTATTTTTATTTTTATAGAGGCACTCATTTGGTTCCACAGCACCCTGAATTGCCAAAACACTCTCTTCTTGCACTTGTGAAATCTTCATCTCTCCGATCTCTTCTTTCTCAACACCTTCGAAAAATGTCTTGCCCTTCTGACCGTTGCCTTAACTTGAATGTCGGGGAAGACGCTGACATGTCTTCTCCAGACAACATATGGCACCCATCCTTCTTATCCCCTAACGGTCCTCTTACAATTGGGGATTCTGTGATGAAGAATGACATAACCGCTACGGTGGTAGCGAAGAATCTTCTCACCCCCAAGGATAGCAGGATTCTTTCCAAGCGGTCCGACGAGTTAGCTGTTCAAGATTCTTTAGCCTTCAGCATTCAGTGTGCAGGCCCTGTATCAAATATGGGCCAACGTCTTCTTGCTCGATCTCGTCAGGTCGAGTCTCTGATGGCTGAAGTGGCTAGTCTTCGGTAAGAGGTCAGAGGACTCAGGCTCGAGAATAAGGAGTTGCACATGCTCGCAACTAGTTACTCCACCAGCATGAAGAGGAAGCTGGACCAGCTACAGGAGTCGGACGGTCGGATCCAGAGTGATCATGAAAGGTTCATGGCGTTACTCCCGAGGTTTATGTTGCCTTCGTCCTCTGGAATTGAACCAAGAGCTCCGTCGACTTCTGAGGCTCCTCACGAGTAGCCTTGTGAAGACTCCCTCCTCTGTGTTTGTTTGATTTTCATGTTTGTCCACATATGTAGTTTATCGGAGTTTCAATAAACAAACTTTATTTCGTTTAGCATATTGTGCCAAATACAATAAAACATATTATTCACTAAGATATGGTACTTCTGGACCAAATATTAATTTATCTTTACCCTCTCGAAGATAAATGATCATTCTTAGTGTCTAAATCATTTGAGTATTCAAGTCATAATCTTCAATCCATATGATTCTGTAATATCATAAATATCACGGATAAGATTCGTGTTGGCATATTGTTCGATTCTGCAGTTCAAGACAATATTTATCTCAACACTTTATAATCTTTCTTAACTCTTCAGGAGTCCCAATTTAATATCATAAACTCTTCAGGAGTTCTAATTTAATGTCATCGACTCTTCAGAAGTTCTAATTTAATGTCATCAACTCTTCAGAAGTTCTAATTTAATGTCATCAACTCTTGCAAGAGATTTTAGTATGTTGCAACAATATCATAATGATAGTACTCACTAAGGCAATTTATATCATCCATTGGTATTGAGTACATAATTTATGTTTTATCCTTCCAGGACTTACTTCAAGCAATCTGAATCCTTCAGGGATTTTCTACACTTCATGACACATTTTCTTTTGGAATTTATACAGAGCAATTTGCTCTCATGTATACTTGAGGGATTTACTTATGGAGATATGATGTGGGCGACTCACAACCCTTCGTATATAATTCTCCATTCATATGAACTCGTTTACAGGAGTATAATTTCAGGTTTCAATTAGTGACCTTGTGTCATATCATGTGAGTGTAATTCACTGTATTACAAATGCCCATATGTAACCTCTTTGGTTCAACATCTTTTGGCTATTTGTATTATATTCAAATATATATAGATCCATTTTTCCACGTTCTTACAAAATTGTAATGGAATTGCCTTTCTCCATTTTTTGCCAATAATTTTTCCTTTCGTCGACGAACAAAAGAACGTGACTCATTATCAACACAGCTTATTGATGAAATTTAGTAGCTACTTATAAAAACCAAATTTACCATTGGTTATCATCAATTCGTGATTCCATATTCTCATGTGCATGCGCATGCATAAAAAAACTTTTCATTTCTTTGGATATCCATTGCCTATTCAAGGGCATTACACTATCTCTTCCAGGATAGCTATAATTTAAAGAATGCGGATCATAACCTCTTATTGAGTGTTATAAAGCTTGGATTTTAATCTCCACTTCCGGGAGTTGAGTTATTGGAATCTATATGTCTATCATGCTTCATGCATGAGACATCAAAATTTCCATGTCCATGGATTGTCCCATGTGGGACGTGTAACCATGCGACAACCGTCATGCTTCCGGCATGCAACAGTTATGCTTCGGGAATGTAATAGTTCAGTAGTGCCATATTCTTCTTCTTTCGAAGAACTGAACCTTTTTAGTCTAAGGGTTTGCCACGCTTCAGGCGTGCAACAGATAAATCATTTGCTGCCACATTATTTTGTCCAATAGGGACATCAATTCTTGTAGGCACATTTGTAGCAAATATATGTGATTTCATCACTTTCGTTACATCATTCAATTATTCTTACTTCATTTTCTCATTGATTACTTCGTGAATCAAAATAAGACAAATTCTCTTCGTTTTTCTAGAACGGTCTTTTCTCATCATTCTTCTGGAACGATGTTATTTTCTCCCCCTAATGGTGGGAAAACTGTCTTATTAAAATCATAGTTCGCAAATCATGCGGTAAATATATACCTAGTCAAGGGTTCAAAATATTGAATGATGGATGATAAATCAAATCCAACATAAATTCTCAATTTGCAATGATGCCTCATTTTAATACGTTTGTGGCATTGCAATAGGCACATAGATAACATAACCAAAAACTCGTAAATGTGTAATGTTTAATTAGTGCCCAAACACGAGTTATACTGAGAAGTATTAGTGGTTGGCAACATGTCTCAACCAAGCTAATAATGTATCATGTAACATGGCATGTCTCTATGTAGAAAACTTGGCAATTTCATTTTCATGAGCAGAGTATGGGTAATCAATTGCATCCGTTTAATAAATGCTTCTGCTAAACCATTTTGAGTACGGACATGAGGAACATGGTGTTCAACATCAATGCCCAATGTTATGCAATAATCATCAAAACTTCGAGATGTAAGCTCTCCAGCAAACATGTATTATATTATCATTTACATACATCAAGGAACTTCTAGTCCTTATTTAATTGCCTATAGATTGGTACTCTCATGGCTTTTTATTACAATTAAGTTGTGGCACTTCGGCTCTTCAAACTTAAAGTACTCATCAAGGAACTTCATGTCTGATCTCTGAGGATCAAGGGTCTTCATGCCCAATCTTTTTGCATGATAGAACTTCTGGTCCAATCATTTTTATATGACGAGGATCAAGAAACTGCAGGTTCTAATCTGATCAAGGAACTTCGGGTCCTTGTTATACTCATCGTAACAAAAGAAGTACAATAAATAAATTAAAGCAATAAGCGGTAATTCCAACTATGGTAAATAAATTGCTTTTAAGTAAATAAAGCTTGTGATAAGGGCTTTGATTCAGCACCATTCACATAAATCAAAACTTAAAGCAGTAGGCGGTAAAACCGTCCATGGTAAGTAAATTGCTTTAAAGTAAATAAAACTTGTGAATGGATTTTAAACCAACACCATTCACATAAATCAAAACTTAAAGCAGTAGGCGGTAAAACCGTCCATGATAAATAAATTGCTTTAAAGTAAATAAAACTTGTGAATGGATTTTAAACCAACACCATTCACATAAATAAAGCAATAATAGAAAAGGGTGATGATTAAGTTTCCATCAATTTTCTTTTCTTTTCAAATGGTGCAACTCACCATTCCAAAACCTTTTCTTTGTCTGCCACTTATAAGAAGATCAAACCGTTAGATTTAGCTCAAATTTTAGTATGATATGGATAAGAGGATACCAAACAACTTTCGTGAAGAAACGGTTTCAATCTGAGCAACTGAAAATGGCGTTTTGGTACTCATAAGATGGTTGTCCAGTTTTCTGCGGCAATTGGAAACTGGTTTGGTATTTCAGACATATGTGACGATCGCACCGTTAAAGTTTTCTGAGATTTTGATATGTTGTAGGTACTGAGCGGACGGACAACTTTCAAGAAGAAATTTTTTCAATCCGAGTTCCGCAAGTTGGAGTTCCGAGGCTATTTACATGGCTGCCAGATTTTCTACGAATTTTGAGTCCGTACCTTTTTGCTTCTGCAAATGATGATATACACTTATACAACAACATATACGTATTTGCTTCAAGAAAATCAGTAGTACAAATATTTTAAGATGAAATGAAAAGATTTTCTTATCTGTGAGATTCCAGGCGACATAGGTGAACAAGATTTGTGGCGTTGTGCTTTCCACTGACACGAGAGCTTCTCGTGCTGATAACGTGTTGTAAAATCGACGATGTGTGCAGTGGAATAAATAAGCAAGACACAAAATTTACGAGGTTCCTCTACAGTCAGTGTGACTGGAGTACATCCTCGGGGCAGCAGTAGTGCTTTCATTTATAATCTGGAATAATAGGAGTACAAAGATAACCCTCTCTTATTCTCTCCTTTCTCTTTCCTTTCTTTTCTCTCTTCTTCCTCTTTCTCTTCCTCTTCCTTTCTTCCCTCTCTCCCGTATGACTTGAGTGTGAGTAACATTGCTTTCTTCCCTCATCTTCTTTTTATAAGAAAACTAGGGGTAGTGGTAGCTATTAGTGGGAAGGCATCTTCTTAGTGAAGTAACCTAACATTCCATTACATTTGGTAGCCATCCATATTTAATGTTTTATAACAGGAAAGGCTTTTAGCTAAAATGGTCCATGAGATTGACACAACTCTTTATTCTGGTCCTTGAGATTTGAATTCAATAGAAGTGGTTTGTTCACCACCGATCATTTTAATCACCCTGCATCTCCATTGTTTTTAAGTTTTCACCTTAAAAAATCAAAGGGTATGCTGCTCACACACCTTTTATTTTTTATTTTGTACACACTCCTTGTTAATTTATGTTTCTTGATCTTGTTTAATTCATTTGATCAGATTGTTGAAAATTAAAAAGGTGTGTGAGAACTAAATATGAATGTGTAGATAGCACACTCAAAATCAAATAGTATGGTTACAACACTTCGGAGTATGGCATGCACGTGATTTAAATTCACACTTGTATTTGATGACAAGATCGATGAAATTTTATCAAACATGACGGTCGTACTAGTATTCAAAGGCGAAGCTAGGATTTTTTTATTGAATGGGCTAGCTAAAAATAGTACCATAAATTTATATGTTTAATTTTTTTTTTGCTTATATAAATTATATAATAATCAATATAAAAGAACAACAATATAATATGAACTATTATCAAAATCTAACCCTAATTGAATATAAATAATTAACCTACTAATTAAATCAAGAATAAGTAAATAAAGAGATTAAGAATGTACAAAAGTGAAATTCATTGGAAAATCACAACGGAAAGTAAGGAATTGCAGAGATAGGAATTTAATTATGAATTTAAAGAAATTATTTTTCTTTTCTTGAGTAAGAAGCACAAATGCTAAATTACATAGGGTAAATGATATTTTTCTTTAAAGAATAGGATAAATATGGACTAGAGATAGAACTAATTTATAATTTTTAGCATAAAACGTATTATTTACTACCTATCATTTACCAAATATATATTAAATAATAATCTGTATTGAAATTGATTAGGCTATAAGCATGAGTTTACAAAAGAATAGATCTATTTGCAAACGCTTTTTTACTTTCAATACAGCCTTATTAATTTTTTGTCATCTTCAATTCATTCGATCCGAACAACTGAAAATTGAGAAGAATTTGTGAAAAGTAAAAATAAGTACATGAATAGCACTACCTTTAATCCCTTACACAAAACCTCCCTGGGCTACAACCCATCTTAACCTTGTGAGTGGCTACACTACTGCTAGTATTTGACGGCAAAGAGAATGAAATGTCATTGAATCTGGCGACGAGGGATTAATTGGTTTATTTCTAAATAGTCGAGGTGAATTTACCTGAAATGTAATTAGGTGACAGTTTTAACTGGGTAATAATTCAAGGGTAAAACGGCAGTTTACCCAAAAAAGAAAAACCGATGTGGAGGTCAATATCAGAGACTTGGTAAAATGCTCTGCCGATTGCAAGAAGCAAAAATGAAATGAAAGAATCAATCAATCGAGGATGGAGGAGACGAGCAGTGAAGCCCCAACCACTCGAAACCTAAACGATCTTCCGGAGGAGCTCCTCCTCCACATCCTCTCCTTCCTCCCCACATTGGACTCCGTCCAAACCTCCCTCATCTCTCGCAAATGGCGCCCCCTCTGGTCCCGCGTCCCCTCCCTCAACTTCAACTACCAACTCTTCCCGCCGTACGAGCCGCCGCTGGACACCCGCCAGTTCTACGCCGAGTTCATCGACCGCGTCCTCATTTCCCGCCCCAATTCCCCCGTCCACAATTTCCGCCTCTCTTTCATCTACCACCATCACTACTCCGCCCACGTCGACTCCTGGCTCCGAGCCGCCGTCACCAACCTCCGCGCTCGGGAGCTCTACCTCCACTTCTTCATCGACCTTAATTTTCACAATGACGAAAGCCGGAACCACATCTATGATTTCCGTTTCTCTCTTCTTAGAAATGGGTGTGTTGAGAAATTGAGCCTCACGCGTTGTGATCTTACTCTGCCGGCGAAATTGTCCACCATGCGGTTCGGGTCGATTCGGTTCATCTGTTTCGATGACGTTTATTTGGAGGACCAGGCCGTGAAGGATTTGTTGTCTGCTTGCCCCAATTTGGAAGTTTTGGAAATTAACGGCAGTTTGGGGCCTCACCATTTGGAGATATGCAGCACAAGTCTTAAAAGGCTAATACTTGAATTTGGGTATATCCCAGAGAAGAAGCAGACGTTATTGGTTGATTGCCCGAAGCTTTGTTCGATCAGTATTGATAGTTGTGACTTTGAAGAGTGTGTACTTAAGAATGCTTCTTCTTTGGTTGAGTTTCATGTTGATTTTCCGCATCGAATTGATGGGTCGTATCGTCCTTGGAGTAATGTTGTTAGGCTACTCGAACAAACACCAAATGTTAAGCATCTTAATGTGCAAAATTGGTGGTTCAAGGTAATCTTTTGACTTGTTTCTTATATATATCATTGTGGAATTATGCCATATATATGTAGCTTTGTGGTTGGTTTCTGAAGTTTGTGTAAGGGTTCTCATAGAAAGGCTTAATTTTGGTGTTTTTCGGCCAAGGATATGCAGCCGTGTATTTGTGAATGTAACTGTGTCTTTTAGGAATTGAAAGAGAAAATAACATGAGAGAATGTAAGGCATTCGTAGCTTATCGTTGAATCTTGGAATCGGAAGAAAGATGTAATGGTAATTAGATATTGAGGTCTGCTCTATACAGAGGAATTGATTAGTTTTTAATTTATACAAATTGGTCAAGGATTGTTCTCCCAGAAAATTTGTCGACTCTTATATGTCCTATCGTTTTGTTTTTTGTAGCTTAGTATGCATTTCTTGTGCCAATGTTCTTGGTTTTTGATAAAACTAGATGTCCTCCATTTACGTTTCTTCACCAAGCATAGTTATGTTAGTCGTGATAAATGACATCAGGAAGAAAATTGAACTTCCCATCACTCTGGTTGCTCCACCTAATTGCTTGTGGCAATAAGTTATTAAAACATTATTGGGTATGGAGTTCTCATTCAAAATGTATCAATGGGATGTTTTTAACTTAATGTCATTTCACAAAAGTGTTTTGGAAAATTGAAGTCGAACTACCAACATAAGGTCCTGTCTATTGTTTCTTATCCAAGAAGACTACCTTGATTATCACTCATTCTAAGAAGCAGAATTAAGTTATAATTAACCACTGGTGCATAGTTGTCTCTCCTGGAGATTGCGTTTTTTAGATCATCCCTCGGAACTATTTATCTTAAAATTGTGTGTCTGGAAATGAGATCTGGTAGCCTGTCTTACTAACCAGCCATGTGATTCTGTGCTAGACAGGCTTTAATCGCTTTCTTACTCTGTCCACTTCATTGCTGCGGGGTTAACCCTTGTGGACTTGGGGGTTTTTCAAATTTCATTTTTTACTGCTTAACCTACTGGTTCTTAGAGGGATTTTATTGTCAAACATCTTCTGATATTCGTAATTGTTTCCTTTGCATGTGCCCTCAGTTTCTGACATCAAAGAATGCTTTTCCCAAAAGTTTTATTCTCCACAATCTGAAGCTGTTGGTGCTGCGAACTGGGTTTACCCGATATGATCTCGTTGGCATGGCTGCACTGCTTAAACTTTGTCCCAATCTCGAGACACTGATTCTAGAAAACCCTTTCAAGATGGAGAAAGATGTGAGTACTTTCACATACAGAATTATAGCAATGCTTGATGTTATTTATCATCCTATTTTACGTTTCGTGCTGCATATCTAAAATTTGATGTTCTAAATTCCAGGAGAGTTTACCAGAAGAGCTCTTAAAGAAACCAGTTCTTTTCAGCATGCCAAGTCTCAAGCAAGTTAAAATGAAAGTGTTAATCGGACAAAAAAGACAAGGCAGTTTTGTGAAAATCTTGCTGAGGCAAGGAGTTGTCCTGGAAAAGATTGTATTTCTTCTCGACCAAGTTGACCAGAGCGAACCGCTTCCTCCGATAATTCTAAATAGAAAGGTTTCACAAGCTTGGGAGATAGTGGATAGACAATGAGGTTTAAATGGGGAATGCAAAATCCTGGAGCTCTGCGACCTTCAACTTTCAACTTTCGACTGCTGTTTTCGGATATTGATTTAGACTTTTGGATTGAGCTCTCTAATTAGATTTCTATGAGTGCATTGACTGAGACTGCATTTTATTGTTCTTGTCTATATGAAGAGTTTGCAGCATGTTTTATGAGCAAATTAAGTTGCTGAAACATATAAATCTCATTACTAAATTGCATTATATAATTTGGGAAAGGATTTTAGCAAATGGTCTATGAGATTGACACAACTCCTTACTTTGGTCCTTGAGATTTGAATTCAATAGAAGTGGTTTGTTCACCATCAATCATTTTAATCACCCTGAATCTCCATTGTTTTTAAGTTTTCACCTCAAAAAATCATAGGGGTATGCTATTTGCACACTTCCTTCTACTTTTCACATGCCCCTTGTTAATTTATGTCTTTGTTCTTGTTCAATTCATCCGATCAAACTGTTTAAAATTAAAAAGGTGTGTGAGAAGTAAAAAAAAGTGTGTAGATAGCACATTCGAAATCAAATAGTATGGCTACAATACTTTGGAGTATGGCATACACGTGATTTAAAGTCGTACCAAACAAGATGGATGAAATTTTATCGAATATATGGTCATACCAGTAATTGACGGCAAAGAGAATGAAATTTCATCAAATCTGACAAGAATGAGTTAATTGGTTTATCTCCAAACAGTCGAGGTGAATTTACTTGAAATGTAATTAGGTGATAGTTTCAACTGGGTAATAATTCAAGGGTAAAACGGCAATTTACCCAATAAAGAAAAACCGATTTGGAGGTCAATGACTCAATATCAGAGACTTGGTAAAATGCTCTGCCGACTGCAGAAAAAATGAAATGAATCAATCAATCAATCGAGGATGGAGAAGACGAGCAGTGAAGCCCCAACCACTCGAAACCTAAACGATCTTCTGGAGGAGCTCTTCCTCCACATCCTCTGACACGCCCCGATCCCGATGTCCTGTAGACATCGAGATGGTCATGTGCTGACCGACACACGAGGGGTGTCCCGAGGGGTGACGCAAGCCATTTAGAATGCATAAGAACGAGAAATAAGAATTAAATAGGCATTTAAAGAATGTGTTTAGAGCATACAACTAATTAGAATACTACAAAGAAAGAATATAAAATTGAATAAACAAAAGGAATGGGTCCTACACCGAGAGGACTCAAAGATGCCGATGCAAAAGTGTCTTGACGCCGGGATTGTATGCCTCGATTCTAAACCCTGAAGGGGCGCAAAACAAACATGAGTGGACCAATTTGATATACATATAATAAAACAGTTATCAATATACTAACCCCCAAGTTTTATGAAAACAATAGCATGATAAATAAAACAGGTTTTCCGAGACCTAGCATGCCGTGCAATATCTCAAATCATTTCTCATATATAGAATCACTAGTGAAAAATGTCCACATATCCCTCCAGGCTCTATGCCATCTCCCAGTCCTTAAGCATACAGTCAGAGGAAAATATCGCTTCAGGCCCTATGCCATCTCCCCGCCCCTGTGCTAAATAGCTAGAGGAAACATACTCCAAGCCCTATGCCAACTCCATCCGTCGCCCGGGATGGACCAGAATCGATCCCTTCATCCCATAGTGGAAATTGGGACCACTACGTAATACAAAACCATCGAACATATATATATTGAAAAGCAACTTCATAGTAGAAAGTCATATATCATCTATACTATAAAGAAGTGTTCGAAACGTATTCTAAATATCATATCATCCAACAAATATTATATAAAGAATACGGGTTATAGGAAAAATAGTAATAATTCAAACTAGCCTCAGTAAGCATGTTATCTCACAAAACGTTTCATAAAACGTAATCATCAAATCATGCTTCTCATGTATGCATTCCTACTAATAAAACATGCATTTTTAGAAGGGGTCCACTCACAGTACTTCGCCGTGAAAAGTTGCATTGCTAGCGAAGATAGAAACACCACAAAAGTTGCCCTTAAGCACATAAAAGGTACACTTGGTCAAACTCTACTCAAACGATTTAATTTGGGAAAACGGACTTTAAAAATGGGTCCAGGACATCGAAATTAGCCTAGGAGGGGTCTCGAACGAAACCTAAAAAGTCAACTCGAAAGGTCAACATTGACCGGTCAAAGTCAACGTTGACTGTTGACCGGGTCAACGGGTCAGATAGGTCAAACCGGGTTTAGGGTTTAGGGTTTAGGGTTTTGGGCTTGGGTTTTGGGTTAAGGTTAAATAGGTTTAGGGCCTAGGAAGTTGGGTTGGGTCCTTAAGGGTTTAGGGCCTAAAGGGTTTTGAGTTTCTAGGTTAAAGGGTTAGGAAATTGGGTTGGTAAAAAGGCCTAGGGTAAAAAATTGGGTTTGGGCTTAAAAGGGTCACAGGTTGGGCTGGAGGCCTGTTGGTTTTGGGTTGGTTTCAAAGGACTTGGGTCGGGTTCAGGCCAATGAAATGGCCAGTTTCTGGGCATCACTTAGAATGCCCATAACTTCTCCGTTACTCAACTAAATTAAGTGATCCAAACATGAAAGTTGTATTACTCGACGAGATGAAGAGATAGATACCCTGAACGCGCGACAAATCGCCTTGGTTTGGCCGGAAAACGCCTCGAAAGGGGCGGTGCTCGTCGGAAAACTGGGTTTTGGGCCGAAGGTTTGGGCAATTTTCAAAGCTTTGTAACTTTTTCGTTTCTTAATCAAATTGAGTGATTCAAAATCCAAAATGTATTTAGGAATGTGGAGAAGAGGTTCATATGAAGTGAGGACCGAGTGGGGGTTGGAGTTGACTGGAAAATGACCTGAAAGATGGCCAAACGACCATGGCTTATCGCCGAAAACTGGGTTTATGATCCGAGTTCATTTTCTGCGTAAAAACATGCCAAACCACTTCAACAACGACCTAAGTTTACTTCTAAACATCATTTACGACGTATTGGAGTGGTTGAACAACTTACCCAAGTTGGAGGAAGTAGGAACTCGCCGGAGCTGGGTTTCCTTTCTTTCTCTCGTTGGAAGGTTGAGGAGGTGGTCGAGGGTAGTGTTTCACGATGTTGTCTCCACTGTCGTTCAACTCCAAAATGGTGTGTGTTCTTGTCGGAGAGAAGAGCCACGAGAGGGAGAGAGTTGCAGATAAAGGGAGAGAATTGCAGATAAAGTGAGGGAAAAGAGAGAAGAGAGAGAGAGAGTTATAAAAATTAGAAAAAAAGAATGAAATGGGGAAGGGAACGGGGACAAAACAGGGGTGGGCTCCTTGGGCTTAACCCAAAACTAATTTTTTTAAAAATAAAAGCGGGGACGGGGTGAAACATCCTCTCCTTCCTCCGACTCGCCCTCTCTGGTCCCGCGTCCCCTCCCTCAACTTCAACTACCAACTCTTCCCGCCGTACGAGCCGCCGCTGGACACCCGCCAGTTCTACGCCGAGTTCATCGACCGCGTCCTCATTTCCCGCCCCAATTCCCTCGTCCACACTTTCCGCCTCTCTTTCATCTACCACCATCACTACGCCGCCCACGTCGACTCCTGGCTCCGATACGCCGTCACCAACCTCCGCGCTCGGGAGCTCTTCTTCATCGACCTTAATTTTCACAATGACGAAAGCCGGAACCACATCTATGATTTCCGTTTCTCTCTTCTTAGAAATGGGTGTGTTGAGAAATTGAGCCTCACGCGTTGTGATCTTAGGCAGCCGGCGAAATTGTCCGCCATGGGTTTCGGGTCGATTGGGTCCGTGATTCTAAACCGGGTTTATCTAACGGACCAGACGGTGGAGGATTTGATATTGGGTTGCCCCAATTTGGAGGTTTTGGAGCTCCGAGGCTGCGTGGAGTATCATCATTTGAAGATACGTAGCAAAATGCTCAAAAGGCTAGTACTTGAAGTTGGGGATTTTTATGATGCTGGTAGTGGAGTCAATGAGACAGTTTTGGTTGATTGCCCGAACCTTTATTTGATCGATTTCAATGGCTGCTGGTTTAAGCAGTTGGTGTTTGAGAATGCTTCGTCCCTCGTTGAGTTTCGGGTTGATGTTATGCACCTAATGGAAGGCTATAATTATTGGAGCAAGGCTGTTAGGCTACTCGAACAAGTGCCTCATCTTAAGCATTTTAGTGTGCAAAATTGGTGGTTTAAGGTAATTCCCCAAAACTTCTGCCTCGATCAATTATTGTTTTTGTATTTCAATTTTCCCCAACTTTAAGCTAAATTTTGGTATTCTGATGACATTCATAGGCTACATTTTCACGTTTTTCGGACTTTGAGATGCAGCCGTGTGTTTTTGAATGAGTTTGTGACTTAATATAATAACACGAGAGAAGATTTTTAGCTTGTCATTAAATCTTGAAGTGAATAATCAGTGCTTAATTTGTACAAATTGGTCATTAAATAGGTGTATTTTTACTAGATATCCTGCATTACGATTCTGCTTCTGGCATAGTGATATCAGAGGTGAGTTTGTCAGGAAAAGTAAAACTTTGTTTCACTCTGATTATTGTTCCTCATTGCCTATGGTGCAATTAGCTGTTAGAGTTTCATAATAGGTAGGGTATTTCTATTTTTGTTTATGTTCTGATCAATCTGTTCTCATTGTTTCAAACTAGGTTAAGTTGAGGCAGTTTCACTTTTTTTATGTGGAAGTTACGCCAAAATTTCGTGCTACGTGGTTGCCATACTGAATTCTGATTATGTGGAAGACTTCTCAAACATAGGTTTAATTTGGTGTTTTTCGGACTCGGAGATTAATAATAAAATTTCTCATCACTCTGGTTATTGAACCTAATTGCTTGTGGTGCAATAAGTTATTAAACTTTCACTTGGGCATGGAGTTCTCATTGCATGGAATTGTTGTGAAAAAAAAGTGAACTACCAAGAAAAGGTCCTGTCTATTGCTTCTTGAACAAAAGCGGGTTCTATCTGGATGATCACTCGTTTCAGGATTCGTTGATGGTTAATCATGCCATTGTGCAGAGTTAGTGTTCTCTCCTCAATGTTGTGGCATTGAAGAGTTTCTGGGAGCAGCCATGTGCTTCTGTGCTACGTGTTTTGGTCTGTTTCAAACTCTGTCCACCTCCACCTCATTAATGCACAACATTTCATTCATAGATCGCCAATCTATTTGCCTTAAATTCTGTTCATTTTTTACTGCTTAGCCTCTAGGGTTTTTTTTCCCGACATAGAACCACTGGTTTCTAAAGGTGTTATGTTATGGAACATCTTCTAACATTCATAGTTGCTTTCTGTGCATATGCCCTCAGTTTCTGACATCTAAGGATACACTCCCCAAAAGTTTTATGCTGTACAATCTGAACCGCTTAGAGCTACGAATGGGATTTACCCAATATGATCTCGTTGGCATGGCTGCACTGCTTAAAATTTCTCCCAATCTCGAGACAATGATTCTGGATTACCTTTGCAAGTTTAGCGAAGATGTGAGTACTTTTACATACAGAATTGATGTTTCTGCTTTACTTATGCTTATCTTTTTTTGTGATGTTCTGTGCTCCATATCTAAAATTTGATCTTCTGATTTCCAGGAGAGTTTACCAGGAGATTTGTTAGATAAACCAGTTGAATTCAGCATGCCATGTCTCAAGCAAGTTACATTGAAAGTATATAACGATACAGAAGCTCAAGTTGATTTTGTCGAGATGTTGATTAGGCAAGAAGTTGTCCTTGAAAAGCTGGTACTTGTTCCCCGCAAATTTGGTGAGAAGAAGTCGTATCCTCCAATGGTTTTCAATAGAAAGGATATACAGAATTGGAAGCACGTTCTCTCCTTCGCGGAAGAGTGTTCAGACTCCAAGCTTTAGATGGGGAATCCATTGGCTCCGCCTCATTCCAAGGTTTCTTGTTTTCTCAACTTGGATTTTGAATCTTTGATGAGATGATTATATCAAAATCTTGTTTGGGTTTTCTTTCTTGGATCCTTCTCCATCTTATTTCTTCATATAAATTGCATGTTTACCGGAATAAGAGGGAAGGATCAAAGCCTTTCCTATTAAAAAGGCAACTTTAACGTCCCGGTATTGTTCATTTTAACAAAAAACTACATTTTTGCACTAAAAAGTCAATCTTGATACTATTCACTTTACCCTTTATTTTGTCATTATCGTTAAAACTCAAATTTTTCAAGCCATTTTATTAGTTTTTCTTATTAAAAAACGGTTTTAAGAAGTTTGAATCAAAGCCTAGCCTATCCTAAATTCAACCTTTCATATTGGTGTCTTATGTATGTTAGTTTGATACGTACCGATGTTAAGGTATGTTTTGCAATGTTTTTTTGGCACGCACTGATTCTTTAGTATGATTAGTAATATTTATTTGACACATACTAGTTATTGGTTCGTACAACAATATTTCTTCAGACGTATTAAAAGCTAATACGTTATGTATGGTCAAATTTGACTGGTTTCTTTATATCAGTATATTATGTAATAGACGTATGAAGCATACTAATACCTTGGTACATTATATAATGTACATTCAAGATGTTGTATTCATTTGGTACATGAAGTAATATTTTTTCGCACATACGAATAAGTTGGTAAGTAACTTAAAGAATCCAAGTACGAAGGGGATTAGACCCGAGGTGAAATTACATCCCTACCCCCAAAGTTTTTATTACCAAAATCCGACGGAAGTCGAGGCCTCCATAATCGACATGGAAATGGAGGGAAGCAATGAAATCACAAACAATCGAAACCTGAACCATCTGCCGGAGGACCTCCTCCTCCACATCCTCACCTTCCTCCCCACATTGAACTCCGTCCAAACCTCCCTCATCTCCCACAAATGGCTGCCCCTCTGGTCCCGCGTCCCCTCCCTCAACTTCAACTTCCAACTCTTCCCGCCCTACGAGCCACCGTTGGACACCCGCCAATTGTACACCGATTTCGTCGACCGCGTTCTCATTTCCCGCTCGGATTCCCCGATCCACACATTTCGCCTCTCTCTCATCTACCACTATCACTACCGCTACCATGTCGACTCCTGGGTTCGATCCGCCGTCACTCACTTCCGCGCCCGGGAGCTCTACTTCGACTTCTTCATCAACCAAAATTTTCACAACGCCGAAGAAGCCGAAACCGAGGATCACCACGTGTACGATTTCCCATTCTCTGTTCTGAGAAATGGATGTGTTGAGAAATTGAGCCTCACCCGGTGTTATCTCAATCTGCCGGCGAATTTGTCCACCATGCGGTTCGGGTCGATTGCGTCAATGGTTCTCGATGACGTTTATTTGACGGACCAGATGGTGGAGAATTTGATTCTGGGTTGCCCCAATTTGGACGCTTTCGAGATTGTTGGGTGTCGCGGGCCAATTCATTTGAGGATATGCAGCAAAAGGCTCAAAAGGCTGCGAATTGTATTGGGGTATTATTTTCCCGATGATCCTGAAAAGAGACAGACATTTTTGGTTGATTGCCCCAACATTTGTTCGATCAATTTGGATCTTTGTGCCTTTGAGGAGTCTACTTTTAAGAATGTTTCTTCCCTGGTTGAGTTTCGTGCCGATTTCGTGCACCGAATCCATCAGTCTTATCATCAGTGGAGTAAGGTTGTTAGGGTTCTAGAACAAGCGCCTAATCTTAAGATTATCAATGTGCAAAATTGGTGGTTTAAGGTAAATTCTTGTACCTCTGTTTTGATCAGTTGTTTGTTTTTGTTACGATTTTTGTTAACTTTAAGCAGTTCCTTACTGTTTTACTTCATTGTGGTAATTATCCCCAAATATGTTAGCAATGTGATTAGTCTAGTTGTGAATGTACAAGGCTTTTCACAGATAGGCTCAGTTTTGGCGTTTTTCGGAGTAGGATGTACCGTGTATTTGTAAATGAGCATGAGAGAAAGTTCGGCTTTTTAGCTTGTCGTTGAATCTGGGATTCGAAAGGAAGAGGGAAAGGGTAATTAGTTATTCAGGTCTGCCCATTATTTCAAGGGTTTGGACATGGATTGTTCTCCCATGAAATTAAGAAGCGGTGGAGGTTAAATAGTATAGAACTTTGTTGTTTTTTGTTTTCCCTCGTATCACTAATCAGGTTGGAGACTAGTTTCTTCAAGAGTCTTCTGAAGTTGGATAATTTTTGTTTAACATTCATTTCCTGTGCAAATTTTTTGTGGTTTTTTATAGAATGGAAAGCAGATTCCATACAGATTACCTTTTTTTCTTTCTTTAAACTGCAGTATATAGATTTATGAAACTAGACTTCTATAACGTTTCTTTAGCTGGCACCGAATTGCTTTTGTTGCAATTAGTTATTTTACTTGCACATTGGCTATGGAGTAGTCATTCAGAATGTGTCAATGAGATATCGGAATTTAATGATTCCAAGGAGCATAAACAGGTTCTGCCTTGATGATCACTCATTCTAAGAAGTGGGTTAATTGATGATTAGCCATGCCATTGTGCAGAGTTCTTTGTCTCTCCTCGATGTTGTAGTTTGTCTCGGTGGCCAGCCTTGTGATTCTGTGGTATACATTTATGTCCAACATTTCATTCATAGATTGCCTTAACCTCTGTGAACTCTCGGATTTTCAAATTTTACTGCTTATATCTCTTTGGGTTTGTTTCCCTACGCATGACCTCTGGTTTCTTACCTCTGGTTTCTTAAGGCATTATGTTATTGAACATCTTCTAATACCCGTAATTGTTTTCTATGCATGTGCCATCAGTTTCTGACATCAAAGGATGCATTCCCCGAAAGTTTCATGCTGCACAACCTGAAGGTCTTAGTGCTGCGAACGGGGTTTACCCAATATGATCTCGTCGGCATGGCTGCACTGCTTAAACTTTGTCCCAATCTGAAGACACTGATTCTCGAATTCCTTTTCAAGGTGGAGAAAGATGTGAGTACTTTTACACATAATTATAGCAATGCTTGATGTTTCCGTGTTGCTATTGCTTATCATTTTATTTAGTTCCGTGCTTCGTATCTAAAACATGGTCTTCTAATTCCCAGGAGAGTTTACCAGAAGAGTTGTTTGATAAACTGGTCGAGTTCAACATGCCATGTCTCAAGCAAGTTACAATGGAAGCTTATACTGGGAGCGAAGACGATGATAAGTTTATGAAAATCTTGATGAGGCACGAAGGCGCCCTAGAAAAAATTGTAGTTGTTCCCTTCCAAGGTTTTGAGAATGGCGAGAAGAAGTCGCTTCCTCCGGTGGTATATAGAAGAAGGGTCTCGCAAGTTGGAAGTACGGTCTCCTCCGCAGCACCAAATGGCATATAGACTCTGAGCTTTGAATGGCGAATCCAGAAATCTGAAACAAGACTTTTTGATTGAGTTCTAAGCAGATTTTCTAGTTGAAAAAAGAGGCTTTGCTGCCCATTCATCAGATAATGACTGCATTTTCTTTTTCTTGCACGTACAAATGATTTTGCGGCATAATATATTTTTTTTCTTGAGCAAGTTAATTTGCTGAAATACGAATCTCTGCAAACTCGATTTTAATCTGTTTTTGCCATCTTAAAACCCGATTTTTTCTTGAGCAAGTCACTACTTTACCCTTTAATATTAAAAATTCGCTTTACATTGCTTTGTGACAAATGGTTTGATGAGCGGAATGGAAAATTTGTAATCTATGTAGTTTATTAGATAAGAAAACTATATTAAGCTATTAAATTCAAGAACAAGAATAATTCTAATACGCAATTTCGAACACTTGCATATGCAAGTTCACTTTCAGCAGGTATCTTTTGTTAGTAGGGAAAAAATGTGTTTGAGTACTTGATTGTATTCAGGCTCGTTAGAAAATGTTTTTAAAATAACTAAAAATGTTTTTAGTGAAAATATTTTTAAAACTGATTATTAATAAAAATATAAGTGAATATTGAAAAAGCATTTTAAGTGCTTCTTGTAATATTCGTAAGAATCGCATATCTAGTGTACCCAAAATTAATTTCACTAAAAACGCTTTCAGTCATTTTAAAGAGCACTTTTAAGCGAGATATTCGTCCATCTTTACCACTGTATTCAAAATTTGAATAATTTTCTATTGTAATTAAATGAATTAATAAAGCAGTACAAGTGATTGTAGACATCAAAATTTCGGTGAAATAAATGTTGATCAATGCATTAAAATTACAACCTCCATTCATTTCATCTACATCATCCACTTACTTCACCAACAAAAAAATGGATGGTAGTGATTCATTCTCACCAACAAAAATGAATGGTGGTGATTCATTCTCACCAACAAAATGGATGGTAGTGATTCATTCTCACCAACAAAAATGGATGGTAGTGATTCATTCTCAAGGCCTATAAATAGGGCTTCTCCATCAAGACCAATTCACAACCAATTCACAAATGCATTTCTCTACTCCCAAATTGGAAGAGAATTCTCTTGAAGTTCTTCGTTCATTGTTCTTCGAGATCAAGCCCCAACGGCCCTTGAAGAAACGCTCATCCACCTTCGAGATCAAGCCCAATGGCCTTTGAAGAAACTTCGCCAAAACCTTTGAAGAATCAACAAGCACTTTGGTCACGTGCCGATTCTTCATCCAAGATCAAGCCCCGACGGCCCTTGGATCAATACAACATTTCTTCAAGATCAAGCCCAAAAGCCCTTGAAGATCCATTCATCGTTCATCCGTTCACCCGCCTTCAAGATCAAGCCCCAAAGGCCCTCGAAGATCCGTTCATCCGTTCTTCAAAATCAAGCCTCGACGGCCCTTGAAGCAACGTTCATGCACCTTCCAAGATCAAACCCCGACGACCCTTGGATCAACACAACTGTTCTTCAAGAATCAAGCCCAAAAGCCCCTTGAAGTTCATCCATCGTTCATCGTTCTTCGTTCGTCGTTCATCCATCTTCAAGAATAAGCCCAAAAGCCCTTGAAGATCCGTTCGTCATTCAACGTCCATCCAACTTCAAGATCAAGCCCCAACGCCCCTTGAAGATCCGTTCATCCAACTTTAAGATCAAGCCACCAACGACCCTTGAAGAAACCTCACCCAACTTCAAGATCAAGCCCAAAAGGCCCCTGAAGAAACGTTCATCCGCCAAACTTCAAGATCAAGCCCAACGACCCTTGAAGAAACTTCCCCTTGTTCATCCAAGATCAAGTCTCGACGGCCCTTGGATCAAGCCCACAAATCAAAGTCTTACGGAGATCGAATCAGAAGAACAAATAGAGATTGTAACCCAAAATCATTAAATACAAATATTATTTTGTACACGTGTTCTTGTTTTTTTTTTTGAGAAATTTTCGTGTTTACAGTGATTTTTTGTTAAAGTTCTTTTTACAATTTAATATGAATTAATTATTCAATTTATAAAAATTGGTAAAGTTTGAAAAATGAAGAAGAAAAATATTAACAAAATGGATAAGGGCGGGTAGAGAAAAATCTGCGTCAGTCAGTTCCTCCAACAGAGTGTAAAATCTTTTGCCGATTGAAGAAACAGGATTCCAAACCAACCATGGAAGAATTGGGAATCAATGAAATCCCAAATCGAACCTTAAACGATCTCCCCGACGAGATCCTCCTCCACATCCTCTCCCTCCTCCCCACGCTCGACGCCGTCCAGACCTCCCTCATCTCCCACAAATGGCGACCCCTCTGGTCCCGCGTCCCCTCCCTCAACTTCGACTACCAACACTTCCCGCCGCACGAGCCGCTCGAATACACCTCCCAGTCCTACGCCGAGTTCGTCGACCGCGTCCTCATTTTTCGCGCCAATTCTCCCGTCCACACTTTCCGCCTCTCCTTCATCTACCACTCTCACTACGGCTGCCACGTCGAATCCTGGGTCCGATCCGCCGTCACCCGCCTCCGCGCCCGGGAGCTCTACCTCGACTTGTTCGTCCACGACGATTTTCACGATGTGGAAACCGTAAATCACTGGTACGATTTCCCTTTCTCGGTTCTGAGAAATGGGTGTGTTGAGAAATTAGGCCTCAAGCGCTGCTATCTTACGCTGCCGGCTAAGCTCTCCACCCGGCGTGTTTGGTCGATTCGGTCCTTGTTTCTCGATCAGGTTTACTTGGCGGATCAGATGGTGAAAGATTTGATATTAGGTTGCCCCAATTTGGAGGAATTGGAGCTTCAAAAGTGTTCGGGCCATCGTCGTCTGAAGATATGTAGCAAAAGGCTTAAGAGGCTAACGCTTGGGATGTTCTTTGAATCTTCTAAACAAAGAGAGACGCTTTTGATGGATTGCCCGAACCTTCGTTCGATCAGTTTTAATTGCTGTAGCTTTTTCAGGTTGGAGCTTAAGAATGCTTCGTCTCTGGTTGAGTTTCAGGTTGATTTTGTGCATATGATCCATCTATCCTATCCTTATTGGGTTAAGGTTGTTAGGCTACTCGAACAAGTGACTAATCTTAAGCGCCTTCATGTGCAAAATTGGTTGTTCATGGTAATCTTTTTATATCTCTGTTATGATCAATTGTTGTTCATATTGTTTCAATTGTGGTTAACTTTAGGTGGTTTCGGTCTTCTTCTGTTGTGTGTGCAAACTTTGGCAAAAATGTGAGATATATGTAGCAATGTAGTTGGTATTGTGATTACGGGAAGGCTTCTCGTAGATTGGCTAAGTTTGGATTTTTTTCAGACATGGTGCTATATCCATGTATTTTTTAATGAGGCTCTCTTAGGAATTGAAAGAGATAAGAAGTTAATAACATGAGAGAAAGTAATGCCTTAATTAGCTTGTCATTGAATGTTGGAGTTGAAAGGAAAAGGAAAAAGGTAATTAGTTTTTCAGGTCTGAGCATCATTACAGGGATTCGGTCTAGTGTTTAGATAGAGGAAAGGATTAGTTCCTGACTTTAACAAGTTACTCATAGATTGCTCTCCCAGGAAATTAAGAAGCGGTGGGCGAACTGCACAGGAAATTAAGAAACGTAATATTGCTCTTTAGATGTTGGATAATATAACTTACATTTTCTGTGCCAGCATTTTTGGTTATTGATAGAACAGAAAGTGGTTTTTTTGTTCAGTATGGATTACATATTTGTCATTAAATGGAAAATAAATAAATCTTCAGCTGGTTTGATCCTGTAGAATCTGACCTATGGAATTCTCACTCAGAGTGCATCGACGAGATATTTGAACATAATGGCATTGTACGTAACTGTTTTGAAATATGAACTACCAAGAAAAGGTCTTGTCTATTGTTTTGTTTGTCACTAGTTCTAAGAAGCAGGATTAAATGATGATTAACCGATCCTGGGAGATAGTTTCATATACTGGAAATGAAATCTGGTTGCATGTCTCAGCGACTACTGACCAGCCATGTGGTTCTGTGCTTGACATTTTTAGTCGTTTTTTAACTCTCCCAATTTCTGTGCAACATTACATACTTAGATGATAGAACCAACCTCTTTGCCTTAAACTTCGGGAACTCCATGATTTTTCAAATATCACTTTTTACTGGCTTTTTCCGCCTCTGTATGACCACTGGTATGCAAGGGATTATGTTGTTGAGCATTTTCTTATATTCCTAATTGTTTTCTTTGCATATGCCTTCAGTTTCTGACATCAAAGGATTCCTTCCCGGAAAGTTTTATGCTCCACAATCTGAAGATCTTAGAGCTACGAACTGGGTTTACCCAGTATGATCTTGTTGGCATAGCTGCACTGCTTAAACTTTGTCCGAATCTCGAGACAATAATTCTAGTATACCCTCGCAAGTTTGACCCGGATGTGAGTATTTTTACAAACATGTAATTATAGCAATGCTTGGTGTTTCAGTGTTACTATTGCTTATCATTCTTTTTTACGTTCCTTGCTGCACATTAAAACTTGATCTTGTAATTCCCAGGAGAGTTTACCAGAAGAGTTGTTGGATAAACCAGTTGAGTTCAGCATCCCAAGTCTCAAGCAAGTTACGATCAAACCGTATACAGGAACAGAAGATGAAGGTAAGTTCGTGAAAATCTTGACTGAGCAAGGAGTTGTCCTAGAGAAGATTGTACTTGTTCATGGCCAAGTTGAGAACAGAGTAGTCGTTCTGAAGCCGGTTCCCCCAGTCGTTATGTATAAAAAGGGTTCACAAACTTGGAACTACTCTCTCCTCCGCAACTCCAAATAGAAAATGGACTTTGAGCTTAAAAAGGGGAATCCATCGGCTCCGTCTCGTTCCAAGGTTTACTGTTTTTTGAACTTGGATTATGAATCTTAGATGAGATGGTTATTACAGATTCGAGTTTGTTTACGAATATCTTCCGTCTTATTTCTTTGTGATTTTATTAGACATAGTTGTAAGGTTGATCGTGTCCATATTATTCCCTCTATCGTGCTTTGATTCCATTAGAATTGGTCTTGTTTACAATGTCATACCAATTCTTGTTCAACCAACATGATAAGATAATACAACGTCTTATCTGACTAAATGGGATCGATTGCATGAATCTTAGAACGACATTGCATTCGGTTTTGCGCCTCCTAGATAAACGAGTCTCTTTTTGCTCTCTCTCGAAGTTTTGGTATAGCGTTAACGATGGTTTGTCTATGCTCTTAAATTATTTCTTATGAAAAAAAGAAAGAAAAAGAAATTACATCGATTACACAGACTGTTTATTCTATCTTCATTATATCCTGATTAAATAGTCAATTGACTTTTAATATTTAATGAGGATTAGATTCCTCCAAACCTCTCCTCCCACATTAAGAAACCACATTTCGTTTGGTCAACAATCCAGAGAAAGCATGGAAGATGTAAGCAATGAAGTTACGAACCGAAACTTGAATGATCTCCCTGATGAGATCCTCCTCCACATCCTCACCTTCCTCCCCACACTCGACTCGGTCCAGGCCTCCCTCATCTCTCAAAAATGGCAGCCCCTCTGGTCTCACGTTCCCGCCCTCAACTTCAACTACAAACTCTTCCCGCTGCGCGAGCCGCCATTGGATACCCGCCAGTTCTACGTCGAGTTCGTTGACCGTGTTCTGGTTTCCCGCTCTGCTTCCGGGATCTCCACTTTCCGCCTCTCTTTCATCCACCACAATCACTACAGCTCCCATGTCGACTCTTGGGTGCGATCCGCTGTGACCTGCCTCCGCACCCGCGAGCTATATCTCGACTTCTTCATCCACAAAAAATTTCACAACGAAGATACCCGAACTAGCTGGTACGCTTTCCCTTTCTCTGTTCTGAGAGATGGGTGTGTTGAGAAATTACGACTTACGCGATGTGATGTTATATTGCCGCCTGAACTGTCCACCATGCGGCTTTGGTCAGTTAGGTCATTATTTCTCGATCAGGTTTACTTGTCGGACAAGATGGTGGGGGATTTGATATTGGGATTCCCCAGTTTGGAGGATTTGGAGCTTCAAAACTGTTGGGGGCATCGTCATTTGAAGATATGTAGCAAAAGGCTCAAGAAGCTTGTACTTGGGCATTTTTATGATGATTCTTATATCCAAGTGATGATTTTGGTCGATTGCCCAAACCTTTGTTCGATTAGTTTTGATTGCTGCAGCTTTTACATGTTCGAGCTGAAGAATGTGTCGTTTCTGGTTGAGTTTCGTGTTATTGTGCACCTAATCGATCTATCGTATTGTTCTTGGAGCAGGGTTATTAGGCTACTGGAACAAGTGCCGAATCTGAAGCATCTTTATGTGCAAAACTGGTGGTTTAAGGTAATCTTTCTAATCTCTGTTCTCATCAGTTATCGTTTTTATTGTTTCGATTTCAGTTGACTTTTGCAGTCTCATTCTTCTTCTGTTTTATTCTGAAATAATGCCACAATATATGAGGATTGTATAGCAATGTGTTTGTAAAGGGATCGTATTGTTGAACATGTTCTTGTATTCCTGGTTGTTTTCTTTGCATACGTTATCAGTTTGCGACATCAGATTTCTTGCCCGAAAGCTTTAGACTCCACAATCTGAAGCTCTTAGAGCTACGAACAGGGTTCACGCAGTATGATCTCATTGGCATGTTTGTACTGCTTGAACTTTCGCCCAATCTTGAGACAATGATTCTGGAACACCAACACAAGATTGAAGCAGATAATGTGAGTACTTCGACACACTTGATTCTTCATGTTTCTGCGTTCGTTATGCTTATCGTTCGTTTTTAGGTTCCGTGCTGCACATCTGAAATTCGATCATGTAATTTCCAGGAGATTTTATCAGAAGAGTTGTTAGATAATCCAGTTGACTTAAGCATCCCGAGTGTCAAGCAAGTTACTATCAAACCGTATACCGGAACCGAAGATGAAGCTAATTTTGTGAACATCTTGATCAGGCAGGGAGTTGTTCTGGAAAAGATTGTACTCGTTCCTGGCCAGGTTGAAGAGGACCGAAGGGTTGTTCTGAAGCCGCTTCCTCCGGTTGTTCTACAAAGGAAGGATTTCCAAAGTTGGAAATGAACTCTCTCCTCTGTAACACCCTACTCTCAATAAATAACTTTTATTTGTGCTGCCCTTGAACACCTAGATGGTCATGACTAGTCAATTGTATACAACGTGTGGACCTCAACTGCAAGAATAAATGCTGTTAATCACTTGAACTATAAGTTTTTCGTGTTTTCTCTTAAGAATATGGTTTTGGACATATCGCGAAGTCTTCATAGAAGTAACATTTATGAGATCATGGATAAATTCATAGAATCTCAACAATCTCTCACAATGATTATCTATTTACATTTCAACTATCAAATGTTATGTGTCACATTTTTTTAATAGAAGAGATACTCTTACACTCAATTATACTAAAATGAAGGGGAGAGTTTGAACTTGAGACGTAATAAGTTAAAAAGAAAAACTCTCACAATTAAGATAATCCACCACTTGAGATTCGAATTTGCTATCTATGAAATTCAAATCGAAGACCTCTCACTTCTAAGCAAAGATAAATACTACCAGATTGTAGTACTGAGTGGCAAGGGAGAGAGGAGAGTATAAACTATTGAATTAATTTTGAGGAGGGTGGAGTTTCGAACCCATGACACGTGGGTGGAAACCTAACATCATATTCACTAGGATATTAGACCACAACGTCTGCATATATCCATTAAGTTGATGAGTTTTTTTGTAGCCAATGTGGTATAAATGTAGCATACATTTCATCGAAATTACAGGTTTCATGTCACCGTGTCATGAATTTAAAGAATATTCAAATACTTCATTAGACAAAACGTGTAAATTAATATAATTTGAAAACTTAAAGGGTAAAGTGAACAAATTAAAACCTCGTGACTCATTTTGAAAATTAGCCTGAGAGGGTGAGATGAGTTAGCCCTAGATTAAGTTTCTCAAAATTTTGAGTTTACCACTCATAATTTTGTTCGTCTCACTGATATGTTATATATAAAGTATAAAAAAAAAATTTCACTTTTTAATTTATGTTAATATTTTATGTCAAATGTTTTGTTAACTAATGGCATCAGCATGGCGTTGCTTTGGACTAACAAAAAGTATAAAAGTATGTTTGGGTAAATCAAACATGAGAAATTTTATAGTGTGCTCTCGGCACGGTTTGATAAACTGAGTTTAATAATACAATAGGTTGAAAATTTAGAATTTTTTTAACTAATTGTATTATTATTGTATTAGATGTGTTTTCGGCACACTAAAAAATTAGAGTATTTATCGAATATAGCCAAATATTAGCCCATAATTTCAAAAATGTTAGGTTTTATAAAAACTTTCAAATATATCCAAAATATCACTTAAATAGACAGAAATACCCTTAAGTTTTAAACCTAATAAACTAAAAACCAAAACCTTATTAGATGAAGAGTTCTCACGGCTAAACCTAAAATTGACAGTTTCTCTTATGCTAATCTTTCGGCTACTAGCAACCGAATAAGTTTCCCTTTCAAAATTCATTAGTTGATGGAACAAAACATCAAGCAATAGTAAAGATAATCAGGAATAGATGAAGAAGGGCAATATACTATTTTCATATAGCAGCAAGCGAATGATAACCTTCCATTGACCTAATTTTTCTAATATGCCTTTTATACTTTTTAAGAACACAACAGTCTCTCAATTCACTACCAGTGATAACCTTCAAAACAGAATTTGGACACGGATAGCATCCTTAATAATGCAAAGATGTGGAAAATTAAATATGAAGCACATATAATCCAAAGAAAAATTGAGATAAATAACTATAGAAAGATTGACAGTTCATTTTTCGATAAACATTCAATCGAAGGAAGAAACTACAAAAGCAAAGAGAAAACATAGATTAGAAAGAAAAAATGCACGAAATTAACCATCTACGCTTACATTCGTTTAGGGGTGCACATATCTCTACCAACAATCAATGCTTTCACTAGGTCTCTACCAATTTTTAGGTTTAGCCATGAGAAAACTTCATCTAATAGGGTTTTTGATTTTTAATTTATTATGTTTAAAGATTAAAAGTATTTTTGTCTATTTAAATAACATTTAATTTTTTTTATAAAAATTAATATTTTTAAATTTGACTATATTTGATAAATACTCGAAAAATTCTTCCCAAACAGATTCTGAGTAGAAGTAGGAAAAGCTGAAAATTGGAAGTAGAAAAATGCAAATTACCAATTAAAAATGCTTCCCCAATTGCAGAAGCATTGTACACGAGAGAGGAGATGGAGGAAGAAGAGGCAAGCGATCAAAACCGAAGCCTAAACGATCTGCCGGAGGACCTCCTCCTCCACATCCTCACCTTCCTCCCCACATTAGACTCCGTCCAAACATCCCTCATCTCCCAAAAATGGCGCCCTCTCTGGTCCCGCATCCCCTCCCTCGATTTCAACTTCGAACTCTTCCCGACGCGCGAGCTGCCGTTGGACACCCTCCAGTTCTATGCCGAGTTCGTCGATCGCGTTCTGATTTCCCGCCCCAATTCTCCCGTCCACACTTTCCGCCTCTCCTTCATCTTCCACGGTCACTACCACTCCCACGTCGACTCCTGGGTGCGATCCGCCGTCACCCACCTCCACGCCCGGGAGCTCCACCTCGACTTCTTCATCCACAGAGACTTTCACAACGACGAAACCCGTAATCACCGATACGATTTTCCTTTCTCTGTTCTGAGAAATGGGTGTGTTGAGAAATTGAGCCTCACGCGGTGTTATCTTACTTTGCCGGCGAAATTGTCCACCATGCGATTCTGGACGATTCGGTCCTTGCTTCTCGATGAAGTTTGTTTGCAGGACCACATGATGAGTGATTTGATATTGGGTTGCCCCAATTTGGAGGATTTGGAGCTTCAAAACTGTTGGGGCCATCGTCATTTGAAGATACGTAGCAAAAGGCTCAAGAGGCTGGCATTTGGGTTCTTCTATGATTCCGAAATCAGAGAGACTCTTTCGATTGATTGCCCAAATCTTTGTTCGATTAGCTTCGATTGCTGTAGCTTTTACAAGGTTGTTCTCAAGAGTGCTGCGTCTCTCGTTGATTTTCGTGTCCAGATTGTGAACATAATGGAACAGTACTATGACTCGTGGAGTAAGGCACTTAAGCTAATTGAACAAGCGCCTAACATAAAGCATCTCGATACACTAAACTGGTGGTTTAAGGTAATTTTTATTATTTATCATCTCTGTTCTGATCAATTATAGCTTTTCGAGCTCGATCGTGGTTTTAGGTTGTTTAATAGTTGTTCTTTTGTTTGTGGTAATAATGTCAGAGATTTGAGTAATATGTAGCAATATGGTTGGTGTTCTGATCATGTAGAAAGCTTCTCGTAGTCATAGATGGGTTAAATTCTTGTGTTTTCGGATCTGGTGGTGTAGCTGTGTTTTTTCGAATGAGATTGATAGAGACAACGTTGATAGATAATGATAAGTGAGGCTTTAGCTTGTCACCGAATCTTGGAGTCGACTGAAGGTGGAAAAGGTAAGTAGTTGTTGAAACTCTGCTCATTGTTGCAAAACATTTGGTCTAGACCGAGGGAATTGGATACCAATTGGTCATGAGGTTTCAATATATATGTTTATTAAGACTAGATATCCTGCACTTAAGCTTCTGCTGCTGACATTGTGACACCAGAGGTGAGTCTGTCAAGAAACGTAAAACTCCACTCGCCTTATTGTTCCTCATTGCCTGCACTGCAATTTGTTTTTAAACTCTCGTAACAGATACGGAGTACTCATTAAGAACGGTGTGACTGAAATATTTTAACCGATTGACTATGTGAAGATAATTAAAACTTCTCTTCACTCTGGTTATAGCACCCAATTGCTTGTGGTGCAATTAAGTTATTTTACTTTCACATTGGGTATGTAGTTTTCATTCAGAATGTATATTTAGTCAGTCTTAACTTTGTTCAACATTTAATTCTTTGATAATTTTCAGATGGTCAATCTCTTTGCTTTCACCTCCATGAACAGGGGGATTTTTCAAGTTTCACTTTTTGCTGCTTAGCCTCTTTGGATTTTTTCCTCTACATATGATAACCACTGGTTTTTAATGGGATTACGTTGTTGAACACCTTCTTATATTCCTAATTGTTTTCTTTTCAAATGCCCTCAGTTTCTGACATCAACGGACTCCTTCCCCAAAAGTTTTATGCTCTACAACCTGAAGCTCTTAGAGCTACAAACAGGGTTTACCAAGCATGATCTTGTTGGCATGGCTGCACTGCTTAAAAGTTGTCCCAATCTCGAGACAATGATTCTAGAATACCCTTACAAGTTCGGGGAAGACGTGAGTATTTTTACAAATGTAATTATAGCAATGCTTGATGTTTCATTGTTGCTATTGTTTATCCTTCTAATTTATGTTCCGTGCTCCACTAAAACTTGATCTTCCAATTCCCAGGAGAGTTTACCAGAAGAGTTGTTAAATAAACCAGTTGAGCTCAGCATCCCAAGTCTCAAGCAAGTTACAATCAAACCGTATATAGGAACAGAAGATGAAGGTAATTTTGTGAAAATCTTGACCGAGCAAGGAGTTGTCCTGGAAAAGATTGTACTTGTTCCTGGCGAAGTTGGCGAGTACGGAATAGTTCTGAAGCCAGTTCCCCCAATCCTTCTGTATAAAACGGATTCACAAACTTGGAAGTACTCTCTCCTCCGCGACGCCAGATGACTCTGAGATTATTGGGACCAAATTCCGTCTTATTTCTTAGGTTAGATGATAATTGCATGGATCAAATATTATCTGAGTTTTGCTTACGATTGTTTTCCGTCTCATTTCTTCATAGAAATGGCATATTTCTGTTGGAGATAGTTGCTAGGGTTGCCAATCGTGTTTCCATCATGTTCCCTCTTCCATCTTTTGATTCCACAATAATTGGTCTTGTTTACATCGTCCCTTTTATACAAACAAAATAAAAAATCATCTAAACATGGGCAGGGAAGGTTTTGGACTCCGGACGCAACGAGTTAAAGATGAAGGTCTTATCTATTAGAGCAATCCGCCACCCATCGCTTGTCATTTCAAATATTACTTGTTCAACACTCAACAAGATAAATATAAATTAGGAGTAGTGCTATCAACACACTTATTTAGGAGTAGTGCTATTCACACACTTATTTTTACTTCTCATATATTCCTCTCAATTTTAGGTCGTTTGATCCAATGAACCGAAGAAGATCGATAACATAAATTAACAATGGTGTGCACGAGGTAAAAAGAGGTTGTAACACTTTCCTAGTTTAGAATTAAATATCCAGTTGTTATAGGTTTTAAGGAAAAATAGGTACCAAGCTTACTTTGTGTGTCAAGACCAGCATAAGGACTGTATATTTATTTTCCCCACATACTTGCCCTTATTGCACAAGACCCAAGCCTACCCGATCCATTGCCGGAAAAGGCAACCGAAAGTTTTGATGGAACATTTTTCCATCATCGGAACTTTGCCGGAATATGTTTCTAAATTGTAATGATTGTACTGCTGGTAGAAGAACCACATGATTTGGTATCAAACACAAGTATTTAATTTCTCCTAATGATATTTTTCTTTCTTTTCATCAATTTGGGGAAGAAACAAAATATATAAAACAGTGAAATAGAAGTTTCCGTTAAAGGTAAGGGTGCACAAAATAAAGTTAAAAGTTGTTATGTTCAACATGCCTCTTTGTGTGTAAGGTAAATTAGCCCAACACCCGAAACTCTAAATTTCAGAAAAATTGGCTGCCATAGAGGCTAGTTCCGAGAGCCGTAACCGCATAGATCGGGGATAAAGACTTGTTATTAAATATGTTTTGTCGACCAATTGATGCGGCATATTTATCTATGCAGGTTTTATCGAGAATATATTTTGAAGGCGGCCTACCTTATTCATTTATGAATCTTAGGGGATTGTATATTTATTCTTATGGTTTAAGAAAGTATGATATCCCTGGTTTAGCAATTAGCATGCATCCTCAGGAGCTCTTCTAATGTTCACACCATCCAAGTTCTAATATCCGCCAATAGAACAAATGGGTTAAGGCCGGTTTGGAATAGTTCAACATGCTTTTATATTTTAAAATACCACTCCCAAATTCCTACAATATATGCTTTTCAGTTCACCTATCTGATTGATTCATTTATCTTTTCTAAAACTAGAGTTCGAAATGGAATAAAATTTTGTTGGACAATGCTGGCGGAAGAGCAATGCTAGGAAACTGAAGCCCAAACTTTGAGTTCTTTCCGGTGTCACCTAAATGTGGTGAAGATTCTTGTTGAGGCCGATATAGAAGAACTTGAGAGTGCAGTTAAGATGACAAGCTTTTGGCTTGAACAAGGTACAGGCTTGCAAGAAGTTGTTCTTCATTTGCCGCAATCTAAAGCCAATAATCTAGCTTATTGGGAGTACTATAATATTGGTCTATTGGGAGGGATCTGTCCCAGCATCTCCTCATGTCAACATATCACTATTTCCTATTTCCAGCTCCTTCCAAGTTAGGCCTGGCAAACGGGTCGTGTCTGTTGTGTTCGTGTCGTTTTCGTGTAACACTTGTTATCTTAACGAGTCATGTCGTGTCAAAACATTAAAACATACCACGCATTGCCACATAAATATTACTTCAAAACATTAAAACATTTGTCGTTTAAGTACTATATCTACACTCGAAAATAAGCTCCTAATAAAAAAATAATACATACACTACTAATTTATTACAAATATTAAATGTGCAAGGATATGCAAAATGAAAGAGTTTTTGTTTTCAAGGTTGTAAGTCTTTTTCAAAAGTTTAAACCTCAATTTACAAAATCTTCAAATTACATCGATCATCATGAAATTGTATTGGAACTTTGGCTTGATCTATTGCCTTCAAGAGTTATGTTGATGATGTTTTCGGTAAGGTTTTACACGTCAGAACTCTCTTCCGCATAAACTAAGTATAGAAAAATCAAACATTAAAAATCATTCAAATTATGAGAAGTTTAACAAAATAATTATGAAAAGAAATAAAATAATAATGAAATGGATGGCTGAGATCAAATCTCAGCCGATCCAATGGTCATCAATCTTTAAAATTTAATTTAATATATATAATTATATTATATAATTATTATAGTTTTTTTAGGGGTATACAATTGTTAAATTAATATATATAATTATTATAGTTGATTCATACTTTTATTAAGTATATAACATAAGATTTTGCAATATTCACATCCACTTGTGTAAATATTTTAAATTGAAGATCGAATTCATTCATTGTATTCATATAGGGTCAAGGAGTGTAGTTGTAAAAAATCATCAAAATCGGAGTTAAAATAACCGTTAAATCGTGATTTTTCGTTTATAACCGTCGAAAAGGTTTGTCTCGTTACTTGATCTCTGAATGTTTATTTTTTATGATTTTTTGCTGATGTGATCTCGAAGCATATACAAACAAGTTTGACGGTTGGGATCATTGAAATTAGTTTCAGAGAATTCGTATCCCATTAAAACGATAGATTCACTAACACTTAAAGTTTTTATACTTTCATTAAGTATAACATAAGATTTTGTGGTATCCACTTGAGTATATATTTTAAATTGAAGATCGAATTCATTCATTACATTCATATAGGATCAAGGAGTGTAGCTGTAAAAAATCATCAAAATCGGAGTTAAAATAACTGTTAAATAGTGATTTTTCGTTTATAACCGTCGAAAAGCTTTGTCCCATTACTTGATCTCTGAATGTTTGTTTTTTGTGATTTTTTGCTGATGTGATCTCGAAGCATATGCAAACAAGTTTGACGATTGGGATCGTTGAAATTAGTTTCAAAGAATTTGTATCTCATTAAAACGATAGATTTACTAACACTTAGAGTTTATTTATACTTTCATTAAGTATAACATAAGATTTTGTGGTATCCACTTGTATAAATATTTTAAATTAAAGATCGAATTCTATCATTGTATTCATATAGGGTCAAGGAGTGTAGCTGTAAAAAATCATCAAAATCAGAGTTAAAATAACCGTTAAATCATGATTTTTCGTTTATAACCATCGAAAAGTTTTGTCCTGTTACTTGATCTCTGAATGTTTGTTTTTTTGTGATTTTTTGTTGATGTGATCTCGAAGCATATACAAACAAGTTTGACGGTTGGGATCGTTGAAATTAGTTTCGGAAAATTTGTATCCCATTAAAACGATAGATTCACTAACATTTAAAAGTTTATTTATACTTTCATTAAGTATAACATAAGATTTTGTGGTATCCACTTGTATAAATATTTTAAATTGAAGATCAACCTCATTCGTTGTATTCATATAGGGTCAAGGAGTGTAGCTATAAAAAATCATCAAAATCGGAGTTAAAATAACCGTTAAATCGTGATTTTTTGTTTATAACCGTCGAAAAAATTTGTCTCGTTACTTGATCTCTGAATGTTTATTTTTTGTGATTTTTTGCTAATGTGATCTGGAAGCATATACAAACATGTTTGACGGTTTGGATCGTTGAAATTAGTTTCGGAGAATTCGTATCCCATCAAGTTCAATGAATCAATGGTGTGTATTGTATATATATATATTTATTAAGTAGATTTAAATCTATTTATTTATTAATTTTCATTTTTCCCTCTTTTTTTGTTTTCTTTTCAACTTTTATTATAATTTTCACTTTTTCCTTCGGTAGCCTACCCATCTTTCCCTAATTCCCTCTCTTTTTTGTTTCATTTTCAACTTGTTTTATCATTTTCATTTTCCCTCCCTTTTTCTTCAAAAAGGGCGGCACTTGAAAGTTAAAATGGAATCAAATGAATCATGAATAATGGATTGTCCGATTATGGTTGGACTTGGATGCATGCATCATGCTCATGGATTCATGCATATTATTAATTAATAATTATTATAGTTTTATAAAATTTAATTCAAAATTTAATATATATATATATATATATAATTATAGTTAATTAACTTAATTTAATATATATATATATATATATATATATATATATATATATATATTTATTGACACACCCCGACCCAGGGATCGAAGCGTGCTGGCCGTCACGCGCGAGTGACGTAGCCAAAGACGTCAGCGGAAGGTAAGTATGCATGAAATGCAGCAGAATAAGTTAAGTTGATAATATACATATGATAAGGAGTGATATCGAAAGAAAGTGCGATAGTGAAAGGTCACAGAGCCGATCCTAGGTGCAGTCATTTAAAACAGAACGACATAATTACTAAAGGAACCCTACATCAGTGGTGGTCTGTCAGAACTGCCCTGATGCCTCGATAGCCGTCCACGCGTCGTTACCTAGAACCTGGAGGGGCGCAAAACAGAAAATGTGAGTGGGCAAAAACAATACTTTAAAAAAAATCGTTTCGCAAAATCCATAAATAACCCCTTTCCGTAAATCAATATAATTTTCCCAGAAAATAATACGTGTATATAAACTTATATACGAAAACTCGTCTCATAGTCAAAATTCATTATCAAAACTCGATGAAAGGCCATGTCGATATACCAACTCAGAAAATCATCATCATCAATCAGGTAATGTAAATCAGAAGTATTTCTAATGTAATATCAGCCGGAGTCACCTCTAGTGACCTGTACGGCTGAACCTATAGCTCATCCGTCATACTCAATCGCTATCAATCACTATCTTGCACACGAGTCGGAACCACCTATAGTGGTCTGTACGACAGGCTAGGTGTATAATATTACGCTCAGTGCTACGATCACGTGAAGGCTGTGCGACGAATCGCGGGTCACCTACGAGTCGGAACCACCTATAGTGGTCTGTACGACAGGCTGGGCACCTGCCTTGGATCCAAGGTGAGCGTACGGTGCGTGAGGTGAACGATCACGTGAAGGCTAGGCCCTACTCTGGCGGAGCACTAACACCCGAGGTGCAGGTGATGAGCTAATTCACTATCTATCATTATCACAATCACTATTATCATACTTACCTGACTTACCTGACCGTCCTCGGCGTCGGAGCATAGCAAATGCAATCATAATCATATTTATAAAATATAATTGGCATACGACATGGCAATATAATTATAAAATCATTTCCGTTCATAAATCATGCAAATTGCGTTTCTGGGAAAACGCCAATTATATATATATATATATATATATATATATATATATATATATATATATATATATATATATATATATATATATATATATATATATATATATATATATATATATACTGAAAACAAAAGCCCACTCACTGGTATGTCGACGGGTCGTATCCCCCGAGCCTAGAATGAATGCGCTCGTCCTCTGGGTACGTCTCACCTATATGTGAAACAACTGCAAAACGGTCATTAACAGCACATAAACGACCTACGTAAATAACTTTTCATACGAAGGTCAATTTTGGTATTTGAATATACCAACGCGACCTACACAACGTCACGAGCGTCGTGATATTTTTAAAATAATTTTTGGACACTGCACGCGCCCCCACGCGCCTGCACAGTGCACGGCACACGCGCCCCCACGCGCAGTGCACACTGACGGCGTCAGTTGACGCCGTCAGGAATATTCCGTTAACTTTAACGGCGTCAGTTAACGGCGTCAGAATATTCCGTCAACTTTGACGGAATATTCCGTCACCCCCAACCTCCAGCTCCGGCGACCGTCGCCGGCGCCGGCGCCGGACTGGTTTTTCCGGCGACCGGATTCCGGCCAAAACTTCAAACTCGCATATCTCCTTCATTTTTCATCCTTTTTTCACGATTTTTCTTCCTACATGCTCTAAATTCAGTGTAGAACATATCTATAACCTTAAATACCTTAGAAAACGACGAGAAATCCGTTGGGAAAATTCTCCAAACTCGGCCAATCCTGAAACTCACGATCCCGACGTCCCACAAGTGCAAACTAGGTGCTCCGAGGTTCGTGGGAAGATCCTAAGCCTCGCTGTGATCTTAGTTTCGTCTAAGAAGTCCTGAAATGAAAGTGAATGAACAGTGCCAAAATAATTAAGCTCGGGTTTAGTATGTTTTCGAAGGTCTCCGTCCACAAAACCAACATATATAGACTCAGTAGGTCCTAAGGAATATGTTTATGCTTACCTTAGTCTCGATCTGGTACGAGATAGCGAGGTGTGTGGGTGTCCGTACAATGAAACCGAGAGAGAGAGAGAGATGGTTCGAGAAGAAGAGAGAAGATGGAGTTGTGTACGTGTGCATGGGTGAGTACGTGTGTGTGTGTTAAAAATATCAGCCCAACTTTGGCCTTAAATGATTAGGACACCCAAGCCCAAATCCAAGCCCAAAATCACATCCGTTCCCCCGAATAAATGAGGGGTAGACTCGTCCTTTCACGTCGAGAATATAGAAAATTTGGAACGGGATGTCACATTTATTTATTATAGTTTTTAGGGGTATAAATATATAGAATTATTATAGTTAATTAACTTAATTTAATATATATAAATATATATATATATATATATAACTAGATATTTATTATAGTTTTTAGGGGTATAAAATTGTTAAATTAATATATATAATTATAATAGTATTTTTTTAGGGTTATAAAATTATAAAATTAATATTCTGCTTATCGTGTATCGTGTTTACCCACGTGTATACCCGAATCAGCCCGTTATTTTAACAGGTGCTATCGAGTTATCCGATAACGACCCGATTTGTTATCGTGTCGACCCGAATACCTATTAATTTCGTGTCGTGTCGTGTCATATTATCAGGTCGTGTCAATTCTATTCCAAGTACACAAGTGGCTAACAGAACTCAAGTCCAATCGCTTTTGTTGTAGATTTCCTCCATTCCTCCTGTTTGCTTTAAGTGCTGCTGGTTCTTTTAATATTCCATGTTGAAGACTGAATGTGTTGGGTTTTTTTTTAATTTTTTTTTGTTAGTAGGTGCTATGCATGCGACTTACAAGATGTAGTCATGTAATAATGCGCCTAGCAGCTATGAGGACCAACTTTACTGGAGTAACTTTCTTGTTGACTTTCTGATTTCAACTGCATGAATTGTGAATGGAAGATAAGTTTCTTGGCCAATCTGGTTACCGGTAGCAAGCTTTCATATTCTTATCAATTTTTTATTTATCTATATCGTAATAGGGTTAGTCTACGGCAGCGATATGTGCATCTGAAAATAAGGGTGACTACATGCATATTGGCATTGAAGTTGTACCTACTATAGCTGTAGAGGTTTTAGTAGAACAGCTTAGGATGCGAAAAATAAGAACACTGGAGTTAGATTGAAAAACTTTATATTTTCTTACACCTATCAGCGCCCGTGTTAGGTTTCCTCCATTCATCCAAGATGCTAAACCCACTGTGGAAGGATAAATAAAATCAGGATAATAGTGACGAGAGATGTCTCTTGATTATAGGTTGCTATATCATCATTGCCACGGCAACTCACAAATGTAATTAGATAGTAATTTTCTCAGAAATACAAAAGCCTCATTTCTCTCTAAAGCTTCTCTCTAGTTCTTCATCTTTCTCAATTCTTCATTGTTCATTGAGATATTCCCTTTGATTTTCTGCTCTATCGTTTACTGCTGCTTTTTCTCAACCACATCATTTACAATTTGGAAACTCATTCAGATTTTTGCTAAAGCAATCTAGGATAGGACTGGCACCTACAATGGATCCCAAGTGAGCGTGCGATGCGATGTGAATATACATATGAAGCCTGGTCCTGTCCCTGGCGAGTACAAACACCAGTGTAGCACACGATGAGCAGATAATATAATTATGATCATATAATAGTAAATTGATAATTCTAGTCAACCATAACAATATTCATGGCTGCAAGTGTAATTAAAGCATCTCATATTAGTACGCATACATGTGCATCTCGCAGGATTCAGAATAATTTTGTAATTTTCATCATTTCGCCAATTCTTATAACGTCAATTTAATTATGCCATTACGTAGAAAAGACATTATTAATATATATATGGAAACTCAAATAATATATATACTTTATGAAAGAAAAGACACTCACAGATACTTGCCAAGTTGCAGTCGTTTGGATGAGTAAATATGGTTCGCCAATGCTAATCGTACCTAAGCATAATAAAGGCCCATTAGTAAAACTCAATTAAAATGTTTGAATTTGGAGATACGGACGGAGGATTCGAAATCAGCGAGTCGAAATATGCTAAGAAAGGTTCTGGGCAAGTTCTGTAAAAAGTCAATAGTCAACCAAAAAGTCAACCGAGATGCCTCAATGGTCAACTGCGTTAAAACTTGGAAATTTCACTATATGGATGCTAAAAATGGACTCGAGGCGTCGAAATTAGCCTAAGAGAGTTTCCGAGAAAATTTCAAAAAAGTCAACAAAAATCAACTAACGGTCAACAGTTAACTTTAACGAAATATTCTATCCTCAGATGGAATATTCTGTTAAAGTTAACTGAAAAGTTAATGGAATATTTCAAATTCCTTCCAAATTTTGAAATGGACCGGGTCAGATCCGGGTTTAGGCTTTTTTTTTCTCTGATCGCCGGTCGTCGAAAACTGTAAAAATGGCCAGATGTCTAGGTAAATTTAAAACAGTGATATCTCACTCATTTCTCAACCAAAATCAACTTATAATATATCAAAACGAAGCTAGGAAAGTGTAGAACAATATTAGTTTGCCAGAAACTGGGTAAGCTTGCCTGAAAACTGAAAAAACTTTAAATCGCTATATCTTTGTCATTTTTCAACCAAATCATATGTTCCAAATATAGAAATTCCTCTACTCGATGAGATGAATCTAATTATGGTGGTTAGAGACCTTATCTTGGCCAGAATTAGCAAGAAACTAGCTGGGAAACTCGCGGTCTGTTTAAAGCTTGTGATTTCTCGATTTTTCTTCGGCTTTTCATAAAACAAAACCTATGGTTGGGTTTGTGGGAATGAGATGAACAAGAATATGGTGATTATTCGTTGAAATTCGTTGAAAACTTGGGTGTGGTGGTCTTTGCACGAGAGAAAGGAAGAGAGTTTGTAGAGAGAGATGAGAGAAATGGAGAGAAAAAAGAAAGCATTCCAGAAAAGTGGGGGTGGGACCCACGTGGCACTCCAAATGCAACATGTGTTCAAAAACAATTTATCAAATTACTCTCGACATTCAAAGGTTTATAGAATTTTCGTTATAACTCAAAGTTTAATTCACTTGCACTCACACGTCCACATCGACGAGTATTTCGAGAATACAGTAAAATAATATAGCTCATACGCATCACGAAATGATGATCAATGAAAGTCAACAATCTAGCCTCTAGGGCATTTTGGTCAATTCACTCATTTAAAATTAATAAAGTTGTAAAATTAGGGACGGATTGTTATATTTTAAATTTGTAATTTTTTTTTATAATAAAGTGATCTATAAAATTTTGGAATATAATTCAGAAATTTATATAAATGACTTTTTTTTATAAATTTTTTGTAAAGTTTTGCGTGCATGCAATTTTTTGGTCTTTCTTAATATTTGGTATATGCTTATTTATAATCCAATTAATTGTGTAGTATGCTACTTGCTTATCCTTTTTAAAATAAAATTGTATGATAGATCCAGAACTAACAATAAAATACAAAAAATTGATTGCAAAATACATTTTAGTTAATAAAAAATTCAAATACTTTTTTATCGTAATAAGTTCGAAATAGTTCAGAAAAAATTTGAATTGAAAATTCAAATTTCTTGGTATCTCTAAATGCATTCTAGTTTGAGAGCTTTAATGAAAAGAGTTTGAGTTAAGTTTATTTTAACAAAAAAAATCTTACAACTTTATTTAATGAAAACGATTTAAACTGTAATGAAAATGACTTAATAACTAATAAAGTGATATAATTTAGCTTGAGGGGAGGGATCCCCATTTTTTTTGAAAAAATGGGGACATACTCTCCACCGTTAGATTGGCTTTAATGAAATTGTGTGGTTGAGATTAAAACACAGGCCACACAATCTCAACCACACAATTTCATTAAAGTGAAACCTAACGGTGGGGAGCGTGTCCCTATTTTTTTTGAAAAAATGAGGATCCCTCCCCTTAAGCAATTAATATATATATATATATATATACACATACCACGCTCAAGAATTACAACTAAATTAAGAAGGTGCCTGTTATTTCTCTGTATTTTTCAAATTTGACTATTTCAGGACGAATAACGTTGAAAGTAAAACCATGAAGAAATAACCATGCATATATTGACCAAAATAAAAAATAAAAAAAATAAAAACCATGCATTTGACCCAAGGAAAAGTAAAACTCTTCCTTGATCAAATTCACTACCAATAATATTCTACTTACAAATCAAAACAAAGGATCAAGAAATTAGGGTCTCTTATTTTTATTGCTAATCTCCTCTTGCATGGCTTGCTCAAGCCAAATCCAAGACTCTTCCATCAGCTCAGGACTCAGTCTGAACATCAAAACGCAAAACTCCATCTGGTTCAGAGCGCCATCACCGTCCATGTCACCTTCCCTCACCATGCTCACAAGCTCGTCTTCTCTCAAGTTCTGCAGACCCAGCAAGGCAGAATTCCTCCTCAAGCTCTCCAGCGTAATGACCCCTTTGTCCTTGTCCATCAGCAGCTGAAACCCGTTGCACAGCTCTCTTATCAGCCCCTCGCCGCCAAGCTTATCCGCCATCTGCGGCAGCAGGTCTTCGAAATCGTCAGCAGCCCTCTTTCCAACCCCTGCCATAGGTGATGATTGATGATCTTATGGGATTAAAAATAATAATCTCTTTGTCTGATATATGTATTGGGGTTTGGAGAGAGAAATTAGATGTTGGTTTCTAGTTTTGTGAGGAAAACATGGAAGGGGTGTGGAGGATTTATATTATGGAAGAAAAGGGAAGGAGGGCGGAAACTGGAACGGGGTTCTTGGAAAGAGGAGGGTCCCTTTGGATGACAGAAATGGAACAGTTGGTTAATTGCTGGTCGGCTTTGATTCTATACAGCTGCAAGGGCCAGCGGTCGCCTACTCTATTTCTTAGAAACTTGTCAAGGCTAATTATGTCATTTTATAAAGTTGGTGCCTTCTCTCCCACCTATTAGGGGCATTTTTTTTTTTTAATTCTTTTGAAGAAAATTTAGGGCCATTGTTATCGTATCTGGAATTGGACAAAAATTAATCAATCAGAATATGGATCTTTTTCTTATTCATATGCATTAGAAAATTGGACGGTTCATTATAAAAATATTAACATATAAATCATTAACTTGTTTGAGATGACTAAATAATAAATAATTAGATAGAATTTTTACAGAAATAATAATTAAATGTGCGCGGTTAAAATATGTCGATCACATTTCTACGGACATGGCATTCAAACGATGGACATGGGTAGTTTCCTTTGGTAGTTACATCCAATTTGACTTTCATCACTTGTGATGAAGGATATTATTGTCACTTTAAGATGCCTTAAGACTTCAGATTATGAGCCTGCCTTTTGACTTTCACCACATTGGATGCAAGTTGGTTTACATAACTAGTTTTGAACATGTTCACATGAAATGAAGATGAAAAGTTGGTCAAAGGCTCAAAAAAGCCTCTTTTCTGGTTAGGGTCGGACATTCTCTTTCCCGGAAAATATAGGAACTCTTCTGCATTACTCTTTAGAAATAAGAATATTTACGTGCCAAAAAGTGTTATTTATAGATATGAAATGTATTCCATTGAAGTAGGCTTTGATTTGTTTCACATATAAGAAATGGTCGCACGTTGGCATTAAGAATCTCATCCTACTTTGCTTAGGTTAGAAGGTTGCTCCACACACTTTGTTGTGCAACTTTTTATCAGCATGAGTATAAAATATTGAAAGGTAATGTGTGAAAATAGAGAGCGATTTACATGACACTCTATATTGTTATTGTGAATATGCCGTATTATGTAGTAATAATACAACGTCAAAAGAATAAAAATTTCCACATTTTTTTACATTATTGACATATAATGTCACATTAACATAGTTATAACGTGCCATGGAAGTCCTCATAAAACGAGACTGTGATTACATCATTTCCTTTTGTCAATCTATTAGGCCTCATTTGACAGTTCGGACTGTATTGACTATTTCAGTCAAATAGGATAAATAGTCATCGGATAGTACTAACTAAAGTAGTCGGGCGTTTGGTATAACATTAGACTAATTACCGTATTATTTATACTATATTTGATACTATACTGATAAGAGCAAGAAAGAAAAAACCCAAGTCATCGTCTTCTTCTCTCCATCATCTTTCCCAGATGAAACCTTTCATAATTTTGAAATCCTATTATTGATTCTCATCAAATCCCATTATCAATTCCTAGCAAAACCTATCATCTTTCCAGATTTTAAATATTTCCCAAGAAAAACTAATTTTAAATCTATCATCAATTCATCACCACCTTCAATTTCTTTCAAAAGCCTAGATGAAAGCTTTCACAATTTTGAGTTTAATTACCTCATAACAAAAAATCAATTACTATTTAATCCAAAAACCTAGATGAAATCTCTCAAATTTTTGGTTGTAAACAATTTAAATAGAATGCCAACCATAACCGGTGTAAATACATAGCTGTGTGATATAATTGGATCGCAATTTTCTGGTGGAAAAAAAGTTCCGATCCTTCTACATTCACAATTTTTCTGAATTTTTTCAGAAATTCAGAATCTGAAATTGTGAAATTGAGTTGAGAGAGAGGGACAGGATCCCAGCCATGTCGAGTAACGGCGATGACCTGGACGAAGACGACCTCATCTATAAGGTTCTCAAGAAAGAAGCCCAGCGCGACGTCAAGCAACTCCCACTCTGCCCCGTCACCAATTATGTGCAGCAGTTCCACTAGCAACCACCGCAGAAAATTGCAAGAAAAATAGGAAAGGAGAACAGAGAGGCAAGAAGAAGAACGTGAGATTCTCGAGCAAGCGATGTGAGAAGGACAAGAGAGAGCGACGAGAGGGACGGAGAGAACGAGCGAGTAAGAGTGTTTTCAACCCAACTAAATAATATAGTGGTTTCAGAGTGTATAACTAAGCAGGTGTACACCTTATAAAATAAGTGGATCCAGACTATTCAATCCGGTGACTATTTAATACATATGGATGCCAAACACTAGTTTCGTACTATTAGTCCAATCCAGTGCTTTATACAATGTACCAAATGAGGCCTTAAAGAATTCATATACTACCCACCTTTTGGGTAAAGAAGGGAATTTGATCCTCGCCGGATCCCCTCCCTGGGGATCCTAGAGATCAATGCACATGGACCGTTTATCAAAAATCGTGCGGCCACAAATTTTTTCATTTCTTTAATATTTTTCACCCAAAACGAGGCTGACTTACTTTTAAAAATATATAAATCATTTAATTGTGGCTGCACGATTTTTGATCAACGGTTCACGTGCATTGATCTCTAGGATCCTTAGGAAGGGAATCCGGCGAGGATCCAAATCCGTAAAGAAGGACAAGGTTGATTCTAGCACTTATACGAACTATTATTTTAATAAATATAAAATTGTATCTGCACCTTACCTCAATATATTATATCAAACAGTTCTCGTGTATAATTTGTACACAGTTTGCCGTTTTTGCAAGAAAACAATAATTGAAATGAAAAGGAAAAATGCAAAAAATAAAATAAAAATGCTGAATAGCCCATTGCTCTTTGGTGTATACGTTTCTTAGACGTGGGTATGACTTTCCACATACTTTCACATTTTTTGCCTGTCATAGTTGTCATTTCTTCTTCCAGTTCAAACCATGGGAAGCCTCCCCATCTCGTTATTCACTGCTCATACAAAGCTTCTAGCAGTCTAAATAACGGGATTGTTTGCACATATACACCAATTGACTCTTTCTTAGACCATCTCCAACCCTGGCTTATAACCTATTTTTTTTCCCTTTTATTCCTCTCTCCAAATCCAACCCAACCTAAGTAGAAAATTGAACCTAAAACCTAAAACAAAGCCATAAATAGTGTGGGCACTGTTACACCCCACCCCCTTCCTTTAATTAATAAATTGTTTTGGGCCTTAAATGGTGAGCCCAAGGGGCCCACCCTAATTCTGTCCCTCATTTCCCCGTATCTTCTATCCCTTTCTCTCTCTGTCTTTCTGTCACTCTCTCTCTATCCCTCTCGAACTCTCTGTCTCTCAGCACTCTGTCGAACTCATTCTCTCTCTCCCGTAACCCTCTCGTCTCTCCCTCGTCCTCCCGAACGCACGCACGCCATCACTCCCTCATCTCACATCTCCCTCTTTCTCTCTCCCTTCCTCCCGTTGCAGCAAGGGCAACGGACGAGGAAACCCAGAAACTCCCGGCGAGTTTCTTTCCTTTTTCCGGCTAGGTAAGTCTCGAGCCTCCCTCATTACTGTTCTAGCTTGAAGCTGGGGTGTGATTTAAGTGTTATCTCGTGATTTTCCAAGGTTTAGGACGAGATAGGCATGGAGGAGAGGTGCACCCATTTCTGGCAAACCCGTGTGCTTGTCAAGGGATTTTTCGACCACCACCGGTCATTTTGCAGCGAACAAATGGTATAAACCTCTTATTCTCTCTCTCTTCTTCGTTTTGGTATGAAGTTCGGGGTCTAGAACCCCGGGTTGTTGTCGGCCGGAGCTGGGAAGCCTCGGCGTTCTTCTCCGTTCCACCTAAGCCTTCAGGCCTTTCTAGAAACCCACGGGCCTTAGGCCCGTTTTGAACCAGCCCTCAAACCCAGCCCATTTTCTTTTATTTATATTTTAATTATTTTGTTTGTTAATTCATAGGGCCTTTGGGCCATTTTAATTTGGGCATTAGGCCCATTTCTAGCCTAACCCAGTTCCATAGTCCATAGCATTTTTAGTTTTAGTTATTTAAAAACAAAAAGGCCTGCGGGCCGTTTCAATTAGGGCCTGTGACCCTAAAACCCATACCCTTGGCTTAAAGCCTTGGGCCGAGGAACTTAAGGGCCTTTGGCCTGTGAAGCTTAAAACCCAGGACCCTTTTTGGGTCTTTCAGTCAGGGCCCAAAACCCAAAACCCATTAACCCTAAAACCTAAACCCAAACCCTAACCTAAACCGGATTCAACCCAACCTAGTGACCAGTTGACCCGGGTTTGACCCTGACCTGTGACCCGTTGACCCGTAACCCGGTTGACCTGTTGACCGTTGACCCGGACAACGGTCAACATTGACTTTGACTTTGACCTTGACTAGTCAACAGTTGACTTTCGGAGTTGACTTTTTCGGGTTCGTTCGGGACCCCTCCTAGGCTAATTTCGACGTCCTAGACCCGTTTTTGAAGTCCGTTTTCCCAAATAAAATTGTTTGAATAGAGTTTGACTAAGTTGTACCCCTTATGTGCTTAGGGGCAACTATTGTGGCTTTTCTATATTCGCTACCAGCGCAGCGTTGGACGGCTAAGTACTGTGAATGGACCCCTTCTAAAAATGCATGTTTTATTAGTAGAAATGCATACATGAGAAGCATGAGTTTATGAAAATGTTTATTTAGATGTATGTGAAATGGTTCTGTATTACCTAGTGGTCCCAATTTCCGCTACAAAATGAAGGGATAAATTCCGGTCCATCCCGGGCGACGGTGGAGTTGGCATAGGGCCTGGAGTGTGTTTCCTCTGGCTATTTAGCACAGGGACGAAGAGCTGGCATAGGGCCTGAAGTGATATTTTCCTCTGACTGTATGCTCAGGGACGGGGAGATGGCATAGGGCCTGGAGGGATATATGTGGAACTTTGACACTAGTGATTATTATGAACTGTGAATTATGAATTGAGATATTGCATGGCATTCTAGGTTTCGGAAAACCTATGTTTATCATGATATAATTGTGTTTTCATAAAACCTGGGGAATATTATATTTATAACTGTTTCTTATATGTATATCAAATTGGTCCACTCACCTTTGTTTTGTGCCCCGTCCCTGAAGTATGTTTGTACCATACTTGACCAACCCCAAAACTGCTAAGCATCGATCAACATTATACCGTCAAGGACCCACAAGAGTTTCCCTCCAATCAGGAGGCTAATCATAACACGACACATGTCAACATCAAAGGCCAATCACAGCACGACACGTGTCAACATAAGAGGCTAATCACAGCATGACACATATAAATGCCAGAACAAAGCTAAAAAATCTCTTCTATAAATAGGGATCATTCTCCCACAATGAATCCCTAATGTCATTTTGTACTAAACCATTCACTAGAACTCACAAAAGGAGAGCTTGAACCTATGTACTTGTGTAACCCTTCACAATTAATGAGAACTCATCTACTCTGTGGACGTAGCTAATCTGGGTGAACCGCGTACATCTTGTGTTTGCTTCCCTGCCTCTATCTTTTTACATACTTATCTACACTGATGACCGAAGCAATCTAGCGAAGGTCACAAACCTGACACTTTCTGTTGTACCAAAGTCCTCACTGATTTTGTACATCAACATTTGACGCCATCTGTGGGAAACGACACTTATTCATACTCTCTCCAGCTTTGTCAAGCTGGTTTCCATAGTCTGTACACTCTCATTTGACCAGACATCCCTCTTCAACATTGGGAGTGAAGGAAGCCACATCACACAGAATGACACTCCACTTGTGCATATTGTGAGGCAGCGAAGGAAAGAATGAAATAAGTTTATTGTTCGAGCTAAAGTTAATGAGCTGGAGGCTCAGAACAACAAGATAGCAATGAAGAATGAGATTCTCTAGGAGCAATATGAGAATCTCTTTGAGATGTTTCACGAGGCTAAGAACACTCAAACACACGAGCTTGTTGCCTCTACATAAGTCAACAATCATCTGAATGCCCCCCAACACGGAGGGTCACCGATATCCAACATGGATATTCCTGTTAGGGATCGAGCTACCCATCAATGTGATAATCAACATGAAACTTCTCTCAACCCAGCTGCTTCAAGCTGAGGCATGAGAAGTGGAGGAAGGCATCTCTTTGTGGAAATGATGGAAGGATGGAAAGCTGTTTACTGTGACTGTCGGGACTTCCTAAAGTAATCGTAAAGATCAATGATCAATGATCCAAGGGTTTCTGAGAAACTCAGTCCCCTACCACGGCCCAGGTCGGCTACCAATTTGGGGAAGGGGCAACAAGTCCTAGAGAAACATGAGGGTATATAGGACTCAGAGGTGTTTCGGCATACGTACCCTAGAAGTCAGTATGGTGAGTCTAAGGAAAAATCACTTACTTTTGATCAAACTTTCCTACTTCCAATAGGCGATGGAGATTTATGAAAGAAAGCTCTAGTGGTACATGACTCCACCCAGGACCCCATTGTCCTACAGGTCATTGAGGAACTATGCAAGTTGAAGGCCGAACGACAAGCTGAGATACCTGATTGGAACCAACCTAGGCCTGGCCCTCTTATAAGGAGGATTCTAAACACCCCTTCCAAGCGAAGACAAAACAGAAGCTCAGTTTACAACTCTATACTTAGAGGGAAGACCCGATTGAACACCTCAACCTCTTTGAGTCCACTATGGCAAACCGGATGCGTACTGATGAGGAACGATGTCTTCCCTTCCCCTCCACCCTCTCTAGTGGAGCTCTAAACTGGTATTGTCGTCTTCTACCTGAGACAGTAGACTCATTTGAGGAGTTGAGGAAACTGTTTGTTTCTCAACACATTTTCCAGACCGATCGCTTGCACTTTACAGATGACTTGTACAATATTCAGTAGAAGCTAGACGAGTCATTACGTAAGTATGCCAGCCGCTTCAGCCATGAGTATTCTCGTTGTGCCAAGGCAGATAACAAGATTGCCCTTAAAGCCTTCACGGCAGGCCTACGAGACTGTTTCTTCAAGTACATGATTAATGCCAACACTTAGAAGACTTACTCTAAGGTGATGGCATAAGCTTACAACCATGCTTCCGCTAAGGCAAGAACATATCAAGATAAACCCCTACAACCATCCCTTATCAGCAAGTGGGGAGTGCAAGCCAAACCCACCTAAATGAGAAGACCTCAACCTTCCAAACGGAAGGGGTGCCTCCTCATGCCTTACGTAATCCTTCACCAAATTGACAAATGTATCAATCTCAGGGCAAGAGGAAGGATTTTCATCCCCACCACTCTCATTTAAGTAAAAAGAGTAAAGGGCACTATCGCGATAACCAAAGGTATCACCACGATAATGCTCGCCCCTAGACAGTCAATGCAATGAGCCAAACATATGTCAAGACATGCGCCAGCCCGAGGTATGAGACATACCCACATTTGAACACCACATACGTGGCTATTTACCCCAGTATAGCTCACCTGATACCAAAGCCAAAATCTAGGCAGCCGTTTTACAAGCCCACGAGGAACACAAATGTGTTTTGCTGCTACCACGAACATAACGGTCATGAAGGTGAGAAGTGCATCATCTTCCGGGACCATATCGAAGCTTTGGCACGCGAAGGAAAAATTGATCAATTCCTCCTTCACTTTCCAAGGGATAATCGTAGCCAACGCCAAGTGAATGTGATATATTCCATAAGTGGTGGCACGCCCATATCTGAATCCTCTAAAAGGGCCATGAAAAACAATGAACGAACTTTGAAGCCTGACTACCAGGTATTTCATGTGGAAGACATTAAGGGGGGGGCAACTATCAAAAGCTTGACTGGATCCAATATGTTTCTACCCTGAGGAAGAAAGAGGTATCATCTACCCTCACAACGATCCACTGATCGTGGAAGCTCACATAGCTAACTTTAATGTACGACGAATCTTTGTAGACACGGAGGCTTCGATCAATATCATGTTCGCTGAAGCTTTTAGGGCACTCAATGTGGCCGAACACTTGCTCGATCTCTCGATTTCTCCTCTGATAAGCTTCTCCGGTGATATTGTGCAACCCTTAGGGAGCATATACTTACCTTTCACTATTGGTACAGGCCCTTATAAAGCTACCATTACCACTAACTTCTTGGTGGTCGACTGCCCAACAGCATACAATGTCATATTTGGGCGCACATATATTAATGATCTCAAGGCCATAGTGTCTACGCATATACTGTTGATGAAATTTCTAACCCCCTATGGCAATAGTTACTTCAGAGGAGATCAACTTAGTACGTGATCATGTTACAACACTTTAGTCAAGTAACAACATCTGCCTGTGCCCAAGGTAACCCTCTCTATACATGGCCAAGTCACAAAGACCAACCTAGATGAGGTCAACTTGGCCCTTCGTAATGGTAATGATCAACCGGACGATCCATGAGATGACTCTTTCACCCAGCAAGCACAACCTGCTGAAGAGTTAGAAAATGTCTCTATCTCCAAAGACTATCCGGATTACATAGTGAAGATTGGCACCACCCTATCACCACCAATCCGGTTGGCACTGATCTCTTTTTTGCAAGAGAACACCGAAGTCTTCGCTTGGGCATATGATAACATGCGAGGAATCTCTCTCGATATCATCTGTTATCGCTTAAGTATTGATCCCAAGACCAAGCCAGTGAGACAGAAGTAAAAATCTTATGATGTCGAACGATGTGAGGCAATGAAAGCAGAGGTGGAAAAACTCAAAGAGATAGGTTTTGTTCGCGAAGTCAATTACCCAACTTGGGTAGCGAATGTTGTCCTTGTTAAGAAAATCTAACCAAGGAAAGTCTCCTGCTTCAAAAGGTCTTATGGAAAATGTGTGTCGACTACACTGACTTAAACAAAAGATGCCCTAAGGATAGTTTTCCCCTCCCTCTCATTGACAGACTTATCAACTCAACAGCATGGTGTGAACTCTTGAGCTTTATGGATGCTTACTCAAGGTACAATCAAATCCTCATGAACCATTCACACCAAGAACACACAACCTTCACTACTGACAGGGGACTATATTGTTATAAAGTCATGCCATTCGGCCTAAAGGATGCATGGGCGACTTATCAGATACTAGTCAATTCAATGTTCGCCGAACAGATTGGGAAAAGCATGGAAGTTTATGTTAATGATATGTTAGTAAAAAGAAAACATGCTGACCAACACATCACCAACTTATCTGAAACCTTCACCATACTGAAAAAGTATCAAATGAGGTTGAACCCCAACAAATGTGCATTTAGCGTGGGTTCTAGCAGAATCTTTGGCTTCATGATTAGCCAACGAGGCATTGAAGCTAATCCAGAGAAAATCAAAGCAATCCTTGATATGAAAGAACTAGTAACTTCCAAGGACATCCAGAGCCTTACTGGCAAGGTAGCTACCTTGAATAGGTTCATCTCTAAGGCTATAGACAAATGTGCTCATTTCTTCAAAGCACTTAAGGGAAGTAAGAAGTACATTACATGGAATGATGAGTGTGCTGAGGCATTCAAGAACCTTAAGGAGTACATGAGTAAATCTCCCTACTCTCCAAACCCAAAGTTGGTGACATTCTCATTATCTATCTATCTGTCTCGCCTTCGGTAGTCAATTCTGTTCTTATTCGAAAGGATGGTAGTGTCGAACGACCCGTCTACTATATCAACAAGGCCTTGCAAGACACAAAGACACGATACTCCAACATTAAGAAATTAGCTTTAGCATTAGTCATGTCTGCTCGAAAACTTCACCCTTATTTCCAAGCACACTCCATCACTGTGCTTACCAATCACCCCATTCGACAAATACTCCAAAGTCCTGACACTTCGGGACAAATGATCAAGTGGGCGATAACACTGGGTGAGTTCGACATCTTCTACCGACTAAAGCCAGCTGAGAAGAGCCAAGCAGTTGTAGATTTCATTGCCGAATTCACATATCCCGTCGACATCTCTCCTACACCTGAGGCATCGACTCTGTTAGCCTCGGAAGGTCGGAAAGCAGAACCAACATTCCCAGTATGGACTTTGTATGTTGATGGCCCATTCAACTAACATGGCTGTGGAGTAGAACTAGTCCTGATCACCACAGACAAAGTGGTAATGGAGTATGTTATTCGCTTCAAATTCAAAGCATCAAACAATGAGGCTGAGTATGAGGCTCTCATGGCAGGCTTGTGTTTAGCCAAACACCTTAAAGTTAAACAAATTGATATCTTCAATGATTCTCAATTGGTGGTTAACCAGGTCATGAATAACTTTGATGCTAAGGATAGCTTCATGGCAGCATATCTTGCGTAAACGCAACTTTTGCTCAAGCACTTCAAATACCAGATCACTCAAGTCCCTCGAGCGGCAAACAGTCATACAGACGCCCTAGCTCGCCTCGCCTCAGCAGTGGAAGACAAGATTGGAAGAAAAATTCATGTCAAATTATTGGCAGCACCAAACACCATGGCTTTGGAAGTGTGCAACTTACAACAAGGGGATAGTTGGATCACCCTGATTTATAAATTCCTTGCTCATGGCATACTTCTAAATGATAAAGTCCAAGCCAAGCAAATTCGATACAAGTCTACCCACTACCTGATCATTAATGACCAACTCTATAAGCAAGGTTTTAACTTGCCATACTTAAGGTGTCTTACGCCTGTTGAGGCAGAAATTGTCCTTCGAGAGATACATGAAAGAGTCTGCAGAGATCATGCCGGATCTTGGTCTCTAGCACACAAGGCTTTTCGCCAAGGATACTATTGGCCAACACTCTACCAAGATGCCATCAAAGTATCCCGCTTATGCGATAAGTGTCAACGTTATGCAACCATTCCTCACTCCCCTCCTGACCCTCTCAGTTCTATAATCAGCCTTTGGCCCTTCGCACAGTGGGGACTGAATCCGATTGCCCCAATGCTTGTAGGGAAGGGCAAGGTCCATTATGCAATCGTTGTGGTTGACTACTTTACAAAATGGGCCGAAGTAGAAACCTTGGCAAGCATTACTGAGGCAAAGATAGAAGATTTCGTGTGGAAGAACATCCTTTGCAGATTCGGCATTCCCAATGCCATAGTCACTAACAATGGGCGATTGTAAGATCTTACATCGCCTAGGGGAGGTGAGGCGATGTGCCTTATGTGTACATGCCAACTTCCTTATAGTGAGACATATTTTGGGTGGAAGCTCAATAATAAATCCATGAAGGCGTGGCCTAAAGCGGACAATATCTTACTTTGTGGACCAGACTGGGATGTGACAATTTGGTATTAGAGCGTGGTTTGTTTAGAGCATACTTAGGATCTTCTATTACTGTAGTGATTTGTTGGTTATGACATCATTTAAATGTCACGACTTCTGGATTTGCTGTCTTTCAGCAAGGTTATGCAATCCTTCATACTGCATGATTAGTCACATCTTATTGAAGAAAAGAAATTCATATCAGGATTGTGCTTCATCGGTGATGAATTAGATTGTCGGACAACTTTCAATATTGGATTGATGCTCTGCAACATGCATTCCTTAGGAATTATGGGTAGAGTCAGTTTTACTTTGATGTGACGTAAATTGGAAATCTTAATTTGAAGAAGTCTGGTTAGGACCAATTGAAGATCTGTGATGATGATGGTACTCTGCAACATGTGTTCCCTAGGAATTGCGGGCAGAGTCGAATCTACATCAAAATGTTGAGGAAACGGAAAAATCTTAGTGATAGGAGTTGGTTAAGACCAATTGAAAATGTGGAACAATGATATCACTCTGCAACATGCGTTTCTCAGGAATGGCAAACAAAGTAATGTCTTAGTGGTAATTACTCGAAACTTTCGAAGTGCATGTTGGAGAAGGCGAGTAAGCATTAGTTGTTGCAAAGTTAGTAGGTCTTAGTAGGGGATCGAACTAATATTCTTGAGGAAATTTGTACAGATCCTTAGAACGATTCTCGATGATTGTTCTATCGATAACCTTCTTACTTACTCCGATAACGAAGTAAAGTTCCCTAACCATTGACCGTCAGCTTCATATCACATTCTTCAATCGTTGACTTCATTTAGATTAAATACTTCCTTGGGATGATGTGTTGTGTTCACTCATTTTGTGGCTTAAACACATGTAGAATTTACTTCTCCCGAAATGTGTGCTATATTTGAGTTTTTAGGTTGATCATTTGCGAGTCCTTCTTCTTTCCACCAACATTGACCTCGTTTGACTAGAAATATGCTAATAAGCAAAAATGGAGAGGTGGTTTGAACACTACAACGACTCCCAAGAAAAACTGCTTATTAAGGAATGTGAATTCTCGTTTTCTGTTTGCTTGGCTCAAGCTTTTGGTTCTACTATTAATATAGTAGCCATTTCTCTTGAAACCTAAGGTACATCTTTCAAATGGGTTCTCTATTGGCATCCAAATACTTTTCTTGGGAGACTTTTTGGTAGCAGATGTTATTCTTACCAATTTCCAAAAGAGGTTACAACTATTCGAAATTGAAGATACCCACAGGGTGGTGAAATGCAAAATATCCTTAATTTGTCCCTTCTACAAGCAGTGCTTAACTATTCTTTGAGCTTAGCCCTATTTCCTTTTGGCTAAAAAACCAATCAGTTTTGTTGCGATGCTGATAGTGAACAAAGTTTCTGACAACAAAGTGTTGTCTCATTTGATCGTAGTTCTTAAACTTTTTGAGTCATGCGTGTGCCTCTTAACGAATTTTCTTACACTTTGTTGTGGTGTATTATTTAAATGTTGGCTGCATACTGATGCAACAGGATTAAGTTACGCATGTGCCTCTCAACGATTGGAATTACACGATCGTGTACCACCCCGATTGTGCAAGTGCAGTTGCAAAGTATCTTAGTAGAAAGGCACATAGTTTAGCTTATCTTAATCATCTGAACCTAAGTGAACAATTATTTGGTGAGACCATATTAGATTAGAAAAGCTGAAAGGCTGAATCTACTGAAATTATATAAGTTTGTCAAGAGGATCAAAAAGTCAAATTATTTCACGAGATGTTGGATGAAGTTGTGTGACCAGTGATGTTATCAGGTGTGTGACCTCAGATCTTGAATTGTTAATAATTCTTAACAGTCAAATTAGGTACTTGTATGAACTTAAGCAGCAGAGTTGTTTATTCAAACCTAGATATCTCGTACCTTGGATTTAATGGACTTGATTTGATTCACAAATCCTAGAGTGTTCTTTTAGCCTCATCGACATAATTTCTAGCTCAATAAGTGAAGAATTCACGATTGATCGATTCGGCGGAAGTGTGCTCCCAGTTCGTATCGTTTCTGATAGGAACTTTAGGAGTATAAATTTTCCATAAGTTTACTAGACTTGCTAGGAAGAGTTCCATGTAGGTGTGAGGTGAAACCGTCTTTTGGTAAGAGATCGGTGAAGATTGTAATGCAGGTGATCAGCAGATTGCATCATGATCTTCACGCTGAATTGAATAGTCACCACTTATTTTCCTACTGCAATTCATAAACATCATGTCGTACTCTAGTAATTCATTTCCAACGATATGTGTTCACCTCAAAGCATATTTCCACCACTTCACTTCAAAACCTTATTATTGTGAGTATGTGGATGTCAAAACACTTCTAGCAGATCTATTTAGAGCGTTCTGGAATGGTACGACAGTACGATCAAGGCGAGAATCAGACAATCTTGGTACACTCTCACGTTGCAGAGCAAAATGGTATTTGAAAGATTGAAATTGCGATATGGGAAATTGTGCATCCTTGGGAAATTACTGCTTGCTTATCGAGATAACAAATGTGTGGTCAATATCGTGGGCAGCCGACTATTGTATCGGTAACTTATTTGTTGGGTTCATTAAGCAAGTGGCAAGTAGAACCGTCGGTGGTAATGGTTACGATTTAGTTATTGTTGGGGCTCGACCCAAAGGCACAGTTGTTCTCATAGTACGTGTCGCTACGTATGTTTGAGCTTGGCCCACTTTTAGTTTTGATTTCGGTTTTTTAGTATAAGTATTTTAAATTACCTTATTATAGTTTTAACATATTTTCAAAGTTACAAAGGTTTGGTCAAGTTTTTCCACTTTTAGTTTAAAGGTTGTATGAGTTTTTGACCTATATGTTAGTACATATCTATTTTGGCATTATCATATTTTACGTACTTACTTTTGACCTTAAGCTATTTCATGTTTTCGACTCTATATCTTTATAAACTATGTTTTCTACTTGTACATTGACGGGGAAAAAAGGTATAAGCCTGGAAGCATGAAAGATGGAATCATTACTACCCCATCATGACGGTGTGGCATTTTCCCTTTTGTGCAACCACTCCGACTTGATTTCTTCGTTATGTGTGTGTGTGTGTGTGTGTGTGTGTGTGTGTGTGTGTGTGTGTGTATTCTTCTCCCAATTTTCGAGCTTTTCAGTGTACTAAGTTATTTCAAATTTCGGAGACAAAATTTCTTTTAAGGGGGGTAGATTGTAAAACCCCTCCCCAAAATTTTTATGTAATTTTATGTTGTTTTAGGTTTTTAATTAAAAATTATTTTTGGGTCTTATTTGGTTTGCCTAAATGGGGACGACCATTGGTTTCTGTCCCCCAGTCCAACTCTTTATTCTATCCCTTCCTCCGTGCACACCCTTACCCTTTATCTCCCTCATCATCTTCTTCTTTGCCGTGACCATTCCCTCACCATAGCTCTTATTCCTCCTTCTTTGTGTAGCCAAAACAAACATATAAAACCACCGTCTCAGCTCTCATTTCTCTCTCCCCATGCAGCCATTAACCACCACCATAATAACCTTATCACTCTAGTGAGCACACCCTCAAGCAACCATCATTCTAAGTCCTAAATTAAGCAAGGAAAACTTTTCTTCTCTTTCACATAGCATGATGGTCTGGTCCTTGATGAAATGCGCAATACTTTGTTTGATCCAGCTTGGTAAGATCGCCTTTCATGGGTGGCGGCAGCTTGAACCAAGGTTTCTTCTTGAGCTTACGGAGAATTTGGCCGATTGAAATTGAGAACTTGGTGAATGTTTTAGGCATCAAGTCTTCTTTGGTTGGGGAACAATCCATGCATTTCTTTTTCGACTCGTTTTAGTTGGACTGCTTGGCCTCATCCCATAGTGCGTGCTTCTCTACCAAAGCATGCAAAGCTACCAGGGTTAGTTATTCTTCCATGATCAATTTTTCAAATAAAGGGTGTTCTGTGGGAATCCCATTTCTGAATACTGCCATTGTTATGTCTTCATTGTAGCCAACAATATTGGCCTTCTGTGCTTTGAACCTCTTGACATAATCGCGAATTGTCTCCCTAGGATCTTTTACTATGCTGAAAAGATGGTCGGATGTCCTTTTGATTGAGCGGTTAGACGAATACTCTTTAGTGAAAACTAAGGAAAGTTCGTTGAAACTTCGGATTGACTTCGGCAGTAGGGTGTGAAACTAGTCTTACGCCTCGCCTTGCAGAGTTGTGGCAAAAATTTTGCACATAAGTGCATCGTTGTTCCTGAAGAGGATCAAAGTACTGCGATAGTGCTTGAGCTGTCGATCCGAATCTTCGCCTCTCTTGTATGGAGTAAAGTGAGGCATAGTGAACTTGCGAGGGGGATCTGTCCACTCGATCTCATCCGTGAATGATAACATGCTTATGTTGGCCATGTCTCGTCGAAGCGCATCGTCAGCAGCCTCGTTGCGCTAGAAATTGAGCAATCATTCAATCAGCAGCCTGTCAACTTCTTTTTGAATTTGCATTTGCTGGGGCAATAGAACTTTCGGCTGCCCCCAGTCATGACCTATTGGTCTAAGCCAATCTTCCCTATGCTTGAATCGTCTAAGTTGTGGCTGCGGTGCATGTGGCACGTTTCTAGCAAGCGAGCAGGCTGTTTGCAGGCTGCTAGTTGAACTTGAGTCGGATTGAGTGATTACTTCTCTCCATCCATCGTGCTGCCTATTCCGATGTGAGGTAGAGAATGCTCATTACGAGCATAATTGTGAATGAACACTTCGCCTGGAAGGTTATCCATGTTGATAATCGGAGTGCGGCCTCAACCGTGAACGTATGCTAATTTATGGGCTTGATGGGGAGTGCACGCTCCTCCAAGCATTAAGACAAGAGTATACGCTATCCCGAAGACCCAAGCGGGAGCGTAAGCTGCTAGAACGCTCGAATTGTGGCTGGTTGAGGGCTGCTTGCCGAGACGTTACTGGAGAGGTTCTTCATCTGTCATTGTCCTACTTCAGGACACGTCGTTTAAGGCACGTTGTATCTCGATGCGAAGGTTTTTTGTTGTGCGAGGGCACTCGTCAACTCTATAACTTGTCAAGATAAGTGTTGTTCTCTATTTGAGTTAGAAGTGCTTGGACGGAATGCGTCTCCTTGAGTGGCAGACGTGTAGCGGACTCCAAGTGCAAGATTTGAGTTGGGAAATGTCAAATCCTCAGAGAAATGAGGTGGAAATGCCCCCGGTTCAATCGTCGGCCTGAAAATTTAAAGCCGAGACGGTTGAACTAATCTTGGACTGATCTGGGCTGCTTGGAAAACCACGAGAGCAGGCTGGGTCTCGGGAGCAGGCTGAACCACGGAAGCAGGTTGGGCCACAGGAGTAGGCTGCTTGACGTGTAATGCACGTAAGTACGAGGCTTGGGCTATGGTCTTGGTGCCGTAAGCCTTGGATGGCACGAAGTGCCATGGACCTCACCGCAGTGGTTGCCATGGTGGAGCCTCGTAATGGTGGTGCCACTCCACTTATTGTCATATTTAGCCTTATGGATCACCACGATCCCATCTCTTAAACATTGGAATTTTCACTTGTTGAATTTTCTAAATTTCTAGCCATTGTATTTTTCTTTTACGTTTTATCAAAGAACTTTTGCAAATAAAAAATTCTACTAGTAAGAACATACAAAAAATCTACAAATGGACAAATAAATAGAAAAACCTTAAATGCGAGAGTCTTCTACGAGTGTGTATCTCTTCTCTCAATGAAAGCACCAATTTGTGGATGCAAATTTCCACCTTCTCCTTTTTGGACAAAATTGCACCTACAAAACAATTAACACCTTAAGTCAAGGCCAAAATCATCACGTGCCTACGATGAATGGGGAATGGGGCTTTGACCGAAAAACCTCTGATGCCAAAGTTAGAATTTAGAGAGAAAAATGTTTAGAGAATTTAGAGAATTTTGCAAGAGAGTTGGAATTGAGTTTTGGAGAGAATGAGAGGGCTTTTATAGGGGTGTGGCCGGCCCCCTTGGGAAAGGAAAGACCAGCCACTTGGTCCATTTTGTGGGCTAGATTCATAATTTGTATTCAATTGGGAATAATGGAAAAATTAACCAATTAATTAGCCAATTAATAAGATAATTGCCTAATTGATTAGCTAATCAATATAATAAAAAGGGAAGATTTTGGAGTTACCTTGTGGAGAAGATTTGATGAGGATGGATGAAATAGGCTTTGAATTGTTACCTATTTTGGGTACTTTTGACTTGGTTGAGGGATAATTGCCCGCTGTTCACGCGTAGGAATCTCGGTATGCCTCAAGGGTATTTTTGTCCTTCTTTATCCAAAAATCCACTGTCGCCTTGTGATTATTTTTGGCTCCACAGGTACGTAAGCAGTCTAACAAGGAAGTTAGATGCAGCCATAAAGTATACGCAAAATTACTATGTAGTTAGATCGCGAGTTGAGTGTGGCCTATATCCTGGAGGCGGGGTATGTTAAATGTACAAGTTTTTGGTGACGTCACGTGTCAATCCTTAATGTATGTCAGGATTGGGGTATGACAGAGGCGACGACCTTTAGCAAGAATATGTAGTTTCTTTTTAATTTGCTTATAATATTATGCGTGCATGTTTTGAATTATTAATCACCGTTTTAAACTATCTAATTGTCTTAGTGATTCGCGACCATTAGGATATTTAGAAAAGTAATTTGATGCAATTTTGGTCAGAAGGTTCCCTGAAATTGGTGATGGCTTCTTGTGGCTAATAATTGTAATTTCACTTAGGATGAACACCATGTCGGTTTTTCAAAGGGTTTTCATAAAACTTAATGAGTCTTTCATATTCATATTTGATCCGAACGTCCAAACGGATTTTATGTTAGATATACATTCTATATTCTATGTTGGAGGTTCCAAGTAGGATATATATTAGGAAAACCTAACCTTCGAAATATACATGGGTAATTCATAAATAATTGGAAGAACTATAGTGACGATGGAACCCTAGTGTGTAACATCCCACATCGATCAACGAAGAGGGGGTGATGTGCCTTATATGTACATGCCCACCTCCATATAGCACGATACCTTTTAGGAGCTCACTGGCTTCGAAGTTCATCGGAACTCTGAAGTTAAGCGAGTTCAAGCGAGAGCATTCCTAGGGTGGGTGACCCACTAGGAAGTTCCCGTGTGAGTTCCCAGAAACAAAACTGTGAGGGCGTGGCCCAAACCACCCTTTTCACCCTAAACCCTTTTATCCCAAATTTTGGCCTCCTATTTAACTTAGACCCGAGCCCAAGTTTTGTTAAGTGGCCTCAGATTCTATTTGGGTGAGTTGGATTTCAACCCAAAAATCCTTATGGACCCAACCCACATGCTAAAGTCCTAACCCTATTACACCTAAACCTCAATCCAAATCCAAGACCCATTTCTATTTCCTAAAATTCTATCATTGGGTAGTATGATTAATTTTACATTTTCCGGCTTAGGTGAAGTTGCTAGTAGGGAAATCCTTAATCCTTTTCCGCACAATTCTACTGCTACGGAGCATCTGTGAGTGGACCTCTTCTAAAATTATCATGATTTTTATGATTTAATTGCATAATTGAAAAACATGCCTTACGAGTTTATGAACTGATTTTATGTTAAGCATGTTACTAAAATGTTGAATATCGTCTCATTATTTTGTGAGGAATTAATTGTTGGCCTATATTGAGCTATATTTTGATATAACGTATTTTCTATAAAAATCATGAACTGGTAGACTATTTGATGGATGACGATAGGATGCTAGAACATGTTTTAGAAACCCCTCTTTATAGTATAGACGATGGATGACTCTATACTATGAAGTGGTTATTTTTAGAGGCGTAACTATTTGTGCGTACCTAGTGGACACTATGCCGCCTGGGGCGAGGATCTGGTGTTGGCAGTTAGGCCGGGAGAAATAATCCCTAGCGAAAGGCTGAGGGACACAGAGACAGGCATTGGGCCGGGAGGGAGTTATCTCTGGCTACGGGCATAGAGACTTAGGTGCAGGCATTGGGCCGGGAGTATATTATTATTCAGTGATCTTACTAGCAGCACACCGCGCTTATGAGACGACTTGTGAGACGATTTATGCTTTGGTTTTACGCGATGTCTTTCCGCGATATATCTTGTGAGATGTTTATGGCATGCTAAGGTTTTCAGTAAGCTATCACTTATTATACTAGTAGTTTTCATTATATAACTGTGGGGGTTAGTATGTTCATAATAGTTTTCGTACTATGTATGTATATAAACTTGGTCCACTCACCCTTGTTTTGCGGCCCATTCAGGATTTAGGTTCGAGGTACATGATCCCAGCGTCAAGACAAGTTTGCTCAACTATTCTCGAGTTCACTCCACATGGGTATTATTCCATTGTTCGTATATTTTCCTAAAACTTATTTTATGTTATTCTTAGAAATGTATGTTTTAAACTCGTTCCTTAAATGTCTATTCCTTATGTTCATAAGTCTTATTTATCCCTTATTTTCAGAAATTGCACTCAATAAATGGCTTTCGTCACCCTTGGGTGTCGGCCAGCACGTGCCTATCCTGATGTTCGAGGAATATCAGGGTCGGGGCGTGTCAGGGCATGGCCCAAAGCGGACAATATCATGCTACAGCAGAGCCGGTCTGGGATGTGACAAAATGGTATCAGAGCCACTCCGCCTTGTGGTGCGAGTGTGCCGACGAGGACGTCGGGCCCCTGAGGGGGTGGATTGTAACATCTCATATCGATCAATGGAGAGGGGGTGATATGCCTTATATGTACATGTTCACCTCCATATAGCACATGGCCTTTTGGGAGCTCACTGGTTTCGGAGTTTATCGGAACTCCGAAGTTAAGATAATTTGGGTGAGAGCACTCCAAAATGTCTTGTACAGATATCAGTTGAAGGGACATGGATAGAGTAGGCATGTGTGATTTGACACTAGTAGGTAGCTGGGTCCTTGCACAATCAAGTACCACTATTAACTCCTACATATGGTAAAGTGTTGCAACAATCAAAAGAGTATTGGAAAAGGACTTTTGCAGATCTGAGTAGAGAGTAAGTGTCGAGTCTCGACCGGAATGTTGAGCTGGCGGCATAGTGACGGTCGAGAGTAACTGTTATGTTTGAGAAGAAGAACAAACTACTTGAGTTCCGATGCTAAAATTTCACACGTAAATAAATCATCAACCTTTGACCTTTGCAGCTTGCAAGGCTTTAAAAATTGGAATATACAAAGTATGATTTCTAATACTTACCCGACCAGCATGCATTACTGAATCTTCAAAATCTTCGTCGGATAAGGTTTAGTACATAAACGAAAACATGTGCAATATAATACTTACTGTGTGCCAACAACCTTGTTGGTATGTGCATCAGTTTGATATTGATTCATCCCAAAGATCTTCCGTCTTTGTTTAAAACAGATACATTGTAGCAAAATCAAGGATCTACAATTTCCGATATGGAAAAGAAGAGTTGAATGTCAGGGTTTTTCTTAAATGTTTACATATATATTTAATTTTTACATTCACAAAACAAAACATAACTGAACCTCTATTGACCTTCTAGCAAACTAACTTTACTTGCTTTTAGGTCTCTGTGAATGAAATTTTGGGTTTCATTGTTTCATTATTCTCTATCTCGCATGACATCCCAATCCAGCAACTTAGTGCTTAGCTATTGCTTGCTTAGGAGTCATATAACCATTTTCTTTTTAGTTTTTAGTTTGCATTTTTCTTTTTTTTTTCTTTTTAGATTTTAGTTTTCAATTTAAAAATTAAAACTAAAAATTAAAAACTGAAATAAAACGTTTATCAAACCGTCCCTAAGTACGCAATAACAGAAGAAGAAAAAAAAAAAAAAAAAACATGTTCTATTTTAATTTGGTCATTTTGTATGTCCAAAATACGAAGGATCATATAACCTTCTTCCACTTTCACTAGGGAAAGATGGACCCGCTAGCAGAAGATGCGTGTTCCATCTTAATTAATTTCTTTGAATGTCAAAGGTATGATGCATTCCCCATTGCCAAACTGTTGATGCAAATAGACGACGTGCATATTCCATTTTTGGGACAAATTAAGACGAAAAAAACCAATGCGAAATTGCGAGCAAAATGGGTAAGGAAGAGTACACGTGTGCGAGTTGAGACTAGTAGGTAGCTAGGTCCTAGCACAATCAAATACTACTATTAACACCTACATATGGTAAAATGTTGCAACCATCAGAAAAGTACTGGAGAAGCACTTCTGCAGATTTGTGTAGAGGGTAAGTGTCGAGGATCGTCTGGAATGTCAAGCTTGTGGCACAGTGACGGTTGCAGAATTGGAGTAACTGTTATGTTTGAGAAGTACAAACTATGATTTCTAATACTTAACCGACCAGCAAGCGTTACCGAATCTTCTAAATCTTCATTGGATAAGGTTTAGTACATAAACGAAAACATGTGCAATATAAATTATAATACTTACCGTGTGCCAACCACCATGTTGGTATGAGTGTCAGTTTGATAATTTGATTCATCCCAAAGATCTTCTGTCTCTGTTTAAAACAGATATGCATTATAGCAAACTCAAGGATCTACAATTTCCGTTATGGAAAAGAAGAGTTGAATGTCATAGTGTTTTCCTTAAGGTTTACATATTTAATTTTGACGTTCACAAAACGAAACATGACTGAACCTCTATCGACCTTCTGGCAAACTAACAGTGAGTTCATTGTTCGAAAAACTGGCAGGTGTTTGAGGAGAAGAACAAACAGCACAGGCACTCTTATGTATTGAGAAAGCAGGCTCTTTGAAGGGTGGAAGTGATGTAGCTTCATTGCTGTGCATCATACTAATTACCGAAGACATTGATGGTCGATCTGCTGGAGCGTCTTGAACACACAATAACCCTACATGGATACACCTCAAAGCTTCATCCAGCTGGCACGTTTCCCTTAACGATTCATCAATAACCTCGATTTCTCTTCCTTCTTTCCATAACTTCCATGCCTATGGAAAATAACATGTATATAAACGCATCAGTCTTGCAGGGCTTAAAAAGAGGAGGGACATAAACTAGGAGTTCTAGTACTTACCCATCCAGCAAGTGTAAGCGGGTCTTCAAAACGATGTAAAGCAGAATTCCGCTTTCCACTCACAATCTCTAAGAGTAACACTCCAAAGCTAAACACATCCAATTTTTCTGAAAAATGGCCATAGAGTGCATACTCAGGCGACATATAACCACTGCATGAATGGTAGAGAAGTCAACATTAAATACTGCATAAGGTTTACATATGAAGGAAACATTGTTAACTTACTATGTCCCAACAACCCTGTTTGTATTTGCCTCAGTTTGATCCATCGCGAAAATTTTTGCCAACCCAAAATCCGAAATTTTGGGTTTCATTGTTCCATCCAACAGAACATTGCTTGCTTTTAGGTCCCTGTGAATGATTTTCAATCTAGAATACTTGTGGATATAAAGTACTCCTTGAGCAACACCTTCTATAATTCGAAAGCGTGTATGCCAATCCAGTTTTGTCTTTTCAGATGAATCTGATCGCACAAATCATAAAGAAGAATCATTTTAATGTTGCAAAAAGGCAATAAAATGTGATGGAAGTCGACAATATGAAAGAATTAATGGTAGAAATGGTGAGCATATACCAAACAAAAATTTGTCCAAACTTCGATTGGGCATGTATTCGTAGATCAATATCATTTCCTCGTCTTCAATACAGCAACCCAACAACCTAACAAGATTGGTATGTTGGAGCTTGGCTATAAGCTTCAACTCATTCTTGAACTCCTGATGACCTTGCCGTGACTTCTTTGACAACCTTTTTATAGCCACTTCTTCATTTGCAATCAAAATCCCCTGTAGAGGATGAAAATTCCAGAATAAAGGAACCGCTAAACTCCTTAACAATGAAACTTAATTTGGGACATCGATAAGAAATATTCAAAAGAAATGATGAAGAACTATCAATGTGCTAGCATGTAGTGCACACAGTGGAAGGGTCACCTTATAAACAGGACCAAATCCTCCCTCTCCGAGTTTATTAGCTTCAGAGAAGTTATTTGTAGCAGCTGCTATACTCCTTAAACTGAAGAGCGGTAGTTCTGGGCCATTCCTTCCACCTCTAAGGCTAAAATTTATTATAGCCTCGCTTATGCTCCTTCCTAAGCTCCCTGTTTGAGTCTAATTGTTATAGCACCATTCGTTTGTGTGTAAATTGGTGCCCGCATGTGGGAGAGAGAGAGAGAGAGAGAGAGAGAGAGAGAGAGAGAGAGAGTGTGTGTGTGGTAGTACTACCTTCATTTCTCAATGTTTTCTTCCACAATAAATAGCCAAAAATTATTGTAAGCAATCCTGCTGTTGTTGAGACTATTGGGATTAGAAGGGACAGCTTATCGCCTGCAACTAACAAAAAAGGCTCCAACTAATGATCATTTTCTGGCTAAATTTTGTTGTCTCTTGTCTGCTAAGAATATAAATTGACACAGAAAACAGCGAAAGAAACAAAACTAACATACCTTGATCAGAGCGGTGAACACGAATATACATGGTTTGCCCAAGCCCGTGATTCTCTACAAGATCCGTCAAGTCATCAAGCCATGTCAAGCATTTTACAGTACCTCCGTCTGTCACATTTGAGTAGGCATAAGCTGTGCAAGAGCAGTTCCGTAGGCATTCAGATTCACACTCACTCGTCGTCATATTTCCTAAAATAATAGCATGATCCGGCAGTTTCATTTTCTCAAACTTCTCAAACCCTTCCCCTTTATCACATGTCAATGCCTTTTCCCGAACACAACCACCGGGCCAGTCCCCCTGAGTCGATTGTTCATGTAATTCTGTCCTAAAACCTTTCAAACACTTGCATTGTGACGAGAGGGGATCACTGTTTTTATCACAGGCTCCATATGGACCGCATGCAGCATAAAAATCACATTTATTAATCGGTTCTTCCCATGCTTTTAACCATGTCTTACTTGTATCAAATTCAGTCCACAGCTGTAGATTTATCTCACCTGTTGGGCACAAAACGACCCTCGGTTTTAGAGAGCTATTTGACACACCAAAAGTAAAATAAATGTTATTAGCATCGAAATCGTAAGAAAGGAACCCTCCACTTTGGTTTTTGAAGTATCTTTTAACCTCCTTGCCAAACTGAACAGGACTTCTCCAATATGTAGCATTTCCCTTCCAAATAATTATCTGCAGGGGAACTTTCGGATCAATGCCTGCGCTGAACATTCCGGGTTGTGGATCATCAAGTGCTGCCCAGGAAGTAAGACGCGATTGTTGGCCTGTTATTTTGTTCAGGCTAAGCTTCATACTGGGCAACAATGTGTCAGAGGGATGATCGAAGCTCTGCCACAAAACGTCTTGTACAAACATTAGTCGAAGGTTTCCACTGTCCATCAATACAGCAGTTGTGGCATTCATTGCAGAAGCTGGTATCGATGCATTAGACGACCAGACTTGTTTTCTAGTCATCCCATCTAACACCACAAGATTTCCATCAGCGCTAAGCATCAAAACACCCGGAGAATCAAGTGGGGATCCTCTGTTGGCAACCCATACTTTCGGTTTCTTTGGGATTGTGTTGTACCATATTCCAAAGAAGAATTTCTTAGAATTTTCAGGACTGAAGAAGCCTAGTGCAAATGCTCCACCGGAAGAAATCAAGGTCTGGTCTGCGCGGAGAGATTCTTCTGATACCAAGGTGTCTAGACTTGTACAAACAGATGGGAGAAACATAAAAACACACAGGATCCACCCCATTCAGCTACAGAGAGACAGAGGAAGACGAAGAAGAAGAAGAAGAAGAAGAAGAAGACGAAGAAGAAGAAGAAGAAGAAGAAGACGAAGAAGAAGAAGTGATCAACAATAATTTAAAGTACACAATGAGCATCATTACCTTAGTCTAAAGAAGAATCTCAAATTGCACTGTTTAAATTGATAGTGTTTGGGTGCGACTTTCATTTTTTTTACGTCCATGCCATTACTTTAAAGAATGGCCTTTGTGGGTTTGGGCTCCGGGTGGGGTTTCTTTTGGTTGGCTACAAATGTTTTTGGCGGATGGGGATGGGGTTTGGGCACCCAATCACCGACGGAGAGCAGGGGTGACCACCTGCAGATTGTTTAATTCATCAGCAATTTATTGCTTTGTCTGGTGGAAAAGTCCAGTCTTGACGTATCCTCGGACTCAAATTTAAAAATGGTTTCTTAACTGTTTACGCTGCTATAACAAAACGATGAAATATTCATTTTTAATGATAGTTTTATAATAAGAAAATTAATAAAAATAGTTAGAAAATTTTGAATTTTAAATTTTAACGATAAGGAAAAAATAAAGGCTAAAATAAATAATACCATGATTGACTTTTTAGTGTATAAATGTGGTTTTTCGTTAAAGTAAACAGTACCGAGAATTTTTCGTTAAAGTTTTCTTTTATAATTGGGTATGTTTTAATTTGGGGTTTTAATTTGATCAGTGTGATTTTTTGTGATTACGATTGAGGACCTTGGTTACATGGTTGATTAGGAATTTGTGCGTTTTACCTCCTGATCAAACAAACTTAGTTGGGAGCCATGAACACGAATATAAATATCTCGTTGCCCGACAATTTGATTGTCTACAAGAACCATCAAGTCACCGTACCATATCTGTTTTCGTTCTCGCACTTACATATGCATAAGCTGTGCGAGAGCGGTTATGGAGGCATTCAGATTTACACTCGCTCGTAACTTTATTTTCTAGCATAATAGCATGATCTGGTAGTTTCACATCCTCCAACTTTGAGAACACTTCTCCGTTCGCACACCAATACCTTTTCTGGAACACGACCGCCGGACCAATCCCCCATATTCCATTGTTCTTGAAATTTTGGCCTAAAACCTATCAAACACTTGCATGGTGATGCGAGAGGTTCATTTTTCCTGCACTGCAGGCACCGTTTGGTCCGCAAGGAGCATAAAAATGACATCGACTAACAGGCATGCTCCACCCTGAAGACCAAGTACCATGTGATCTGTCCACTTATGTAGATCAATCGGCCCAGTTGGATTCACCTTAAGCCTCAATTTTATTGAACTACCTGAGACACCATAAGAAATATATTCCTCATCATCGTCAAACTTGTAAGCAACGGCATAAGCGTTTCCATTTGACGATGGATCATTTTCGCCAGAAAAATCAAATCCTCCCTCTGTCTGCTTCGAAATCTTTGTTGCATAAGGTTTAGTACATAACAAAAACATGTGCAGTATAACGCCTACCTTGCATCAGTTTGATACTCTGATTCATCCCAAAAATCTTCCTGTCTCTTTTTTAAATAGATATACATTATAACAAAATCAAGGATCTACAGTTTCTGATACGGAAAGGAAGAGTTGAATGTCAATAGTCTATTCTTGAGGTTTACATATTTAATTTTGACGTCCACAAAACGAAATATGAACCTCTATCGACCTTCTGGCAAACTAACAGTGAGTTCATTGTTCGAAAAACTGGCAGGTGTTTGAGAACAACCAACAGCACCGCCATCCCTATGTATTGAGAAAGCAGGTTCTTTGGAGGGTGGAAGTGATGTAGCTTCATTGCTCTGCAGCATACGAATTACCGAAGACATTGTTGGTCGATCAGCTGGAGCTTCTTGAACACACAAAAACCCTACATGGATACACCTCAAAGCTTCATCAAGCTGGCACGTTTCCCTTAACAATTCATCAATAACCTCGATTCCTCTTCCTTCATTCCATAACTTCCACGCCTAAGGGAAATAACATGTATATAAGCTCATCAGTCTGCAAGGCTTAAAAAAAGGAGCGATATAAACTAGGATTTCTAGTACTTACCCATCCAGCAAGTGTAAGCGGATCTTCAAAACGATGAAAAGCAGAATTTCGCTTTCCGCTCACAACCTCTAAGAGTAATACTCCAAAGCTGAACACATCCAATTTTTCTGAAAAATGGCCATAGATGGCATATTCAGGCGACATGTAACCGCTGCATGAATTGTAGAGAAGTCAGCAATAAGGACTGCATAAGTTTTACATATGAGGTAACATTGTAACTTACTATGTCCCAACAACCCTGTTTGTATTTGCCTCAGTTTGATCCATCCCGAAAATTTTTGCCATCCCAAAGTCTGAAATTTTGGGTTTCATTGTTCCATCCAACAGAACGTTGCTTGCTTTGAGGTCCCTGTGAATGATTTTCAATCTGGAATACTTGTGGATATAAAGTACTCCTTCAGCAACACCTTCTATAATTCGAAAGCGTGTACACCAATCCAATTTTGTCTTTTCAGATGAATCTGATTGCACAAACCGTAAAGAAGAATGATTTTAATGTTGCAAAAAGGCAATAAAATGTGATTCTTTGGAAGTCGACAATATAAAAGAACTAATGGTAGAAGTGGTGAGCATATACCAAACAAAAATTTGTCCAAACTTCGATTGGGCATGTATTCGTAGATCAATATCATTTCCTCGTCTTCAATACAGCAACCCAACAGCCTAACAAGATTGGTATGTTGAAGCTTGGCTATAAGCTTTAACTCATTCATGAACTCCTGATGCCCTTGCCTTGACTTCTTTGACAACCTTTTTATGGCTACTTCTTCATTTTCAATCAAAATCCCCTGTAGAGGATGGAAAATTACAGAATAAAGGAACCTCTAAACTCTAACAATGAAACTTAATTTGGGACATCGATAAGAAATATTAAAAAAAAAATGATGAAGAACTATTAATGTGCTAGCATGTAGTGCACACAGTGGAAGGGTCACCTTATAAACAGGACCAAATCCTCCCTCTCCGAGTTTATTAGCTTCAGAGAAGTTATTTGTAGCAGCTGCTATACTCCTTAAACTGAAGAGTGGTAGTTGTGGGTCATTCCTTCCACCTCTAAGGCTAAAATTTATTATAGCCTCGCTTATACTCCTTCCTAAGCTCCCTGTTTGAGTCTAATTGTTATAGCACCATTCGTTTGTGTGTAAATTGGTGACCGCATGTGAGAGAGAGAGAGAGAGAGAGAGAGAGTGGTAGTACTACCTTCATTTCTCAATGTTTTCTTCCACAATAAATAGCCAAAACTTATTGTAAGCAATCCTGCTGTTGTTGAGAATATTGGGATTAGAAGGGACAGCTTATCGCCTGCAACTAACAAAAAAGGCTCCAACTAATGATCATTTTCTGGCTAAATTTTGTTGTCTCTTGTCTGCTAAGAATATAAATTGACACAGAAAACAGCGAAAGAAACTAAACTAACATACCTTGATCAGAGCGGTGAACACGAATATATATGGTTTGCCCAAACCCATGATTCTCTACAAGATCCGTCAAGTCATCAAGCCATGTCAAGCATTGCACAGTACCTCCTTCTATCTCATTTGAATAGGCATAAGCTGTGCAAGAGCAGTTCCGTAGGCATTCAGATTCACACTCACTCATACTCATATTTTCTAAAATAATAGCATGATCCGGCAGTTTCAACTTCTCGAACTTTGAAAACCTTTCCCCTTTATCACATGTCAATGCCTTTTCCCGAACACAACCACCGGGCCAGTCCCCCTGAGCCGATTGTTTATGTAATTCGGTCCTAAAACCTTTCAAACACTTGCATTGTGACGAGAGGGTATCACCGTTTTTATCACAGGCGCTATATGGACCGCATTCAGCATAAAAATCACATTTATTAAGAGGCTCTCTCCATACCTTATGCCATGTCCTATTTTTATCAATCCACAGCAGCAGATTGAACTGACCTTTTGGACTCAAAACGGCCCTCATTTTTACAGAGCTATCTGACTCACCCAAAGTAAAATTAATCTTATTAGCATCGAAATGGTGAGCAACGTAAAAGAATTCTCCACCTTGATTTCTAAAGAATGGGTTTCCATCCTTGCCTATGCAAATAGCACTTCTCCAATATGTAGCATTTCCCTTCCAAATAATTATCTGCAGGGGAACTTTCGGATCAATGCCTGCGCTGAAAATTCCGGGTTGTGGATCATCAAGTGCTGCCCAGGAAGTAAGACGCGATTGTTGGCCTGTTATTTTGTTCAGGCTAAGCTTCATACTGGGCAACCATGTGTCAGAGGGATGATCGAAGCTCTGCCACAAAACGTCTTGTACAAACATTAGTCGAAGGTTTCCACTGTCCATCAATACAGCAGCTGTGGCATTCATTGCAGAAGCTGGTATCGATGCATTAGACGACCATACTTGTTTTCTAGTCATCCCATCTGACACCACCAGATTTCCATCAGCACTAAGCATCAAAACACCCGGAGAATCAAGTGGTGATCCTCTGTTGGCAACCCATACTTTCGGCTTCTTTGGGATTGTGTTGTACCATATTCCAAAGAAGAATTTCTTAGAATTTTCAGGACTGAAGAAGCCTAATGCAAATGCTCCACCGGAAGAAATCAAGGTCTGGTCTGCGCTGAGAGGTTCTTCTGGTACCAAGGTGTCTAGGCTTGTACAAACCGATGGGAGCAACATAAAAACACTAAGGATCCACCCCATTCAGCTACAGAGAGAGAAGAAGAAGAAGTGATCAACAATAATTTGTCACCACAACTAGTAAAAGTACACAATGAGCATCATTACTTTATGAGCATCATTACTTTAGTGTAAAGAAGGATCTCAAAATGCACTGTTCAAATGATAGAGTTTTTTATTTACGGCCATGCCATTGCTTCAAAGAATGGTCTTTGTGGGTTTGGGCTCCGGCTAGGATTTGTTTTGGTTGCTACAATTGTTTTTGGCGGATGGGGGATGGGGTTTGGGCACCGAATCGCCGACAGAGAGCAGGGTGTGACCTGCAGATTTTTTTTTTTTTTTTTTTTTTAGGAAAACAGATCGTTTAATTCATCAGCAGTTTATTGTTTTGCCTGGTGGAAAAGTCCAGTCTTGGTGTATCCTCTTACTCAAATTTAAAAAGAAACAAGCGTCCTCTCTTCCTTTTCTGTCAAAGAGAGATACGGAAACGTAACAAAGTCATAAGAGACGGCATGAACATTGGACATGTACACACTGCAACTTGAACGACCATGGCCGCGACGAACGCGAGTTTTTGTTGAAACGTTGCTGGAGTAGGCATGTTGATGCAATGATCAGGAAAATTGGAAAATTTGACACCACAAGAAAAAAAAATGGTAATTTGATTTGTTTTGCAGACTTCGACTGTTCGAGAAATATTTTATTAAATTGAAAGAAAAAAAGTTATATGTGCCAAAAGTTAAATCCGACCTGCCGGATTCGAACCAGCGACCTAAGGATGGCTGAGAGATTATTACCCACTACAGTCCTCCGCTCTACCAACTGAGCTAAGGTCGGATGGCCGTTGATTGCTTGGGAAATCAATAATGATAGAGTATTGTGCTATGTGGCAAGTTGTTAAAGTGCCATTAACAGATGTGTTAGATGGTGATTTCAGCTTCATGAGATGGAAACGTATTGTATGAATTCAGATGAGAAATATACTGTGAGTTGATTGTCTTCTTGAGCATGCGAGTCAAGGTTGAATGTTAGGTTTATATCAAATAATCATATGATTATCACCACGAAAATTTCTTACATTTCATCATTTTATCGAAAATAATGTGTAAGTTTATCCGTTGAAAGTCATAATTAGATTTAATCTATTTATTACACAAATTTCAAATATCACACACTTTTAATGGCAATTAATGAGGTGGTGGGCTTACCAACACATAAGAGGTTGAACAAAATTATTTCCATTCCTTTTGGTCAAATTGTACATCATCATATTGGATCACAAGCTTTTGCATTCACATAACTTTCTCAAAAATGGGTAACTATAGAATTGTTTGTGTTAGTGCCGTAGATTAATAATCATGTTATTTTTTTAGCTATGGGAAGAGAAATTCGAACTTGGACCCCTCCCCACATTGAATCACTATCGGGGTTCTGGTAAAGTAATGGTGGTGTCTACATTGTAGGAATAGCTAACATCACCGGAATTCCTACGAGGACATTGTTGGTCGATCAGATGAATACTCTTGCACACACAAAAGCCCCACATGGATATACCTCAAAGCTTCATCGGGCCGGCATGTTTCCCATACCGATTCATCAAACACCTCCATTACTCTGCCTTCTTTCCGTAACTCCCATGCCTAATGAAGTTTCAAACCCATCAGTCTGACATGACCATTCAGTTACTTGCACTGGAAGTAAAGAGTAAGAAAACTTTAGTACCTACCCATCTAGCAAGAGTTAGTGAACAGTCCAAAGCAATTAACATCAGCAGTCTTCTTTCCACTTACAATCTCCAACAACAACACTTTGAAGCTAAAAACATCCAATTTCTCCGAACAATGGCCATAGAGGGCATACACTCTGATTACATTTAGGTGCTGGAGCTTGGCTATAAGCTTTAATTCATTCATGAACTCCTCATGTCCTTGTTCTGACTTCTTTGACAGCATTTTTATCGCTACTTCTTCATTTTCCGGCAAAGTCCCCCGTAGAGGTCAAAAAATCCCAAGCAAAGAGAAATATTCCTTGACAATCAAACGTACAGGGAAAGTATTAAGAAAACTTACAACATAAATTATCGTATTTATTATCAAGAACACAGCAGAACTCTCACCTTGTAAATGAAGCCAAATCCTCCCTCCCTGAGTTTATTAGCTTCAGAGAAGTTGTTTGTGGCAGCTCATATCATTAAGCTTCATGCTGGGCAAATATGTATCGAAGGATGATCAAAGCTCTGCCACAGAGTGTCTTCTCCGAATCTCAGAACCAGATTTCTAGTATTCATTAGTGAATCAGTTGTGGCATTCACTGCAGAAGCAGGTACTGATGTATTAGATGACCAAAAAAAAATTTCTAGTCCCACCATGGAATCCAACACCACAAGATTCCCATCACCGCGGAGCATGAAAAATCTCAGTGAATTGAGTGGGAATTCTCTGTTAGCAACCCATACCATCGGTGCCCTTGGGATTTTGTTGTACCATATACCAAGGAGGTGTTTGGTAGAATTTTAAGGACTGAAGAAGCCTACTGAAAAGGTCCCCATGGGAGAAACCAAGGTCTGGTTTGCACCGATATATTTTCCGGGTACTAAATTTTCTTTGCTGGTACAAAGACTACATATATGATTAATAAAACTAGTCGGAGAAAAAGCCACTCCATTCAAAGACGGAGAAAGAATAAATGTCTCCCTTCTACCACCTAATTCCACATTTAAATAATGAGTCACTGCTATTTATATCGACACATCTGAGATCACCAAATGTTTGGGACCTCCAAAAGTTACATTAAATTGCTGTAATTTGTAGATATTACAGCACAGACAACATACACGTAACCGGATTATAAGCAAAGAATACATTGATGACAAAAAGAAAAACATCATGAAAGTCAATGTTGATGCACTCGTCATAACATGATAACAACGTAAGATAAAGAGAAGGTGCGCAGAAACTGCTTTGTCTACCGACCATCTTCTAAAGTGATGGTTAACTCATTGTTAGAAAATGTTTCTGGTTTGCTTGAGGAAGAAGGCGGGCTACTTCTAGAAGGGCATCGCCTAACAATAAAGGCGGGTTGTTTAGGGATTGGAATCGTTGCAATTTCACTGCCGAGCATGAAAACTACTTGTGACATGGTTGGGCGATCGCTGGGGTCTTCTTGTACGCATAAGAGCCCTACATTGATACATTTTAAGTACTCGTCCTGGTTGCAGCTTTGACGCAGTGTCTGCTCGAGTAAATCCAATGCCTTCTCTTCTTTCCACAAGTGCCATGCCTGGTGTATCAATTAACAATACGTAAGGCGTAATATTTTGAGGATGATAATATAAGATTTGGTGTATGAAATGTTTCAAGCACTCACATAGCCTAGAAGACTCAAAGATTTTTCCTGCTGAAAAAACCCAGTGTTCCTTTTCCCACTGATGACCTCAATTACAACTACACCGAAGCTGAAAACATCGGATTTTATTGAAAATAACCCATCTAATGCATATTCTGGAGACATATAGCCACTACAACACAAGAAATATAAATTGATTTAGTGAACTCATATACTTGTGATGAAAAGGTTAAATAGCATATACTTAAACTTACTATGTTCCAACTACTCTGTTGGTGTTTGCTGAAGTTTCGTCGCCTCCGAAGATCCTAGCCAAACCAAAGTCAGAGATTTTGGGATTCATCTCCTCGCCCAGAAGAATGTTGCTGGTTTTCAGGTCTCTATGAATAATCCTTAACCTAGAATCTTGGTGAAGATAAAGCAGACCCCGAGCAATTCCCAAAATGATATTGAAGCGCATATCCCAGTTTAATGACACACATAGTTTTCGATCTTTGTGTGGTATTATTTTCCATCCAAGAAGCATTACATGTAAGTTTCGGTCAATCAGTATAGATAGGGATTTGCAAAGAAAAAATCGAGAAATAAAATTGGAGGCTAACCAAATATGAATGAGTCCAAGCTTTTGTTAGCCATATATTCATAGACTAACATCTTTTCATCTCCCTCGACACAATAGCCCAAAAGTTGAACCAGGTTTCGATGTTGGAGTTTGGCAATCAACAAAACCTCATTCTTGAATTCCTCTAAGCCTTGTCCCGAACATTTTGAGAGCCTCTTGACCGCGATTTCTTGTCCCCCGGGAAGATTACCCTGATAGTACAATCCAGATAAAGTCCATTGTTTACCAAAAACCAGTTGATTTAAACCGTGACATGTATCTAATGAAGGGATGGTACCTTGTAAACAGGGCCAAAGCCGCCTTGTCCAAGTTTGTTCGCATTGGAGAAGTAATTTGTAGCAACCAGTATACTTTCCAAATCAAAAAATGGTACATCAAAGCCTTCTGTATCATCATCTTTATATCGGCCTGATTCAATAAAACTTTTAACTTTTCTTCCACTGTCATATAAGTGAAGCACCGAATTCTTTTGAACGATTTCCCTGCTTTCTGAATTCAAACACTTAACTCCATCAAAATCCAAGAATCCATATTAATGAAGCTGTAAATAATGTAATTCATGTGGTGGATATATTCCAGTTACCTTGTCGCTTGACCCATCTTGTTCTCCATAAGTAAGCATAAACGAAGGTACTTGAGAGAATAGCCAGAACAGCTACACTTATAAAAGTTACTACAACTATTAGAGCCAAGGTCTTTCTTCGTCGCTCACCAGTTTTTTTACCGTTACCAACTTCTGCGAAAAAAATAGACAAGAAAAGGAAATCACTATCTTCTGAAATTTAAAAACTTGCAATCACACATTGTGTAGGTATTTTACCTTGAGTACAATTCAAGCTCAAGCTATCCCATTTGGAGTTTGCGATGCAGAGGCACCTTTTCATCCCCTCTTTGGTAGTGTTACAAGTAGACCGGGGCCAGTCCTTGCAGTCTGTAGATGAAGAACAAGGTGGTTCCAATGGCGGATCCCAAGAAATTTCAACTTCATGTTCTCCTTTAAATGAGAAATCAGAACTTAATTCGGACGATTCAGCATTGCACTTGTTGGTCACATGAAAGGGAGATGATCGATTGAGCTGTAGGAAATTTTGATTTCTGCAGTTATCTGCATTTTTGGCTTGGATGACAAATTTTCGTGTATCCGGATTGATGCTTGTGACTTTGTAGGTGCCGCTGGGTGCCTCAAAGCTAACCTGGCCCGTGGCGGTGTTGCATTTAAAACTGTAGTATGTAAGATCACCACATTTTGGTCCAGTGCCCAGGGGATAAGGGATCAGGTTTGTACCACAAGTTTCGCAATTCCTCGACGTTGATTCTGCAAAAGTATAATTCCTTGAAATTTAAAAAAAGTAAAGAGAATGTTGAGCTTTCATGATTGTCTAACAAAGAACATTTGGAACTGCTAGATGAACATATAGAAATTCCAGCATTTTTGTATAAGAATCATACCTATATCCGAAACTGCTACACGAACCTGGAGGTTCTGGCCACTGTCATACTCCTCCTGAAGATTTCTAACATCCTCTGACCAAATCCAGCATGTAGAACCACTACTCCCACCCCTTCGCGTGATGTCAACCTCCTCATATGAATAAGCTTGGCACTGGCAGTTGTTAAGGCACTCTGTTTTGCATTCCGTCCCACTTTTGGCATTAAATTGCGAATCGGGGTTTCCCACCTTCATCATCTTTAAACTCAAGAACGTGTCGCTCACAGCACTGTTGCCGCAAATTGTTGATTTCCTGACACAACCAGCTGAATAATCTCCATTGTTCCAATTATCCGGCGAAGTAGGCTTAAAGCCAGGTAAGCACTTGCAAACCAAACCATTTTGGCTATTGCAACTCCCAAAATTACCGCATGTGTTATACACGCTGCAACCATCTCTAGGATCTGACCAGATCAAAGACCAAACCTTCTCATAATCCCACAACAGATACCGAATTTGGCCCGAAGAACTCATAACCAGTCTCGTAGCATTGTACAGAGATGACGTGAGATGTGGCAAAAAGTCATGATGGACCGGGGTAGAGGTGAAATTTGATAGCATGTAAAGAACTGCAGGAGCCATCTCATCTGAACTAATGAAATTTCCAGAAACTTCGCTTTTCCAGTACCTCACCGATCTTTTCCAGATAACAAATTGGTTCGTTCCCTCTTGATCCTGCTGAAATGTGAAATTCCCGGTTGCAGGATCAACATTACTTGCCCATGAAGTAAGTACTAAATTTTCATTCATTTTCATGCCGGGAAGAAATGTGTCAGTTGGATTTTCGAAACTCTGCCAAAGAATTCTCCCTTGATCTTCATTGCTCACAACAACAAGATTCCCAGAGTCCATGAGCTTCGCAGCCCTGTCTGAAGATGATCTCTCAAGGCTTGTAGACCAGTACATTTTACCGCCCCCATCCAAAACCTTAAGGTTTCCATCTTCTGCAATACCAAAAACTCCATGAGCATCTGAAAGCGGCTGGCCCCTATTGGCAACCCACACAACGGTTTTCGGATTCGATCCGTAGTACCATATTCCAACATATCTTCTACTCTGAGAGCTTCCATTGGGAGTAAAAAACCCGAGTTCGAATTTCTCTCCCGATGAAACTATAGTATCACCTTGATCATCTCTAATCAAGCTGCCAAGTGTCATGGTATCTTTAGCAATGCAACACAGAAAACAAGTGCATAACAAGAAAGAGTAGAGAAAGAACATACAGAAGAACATGTGATTAGCAGACCAGCTAATGATGATTAACTTCCTGATCTTGCTTTGGATCACCATAACGATACGAGTAAGTACCTAAGCTAGAACATTTGTCATAATTCTAGGAGGCATACAGTGGAAAAACAAATGATTAAGTTAATTAGTGTCTGGCTCTAGATATTCACATGTCCTGATGCTGTTCTCCGTATTCTCAGAAGTACCCCTAGATAGCTACATGTTACCTTTGCAAGCTGTGAGCAATGTGCCAATAAATTATTGGTTGATTTGAGGGAAAATTTCTAAGGAGACTTCCGTGCAATGGATATTATTTTGGTTGTATTTAAGACGATCACACACTATCACGTGAGAAAGTTAAAACGTCTACCAATACAAGATTGTTTTAAAATACCAACAATCCGGCACATCAACATCCCGCTATAAGTAAGTTACATCAACATCCCGCTATAAGTAAGTTTCTCTCCAAAATACAATGTTTTTGCTGTAACTGAGAGCCCATTGCTACAGTAAAATGTAATTTGAATGGCTCTTAATCAGAGAGCAGATTGAATTATTGGGAAAGCAAAAGCAAAGTCAAGGGAGGAGGGTAAGAAAGAAATTGTTTAATCTCACTCATGTCATCTTCTTCTTTTTCTTTTGGGCCCTTTACCCTCACTTTTTCTACCTCCTTTTGTGAGGAAGAATTTAAGACATGGGCTTACGCGGGTTTCTATGTATGAAATATGAAAACAAGGAATTTTTTTTAGTGCTTTGAAGTATTCGATGTTCTTGATGTTTAAATCGTTTTTATATAAAAATATAAAAATTTAAATTTAAATATTAATACATTTGAGACATGTGCAAAGCTACACTAGAGCAAAGAGGGGCCGTTGCCCTACAGTCGTCCGAAATCCCCATGAAAATCGGGAATCCATCCTTCTAAACATGTATGAAAAGTGTTCAACAAAATGCTTGAATGAAGGTTGTTGGCGCTGCTACTGCGCGCGCTATATTCATATTTCAACTTGGTTATTTTAAATTTTTTGGTCACATGTTGGACACAATTATTCATCTTAAAATTCACTATAAATAAATACGAGTTTCAAAAAACATTCCATAAAGTATTACAAGATTGTAATCATTGAACATTTATCTCATATTATCATATTCACCAAAATATTAAGGAAAGTCTATCAAATTTTTTTATATATTATATGTCAGAACCTTGTGTTTCTTAGAACTTTGCTCATCATACAATCCCGTAATAGAATTATTCTATAAGAAATTGTGCTTATATCCACCTTCAAATATTTCGTTTAGTTCAATTCCTCATTCAAATATTTCGGATAGTCCAAATCCCCATTCAAACATTCCAGTTAGTAAAGATCCGAATAAATTGGATAGTTTTCCATAAAGCGAAGTCACTTAGTTGAATGATTTATTGTCTAATTTTTCTACATACCATAGACTAGGGCTGGAAAAAAAATTCCAAAAATCTCAAACCGAACCAAAAAATTCATGAAACCAAACCGAAAAAATCCCAAACCAAAATTCTCGAAAATTTCGGTATCCAATACCGAACCGATCTAGAAATTTCGGTATGGGAATCGGTCTCAAGTTTTTGGGATTTCGGTATTCCCAAACCAAACCGAAAATATATATATTATTTAATTTTTAAATATATAGGAGTACATCTTTAAGGGGAACATCATCTACCTACAATAGTGAAAATTTAAATACTTGAGGAGCACTGGAAATTGATGATGGAACATATACAGGAAGGAGCTCTAAGATAAATAGTGGAACATATGCAGAATTTTTAAATCACATGAGATTGATAGATGAATATATAGATGCAGAATAAACACAGGAGATTGATAGATGGATACATGGATAGATTATAAGTTACAATTTGCTTAAGAAAACTATCTATAATATTTATATTATATATGTACAAAAGTTTACTCAAGCATATATTAACGTTTTAGACGTAATTTTGAGGACTGACATGATTATAGATAGATGTATTAGTTTACTCAAGCACATATTAACGTTTCAGATTGGCAAATTGCTTTTGAATAGGCAGATACTGACGGGGCCTTGCCATTTGATTGGCAAATTTGTGTGCACAGATTAGTAGAAACAAATTGGCAGATTGGGCCTGCCTATATGTCAATTTTTCAATATAAAATGTTGAATTTTAGCCCAAAAGCATAATATGTCAAATTTTAGTTCAAAAGCCCAAAACCATTTCGGGATTCCCGATTTGTCCCGAAATTATTTCGAGATTTCCAAAAATTGAGATTCCCAAAAATTTGGTTTGGGATCGGTATTTAAATTGGGATTCCCGAAAATTTCGGTTTGAGAATCGAGACATGAATTTCGGTATGAAATCTCATACCGAACCACCCCTACCATAAACTCAGACCTCGAATAATTGTCAACATTTTTCTAGAACCTTTTACCTTTTAAAGTTGTGTCCCTTTTCCTGACCTCGATACTGGCCGGAGTATTCGATGCCCGGACCTAAGAAATTTTTATAGAAACAAACAATTGCCACTTTTTCTTTTTCTCCCAATTATACTTCAATAATAATACGATGATAGAGACCCATGAAGACCAAAATCAACCTGCATTATTTTTCTTGTTTGCGCTGAGTTATTTTAATAATATTATGACACAAAAAGGTGAAGCTTTTGGAATCCATCCAAAAACTTTGATTTTCGGAAAAGAGAGAGAAACTTACTAGAGGGTTATTTTTATTTACTTTTTTTTTTTTTTTAATTTGGAGGATGCTCTCCTTCCTGAAGACAAACCAACCAAGTGCTCTGAAATTGCCAATGACAGCGGTCGCAGCGCAACCAGTCAGCGGCAGCTACAGCCACATATAAAACCTAACCTGAAATCCGTGAGAATTGAGAGCCTTCAGTTGATCTGATATATGAGAATTAGAAGTATTTCGCCAGCATTGGATTAGCATGTTTACGTATTTGAATGCTGATGAGATTTGAAATTTCATTGGAATTTGTATGCCGACATTATAATTCATAATATAATACCTGAATAAGTTGAGATATGATTGATGAGAGAGAGAGAGTAGTTACTCTAACTGCTATTTCGTGACTTTTCTTATTCATGACTTCTCTCATTTCAAGTAAGTAAACATGTTATCGGTTTTAACATCTTTTGTTCTCGCACAAAGTGATATTAGGGCGAGAAGGATAAATCATAAAACGATTTTCGAGTGGAGGATAAGTTTTTTGAACAAAAAATTTAGCTAATTTAATAACTATGTTACTATGCATTATTAACCTAAGATCATTTCGTCACCCAATCGATTAAAAACACTCTGACACGCACGTGTAATGTCATGTAGCGCAATCCTACATGACAACTATATAATGAACGAATGATGTATTATTTAAGTCTACAACAAATATATATCATCGGTAATGCCACAAAGACAATATATTAATTGTAAGAGAGTTTCTTTCTCTGTTGGCAACCCATACCAGATACCACTGTCCTCGGACTCAGCTTGCGGTTCCATATGCCAACATATCTGCTATCAGCGCCAGCGCTTCCTGTAGGTGAAGCTGAGCAACAGCAGCAGTATTGCCTACGCCAAGAAACGGAAGATAGCGTGCGATTTGCAAACCATGTTACCATGCATGCCGCTTGTTCTTCCGATCATGATCTTTTTCATCAGTGTTTATTTAGCTTTCTTTAACACTGCTACTTCAGTTCCACAAACCATTTTCCTGTATGATAAGTGCATTATTTCATGTATTGTCATGTCAGTTATCCCTAGATTTGGTCAATTAAGAAAGAGCTTAGGAGCACACCATCGGTGACCTTTATTGTTATTATTATGATATGCATAACTAAACACCTTTGCAAGGGCATGAAGAAACCCTAATATGATGATTTAGTTTTCCTATTGTGCCTATTCTGCGATTGCCTTTTGATATTGGATTCTTAATCACCGTGTTTATAAACTTGATTAATGATGTTTGGCCACTATCTAGGTTTCTAATTGAGGTATTTTGATGCAAATTATACTAAATAATATAACTTATTAGAGCATAATATACATTTACGTTTAATCGTAGAAGTACATAATAGATCTACATATGGCTGACATTAACCCCGCTTAGTATGCAATTCGATTAACAGTTACATAATCTATTTATTTCATTGATTTATCCAAAATGATGTTCTTACAATCTATTTGTATCATTTTTCTAATAGAGATGTAACTCACATATGTTGGTGGACCATATCTCTATTAAAGATAAGGTACCAAAAATGATACAAATTGATGATAAATGTAGTGATAAATGTAGTACTCCGATTTTGACTGTGCCCACCAATTTTATCCTATAACTCTGAAAACGAAATTAGGGATCTAGGCTGAGAACATTTTCATACAAGGTAACTCACAGTTTCAAAATGGCGTTAGTGAAATAGAAGTATTTACCAATGCTAGGTTCGATTCCTGACGCTGGTAAATCGCACGATGTCAGATAAGAAAATACTAAAATGACTTTGTTAGTTTTTCTGATCTCTAGAATTACGAGTTGTTGTGGCAAGCCACCATGTGGTCCCCTTTTCTAAAAAATAAATAAATAAATAAATAAACTGGAAGTATTTTTGGTGGAACTATGGGTTTTGTATTGGGATTTGGTTGCCACAGAGAACGCCACGCCATCCAGTTGTTTTGGGAAAAGGAAGTGTGCTAATCTCCTTTGGGCTTGGGGCTTGGCCCAGCATTTTTGTACTAGTGAAGTCACTTGTGATTTGTAAGCGAACACACTTGAAAACCGTCACTCATTAGTTTGCCAAAAAAAAACCCCATTACTCATTAGTTACTAGATGGACGTCCTTTTGGGGGCGTCCGATGAAAACTAGGTGGACCTTAGACTAACGGCTGAGAAAGATCCACGTGCAGCTAAATTCAGAGCCTTTCTAGTGCACCTGCACGCGAGCTCCGCCTACTGAAATCTTATCAGGGGCGCGTCTCCACTCACCAAACATCACCCCACCTAGTCTTTGGGAGTGGGGGATGGAGGGGAGAGAAATTGGGTTGCGCATAGCCGAGGGGACGGAATGGACTTGCTGTTATAAGGGATGAGAGTGTTTATATACTCGGAAGGGAAATCATGAGAGTCTTTACATATATTTTAATAAAAAATAAAATTTAAAATTTAAAAAAAAAATACAATTACCAAGAGACTTAGTATAAAGATAGAGTGTGCTCCCTTGTTTTTGTTATTTTTTTTCCTGAATTTTTAAATAATTTATTTTGTAAGATAATGGGCAGTTTATTTATAGTTGATTTCTATTTTTTTATTAAAAAAAGTTCTATACCATTATTTCTATTAATTAATAAAATTTTCTTTGTCAATTAAAAGAAAGTGAAAAGACAACTTAGACTTCTATTACGTAAAAAAAGATGGGTAATAATATAAATTTTTAAGTTTAAATTTTATTATTTTTTATTGAAATTTCACTTACAGATAATGTTAAAATACCTCTAATATTTAAAATTTAAAAAAAAACCAAAAATAAAATCCTCTCACCCCCCCCCCCCCCCCACGTTCTCTCTCTCCCCCCTCTCTCCTTCTCATTTTCTAAAAAAATGTGTTTAGGTGTGTCATGATCAATGTCTAAAATGCCGATATTATCGGCAATATTTCGTCGATAATATCGGTTTTTTCACTTAACGATATTTTAATGCTTATCCATTTAGTTTTCGTCAAAATATCGTGATATTATCGATAATATTGCAATATTTCCGAAAATATCACGATATGTTGGAACTGTGCGAATCAGAGAAGAACGCCGGAGCTCACCGGAGATGGGTGTGCCTATTCCCGAGCCGATTTCGTCCCAAAAACCTTGCAAAACACGATTTTGAACTTAAATTTCACATATAAGCTTAAATCTAGAACATAAAGAGGCAAACCCGAAGCTTACCTAACCGAAGAAATTCAAGAAACTCGCCGAAGTTCCTGCGTTCGCCGAGTTACAGAGACGAGAAGGAGATGGAGAAAGACGAGGTTGCTGATGACAATGGGTGTCTTCCTAAAGCAGGTGCGATGGTGTGTGTGTGTGTGTGTGTGTATGTGGGTCTCGAACCTCGGTGCAGAGAGAAATGAGAGAGATGAGAGTTCGAGAGAGAGAGACGGCGCCGACGAGGAAGGAGCAGAAGGCGATGTGGGAGAAGGATTGAGAGACTTTGGGTCTCTATGCATGTGTGTGGGAGAAGGGAGAAGACAGATCGAGAGATCTGTGTGTGTGTGTATGGGAGAATGGAGAAAGGGGAGAAGGGAGAGAAGAGAGAAGGATCGAGAGAGAGAGAGAGGGAGACTGTGTGCGTGTGTGATGTCTGTGTGCGTGAGTGGTGGTGGCGTGTCTGTGTGTGTGTGTGGTTGTTGGGTCACCGACTGATCGGATCATATTTATATACATTTTTACATCAAATTCACGTGTCTTTTCTTAGTTAGTTCCTCATTTTCTGAGCTATTTACGTTATTTTTATGTTTTATAAATTTATCAAGTTAAGAAAATAAAAATAGAATAAGTGAAGTGTTAAGTAATAAATTCGTCTAAACTATCTTGCTGTTGAATAGAACTTATCATTTTGAAAATAATATATATATATATATATATATATTTATATATATTTCTATATATATTTATATATTTTTATGTTGTATATATATATATTTGATATTATGTGTGTGTGTGATCACGAGCTGGCTGTGCAAAAGAAAAGCAAAAATTAGGTGTGGAGGGAATAATAGAAAAGCAAGTGGGAAGTCATGATGAAAGCACATGTGGGGCGGCGCACGGTTCAACAGGCTGGAAGCACTAAGCTCTCGGTGGATGGCAGAAAATAAAAGAGGAAGCAAGGCATTTCACGAGGGTGGTTCTTCGGTGATAGCAGAGTGTGAGCAGCCTTTAGGCAGCGAGAAAAGAAAACAGAAAAAAAATAAAAAAAAATAAGAAGGAGAGGGCTGCACGCAGCCAGAGAGAAATCAAAGAAAGAGTCGGTGAGGAGAGCTGCCATCTTTGGCGGCGGGAAGAAAGAAAATCGAGAGGGAGCCTCGGCTAGGAAGACACGGGGCAGTTGACCAGAAAGAGGGGGCAGCGAGCGATTTAGAGAAACCAGGGGGAGAGCAAACGGATAGGCAGCAACAAGCAGGCAGAAATCAAAGCTGCCATTTGTCAGAAGCTCACGGAGCAGCGTTGAGAAGGCTGTAGACCTGGCATTCGTGTCGTGTTTCATGTGTTCGTGTCATACCCGATAGCTTAACGGGTCGTGTCGTGTAACACCCGTTAAAATAAACGGGTAAAATGACCCGACCCGAAATCGACCCGATAATATTAACGGGTAATATGACCCGACCCGTTACCCGTTAAGAAAAATATATTTTAAACCAATAAATAATTAAATTAAAAACATAACACTTTTTTTAGTGAAAAAAAAGTTGCACACCCCAAAGTAAGAGTCTAATGAAAAAACATTAGTGCATACTACAAAATACAAATGTTCAAAGATATGCAAAATGAAGAGAGTTATACTTAATGAAAGTATAAATAAACTCTTAAGTGTTAGTCAATCTATCGTTTTGATGGGATACGAATTCTCCGAAACTAATTTCAACGATCACAACCGTCAAACTTGTTCGTATATGTTTCGAGATCACATCAGCAAAAAATCACAAAAAACGAACATTCAGAGATCAAGTAACGGGACAAAGCTTTTCGACGGTTATAAACAAAAAATCACGATTTAACGGTTATTTTAACTCCGATTTTGATGATTTTTTACAGATACACTCCTTGACCCTATATGAATACAATGAATGAATTCGATCTTCAATTTAAAATATTTACACAAGTGGATACCACAAATCTTATGTTATACTTAATGAAAGTATAAATAAACTCTTAAGTGTTAGTCAATCTATCGTTTTGATGGGATACGAATTCTCCGAAACTAATTTCAACGATCACAACCATTAAACTTGTTCGTATATGTTTCGAGATCACATCAGCAAAAAACAAACATTCAGAGATCAAGTAACGGGACAAAACTTTTCGACGGTTATAAACAAAAAATCACGATTTAACGGTTATTTTAACTCCGATTTTGATGATTTTTTACAGATACACTCCTTGACCCTATATGAATACAATGAATGAATTCGATCTTCAATTTAAAATATTTACACAAGTGGATACCACAAAATCTTATGTTATACTTAATGAAAGTATAAATAAACTCTTAAGTGTTAGTCAATCTATCGTTTTGATGGGATACGAATTATCCGAAACTAATTTCAACGATCACAACCATCAAACTTGTTCGTATATGTTTCGAGATCACATCAGCAAAAAATCACAAAAAACAAACATTCAGAGATCAAGTAACGGGACAAAGCTTTTCGACGGTTGTAAACAAAAAATCACGATTTAACGGTTATTTTAACTCCGATTTTGATGATTTTTTTACAGATACACTCTTTGACCCTATATGAATACAATGAATGAATTCGATCTTCAATTTAAAATATTTACACTAGTGGATGTGGATATCACAAAATTTTACGTTATATAATAAAAGTATTATTTTCGGGTGTAGATGTAATACTTAAACGACTAATGTTTTAATGTTTTGAAGTAATATTTATGTGGCAATGTGTGGTATGTGCAATTTTTTTTTAAAAATCTTATTAATTTTTCACTTCTACAATATTATTAATTTTTCACTAAAAAAACATTATTCATGAGATTTGGAGGGTTTTAAAAATCTAAACGACCATGTAACGATTGTCTAAGGGTAGATGATGCAATCATGAGCATTTATATAGGGGTGTGCTATCCACACACCCCATTTTACTTCTTACACACCCCTTGTTAATTTCTATTTGTTGATTTTCTTCAATTCATCCAATCCGACGGTCGAAAATTAGAAGGGTGTGTGAAAAGTAAAATGGGGTGTGTGAATATCACATCCATTTATATATGCTTTCACATTTTTCAGACTTATACATTAATGATTATGAATTTTCTTTATTTTGAACTACCTTAAAAATACTTGAGGGTTTGTATAGTTTTAAAAATTCATGTACGCACCTTTAAAGCGTAGAGGATGCGATTAAGAGTGCTTGCATATTTTTTTCACATTTTTTGCACTTGTAAATTAATTATTTTAAATATTTAAATGTATTTGGTATTTTTTAAATTACTTGATGTTTTTATTTTTAATGTGTTTTATAATTTTTTAATCTCACTCTTTGCTCATAATATTTTATAAAATAAATAAATAAAACTTAAATTTTTAAAATTTATTTAGAATAATAATACAATAATAATTAATGAACAATATATATATATATATATATATATATCCACTATATTTATTGTATTTTATAGTAAGTTTTTTTTAGTAATTAAAAAAAATTAAAATCATCAAAATAACTTTTTCATTTTCGTGTCAAAACAGGTTACCCGCGTGTCACTATCGTGTAAACCTGTTAAGGATCCGTTATTAACGGGTTCTTAACGGGTTACCCGATAATGACCCGATTAGTTATCGTGTCGACCCGAAACCCGTTATTTTCGTGTCGTTTTCGTGTCGTGTCATCGTGTCGTGTCAGAAACTGCCAGGTCTAGAAGGCTGCCTTGAGCAGCTCTCGCGCGAAGAAAGGACGGCAGCAGGGCGGCCAGTCTTGCGTGAAGGAGGGAGCACCGAGTGGAGGGTGGCGAGCCTCGGAGGAGCTCACGCGGGGGAAGCTCATTACATATTGAAGAAGCCTGCCTTAGGCAGCGAGAGGTCCTCGAGGAGATAAGCTTCACGGGGCAGGGAGAATAATCAGAGAATAAGGCAGAGCAGCGAGGTGGCAGCACAGTGCACAAGCACAGTGCACAGACAGAATCCCCGCAGCCCAATTTGGTTTAATCCTCCGACTCATGTTTATTTATGTTTTTAAATTATGAATAATGTGTAATTAATTTGTGTTGGCTAGAGGTTAATTTAAAGCTATGATTATATTTGTAATTTGAATTGGTACCTTCAGTTGTGATTTCTAAGTTGTGATTTAATTTGCTTAACTGTTTGATTAATAACTTATTTGTGTTTGTCGATTAAGAATGCATACTTAATTTACATGCATGAATTTGATGCTAGAATATAAGTGAATTTCACCTAATCGTTATGAACTTATATTCATGAGTAGTGAAGGTTGTTATCCACAATCGCGTTAAGTAAATTCTTGGCAGGAGTATCATGCTTTTCATAGTTACGAATGCCTCGTCAGTATTTATAGTTTTCACAAAGTTTAATGATCTTTGATTGTATCTCTATTGTGCTTTTCACGTAGGGGACTTTTAGAGAATGTGTTGAATTGTTGTATGCTGTTCATCCAATTCAATAACTTAAGGAAAACTTGAAGATTAAAAAAGTGTTGTTCACGGTTAATCTGGAGTATTGAGATTCACAACTTATTGAAAGAACAACTGAAAATCAATTTAGATTGCATATGTGTCATGTATAGAGAAGAACCCTCTAGCCAATCCGTCGCCCATCCATTCACTTTTATTTTATGTTTTTGTCAATTTTGTAATTTATTTAAGTTTAATTTACGTTTCATGAAAACCAACCCCTCCCCCCCATTATTAAATTATATTATTTAGTTAATTTTCATTGTTTTTAGTCTTTTAATTTAATTTCCGTCCAATTGATTTCCTAGTGTCTAATTTGTGTGTTTTCATTATTTTGAGTCATTTTAAGTGTGTTTCGAGTTATTAGAGTTTTTAGCCTAGTTTTGTGTTTTTGAGTCTTATTTAATATTTTTAAATTAATTTAGAGTAGATTAGCAATCCCTCCTAATCCCCGGCCTAGAACGATACCCTACTTACATCTTTACTACAACTGTCAAAAAGAGGGTTAAATTTGTGCGGTTTAAAATCCCGTCACCGACAACTTTTACAATACAATCACTTTTTGACAATGGAGATGGACAAAAATAATAGTGGTTTCATAATGAAACCGTGTGCCACTGTGTGTGATATTCTTTCACATTCAAAACCGTGTGCATTGTTATATTCTTTCACATTCTCAGATGTGGAGTATCAGAGCCATTCAGAGCCTTTTCGTTTCTTCTTCGTCCCTTACCCCTTTCACAGCCATTCTAGATCCATTCAAGAGCTTCAACACAAAGGGTTCCATATTTAAGGTAAGTTTACAAACTTATATTTATATTATTGTAATTTATACAACAACAAAAAAAAATTGTGTGGACTCATATGTTAATTTTTTTAAGTAATTAATACTTGCATGTTAATTTTTTTAAGTAATTAAGTAATGTTAACAATGACATGTTAATTTTTTTAAGTAATTAAGTAATGTTGTATAATTATTCCCTAGGATAATTTTAATATGTTTAATGTTATTTATTATTTTATTAATATTAGGTTTTATTATCAAATTGGATTATTATTCATTAATATTAGGTTTTTTTTATTATTAAATTTGATTATTATCAAATTGGATTATTCATTAAATTGGATTATTATTAAATTGGATTATTATTCATCACTATGTTTAATATTAGGATTATTTTTTTATCAAATTAGATTATTATTCATTAATATTAGGTTTTATTATTCCATATTATTTTTATAATTATTTAAATTTTTACAATCATTTTCTTTACTTCGTATTTAATTCTTCTGTAGAATAACTTTATTATTTAGGTTCTCTTATGTAACCGTCATCACTACTATATTTTTTGGCCAAAAAAAATTGTCTAATTTTCATGAAAAAAAAATATAGGTACATTTAAGATGTCCAGTGGAGTTACTAAACGTGATCCAGCTTGGGAACATGGAGACCCAATAGACGGAAACAAACATGGCACAATTTGCAAATATTGTGGTCGGGTAATGAAGAGTGGCGGAGTGACACGACTTAAGTACCATCTTAGTGGATTAGATCTAGCAAAAAATGTCCAACGATGCGATAATGTCCCCCCATAAGTGAAGGCATTCATCAGCACATTATTAAAAAATAAAAAACAGCAGCAGGAAAAGATAACACATGGAATGGAAAATATTCGAGCTGGGCTACGAGGAGAAGTCATTAGCCAAGCGGTTGACAGTGATGATGACATGGGACCTGAAGAATGACACAGTTTCAAACAAGCAATACGTGCCTCCAAACAGTCAGCATGGGAAAAAGAACACCTTCATAAAATTCCTAATAGAGCACAAGGTTCCGGGTCAAGTGGTGGTGCACAAATGAGATGGGGAGGAAGTGTTATAGAATCACAACCAACACCACCAATAGCCCCAAGTTTATATAAGTCATCCAAAGCATATCAAAAGAGTGTTTGGAGTTATTTCATTGGAGGTAATGTGAACAAGGGAATGGGGCGTCTAATTAGCAAGTTCTTTATCTATGAAAATGTCTCTAATTAGCAAGTTCTTTATCTATGAAAATGTCCCTGCTGAGAAGGCATCATCACATCATTTCAAAAATATGGTATTGGGATGTCAACATGCCGGTGTTGGAGTACAACCTCCCACTCCCTATGAGGTAAGAAACAAATATTTGGATATGGAGTATAAAGACATTGGTAAGTATGTTAACAAGTTGAGGTCAAAGTGGGAAACTAATGATTGCACAATCATGTGTGACGGATGGACTGGCCCGACCAGATTGTCTATCATAAACTTCATGGTATACTCCAAGGGAGAGACAATTTTTTTTGAAGGCTGTTGATGCTTCAGACCATATAAAGAACTACAAATTATTAAGGAATGTAATCATGGAGGTGGGAGAGCATAATGTTATCCAAGTCGTGACCGACAACGGTTCTGCATTTGTCAAAGCTGGAAAAAAGTTAATGAAGCATCATAATGTGTTTTGGACATCATGTGCAGCACATTGTATTGATCTCATGTTTGAGGCAATGGGGAAGAGAGATAATGTTGCTACTATCGTAAAAAGAGCTAGAACGATCACAAATTATATTTACAATCACGGTTGGTTGTTGGCAAAGATGCGTGAATTTTGCAAAGGAGAAATTATTCGTCCAGCTACCACTCGATTCGCCACCAACTATATTGCATTAGACAGCCTACTTAAGAAGAAAGCAGGGTTGAAGCAACTGTTCACTAGTGACGATTGGGCCAACCACAATTTCAGCCGCTCAAATGCAGGTCGTATGGTGGAAAGTATTATGCTTGATCAAGCTTTTTGGACTCAATCAGAACATGTGTGCCAAGTGTTTGAACCTCTTTACAAAGTTTTACGGATCGTTGACACAAAAGTGTATCCTACTATGGTGGCAATATATGAGTTGATGTGTGAAGTGAAGGAGGACTTGGAAAGAAAACATGGTGCAAGGTGGGTCATAAAGATAATTGATGACCGATGGTATAAAACATTATACCACGATTTGCATGCAACAGGTATAAATTATGTCATAATTTGTCATTCATTTCTTTAGTTGCATAAGTATTATTTCTCTTATTAGAGTATGTGTTTCTTTGAACAGCATATTATTTGAATCCTCGATACCAATACAGACCCGGAGTTGGAGATGATGGTACCCTTATACGTGTTGTAAGTAATGTATACTCTAAATTAGACCCTGCATCACCAGCAGTTCGCCAATTTGGAAATGAGGTACACAATTACTTAAATTATAATAATTACTTTGTTGGATTAAACTAACACAATTTATTGAATTCAGCTAACATGGTTTAAAGATGCAAGAAGAACTTTTGGAGAACCAACATCAGTTGTTGCTCGAACAAAAATGTCTCCTAGTGAGTGTAAACATATTTCACTATCAATTTATAATAGAATTTGTTGGAGTTATTAGGCTTATCAACATTGTTTTTCATTGTAGCTGAATGGTGGATCATGTATGGGACTGATGCACCAACTGTGAGAAAGTTAACAATCAAAGTATTATCACAAACAGCTTCCTCATCTGCTTGTGAAAGAAATTGGAGCACATTTGCACTCATACACACAAAGCAAAGAAATAGGTTGGCTCATAGTAGGTTGGAAAAATTAGTTTATTGCTACTACAACATGAAGCTTCAAATTCGAGATAAGGAAGCAGAAATAGATCATGTCGACCGTGGTGACCCACTAGATGTGTTTGATACTGTTGCTGAAGATGATGATACAGAGGGTAACGAACTTTATCAATGGATTAGACCTCTTCATTTAGATGATGATGAAGGCAACCCAGCTCCAAAAGTTGCTGAAGAAGCACGTAATGAAGGGATAAATGTAGAAAGAGTATTAGATGAGGAGGTGGGATCTAGCAGCGCTGACTCTTTCGAAGAACTTTTGCGCCCAATACCAAGAAACACTAGAATTCCACCTTATTCTAATCCTACACAACCACAAGATCATGCTGATACTAATGATAGCTCTAGTACAAGATCAGGAGACTCACCTACCACCAGAGGTGGGAATGATGAAGGATATAGTGGAGCTGGAGGTAGTGGTAGAGCTGGAGGTAGTGGTGGATATGGAAACTATGTTGGACCACCTCCCGGATTTATGAGTCCCTTCACTAGTGAGGCAAACTTCACGCATGCAACAAAGGATAAGGACCACGGCAGTAGGCGGGCAGGACCAGGAATTGGTGACATAGGGAAGGACTATACTCGTAGGGAAAGAAGCAAGGGGACTTTGTCACGTTAAGAAGATGACTCGTTATTTATAACTTCGGACTCTGTTGGAGTGGGAAGTAATAACTATGGTTATACACATAACCAACCATTTCCCTACCCTTCATATCCCATTCCTGCTGTTGGGATGGAATCGAGCGACTCATGGAAAGAATCTAAGACTCAATCTTCAAATGATTTTGCTTATGGACAACGTCAACCAAGCTCGGATCCATATGGGTGGGGTGGCATGTTAACAATTACATGCAAAACTATTTTGGAGATTTATCATTTGATGACTACTCTTCACAATACACTTACTCTACACCTAGAGATGATGAAGATAGTCAAAATTTTGAACCTCATAGGAACTCTATGTGGTATTAAGTCACTCATGTATCTTACCATGCAATGTATAAAGTGTAAAATATTGTACTAATTCATTATATATAAATGATTATGGTGTGTTTAAACTTCTTTCATTAATTACTACATATTTTCTACACTCACAATATTTGCCAGCTCGCTATATAATCAACTTAAATCAGTTAAATCCATCATGCAATGCATTTCTTTCCAATTTTTTTGTGATAAACTAATAGATAATTGACTAAATAAACATCCTACAAAGTTTCAATAAAAATTTCCAACCTTTTCTTACAATTTTCGTGGTTTCCATATTATTTTTATCGATATCGATATTATCCCGATATTTCCATCGATATTTCCTTGTTTCTGGACTACCGATATTTCCGATATCATTGATATTTTATACCTTGGTCATAATTAAACCACGTCAACAAACACTTCTATCATCTTCCTGTGTGTGTGGTCACGGTTAACCCACATCAATATTCTATATTGATTTTTATATAAAGATAATAAGACAAAAAATTGTAACTTAATCGTGACTACATAAACAGAAAGAGAATGAAAGTTTACGTTAAAAAAGGAAAAATCTGCCTCTCTAGGTAAATGCTAGTTTTAATATTAAAATATTTAACATACGTTAATATTAAAATATTTAACAAACGCGTATGGGAAGACTCAACTCAAGACTCCAGGAATTGGAGAACAAGATTCGGTGCCGCGAAATGCAAGGCTGAAAATCGCGAGCACGGGCCCACAGTACACGTAATTTATAATTAAATCAGTTTGCAGGTGCAGACCCACGTGGTCCGTTGCCTCAAATTCCGCCACGTAAGCCACACTACAATCTCCCTTGCATTGAAATATGCCACCTGGACGACATGTCCGCCAGATTTTTAAAAATATCCTCGCAAGTCTGCACCAACCAAGGAGTCAAAAGACCGAAGAATCCCCGTAGATACATTCATACCACACATAGCCTTTGTTCCCTGACGAGCCGACACCTGGCGCCGCAGAGCACCACAGCCTCCGTCTTTGGTCCTCCTCCCTTTGAAACCCTTGGACTATTTTGGTGCTGTCCTCACACGCCACCCAAATAATTTCTGTACCGTTTTCTACTTGAAATGACCTCCGTGCCCTTTGTTTACTTGGTCCGATTTCTTCGTCGGTAAATTTTTTCGTTTCTTTAAAAAACGATATTACTTACCACTAGACTTAGCATTAGAATAAATTAGTAATAATATAATTTAAACTTGTATTTAACGAGAATTAAATATAAAATCTCTCATTACAAGTAACTACAAATAATAGGTACATGAGAAAGTAATACAAACACAGGTTGTTATATTTATTGCTCTATAGAACATTTTATATTATAAATCACTTTATAAATATCATATCTACATACAATCAATTAAAATTAATTTTTTTTGATAAAAACATTATTAACCGTCTTTGTATTTGTTAAAATAAATTAACTTAAGAGCCTTAATTTTAATTTATTTTTTACAAAAATAATATTTATATAACGATTCATAATACAAATAGTTGTAATTATAAGCATAAAACTTCGTACTCGCACGCAAAAATTTCAAATAAGAGTTCCTATTTAATCATGAGTAGCCAATTGATTGATCTTGAAATTAAAAACTTGTAAAATTAGACCCATATCAAAAGATCCTTAAATTATTTGAGTAGTTGATGTGTCAAAAACATGTTCCAAGAATGGTAAAATCGTAAATGAAATAAAAAGCAGGGTTGTTGCTATAAATAACTGCAAGTGGGCGATTCATTCCTTTTCCCTTCTTTCCCTTCCCGACCCGAACTTGCAGAAGAGAGAGAATAATTTTTTCCGAGAAAACACAAAGAAGCTGCGAGAAAAGAAAATTCCCAGAATTTGAAGGCGGACTCTGCGTCCTTTGCAATCAAGAGAGAGATGAAGAACTGCGAGCTCTGCCGGCTTCCCGCGAGAATCTTCTGCGAATCGGACCAGGCGATGCTGTGCTGGGACTGCGACGCCAAGGTCCACGGCGCCAATTTTCTGGTGGCTCGCCACTCCAGGAGCCTCCTCTGCCACGGGTGCCAGTCTCCGACGCCGTGGAATGCCTCCGGCGAAAAGCTCGGCCACACTTTTTCGGTTTGCGAGAGCTGTGTTGTACGAGACGGAAGCAGAGACGAGGAGGAGGTGAGCCAGGACGGTAATGATGATGAATTCGATTCCGACAACGATGAGATTGACGACGACGATGACGCCGATGATGATGAGGGTGTTGGTTTTGGTGAGGGCGGAGATAATCAGGTGGTACCGTTGTCTTCGACGGCGACGCTGCCTCCGCCGACTTCGAGTGCATCGACCAGCGAGCAGTCTGCGACTGCGTCCAACAATGGCGATGAAGATGGTTCCAAAGACGCCACCGCCGTTTCGTTGAAGCGATTCAGAGAAACCGCGTCGGATCTTCGCTCTCAGGTACGTTAATTCTCTGTTCCCGTTGATTTCAGAATCGTCTTTCATTTTTCAACGGCTAAGATTCGTGCGTTTTATATCACAGGTCGACGATCTCGATCGTTCATGTTGTCACCGGAGGTGTGGCTCAGCTAAGGCAGCTCGAGCGGGTCGGACCGAACCCGACGACGGAGCCACCTCGGTTGACTCATCGAGACCTCGAAAAGACCGGAGAATCGATCTAAACCGGCCGGGTTCCCCGTCCTCGCCCGTTATTGAATCCACGAGGAGATTTCGCCGGCAAGACAATCGGTGAACTTTAATGAAGGATCCGAAGCCGTCGATCTTTACGCTTCGGAGGCTTGTAGCCGTCTGATGTGGGGATGATGAATAATTCTTTTCACTTACAACAGTCTCAACTCAGCAGTTCCTGATTAGATTAGTAGTTAATTTCGTATTAGTCACGCAATTTGTTTAAATTTTTTCTTTTTATTTTACTAATTTAAAATTCCGATTCTTCATGTTGTGTCGTACCATTATTTTGTAAAAATACTATTTTGTAATTTGAAGGAGTAGCTTTTTCCTTAAATTCTTTTCTTTTCTTGTATTGAAGTAGAATTTTGTGTCCCCAAAGTATTAAATATCAATGATATCGGAAATATCGGTAGTTCAAAAACACGAAAATTTCAATGGAAATATCGGGATATTATCGATATCGATAAAAATTAAATAAAAATTACGAAAATTGTAAGAAAAATTTAGAAATTTTTATTGTAACTTTGTATGATGTTTATTTAGTCAATTATCTATTAGTTTATCACAAAAAATTGGAAAGAAATGCATTGCATGATGGATTTAACTGATTTAAGTTGATTATATAGCGAGCTGGCAAACATTGTGAGTAGTAAATATGTCAATATTTTAGCATATTTTTACAAAAACATAAGTGATATAGTGGTCAAGGTGTTGAAGGAGTAAAATGGGAGGAGTTCGAATCCCATTGGTATTTTTTAAAATATAGAAATTAAAAAAACACGAAAATTTCGATGGAAATATCGAAATATTATGAATATTTAATACATTGTCCCCTATTATGTTTTTCCTTTTTTTAAATAGGATTGGATGATCTTAGTTCGGCCGTTAATCTAAATTATTAATCAAGTAAATCTTTTTTCACAGATGATTCGGTGGTCTGAATTAATAATTTGACAACATAACACGTTAGAATATTTTGATGTCAAATTTATTTAGACGCGTTTCTGGAAGGAATAGATTTTAGAGTGATAAATGGCATGGCGCCAGTAGAAGGGAGCGCATAATGTGTGGTGGAGATGAAACGACCTAGTCCTTAGAGGAGTGGAGTTGATGGATTGGAGGTGGCATGAATGGTCGTGGCAGTTGTCAGGAAATGCCATGGCCAATTTCTGTGGCACGCTAGTTAACCCGAGTCCATACATTTTACATATCAAGTCATCGTTCAACACACTAGATTGGGACCTCATTGTGCTGTGATCAAGGTATTAAATATCCATAATATCCCGATATTTTCATCGAAATTTCCGTGTTTTTGGACTACCGATATTTCCGATGTCATCGAAATTTCCGTATTTTTTAAATTTCTATATTTTAAAAAACACCAAAGGGATTCGAACTCCTCCCATTTTACTCTTTCAACACCTTGACCACCATATCACTTATGTTTTTGTGAAAATATGCTAACATATTTACATATTTTCTACACTCACAATATTTGCCAGCTCGCCATATAATCAACTTAAATCAGTTAAATCTATCATGTAATGCATTTCCTTCCAATTTTTTGTGATAAACTAATAGATAATTGACTAAATAAACATCCTGCAAAGTTTCAATAAAAATTTCCAAGTTTTTCTTACAATTTCCGTGATTTTTATTCATTTTTTATCGATATCGATAATATCCCGATATTTCCATCGAAATTTCCGTGTTTTTGGACTACCGATATTTCCGATATCATCGATATTTAATACCTTGGCTGTGATTCGTTTGTCCCTTGAACACATTGTGTTTTGATTTAAAGCCAAAGCTGTGTCATGACCCATGATAACCTCACGCAAGTCACAAGCACCACACATGTGTGTGAATTCTCATCGTCGATATATTGTTGGTGTTGGAATCACGATTAGTTAAATTTGATTTAAAGCCAACGTTGTGTCATGACCCATGATAACCTCACGCAAGTCACAAGCACCGCACATGTGGGAGAATTCTCATCGTCGATATATTGTTGGTGCTGGAATCACGATCAGTTAAATTTGATTGTTCACGTGTCGTTTGTATCATATCACTGTCAAATTCTAATTTTTCTTGCATATCGACAATCGAATAAAGTTTGATCACTCGTGTCGTAGGTATCATATGCACCAACAGTCAAGGCGTAGCAGCTGTTCTCCAAATTCTCAACCCTTGATTAATATCCTAGACATTTTCAAGCACCCTTATGTAGGAGCACCCAAATTACGTCACTCTAAGACAACTTTTACAAAAATTTGGGACATGTCATATTTATCTAACTCAATTAATACGAAAACTACTCTAATCAGACAACTCTAAACTATGGCAATTTCTCTTCTCCTGTAAAATAGGAGAGAAGGGGAGTTGATATTGACTGGTTTTCACAAGCTAGTGGGTTTTAGCAACAATATTGCTTAAGCATGATAGTATAAGACACCCTCCCATCCCATGTCATAACTTTATTTGCTAGCAGGTCGAAGGTTACGTACTTTACTTTAATTTGTTCTAATCTTAGTGGTTAACATTGTCTGGTTTGGATATCTGCGTATGTTTGTTTATTCTTTTCTCTCAACAAATATCTAGCTTTAGACCTTAAACAAAGTCGATTAACGAAGAACATGAGAACAGCATCTTATCCGTAGTTTTTATTTGTTGATTACTGTAAGGTCCATGGTCAGCCATCAAATCATTAATCAGAGATTATCATAAAATAATACGAATAAATCTCCCACGTAACGAGGTTGTGGTTGAGAGAGGCTCTCAGCTGGCACCACAAGTTCATCACCCAATCATATTTTCTTAATTTGCTTAATCACTTTTCTTTTGGTTGTTAATTATTAAGAAAGAATAATAATAGCCTTTGCAAGTTATCACGCGAGAAATGGTAAGACTTTCTCAAAAACAAAACTTTCCGTAAACTATTTGTTATTTATGTTTTTTGCTCAATATTTTATAATATTAACACGAAAATTAACATTAAAATGGGCAAAAAATTTCACTTTAAAAAAGTCTTTAGCATTTTTTTAGCACAGAGGATCTGAACTCGATCGAGTAGTTTGGATCTTGTGGTGGAAATTAATTTGTTTTGAAGTTTTTAGGGTTTGAATGGTTGTGTGTGTGTGTGGTGGTGGCTTGCAGTTGTACTTTCCTGAACATTCTAAACCACCAGGAAAATATTGTACTACGAGTCTGCTGCTAGCCAAAGCAAAAGCATGATGGTGACAAATGAGGCTTTATGTTCCTGGCACTTGGAGTGACAAAAGGACTGCGTTTCATCCCATTCTTTGTAAAATGTTATTTAAACTGGAGGATAAATGATACTAGCACGGACGATTATCAGTTGTTCACCGAAGGAAATTTTTAGTAAGGAAGCCTGATCGGCAGGCCGGTTCGGTCACTCTCACAAAGAGTGGCCTTGTATGCATCGGAGGAGTTGACGGTACCTAATTATACAGTGGGTCTGATTCTTTGTGAGAGTGTACGACCATTTAACTAATCAGACAATCGTGTCCAAGGTTTTCTCGATTGACAGATTGTTTCCTTTCCCACCTTGAACGATGGAGGTTCGTCTAAATTTTCACTTGGTTTCTGGCCACCCAAATTGGAAGAGGGGATATTTGAGAGAACAAACCAACTGCAGAAAGTAAAGCCGTGTACGAAAGTAGCTTTGTACTGAATCAGAACACTGGCATTATGCTTGCCCTTTTTAGCTTGCGGACAGAAACTTAATAGTGCCATGGTTTAATAGCAACCACTAAGTTGGTATCCAAAATTAAATGGATCAACAGGGACCGTTGATCTTAAACACTGTGAGAGTAACCTTGATGGCAAATAAGCATAATAAACACGTTGTAATCCGCTTAATTATTCGGGTTTTTCTTAAATACACACGTCATCTTGGAATCCATTGAGTTATTAGGTTTTTTTTTTTTTTTTTTTTTTTGGACAATACACTGGTGTTTGAAAGACTAGATTAAAATTGAAAGACTAGATTAAAGTTGCAGTGATGCGTTTATCTCATTTTAACGGAATATTCTTGTACACAACTGGATATAGATCCTCGGCTTTCAGTCATTATTTGAGGTGGATATAATAGTACAAATTTGTAAAATATATAAACCATAGATAGTTATACTGCCCAATTGAAAATGATTATTTAAAAAAAAAACACGCGCAGAATACTTTCACTAAAAGTGTTTTTATTAGAAGCATGTCAAAATTTTAATAAAAATGTAAGTGCTTTTTGAAAAAACACTTGAAATACTTCATGATAGAAACACATAGCAAGTGCTTCTTTCAAAAAAAAAAAAAATTCAAGTGTTTCTTTTAACTCGAAAACACTTTAATTATTTTAGAAGTAGTTTCAAACATGTTAGGTCATATGAAGAGTAAATAATTGAGTGGGATCGTCTGATCTCAACTCTAGTCGGAATCGAGACTTTTATGTCAACCAAAATATTTTATTTAGTACCAATCCGAGGATTATTATCCTTAATCCTTTGCAACTCGGAAGAGACACTACACAGCGTTTATTTTTCTGTATTTCCAGTATTTGTTTAATACATAAAACCAGCAGGTGCTAGCCAGGCACTATGCGGAAAAGCACTTATACCTAGAAGTCGAATTAAAGTTGTGGCTGTGATCATAGATAGAGTTGGGATTATAATCTTATCTAGATCCTCTTTGTAGGAATCCGAATGAACAATCAATTGTATCCATTCATTATATATCGTGCTGCTAAAATTTATTTTGAATTTTTTTATTTAAAATTGAATACAAATAATACTTAACGAAAACTGACCACACGATGTACGATAAACAAACACGATTGATTGATCATCCAAATCCCTACAAAGAAGATCCGAAGAGGATCCTCATCCATAGAGTTGGGGTGTATAAAGTGCCCTAGTACCTCAAGGACATACAACCCACCATTTTTTTTACCTCTTACACACTTTTTTCAATTTTCGATCGTCGAATCAAATCAATTGAAAAAAAAAATCAAATGATAAAAATTAACAAGAAGTGTGGAAGATAAACATGAATGTGTGGAGAACACCACCCTACTTTTAACAATGCCATTGAACTTATTAGTATGAAAAATAATTGGCTAATCAAAGATGAGTAGGAACTTCTACTCAAAACTCTTAATATTTTAATCACAGAACTTTGTGCTTATGATCAAGATTGTTCATATTATGAATCACACTGTAAAGATCATCTTTGCAAAAAATAAATTAAATCTAAGGTCGTTTAGTCAATCTATTGTAGCAAATATGGAAACGGTTCATAATACTTTGACCAATATCGTTTATTTGTTCTAAAATAGTTTGATGACTAAACTACCTTAGTTTTAATTGATTTTTTGCAAAGGCGATTTTTAGTATTCTATTCCGATTTGCCGCAAGACTTTTAAATGAAAAAGACTTGACTCCTCAAGGATTGAGTAGAAACTCCTATTTAAAATGTGACCGCCCGTCCCGATATATATTATTTTTGAGATGTGATTGGACGATTTTGCCCTTGAGCGTTGATTACGTAATTGCATTTTTGGGTTAAAATCATGGTCCTATCACATAATTTCCTACATTTTGGGGACCTATGAGAACTAATAATTTATGTTATATGATTGGTGGCTTTTAGACCACACAACACTCTTCCTCTCTCCATCCCGTCTCTCTCTCTCTCTCTCTCTCTCTCTCTCTCTCTCTCTCTCTCTCTCTCTCTCTTTCTCTCTCTCTCTCATTTCAGACTCTCTCTCTCTCTTTCTCTCTCGAGCTCACTCTCTCTCCCTCCTCACGTATGGACGAGAACCAAAAACCCTCAAATTTTCATAGATCGAGGAAAAAAAGACCACCATCGTGCTTATCTCGTCACCACAAGTCCATCCATACAACTTTCAGGTAAGTTTCCCATCGTTTTCACGTCAAACCACTATTCCCCGAATTGAGTATTTTTCATGCAATAATTATTGGGTATTTTTAGGAGTTTTTAAGCTCATAGGGAGCTTAAGGAGGCTCGGAGTGCTTCGTTTGAGAAATTTGGACGTCGGAGCAACGAGAACGGAAGTTTTGAATTTTGGCCGAAATTATCGAAGCATTTTCCGGCGAATCTCCCGCAAGTTAGGGGTCGAGGTATGTATGACTTTGTTCGTCTTGTCGAGATCTTCATTTTGATATAAAGAACGTTAAAAATGGTGAAGAAATGAGGAAGTTATGGCGTTTTGAAAATTAACCCAGAAACCGGCGACACAGTGGTCGTGGGCGAACTGAGGAAGAAGATGACGCGCGCGGGGGCGCATGGGCCTGAGAAATTTTTTTCTAAAAATTTGTCGACGTTCGTGACATCATGTTGGTATATTCAAATACCAAAATTGAGCTTTGTATGAGAAGTTATTTCCGTAGTTACGTATATGTGCTTAAATAACGTATTTTCATAAAATTCTCATATAGGTGAGACGTATCCCGAGGACGACCGTAGCCAGGCTAGACGTGGGGGTTACGACTCGGCTACTTACCAGTGAGTGGGCAGTTTGTTTTCCGTATATACCTATATATATTGCTATTTTCCCAAAAAATGAAATTTGAACGTTTAAAGGATTTGAAATGCCATGCAAAGTATCTATTTATTTTATTTATGCATTCATGATTGCATATAATTATGATTGGCGCTGCGGACGCACAGGTAAGTGTTAGGTAAGTTTTATATTAGTTATGATGAGAACGATGTGATGTGATATGATGAGATGAGATGTGATTAGAGCTCATATACCTGCACCTTGATATTAGTGCTCCCGCCCAGAGTTAGGGCCATAGTCTTTCATGTGATGTTCACCTCCCGCACCGCATGCTCGCCTTGTATCCAAGTTAGGTGCACAGTCCTGTCGTATAAACCACTATAAGTGGGTTCGACTCGTAGGTGACCCGCGAATCCTTCGCACAGTCTTTATGTGATTGTAGCACTATAACATACTTACTTTATATTCAGTGATGATGTGTGGACCACTAGAGGTGGTATTGATTGGTGTGCAGGATTGATATACATGATATGATGAGTTGATTATGAGCTATTATACAGCCGAGAGCATGAGATGATTATTGAGATTGAGTATGAGATATATATACGACCAAGGGCCGAGATGATTACCTAATATTTATTCACATCCACGGAGTTATGATTAGAGTTTAGTTGTGATACTTTGGCATGACATACATTCATATTTTCCAGCATGATTTCGAGATTTATATATATGTGTGAGCATATACTTTATTCTTGGAAAATTATGCAGGTTTTACGGTGAGGGGTTATACTTTTGAGAAAATGATGGTTTTGAAAAGATTTGTTTTGCTGACCCACTCAACTTTGTTTTTCGCCCATCCAGGTTTTAGGTAGCTAGAGTATTGTTGGGTGGCTAACGAGGATCATTCAGCAGTTCTGACAGACTTCTCATTATGTAGGGCACCCTTTGGGGTTATTCGAATCTATTATTTCATACTTGACTGCATTAACTTAGTATGCTCTGAATTTGTATAAGCACTATAACTTCGCGCTCTAGGGCACTATCTTCTCAGGTTGCTAGTGGCTTGGTTTAAATTCATTCGTATCCTTATTAAGAATCTTGCTTCCGCACTGTGCACATGGTTACGTCACGCTCATGTGACGGCCAGCATGCCTCACTTTTGGGTCGGGGTGTGTCATAAAATATATCGTAAGCTTTAGGTTTTAGTCCCCCCCACACCCCAAAAACAAAAAAACCAATCCAATCCATGCTAAGACCATCTCCAACCCTGACCTAAAACCTAAAAATATTTAGCCTAGAAAATTTAGGGCCTGTTTGGTAGTGTACTTGAATCCAACTTTTTAAACTCAAAAACAGTTTTCAAGTTTTAGGTCTTAAAAACTTGTTTGGTATGACTATTTTTAAAAACTAAACTCAAGACTAACTCAAAAATATAGTCTATTCCTTAAAAACACAAAAAGTGAGTTTTTAAAGTTTTTAAACTTAAACTTACTCATTTCTTTTCTCTCCCTCCTCCCCTCTCACTCCAAATATATATATCTCTCTTTTCTTCTTTCTTTCTCTTTTTATTTTTTATTTTTTTCGTCTATACTCCAATCCAATCAAGTTTAAGTCGTAAGATTTAAAAATTTTAAATCACAAACCAATCAAGTTTTTGAGTTATAAAGAAAATTGTTTTCAAGAAATGTTCTTAAAAAATGTTTTGAGAAATGATAAAAAATTTCAAATAAGATACCAAACAGGCCCAGATTATCAAAGAATGAATTAAGGCTAATTTTTTTTTTTACTCGTGGAATTTTAAAAATAAAATTATGTAGACTATCCTAAATTAATTTTATGAACATTTTAACCTAAAAATATTTAAATTCCGATAAATTTTGAAAAATCACTAAATCAATACATGAAAATCATGATAAACCACATAAACTTAAAAAAAAAAGGACAATTAATAAACCACATAAACTTAATACAATCGAAAACTCATAGACTACATAAACTTAATAATGATATTCAACGATTTTACCCCACAAATAATGATACCAACTTCTCTTCGACCGACGTTGGAGTTTTCATGGAACTTATCAACGATTTTACCCCACAAATCCTTTCTATTTTGAATGGTGCCGACGGCACCATCTTCACTAACAGAAATCCATGCCAAACATAAAGCAATATCTTCGTCAAAGGTCCAATTACGACCTCTAACATGCTCTTTTGCCATCTGGAAAATTTTGGAAATGAGAAGAAATGGTAGAAAGAAAAATTGGAAGAATTGTAGGAGAAAAGTGAGTTTTGTGTGGATGTTTGAACAAATACATATGTATTTATAGAGTTTTTGGTTGAATTTTAAGTTAAATAAATTTTTAAAATTGTTTTAGCCGTTGGATTTAAATTTGGACAGTTAGATCTTTTTTTTTACCGTTAGATTTGATTATATTCGATCTAAGCCATTGGATTCAATAAATATATAAATATAAAACTAAAAAAAATTTTGAATGTGGACCGTTGGATTAACCAATGGTCCAATTAAATGAGCCGTTTGATGGAATAAAGTAGCCAACGGCTAGAAACATTTGCTGACAGGCCGAGGGACACATCCACGTGGGTGGGGTCCACCTCGACTGATTTCTTTTTCCTGGCTTGCGCGTCTGGGCGTGGAGCAAGTGGGAGTGGGAGGTTGGGCTTCATAGCCCACTTTACACTCTCATCCGTGGGTCCACTTCAATTTGTGGGTTAAATTTGTGACCTAAATTTGCTTTTATTTTAAGTTTTAGGTTTTAGGTTTGGTTTTAGGGCAGGGTTGGAGTGGATTTTGTGGGGGAAAAAAGGGAAATTTTAGGTTTTAGGGCAGGGTTGGAGTAGGTCATGTGTGGGCTAAAAGCTTAAAGACAAATTTCCCCCAGAATTTAACTCAGAAAATAGTGTGGGCACCACCAGCGGAACCCCACCCACATGGGCATATCTCCTAGTATTTATTAAATCAAAAAACTGAGATCAAATATAATCAAATTTAACAGTAAAAAAAGGATCTAACGGCTCAAATTTAAATCTAACAGCTAAAATAATTATAAAAAATTTATTTAACTCAAAATTCACTCAAATTTAGTAATTTTTTAATATTTAAATATTTTTAAGTTTAAATGTTCATAAAACTAAATTATGATAGTGTACATAATTTTTTTTTTAAATTTACTTTAAAAGAAAATTTTAGCTTAAATTTATTCTTTAATAATCTCAGGCTAAAAAATTTAGGCCGAAGAAATTGGACCAGAAAAGCAGTTTCTGAGCTAAATTTTTTATATTTTAGCCCAAGGGTTGAAGATGGTCTTATAATCAGAACCGTTATATTATAAGAAGCTCTATAAAAGATCATCTCTACAAAATTTATATTATATGTCACTAATATAGATCAACTCTACAAAAAAATTCCTTAAAACTAAGATCATTTAGTCGTTGAACTGTATAAAAACATATGGACAGATTCGATAAAAACATTACTAACTGTCTATTTATTTATTACAATTGTTTACAATTGACAAAACGATTTTAGTTTTAATTAACTTTTCGCAGAGATAATCTTTACAAAGTTAATTATAATATAAATAGTTTTGATTACCAAGAGAAAATGAGCAAATTGGCATGGTTAGAGGGGCTCATAACAAATTAAAAGTCAGGTGGACAAATCGAAAGTAGGTCATAAGTTGCACAATGAAATTATTCCCAGCGAGACTAAGAACACGTAAGGAAATTACAAGACGATTGCACTGAAAGAAAATTGGCGAAACGAAATGAAGTTCTTGCCTTCCCATTAAGTATGTTGCTTATTCACACAAAAAACAAAGTTTCAGACAATAACTAGTCAAGATAAGATTATATTCAGCTGTGGAGGACACCAAATATTGCAAATTAATTTCCAAGTGAAACTATATTACCTAACTTTTGAGGCGGTTTACAAGAGGCTGATGGGTTCACCACACAGTTCCTCCAACTCACTCTCTAGAATTTTCAATAAATGAGCTTTGGTCCTCCTATAAATCCACGCTTGAGAACTCCGATCCCAGTCAAATCTCTGAGGACCACTGCATCAAGAACATAAATCTTTTAGCAGAACGAAAGAAAAATAAGTCGTGCAAAACAGTGAGGATTCAATGTGACCGTGAATATCTAACACTTTACAATAGATAGATGCAGGGGTAGGAGAATGAGCACGAAAATATCTATCTTGGTTTTGCAATATCATTACAAGTATTTGTCAATATGGTGAGTACGTGAGACCATGTTGACATCACACTTAACATGGCATTCTACATGAAAGAGATGGGCAGTATAATAAAGCATTCCAGTTCTGTGAACACGAGGCTCGAAACGACAATGAATGTAATTAGCTTCCATAAAGACTTGTGAATAGCTAACAGATTGGAAACATGATATACATCAACGACATGCCAAGAATAATGGGCACATGCATGATGGTAACTTGGTGAGAGCTACATCTCCACAGAAAACTGAGCACATGGACTTCCGAGATTGATTACATATAAACATGTGCTCCAACGGATTGGATTCCCCATATAGAGGATGTGTAAAAAATAAAGACCCTCCGCCCCATTAAACTCTCTTCCTTTCATGAGTACATTCGTCCACATGGGATTAGGAAGGGCACAGGTTCCAGTTGAAGGGCTACCGTTCAAGGTTCTAGTCATTAATCAGATTATATTTCCTACAAGAATTAGTTTCAATTTCATTCTTTGAGCTTCCATTCCAAAATCTTGTAGGAGAATTTCCATTCAAGGGAATTTTTTTAATTCAAGCCTGTGTCATTTGATACCTTTTCTTGCTTCAGCTAAGAATCTAGACAGTATTAGAAAATTGTAAGATCGTATTCAAATTTCTTTAATTTATAATCCACTCATCAGTTTAAGGGATTAATTTCTGATCACAAGGACGTGCTAAGCTGTGTGCACATTGCTCAAAAATAACGCCGCTATCAAGGAAATATGAAGAAGCCATGGACACAAAAGCAAACTCATGGACATGCAGTAATACATCATTTGATGGTAAAAAAAATATGTTCATTCAAACATTTCAATATGTATGCGTGCACTATGGTAGTGTGACAGACTATGGTATAGAGTGACAGATCAGCTCGTCTGGTGTTGACTGTTGAGGATACATCCAGTTTCATTCATAGTACACAACGAAAGAGTTTCCCACGTTACAGAACTACTCATTCAGAGATTGTACATTTAGTTAACATGCAGTCCAAACAATGGCGTGGAGCAAAAGTATCAACAAGACTCACAGACATTTTGAAAGCCTACATATAGACTCACAAAAGCGTTGAGACACAAACACACAAGCAAACCTGGAACCAGTAAGAGCAACAGTGGACAACATACCTCACAGGGGAAGACAACCAAATTTGTCTGTTTGGTGTTTGTTTATTCAAAACATAGGTGCCATGATGCCCTAGTTTTAAGGTCAGCACCTCATTCTGCCAAATGCAAACCCAATTATTTACCAAAAAATTCATTACTTTCCTAATTAGTTAATCAATTTCAAACAACAATCAGCCATTCTCACCCCATAGTCTATGTCAAAGTCATCAACTTGAACAGAATCTCCATATTCCTGTTCAAGTAGAACCATCAATGAACAGATAATACTAATGTGTTATGTACCAAAACAAGAAAACTATGCGTAAAGAGTTTTTTACTCAAATTACACGGCATGAAAAGGAACAGAACGAAAGAAGTACCTCAAATTTCTCCTGAAGGTCTTGTATTGTAGAATTAGCTAGCCTGTGAAATTCATCCTCCGGCAATACAGAACTGTATGCACATCAACTCATTAGCAACATTCATTTTACGCTCGAAGCAAACAACAATATCAACTAAAGCTCCATTTCCAACACAAAATCAATATCTTTAGAATTTCCCAGTTGACTAACAACTTAATAAATACAGAAAATATGCGCAAATAGAACCGGTTACAATCTTTGAATCAAACAAACAATAAAGGTGCTAAACCGTGACTTGTATTATTGTATGTTTAGCGCATTTCCTAATAAATAAAGTTTGTATGTTTTAACTTAGTTGAAGAAACATTTATACTTCCTACAACGCCTTAGAGAAAAAGATCATAACTTTCTTTCCTCATTTCTCAGTAACCAAACAGAAGACAATATTTTGATGGAAAATTAGGACTTACTGGTAATCGATGGCGGCGGGGATTTGAGTATCGTCGTCGAGATTCAGAGGGTTAGAACAGAAGCTTCTGGAAGCTATCCAATGACAAGGTCCGTCGTGGCTGTTCTGGGAGAGATGTGGAGATTTTGAAGCTTCTAGAATATGCAAGCACGACCTGGAGGTGGTGGAAGAAGAAGAAGAAGAAGGAGAAGATGGAGGTTTGAGAAGCCTCTTCGAGAGGCGTCGCAGCGGAAGCAGCTTTGAAGCCATAGCGGAAAGCCGACAGCCTCTCTCTCGAGCTCGAGCTCGAGGTTGAGGACAACGATGGGCCTAGAACAACGCTACCCTCCTTTATTGAGTGGGCCCGGTTTATTGGGCTTATTGTGGGCCTCGATATGCTGTATTGCTTGGGTTTGTGGATTATTTCTGATGTGTTTTTTATAGGGACATTATTTTCTGAGTAAATATTTTATAACGAACTTTAACGAAAAGTTTCAGGTATTATTCACTTTAACAAAAAATATATATTTTTACACTAAAAAGTCAATTCTGATACAATTTACTTTACTCTTTATTTTGTCCTTATCGTTAAAACTCAAAGTTTTCAAGCCATTTTTATGAGTTTTTTTATTTTATTTTATATATTTAGTGTTTTTTTTATTCAAAATACTTGCTGTTTCATCTCACTCTATGATTTTGGATAGGGCTGGTTCGGTATGGGATACTGAACCAAAAATGGCATATCAAATCTCGAATTGAAAATTATCGAGATGAAATCTCATGACCAATCCCAAACCAAAATTTTGAGATTCCTGAAATATTTTTGGTATTTCGGAATTTCCTGAAACCGAACATCATCAGAATCCAAATCATCCAAACTTGCATTAAAAATCCAAATTGAAATCAGAGACATAGTAACAGTGAATCAGTGAAAGATTTATGGTTGAGAGAGAAACAGAGTGAAGAGAGAGACCTTCGTCCTCCTCCTGACCCGAGCCCCCAATTTGAAACCCTAAGCCTCAATTCGAAACCCTAACCTTAATTCAAAATCCCACACACATAGACAATCACTGGAGAGAACCGGAGGTGGGGATGAAGCCGTGAGGTGTGGTGGTGGCCAGAGTGGAGATAGTTCGTCGGAGTCAGACTATTAGACGGTGGGTGGCTGCTGAGCTTCGAATTCGAGAAAGAGAGAGAGACTGAGATTGAGTGAAGGCAGATGAGAGGAGAAATGAAATGAGAGATAATGAGTAAGGATGTTCGCTTGGTTTTGGATTGGGTGGAAGAAAAGGTTAGGTGGTTTCTGGGTTGTAGAGAGAGAAAGAGAGACATAATACGAGAGAGATGAGATTTATAAGTTGTAAAGAGAGAGATGGAGACAGAAAATAAGAGAGAGATATGTGGTTTATGTAGAATTATCAGAGAGACAGGCCATACGGCCCATTTCCAACCGATATTGTCCCCAACTTGGTAATTACCACCTACACAATCCGTCAGGTGTGGGGTTTTATTAAAAAAGGCCTCGGTGTTAGTTAGAGTGAGGTTAACATATTTAAACTATTACTTTTCTTTTTGTATGGCCGATGTGGGATTCAACACGCCCCCTCACATGGGACCCAATTAGTGGGTCACACATGAGAGATCCACACATCGACAACCACGTGGAGCCAAGGGGACTCACCCAACACGCAAGGCCAAGGAACCCACCATCATCGCGCGTGGCCAAGGGGACCCACCCTGTGACATCCCACATCGCCCAGTGGAGTGATCCTTAAATGTATATTCCCATCCCTAATTAGCACGAGGCCTTTTGGGAGCTCACTGGCTACCGGTTCTGTTGGAACTCCGAAGTTAAGCGAGAAGGAGGCTAGAGCAATCCCAGGATGGGTGACCTTCTGGGAAGTTGCTTGTGAGTTCCCAGAAACAAAACCGTGAGGGCGTGGTCGGGGCCCAAAGCGGACAATATCGTGCTACGGTGGTGGAGCGGGCCCGGGAAGTGGTCCCACCCGGGCCGGGATGTGACAATACCAAAATCCCGGGGTTCCAAACCAAAATTCTTAAGTTCATTCAAATTCATTCCAATCTTTATATTTATCGAATTTACTATCGATTTATCTCACACGCCCCGACCCCGATATTCCCCGAATACCAAGGTTGGCACGTGCTGGCCGACACCTGAGGGTGACGAAGCCATTTAATTGAATACTAGAGAAGTGATTGGGAACGACAATACATAGGATAATGTTATAATTACAAGAGTTAGACCCGAGGGCTAACTAAGAGTTTAGAGTATCGAGCATGTTCTACAGAAGTTTATTTACAAAAAATAGAAAATTTACATAGTGGAAACGAAGCGGAAGTTCAGCAACTACTGATAGGGGAAAGCCTCGTAAGAAATCCCGCAGTCCTCGTTTCTGTGACCTGAATGGGGGCGCAAAACAAGGGTGAGTGGACCAGAGTTATATACATATATAATATGAAAACGTTCGGAACATAATAATTTCCCCCACCAGTTTGAAACTAAAAAATATGCATCATATACTACGTAATAGGTTTTCTAAACCACTAGCATGCCAATAAAATCATTAATCCAATAATTCCAATGTTTCGAATCAACTCATAATTCAACTTCTCGTCTCAATAAAGTCATAAGACAAATATAGTGTCAATCTCGAATAAAACTCAGGAAGCATAACAAGTTGTGTTGCTAGTGAGTACACCGAATTAGTAATACTTCCGTCCCAATGCCTGCACCTGAATCTCTATGCCATCACCATGAGATAACTCCCTCCCGGCCCGATGCCAGACTCCGTGGTCCCTCAACCTTCCGCTAGGGATTATTTCTCTAGGCCTTTGCCAACTACAAACCTCGCCCTCGGCGGCATGGTGTTCACTAATTTGCACAAAACATATTTCTAAAATACAACTTCGTAGCAAAAGTTCATCCATCCCCCGTACTACGAAGAGGTGTTCTAAAATCATCTAAAACACATTGTTAGCATCCTATTGTCATCGATCGGATAGTCTACCAGAACGTGGGTTATATCAGAAAATAGTTTCGATAAAATCATTCTATATCACAAGAACATTCAATCACAGTTATAAAGTATGCTTTCTGTTCACAGTTCATAAATTCCAATAAAATCAAAGCATGCTATAAAAATATGTAAAGCTTCATTTCATAACATAAATCATATTTTTATTTTGGAAGGTGGTCCACTCACCCTTGTTTTGCGCCCCCATTCAGGTCACAGAAACGAGGACTACGAGATTTCTTACGAGGCCTTCCCCTATCAGTAGTTGCTGAACTTCCACTTCGTTTCCACTATGTAAATTTTCTATCTTTTGTAAATAAACTTCTGTAGAACATGCTCGATACTCTAAACTCTTAGTTAGCCCTCGGGTCTAACTCTTGTAATTATAACATTATCCTATGTATTGTCGTTCCCAATCACTTCTCTAGTATTCAATTAAATGGCTTCGTCACCCTCGGGTGTCGCCCAACACGTGCCAACCTTGGTATTCGGGGAATATCGGGGTCGGGGCGTGTCAAATTGGTATCAGAGCCTAACCCTGGCCGCGTGTGTGCCGACGAGGACGTCGGGCCCCTAAGGGGGGTGGATTGTGACATCCCACATCGCCCAGGGGAGTGATCCTTAAATGTATATTCCCATCCCTACCTAGCACGAGGCCTTTTGGGAGCTTACTGGCTTCGGGTTCTGTTGGAACTCCGAAGTTAAGCGAGAATGAGGCTAGAGCAATCCCAGGATGGGTGACCTCCTGGGAAGTTGCTTGTGAGTTCCCAGAAACAAAACCGTGAGGGCGTGGTCGGGGCCCAAAGCAGACAATATCGTGCTACGGTGGTGGAGCGGGCCCGGGAAGTGGTCCCACCCAGGCCGGGATGTGACACACCCATCACATGGCAATACAGTACGGGCCAGCTCACTGGCTCTGATACCATGTAGAATTATCAGAGAAACAGGCCATACGGCCCACTTCCAACAACACTAATATTGTCCCCAACTTGGTAATTACCACATGCACAATCCAATTGTTCCGTAACTTGCGGTATAGATAGTAGATGATGTGATAAGGACGGAACAAATAAGTAGTGATGCAAAGAGAGATGGTGTAAGACACACGGTGCCTGCTCCAATGACAGAAGCAGTAGTACTATTAGCAGTCTCCACACATGTTCTACGAGGCGTTGTCATATACTGAAACAAATTCTTATCATATGTCATATGATTCGTTGCACCAAAGTCTAGAATCCAACCTGTATGATGAACAGTGTCGGGGGCTAGGAGAACACGTCCTACAATACCTGTATTTGAGGATGGTTCACCAAGAGTAGTATGAGTTAACAAAGATTGGCTCAGTTCACCAGATTGCACCTCGGCTTCTTTATTGTTGCTCGGTGTGGCAGCGGCTAAGGCTGCCCGTCCACCACTAGAGCTATTGTTCCCACGTTCTTTTGCACGCAACCGTTTCTTCAACTTCGGAAACCACTTGGGTACTCCATGCTTTGCAAAACATGTATCTTCGGTATGCGGGTTTGACCACAAAAAGTACACTTCAAATTATTTTTGTTTTCCCGGATGAATGAACGGGAATTCAAAGATAGGTTTAAGGAACCACCGGAAGGAAAACTAGCAGAATGTCGTGACACCATAGCCGCTGCAGGTGAACGGGAATTCGTTGATCCAACTTCTGCCACATAGATTTGAGATCAGCATAGTGCACATCAACCGGATGCCCTTCTTGACGAAGTCGAAACGACTTAACCTTCAACTCATAAATTTGAGAGATATCAGAGCCATCATAGTACGTTCGAGCAACCTCCTCCTACACTTTTTTAGTTGTACGGAGGTGAATAAAAAAACTCATGATAGCCGGCTTCATGGAATTAATGAACCATCCATTCACAATTGCATTCCCAGTCTCCCATGTCTCAAACTCGGTACTATCTTCCCTAGGTTCCTTAATGCTCCCTGTCACGAAACCCTTCTTACCAAGTCATGGGATATGCATCTCTAATACTTTGGACCAAAGTGGGTAGTTTGATCCATTAAGTTTCACTACACTCGGCACTGCCGAGGCATCATTCTAAATTACCACCAGATTAAGAACAGAGTTATTGGTTGAACCACCAACACCGACTCTAGGTTTCTGCTACGAGCTTCCATCTTCAACGTTCACCATCTTCCCAATATATTACGCATACCAATGCAGTACGTCACACAAATCTCACAACCCGCTTCCTTCACTACAATACCACAGCAAAGGCATGCCAAGAAAAGCCCTTGCAGAATCACAGCAGCAGCAGCACGATGGAAATTTTTTTTGTTTTAGAATTAGGGTTACGGCACCAGGCTCGGATATTAAGTTGAAATATACGGCATGAATCATTCTCTATTATTTCACAAGTGATTTATATACAATCAGCCCTAATTACACAAGGAAATATAAAAAGATACAATCTCTAACCTTATTTACATAATCTTTATATACCCTTTATGACTCACGCTAACAGTTTATGGGTTGCAGAGAGAGATAATACAAGAGAGATGACTGCTGACTGATGGCTAAAGAGACAGAAAATAAGGGGGAGAAAGAGACAACCCAGACAAGACTCTGTCTTTTAGAAAGCAAGCACCCGTGCGTGACCCATCACATTCCCATGTGCTTGATGCAACTTTTGTCAGCACCACACTTGAGTTGTTTTAATAATATAATAATAAAACATTACACATTTCAACACACACACATATACACATGTATGTATGTGTGTGTGTGTGTGTGTATATATTACAGTTCGATTCGGGAATACCGAATATTTCAATGAGACCGAATCTCATACCGAACAATTTCGAATCGGTTCGGTTTCGGTACTAAAATTTTCGGGATTTTTGGTTTGGTATTTTTTCGATTTGGTTTCGATATGGTTTGGGATTTTCGGTATTTTTCTCCAGCCCTAATTTTGGAGTCGGTCAATGTCCAAACGCTTGGACTACATCTTGCTAAAGACTTCATTAGATGGGAATAAGAGCGGGTGGGGTCAAAATACAGAGTTATTGGTCTTCGGAGATATTTTGCGAAGTAAGAATGACTTATATAGAATGAGTTAGTCGTATCTCTTAAAAAGCCATATCTTTTCTAACTTCACCCCTTCCAAAAATCTTAGATTTATAAACCCACAATTGTCGACTTTTTGTTCTAGCTTGGGGTGAGCAATAGCCCTATCGTTTACTTCGTCCCCTTCCATACACTATGCCAACATCCTCTCTCCACTTCTACCATCGCACCTTACCTCCCTTCCCTTTCCCTTACGTCGTGCCGCCTCCTTTCACCCTCCTTCCGTTTTCCTACCCTCGTTGCCTTGCCTCCTTCCCCCTCCCCCTCCCTTGCTTTTGTCCCTCTTATTTTCCCTTATGTCGCGTCTCCCCTTCTCCTTCACCATTCCTTCCCCACCGTTTTTGCAGGTAGCCCGCAGTCATCATTTAGCCGAACCTTTTCTACTTTCTTTTATCCTTCTCCATTTCCATGGAGTGTGGGCTCTCCTCATATCTCTCTCTTGAATAAAGAGCAGACGGTGGTAAACCCCAATCCCTGAATTTCAGTAGTGGTGGGCCTGAGCTCGGTACCCTTCATTCAGGTTTTCCACTCATCTCTTTGTAATTTTTAGCTTGTTGCGCCAGATATAAACTAGCCAAAAAATTATTTACTAACCCACATAACTACTTAGATCTACTTCTTTTGTACATCATGCAAGAGCTCTCCTCTACCCTCCCACTACTTCACCCAAGAATCCTCCAATTGTCTATTAAATGCTTACTTTCGATTGAGAAGTCTATACTGGTCACTATGTTTGCTACCTTCTTGAGAGAGAGTTGTTGCTCACTTAGGTAAAGGTGCACAAATTTGCTTTGCAGCTGGTGTGGGTTTGTATGCCACCTCTTTGTACAGTTTGGTAGTATCATGTCTTCTTGCTTTGTTGGCATCGAAAGTTTTCCCTTGTTAGCCCTTGAGTGGTGGATATAGTTGCTGGTATTGAGTGATTATTTCCTTTGCTGAGTTTTTTAGAGGCAAATTTATGCATTTTTGTTGTTGTGAGATAATGATTAGATTGGTCTTCATTTGGGACTTATTTGCATATGTAGTTTGTTTTATGGTCCTTGTGTTTTGTTGGTGCTGATCGGGTATCGATTAACCCAAACGAAAGATTGGTAAGTTTCATGGTGGTTGTGGCGAAGACGACTTGTGTTAGTAGATAAAGTCTGATTGGGCATCGTGTGCTTTGCTTGGACTTCTTTGTCCACTTGAAGTGCGTTTACTGTACCAGGCTATGTCGAACTAGACTAATTTTAGGGACTAAGCTGGACTGACTTAGAATAAACTAAACTGGACTTAGTGAAGCGTTTGGTGTGGTGTCGGATTAAGTCACACACTGTAATTTTTTTTGCCATTTTTAATTCACTTTTTGCCTTGAAAATTAAACAAAAATTAATAATAAAAAGGGGTGAAGTCTAGAGATGAATGGAACCAAGAACATTTTCTTTCCTTTCCTTCCTATAACCTTCCTCGTTTCTCTTCCCTATCATTTTCTCTCTGTCAAATCCTGCATAAATCCCTTAATTTTCTTCATTGATTAAGAGAATTTGTATTAGGGTATTGGAATCCAAATTACCTCGCTGTCAAAATGTAGAGCCTTTATACAATCAAGATATGGTTTGCATACTAGAAGCTTTTCACAATCAACATCAAAATCTTCCATCCCTCTCATTTGCACTTGAAATCTGCGAGCATATCTGGAAGATGGGGTGAGTTCGTGGTTTGGAGGTCTTAGCCCTCCGATTTTCAAAATCGCCAAATCAAATAAAAAAAATCTCAACCCTCTCGATTCTAAGACCCAACCCTCTCGAGAACACCTCTAATTTTCAAAATGCCAACTTCCCGATTCCAAGCACCACAAATGGCTTGGCCATGATGACGATGCTATAGAAGAAGAAGTAGAGCCCCTGAACTGGAACTGGATGTCCACCTCGTTTCCATAGTCCCGATTAATACCAAGCGAAAGCAGGGGACTAGCTAATAATGTTTAGCAAAGGGCGGACTGCCTCATAGTCAAGGTGAGTCCCACTTATTCTAGTCCAGAACCTTACCAAACATTGGATTATAATCCTAGCTAAGCTAGTCCAAGCCAATCCCTTCTAAGGAGGTGTAACAACACACCCTTGGCCTACTAGCACATTTTCTTTTAAGTTTATCTCTTGTAAAAATTTCTTTTATCAATGAAGATTACATTTGAACAGAAAAGTGTGTGTGTGTGTGTATAATGAGTTTACCAACAACATAATATTTTGATTTAATAACATATTGTTATGCGGTAAGTTTATCTCTTTATGACATTACATTATTAAACATAGATGCCACGCACACTAAAGAATGTCTCCTATACTCAAAGAAAATTTTAGATATGGGTATATGAATCACGTGTATTGTACGCCCGCTCCCACCGCCTCACTAATCCAACCCTTTTGTGTGGAGTAAGACCATCTCCAACCGAAAGAGGGCTAGAGGGATCGTTTTAGCCCTCTGGCCCTCCAAGAAATTAATATTTTAATGAACAGTGCAGAGCCATATTTCTTACTATCTCCAACCAAGGGCAAAAGGGCCATAAGGCTCGTTTTAGCCCTGTCACAAAAAATCGTCTACAATCAAGGGCCATAGGGCCAAACATAATTTATTATTTAAATTTAAAAAATACAACTTAAATTTAATAACTACAAGTAAAATTTAAAAAATACAACTTATATATTTCAAGTCAAATGTGAGAGGTTTTATTTAGAGTAATAAAAAAAAAAAGAAAAAAAAAGGGAAGTGGGTCGGAGAGTCCCACATCGGCTGTGGGAGAGGAAGTAGAAAAAAAATGAAAGTGGGTGGGAGAGTCCCACATTGGCTGTGGGAAAGGAAGTATAAAAAAAATGGAAGTGGGTGGGAGAGTCCCACGTTGGCAGAGTCCCACATTGGCTGTGGGAGAGGAAGTATAAAAAAATGAAAGTGGCTGGGAGTCCCACATCGACTGTGGGAGAGATTTGAGCAAGCTCCGAAGCCTATAAAAAGAACACCCAAACATTCAACTAAGCATACTTTATGGGCCTATAATTAAATATATTTTTTAAATTTATGGCCCGGCCCGGGGCTAGCTGGTTGGCTCCTTTGGGCCAGTGGTTGGCCCTTTGTCCCTTTTTTGTCCAATGGGGTCTACGAGCCTTTTTGGCCTAGCCCTCGGTTAGAGACGGCCCTCTGGCCCTTTGGACCCTTCAGTTGGAGATGGTCTAAGGCCATCTCTAACCTAGGGCTGGCTAGATGGCTTGTTTTAGCCCTCTGGCCCTTCAAGATATTAATATTTTAATGAAGAGTCACAAAAAACCGTTTCCAACTGAGAGCCAAAGGCCATAGGGCCAAACATAATTTATTATTTAAATTTAAAAAGGGAACTTTAACGAAAAGCTCCTGGTACTGTTCACTTTAACGAAAAACCACATTTTTACACTAAAAAGTCAATCCTGACACTATTCACTTTACCCTTTATTTTGTCCTTATCATTAAAACTCAAAGTTTTCAAGCCCTTTTCATTAGTTTTCCTATTTAAAAATTATAACAACTTAAATTAAAAAAAGGTGAAAATTATGTGAGAAATGGTGTATTAATGACTTACGTATTTATAGAAAGAAAAAAAAGAATAAAAAAATTGGCCCAAAAAAAATAGAGGACAATACTGTCGAATATATCCGACACTAAAAAGGACAATGATGTCGAATATATCCGACATAAAAAGTATTAATAATGCAAAATCCAGCCCGGCCCTGGGCTGGTTGGATTGGGCCAGCCGGTTGGCCCTTTGGCCATTTCATATTTTGTGGGGCCCAAGAGCCCTCTGGCCTAACCCTCGATTGGAGACAGTTTTCGAACTATTTTTGGCCATCTGACCCTCTAGACCCCTTCGATTGGAGATGGCCTAAGAGCTGCACATTGCACCCGTTTGGTTTAAAATTCCAAATTCCAATTGAATTTCTGCTGGCAACATAAGATTCAATGGCCATAAACCTAAGGCCGGCGAGATCAACTACCAAAAATGAGAGAACACCCATATCATATTAAAGAATGAATTGGAAGCATCACCTTCCATGTCCCATTCCATCTACTTATTTCTATGTAATAAGAGATTACAATGTGGCTTTATTCATTGAAAGGTGATTTTGGCACACTATTTTTAACTTTTTATACATATTTTTTTTTTATTTGTGGCCATTAATTTTTTAATAAAATTAACATTTAAATTAAACAAAAATGCGTGTAAAGCCGAAAAAATGTATGTGCATATATCTTTTTTTTTTAATCTATTTAATACACAGATGTTTCTGAAAAAGCTAGAATCACTTTTAGAAAACACAAGCAAAAGATAATCACATGCTATGCCTTTGAGATTAGAATAGCGTGTTATGTTTAGTATAAGTTCAGGTTCGATTCATAATGTGAAACCGAGAACAAGATATCATGTTCTATGTTCTGAGAATTGCTTGGAAGATGTAAAGTGAGATGGGAGATCGAAGAAAAAAATATGAGAATATCTTTTTGATAATGCGATATTCTAACTAATTTTTTATTATTTAGGTAGGACGGGAATCAAATTCCAGTTAAACGATGGTCTAACTTGGATAATATTTTATATTGCAGTAACTTTTTTTTTTTAAAATATGAAAAGTTTGAAATTTACAGTTAAATTTTTAAAATACCAGTAACAATTTTTCTCTCTAATATTGATGACCACATACTTAATAAAAAACATACTTTAATAAAAGCAGTCACAATTAAAATTTTGAATTGCTAATAATAATATTTTTTCTGCATAGCTAATTGAGAGATTTTTTTTAGTATGTCAGTATATAGAGTGATACACTACTATTATTATACAAGTGGAGTGATATTTATAAAATAAAATTTCTCTTCTCTTCTATAATGACATATGATTCATCACTTCGTGTTTCGAAAAAATTAAAAAATTTCTAATACCTAGTCATAACCAAGTTGATTATAACAATATACTCTTTTTTTGATAAATCTTCTCTTTGTAAATTAAATAAAAAATCGTCTGCAGAAATAAGGGATTTGAACTTAAAATAATATGCGAAAAACACAAGAAATGGATTAAAGACCAACGGCCCTCGCACATTGCTGCGTGTGTGGACGCAAAATTTTCCCATTTATTTAACAAAACAAACACGGAAGCACAAATTCTACGCAAAATCCTTGAATTTAACCAACACAAACAAAAACATGATTCAGAATCTAATTCGGAATCGTTATCTCTTCCCAATTCCGCGTCTCTCTTTTTTTTTCATAATTTTTTTGGGGTGTATAAAATCAGCGGCAAGAGGAGCTTAGGGTTGGCATTTAGCTCTCAGTAATACATACAAACCAATAAATTTACCATTACAAAAATAAAAAATAAAAAATTAATTGCGACTTTGTGGCTCTGCTGCTGCTGCAGAAGAAGGGGTCTTCCTCTCGTTGAGCGCTGCCTTCCATTACAATCTGGCTACGGAGAGGTCAGATCTCTGCTTCTGAAATTTATAATCTTTGCGTTCCTTTTCTTGGTTTCTGATTTTTTGATGATAAAAATGTGTTCTTGTTGTTTGCTTTTTGACTTGTGGGTTGTTTTCTCTAATGGGTTGTGTTTGATTGCCGGGTTTTCGGAGTTCTTAATGTAGTTTAATCTTTCTGGGCATGAACAATAGAAACTAATAGTGTGAATGAGGCAATTGTTTATCCGTTTCTTTGGAAACGAATTCAGAAAATATCATAATATGTATGTATATGTATACAATACACACACAGAGATATATATTCAATAGCTTTTTATTGCTTTTGGGGGTTATGTTGGATCAAAAGATGTTTATCACTAACATAAACAATTATATTGAGTTAAATATGATTAGATTTTAAGGCATGTTGAAGGAAAAGAATGAAGAAGTTCTGTTCAAGTTGAAGGTAGAATATGGATTACTCAGGAAAGAAACTTATCCCCTCGAATCCTAGCAAAATGGTAGGATATCAACACCTTATAACTTATCCCCTCTAATTCTGACTAAACGAAACCGCTACCTTGATTTTCTTCTCCTATGCATCAATGAGCCTATAATGTGTATAAGAGGAAATGATGGGAGGTAATCATTTCAAGTAGCAAGCGGGAGATTTCAATCTGTTTTTTTGTCATGGATTCCTAGAAAGTGTATTTTCTGCCCCTCGATTTGGAATTACTGAGTTATGTATAGTGTGTTGTGCATTACCGCGCAGGGTGCTAAGTTTCAGTTTTTTTTTTCTTCTTCTTTTTATCAGGCCAGCATTTCCGGTGCATGTTCTGGTTGGGGTTCTTCTCCATTTGACAGATATTTTATTTCAGTCTGGCCGCTACTGCAAAATCAATTTCCTCTCGCACCTCTAAAAAGGTGTGGGGTAATAATGAGAGAGTGATTTTACTTTGTGTTTTAAGGAGATCGAGATCATCACACATCTGGAGATTGTGCCGTGTTTCAGTGGGTTTGTCGCTTGATTATGGCTAATGACATTCGTGGTTGCCCTATCGGAAGCTTGATGGTAGTTTTTCACTGTACTTAGCAAGGTCAGGTTGTTCATACAGGTTTCCAGACAGTAATGAGCACAATAGTTTGTCGTTGATAGTTTCTGGTGTAGTCAAAGGTAGTTTGCGATTGTTGATGTAGCTCACTAGCTCTTATATTTTGCCAGCAATGGGTAGGTTTTCATGTTTCCAAGCTAACGTCCATCGTCCCAAACCTAAGGTAAGCGGAACAATCATCACATCAGGTCATTGGCACTTCTGATTGGTTTGATAGTTCATTCCTTATTCTGATTCCGAGTCTTCTTTTTCAAACAGAAAAGTTTCCAACCTTCTGTCGAAATAATGCATAAAACATTGCAAGATTCTTCTCCAAATCAAGCTTTGAAGGATTTGCCTGGAAAATCAAGTGTAAACCCATCACAGACAGAAGGGGTTTCTCAAATTAACAGCAGTTGGAAGCATGTATCTTCTCTTGAGGCTGATTGGAAAGCAGGTGATATGGAAAGCAGCTTCATCAATGAAAATGACAAGAAGGTTACTCAGGCAGGACGGCTTATAAAAAGTAGGTCTCTGGGAAGTGAATTATACGTTGATGGGAGGGCTTCTGCTGACAATGATGCTGGGGACGAGACTGATCAAGGAGTTTCTTCTGATGGTTCTCTTGATCGGAATGGATTGGCGGTACCAGAGGGAAGTAGGGACCGAGGAGAAAGCCCACCTCAACCATCTCAGACAACTCCTGCTTCCGACCTCGGTCAAGTAAGTTTTGAAATTGTCAATAATGAATCAATTTTCTCAATTGGAGAACCATTACAATCAGAAAAGGACGGCCATGAAAACTGTGATACTCCAACATCTGAAGAGTTTGCTGATGACTCTGCTGACTTCACACCTCGTACTGCAAAAGGGCTTGTTAAATCTTGTTCTTCCGCAAACATTAGTGCTTCTGTTCCGGCTATTGAAGATGGTTCTACTGTTAATCGTTTAGCAGTGCATTCAAGGTCTTTCGAGGACCTGCATGTCTTAGGCATGAGGCGGAAAGGGAATTCAGTACATGAGACTGAAATGCAGGTAAAGCAAGAACAGGAAAGAGATGATGTTGTAAGTAAAGCTGAGAACAATAACATTGAAAACTCCATCGATGATGGCTATGATTCCTGTAACTACTCTAGTTTTGCAAAGGACTGGATAATGCCAGCTGCAGATGAGGTAAGCACAGAGAAAAACCTCCAAGGAGAATCCTCTGTTCAAAGTTGGGATGAATTGCCGAACAAGGATTTTAAATATAAGCGTATCGAGGAGTGGGTTAATAATCTTCAGCATAGCAGCAGTCTGGTGGAAGAAACGGATGAATTGTCCCAATCTAATGATCAGGTGAAGAGAGAGTCCAATGACTCAAACGGTTTGACTACTGCTAAGGCAGATGGTAAGGTCACTCCTGGCATGGAAGTTGCTAAGCGATATATATCTTCTTTGAGTGCAGCTGCCACCACAGCTCAGCTTGCAAATCATGGATTGGTAGTGATCCCGTTCCTTAGTGCTTTTGTAAATCTCAGGGTGCTCAATTTATCAGGAAATTCCATAGGTTTTCCTCTCTGACTCATCTGTTGCATTTGATTCAAATATTTATTATTCTTTCTGTATGCTTCTGTGTTATGGTGTTTGTGATTCTGCATTTTAATTAGCTTTCCATTTGCATACATGCTGCAGTAAGGATAACTGCTGGTGCTCTTCCTCGAGGACTCCATATGCTGAATCTTTCAAAAAACAGTATTTCTACTATTGAAGGTTTGCGCGAACTCACAAGACTTCGTGTACTGGACCTGAGCTACAACAGGATTTTGAGAATCGGACATGGTAGATTGCATATATCGAATTACACACTGAAATATTTCCTGGCTTTTCTTGTTGATTAAGCATGAATAATTCATGTCCTAACTTATTTTTTCCGTTTTGTCTATGTTGAAGGCCTAGCTTCTTGTTCATCTCTAAAGGAATTGTACTTGGCTGGAAACAAAATCAGTGAGGTGGAGGGTCTTCATCGCCTCCTAAAACTGACTGTTCTGGATCTGCGCTTCAACAAAATCTCAACGGCAAAATGTCTTGGTCAACTTGCGGCGAACTACAACTCCTTGCAAGCCATCAGTCTGGAAGGAAACCCAGCTCAGAAGAACGTCGGCGATGACCAATTGAAGAAATACCTGCAAGGACTTCTTCCCCACATGGCTTACTACAACCGGCAGCAAATCAAGTCCAGCTCTCTGAAGGATTCTGCAGATCGGTCAGTTCGCTTAGGTATTAGTAACCACCAGTTTGATCGAACCCTTAGACCCGATCACAAGGCTCTGAGGAAGGCTAGTCATGGTGTATCTTCTAAAAAGCCATCGACTTCATCAACTCACGGTCATGCAAGTGCATCTGTAGCAACACTGAAAAAGTCTCGGGGTAGACACAGCCACCTTCCTCCTAGCGGAACAAAAGCAACAGCGCATAGTCGGCAGCACAACCTTGATTTGGGAAGCAGAATTATGAACCTCAAGCAGGATCTCTCGATGCGCAGGAGCCGGAGTGAGGGAACAATGGCAGCTACGTGAGAATTTACATTTCACGCTTTGTAGTTTGTATCGGTTCATGCATTACTTGGTTTTTGGACCAAAACTTTTGGTTTGTGTGTGGATTTCTATGTTTGCATTCTCTTATCAATTTTGAAATTCAATATTTTTGTGTGTTTTCCGAACATCCTGTTATTGAATGGTTGAATTTTCTATTGCAAGCATTGTTATCTTGTTTGTAGCGCAAGTAGTTAATGGTGTTTGCCTATATAGCCGGAAATCGCTGCTTGCGTTCGCCTGTATAGTTAGAAAGATATTTTATATGCTAGAAACGCGACGTGGTATATTAAGTGTCATAATACAAGTGGTTTGATTCTTGAATATTTTTTTCCAACCACTGTATTATGACATTTACACTATGTTTGGATGAAGAAGTTGGTTACTAAGGAATTTTAAAATGACAGAAATTGAAATGACGGGATTTTATTTTTTAGAATTTGTGAATTTTCTTGTTTGGTTAATTTAAAAGAACAATGGAATTCAATACGGAATTTGTTATTTTTAAACTCTCAATCATAGAAATTGGGAAATGACATCTATTTACATAGAATTTAAACTTTGGAATTGAAGGTCTCAAATTCCAAATTTTTTTTCCATGCGGAAATTTTAAATTTCTATATTTATGAATCCAAACAAGGAAATTAATGTATGTCAATTTATAAATTCTGACTTTTACTTAAATTCTAAATTTATTTTCTTCATTCAAATATAGTGTTAGTATCAGGCCGTATTCCTGACATTGAAAAAATGTACCCAAAGTCTTATGTTTGATTCCGTGGTTCTCGGAGAAAAAATGTAAACGACTATTACCGTAGCAAGGGTAAAGCTATAAAATCAAACATGCATGTGATTATACAGACTGAGACACACATTAAATTCACCAACAGTTTTCAGAGTGACGGTGAGAAAATGCAAAGCGAAAAACACTCGAAATTACAAGAGTAGCCATAAACCCATTTAAATTCGCTGCGTAAGCCCTCCAACCTTCAGTTTATTCGATTTCTGCACATGACAAGAGAAAAAGGGGTCAATTTACAATTTACGATTATTTAGTGCAATTTACAGTTGATGAAAAACGTAATTTACCATGAGCATCATCGTTGTCGGAGGAGGAGCCTTCATTGAAGTCCTCCTGATCCTCCTCCGGAACCGGGTGGAGATCCACCGGGGTATCGGGTTCGCCGCCAGGGCCCAACCCGTCCGAGTCATCAGGATACCTCACGACCACAACTGGACAAACACAGTGGTGAACACAGTAATCAGTGACGCTGCCGAGCCTGCCGAACTTGGAGGCTCGCTTGGCGGCGCCAAAGCCGCGGCTGCCCATGATGACGACGCTGAGCCGGAGCCTCTCGACTTCCAAGCAGAGCCGCTCCTTCATGTCGTGGTCCTTCACTATGTGGATTTTGAACGGAAATTGTGCCTCCACTAACGGCTGCGCCAGGTCGGCCGCCTTGGTGGTGGTGAAGGCGTCGAAGTCGTCCTCCAATTTCTGCTGCGACTCAGAGGAGGAGGAGATGGCGTCGTTGGGGTCAACGGATCCCCAGTCGGCGCCGTAGAGGACGCTGGTGGGTCGAACGTGGAGGAGGATGACGGTGTCCCCGGGTCGGAGGTAGTTCTGGACGGCCCATCGGACGGCGAAGGCGCTCTCCTCGCTTAAATCAACGGCGATCGCGACCCTCCGGTGGGTCCCATCAGGTGTTGGGGTGACTGTGGTGGCTGGCGAAAAGCCCGGGGAGGAGGGTTGGATGTGTACGGGCGGTTGCGGGTTCATTGTTCGAAATTATGATCGAGTACTTAGCGTAGCGTAGACTTTGGTGCGAGTTTATATTATTGATTGATTGGACAGTTTCACTGATTCGCAAATAAAAATATTGAACTTGGCAAACCGCTGCCTTGAGTCTTTGACATTTTCCCTCAAATAGCTGAAATTTTTTACTTTTCTCGAAACTAAAGTGTTATTAGGAAAATTTCATTTTTTTAATTTAAATATCTCATGGTGTACTACTTTGAATTTTGGACACATTAAAAAATTTCTTAATAGGCGTAGTAGACTTTTTAATTTTTACATCCAACAATAAAAAATAGTCATCCTGGCTATATAAAAGTGTAATATCTACTCGCTCGTTTGTCGAAAATATTCTTAATATTGTGGCAATAATTTACCGATATTGCAACGATAATTTGTATTAATATTGTGCGGATAATAAGGATTTTTGTTTGTTTGTCAAAAAGGGCTAACAGAGATTGCATTTTGAGAGGAGAACTATTCTGTGTTGGTGAATTCGTAAGAGGGCTACTTACAAAGCCTAATTTTCATAAATTAGTGATCCAAATATAGGACTAAGAGATTCTACCGTGTAACTATTTTTAATGAAAAATAATGAAAACACATATGTCGTAGTCTTACACGTCTTTTTTATTTAATCATGGTCCTTGTTTTCGTTTGTTTTATTCAATCAGAAACCTAAGAACAAAGAAAAGTATGTTAAAAACTAAAAAAAAGAGGTGTGTGAAATTCATGTTCATGCATGTATAAGAGGTGGAATTTAGAAGTAGACATTTCCAAACACGGATTTCCTCCATATTCATTACGTGGGGATCTTAGGAATCTTAGGAATCTCCACATCTCAGCCGTTCATTGTCTATCGTGAGGTCAGTTTTCGTCACGTTCTATTTGTGTTTAATTTAAAATAATAAAAATAAAATGATTTTTGACCGCACAATTCACAATGTACGGCTAAAGATCCCCACATAATAGATCTAGAGGAAATCGGTAGAAAATTTCCAAAAACGACCGAAATCTGCATGGGATTGTGTACGACAACTGACAAGATCAGTTTTGGCAGGGAGTGTGAGTCATGTGTTTGATTTGAGGACCAAGACATGAACAGCCTTTACCTTTCTATCCTATATATTCTTATCAAACCTGTCAATTACTATTAGAAGCTGGAGATAGCTGGAAAGGCTCTCATGTCCCAGTCGAGGAAAACCCTATTCATCAGTGATCGGTGTCAGATGACATGAAACCATTACGCATGCTTGAAAGCGTACTCAGGAGAAAGTCTTGTGTTCGAACCACGTGACCTGCTGTGAGAATTTAGGGACTTTAAGCTAACCTTCGAAGTAGGGCTAACCTTCGAAGTAGGGCCTAGAATAATCAATGGTGTTTATGGTTGGTGTTTGTTTGGGGAATGCGACAAAGACCAAAGGGTATAGCCGTTTAAGGTTTGGTGTCTGACTGACAGTTTGGGGAGTGCGACAAAATAAGTAAACAGGTTTATTTTTAAGTCAATAAAATCATATTTTATTATAACCATAATGTAAGCCAATGAATAAGAAACCAGTTCATCACTTTTGGGTTCAATCTTAAATCATGACTCATAAATAAAATTAAAATCTTAAACCAGGTCTTATCATCCCCTCATCAGTTAAGGCTTGCCGAAAATTTATTTAACCTTGACTGCAAGAGTAAATGTTCAAAAGGTTTCTCTATCCCCATTGTAGTTTAAGTTTCGATGAAGCATCTTGCATTCCTGAATATCAGCAGCCCAAACAATTACTTCTGCTGCTGCCGCGACGAACTCGCTTTCCGGTATTACGGCTACGTTGAGGTGATGGCGGATCGACTTCTAGAGCAACAAATATTCCTCGGCAGCCGTTGCATCTGAAACGGTGACCAAGGAAATATCTGTCGAAATACTCAAATGGTATCCTGCACCGATCACACTCAGTCCAGAAGCTTTTGCGTTTTGGTTGTGTTGAATTTTCTGTAGCATCCTCCTCGGCCACCTTTGTTTCACTGATACCCCCATCTTTCTTATCGTCCATATTCATATCTTGTCTACTCTCTGCGTACTGAAAATTAGATAAAAAGAATCGGTTAGTAAATAAGGATGTTGATCATCTGTGTATCTATGACAAACATTTATAATTTGAAAGATTTCGTTGCGATATGCGCACTTTGCTTTGTTTGTTGCCACCATTTGTTATTGTGCTCATCTCCCATGTGTTAGAATATATATAGGATATGGAAGGTGTGGATCATGACACATGTAATCAGCCAAATAGATAAGGCAATCAGGAGTGTGGCTGTTAGAATAATTAGTTAAGACTGTTGGTAAGTAATTGAGTTGGTTAAGGCAGTTAGCAAAAATACTCATCTAGATATAGCAGCAGTATTCATTTGTAACAGAATCAATCAAGAAAAATAAGATAGCAATTCTCTCTCTCTCTCTCTATCTATCGAAACCTTCTGTTTCCTTCTACTTCTTCATTTGTGATTTCTCTGTTTCTGTTCTTAACATGGTATCATCGTCTTGAAAGCCATTCAAGCTTTCTCGGTTCTTGGTTTGCTTCCGCTACGATCTCAACACACAGATTCTTCTTCTTTTTTCTAGGAATTTCGGGCTTCCTTCTTGCACAACTCTCTGATTTGTTCTTGGTGTATTCTTGCACGCCAAGTGTTTGGGTTTTTGTCTCCCTCAGATTCTTTCACAATGATCACTGCGAATCAGTTGCAAATCTTGCAATCACCGATTACCAACTTGATTTCATCAGTTTCTACTTCGGTTACTGTGAAGTTGGATGATTCTAACTACCTTCAATGGCAGTTTCAGTTGCAATTGATGCTTGAAGGATATGGTATCATGGGGTTCGTAGATGGCACAACCGTGTGTCCTCCTCAGTTTTCTTCATCTGGGTCTCCTGATTCGGCACTAACCGGTGTGTCTTCAACTCTACCAGCTGAAACTGATGAGTATAAAATTTGGAAGATGCATGACAGGGCTCTCATGCAACTTCTCATCGCAACTTTGTCTTCCTCAGCCATCTCTTGTGCCATCGGCAGTACTAGCTCAAGAGACCTTTGGATTCGGCTTCAAGAACAGTTTTCTACTGTTAGTCGAACATCCATTTTTCAGATGAAAGTTGATCTTCAGAACATCAAAAAGGGCTCTGATTCTATATCGATGTATCTTCAACGCATTAAAGCAGCACGTGATTTTCTTGCAGCTACTGGAGTTGTCTTTGCCGATGAAGATATTGTGATCTTGGCTCTCAATGGTCTTCCTGCAGAATACAACACTTTCAGATGTGTCATTCGAGGAAGGGAAAATGTTATATCACTCAAGGAGTTTCGTTCTCAGTTACTTGCAGAGGAGGCTACTGTTGAGAACAATTTCTCTATGCCCTTTATGACTGCTATGGTGGCCAAGAACAATGGTCAAGGACACAAACTTACTCTGTTGGGAACTCTTCTCCAAATGGTTTTCAGCCAAATACTCAAACATTCAACAATGGGGGCAATTCCGGATTTAATGGCCATTCTGGTCAATCCAGTTTCTTCAATGGTGGTAGGCCAAAGTATAAAGGTAAGGGGAAATTTAACAACAATCAAGGACAAAGGTATTATAATTCCAAGCCTGTGGTACATGATTTTGCTCCTGGAATTCTTGGGACTTCATCCTCATTCAATAGTGGTGCATCTTCTTCAAATGTTATCTGTCAGATTTGCTGTAAACAAGGACATTCTGCTGCAACTTGTAATTTTAGAGATGCTGAGCCTGTTGAGCCTTGTTAAATCTGTGACAGAAAAAATCATACTGCAAGAACTTGCTTCTTTAGGAATAAACCTCCTAATCAAGTGCCATACATGGCAGCCATGAATACCACCTACTCACACTCAGTGCCATCCACTAACATGATGCCTTCTGCAATGTCCAACTCTGTACCTTTGTCGACCACCACACAATATTCACCTGAAGTTTGGCTCACTGATTCTGGGGCCACAACCCATATGACTACTGATATGCAGAATTTGAGATTGGCATCACCATATCCAGTTAATGAAATTGTTTAGACCGTAAATGGGGAAGGTTTGCAAGTGTCTCACATAGGCACCTTTCTCTTGAGGACCTCACATCATCCTTTGAAACTGAATTCGGTTCTTTATGTGCCTAGATTGTCTCATAATCTTTTATCTGTGCATAGATTATGTTTGGACAACAATTGTTGGTTAATATTCGATGCTTTCTCTTTTTGGATCCAGGACAAGGCCACAGGGAGCATCCTATTCCAGGGAGTATGCAATAATGGACTATATCCTATACCATCTATTCTATCACACCAATCTGCTTCAACTTCAAAAGTCATGGCCTGCTTAGGACACCTAGTAAATTCAACTCTTTGGCACAATCGATTAGGTCATCCTTCCAACTCAGTTTCGTCTACAATGCTTAAGAAATCTAGTATAGTTCCTGCACATGATACATCTTCTACAATCTGTTCCAGTTGTTTAGAGGGAAAATTTAGCAAGTTACCTTTTCAGTCTGTTCAAACTAAGTATATGGTTCCTTTTGAGGTGATACATTGTGATTTGTGGGGTCCAGCACCTTGTCAATCTTTAGATGGGTATAAATACTATGTTCTGTTCACAGATGAATGTACCCGATTCAGTTGGATTTTTTCCTTAATCAATAAATCAGACTTTTTCTCTACATTTGTCTCTTTCTATCATTATGTTTGCACTCAATTTACAACCAAAATCAAAATTCTGCAAAGTGATGGAGGAGGAGAGTTTATGAGCAAAAAGTTTCAAACATTTCTCACTGAACAGGGTGTTTTTCATCAGATTTCTTGTCCCTATACCCCTGAACAAAATGGGTTAGCAGAACGGAAACATAGGCACATTGTAGAAACTGCCCTTACATTGTTGCAAACTGCTCATTTACCTCCATTATTTTGGACCTATGCTTGTCATACAGCAGTCTACTTAATCAATAGAATGCCAACTACTATCCTTCATAACAAATCTCCTTTTGAATTACTATATGCTGCTGTCCCTGAACTTTCTCACTTACGGGTATTCGGTTGTTCTTGCTATCCTCTTCTTAAACCATATAATACCTCCAAATTACAACCTAAAACCTCTCGATGCTTATTTTTGGGATATGCTCCTCACTATAAAGGGTACATCTGTTATCATTTGGAAACCAAAAGGACCTACATTTCTAGACATGTCATATTCAATGAAATCGAGTTTCCATTTCCATTACTACCTATTTACCCTAAAGCTCAGATTTTTACTCCTACTCCATTACTTGAGAATGCACCAGTACCAACTCCAAATCTTAAAAATGTTCTTGTTTTACCAATTTCAAATGCTAGAGTGCACTATTCATCTCCACCTAGCGATACTCCATCTACCAGATCTCTGTCACCTCAGAAACATGCACAGCCATCTTCCACACATAGTCAATCACCTCACATGTCTCTAGATTCATGTCACAGACTATTGAGTCTCCATATGTATTGCAGCCTTCTAGTTCTTATGCTACTGGTACCACACCCACACCACAGTCCATTATTGCTGTTTCATCTCTATCTCCATCAACTCCTGTGGCACTTGAGTTCGGTCCTGAGACTCTTCAAGTAGTTCTTGATATTCCACCTATGAATCTCCATCCAATGCAGACTCGATCCAAAAGTGGTATTGTGAAACATAAAGCATTGTATGCATCTATTTGTGATTCTGGAGTGGTTGATCTTACTACCACAGAGCCTGCAACATATAAGTCAGCCTTGAAAGAACCAGTGTGGCATGAGGCTATGAATGAAGAGATTGCAGCTTTACATTCTCAAAGAACCTGGAGTCTAATGGATCTTCCACACAATAAGAACCTTGTTGGCTGTAAGTGGGTATTTAAAATCAAGAGGAATTCTGATGGGACAATAGCAAGGTACAAAGCAAGGCTTGTTGCAAAAGGGTTTCATCAGGAACATGGACTCGACTATGGGGAAACATTCAGTCTGGTTGTTAAACCAACTACTGTCAGGTTAGTGCTAGCCTTGGCAACTCATCATGATTGGCCTCTACATCAATTAGATGTCAAAAATGCCTTTCTTCATGGCATTCTCCAAGAAGAAGTTTACATGCTCCAACCTCCGGGTTTTGAAGATCATAATCATCCTCTTAAAGTCTGTAAATTACACAAGTCCCTTTATGGACTCAAGCAAGCCCCAAGAGCTTGGAATGACAGATTCACAAGCTTTCTGCCTAAATTGGGGTTTCACAATACATATGCTGATTCATCAATCTTTGTCAAGAGTTCTGGTTCTTCACTTGTGATTCTATTACTCTACGTCGATGACATCATAATCACTGGAAATGCCAATGAGATGATTGCACAGGTTATTGCCGATTTAACAAATGAATTTGATCTCAAAGATCTAGGCTCTCTCCATTATTTTCTTGGGATCCAAATTACCAGAACAGATGAATGGTTGTTTCTATCTCAAGAGAAGTATGTGAAAGATTTGTTGCAGAAAACTGAAATGTTTGATTCTAAACCATGTGCAACTCCTTGCTTACCTTATAACAGGTTATTAAAGGACGATGGGGAACCTTTTAATAATCCTAGTCTCTATCGAAGTATTGTTGGTGGCTTACAATACTTGGTTTTTACAAGGCCTGACATAGCTTTTTCAGTTCACCAAGTTTGTCAGTTTATGCAGTCTCCAATGGTTTCTCATTATTTGGCTGTGAAGAGAATCTTGAGATACCTCAAAGGGACTATGACTCATGGCATTCGATATACGAAAGGCAGTTTAACACTTCGATCTTTTAGTGATGCTGATTGGGCTGGAAATCCTAATGATCGGCGTTCTACAACAGGTTTTGTTGTGTTTCTTGGTAACAATCCTATCTCTTGGGCTTCTAAGAAACAACAAACAGTATCAAGATCGTCAACTGAAGCTGAATATCGAGCTCTCTCATCCACTGCTGCTGAATTGGATTGGCTGCAACAATTGTTTCAGGTTATGCAAGTTCACATTCCTCACTCACCAATTCTTTTTTGTGACAACCTTTCTGCCATTGCGTTGTCCTTTAATCCGGTGCAACATCAGCGAACAAAACATATTGAAGTCGACGTTCATTTTGTGAGAGAATGAGTTGCAAATCAGAAGCTCTTGGTTCAGTTTGTTTCTTCTTCCGAGCAGTTTGCTGACATCCTTACCAAAGGACTGAGTTCGCCATTGTTCAATACTCACTGCCACAATCTCATGCTTGGACCACCATGAGCTTACGGGGGGATGTTAGAATATATATAGGATATGGAAGGTGTGGATCATGACACATGTAATCAGCCAAATAGATAAGGCAATCAGGAGTGTGGCTGTTAAAATAATTAGTTAAGACTGTTGGTAAGTAATTGAGTTGGTTAAGGCAATTAGCAAAAATACTCATCTAGATATAGCAGCAGTATTCATTTGTAACAGAATCAATCAAGAAAAATAAGATAGCAATTCTCTCTCTCTCTCTCTCTCTCTCTCTCTCTCTCTCTCTCTCTCTCTATCTATCTATCGAAACCTTCTGTTTCCTTCTACTTCTTCATTTGTGATTTCTCTGTTTTCTGTTCTTAACACCATGCACTTTGATGTCAATACATTAATAGTAAAACATCAAGGTCATTCGAATTTGATTTCTCTCTTAAATTTGGTCTAATTTATCTCCTAAACCATAGTGTATGCTTACGAACGTATAATAGGATATAATTGTTGGAACCAAATCTGCAAAATCATGGTTCCACAATAACTAAATTGAACCAATTACTTTTGATTAGGGGTGGGCGCGGTTTGGTTTGGTACGGTTTTGAGTGAAACCAAAATCAAAGCCGCAAGTTTTTGCGGTTTGGTTCGGTGTGGTTTTGAAGCCAAAACCGAAATGAAACCAAACTGTTTGGTTCGGTTTGATGCGGTTTCAAACGGTTTCGGTTTGGTTTTTAAGAAAAAATGTACAATTTGCAATTTAACATATTAATAAGCATTTTCCAATAGTAATAGGAAAAAGACATTTGTTATGTAAACAATTAGCATGTTGCATGCAGTTGTGATGTTAAAACATGTTTGTGCAACAAAAGGGTGTCCCTTACAATGTTTTTCATAAAACAAGTTGAATAAATTTGAATTCATTAAACATGAGCGAAACTTTCATACTAGAATATGTGATATCATGCTTCATATGAGTGGACTTCATTAGATCATTGTTCGACTCTTGATAACAAGATTAGTCCACCCTTGTATATATATATATGTGTGTGTGATGGTATAAAATAACAAAGATCTTTCAAGTTAATGAACGAAAGAAAGTGATGAATGATAATATTTTAGTGTGGTTGAGTCTATACTAAGTGTATGGATTCTAACAAACGACCAATTAAAACATGAAATCTAATATGGACATTTAATTAAATGTTTATTAATATTTGCGGTGCGGTTCGGTTTCAGTGTGGTTTTCAAAAGCCAAAACCGAAACCAAACCGTTTTCTATGTTGCGGTTCAGTTTCAAAATCGAAACCGTTTCAAAACCGCAAAACCAAACCGTTCGGTGCGGTTCGATTTGGTTCGTGTTTTGGTTTCGGTTCTAAGTGCCCACCCCTACTTTTGAACAGTGCCAGCTTTGAAGGGAGAGATTTTTCAATGTGACCGGCACACGATATAGTACACCACTTATCACTATACAAATGGTGAGATACATGTGTTAAAAAGTTAATAATTTTAAAAATAAAATTTTCAATTACTTACATAAAAACACGTGTACTACCCGTGTTTCCGTCACAATTAAAAAAAAAATTCTCCTTTGAAGGGGAGCAACTTGTGTAATTGCACAAGCCCCTACCCCCATAGGGTCCCAAGCTTTGGCCTTGCTTTTTGTGTGTGTGTGTGTGTGTATGCGCGCGCGCAAAAGATATTATCTATATTAATGGGAGTGGGGGGAGTGGGCTAAGCATCACAATTGCCTAGTAATACTATGATTCGAATTCGCCCTTGCAAGAATCAAACTTAAAACTTTTCACTTACAAGTGAAGAAAAATATCACTAGACCGTAGTAGTAAGTGACGGCTAATATATTATTACATTAATCAAATCTAGGATCTAGATTTGATTATTTTATTTCTTGTTTGGGCAGAGAGAATGAATAGAGATACATAAATTAAGGCCTTAATATAATTTGTTACTGAAGATTACAGGTTGCCTTTAATTTAGGTATTACCATAATTATTGCTTTTGGAATTTGGAATACTGTTTCTAGTTTGTACTTTTTTATTCATCTTTATGTTTTGTTTCATGATTTCTTTGACATGTCCACTAATGATTTTGTTGATTGATCACATAATTTTAGTTACAAAATTTCTTGTAATTATGATACTAATATGATCATTTTACTGGTTTAGTATGCTTTTGTGAGATTATGTAATCACGAGCAAAGGGACCCCTATATAACTTTTATGTAGAGCTTCGAAAATCTTAGAAACGTTCCTACTTATGATTAGTTTAGTTGAATTGAACTAATGTTTGAGTCATAATTAAATGATTAATCAAACCAACAAGATTGGTTCTTTCCATTGTTTGAGGCCTTAAACAAACCAAACTTCACCAATCCACCCTTCCATCACCAATTTTGTTTCATTTAGTGCTTCTAACCCCCAAATCTAGCTAAAAATCTTTGAAACTTGGCCTTTTCTAACAAAAAATCTACAAAAATCTATTAATTAAACATTGAACTGTCATAACTATCATGGTTATGGAGATCAATAAATATCGACATAAGTGGAGATAAATTATTCAAATTTGTTTGAGTAAAATGTATGTCAAACACAACATCTTAATAAAGTTGTATCCACTCCACCAAAAACAAAAATATCAAGGTAAGTTGCAGATCTAGGAAACTACTTAGAAGTGAATACCAAATAACAAAAGTGTGTGGATCTACGCAATCATTTAAAATTATGCTTCAAAACAAAGAAATTTCATTGAGAATTATTGGTCCTTGAGATTAATACTTAAATGTCGAAAATGAATCCCTAATTAATGATTGAAATACAAATAACACTAAATTTCATTAAACACAGGTTCATACATGAATGTAATTACCTTACTGTATGAGCTATGTTGGATTAGGAATTTGAATCACAGAAAGCTACCAAGGACAAACTTCAATCGCTAGGGTTTTAGTGCGCCTCTTTTATTTTCCAAATCCCAGAAATCTCAAAAATTCAAAAATCTTATCAGAAAAAGTTCTCACAACCAATTTATTAATATGGACATTGACGAAAATATCGAATTGGAATAAATAAGGAAATCCCAGTGGAGTGAATTAAATCTGTAATGAAGTAACTTTCCTGAACTGAAATTTTGAGGAAATTTCGACGAAGTTTCTCAGGATGCTCATAAATATGGGTGGACACGACCCGATTTCGTTTGGTCAAGGATTAAACTATTGACCAAACGTCCATTCACTAGTAAAAAAAAACCTTTGTGCGACAAAACACACATCGTAGCACAATATGTTTCAAAACATAAAAAATATTTCTTTAAAACTTTAGGCGACGAAATCCAAAAATTTTGTTGCCTAAACCCAATTTATTTAAATTTTTTATTTTAAAATGTAAAATAAATTATTTTTATTGTTTTTAATTTTTTTTAACTTTGTGTGACGAATATTAATATTCCATCGCCTAAACCCTATTTATTTTATTTTTATATTTCATATTGTTAACCTAAATTATTTTCTTTAATTTTTATTATTTTCTTAGCGCAATGATCAACATTTCGTCGCCTAAGCTCTATTTATTTTTATTTTAAATTGTAAAATAAAATTATTTTCAATTTTATTATTTTTTTTAAACTTTGCATGAATTCTAATATTTCGTCACATAAAATCTATTTATTTTATTTTTTATTTTAAATTGTCTAATAAAATTTATAGAAATAAATTTTGTTCGACGAACCAAAATTTCGTCGTTCAAAATTGTTAAATTTGGGCGGGTGTCGAAAAATGGGATGTGGGAAATTTATTTATTTTTAAAATTTTGCATCTTCATTGTGCAAAGTTTTGCGCAACCAATATTTCGTCGCACAAAATCGTTAAATTTGGGCGGATGCCGAAAATGGGACGCGAGAAATTTATTTTTTAAATTTTGCGCAACCAATTCTTCGTTGCGCAAAGTTTTGAGCAACCAATATTTTATCGCGCAAAACTCTAAAAATATGGGTGCGTGCCAAAAATGGGATGTAGGATTTTTAAAAAAAGAAGAAGAAATTTTAGACTTTGTGCGACCAATCTTTCGTCGCACAAAATCGTATCCTTTATCGCACAAAGTGATACGGTTTTTAAAACCAAAATAACTCATACACAATTTTCTCAATGTCTCTCTCTAGTTCTCTTACCTCTTCTCTCTTTCCCTCTCCCCGAACCTAACCCTCTCTCACACTCAATCTGTTCTCTCTCTATCTTTCACTCTCACTCACTTTCTCACTATCTCTTCTCACTCTTTCCCACTCTCTCCTCTCTCCCTATCTCTCACTTACTCCTCTCTCCCTATCTCTAACTCACTCTCAATCTTCCCAAAAGGTATTTTCTCCCTAAATTTTAATTTATTTTTCATAAATATGTGTTTTTGGAGTTACTTTTGGGTTTACGGTCGGGTAGAGCCGTATAGGGTGAGGGGTGGAGTTTGGGATATTCCAATTTTAGGGGAGGTTATGCTTATTTTTTGGTATTATTATATATTTTTTTTTTTGGTGATTTGACCATGTTTGTTTTTTTCGTAGGGAATCATTTGAATTTTGACGGTGAAAATTGAGGAGTTGAGGATTATGATGCTATTGGATCATATCCCCCGCCACCGCCACCACAATAGACTTCTATTAGGATTTTATTATTGTAATATGTACATTTTTAATGTAATGTATATTATGGATAATTTGATCATTATTTTTCATACAAAATTTTATTTTGAATATGTCAATTTAAATTTAAGTAATTAAAAAAAAATAAAGCCATACAATAAAAAAATTAGAAAATTCAAAAAATCTTGCGCTACCAAATATTTCGTCGCGAAAATATTAAATTAGTTCAATTAAATAAAAAAATAAAAAACCAAAAACTTGGCGCGATGAAATATTTCATCGTGCAAAGTACCTTCGTGCGACGAAGATTAATTTGCGTCGCGCAAACCCTATCTTCACGAGTTTTGCGCGACAAAAATTTCATCACGCAAGGTTTTGAGTAGCGAAATCTTACTTTGTGTGACAAATCTTATTTCGTCGCTCAAAGTGTTTTTTGTAGTAGTGATTGTCGTTAATGATATTTTTAAGTAACCACAAATGACCATTTTAATTCAGTTCGATTTACCATGATTTTTTGTTTGGGTTGGTTGGTTTCAATTTTTATTCCACACTAAATTTCTAACATTCTTAATTTATAGGGTGAACTGCCAATTTAGTCCTTGAATTATCACATCAGTAAAAATTAGGTCCCTAAACTATTTTTTTCCCAAAAAAATCAGTCCTTAACTTATAAAAATTTGCCAATTACATCCCTAAAATTATATACAAAGCTACTATATTCAATTTTTCGTCAATTTAAGTCACATTACTGGCATATAATACACATTAGAGGGTAGATTGCCAATTCTTCATAAAGAAATAGTATATGGAGTTAACTTTAGTGGGTAAATTTGATGTTAGGTTCGCAACCTATATGAAATGTTAAGGGCTTATAGGTGAGAAAAAGATGGTATAACACTCTAAAGTATGTCAAGTGACTTAAGTTGATGAAAAATTGGATAAAATAACTTTTAATATAATAGTAGGGATGAAATTAGTAATTTTTAATGAATTTAGAGACTTATTTTACCAAAAACATAATTCAATGACCTAATTTTCAATGAGGTGATTGTTCAAGAACTAAATTGGCACTTCACCCTAATTTACATACACTTTGCACTCATGTGGTTTGGGTAAAAGTAACCGTTTGGTAGCAACAACCAGATTAGGATTCTCTCTTTTTCTATTCTCATCCCCTTCTCTCTTCTCCCCTCACACTTTATTTTTTGTCTTATTTGGCTCTATAAAAAATTTAATATAAGTTATTGACGTGACTTAGTTGTAACCGTTCAAGTAAGAGAGGAGGAAATCCTCCTCCAACAACCTTGATGTTATAAAATGGTACATTGTTTGACCCTTGATTTTGCACTTACACAGGTGCTATATTGGTACCACGTGGATAATAACATATAAATGGTAAATAAGAATTGTTGATGGGAGCATTTTTGCACACCTTCATTATACACCTGATCATTTGTCATGTATCATTTTACTAAACTCTAGTTAACTTTCACATTAAATGTTATTTTTTCAATTTTGAAAAAAAAAACCAAAGTTAAGATAAAGGGTACATGACAGATGATTATGTATATGGTAAACATACACCATAGTTTACAGTGGTAAGCAAAAAATGTTACAGCCCGTCCCGGAATTTTTAATTCCGAAGATGTAAAAATTACAAAAAATACCCTTGATCGGGATTAAGGTGTGTAAATGTGACGTTGGTTTTAATTTAAGTTCCTACTTTTGGTTGATTAGCATATTTTTGTGGGTTAATATCTTAGACTTAGGTTTATTAGATTGTGGTTAATCTTGTAGTTAAGTTAGGGTAGAACTTCCTAGGATTCCTATCCCTCAATTCCTTTCCCAAATCCCGTAGCTGGTTTCTCTCTCTTCTCAAACTCTCGTCTCTCTCTCTAATTCCCGATCGTGAACCACACACAAACCCACCACAATCTTCACCCAACGCTGGATTTAAGATCACCATTGCAATCTCGAGGACTTCACGATCACGTAGACACCATTTTCAGGTAAGTTTGGTTTCAAAATCCTTGGATTTCAAAGTCCCCGTGTGTGTGCACTGTTCATGCACACGTAAATCCTTATGTTTTTGGGAATTTGAAGCTTGTAGGAAGCTTGGTGAGGTTCTAAGGAAGCTTGGAGTGCTTCGTTTGGAAGGATTGGACGTTTGGATCACCTAGTTCGAAGGTAGGCCGAATTTTCATATTTTTAAAACGTTTGATCTTGTAGTTTTTAGACCCTAAAACTAGTCCAACGTAATAGTAGACGTTTAGGGCTTCATTTTGGTGTAAAATACGAGAAAAATGGACGAAAAACGAGTGAGATTAGCCACTTTGAAATTTTCCCAGATTCCGGCGAGTTTTCCGGCGAAACCAGTCGCCGGCGCCGGCGAGGTCGCCGGAGAAGACGACGGAGAAGGAATATTCCGTCAATTCTGACGGAATATTCCAACGCCGTTAACTGACGCCGTTAACCTGACGCCGTTAAAGTTGACGGAATATTCCAGGAATATTCCTGACGCCGTCAACTGACGTCATCACTGTGCAAGGCTGACGTCAGCACTGTGCAAGGCACGTGGGCCGCGCGTGGGGGCGCGTAGGTCCGTGCCATGTCAGGCGCGTGGGGGCGCGTGAAGGGTCCAAAAATTATTTTAAAAATATGGGGATGATCCTGAGGTTGTGTAGATCACGTTAGAGTATTCATTTGTCAAAATTGAGCATCGTATGAGGAATTAATTACCTAGTTTGGTTTATGTGCGTTAAATGTGCGTTGAATGACGTTGTTTTAGCGGTTTCGCCTTTAGGTGGGACTTATATCGAGGAAGAGCACACCCAGGGAAGTCAAGGGGGTCACGACCCGGCAACATACCAGTGAGTGGGCATTTGCTTTTTATATATATACCTATATACTCGATTTCTCCCAGAAATCAAACGTAAATGAAAAGTATGTTGAAATAAGATATGAAATGTGTTTTGATTGCCATGCATAGAATTCCATGAATATTATGAATTGTTGTATGATGCATATATTTGAAATGGTGCGGTGGACGCGCAGGTGAGTATCAGGTGAGTATTATTATTGTATGATGATGTTGAGATATGTTGAGCTCATAACCTGCACCATGGTATTAGTGCTTATATTATTCACCGCATCGCACGCTCGCCTTGGATCCAAGTAGATGCTAGTCGTACAGACCACAAGGGGTGGTTCCGACAGGCCATTCGTACAGACCTTTAGAGAGGTTCCGACTGGTGGGTGACTTTAGATTGTGTGCACAGATGATTGATGAGAAAAGCACTAGAGCGTAATATTAACCATTAAGTCGTACAGACTACATTAGGTAGTTCCGACTTATGTGCAGAAGGCCGTACAGGTCACAGTTGGTGACTCCGGCGAGATGAGAATTTGAGCTTTAGATTCAGCCGTACAGGGCCATTAGAGGGTCTCCGGTTGATTACTTTCTTTCACCTGATTTATATTATGTTAATGCATTCATACTAAACTCTTGAATTTGGCATGGTGTATTCTCTATTGAATCTGTCATGAGATTGATGATTGAGATGGTTGAGATATATATATGCTTATATACTATTTTTCTGGGAAAGTATACAGGTTTTCAAAGAGGGGTTATGAATGTGGATTTATGAAATGATTTGAAAAAGCTTTATTTTCGCCCACTCACGTTTTCTGTTTTGCGCCCCTCCAGGTTCTAGTTGATAGTTGAAGCGTGGGTGGCCTACGAGGACTCCTTCGGCGTTCTGACAGACTAAATAAATGTAGGGTTCACCCGAGGGTGTTGTAAATTAGTTATGGTCCTACTTGACTGCACCTAGATGCTTATGCTCTGTTATGTGTGTTTAGGACCTTTTATGCACTGAGAACGTTTGGTTGTTAATATGTGAAATAGTGGGGGTTTTCTGGTTTGATTTTAGTTGGCTCGTATTTTGTTATAATATCGTTTCCGCCTGCACTTATGGTTACGTCACGCTCACGTGACGGCCAGCACGTCCTAGTCTTCGGGTTAGGGTGTGTCAGTTTGGTATCAGAGCATAGGTTGCAGTCCTGTATAATTAGTGAAATCTTCTATTGATTTCTTGATGTCTTTTGTCAGAACTATGCCGCCTCGTAGAGAGCCCCGCCGTGCTGCTGAGCCTAATCTCCCCGATATGGCTCAGTATGGGGAAGCAATGGCTCAAGCTTTTCAGGCTAATATCCGTCCTCCTCAGAGAACGCCCGTAGAGACGATGTATAATCTGAAATTGGAAACCTTTGAAGGAAATGAAGGTTATGAGGGGGCAGAAAGGTGGTTGGATCGGATTGAGCAGACTTTTCAAGTGATGCAGAGTCAGGGGAACCTACCTGAGAGTAGATGGGTCGAGACTACCATTTGGTTTTTAAGCCGTGAAATTGCAGTTTGGTGGGGAAATGAAACTAACTTTCTGGCACCTGAGATGGTGCAAGATTGGAACACATTCAAGGAAATATTTAAGAAAAGATTTGTTCCTCCGGAGTACATTGATAGTAAGAAACAGGAGTTCACCCAATTGAAGCAAAGAAAGATGTCGGCGGGTGAATACTACAGAAAGTTTACAGATTTGTCTCGTTATGATCCGGAAGTGGCTGCTAACCCAGTGGAAATGCTTCGCCGATTTAAGTTGGGATCAAAGAAGAAATGGCGAACATTTGCTAGTGCACTACCTTGTGCTAACTACCATGAGTTTTCTGGGATCATGGTTCGGATGGAGGAGTCCGAGAAACTTCCTAGTGATAGTGACGAAGAGGAAGATAAGAATGGTGGCAACCAGAGGAATGATGGCAAAGGTAAAGGTATCTCATTCCAAGGACCTCGTCAGACGCAGAATTTCAAGAAATGTGGAATGAGTTCGAGTTCTTTCAGCGGTGGATTTAGTGCCACAGGTCCGAGGAGAGGAGGTGGTAGGTTTGGTAGTGGACCTAGATTTCCTGTTCAGAGAGGCTTTGGTGGTGCTGGTGGTTCTGGTCCTCCGTTATGTCGCTGTTGTAATTTCCGACATCATGGAGAATGTAGGAGAATCAGTGGTGCATGCTTTACATGTGGTCAGTTAGGACATCGAGCTCTGCATTGTCCCCAGGGTCAGCAGAGGCCCCAGCAGTCTGTTATGTCAGCTCCAGCACCGACTCAGAAGAACTTTAATTCAGGCGATTATGGCCAGTTGAGTCGTGGTGGTGCTTATCACTATCAAGGTGATGCTGCTCCTTATGCTTCGGGACAGTATCAATATCCCCAGGATCCTTATTTTCAGAGTGGATATTCTCAGGACCAGGGAGGTTATACTTCATATCCGTCTATGCCAACTAGCGGATCTCAGTGGAATCAGGGGGGTCAGTCCCAACAGAGAGGGGTTGCTACTAGTGGAGCAGGGTCGTCTAGGCCGCCTGCCCAGGCAGGTCAAGGACGTACTCATCAAGGACGAGGTAATCAAAGTGGCAGAGGTCGTGGAGGACGACAGCCAGCTCAGGGACGTATTAACCACATCTCGCTGCAAGATGCTCAGAATCATCCAGACTTGATTATGGGTACGTTGAGTATTCTTGATCATTTTTCTAGAGTCTTGATTGATTGTGGTGCTACACACTCTGTGATTTCTCGTACGTTTGCTCAAATGACACAACCTAATCCTTCACCTCTAGGGTTTGATTTAGAGTTTGCTATGCCTAGAGGGGATAAATGTTATGTTGATAGTTTTTATCCGGGGTGTCCAGTGATGGTAGATAATGTAGTTATGCTTGCTAATCTTATCCCGTTAGACATTGTGGATTTTGATGTGATTTTAGGGGCGGATTGGTTACATTATAATCGCGCCCATATAGATTGTTACGGGAAATCAGTTACTTTTCTTCGTCCTGGACTACCCGAGGTTACATTTGTGGGTGAAAGAAGTGGGGTAAGGCATGGTGTTATTTCTGCCTTAAGAGCGAAGAAGTTGTTATCCAAGGGTTGTCAGGGATACTTAGCACATGTTGTTTTGAATGATGTTGCTCCCAGTAGTGTGGAGGAAGTCGGAGTAGTCAGACACTATCCTGATGTGTTTCCGGATGATTTGCCTGGATTGCCTCCAGATAGAGATGTGGAGTTTTCGATTGATTTGCTTCCAGGTACAAACCCTATCTCTTTGACTCCTTATAGAATGGCACCAGCGGAATTAAGAGAATTGAAAATTCAATTGCAAGAATTAATCGATAAAGGTTTCATTCAGCCTAGTTCTTCACCGTGGGGAGCTCCGGTGTTGTTTGTAAGAAAGAAGGATGGAACTTTGAGATTGTGCATTGATTACAGGCAATTGAATCGGGTAACGATTAAAAACCGTTATCCATTGCCTCGTATAGATGATTTGTTCGATCAACTCAAGGGTGCCTGTGTGTTTTCTAAGATCGATTTGAGGTCTGGGTATTATCAATTAAAGATTAAAGATGAGGATGTTTATAAATCGGCTTTCAGGACTCGTTATGGGCATTATGAGTTTTTGGTTATGCCATTTGGATTAACTAATGCCCCTGCAGCTTTCATGAGATTGATGAATGAAGTATTCCAAGAATATCTCGACAGGTTTGTTATTGTTTTTATTGATGATATCCTGGTATACTCTAAGTCGAAATCAGACCATATTCGACATCTTAACTTGGTGTTAAGGAAGTTGAGGGAACACCAATTATATGCCAAGTTTAGTAAATGTCAATTTTGGCTGGATCAAGTGGCATTTTTGGGACATGTGGTATCGGCTCAGGGAATTCAAGTGGATCCTCAAAAGATAGCAGCAGTGGAAAGTTGGGAACAACCTCGAACCGTCACTGAGGTACGAAGTTTTCTTGGCTTGGCAGGTTATTATCGACGGTTTGTTCAAGACTTTTCTATGATTGCCTTGCCATTAACGAAGTTAACCAGGAAGGATGTTAAGTTTGAGTGGGATAATAGTTGTGAGCAAAGTTTTCAGCAGTTGAAGTATTGCCTCACTCATGCACCGGTGTTAGTACTTCCCGACGATAGTGGTAACTTCGAGATCTACAGTGATGCTTCTTTGAATGGTTTGGGTTGCGTTTTGATGCAGCATAGTAAAGTGATTGCCTATGCTTCTAGGCAGTTGAAGACTCATGAAAGGAACTATCCTACTCACGATCTTGAGTTGGCAGCTATTGTGTTTGCTTTGAAGATTTGGAGACACTATCTCTATGGCGAGAAATGTAAGATCTTTACAGATCATAAAAGTCTTCAGTACCTTTTCACTCAGCATGATCTTAATCTTCGTCAGAGAAGATGGTTGGAATTACTAAGTGATTATGATTGCACGATTGAGTACCATCCTGGTCGTGCAAATGTGGTAGCTGATGCCCTGAGTAGGAAACCTCAAGGCCGACTTAACGCTTTGTATGCCAGCCGTGTTCCTCTTCTTGCAGAGTTGAGATCTACTGGAGTAGAGTTAGAATTGGAAGAACGAAGTGAAGCTTTTCTTGCCAATTTTCAAGTCAAGCCAATTTTAATTGATCGGGTGCTTGCAGCTCAATCGTTGGATGAAGAAATCCAAGAGTTAGTCAGTTTAAGAAAGGAAGGGAAGAAGAAAGATCTCAGGATCCGAGGATCAGATGGTATGCTTATGCAAGAGAACAGGATGTATGTGCCAAATAAGGAGGAATTAAAGAAAGAAATTTTGGATGAAGCACATTGTTCGGCTTATGCTATGCACCCAGGAGGAACTAAAATGTATCATACCATTCGACCATTTTATTATTGGCCGGGTATGAAAAGGGAGATTGCAGAGTATGTAAGTAGGTGTATTGTTTGCCAGCAGGTTAAGGCTGAAAGGAAGAAGCCGTTTGGAAGGTTGCAACCACTCCCTGTTCCCCAGTGGAAGTGGGAGAACATAACGATGGATTTTGTGTATAAGCTACCTCGTACACAAAATGGTTTTGATGGCATTTGGGTGGTTGTAGATCGACTTACCAAAACAGCACATTTTATTCCAGTAAGAGAGAAGTACCCTTTAAATAAGTTGGCTAAATTATTCATTTCGAAGGTGGTAAAGTATCATGGTGTTCCAGTGAATATCATTTCGGACCGAGATCCAAGGTTTACTTCTAAGTTTTGGATAGCTTTTCAAGAAGCTTTGGGCACTAGATTGCTTTACAGTACGGCATATCACCCGCAGACAGATGGTCAGTCAGAGAGGACTATTCAGACACTCGAAGATATGTTGAGATCCTCTGTGATGCAATTTGGTGATTCTTGGCATGATCGCTTAGATTTGATGGAGTTTGCCTACAATAATAGTTTTCATTCGAGTATTGAAATGTCTCCATTTGAAGCACTTTATGGTAAAGCTTGTCGTACGCCATTATGTTGGTCAGAGGTCGGTGAAAGAGTACTTGAGGGCCCAGAGATTGTGGATGAGACCACTCAGAATATTCAGGTGATTAAGTCTAACCTGAAAGCGGCCCAGGATAGACAAAAGAGTATAGCGGATCGACATACCACGAATAGAATGTATAATGTGGGGGACTATGTATTTTTGAAATTATCACCTTGGAGAGGTGTGGTTCGATTTGGAAAGAAAGGAAAGCTCAGTCCCAGGTATATTGGACCTTATGAGATCACTGAGAGGATTGGTGAAGTTGCTTACAGGTTGGAGCTGCCTCCAGAGTTGTCTAAGGTGCATAATGTATTTCATGTCTCGATGCTTCGGCATTATGTTTCAGATCCTTCACATGTGATTCCTCCTCAACCATTGGAAATTAATCCGGATTTGACGTATGACGAAGAACCAGTGACTATACTGGATAGGAAGGATAAGACTCTAAGGAATAAAGTAGTGAACTTGGTAAAAGTATTGTGGAGGAACCATTCAGCGGAAGAAGCTACTTGGGAGACAGAAGAACGGATGAAAGATATGTACCCGAGGTTATTCTATGAGTATTGATGGGTTGGTTGGTTGCTGGAATTTCGGGGACGAAATTCTATAAGGAGGGGAGATTGTTACAGCCCGTCCCGGAATTTTTAATTCCGAAGATGTAAAAATTACAAAAAATACCCTTGATCGGGATTAAGGTGTGTAAATGTGACGTTGGTTTTAATTTAAGTTCCTACTTTTGGTTGATTAGCATATTTTTGTGGGTTAATATCTTAGACTTAGGTTTATTAGATTGTGGTTAATCTTGTAGTTAAGTTAGGGTAGAACTTCCTAGGATTCCTATCCCTCAATTCCTTTCCCAAATCCCGTAGCTGGTTTCTCTCTCTTCTCAAACTCTCGTCTCTCTCTCTAATTCCCGATCGTGAACCACACACAAACCCACCACAATCTTCACCCAACGCTGGATTTAAGATCACCATTGCAATCTCGAGGACTTCACGATCACGTAGACACCATTTTCAGGTAAGTTTGGTTTCAAAATCCTTGGATTTCAAAGTCCCCGTGTGTGTGCACTGTTCATGCACACGTAAATCCTTATGTTTTTGGGAATTTGAAGCTTGTAGGAAGCTTGGTGAGGTTCTAAGGAAGCTTGGAGTGCTTCGTTTGGAAGGATTGGACGTTTGGATCACCTAGTTCGAAGGTAGGCCGAATTTTCATATTTTTAAAACGTTTGATCTTGTAGTTTTTAGACCCTAAAACTAGTCCAACGTAATAGTAGACGTTTAGGGCTTCATTTTGGTGTAAAATACGAGAAAAATGGACGAAAAACGAGTGAGATTAGCCACTTTGAAATTTTCCCAGATTCCGGCGAGTTTTCCGGCGAAACCAGTCGCCGGCGCCGGCGAGGTCGCCGGAGAAGACGACGGAGAAGGAATATTCCGTCAATTCTGACGGAATATTCCAACGCCGTTAACTGACGCCGTTAACCTGACGCCGTTAAAGTTGACGGAATATTCCAGGAATATTCCTGACGCCGTCAACTGACGTCATCACTGTGCAAGGCTGACGTCAGCACTGTGCAAGGCACGTGGGCCGCGCGTGGGGGCGCGTAGGTCCGTGCCATGTCAGGCGCGTGGGGGCGCGTGAAGGGTCCAAAAATTATTTTAAAAATATGGGGATGATCCTGAGGTTGTGTAGATCACGTTAGAGTATTCATTTGTCAAAATTGAGCATCGTATGAGGAATTAATTACCTAGTTTGGTTTATGTGCGTTAAATGTGCGTTGAATGACGTTGTTTTAGCGGTTTCGCCTTTAGGTGGGACTTATATCGAGGAAGAGCACACCCAGGGAAGTCAAGGGGGTCACGACCCGGCAACATACCAGTGAGTGGGCATTTGCTTTTTATATATATACCTATATACTCGATTTCTCCCAGAAATCAAACGTAAATGAAAAGTATGTTGAAATAAGATATGAAATGTGTTTTGATTGCCATGCATAGAATTCCATGAATATTATGAATTGTTGTATGATGCATATATTTGAAATGGTGCGGTGGACGCGCAGGTGAGTATCAGGTGAGTATTATTATTGTATGATGATGTTGAGATATGTTGAGCTCATAACCTGCACCATGGTATTAGTGCTTATATTATTCACCGCATCGCACGCTCGCCTTGGATCCAAGTAGATGCTAGTCGTACAGACCACAAGGGGTGGTTCCGACAGGCCATTCGTACAGACCTTTAGAGAGGTTCCGACTGGTGGGTGACCTTAGATTATGTGCACAGATGATTGATGAGAAAAGCACTAGAGCGTAATATTAACCATTAAGTCGTACAGACTACATTAGGTAGTTCCGACTTATGTGCAGAAGGCCGTACAGGTCACAGTTGGTGACTCCGGCGAGATGAGAATTTGAGCTTTAGATTCAGCCGTACAGGGCCATTAGAGGGTCTCCGGTTGATTACTTTCTTTCACCTGATTTATATTATGTTAATGCATTCATACTAAACTCTTGAATTTGGCATGGTGTATTCTCTATTGAATCTGTCATGAGATTGATGATTGAGATGGTTGAGATATATATATGCTTATATACTATTTTTCTGGGAAAGTATACAGGTTTTCAAAGAGGGGTTATGAATGTGGATTTATGAAATGATTTGAAAAAGCTTTATTTTCGCCCACTCACGTTTTCTGTTTTGCGCCCCTCCAGGTTCTAGTTGATAGTTGAAGCGTGGGTGGCCTACGAGGACTCCTTCGGCGTTCTGACAGACTAAATAAATGTAGGGTTCACCCGAGGGTGTTGTAAATTAGTTATGGTCCTACTTGACTGCACCTAGATGCTTATGCTCTGTTATGTGTGTTTAGGACCTTTTATGCACTGAGAACGTTTGGTTGTTAATATGTGAAATAGTGGGGGTTTTCTGGTTTGATTTTAGTTGGCTCGTATTTTGTTATAATATCGTTTCCGCCTGCACTTATGGTTACGTCACGCTCACGTGACGGCCAGCACGTCCTAGTCTTCGGGTTAGGGTGTGTCAAAAAATGCTCCCATTGTTGATGCCCAAAAATAATCCACCCTATAATAATTGATCAAAAATAGTTTACTTGGTATCAATCCTATATGAGAAATACTAAGGAGACTCTCTCAAAAGTAAAACTCTTCATGAACTTTTTGTCACCTCATGTTTTTGGCACAATGTTTATAATGTTGACACGAGAATTGACGTTAAACTATGTGATGGCAGAGAGTCCACATAAAATTTCACTTTAAGATAATTTTCTTAGCATTTCGCATCCCACATTCATGTAAGGAAAAAACAGCTTTGCCAATTGTTATATAAAAAAATAACAGTTGACTTGGGCAGACCGAGAGGCTGTTAACTTTTAAAAGACGTGAACCAAGCTGTCACTGAATCCTAATCACAAGGGTGCAAAGTCTAATAAACTCTAATTTCTATTATTAGTCCAAGTCTTTTGGTCCATACATTCACAACTAAACATAATAGATTTGTGACTTATTTAAGGAGAATATATATATATATATCAAGTAACGTTTCCGTTTCATATAAGTACTAAGTTTATTAGCATTGGAGAGCTGAGCTCTCAAGACTAAAGAGCGGCAGCGAAAGGCTATTTTCTGTAAAACATCCATATGTTTCGGTCTTGATCAAGGTATTAAATATCGATGATATCGGAAATATCGATAGTCCAGAAACACGGAAATATCGGGATAATATCGATATCGATAAAAATAATATGGAAACCACGGAAATTGTAAGAAAAAGTTGGAAATTTTTATTGAAACTTTGCAAGATGTTTATTTAGTCAATTATCTATTAGTTTATCACAAAAAATTGGAAGGAAATGCATTGCATGATGGATTTAACTGATTTAAGTTGATTATATAGCGAGCTGGCAAACATTGTAAGTGTAGAAAATATGTAGTAATTAATGAAAGAAGTTTAAACACACCATATTTATATATTATTCTTCTCCCTATTTTCGAGTATTTCAGTTTAGTAAATGATTTTAAATTTCGAAGATGAAATTCTTTTAAGAGAGGTAAATTGTTACACCCACCCTCAATTTAAATTATATTTTCACTAAGTTTGAGTTTATTTTGCTTTTAAAATTGTTTTTGAGTCTTAATAGGTGTGCCACGGGGCCTACCTTTGTTTGTTATTCCCCGGGTCCAAGGCTCCAAGCCTATCTCTCTCTCTCTCTCTCTCTCTCTCTCTTCTCTTTCCCTCCCTCACACTATCTTCCTTTTCCTCTTCTTCCCCGAGTCTCTGTGTTATCCCATCTCCCGTCTTCTTCAACACCCACACACAGATCTCTCGGTCTGTCGTCTGCTTCAACACCCACACACGCACACAGATCTCTCGATCTGTCGCCTGCTTCAACACCCACACACACGCACAGACACCATCGCACTCTCATCTCTCCCCTTTCTTTCTGCACGGACACCATCGCACCTGCTTCAACACCCACACACGCACAGAAACCCAATGTCTCTTGATCCTCCCTCGTCGACTTCGGCTCCGGCGACCTCCGGCTTTCTTCTCCGAATCTCCGATTCGCACCGTTCCGATACTTTCGAAAATATCGCGAAGGAAAACAAATAAAATAAAATATCGCTACTTGAAAACAAATAAAATATCGCTACTTGAAAAATCCGATATTATCGGCGAAATATCGCCAATAATATCGGCATTTAATACTGTGATCTTGATAAACAATTTATTCAGGCGAATTCCAAAATTTTATTGTTCTAGAATAATCCTTTTCTTTCCCACCAAAAAAACAAAGTTGTATGGGGCTTGGAAGGCCCACATATATGAAAGAGAACGTAACTTTTGTCTCCCATCGGTCAACTTCAAGACTCAGTAAAGCGGACTATTGATTAGGGGCCCAAAATTCCCAAACCAAACTAAAAAAATACTGATTCCAAATTAAAAATGTCGCAAACCGATTTTTTCAAAATTTCGGTATTTCCATACCGAAAAAATACCGAAATTTTGGTATGGGAATCGGGATTGTCTTTCCAATATTTCGGTATTCCCATACCGAACCGAAAATATATATTTTTAATTATTATTATATATACATATATATATATATATATTTATTTATTTACATAGATAATAATATATATTATTTTTTTAATTATAGTTAGGGTTAATTTGAATCGTTGGATTGTTTAAAATTAATCTATGCCGTCTATCTATTCATGCATGTCTAACCAGTTCAAGGATTGAGTGAAATAGTCCATTCTTCCTTACCTTTTTTTTGTTGTGAACTGGACAGTTCTTAGCATATGTGGAGGTTATTCTCTTATAGTAGGAAGCCATTATTAATAAAATGGATGTCACATTAGCGACCCATATTTACCAATGTTGATCAAAGTTTAAGCAAGATAATTTTTTTTGTCTTTTTATGAGAATTACTTGGGGTATTAGGTAGACAGCATTACTGATGATATTTCAAATGTTGTTTTGTTGGTGTGTTATTGTTAATAGGGAAGGTGTACAAACCAATGCCACAAGGACATCAAGGACAAGGTAATTCTGTTTGCCTCAACCGAGTAGGATTCATCTCCTTTCTAGCCTTCTCCAGCTTCTCCATATTTACCGTTATGAATGATTGTATAAACATCCTATATGGATTAAATTCGAGATGTAATGTACATGTACTGTTGATTTGGCAGATTGGGCCTAGCTATATGTCAATTTTTCAATATAAAATGTTGAATTTTAGCCCAAAAGCATAATATGTCAAATTTTAGTCCAAAAGCCCAAAACCATTTCGGGATTCCCGATTTGTCCCGAAACTATTTCAGGATTCCCGAAAATTGGGATTCCCGAAAATTTGGTTTGGGATTGGTATTGAAATTGGGATTCCCGAAAATTTCGGTTTGAGAATCGGGACACGGATTTCGGTATGGGATCCCATACCGAACCACCCCTACTATTGATTCTCTCCTTTTTTTTTTCTTTTTCTTCTGTCCCTTCCTTTTTTTTTGTCAAAATTCTATCCCTTCCTTTTACATTTTATATTTTGTCTTTTTTTTATATAAAAAATTAATATAAAATGTTAATATGGCTTAACTGTGACCGTTCAAATGAGAGGAGAAGAAAAGGGAGGGAAAAATAGAGGAGATAATCCTACTCCTATATAGCTACGAGCTCCCTTCGGTGACATCTAATAAAATTGAAACAGAGAAGATTAGCATGGCTCTTACGCAAGGATGACACGCATAAATTGAAAAATGATCCAATTTTATCAGATGTCCCTCCAATTAGGGACATCTGTTAAAATTGGAACAATACATAGATGATTAGCATGATTTCTGCCCAAAGATGACACGCATAAATCGAGATATGATCCAAAAGTTTTTTGCTATTTTTTCTTTATTTTTCTACTCTCTTCGATGCGTTTTTCGGTTAGAATCTAATGAGGATTGGTATGCCCGTTCGTAAAGATGACATAACTAAATCAAATTTGCTACATTTTCTTGATTTTCCTACTCTGTTCAATGCATCTTTCGGTTAGAAAATTTAATGAGGATTGGCATGACCCTTTGTAACGACATACATAAATCGAGAGATGTCCAATTTTATTTTTTATGCCTGTTTTCCTACTCTTCAAGGTTTTTCACATTAAAATCTAGGGTAAATTAGTTTTTTTTTTTTTGGTAAAATTTAGGGTAGATTTAATATAAATTCAAAATTTTAAGCTAATATTAGGAATAGTTCACATTTTTTTATTTTAAATAAACGATATTATTTACATTAAAAGGAAGGGTATGGGTCTAACCTCATAATGATTGTAATTCTTTTGTTAAGTTTGTGATAAAAGTGAAAATTAAAAAAGAATTGTAATATCTTAAATCATAAGAATTAAATCCCTTCAATCACGTTGCATTTAGTCTTGTACTTATTTAATATACATGTCATAGATTTTGTTTTTGTTTTTGTCAATAATCTACTTCTATATCACAAATAAATCGTTTTTAACTACCTATATTATAGACTTTTTTTTTTTTGCCTGTAGTCTACCTCTTTAGAATTAGTTGTATTCAATTCTATCTTAAATATGTTTGGCTTGAAAAACTTTTTGGTCTTCTTCTGATATAAGTATCAAATATGTTACAATTTGACTCCATTTAAAAAAAATGTTTTAGATCTAGATCTAACTGCCTCTATCCATGAACAAGCTTTGAAAAAGAAAAAAAAAAAAATTGTCCCAACCACAATGTGGAAAAATAACAGATTATTCAAGCTTTTGTAACTTGTGAGAGTTGAGGATATTTATCTTCGCACTCGCGATCGGGTGTGCAAATTTTCCCTCTCAAACAGGACTTGTGTCCACAATCTAGCAAACATGCCATGAGAAAAAAAAAAATATAGTCCAATTTCTCAAGTTTTCTCAAGTCTTAGCAAATAAGTTGAATATTTTCGTTAATTCTCTCTCAATTTCCAGTCCAATTCTTTTGGTCTATGTTACCAGTTGAATATAATATATTGAGTAAATTGTAACAATAGTTCCTCAATTTTAACTTAATTGGAGCAATGGTTTCTCAACTAAAAATCTATTACCATTAGTCCCTTAACTCATCAAAACGTGCAGTTATGGTTCTTTTCGACAACTCCATTAGAACTTCTGTCAAAATGAGTCATGTGCGATGCACGTGAGGTTGAATCAAGGTATGGAAAATCAAATAAGAAATATTGTATCAATAATCCCTCAACTTTAATCCAATTAGAGAAATAGTTCCTCAACTTTAATCCAATTGGAGCAATAGTTCTTCCAACATAACTTATTTTGACAAAATTCCAACGAAGTTGACGAAAAAGAGTATAGATACACGTTTTGAAGAATTGAGGGACCAATAGTTATGAATTTTTAGTTGAAAGACTATTGTTTTAATTTGGTTAAAGTTAAATGATCATTGCTACAATTTACTCTAATATATTTCACTCTTTTACATTACATTATGAAAGAGAAAAAGAAAAAAACCCGATATACAACCAGTTACACGACAAAATCTTCCAACAAAGTGGGAGACTTGAGCTCCCAGCAGAGCCAGCAGGGACATAACGCAGAAAAAGACAAAACCAGCGGTCAAGATGGAAACTTCCAACCAAATCATACGCAAGGCTGATCATCCGTTCATATGTTGGACTTTTCGTCTCATGTATATGATCATCCCAACCGAACTGGGTTTGAACATTTATCACAAACAACAGATTGAACGGCTGAGATTGCTTCCGTGTGGACCCCGTGACGATTGAATCCGCCGAATCGCCAGCCTCACAGTTCCGGAGACCTTTAATTTGACTGGAAAAATATTTGCCCTGGAAGAAAGGTTACAACAACAGAAACTAGCATTGAAAAAAAAATCACTCAAAGAAAGTGATTTGTTTAACCTTTTTCAACACGTCACCCCAATAACAGACAAATCTTAGTGGGGTCCAATTTGATTTCTCTTCAGATGGCGAATCACTGTTATTCATAATTTTCGGTTTGAAAGAGATTAGTTGAGAATTTCATCTTACTCGTGACCGATTAGTCCAATTTTTCAATTTTGTTCATCTTATGTTGGTAAGATGGTAGAAACGGTCGTGACCCAAGAATAGTTGTTGTGGTATAAAAATTTGTTCAAACGTATATAAAGCATGCTTGTATTTTATATATACCACCATAATTATTTTCTATACCACGGCGTATGTTATTTATTAGACGACAGAATATAACACAATATTAATGATGAATTATTTATTATATTGATATATTACATGCTAATTATAAAATTTATCGACGTGTTATTGTTATCTTATCGTTAACATCTATACGAAATATTAACAACATCTCTTACAAATTCTGTTCTTTATAACGCGATTCACAAAACATTTATATGATTAAAGAATTGTTTGTAATACAAATTGAACATTATTGGAGTAAATTCTCAACTAAACAATCATCATTTTTTGACACTAATATTTTTGCTAGTTTGACACATACCTATGACCAATCTTTGCATTTGAATATTTTATAAAATAAAAAAAAAGGACTAGTTAGTGGCTTTGCCATGGCACGGCAGTCCATCTTTTTGGGACAGAAAAAACACACAGAGACATTTTAGTTTTGCCTTAGCCATGATTGTGTGATTCATCAATAATAGGAATCGAATGTAAATGTGCCGTAAATAATACAGACTTGAAATTCGGTTTCAATCATTGAACCATCTCGTGATAATTTTTGCTTTCAAATATTTGATTTAATAGTTTTTCTCACACAATAGCTTCTAGATAATTATTTAATAAGTTGAATAATAGTTCAATATTCTTATAAAGTTTTTATCTTCTGAAAAATTTGTAAAACAAATAGACCTAGTCAAGTCAATTGCGGCTGACAAAGCTACACATATGATCAACTCTGTTCACACAGTAACATGGTTTATGTGGTCCTCCAATCCCTCCGTTGTTTGGTTGCTTGGCCACTTGACCTTAGCTTCTCCAAATCTGACAAAACTTTTCTTGCAGAAAATCAAATGGATTCTCAGTGGGATTTGCGGAAAAAACTGAAAACCTCACCCTTGACTTTTAGCCTCACGATCATGACTTTAAGCCACTGAAAATATTTAAAACTATATGGCTTGGAAATCCCTCTCTCTCAACTTTGTCTGCAAATTTTTCTGAGCAGCCATGGATGCCAAAACCAAGCAAAGATTGGTGCTTTCAGTTCTTTTCTTCTACTACCTCAAAACCCATGTCTCCCTTGCAGCCGACACCATCACCGCAAACCAATCTCTCTCCGGCGACCAAACCATTGTCTCCGCCGCTGGGAATTTCGAGCTCGGTTTCTTCAATCCAGGTAGTTCTTCGAACTTCTACATCGGCATCTGGTACACCAAACAAGTGGTATCCGAGAGAACCATAGTTTGGGTGGCAAACAGAGAAAAACCAGTTTCCGATAGATTTTCTTCGGTTTTAAGGATTTCAGATGGTGATTTAGTCCTCTTGGACGAGTCCAAAACCCCCATTTGGTCAACGAATTTAACCTCCTCCTCCGCCACCACTGCACGTCTTTTGGATGCCGGAAACCTGGTCTTGATATCGGGGTCTGGTAATAGTACGTTATGGCAAAGCTTTGATCATCCAGCTCACACATGGCTTCCAGGAGGTAGAATTGGGTTTAACACTGTTACCAAACAAACCCAAATTCTTACTTCATGGAGGAGTTCGGAGGATCCTGCACCGGGCCTTTTCTCGCTCGAGTTAGACCCCAACGGAAGCAATGCGTATCTCATTCTGTGGAATAGATCTATACAGTATTGGACTAGTGGATCATGGGATCCAAAATCGAAGATTTTCAGCTTGGTTCCGGAAATGAGGCTCAATTATATATACAACTTCAGCTATTTTACGAACGAAACCGAAAGTTATTTCACATATTCTGTTTATGATCCTAGGAGAATTTCTCGATTCGTGATGCATACTTCGGGGCAGATTCAACAGCTGACGTGGTTGGAGACTTCCAGGCAGTGGAATTTGTTTTGGTCTCAACCGAGAAAGCAATGCGAAGTTTATGATTTGTGTGGCGCATTCGGAAGTTGCAATGAGGTAAGCAACCTCGCCTGTAATTGCTTGAACGGTTTTGAGCCCAAGTCGAAGAGAGATTGGGATTTGAAGGACTACTCTGGTGGGTGTTCGAGAAAAACTCGTCTGTATTGTGAAAATGCTACTAGTGCTAACGGGAAGCCAGACCGGTTTCTTGAAGTTCCTAGCATGTCATTGCCCGAAAATAAACTGTCTGTGGAGGTTGGGAGTATTGCGGAATGTGAATCGTTCTGCCTTGGAAACTGCTCTTGCACCGCTTATGCTTACAACAGAAGTGGATGTTCGGTTTGGAATGGAGAGATTTTGGATTTGCAACAACTAACATCAAGTGACAACCAGGGAAGAACTTTGTACCTCAAACTTGCAGCATCTGAGTTTAAGAGTTCGAAAAGTAACAAGGGATTGATTGTTGGTGTTGTGGCAGGCTCAACTGCCGGTGTAGCAGTTCTTTTAGGCCTTATTGTGTTTGCAATCTTGAGACAGAGAAAGCGAGTGAAAGGATTGGGAAAAGCGGTAGAGGGTTCGTTGGTGGCATTCGGGTACAGAGATATGCAAGATGCAACGAAGAACTTCTCCGAAAAATTGGGGGGTGGAGGTTTTGGTTCTGTTTTCAAAGGGACATTGCCCGATTCGTCTGTCATAGCAGTGAAGAAGCTTGAAAGTGTTAGCCAAGGGGAGAAGCAATTCAGAACAGAAGTGAGCACAATTGGGACAATCCAGCATGTCAATCTTGTCCGCCTTCGTGGATTCTGCTCCGAAGGTTCTAAAAGGATGTTGGTGTATGATTACATGCCAAACGGATCTTTGGACTCTCACCTTTTCAACGATAAGGGTCCCGGGGTCTTGGATTGGAAAACAAGGTACCAAATTGCACTTGGGACAGCAAGAGGGTTGGCTTATCTTCACGAGAAGTGCAGAGATTGCATCATACATTGTGACATAAAGCCAGAAAACATCCTCTTAGATGCTGAACTTTGTCCGAAAGTGGCAGACTTTGGCCTTGCAAAGCTTGTTGGAAGAGAGTTTAGCAGGGTCCTGACAACCATGAGAGGGACAAGAGGCTATCTTGCGCCAGAGTGGATTTCAGGCGTGCCAATCACAGTGAAAGCGGATGTGTACAGCTACGGAATGATGCTGTTTGAATTCGTTTCGGGGAGAAGAAACTCGGAGCAATCTGAAGATGGGAAAGTTAGATTCTTCCCAGCTTATGCTGCCAGCCAGATTAGTACTCCAGAAAGTGATGTGTTGAGCCTATTGGATCCGAGGCTTGATGGCAATGCCGATGTAGAAGAGCTCACTAGGGTTTGTAGAGTTGCTTGCTGGTGTGTCCAAGATGATGAAGCTCAGAGGCCGTCAATGGGGCAGGTGGTGCAAATCCTCGAGGCAGTTTCCAATGTCAACTTGCCGCCAATTCCGAGAGCTCTTCAATTGTTTGGAGACGACCAGGAGCAGATGGTCTTCTTCACTGAGTCATCCTCGAGCCAGAGTTCGCGCCCGCGGAGCAATAACACATCGACATCTTCCTCTCAGACCAAGAGGACCCCATCTTCAACCATCTCCAAGGGATCTGAAGAGCATCAGTGAACATTTTGATGTGCCTTTTCTATTTGGTCATTTGGTTTGATCCTCAAGTAATAGTGTCTATGTATTAGTATATATATGTGTGTGAGTATGTTTAGATAGCTTCTGACTAGGTATGTTATTGGATTATTATCCATATTATCCCAATAAGCAATGCTTCATATCAACATCTTCGAGATAAATTTTGAGATAAAATATACTTTACCACTTCAGGTTTGGGATCAATTTCAATTCTTTAAAATATTTTTAAAACATTTTACTTTCATACCTCATATACTATTTTATTTCAATATAATACATCTGTTACATCTTCTATCAATTGATCCGTTAAAAGCTGACGTTGTTGACACATTTGTGTCATGTAGCTGCCAAATTTAAGTCACGTGGCAATTTTTTTTATTGCCCTATTTAAAAAAAATATATGCATATTCCCCATCCCTTCTCTTCTGTCGATAGAACCTCAAACCCCAAAAAATCCAATCCAGGCTTTTCCTCTCCTCTGGCTGCAGCATCTCATTCTCTCATCCTGTCTGCAACACCTTTTCTCCTCACATAATGTCGTCCAAGAAGCCCCAAGACGCCGACTCCTTGCTGCTCTTTCCAAGACGTTTCCCACCTCCTCCTCCTCTTCTGGTTCATTCGAGACTCGCGGCCTCGTCGCATTGTAGGGAGGTGTTGACGGAGACTCCGCGTAAAACTCATTGTACCCTCTATGCGCATTCCAATACACTCTAGAAGGTGGTCCCTCTCCACCTTCACCATGGAAACCATAGTCATGCTTTCAATTCAACCACAAAAGCCAAACAATCAAACAGCTTGGATAAAAAGTATACCATCTGATCTACAAAGATCAAAGCTTCAACATTTTAGTCAAAATCCCATCGAGGTCTGATCAGAATGTACCCAAAAAAGTTCAAAAAAATTAAAAAATTCAAGGGAAAAAACAATAAAGGTTGATTGCAATGTACCCAAATTTTAGATTTGGTACACGTTTTGATTAAATTCGGTTAGGTTTGATTGGGAAAGCAAAAAAATACTTGAGGAGGAGGACCAGATGAGTTGGAAGACTGAAGGTGTTGAAGACCAACTGATTGAAGCCACCTCCCGTTGGATGAAGTCTCCAAGAAGTTATTAGAGTATTGTCATTGGTGGTGCACCCCTGCCGCACCAGATCTTTGCCCTTGCTTCCCAACTCCGTTCATCTATCTCTCTCTCTCTCTCTCTCTCTCTCTCTCTCTCTCTCTCTCACTTCAAGCCGATCCAAATCTCAATCAGACTATCCAATCAAAAACCTAGATCAGAACCTCAACTCTCTCTATCTCTCTCTCTATCTTCAAGCACACAAAAAAATCTCGATCATTTATTACTACAAGGGAGTCGCCATGTTCGACAACAAGTTTCTCGATGAATTTGCTGCCACTAATCTCACCCCCTTCGAGAAGGGAGAAAGGGGTGGGGGTGATGAGGTAGGAGACATGTGGGTTTTGGGTGGAGTCGCCATGTTCGACAACAAGTTCCTCGACGAATTTAAGTAAATGTATAAAATTGAAATATTTTAAAGATGTTGTAAGGAATTGAAATTAATCCTAAACTTGAAGGGTAAAATGTAATTTATCCTAAATTTTGTTTCTGTTAGATTAATTAAAGCTTCAAATGCATAGTGATGGACTGCTATTTTTGAAAACTATATTTTTCTTTCACGAACTTGAAAATTTTACTTGAACAGTGATAACTTCGTCAATCCATCCCAAGCAAGAGCGTTAAATGGCACTGTGACATGTGCAAATCATGCATTCTCGCTAAACGAATGGTGATTTGGAAATCTTATCCAAATATCCCGCCCATATATTTACCTCCTCGATTAGACTCCACCATCCTTTGACACAAATACACGTGTTGAATGCTGAAGCAAAGATTGAGACCTTAATTGCGGCCATTAGCTCGAAACGAATCCCAAATCACCCCCAAATTCCCAAATCTCATAACCCTAAACTCCAGTGTCTACCCTAACCCTCCTTTTTCTTACAAATATAAAATTGTAAATGCGAACTTGTATGAGATGATTCATTATTCAATCAACGAAAAAAATAAAAAACTAACAAAACGACTACGCACGTGGCAAACATCCAAAGCCTCACCGAACGAACAGTGGTACACCCTCATCACACCATAACAGAAGCAAGCGGCCGGCGGTTAAGGCATAAAGAAGCGTTAAACCCCCTCCAAAAACCCAACTAATTTTTGCTTTTCAAATTCCTTGTCCACTTCCCACTTCGCAGTTCCCATTGCGCGCCCTCTGCTTTCTCTCTCAGGTACTTTCTCTGCAACTTTTTTCTTTTCTTTCCTTTTTCCATACCAATTTAATTTGCAAGAAAATAGTTTCCCTTCAATATTCCGTAGCTCTTGTTGCATTTCTCCGTTTACTTTCTGTGAATTTTTCTGCAAAAGATTGGATTTTTTTCTTCACATTTAGACAACATTAAGATTTGGGTATTCTGGGTTTCTTCGATTGAGATTGAATTTCTGTGTGCTAGTTTCTTGAAATTGAAGTAAAGTAGTAAACCCTTTTCTTCTTTTTGTGTGTTTTCCCTCTAAAGATTATGAACGAGAAATAATGGTGGACCAAAAAGGGGGAAATTTTGAACCTAATTCTGTACCTTTATGTACGGACGTTCCTGATGGGAAGATTTCTGAGAAGAAGAAGAAGAAGAAGAAGAAAAAGAATAAGAAGAAAGGAAAGATTTGTGATGGGGTTTCGGACCAGACCCCGGATTTATCATCAGTTGGCGTGCGGGATTCTTGTAATTCTTCAAAGATGAGCAATTGTGGGTTTGATGATACATGCAGTAGTAGTTTTCTTGAGGTTGAAGTTAAAGATTCGAAAGGCGTTGTTTCTGAAGGTACCGAGATTGGAACTGGGAGAGCCCGTGATAAAAATGGAAAGGAAAACAGATGTTTAGGTCTCAATTGGAAGATGAAGCGGGAAGCACGAAAGAATTGGGTGAAGGAACTAGGTTACAGATATGGAGTAAAACATGTTCATCCGCCGCAGAATCAGGTATGGGTTGAGCATGATTCATTTTATGGAGATGGGTTGTTGCCTAGCAACAATGCTCCTTATGGGTTTAAGAGAATGGGACACGAACAGTCATCTATGCATTGGAGAGATCCGCCTAGAGTATTTGTAGGGGATGAATCATCACAATGGGTTTTTTCTCAGCAGAGGTTGAATGGGAGTTTTCATAGATGTGTCTCACAACCAAGTAAATTTCAAGGCGAGGAAAATGATTGTGAAACATCAACTAATTTGTATAGGCGTGAGAATTTCAAGGGGGAAAAGGAGTATTCACAGGTTCCTTTTGGTATGTACCATTACCAGACTAGAGACACTGCAAGAAGAACGTTTTACCATGCTCATCATGTTCCCAGTCATGGTTTTCGACCATACAAACTTGGGAAGAATCCAATCACGGAGCATAATTTTGGTAGGTGTTCGTATGCTTCTTTGGACAGTATACCATACTCACAGTTCAGATCTCACAATGATCAAAAGTTTAGGAAAGCTGCTAATTCTGGACCAAGTTCTCATCAGTGGAAACCTGTCGGTGCAAAAGAGTCCAGGCGAAATGAGGGGATTGGCTCTGCTGGAACTTGCAATGCTTTAAACCTTAGCTTACTAGTTTTAAGTAAGGAGTTGAGTGATATCGATCAGGAAGGAGGTCAAATTCCTTTCACTTCATCTGATACAAGATGCACAGACTCAATATCTAGCCATCAATTGCCTTCAGAGTCTTATCAGTGCCCAAAACTCTACACGTCTCCTGCTGAAATAGAGAATCAGAACATGGAAAGTAATGGTTATGAAGCAAAAGGTAGAAGACCAAGGGCCACCGACGAGTTCCTGATTGGCTCACAAATGGCAGTGGAAGGTCTAAATGCTTCATACAGAATGCAATTAGCATCTGAGCTTGTTCAGCTTACAATGGGATGTCCACTTGCAGAGTTTGAAAGATTCATCCACTGTTCTGCTCCTGTTATTGCATCTTCATATGTACATAAAAAATGTTCTATTTGCTTGGATGACCAGATGTCTCATGGTTTCCTGTGCAAGCACCAGATACCGAATTTATCACTTCGCACTGTTTGGAACTGGTACGAGAAACAAGGGAACTACGGATTGGATGTCAAGGCTGATGATTCTAAAAACCTCAATAGTTCAATGCCATTCCACGCCTATTTTGTTCCTTACCTTTCTGCTGTTCAATTGTTTCAACCCCCAAACTCTTGTTCCAAAACATTGAATGCAACACATTCTTCAAAAGCAACTGAGCTCAACCATCTTCAGGCAGGGACAGAGAAACATGATGGAAGCTTCCCCTTGACTCTAAATTGTTCACCTGATTCAGAGCTCATATTTGAATTTTTTGAATCTGAGCAGCCATATCAGCGAAAGCCTTTCTACAATAAGTATGATCTTGCCACTCTTATACTAAGATATCTTGCCTTTCTACAATAAGTATGTTCTTGCCACTCTCGTCTGTTCTTATTGTTCTATTCATCTTGCAGCGGATAAGTTTCTAGAAATAGTAATCAAAATTGGATTGATGTTAATAATATTTGTTTACTTCTCTAGCTGTTCGGTTGCTTTACACATTTATTAAATTGATGTGGAACCTAGTTTTTTACTTGAGAATGAGGGATAGAAACTTCCAAATAGATATTGAAATGAACCTTGAAAAAAATCGAACAATGATGCAATCCATGTTTGAAACAACGATGAAAGTGCAAAAAGAACTCCAAATGATTATTTCAACTACGTTGGTTCCTAATTTAATTTCTTGTTTTGGACTTCTGAGTATTCCTCACTTCTCGTATTTGCATATCAGTAATTTTGTTTTTGAGATACATGTCACTGATTACTAGTTTGGATGTACCTGATTTCTAATTGATTGCAGAATTTTGGAGCTAACTGATGTTGGAGCTTCTAATCATCACATATTTGGTGACCCATCAAAGCTAGATTGTCTGAATTTGCACGATTTACATCCTGCATCTTGGTGAGAATCAATTTTTCTATTCAAGTTATGTGGTTTGCTACTGATTCTTAGCATGTTTAAGAATGTTGGGTTAATGTGGCTTTCAGGTTTTCGGTGGCCTGGTATCCTATATATCGAATTCCAGAAGGCAACCTACGTGCTACATTCTTGACTTACCATTCACTTGGACGTTTTGTACGGATGCCTATTTCAGTTGATCCTGCCAGTAAGTACACAAGTCGCATCTTCTGCCCTGTGTTAGGATTGCAAAGCTACAACGCACATGTAAGAAATCAATACTCTCTGTCTTTAATGCTCCTTGATTTCAGTCAAGATAACTCTTTCTGTGCAACACTTAATCACTGAAAGGGTTGGAAGCAATTATAAGACATCAATAATTGAAACTGACGGAGCGTGGGCATAAAACCACGCTCTGTGACAGTTTGGAAGTGTCGGGAAACACTATATGCTGGCTAACTGTGACAATGATATCACGAGTTTTGAACATGTCCTAGTGTGAGGATCTGTACTCAACTCTTGTTTTGGACAGAGTCAGTTTTATTCTGCATACTGCTATAATGCTTTGAAGAATGGTTACTTGTTGATATAGGCTCGCTTAGAAACTTATTGTGGATATTCTTCTTGTAGGGTGAATGCTGGTTTGAACCCAAAACACCTTCCGTACATTCTTCAAACGAATCTACTTGTAACAGTGTAGAAATTCTCAAAGAAAGGCTCAGAACGTTGGAGGATAATGCATTACGTTTTGGTAGAGGCTGCGTTTACAAGGATCACATCATGGTTTCCAACAGGCAGCCAGATTACAAGTTCTTCAGTTCTCGAAAAGGACATTATAAATAGTTGCATACGAATAATACCATCTATTTCTGGTTTTGTGAATTTGAGTTGCCTGCATAGCGAAGTTTTGTAAATGGATAAAGATCTGTAAAGGGTAAAGGAAGGGAAATGTACTCCTGTACTTCTGTGCCTTAGTTTGGTTGATGACAAAGTGAAAGTGATTTAGTGATGCTCTTTTTTTATCTTTTCGATCTTATAATTTATTGTATGTCTCTTCGTATTTATCTTTCTTATCATGTAACTTGATGATCTCATGACGAAAGAATTAAAGGAGATATGAAACCGAAAATAACTAAGAAACTCTTCCCACAAGAGAGGGTTCGTCACCATATCTTGCTTTTGATACAAAGGCCTTTAACTAAATATCGGGAAACATGTGAAATTCCAAGCTGCAAAACAAAGAGTTGGGTACCTTTTTGTATCATCATTATTGTTGTTGGTGCCCTCTTTTTATGGTCTGTATCCAGTCATCCCTTATGACTTGCATTGGTGTTAAGAAACTGCCAGAAGGCAGAGTTGCAGTGCCTTAGTGGCCAATTACGTTTGAGATTGACTTGTATGTTACAGATATATTAATACAATGACATTTCGTGCTAATAATAAATGAACATATGTTAGTTTTTTCCTACATATATTAATAATATAGAACATCATCATAAAGGTATACCTGTGAGTGGTCCTAAGCATGGACCAAAATATCGAAATAGTCGGCGAAATATCGCCGATAATTTCGTTATTTTGAACCCCCGATATTCTAAATGATATCCAAATGGTTTTCGGTTAAATATCACGATATTTAACGAAAATATCGAGATATCGGTAAAAAGGAACCGGAGAAGAAGGCCGGAGCTTGTACAGCTCCGGCCGACCGTAAAAACACAACCCAAAACCCCAAATCGAAACCCTAAGCCCCAAATCGAAACCCCAAATCCTAAGCCCCAAATCGAAACCACAAATCGAAACCCCAAATCCTAAGCCCTAAGCCCCAAATCGAAACCCCAAATCCTAAGCCCCAAATCGAAACCCTAAGCCCCAAATCGAAACCCCAAATCGAAACCCTAAGCCCCTCGTTTCTGGGTTGTTTGCAGAGACAGTGAGTGTTGTTGAGGAGGATCTCGAGAGAGAGAGACTGAGACGATCGAGAGAGAGAGAGAGAAGAGGAGGATCGAGACTGAGACTTCGAGGGATCGAGGGATTGAGGGATCGAGGGATCGAGACTGAGGGATCGAGGGATCGAGAGAGAGAAGAGGAGGATGGAGGGATCGAGGGAGAGAGAGAGAGAAGAGGAGGATGGAGGGATCGACTGAGAAGGATGGAGGGATCGACTGAGAGAGAGAGAGGAAGAGGAGGATGGAGGGATCGACTGAGAGAGAGGAAGAAGAGGACGGAAGGATCGAGAGAGAGACTGAGGGAAGTATGTATGCGTGCGATGTATGTGCGTGCTTGTGTAGTTTGTGTGCGTGTGTTGTGTTGTGTGCGTGTGTGTGTGGTTGATGGATTTTTTGTTTTGTTTTTTTTTCTTTTTCAAAGACATTATTGGACAGCCATCAACTTGATGTATTATTCCACCGACAACTTTTACAAAGCACTTGCTTTTTTACAAATAATTTACCTTTCAATCAGAACATTTGCCTTTTGTCAGCTCGCTATATAATCAACTTGATAATGTTAAATCCATCATGCAATGCATTTCCTTCCAATTTTTTATGATAAACTAATAGATAATTGACTAAATAAACATCTTGCAAAGTTTCAATAAAAATTTCCAAGTTTTTCTTACACTTTCCGTGGTTTCCATGTAATTTTTATCGATATCGATATTATCCCGATATTTTCGTCGATATTTCCGTGTTTTCGGACTACCGATATTTCCGATATTACCGATATTTAATACCTTGGTCCTAAGTCAACAAGTTTCTTCGCTTTGTGAGGATTAGATGAGGATTTTGGGAAACGTCTATCATACGCAGCCGTACCTTTACTTTGCAAGTAGCCTGCTTCTGGGACTCAAACTCTTGACCTTTCAATCACAAAAAAATAATTTTTCTGTTGCGCCAAAACTTGCTCGCATCGTCATAACGGTGTACTTATAACATGAAAATCCCTCTTCAAATTTGTCGGATGCAAAAAAAGGAATATGTGTGATTTAAGGGGTTTTTATTAAGTGAATGGCCCAACACTTTTCTTTCTCCTCCTTTTTTTCTCATCCACTTTCATCCTCTCTTGTTTGTAGGGTCACTTTTAAGCCACATTTTTTTGTCTTATTATTTCTATAAAAAAATAAATATAAAATATTGACGTAACTTAACCGTAACTACACAAACAAAGAGATAATAAAAGTAATTGAGAAAAAAATGAGGAGATAATCCTCATCCCTTTTCTTTTTCTCTAGCGTGTGGAATGAATAAGTTGATAAAGCAGAGTACTCTGTCCCCTTCTTTCTGATCTTCCTTTTACACTTGAAAGACAGAAAAACTTTAAATAGAGGAGTGTAATATTTACACACCTAATTTTACTTTTCGCACATTATTTTAATTTTTGATGGTCAGATCAGATGAATTGAAGAAAATTAATAGATAAAAATTAATAAAAAAAATGTATAAAATAAAATAAAATGTGTACATAGCACACCCCTAAATAAATCCCTGCCTAGCCACTTGAATTTTATTAATCAAAGTACAGAAAAAGAGCAAAAGACAAACCTTTTTGTTTGGATTTGATTTAATTAAAGAAAGAGGAGGAAGGAAAAATCCAGTATTTCTTCTCAGAAAATCATATATGGTACCTTGTACTCTACCTTCTTTTATAAAAAAAATCTAATTATATCACAGATTGCATATAATTATGTGTATTATCTTATCATATAATTTGCTTGATGAGAAAAAATAAGCACATATAAGTATACAATTGGTGACGCTTAAGAATCTCTCATTCTCTACTATTGATACGTTATATAATTCGGTTAGATCAGCCACATAAACTACGGTCTATTGTTATTCTTCTTCACTAGTAAGTGAGAGGTCTTAGGTTCGATTATCGTCAAAGCTGGATTTGAATCACATTATTGATAGCGTAAAGTTAATGAATTTATTTTATCGAATGTTAGTTTGTTGTATACATTACTTATCACATAAAGTATAGTAAAAAGTGATCTTTTATTTTACCTTAACATTATAGTATCTCCAGACGAGACGTCAAATTGTCTGAATTTGTTGTATACATCTGAAGGAAAATTTTTGATCTAGTTAAGAACAAGTAAGAATATTTGAATACATATGCAAACTATTAACACATTAAAGTAGGCATGCATCCAAAAACAATTCATAAAACCCATGACTTTCAAAGCCTAGTATATGGTGAACCAAAACTCTTTAACAACATTAAAGAGAAGAAAGGATTTAGAGTTAATTACCCTTGAAGCTCATCCTTGTTTAAACAAGGGATTCACCCAAGTGGAGGGCCTTCAAGTCACCTCCTTGCTCCTTGAATCTTCCTTGTGTTTTCTTCCCTTTTAGTGCTCCTTTGCTCCTTTGATGATTTGAGGAAAGGATCTCCAAAACACCAAAAGTTTGATGTCTCTAAGTCTCTTCACCAAGGATTAGTTGTGAGGATGAAATGGATGACTTAGAGAAGAAAAGAGTGCTAGCTAAATCTTCTCTAAGTGGCCGGCCTTGTTAGAGAAAAAGAGAGAGTATGTTTCACCCAATTTCCACAAGAAAACCCTAAATGAAATAAAGTTATAATTTTGAATTTATACTTCATTTCTTGTGAGTGGCAAACTTGTAATTAACACAAGTTTTTGCTATCCCTCACATTCATGGACATGGCCGGCCTCTCTAGTTTATTTGGGCTAATTGCCCATTTTGTTTTAGTTGTCATACAACTTAAACATAATGGGCCTTGTGGACCAAAACACTTTTGGGCCCCTAAACCCAAAACCAACTTAGAAGTCCAATACGAACGTTTCGTATAATTAATTAACTAATTAATTAACTTTGACCATACTTCAATTAACCATTTAATTGCTTATCCATTTCATTTAATTTCTTCACTTTCATCCTTATATGGTGTACGATCCATTAGGTTCCAATTAGCGAGGCAGTGGGCGATTGTTACTCTTAACTATCGATTGTGAATTGAAACCACATTTCAATTCTCCCTTAAGATTAGTGTTTGCTAATCTTTAGGGCTTCCACAAACCATGAGTGACACCTAGCAGCATGTCATGGTTACCCAAGCTAAGTAGAAGTGGTTGGAGAACCTATCCAGTTACAACTACAATGCAATACGGTCCTTCTCTAATACAATACTCTTAATCACATTGTTTGAGTGATAGTTTATTTCATGTCTACTATCCAATGTGATACTTTCCTATATGATTCAATTGAATAAGATTTGGAACAAACTTCCTAAGTCATATTCATATGCTTTGGCCAAAGACTCTCGAATCATATCTTAGAGTATTCTCCTTCCACCATGGAAGGTTAGAGATCCCTTGTTGTGCATTCATATGCCTACATGACTAGGTAGCTTGACCACAACAATGCCGTGGACACTCCAATGGAATGTCTTTGACATAATCAAAGATCAAGGACCTAACCATTAGACATCTATGATGCCTCAGGTCAAAGGACTACTTTGCATATTGTAACTCTTGAGTTCTTACATGACATGTATGTTCGAACTCTCTTTTGATCGTTGTTCAGTGTACTCGATTACTCTTTCGAGCACCTATGTGTTTGTCTTAGTGTCCAACACTAAATGACTTGAGACTTGTCATACTCAAGCTTGAGTCGACATAACACACACTAACCTTAGCGGATTGTCAATGCCCAATTGACAAGCCTATGGCTAGGAACGTTTTAGGAATGAACATAAGAGAAAGGTCTCGTTAATCTAACTTACTTAAATCACTTATCTCTTAGATCAAATACATTCCTTGGAATCCCTTATTGCTTAAACACATGATACAATAAATAGTGATTAACAATAAGCTTTGCCCTTCATTAAACATATAAAAGTTTAATACAATAAGTATTCCAAAAGCTATTACATCAAATGAGTGGCTTTGTGGGCATACTTCCAACAACATCACTTATCACAACATAAAGTACAGTAAAAAAAATGATCTTTCATTTTACTTCAATACTAGAATATCTCCAAACGAGACGTCAAAATGTCTAAATCAATAATAACAGTTAAAAAAAGCAGCATCAACGTTTTCCAATTGGAAAAACCAAGCCTAATGTGGGATAACATGGATTGACAACCCTTAATACCAAAATACAACTTAAAAAAAAAATCGATTATTAAATTCATTTTATAAATTTATTATTGTTTTAAAACATTTAGTATAATAATTTAATATAATAAATAATAATTTAATTTGACACATCGAGCGGCAAGCAAAACTTAAATGATATCAAACTGCCATAAATTTATTTTTAAAATTTAACATATTATTTGAAGATGCTTTTAGAGCAGCTCCAGTGGGAGCATTTGCTCGGGGGAAGGTGGGCAAAAAATCCACGCCACCCGGCCTGCAGTGCTCCAGTGTGGTCCGGCCCGAGGGAAGGTGAAGGCCTGAGGGACGGGCCAGTGAGGAATTGACTGACCCAGCCACCCAGTGGATGGTGACGTCAGCTGACGTCACGACATTTTTTTATTTTTTTTCTGTCAGGCGCGTGCACCCCACGCGCGCGTGGGGGCGCGTCGCTGACACCTTTTCAGAAAAAAAAAAACTTTTCAGAACATGTTTGTTACCGTTGGGAAGCCACGTGGCTTCCCACGGTCCGTTCGATCCCAACGGCTCTTTAATTTGCACCGTCCGATTTGCAACGGTAATAAAAATAAAAAATACATATTTAATATCAACCGTTGGATCTCAGATCAACGGTTGATATTATTCCGTAAAAAATAGTAAAAAATAGTAAAAAATCTGTAAAAAATTGTAAAAAAATCGTAAAAAATACTAAAAAATAGTAAAAAATTTGTAAAAAAAATGTAAAAAATCTGTAAATTTTTTTACTTTTCTATAAATACATTGTCATTCACATCTTCCTTTTACACCACAATTCCATATTTTCTCAACTATTTCTCCTCACATTCCTATCTTTCTCTCAAACTTTGAAGCCAATTTTTTTTTCAAACAAAATGAGTACTGGTGCAGGTACGAATTGGACGCTTGTTGAAGATGTTGTCTATTTTCATATTATTTATTTGTTTGTATTAATTATTGTTACATATTTTCATTATAATTATTATGTTGTATTCATTTTTTGTTAGCTAGTTTCATTATAAATATTTGTTATCTATTTTCATATTATTTATTTGTTTGTATTAATTATTGTTACATATTTTCATTATAATTATTATGTTGTATTCATTTTTTGTTAGCTAGTTTCATTATAAATATTTGTTATCTATTTTCATATTATTTATTTGTTTGTATTAATTATTGTTACATATTATCATTATAATTATTATGTTGTATTCATTTTTTGTTAGCTAGTTTCATTGTAAATATTTCTTATCTATTTTTTAGCTGGTTTCATCATAATTATTTAATCTCCCGCATTGTATAGGAACTTCAAGCACAAGCTTGGTATGGTGCCAAAACCAAAAGCAAAAACAAAACATTCACCCGGTTTGAATGTTGGAATGTGGTCAAAGATTGTCCTAAATTCAGAGTTGTGCCTGTCGGTCCAGAAGTTTTCATGAACAGCATTCGTGACATGCCGTCATTCGTTAAAAATCTAGTGAAAATCTATCCTCAAAGATGCCACCGGATTGTGACACGTGGCACAACGTGATTTGTTACAAATCTTATCAGAAATCCTTCACCAATAATTGTCCTTTCAGATAATGACACGTGGCATGCCGTCATTCGTTAAAAATCTGGTGGAAATCTATCCTCAAAGATTGTAATCGGATTGTGACACGTGGCACGACGTGATTGGTTACAATTCTTATCGGAAATCCAAAATTACAAATAAAATTATTTTGAATTTTTTTTATAAATACAAAAATCTAAATATTTTATTGCTATTGGCTTTTCGGATAATGACAAATAAAATTATTATGTATTATTTATAAATAAAAAATACTAATATTTTATTGCCAATTGCCAGGGCTATTCAAGTGCAGGGGTGGAGATGCAAAAGGCAATTGCCAGGGGAATACACTGTTCATTAAGGGCAATTACTGTTCACTGGGTGGATTGAATAGTGTATTGCCTGGGGGGAGGGCTCCTACATTGGAGTTGCTCTTAAACCCTTCACAGGTAACAATTACTTCAACTACCTGCAATCCACGTGGCAAACAACCCATTTAGTAAATTGGAGAATAATATTATGACAGGCTCCGTAATCTTATGACAAAAGAAGTTTCTGAATCTAACCATCTTCATGGATTTTGGTAGGGTAGTAAAGAATTGGACCCCTCCCTTTAATGCTATTTAAATTTTGAGATCTTTCGATATTATTGATAAAATCAGTATCATTTGCGAGGTTCCAGAAGGCTTTGGCTATAAAGCCAAGAGGACAAACTGTAGAAAGTAGCAACAAAAATGGACATGTAAACATGTGTGAAATGTTGCCAAAAATGATAAAATTTAGGTCTATTGTGAATGTAAATTTTCGTCGTCTTTTTCTTTGACAAAAATACACTTGCAAAATAATAACACTTTTAATTAAGGTTAAAAGCTTCACGCGTGCCCATGATGAATTGGGAGAGGGTGGGAATTTGGTCGATGAATTTCCAAAGTTAGTATGAGAAGAACGTATTTTTAGGAGTTTGTGGGTAACAAATGGTTTAACATTTTAGTAGGATAAGTGGAGTATTTATAAGAGGGTGGCTGGCCATTAGGATTGGGCGTGGTCAACCATGTATAGTGAATTTGAGTGGAGTAATTCAAGATATTATATGAAATAATATTTTAAAATTACTATGGCAATTATTCTAAATTGAATAAGGAATTTTAGGAGTAACCTTATTGAATGAAATCAATGAGGGAATGATAAGTGGTTTGAAGAAATTCTATAATAATCACCTTTAACTATTTCATGGATGGAGGGAATTTTGAGTCGTTATTGTTTGTTGCATGTGCGTGGGAATTTGGATGTGCCTCGTCCATCTAATAAGGGTAATCTTGTCTTTCTTGTAAAAAAAATCCACGTAACAACTCCATAATTTTTGGGAATATTTTTTGGCTCCACAACCACTATTTTAAAAATTCCGGCCTAGAGTCGCCTAGGCATTCGATGATTGACCACACCGCTTAGGGGTTTGCCTCAATCGCTTAGGAGCCCACCTAGTTAGCCCAGACTAGCCTAGGTCGCGACTTTCATTTAGATAGAGAGTAGATAACTTTTATTTTGCATTTTATTTTTTCTAATAAGTTATAAGAAACTTGTTAAATATTTAGATGAACACATATTATATGCTTGTTTTCCATGTTTTCATTATGTTCCAATACTTTATAATCAATAATTGCATTCTATTTTACAGTTTATGTATTCTAATGAAATTGTGTATTTTTTTAAGTATAAACAAATACTTATTTATACGATTCATAATAAATTTACTTAAATTTGCCTAATCCACCTAGATCCCTCTCTAACCCACCTAAGTCCCCGCCTAATCCACCTAAGCCCGCTTAAATGCTAGACACCAACCCGTTGCCCGAGTAATACTTAGCGCCTTGTAGAACCTTCATTTAAGCACATTATACGCCCAAAGCACCAACCCATTGAACAAAAACAGATAGTGCATTGATTTCTAAGATGCTTTGGAACCTCCTCAATAAACAATGTAGTGAACTTAGGAGAAAAAAGGTTGTCTTTAATAAATAAATAAAGATGTCAATAAATAAATAAATAAATAAAGATGTGCAATGTGCATCAGCATCAGCATCAATTGCAGTTTATGTGCACGTTCTTATAAAATTTTGGAGGTGTACTACCCGGATACATTTTTTTTATTTTTCACAATTCTTTTAACTTTTAGTACGTAGTTGGATCAAATAAATTAAAAAATGTCAAAGAACAAAAATTAACAAAAGGTGCATGAGAAATAAAAATAAGTTTGCGAATAGCATTACCCAAAATTTTACGGCTCAAATCCACATTGTCAAAACTACCACATCATGATATGGTGTGCCAAATTTTACAAGCATTGGATGTTTATAAAATTTGATTAAATAATGACTAGTGACACTATAGGTAGGTTGAAAGAAAAACTAGGAGTGATTATGCCTTATCACTAGAGATGTATTACGTGATGAATGAGATACTCACGAGCAAGGACATACAAGTAGAGTAAAAACAGCCCATGTCTTTTGATATATCTTCTGTTACAACCAAGATTTCCAACAATTTAACACAAACACACGCTTCTGATTTCCTATCAGACAACTCTCACAAAAAGTACAAGATTTCATGTATTTTGATTCCATGTTCTTTTCTGATAGGAGATCTATCATAACATCAGAAAGTCCTACCAAAATTTATCATATTTATTAGTTTATGCACTAGTTCTTATTAAGTTTTACTCCTCAAATCAAAATAGCCAAAATGACCATATCATGATGAGGTGTGCCGAATCTCATAAGCACACCTCTCACAAATCATGTAATCCCATGGGTGAGACACTCTTACATTGCGGTCAATAAATACGCGCCAAGAGGGAGCGAAAGTAAAGCAAGAAAAATTCATTGATTGCGGACTAAATATAAATTCGTATTTTTTTATATATCACTGGTTACATTCATGATTTTCTTTGACACAAATACAGCTTCCGATTTTCTGTGGCATGGCTAGTCTGCATTATATAAACTTAACCACATAAAACTCACAGGTCTAACAGAGGAGAAGTAAATGTAAATACAGAATGTTGTGTGTTTTCTCCTCAATGTACCACAAGGAACCTACACAATTAAAACCTTGATGTACTTTCCAACCACAGAAGCTGCATCCAACACGAAACAGAGAATTTTCACGTCAAAAACTTAATGCCCCCTCTCTCTCTGCTGCTGCTGGTGGTTCTTCCTATCAATAAACCCTTCCATAATTACCCTCTTGTTATTATCCCTACACTCCGCCTCCGACCACCTCTTCACATATTCCGGCGAGATTGTACTCGAACTCTGCCGCGGAAAAAAGTAGAGCCAAATTGATGAGACAAGGATTGCAATCGCCTTGCCCCAAAACACCGTCACTGCAAGGCTGATGAGAAGAAAATATGTTCCGGTGTTTAAACTGTAGGACCCCACTTTCGTGTTCTTCGGTTTCGCAGCGGGGTTTTGAGGATTCAGGAGGCTCTGTTTCGACGGGTCCGAGAGAGTTTTGGACAACCTTTCGGATTCCGAAACCGAACTCGAAGAAGATAATGCGGATGATGATGAACTGGAAGAACGAGAATGTAACGACATCTCAGAATTTGGCTTTGTTTCTTCAATTTTTTTCACCGACTCATTTCTGAACGAAAAGCACCGCTTTGATCCGAACCTGTCTCCTCCGGGAGGCTTTGGTCTAATTTCTGCACTGTTACATAATGAAGAATGTAACGCCTCATTTCTGAACGAAAAGCACCGCTTTGATCCGAACGAGTCCTGCCGGCAAACTTTCCGATCACGAGCTCTCTTGGCCTGCAAAATACCAAAAAGGGTGTGCTATCCACACACCCTATTTAACTTTACCCTTGATAATTTATGTCAATTAATCTTTTTTAATTTGTCCGATCTGATTCGACAGTCGAAAATTAAAATGTAAAAAGTAAAATGGGATGCGTAGATATCACAATCCAACCAAAAAACCATTGTTAAAATCGAAAAACAAAAACAACCCAAAATCTATAATCCATCAAAGATTTAAGGTTTTCGGAACACTGACCAAGATTGTTTCGAACACTACGGCTTTCACCGCCTTGGAAAAAGTTTTGATCGGACGAGGAGCCATATTCGAGCTCTCAGTATCTGCCGGAGAAGAACACCCTCTGTCCAGAGACACTGTTTTCGTCAGCGGAGTCGCCTTCTTGTCCTCTCTGGATTCAACAGTCCGGACCTGTCTCCTCCGGGAGGCTTTGGTCTCGAGCACCATGTCCACGTCCACCGGTCGGAAACAGTGCAGAAACTTGGGTTTTGACTTCGAAACGTTTTTCTTCATTATGTCCGTTACCAACAACAAAAAGAAACGCCTAAACGGGCTCTTCTAAGATGGGATAATTAATGGGGTTAAGGTTTTGGTCAAAACAAGGAAAGAGCAAGAAGGGAAACAGAGACAATCTGTTTTCATTTGGGAGTTTTCGGTGTTGGAGGCCGGCATTGGTGTCTTGTTCATTTACTAGACAACGAGTGATCGGTTGGAACTTGAGACTTTGGGAGTTATGTACGAGGGTGTGTGTGCGGGTGTTTTATGCTTATCTTGTTTTCTCTCTCTTAACTAGAGTGTACCATGTGGAGTTTATTTATCAAATCATTGTAAAAATGCTAAAGGCAATCCAAAAAAGTTGAAAACTTTTGTCACGTGGATGATTTATATCTTATGTTAGTGATTCAATACTTTGTTTTTGGATTAGTTAGTTTTTCATCATTAGTTTTGATTCTCGGTTGGATACTCAAATTCTAACTCAAAGTAGTTATAGTATTTGATTCAAGGCATATATGCTTGTGGTGAGTTTAGTGTTCGGTGTAACTAAAACACACAATGGATAACAGAACCTGTAGTTTAGGTGTAATTGTCCATCAGATTTATAGTAGAGATAAGGCAACTCTGACTGCATGTTTTCTTTGTAGGAATCCTTCAAATTTACGACTTTATTGATTTAGTAAGTAGACATTTCCTGCAGTAAATTCTTAGAGACAATTGATTGTGGTTTATGTCTTTGGATTGTGATGCGATAGATGAGGAGACGTGTTAAGGTATTAACAAAATGAAAGTCACATTAAATGTTTACGAGACTCGGTACTCTTCACTTATTGCCAATTAATTTTGAATCGAATAGTTAATTGTTGTGAGATGAAATCTTGTATGTCCATTTGCTTTAGAACCTTTTTCGAACGGGAGACAAGTTATATAAATTTCTTATTTGTTTTTGAGAGGGGAGGAGATTAATGGTTTATCAATTTAATTGAGTTGGTTGGTGTGGTTGAGACTTATGGTTTGAGTGTTTGAGATGGTGGTAATTAATTGGCCGTCCATTTAATTTGATTGGAGAGGTTTTTTCCTCTGAGCACATTAGGTGGGACAAATAATTAATAAGAATTTGACTAGTTTGATTGTCTTTTAGCATTTCCTTTCTGTTTTAGCCTCTTTTTGTGACACTAAGTATAATTATTGAATGCCCAAGAAGTTGGTATTTCTTTTTTCTACTCTAATTATACTGTTGCAAAATAGAGATATTGATTTTGACATTGCATGATTCATTTTACTTCAAAACGTTGTGCTTTGATAAAAATAGAAAAACAAAACAATCTGAGTTGGCTTATAACATGTCGATACAAAGGAAAGCTAGCAAGAGCAATTGCTCAAGCCTGCAGTCCATGGTCGATGCCAATGTTATCATTTTATGTGTTTATATTGGTACAAGTACTTCTATGAATCTATATATTGAGAATTAACAAGTATTCAAATGTCTTTCATGTCTTGCATATCATGGTAATCTTTTCTTAGTACACAGAGGTGGAAGATGAGTACTTTTACCAGTGTGGTGAGTACATCAACAAGTTAAAGACAACGAAAAAAAAAGAGATTCAAACTTGAGAGTAGGAAGACATCCATACTATCATGGGCAACTGGATTAACTAAAGTTTACTATCAGGGGCAACTGGATTAACTAAAGTTTGTGTTATCATTCTTTCTCCTAGTCCTAAAGCGGTTGTTGACCTACCGGTTAGTAAGTTAATACAGAGCTAATCACTTGTTTAGGCATATTTTATAATATTTTTTGTAATCTAAATCGACCATTTTTAAGGTCATAACTAAAAGATCATCCTTACAAACTTTCACTAAAATTGGAAAGACGTTTAGTTCTCTAATTGGGAGTTTAGAAGTAGACGAACATAATATTGTTGATAAATCATGAAATGTTCACAATAATGATTAAAGGGCTAAAAATTTCTGCTTTGAGTGAATTTTTGCAAGAATGATTTATGAATAAGGACCTAAAAATGAACAATTAAAATCAATGAGATTACTTTGTGGTGCAGACCCAAAAATTAGTTAGCACCCTATTAAGTTACTGACTAGTTAGCTATTCAATTAATCAATAAATTGATTAACTAATCAAAGTTTGGGTAAAGATCAATGGCCCAACAAATTAAGGAAAGAAACAAGGAATGACCCTTAGGCCAAGAAACTCAAAGCCCCCAATCGTCATATGGAATTTATAGCCTGGAGCCATATAAGAATTTCCTGACCCAGCCCAACTGACTAGAAAATTAGGTTAGGACATCATGGATTAAAAAGGGACTTTGGCTCAAGACTAAATTCCATCAGCACTGACTGATGTTCGTAAGAATTAGAAGAGTTGGAGTCAAGTTTCCCACAATTAAACGCGCAAAGGATCACCAACGGTTAAATAAATTAATTAGTGAGTTTAATTGAATATACATGCATGCATTAAGCTTGGATTACTGAAGTCGTTTTTCTTAAAGTATTGGAGTCAAGTCTGATCATATGCAGAATTTTTCAGGGAAAAAAATAACATAATGCTCGACTTTGACTTAGTCCGATAACACTGTAGATAATCAAACGCGCACATAGGGTTGACCTTGCTTCAGTGTTGAAATACCAAAACGATTTTCTTACCACTGTAAAGTTCCAGAAAATAAAAAAAAGGGTTTGGCTAGATGCAGTGCACGTACAAGATGGTACAAGAGGAGAAATTTCTGCCTCCCAGGTGAATCTTACATAAACTATATCATATATAGTCACAAGCATTCTTAATTACGACCGATTTGGATGGAGAGTGATTTCAAATGTAATGATTTAAAAGGTTAATAACTTGTTTGCTTAATCCATATTAATATATGCTAGGGTTTGAATAAGAAGGAATATGGATAAAACAACTGGATTTCAAATTATTCATATAGCTAGTAATTTAAATTCACTAATTCCATATGTACACCATCCAGTTATAAACAAATGCATTCAATCGAATATCTTTTTTTTTAATTTTTAGAAAATTTAACCTTATTGTCAAATAAAAATACTTATTTTCATTTCCATGACGGCGTGAGTTCAAACCTCATTGGTGGCTAATATAACATTTAACTTACTAACGTTTTCGTTCGAATAAAAAAAATACTTATTTTAAAATATCCAAAGGGAGCCTTGCACAGTACACGGATAATTACATAATTCATTGTGGCTAATGAAATTAAAATGTTGAAGAAAATTATTTTAGAGAAACTTTGATTCCGGTTTCTGATGGACTAAAATCTTAGGTTGAAATTTTTTTTTTTTTTGGTTGAAAGATTGGAACTTTATTAGTTTGAATATTTTTATTGAAGGACAAAATGTTAAATATCAGTATTAATTAAAAAAATGAATAACAGAAACTATTAAATCTTTCCTAATCATGCAAAGATGTATACATAGGGATTTTAAATTTCGTTTCCCCAAATTTGTGAAATATGATCAAATTTTGTATTTTATCAAAATTAATGTTTTATTTTTATTTTTAAATATTGGTACGTTATAAATTGAAAAATGATACATTTAGTTATAAAATATAGGCACATTATACATAGAAAAAATAAATAGATTTTACATTAAGAAAATGGATACACTTACATAAAAAATTGGTACATTTTACATATATATAACAAAGTTGTACATTTTTTGTATAAATAAATTATGGGTACAAATAAAAGGTTAAAAAATTATGGGTACAATTTACAAATGAAAAGTATACAAATATGTGACACGCCCCGACCTAAATCAAGGCATGCTGACCATCACGTGACGTAACCATGTGCACAGTGCGGAAGCAAGATTAATAAGAGAAATACGAACGAACTAAACCCTAAACCAAACGACTAGCAGTCCAAGCTAAGGTAACGTGCTAGTGCGAGAATTAAAAGTGTATACATAACCAGAGCATAAATAAACTAAGTACAGTCAAGCAGGAAAGTAATAAGTTCAAATAACACCAAAGGGTGTCCTACAAGGAGTGGTCTGTCAGGTTTTCCACTGGAAACCTTGTAGCCACCAAGGAACACTACCTAGAACCTGGAGGGGCGAAAAACAGAAGCGTGAGTGGGCAAAAACAAAGCTTTTCAAAACCATTCATTTCTCAAAAGTTATAACCCCTTTCCGTAAAACTTGTATAATTTCCCAGAAATAAAGTTTATACTCATATACATGTATATCTCAAAATCATGGCTGGGAAATATGCCATGCTAAAGTATTGCCACTAAATGCTAATCGTAACTCGGTGAGTATGAATTAATGCCAGGTAATCAAATCAGCCCTTGGCTGAATCTATAGCTCATATCAATCTTAATCATATAACATATGCCCTGCATGCAAATCAACACCACCTCTAGTGGTCTGCACAACATAACTGAATATAATAAATATGTTATAGTGCTACGATTACGTGAAGACTGTGCGAATAATCGCGGGTCACCTACGAGTTGAACCCACATATATTGGTCTATACGACAGGACTGTGCACCTAACTTGGATCCAAGGTGAGCATACGGTGCGGGAGGTGAACATCACGTGAAGGACTGTGCCCTAACTTTGGGTGGGAGCACTAATATCAAGGTGCAGGTTTATGAGTTCTCATCATATCACATCATTCTCATCATAACAAATAAATAAACTTACCTGACACTTACCTGTGCGTCCACAACACCAATCATAAATATATACAACAATTAATGCATAATAAAATAGGTAGATACTTTGCATGGCATTCAAATCATATAATTATTCAAATTCATTTTCTGGGAAAAACAATAAATATATAGGTATATACGGAAAATCAAAAGCCCACTCATTAGTATGTAGCTTGGTCGTAACCCCCGTGCCTAGCCTGGCTACGCTCGTCCTCCGGATAGGTCTCGCCTATATGAGAAGTAACTGAATAAAGTTATTTAAAGCACATAAATGAAATTCGGAAATAACTTCTCATACACAGCTCAATTTTGGTATTTGAATATACCAATGTGATCTACACAACCTCAGGAACATCCCCAAATTTTTTGAAAATTTTTCCAAGCCCTCACACACCGCCACGCGCCTACCACGTGTAACCGAATAGTGACACCGTTAGAAATATTCCACGGAATATTCCGTTAAATAACAACGGTAACCGTTAAAATTAACTAACGGCGTTAGCATATTTCGTCAACTTTGATGGAATATGCCACCTTATTCTCCGACGAGTCGCCGGTTTCTGGGTGAAACTTCAAATCACTATATCTCGCTCGTTTCTTCACCAAATCTTATGAAATTTATACCATTTTGAAGATCTCACCAAGACGAACAAAACCATACCGCCTCAACCCCGAACTCGCAGGGGATTCGCCGGAAAAAGCCTCGAAAATTCGGCCAAAATTTGAAACTCTTCGTTCTCGCAATCCCGATGTCCAATTTCTTCCAACAAAGTACTCCGAGCTTCGTAAGGACCTCCTTAAGCTCCCTATGAGCTTGAAATTCCCTAAAAATCACGTATTAGAAAGTGCATGAACAGTGCATGAACGGAGGTTAGGGTTTTCTCGGATTTTTGTAGGTTCCAGGTTCCAAAACTAGTATGTATGAACTCAAAAGCTTGCAAGGAGTTCGAATCTTACCTTTACCACGTCGATCTGTGAAGGAATGATGTTGTTTGGGTGTTGTCCATACAAAAATGGAAGGAGAGAGAGAGAAAAAAAAGTAAGGTGTGATGTGTATGGTCCAAACCTAACCAACCAATCACAACTAAGAAAAATTTCCTTCCCATTGGTCCCAATTAGTGAGGACATAGAGTAATTGACCCAAAAACACAAACACAACCCCGATGCTCAAGGGCAATTTAGTAACTTCACATTAACGATATGAGTAATTCGGGACGGGCTGTCACATATGGGCATGAAAAAAAAATTAAATGGTAGCAAATTAAAATTAAAAAAAAAGTACATATTAAAAATATGGGTGCAAATTAAAAATAGAAACGTTTGACACAAAATTTAGACATAAATACAAATATTTCAAACGTAACGTTTTTACCACTAAATGGGTCTATTTGAAAATATAAATAATTTTTATAATTCAAATATGCTGACATGTAAATATATTATTGAAATAATGACGTAGATAAAAACCAAAGGATATTGATAAAAAAATTAATAAAAAGGTTTCCATCAATGAAATAGAAAAATCAAAGATGGGAACCTAATTTCTCCATGATTTTATATCACCATGTTAATTACTTGGCCACTTGGTTGTGAGCGCTATCGTAAATATGCATAGGAGACAAAGAATTATTTTTGAAGGTTACATAATTATAATAAGGTTCAAGTTAATGATAAAGAATGACGTGATTATTACTAAAACAAGGTAGTTAGTTACATTGTGGATGTTTATTACTTTGTCAAGTTAGATTTTTGTACTTCAACGTGTTACAAAATTAACATTTATGATTATACCAATGACGTAAGTATTATACTAGACGTACATTATTACTATCGAACATTATGAACTTACATTACATTGTAATCATATTACAACGTGACGTCAACATACAAGGACTATAGTAAGGCTACACTGTAATCGTTCAAATTAAGGTTACATAATTATCTTAATGTTATATTTAATTACACAAAATAATGTTGGTATTACCATATCAATTTGCTTGTTACGGTGTGGACGTTATGTTACATTATTATGGTAGTATATTATAGTTGGACGTGATTGCATTATAATTTAATGTTTAAATTAAATGGTACCGATACCTTTTATTTATTTATTTTTATTAAGGTATCGTACATGAACCCTAAATATAAATGTGGAAAATTTTATTTGAACCCATATAACCTCTTACTCTTTACACTCATATTATTTTTAAGGGTAAATTACAAAAAACTACCTCAACTATTAGGTCGAAAACAGTTTCATACCTCATCTTTAAATTTTTTTAATGTCATACCTTTGCTTACGAATTTGTTTCAATGTCATACCTCCTGTCAGTTGACTGTCAATTTCTTAGTTAAATGCTGACGTGGCATACTTTTTATTAAAAAATTTAAAATATTAATTAAATATTAATTTTTTAAAAAAGTTTTTTTTTCATTTTTTTTTCTTCTTCTTCGGCGCTACCTTTTTTTTTTCCTCCTCCCCTCATTCTTCTTCTTCTTCTTCTCGGGTAGCAGGCACTACTTTTTTTTTTCCTCTTCTTCTTCTTCTTCTCGGGTAGCAGGCGCTACCTTTTTTTTTTTTTTTTTTTTCCTTCTTCCTCGTTCTCCTCCTCCCCTCATTCTTCTTCTTCTTCTTCTTCTCGGGTAGCAGGCGCTACCCCTTTTTTTTTTTTTTTTTTCTTTTTCTTCTTCTTTTTTCTTCTTCTTTTTCTTCTTCTTGGGTAGCAGGCGCTACCCTTTTTTTTTTTCTTGTTCTTCTTCTTCTCGGGTAGCAGGTGCAACCTTTTTTTTTCTTCTTCTTATTCTTCTTTTCCTCCTCTTCCTCCTTTTTTTTCGGGTTGCAGGTGAAGAAGAAGAAAAAAGAAGAAGAAGAAGAAGAAGAAGAAGAAGAAGAAGAAAAAGAAAAAAGAAGGTAGCGCCTGCTACCCAATAAGAAGAAGAAGAAGAAAATAAAGAAGAAGAAGGTAGCGCCTGCTACCCGAGAAGAAGAAGAAGAAGAAGAAGAATGAGGGGAAGAGGAGAAGGAGGAAGAAGGAAAAAAAAAGGTAGCGCCGAAGAAGAAGAAAAAAAAATGAAATTAAAAAAAAAATTTAAATATTTTAATAAAAAGTATGCCATGTCACATGCCACGTCAGCATTTAACTGAGAAATTGACAATCAACTGACATGAGGTATGACATTGAAACAAATTCGTAAGCAAATGTATGACATTGAAATTTTTTAAAGATGAGGTATGAAACTGTTCGCGACCAATAGTTGAGGTAGTTTTTTGTAATTTACCCTATTTTTAATTAAACTATTATTACCTCTTTGAATGCAAATTTACTACCTAAACTACCCTCACAAATCCAATTCAATATGTAAACTTATCTTTACACCTATTTGAAAAATAAAAAACCAAAATCAAAGCATTCCCTCCTCTGACGCTCTCTCCTTTCAACAGTTACTTTTGATGGAGTCTTCATTACCCTCAATAGTGTTGCTCTCGATAATCCTAGGTTTCTTTGCATGACCATATCAAACAAGCCATCCCCCTATAAACTACCATCTTGCATTTATTTTGGCTTCTCTAGCACACTCGTTGGTATTTGCACCTAGAAGCAGTCCAGAGGAAGAGAAAAAAAGCTAGTTGAGAGTAACTCCATTTGGTGAGAAAACTTCTTGTTCATTTGTACTCAGTGCTATGATTTTTGGTGTAAGAGAAAGAAACATGAACATAAACATAAAATATGGATTGCTGATCAATGTTTTAAGGCTAAACTGCTAATTTGCCCCCTTAATTATCACTTAACTTTCGATTTTCCCTTGAACTTTTTAATTGGAAAATTGAGGACTTAAACTAATTTTTTGACCAATTTTCCCGTACCATTAGTTTTTCATAGATGTCATCCAAATTAACGTTAACTCTTATCATGTGCATGTCACGTAATTCTCCTTTGTGGACAAAAGCGTCACTTCACTAGACCTTCTGACACAAAAGCTATAGAATCACACATATCTGCATAGGTTTATATTTTAGAAATTTAAGGTTTTCAATTATTTTAATGAATAAAGCAACCGAACTACCCTCGCATATTGTGTACATACTTCCATTTAACAAAAATTTGGATGAAATGAATGAAAAATTAATAGCAAGGGGCAAATCGGCCAAAAAAATTAGTTTAAGTCCTTGATTTTCTAATTAAAAAGTTTAGGGGGGAATTGAAAGTTAAGTGATAGTTCAGGGGGCAAATCAAAAGTTAAGTGATAACATGATTTCTACGCATGCTATTAACTTACCTCAAATTCAAAAAGAAAAAAGCCAAATTCTTAAAGTGAAAGCTTTTAATGTCAACGATGGGATTATGACTGATGTGCAATAGAGGTTCTTAGAGATTGGCTGGATTTTTTGCTTAAAAAAAACTTGCATAAATTGATTCATACCTTAGTTGGAGTATCTAAAACTTCAAAATCATCATTCATCCGTAAAAAAAAAGAACTTGTTTTTCTCTACGAGAGCGTATTAATGATATTGCCAGAATAGAATGTAGGAGAAAGATTGCGAGATGGTTAGGGTTTGATTATTTGGTGCGCGTTTATTGGTAAATCTTATTTTTGTTGTTAATTTCATCTTGTACTTAATACAGACATTCACATTTAAAGTTTAAGTTTGGTGTAGAAAATAGTTATATGTGTTCAAATAAAATTTCTCAACATATATACATATTGTATACATAGATGATTAATGTCTTGTTTTCTAGATGTTTATATTGGTAAATTGTGTAATATATTATTATTTTACGAAAGCCACTAGGAAAATCCTAGTGGTGAGCGTGTGGGTAAGGGTGGGGTAGATTAGGTCCCAGGTTCGAGGTCTGGGGTGGGTGGGGTGGGAAAAAATGATTCTTTTAAGGTTATAGTTCATAATTCACGATAACTCTATTATTGCTGCAACCTATTTTATCTAACAAAGGGAATAAGGCTGGCTGCAAGGGTAGAGAAATTGAGAGAGATGTGTTTGTAGAAATTCCTCCACCCCCAAGGAATATAAGTTGTAATAGGAAAGGATAACTAGAATAAAATCTAATTTAGGATTTACACAATCACACTTAAACTAGGAAAGTTTATAACACTCCCGCTTGAGTGTGTAAATACTCAAGGTAGATTTAGCATCATGCAGAAGTTAAGGAAGTCGACTCATTGGCACTGATTCTAAGGAATAATGCTTATTCTCAATAAAGTACGAACTTGCGTAAGTAAGTGAGTCTCACTAAAAAACCTAAGGCTATGGCAAAAATCCAAGTAGGGACAAAATCCATAGTCTAAGGAAAAATGTGTGAGAAATGCAAACTCAAAAGAAATATCTATGGGATGTTATCAGGGATATGACTAGCCTAAGGTGGGTGCCTCATTAAAACCAAGTTAGGTAGCAAAAACCTAGTGGGAAAAATGCTCCTAATCGTAGGGAAAAATAGTACATTAAGATCAAACAAGTATTATTCAGGATACTCCCCTTGAGTTTGACACAATTCCAAAGAGAAATAGTAATGTTACAACTCAGAAAGTTTACGCATACCAATTCCATGAACAAGCTTCTGAAACATCGTCTTCGGTAGTGATTTGGTGAAGAGGTCGGCTAGATTGTCTTGTAAACGGATTTGCGTGACTTCAATCTTCTGATGCTCCTGTTGTTGACGTGAAAAGAAGAACTTCGGCTCAATGTGCTTGGTGTTGTCTCTTTTGATGTAACTCTTCTTGAGTTGTTCAATGCAAACTACGTTGTCTTCAAAGATTGTCGTCGGGATAAAGATCGCATGAGCTTCGAATATGGCCCACTATTGCTTTCAACCAAAAGCATTCCCGAGTTGTTTCATGTAAGGCGAGAATTTCAGCACGGTTAGACGAAGTAGCAACTAAGGTCTATTTAGTTGACCTCTAAGAGATTGCGGTGCGTCCAACAATAAAGACATAACCCGTTTGATAACGCGCCTTGTGCGAATCAGATAAGTATCCTATGTCGGCGTAACCAACAAGGCCAGAATCACCTCGAGAAGCAGACTGTGCGGCATCACTGGAGGATTCGTAGATATACAACAAGCACAAATCTGTAGTAGCCTCAAGGTAACTAAAGATGTCTTTCATGCCAGTCCAGTGTTTGTGTGTATGTGCATTATTGTATCTTGCCAAAAGATTAACAACGAAGGAGATGTCGGGTCTAGTGCATTGAGCTAAGTACAATAAAGTATCGATCGCACTTAGATAAAGAACTTTAGGCTTCAAAACCTCTTCATCATCCTTCTTTGGATGGAAGGGATCTCATTTTGCATCTAGCAATCGAACAACCATATGAGTACTCGAAGGCTTCACTTTATCTTCATTAAAGTGACACAACACTTTCTGGGTGTAGTTCGATTGATGTACTAGGATTCTATCCGAACAATGCTCTATCTCAAGACTGAGACAATATTGAGTCTTACTTAGATCTTTCATCTCAAATTCCAACTTTAGGTGCGCATGAGTTCTTGCGAGCTCTTCAAGAGTTCTGACGAGATTCATGTCTTCGACATAAACTGCAAAAATCATAAATTCGGAATGTGACTTCTCAATGAACACACAAGGGCATAGTTCGTTGTTCACATATCCCTGACTAGTCAAATACTCACTTAGACGGTTATACCACATTCTTCCGGATTATTTCAAACCATAGAGTGAACGCCTCAGCTGAATTGAGAACGTGTTTCGGAGTTTGGAAATATTTGAACCGGTCAATGTAAGTCATTCGGGTAAACTAGTTACAAAGTTTGAAATTTGGAAATTAATTATTTAAAATTTGTAGACCTTTCGAGGTCACGTTTAAAATCAAGGATATTTCTATAATTTTGCCCTCATCTAGAAGATTCCAGATTTTCTAGAACCATCAGATGGTGCCACGTGTGTGGCTAGGATGGTGGGCTGAAAAGGGAAATGAGAAAGATGAACGGATGAGAATAAAAGAAAAGGAGAATAGGGGAGGAGGCTCGGCCAATGGGGAAGTGAGAGGAAAATGAGAGGACCAATGAGGACAAGAAAAAGGAGGGGAAATGAGAAAGGCGAGGTAACACCCGATCATGACCCTTTGCTCATGACCCGATTCCAACTCGTGAATCGGTTTAGACCCGGACCCCTGAGAGCTTTTCCGTCGTTTCCTTTAGTGATTTTCCAACAAATTTCATTGTGCCACCACCTAGGTGAAAACTTCTTCTTCGATTTCCCACACAAAATCAACGAGATTTGACTTCGTTTCCTAGTGTGCAGCGATGACACCCCTGTGAGTCCCTAGGTGGCGATTTGCCATTTCTGAATGCAATCTCATCGATCTCCACCATAAGCCACCTTCATTTGAGCTTAGGAACAATGTCCAATCATTGGTTGGAGCGTCCGAGTCGATTTGAGGACGAATCAAGAAACACTCAATGTTAGGGTTTTAGCGGGTTTGAGTGAAATTGAGGCTTTTCCAGGACAAATTGGCCTTGGTCGTAGGTATGAAACTTACTCTAGTCATTGAGATCTACAATTCTATAAATTTTGATAATTTTTGAAAATAGTTGAATTTTCCAGTGAGACGAGGCGGCCGACCACCACCTGCAGCGGTGCGTGGCCAGTGGGCCACCGATGCTATTTTACGCTAAATTGATATATTGATCTCAGATTTGATATCCATAGGATGTGATTTGATTATTGTGAACCTAGTTTGATTAAGGTACATCGCTTGATTATTATATGAATCGACGATCCGATCGTTGAATCGTCACCAAACTTTAATGCATCATAGAACATAATATTTAAAGATATTAGGAACTAACAGATCTAGTATCCGACATACAGATCTTCCCAAATTGGATTTCTAAGTTAATAAAACACATTGTTGACTGCCACCTAATTCTAGCTATTAGCGGAGATCCAACCGTCGGATCGCCATGAGATTTTAGTAGGTTGTTCTAGAAGCATAATGTATATTTTAAATAGTTACAAATTGGAAATTGGAGGTGCAGATCTTCCGGATCGAGTTACGTAGGGTTGTGAACCCTACCGTTGACATTTGACCGACACGTTCTATATCTACCTAGAACGTCCTTGGGGACGTGTTCTATGTAAAATTATGTGGTTTATCACTTGAGTTATGAGATGAGATTTGATGTTTATTCTAGGAGAAGAACAAACGTAGACGCCTTGATATTCAAGCTAGGGAGTCGTAGTGCGGGCTCTAGGTGAGCGACTTCAATATATATGATATTGGTGATTACCCTGCTTTCATAACTATTATCTTGTGTGGATATGAGTTGGTTTTATCATTATTTTTCTATAAAATTGTTATTTATTTATTTATTTAGCCATTGATGTAGTTTTATGAAATGTGATTTGACGTGCATACTAGAAATATGGTTTGTTTTGTATGATTGGCATGTTGTGATGAAATGTGAGGGCTAGTAGTGGATTGTTAACCCATTGTGATAGAGATTTTTTGCTTCGATATTGTTTCATTTCCCGCTTCGTTGATTTGTTCTAAATTTAGTATTTGTACCTTGTTTAACTTTGTTGAGCTTTTGTAAATTGAGTAACTTGTGCCTTGTCTCGTTTCTTTGAGCCGTTGTGCATTATGGTTGTTAGCCTTCCGCTCGGTTCCGTTGAGTGATTCGAAACTGGGTTTCCGCTAGGGTTCCTTTGAGTGGTCCGGTTCCTTACTCTGTCTGGATTTCGTTGAGTGGTACAGAATCCCTCATGATCTGTGATTCCGTTGAGTGGTCCGAAATCATATCCAGCTTGGATTTCATTGAGTGGTTCGATATGCATTGTAATATGTGATTTTGTTGAGTGGTTCGGAATCGTATCCACTCCGATTCAGTTGAGAGGTCCAGAATCCCTTCTACTCTGTGATTCCATTGAGTGGTCCGGAATCCCGTTTGGTATTATAGTTTCGTTGAGATGTCCGAAACCCAATTAATTGCTTTGTTGATTCTTCAGATTGATTTTGGATTGAGATAGCTTCAGAGATGTATGATTCGGCAGAACTATGTTGCTCTAGCCCTACTTTTCATTACATTGTATGAGTTTATGGTTGTGAGCTTTTGTAATTTGTTTCAGACGAGCCATTGGATGTTTGGGTGACTCATTCGGGATTTTTAGTGGCTTATTTATGATTTCATAAAATAAGATTTTATATTTGACGTTTAGAAACCTAATCAATGGTTGGTTTTTAATAGTATCACATATGTAGAATTATTGTCACTCACACAAGATTCGCGGCTTATCTGGGTTGTTGTTTGCCCGATGCACCATTCCTATGGTGTAGGGGTGATTGTGCAGGTTTTAGTAGATACAAGGAGCTTTGGGGTAACAGACAGAGTACAGAGAATTTGGAGTATACTTTTTTCTTACAAAGATGTGATTATTGTTATTTTCAGTTTGTATTTCCTGGCATCCCCCTACAGTCTACTGTCACGTGTTGATTTCAGGCGTATCTCGGGATCGGAGCGTGAAAAAGATCCTCATAGAGATACGCGGTTACTACATCCATTAGTTACATTCTCAGTTTTTTAGAAACTACCAAACTGATAAGGTTGCGAAAAGTAATCACATCCATAACGGGTGAATAAGCTTCATCATAGTCAATCACGGGGCATTGTGAGAAGCCTTGTGCAACAAGAAGAGCTTTGTCACATACAATTTTGTTCCTTTCATTACATTTCCAAACAAAAACCCACTTGTAGCCAACGGGATTCACATGTGGAGGACTAGGAGCTACAGGTCCAAACACCTTATGTTTCGCAAGCGAATCGAGTTCGACTTAGATTGCTTGTTTCTAGTTTGACTAATCAATTCTACGCCAACATTCATCAACAGAACTTGGTTCAATGTCATCGCTCAACATGATCTCAGTAGCTACTGCACATGCTAATGCATTGTCGACAATCATCTCATTTTTACCCATATATCATCTAAGCTAGCATAATAGATTGAAATCTCACGATTCTCGGGAAGAGGATTAGTCTTTGCAAGGGCATTTCCATAACCTAGAATTTCCTTATGAGTTGATAGAAAGAGTAAGTGATAGTCAAATTCACGGTAGGTTTTCAGGACCTTGTGTCGTGGATTTCCTCTTCCAGATGTGTGAATCCTTTGAACCAAAGGATCTGCCACACTTTTGTGTAGGGGCAGATGATTAGCTAGTCGCTAATGTACGTGGATTACCAAGATTGGCGTCCCAAGCTTCCAAGAGGAAAGTCTGTCGTACATTTAGTACATTCATCTTTGCATGCATATTCGCAGCTGTAATATGTGATCTTGTTACGCGCAGATCTAAATGAGACAATGTGTGTTGTACTTCAGTTTCAAACTGAGCGGTACAGGGATCTAAATGAGACGAAGTGAGGGTCATCCACGATAATTCTCGTTGTTCTTCAGGAACGTTGACGTTTTTATCTTCCTCTAACGATGAGAAGACTGTCTCATAAAAGTGACAATCCGCGAAACGAGTGGTAAACAGATCGCCTGTCAAAAGTTCTAAGTAACGAATAATCAAAGGAGAATCATATCTGACATAGATTCCTATCTTTTGCTGAGGCCCCATTTTTGTACGTAAAGGCGGCAAGATCGACACATATACCGCACAGCAAAAAATGCGTAGATGCGATATGTTAGGTTTGTATCATGTAACCAATTGAAGGGCACTAAATGGTTGTATCGCAACAGGTCTCAGGCAGACCAACTTTGATGCGTGCAATATTGTATGGCCCCAAGCAGCGATCGAGAGCTTGGTACGTAAGACCAACGATCGAGCAATCATTTGTAAATGCTTAATGAAAGCCTCTGCCAGGCCGTTCTAAGTGTAAACATGGGGTATGAGATATTCAAATTCAACCCCAACCGACATGCAGTAGTCATCAAAAGTTTTAAATGTGAATTCTTTAGCATTATCCAATCGAATAAATTTGATCGGATAATCAGGGTGGTGAGCCATGAGCTTGATAACCTAAGCCAACCGTTTAGAGAATGCAGCGTTCCTAGTGGACAACAAGCACACATGTGACCAATGTGTGGAAGCATCAACCAAACCATAAAGTATCTAAATGGTCTACAAGTAGAGTGAATCGGTCCACAAGTGTCCCCCTGAATCTGTTGTAGAAAAATGGGAGGACTCGAACGAATCTTGTCATAAGAAGGCTTAGTAATAAGTTTTCCCATAGAACATGTTTGACATGCGATTCCTTGGATCGAACTTAAACTTCGGGTTAGTGGATGCCCGTGTGATGATTTGAGATACGACGCATAGCTATTCGTCCAAGATGTCCTAAACGATCATGCCAAAGTGTAATTTCGTGCGCAGTCCCTGTATAGTAGGGCTGGCCATATAGTGGCATTCTATGGGGGTATGGTCGTAGTATACAGACCACTTGGGATGCGTTCCATGTTTCCTATAATACACTTCTGGCCATATTCGTAGGTAGTTATGCACAGAAATTCAACTCTGTTTTCTACATGGGTTTCATCGTGGTGATTGTTATCTCTAATGTCATTGAAACTTAACAACGTTCTTCTGGAACGTGGAGAATAGAGTGCCTCAGAAATGGTCAAGATTGTACCATTGGACAACATTATACGTGCCTTACTGTATTCTTCTACCAGGTTGGATAGGCCTGAGAGGGTTGTCAGAGGTGCATTCTTAGGTATGAAGTTAGTGAAATAGATGCGTTCACACAATATGGTGTGTGTGGTTACACTATGTGCCAGACAACTAATTTCCCCACTAGTCATACCTAGAATGAAAAATTAATTTGAATCGGTCACATGCATAAAAGTTTTAAAAACGAATATCAATTCAAAATAATTTCATTTATTCAAGGATGGTAATTAATTAAAACTTAATATCCAAAAATAAATCACCAACAAATAATCTAAATATAAAGGAAAATTGTTAAAAAATTAACCAAAAACAAGGGGGTTCGGCCACTGGGTGGAATTCGGCCCCATTATTCAATTTTAACTAACTAAAATTGTTTATGTCTAAGATTATAATTTTCTATAGGGGTGGTGTTCTCTTGAAAGTCAGAAACCTCCATCTCTGTAGTCTCTGGTTCGTCCACTTGCACAAAGTTTGAATCAAACTCCTTACGACGAGAATGATATTCATCTACAACCTTCTTGGGAGCTCCAAAAACACAGGACCAATGGTCCTTTGAACCACAGCGATAACACATATTCGCATTTATGGTTTCATGTGCTTTGCCCTTATTCTTGATGTTTAGGGCTTTGGGAGCGAGGTTTGAGCGCTTCTGGGCTTTGTTTCCTCCCTTGGATGGGCTTTGACTCTGTTGACCATAGTGGGATGGCTTTTGGCCGCCCCTACCACACCTTTTTTGGCATTTTAGGCGTTGATTGCTATAATGTGTTTCAGGCACAGCAGTCACCTTAGTATGTTGAGCTTGATGATTCTTCATCAACAGCTGGTTCTGCTTTTTAGCAAGAAGTAAAACAGAGATCAAATCTAAGAACTTAGTGAACTTTTGAGCTTTATATTGTTGCTGCAGGACAATATTAGAAGCATAGAAGGTCGAATAGGTCTTCTCCAGGAGATCCTCTTCAGTCAAAGTTTCATTACAAAACTTAAGAAGTGATCGGATTTTACAAACTTCAGAATTATATTCATTCATAGACTTAAAGTCTTAGAAGCACAAATGCTGTTAGTCATGTCTTGCTTCAGGCAAGTATAGGTCCTTTTGATGATCAAAACGATCAACCAAAGCGACCCATAGTGCACGTGGATCCTCTTTTTCAGTTTGCAAGGCGTCATAGATATGTATTCGGATGAAGATCATAGAAGTGGATTTTTTAGCTTTGCCAACAGGCTTGTCCATCACTTTTTCAATGGCGGGATGCAAGTTCTTTGTAGTGAGGTGTAGCTTCACATCTTGGACCCATTTGAGGTAGTTCCTTCCAGAGACCCCCAAAGCCGTGAAGTCGAGTTTGTTCAAATTCAACATGTTCCTATTACAAAATAGATGGACAAGATGTGGTTAGTGTAATGGAGAAAAAATCAATCCATTCACATAAAAGTAGAACATACAGGTTCTAATAGACATGTATTTGTTTAATTTTGCATGAAAAAACTTCGGGTTTTCATGGGTGATGTTTTTAAATGAAAACTTCAGATTTTCAAATAAGGCATGTTTTTAAGAAACTTCAGGTTTCAAAATAATTATGAACTTCAGGTTCATATATTACTGCAGGTAAACACAAATATATACACTAAATTATGCAACAAAAATATGCAAATAGAACTTCAAGTCTATGATTGTAATTGAATTAATTGTTTGGACTTCGGGCCAAATTTAAAGTATGGGTGAAAAAAATATAAAACCCAAATTGTTTAAGATATTAAAAAATCGAAGCTTGGGGCCCAAAACTATAGGCCAAAGCCCACAGGTGAGCTGAGCAAATTTTGGTTCGTGTGGCCTAGGCCCAAAAATAGGGCTAGGGTTTCTCGAATGTAGGCTTTAGGCCCACGGGGAGAACAGGGACAAAACGAGCCTCAACAGGCGAACCCCAAAAAAATCCACGCAGCTTGCTGCAAGCTGGCCCAAGAATTTGGTTTTTTTTTTTTTTTTTTTTCACGGGCTGATCTGGCTTTAATATGAATAGTGGGCTTCAGACCTAATATAGTAGACCGGCTGCATAAAAGGAGCCAGGCCTAAACGAGGGTTGGATCACGTGTGACGTGATACGGGGGAACACAGATGCGCAGTGCGGCACACAACGCCGGGACACCATGGCCCCTTAGGTCAGTGTTTGGTCGAGCCATGTATTGGGCTGTATCAAGTGAGCCTATTCTAAAAAAAATTCTCCTGTTTTTTTTTCTTGCGGTCTGAAAAGGGTCAGCTCAAAGATTTGGGGCTTAGGGTTTCAACCAAGAACACCCCAGCCAGAGCTGGGTGCAGTCACTGGGGACGAAGGTCAGTGCCGTTGTTGCAGGCGGCCGTATTCTGGGAAAAATTTCTCGGTGCAAGGTCAGAGGTTCGACGCGAGCAAGTTCTAGGGAATAGAGGGAGTATCTCGACATCGGAAAAAAAAATCTAAGAAATTCAAACTAGAATTTCACCCAAATTCGATGAAATTTCTTCGGGAATTTCAATGCTATCAAATCAAAATTACAATACCATTTCGAATTTGGTCAGAAAATCGTTGCAGGCGATGTGGATTTTCTAGGTTTGGATGCCATGGGCTTTAGGTTTCAAAGGAGTTTTGACACTCCATGCTTGCTTAGGGTCATGGGTTCAAAGAACCCAGGTGGCGATTTTGATATTTTTTTTTTCAATTCAATTCATATATAATTCAATTTGATGCATATGCAATTCAATATTTTAATGTATGTACACATATTTGATGCAATTCATGGCAAAGATCAAATTCACATAATTTAACAATTATGAATATTATACACAATTTATGTAGAATCTAAAATTTGAAAAACGTAAAGTTAGGTCATACATTATGTGAATGTTCATGCTATCAGGGCTGCAAAAATATCGAGCTAAAAACTATTGTTTTGAAAGAACCTGATTGCGTGATGATATGGATGAACTAGTTTGATGCAGAAAAATTCTTCAATTTCAGATTCCTAATGGCAGCGGTAGGAGCGTGCTGATAACCTGTTGTAGCCTATTTTATCTGACAAAGGAAATAAGGCCCACGACAAGGGTAGAGAAATTGAGAGAGATGTGTTTGTAGAATTGTAGGGGACTGTGTGTGTTATCCGTCCTACATAGTGCCTTTATTTATAGTAGTAAAAGGAGAGAAGAAATTCCTTCATCCCCAAGGAATACAAGTTGTAATAGGAAATAATAACTAGAATCAAATTTAATCTAGGATTTACACAATCACACTTAAACTAAGAAAGTTTACAACAATTATTACTAAAACAAAGTTAGTAGTTATGTTGTGGATCTATTATACTAAGTTAGATTATTATACTTGGATGTGATCATATCCATTACACTACCGAAAGTTCATATTAAATGATAGTGTAACTTTTTTTTCTTTTTTATTTTATTTTTATTTTTATTAATTGTACAATAGACTAACTCCATATTCATACAGTTTATTTCCTTGCATCCGACGAAGCTATCAAGTTGGTGTAAATAAATATGTGAACATAATAACAAAACAAGTTCTCTTTAATTAGGTGTATTATTCCACGCATGACGCAGTGACGTTGAGGAAGAAGTGGGAAGGGGACATAGTGAGAATTCGTGAAAATATGAAACACATATAAAGATAATAATGTTGAGCACATGGCAGCTCGACTTGGACTTCACCGTCTCTTTCTTCGTACATGGAATTGCTAAGTAAGCGACGACGCATGAAATATGCCTTATCTTTTATGTGCATGGAAATTCTTTTCTTTTCCTTTTCGTTACAGTACGCTTGGAATTCAAGTCTGATGATGACTGCTATCTGCAACTGTGGGCCTCTCTGAAATGCATAGAAAATGAGTTAACGAGACGACAGTTCATGGTTCAAACCTCGACCACATTAACCTACCCAACATTCACAAACAAAATAATTAACCTCCTTGAATTATATATTTGAGAGGAGAATTTTATAAAAAGAGTAATGTTAGAGAGATTAAATTGGTAAATAAATTTTTTATAAATTAAATGATGTGATTATTGATAATTAGATTATTATTGAGTGTTTTTTAACGTACTTATTTTCTATTAGTGATACATTATTCGGTTTGTAAATTAGGTTTAAAAATTTAGTCTCTCTAACATTACTTTATACAAAATGCTTCAAGTTGTCGTATGTGTTATGATCATGTTTTTTTTTTCTCTTGAGAAATTAGAAGTTGTAGTTTTGAATTGTAATATTTAGGTTGTAGACAAAAGAATAATTAAGGAACTATTGTTGTATAATTTGTGAGTTGAAATCCTTGTGTAAACTACTAATATCACTATACTGTCGATCCCAAATTTTAAAGTAGTGCTCTGATTTTTTCTTTTATTTCATCTTTATTATTGAAGTTCCTAATTTTATAATTGTAAGGAAGAATTGATTCACGCCTTAGTATGGATAGATATGCAAATAAAAACAAACTTACACCACAACTCGTAAAATAGAAAAAGGAACCATTATTTATGAATTCCACATCAGAAAAAGAAGAGATCTTGCTTATAAGTAGTTGAGCTAATTCCTATATTGTCAATTGATTTTATGGTAGAACCTTAACTTTCTTAATGGTATCAGAGCATGTAGTCTTGTGTGTGAAGCTCAACGACAACACGTGCTCAATATCCCTCAATTTGTGTTGTCCATATATTAAGCTTGAAATTCGCCACATGTTAAGGACCTGTGGAGTATGAATCCCACATCAAGAAAAAAAGAGACCTTGTATATGTTGTTAAGTAATTGGACTAATCTCATATTTTCAATTGATTTATATAGAACCTCAATTTTCTTCATTTTTAGTGCTCTACTAAAGTCTCAAAAGTGAACTGAAAAGTGAGCACTTAAGACTGAATTCTTGTGTTTTAGAACTAGGAAAGCCAAAAGTGGGATTAGGGGTTGGATTCTTGAACCTTGAGTTACGAATAAATTCAAACGCTTTCAACAACTAAAGCTACAAGCCTTTGCAATCTAGTTTGAGTGTGCTCAGGTACAAAACAAATAAAACATATCGCATCTTTGAATTAAAATTATTACTGAAATTATTTTGATGCTTATAAAACGAATTTGTAAAATCCACTGCCTCATATTTGAGAGAGAGAAATCTTGACGAAAAGTTGAGGCGATGTTTCTTTGCAGTTTTCAGGTCTCAATCGACTTTCCTCAAGTGCATTGACCACTTCAGTTTGCCGTTCAATATTCATGCCTTTATTCAAAAAATAGGGTGGGAAATCAATCTCAGTTTCACAACTGGAGTCTTTAATTATAGTAAACTACCATTTAAAATCAATCAAGGCAATAAAATGACCTCATTTGTTTTCCTATTTGTAAAGACCTGATGAAGTGAGGATCTTACATTTGTTACTGACACTATAAAAAACATAGTCATTACCGACGAAGATTTTCCGAGAGCCCCAAAAAACGGTTGTAAAAAGCACATTTTGCGACTATAAAATATGGGTCGTCGGTAACATGGCATGAAACAAATTTTTATTACCAACGCAATATCTGAACTTGTTAAGTTTTATTCGTGGGGTAATTTTCTTTTTTTTTTTGCAATTTAAGTATTGTCCATTTTCTTTTTAAAATAATTTTATGAATAATTTCGTTTGGATGTTGAGAAATTTAATACAATAGTTTGGTTAATTTATTAGTAACGATTACATACCTATTTTTATCATATTTTAATTTCAATATATAATTTAATTATAAATAGAATAATAACTTTTTCGATTGTAAATTTCTCTCGTTAATGTGCACATTTCTAACAAAGACGTTCCTATAGGAAATACCCATTTTCAACCAAATATTGGCTACGAAAAAATTTACGACGACTAAATATGGTCAATAATATATATTTCCAACGAAGCTTCATCGTCAGAAATATAGATTACCGACGAAACTTTACCATTGCAAATATATATATTCAAGAGGCTTCCTTGTTGAAAATATATATATTCCCGACAAAGCTTCCATTGCAAATATGTATTACCGACAAAACTTCACCATTGGAAGTACATATTTTCGACAACGCTTGATCATCGTAACTATGTTTTTGTGCCTATTTCTGTCAAGCCGTTATGTATTTTCGACAAACTCGTATGGTTGGTAATTGTAATTGCGATGATTGATTGTCGCAAATATGTTTTAGTGCCTATTTCTATCAAGCCGTTATGTATTTTTGACAACCTCATATGGTCAGCAATTGTAATTGCGATGATTGTGCACTCTCGTAAATAAAGATTATTTTGTTGGAAAAAGATTTTCTGACACAATTGCTTGATCGAAAGAAAGTCATCGCAAAAAACATTTGTCGTTGTTTGAAAAGTAATTTCGACAACTCTATAAGTATTTGCAACCACAATTTCATGTTGAAAATAAAATAAGTTTGCCATTTTGAACATTCATTTCTGACATAAATATAACTATTAACGAGTCATGTGTGTCGAAAATGAATTAATTCCGAACAAAAGTATTTCCAATGAGACAGTGAGGGCTTTTTCCCGTCAGAAATAAGTATTTACGACGATAAAATACCTTTTAGGATAGTATTTGACCCTCGCTAATGACAGTTTTGTACTATGAAAAGGGTCCCGATCATAGTCTTCCGACAATTAGGAAGACCCCAGATGAGCAGATGGTGTGTTGCTTGCTTCTATCTCTTTTCTTTTGGTGGTCTGGAAAGAGAGAGATTCTTCATTGACGATGAAAGTCTAGAGCCAACCTGATTCAAATCACATAACAACAAATCCAATTCACACGCGTGGTGTGAAACATCGTACACATTATGTTGCTTCCCTACGTGTAATTTAAATAATAGACCGTTCATATTGCATTATTTCAGCTAATTTGGTTATCAACGTCACTTTTTCATGGTCACATACATGGTATGACATGTGGCAATTAGTTATTAAAGAATGCAATCCTTTTTCGATAATTTGACAGATAAATTACAATTTATATTGAACGTTTCATTCATAATTGTACCGTTGTGATAAAACTCAACATATGTTGGATTGTGTAGATTGTAATGACCCGTTCCCAATTTTATGGTTTTTTTATTATAATTTTAATAAGTGAAATTATGAAAATGTCCTTCGAGGCAAATGAATTGACTTTTGTTGATTGCCATGTCGTGTCATGTAAGACTCGTTTTCTTGGCATATCCTCGTAGTACTCGTTGCTATGGACAGGTGAATTCAATTTGGAGTTATAACGAAAATTCTACAGACCTTTAAACGCCAAGAGCATTGTGATAATTTATCATTTGAAACACATGGTATTTTTGTCTCACCATTGGATAAGTGCTACGTGGGGCCACCCCCACTTTTCTGGAAGACTCTCTCTGTCCTTTTCTTCTTTCTTCCGTAGCCTTCACTCTTTCTAACTCTCTAACTCTCTCTCGGTTCTCCCTTTCTCCCGTGAAACAAACCACCATCATCACCAAAAAAATTTGCCTTGTTGAACATCAAAACCACCATTATCTGCATGTCTTCACCACCATAAACCTAGTTTTGAGTTTTGTTTCATTGAAAACAAATCCTAACCTCGAGTTCGAAGAACAAAGTCTTGGGCCGAGAATTCTAGGCATGATTTAGACAATTTCCAACCATCTTTTGAACTCAAAATAGTTTCTAGCATCCTCTGCCACTTTCGAGGCGTTTTCCAGCCAAAACATAGCGAGATAACCATCATGCAAGGTTGCCTAGAAATTTTGGCGAGTTACTAGTTTTCCCGTGGATAGCCGTCTTTCAGGCCATTTTCTGGCCATCTCCGGCCACCATTTGGATTCCAAGCAGGTGCCAATCATTCGTGACGCCTCTATATTTGTGCTAGGGAGTTGTAGCGTGGACTCCAGGTGAATGGGTCTTTCTTTTTTATAATATATATATATATATATATATATATATATATATGCTTTACGGTTCCCAGAAACATTTTATATGAACTATGCTTTGAACACCATGTCATGAATGAATTATATTTTTAGTATGTCATTATTATTGTTATGCATTATATGGAATGAAGCTGCGGAGGCTCAGGTAAACTTTAGGTGAGTACATTGTGATGATAGTGATTGCATTACGTTTGGTTATGCATGGATACATTTAGAGCTCATTATCTTGCACCCCGGTGTTAGTGCTCATGCCCAAGGCTAGGGCCTAGCCTTCATGTGATCGTTCACCTCCTGCACCACACGCTCATCTTGGATCCAAGGCAGGTGCCAGCCTATCGTACAGACAATCCTAGGTGGTTTTGACTTGTACGTGACCTGTAATACTTCGCATAGCCTTCACGTGATCGTAGCATTTGAGCATACCTACTTACACCCAGCCTGTCGTACAAACCATATTAGGTGGTTCCGACTCTTGTGCAGGAATTGGTATATGAGTAGCCGCATAGGTCACGTTAGGTGACTCCGACTGACATATCATTTTGCATTGATTTATATCACTTGGTTTACATATTTTCATTGCTGAGATACTTGACATGGCACATACTCGGTTTTCACTGTCTTGTGCATTGTTTTACGTATATGCATGGCATTATTTTCTGGAAACTATATGGGTTTTACAGCGAGGGGTTATAACATTTTCAAAAGGTTTTTATTAAAACTTTATTTTCAGGCCCACTCACCTTTGTTTTTTGCCCCTCCAGGTTTTATGTTCGTATCAACGAGGATTCTTGGCGAATCTTAGTATAGGTGGCTACCTCTGAGGGTATGATTCTTACCCACTCTACTGTACTTTACTTATGCTCTGACGTCATGTGTGAGATGGGTTCATTCCCATTCACTAGCTCACTCAGCATTTAGGCATTTTTAGGTTTAAATTTATTCACATTTTCCACCTTACTACACTTTATGGCATCGTCACCTTTCAAGTGTCGGCCAACACAGCTCGATTCGAAGTCCTAGTGGACATTCTGGGTCGGGGTGTGTCATAGATACATGGTTAAGTTGGGATAGTTTTGTGTGATTAGTAGTGTGTCGCTGAATTGACTCTTAATCCTTAACATATTATCAAAACTCTAACATGGTCACACGTGATGCAATCCCATATAGAAAACGGGACATAAAAAAAATTACAACTTATATCGAACTGTGCATGTGGTTAAATTAGGACAACATATACATCAGTATTATTAATAGTGATCTACCAGCTCGACTCTCAGTTCTTGACATCAAGCATCCCAGTTCTTATACATAGATATTATTAGAGCTAGACTATCAATCTTGTAAGTGAGAGGTCTTAGGTTCGATTTTCGTTAAAGGCGAATTTGAACCACATTATTGCTAGCTCATTGTGAGGCTACGCCCACTCCCTCCCCCTTCCCACTTAGTGTAGATAATATCATTTGTTAAAAAAAATATATCATGAGGGTAAAGTTGATAAAATAGTTATTAATTTAATTTGGGTAAATTTATTTGGATCACTAAATAGTTTTTATAATAGGATTTGGTCAATCAACATTTTCTGCTTATAACACCATCTCCAACCCTTGAAGTAAAACCTAAATTTAAAAAAAAATTTAGCCCAGAAAATTTAGGTTTTAACCTAGAAACAACTTTTCTGCTCTAACCCTTCTGACCTAAAATTTTAGCCTCAGATTATTAAATAATGAATTTATGTTAAGTTTTTTTTTTAAATTAACTTAAAAAAGAAATTATTTAGACTATCCTAAATTAATTTTATGAACATTTTAACCTAAAAATATTTAAATTCCGACAAATATTGAAAAATCACTAAACCAATGCCAAGCATAAAGCAACGTCTTCCTCAAAGGTTCAATTAAGACCTTTAATATGATTTTTTGCCATCTTGAAAATTTTGGAAATGGGAACAAATGGTTTTGGAAGATGGTAGAAAGAAAAATTGGAAGATTTTTTAGGTTTTAACACTTAACCAATTTTAGAACAAGGATTAAAGAGAAATGAGAGGGGAATGGAAGAGAAAATTTAGAACTTACTCGAAGAGTTAGAGTTTGTCTAAGAAGAGATTACTAAAGAGGAATTTTAGCAGGTGGTACTAACCTTACCATCAACCTATGCTAAAGTATAAATTAATCATTATTGACACAAACCAAACTTCTTATAATTTCTTTGAGGTAATACAAAAAATTAATCACTATTTAAGGTTTATAGACAAATTAAACATTTTCATTTCGTTGGCAAACATGCTAGCAAAAGCTTTAGGGTAAATTTCAACATTTCATAATTTCAGAACAAATTACACACACTACTCATTTAGGAAGTGTTTTAAATGACTAAAAACACTTTTAAAGAAAATATTATTGGGTTTCAAAAACACTTGAATTGCTTCTGTGCTTCTAGTAGGAAGCACCGATAATGTGCTTTTTGTAGAAAGCACTTGAAGTGCTTTTTCAAAATTAACTTGCAATATTATTAAGGATTTGTTTCAACAATATTTTCTCCAAAAACGTTTTTAATCATTTAAAAGCACTTCCCAAAATAAAACAAGATACAAGACTAATTAAAGAAAATATATATATAAAGTAATGATACTTACCACATTTGTACCATCTCTCTAATAGAGGTAGGTTCACCAACATATATAGGTCCCATTTCGATTATAAATGTGGTACAAATACAGTATAAAAAATGTGATAAAAGTAATGTTACCAAAAATATATCAATCCTAATTGAACAAGCAAATCTAAAAAGGACCAAAAAACCTAGATCTTGTTTCCTTCAAATTAAAGAGTAACTTAGAAAAATAACTCAGCAAATTTGCAAAATCCTAACAATCTCAGTTCCATAATACTTTGCCATTGCCACACATTTAGTCTTCTCAACAAACACAACATTTTGTCAAGTTCAAGCCATACAATCAGAAGGGGAATCTAAAAAGAAAAATTATTATTAGTTTACAGAACATTCATAAACAAGTAGAAACTTCACCAAATTATTCAACTTGTCAACATAAGTCAAACTCCAAAAAGCTTTCATTCCCATAAAAAAAAAAAGTAGAAACTGTTGTAGGCCTAATTGAGTGAGCGATCTAGGAAGAGAGAGAGAGGGGTGGTGCGGCAAGCTTAGGAGAGAAGAGAGATTGATTTGATTGTGAGGTGTGTTATAATTCACCCCATTGTGCCTCTATTTATAGTGGTAGAAAGGCAAAACCTTTCCCATAAGGATTACAACATAGAATAGGTAATTAACTCCTAATAGGACTATAAGATACATTCCTATATCTCATAGGATTTACACAATCATATTCCTATCCTAATTAATACTACAACACTCCCCCTTGAGTGTGTAAATACTCAAAGCACCATTGCATCAGTTCTTCAGCAGATAAGGTTGAATAGTTGATGAAGTCGTCGGCACAACGGGTATTCGCGAGTCTCATATTTACGTTGAAGTATGCATTTGTAAAAACTCACAAAAACCTCGCTATGGTAAAACCCATGATAGGCAAAACCCATAGACTAAGGAGAAAAGTAAGAAAGTATGCATAATGTCTAAACATTCGTCGAACTGGACGAAGGTAGTGAACTCAACGGAGTATGATCATCCCAGGATGGGTGCCTCGTTAAAACCTAGTTAGGTAGCAAAAACCCAGTGGGAAAAATGCTCCTAATCGTAGGGAAAAAGAGTACATTAAGATCATGTGAGTATACTTCTAGATACTCCCCCTGAGTTAGACATAACTTCTAAATAAGAGAACTACAAGCGATTTAACTCAGATAATTTACGCATACCGATTCCTTCGACAAGCTTCTGGAAAGTAGACTTGGGCAATGACTTGGTGAAGAGATCGGCCAAGTTGTCTTGGGAACGGATTTGCTTGACTTCAATGTTCTGATGCTGCTGCTGCTGGTGTGAGTAAAAGAACTTTGGCGCTATGTGCTTGGTGTTGTCTCCCTTGATGTATCCCTTCTTTAACTGCTCGATACATGCGGCATTGTCTTCAAAGATCGTCGTAGGAAGGTCAACGACTGATGTAAGACCACTAGTACTTCGGATATGTTCCATAACTTCTCTCAGCCAAAAGCATTCACGCGTTGCTTCATGTAGGGCGAGAATCTCAGCATGGTTCGACGAAGTAGCCACTAGTGTTTGCTTGGTAGACCTCCAAGATATAGCGGTGTCTCCAACGGTAAAGACATAACCCGTTTGAGAACGTGCTCTATGTGGGTCAGACAGATATCCAGCATCTGCATAACCAACAAGGCGAGAACCATCCCGAGGGCCAATAGGGGCGGCAACACTCGGTGATTATTGGGTATAGAACAAGCCCAAATCCGTTGTACCCTTGAGGTAGCGGAAAACTTCTTTAACACCATTCCAGTGCCTGCGTGTAGGCCCATTGCTGTATCTTGCCAAAAGATTAACAGCGAAGGAGATGTCGAGTCTAGTGCACTGAGCCAAGTACAATAAAGCCCCAATTGCACTCAGGTAAGGAACTTCAGGTTCCAAAATCTCTTCCTCATCCTCCTTTGGACGGAAGGGATCTCGTTTAGCATCTAGAGTCCGAACGACCATTGGTGTACTCGAAGGCTTCGCTTTATCCTCATTAAAACGACGCAACACCTTTTGGGTGTAGTTCGATTGATGTACTAGGATTCCATCCGAACAATGCTCGATCTCCAGGCCGAGACAGTATCGAGTTTTTCCAAGATCCTTCATCTCAAATTCCGATTTCAAGTGTGCAGCAATTCCCTCAAGCTCTGCAGGAGTTCCAATGAGGTTCATGTCGTCGACATAAACTGCAACGATTGCAAATCCGGAATGTGACTTCTTTATGAACACGCATGGGCATAGTTCATTGTTCACATAACCCTGACTTGTCAAATATTCACTCAGACGGTTATACCACATCCGCCCAGATTGTTTCAATCCGTAGAGTGACCTCCTCAACCTAATTGAGAGAGTGTTCCGTGGTCTAGAACTATTTGAGCCAGTCAATGGAAGTCCTTCTGAAACTTTCATATATATTTTCGTATCTAGATCCCCATAGAGATACGCGGTTACCACGTCCATAAGCTGCATATTCAGTTTTTCGGAAACTACCAAACTGATTAGGTAGCGGAACTTTATGACGTCCATTACGGGAGAATACGTCTCCTCGTAATCAATTACAGGGCGTTGAGAGAAGCCTTGCGCTACGAGGCGTGCTTTGTATCGCACTATTTCATTCTTCTCATTACGCTTCCTCACGAAAACCCACTTGTAGCCAACGGGCTTCACACGTGGTGGTGTAGGAGCGACTGGTCCAAACACCTTACGTTTCGCGAGCGAATCGAGTTCGACCTGGATTGCTTGTTTCCAGTTTGACCAATCGGTTCTACATCGACATTCATCGACGGAACGTGGTTCAATGTCATCGCTAATCATGATGTCAGTAGCTACTGAATACGAGAATGCGTCGTCGACGATCATCTCATTCCTATTCCAAACCTCATCCAATACTGTGTAATGGACCGAAATCTCGCGATTCTCGGGAGGCCGGCATGTTTCATCTGAAGCATCACCGTAATCTAGAATAACCTCATGCGTTGGAACGGATGAGTGAGCGATGGTCGGATTCAAACTAGGGTCACTAGTTGGTGCCATTTTCCTCTTCCGGGGTTGTGAATCCTTTGAACCAGGTGGTCTGCCACGCTTCAGGGTCGGAGCAGATGATTGGCTAGCCGCCAATGTACCGTGCCGCGTGGAAGTTGCGGCCTCCCCTCCTTCGGGGACGGTCCGGCCTTCCCAGGCGGGTTGTTGACGTACACGGGGTACATCTATCCTTGCAGGTGTGTTTGCAGCAGGTATATGTGATCTTGTCACTTTAGCTAGATCATTAAAAGCATCTGGCATGCTTTGAGCAATGCTCTGAAGATCTATAATTCGACGCACTTCAGTTTCAGTCTGAGCAGTGCGGGGATCTAGATGAGACATAGTGGGAGCATACCACGACAATTCGCGGCGTTCTACGGGAACGTTAGCATGCTTATCTCCCCCTAACGCCGGGAAGACTGTCTCATCAAAGTGACAATCCGCAAAACGTGCGGTGAAAAGATCTCCTGTCAAGGGTTCTATGTATCGAACAATTGATGGCGAATCATAACCGACATAGATTCCCATTTTTCTCTGAGGACCCATTTTGGTACGTAGCGGCGGCGCTATTGGCACATAAATGGCGCACCCAAACACCCGTAAATGCGAGACGTCAGGCTCGTATCCAGTGACCAACTGTAACGGTGAATGTGGTTGGGTAGCGGTGGGCCTCAGGCGAACCAACATGGCTGCGTGCAATATTGCATAGCCCCAGGCAGATACCGGCAGTTTGGTTCTCATAACCAAAGTCCGAGCTATCATTTGAAGGCGCTTTATGAAAGCTTCTGCCAGGCCGTTTTGGGTGTGAACATGGGGTACAGGATGTTCCACATCAATCCCTACTGACATGCAATAATCGTCAAAGGTCTGTGACGTAAACTCTCCAGCGTTATCCAATCGAATCGACTTAATTGGATAATCAGGGTGGTGAGCCCTTAGCTTAATAATTTGAGTTAGGAGTTTAGCAAACGCGGCGTTGCGTGTGGACAACAAGCAAACATGTGACCATCGTGTCGATGCATCAACCAACACCATAAAATATTTAAATGGTCCGCAAGTTGGTTGGATTGGTCCACAAATGTCCCCTTGAATCCTCTGAAGAAATTTAGGGGGGTTGTGAATAATCTTTGTATATGAGGGTTGAGTATTCAACTTCCCCAAAGAACACGCTTTGCATGGTGGGAGTCCAACATGAGGATGTAACTTGTGCCCGTGTGATGATTTGAGGATACGGCGCATCATGTCACGTCCGGGATGTCCCAAACGGTCATGCCAAAGCAACAAAGTGTCCTGGAACTCAAGCATAGGGCCGGCCACACTGTGGGCTTCTATGCCCCGAATGGTTGTGATGTACAACCCATTCGGCATACGTTCCAACTTCTCGTGAATACGCTTATGGCCATATTCGTATGAAGTGATACAAAGAAATTCAGAACCATGATCTTCAGTGGTTTCAATATGATATTTATTATCTCGAATATCTCTAAAACTCAGCAACGTTCTTCCGGAACGTGGAGAATAGAGTGCCTCCTTAATGGTCAAGATAGTACCATTAGACAACATGATACGTGCCTTTCCGTATCCTTCAACCAGGTTGGATGAACCTGCGAGGGTTGTCAAAGGAGATTTCTGGGGTATTAAGTTAGTAAAATAGTGATTTTCACGCAAGATGGTGTGCGTGGTTGCACTATCTGCCAGACAACTAACTTCCCCACTAGACATACCTAGAAATAAATTGATTGAATTGGTCACATGCATAAATATAAGTCCATTCATTCAATTAAGCAATTTGAGAAAATAATATCCATTCAAATAATAATCCATAATTCAAAACAAATCAAAACCAAACAAACTATTCCAAATACTTAGAAAAATTGTTCAAAAATTTAAACCATAAACCTAGATAAATAGGGGATAGGGCCGACCACTCCTAGTGGGTTCGGCCACTAGGGGTAAACACCCTAAAAACATGTCTAAATTTATTCGTCCATAGGGGCTGACGCCTCCTGAAAATCTGATATCTCTATGGATGTGGTTGCATCTTCCGGACGATCCAGAGCTGCAAAGTTAGACTCACGATGTGAATGATACTTGGCAATAGCCTCAGGGGAAGCTCGGCATACGCGTGACCAATGATCCTTTGATCCACAACGATAGCACATGTCCAGTTCAGTAGAAGCAGACTGACCGGGAGCTTTGCCCTTGTTCTTGAAGTTTGGGACCTTAGGGGCGAGTGGTGGACGCTGCTGGGTCACAATCCTTCCCTTAGGTGCGGCTCTCTGTTGACCTTGGGTTCGTGGTGGAGCTTGTTGCCTATTACCACGACCACGACGATTCGTATGTCGTTTATGGCTGCTAGAATATATGGCATGTGCTTCAGGCACAACATTCGAGCCAGTCGATCGAGCTTGATGATTTCTCATCAAAAGCTGGTTCTGCTTTTCAGCGAAAAGTAAAACAGAGATTAGATCCGAAAACTTGGTGAATTTCTGTGCCCTATATTGTTGCTGCAGGACAATATTGGTGGCATGGAAGGTCGAATAGGTCTTCTCCAGGAGATCTGATTCGGTGAGTTCCACTTTGCAGAATTTCAACAAAGAACGGATTCTACAAACTTCAGAGTTGTATTCATTCACGGACTTAAAGTCCTGGAAGCGAAGATGCTGCCAATCGTGTCTTGCTTCAGGCAAGTAGATGTCTTTCTGGTGATCGAAACGGTCAGCCAGAGGGTGCGTGGGTCCTCCTCAGCGAGGTACTCGGTCTGCAGTGCATCATGGATGTGTCTTCGAATGAAGATCATTGCAGTAGCCTTCTGAGCTTCGTCAACAGGTTTGTCAGTGACGGGTGCCTCGATGGTGGCTCTAATACCCTTTGCAGTTAGATGGAGCTTCACGTCTTGAACCCACTTTAGATAGTTTCTTCCAGAGACTTCTAGAGCGGAGAAATCGAGCTTGTTCAAGTTCGACATGTCCCTAAAACAGAGGGAGAAAAACGTGAGTAGTCATATGGTAAGCCATAGACATATATCGTAGACCATACAGGTTCTTTTAGACATGTATTGGTTTAAATCATGCATGAAAACTACAGGTTTCATGTGGTATGTTTTGAATGAAAACTTCAGGTTTCAAAGGCACTAAATTTGAAACTACAGGTTCAATTTAGTTTTATGAACAATTAGTTCATAATGAGAGGTTCCTGCAAGAAACACAGAATACAATATACAAATATACATATAGTGGATTTGAGGTTCTTCGGGAACTCAAGTGTGAGAGCTTCGTTACTACGAAAGTATGTGACGGTTCAAAGTATAAAAATAAATTATTGAATCGTTAATGTCCAAAAAATGAGCTTCAGGTCAATAATTTTAGATTCATAATCAGATTAATGATCTGCAGGTCAATTTTAATTAATTCAATAAATCGGGCCATACAGGGTCGAGTATAGAAGCAAAATAATATTAAAATAATATTATTGGATCGAAATCAAAGGTCCAAAAATAATTTGGGCTTATGCCGTGGGGCATGGGGAGGCACGAGGTGCCTTAAGAGGTCACGGCAGGAAAAACCCCAGCCTAGCTGGGTTGGGTCCGTGTGGACCGAGGGATGTGCACGGGGGAGCCCAAAACAGTGGGCTGCGTGTGGAAGCTGCGGGCTTCAAGCCCAGCCCGTGAGCTGGTTTGCATATGGGCCGTGAGGGCAAAGCCCAGCCGCAAGGCTGGCGTGTTGAGGGCAGTGCCCAGCCATGTGGGCTGGCGTTTGGAGTGCAGATGGGCTTCAGGCCCGTAGCAGGAAAGGGCCAGGCCGAAGCCTGGGGTCCTGGTCGCACTAGGATGGTGCGGTGCCGCACCAAATCCATCCCCTTGTGTTTTTTTTTTTTTCAAATCCCTTAGGGTTTAGGAAACCCTAATTTGCTTCTAATTTAATTTTATAATTTGACTCACAAATTCCACATAGCAATTTTATTTTGCAATGCATGAAACAAATATATATATTGACAAATATATAAACATATACAATATATATATTGAAAGGAAAATATAAACATAGAGGGGTTCATGCATCATGGGGAATGTTTTCATGCTTCGTGGACGTTTCAAATATCTTCTTTTATTTTAAGCGTACCTGATTAGCAGAAAACGAATAAGCCTTTGAATATTTGGTGGATGAAAGCCTCCTCCAACGATGCGTCAATTCCTTAGCTTCTGGCAAGAGCGTGCTGATAACGTGTTGTAGGCCTAATTGAGTGAGCGATCTAGGAAGAGAGAGAGAGGGGTGGTGCGGCAAGCTTAGGAGAGAAGAGAGATTGATTTGATTGTGAGGTGTGTTATAATTCACCCCATTGTGCCTCTATTTATAGTGGTAGAAAGGCAAAACCTTTCCCATAAGGATTACAACATAGAATAGGTAATTAACTCCTAATAGGACTATAAGATACATTCCTATATCTCATAGGATTTACACAATCATATTCCTATCCTAATTAATACTACAACAGAAACTTCACAAATTATTCAATTTGGGTTTTATTTTCTAAATGGGTGTAAAGATAAAGTGACATTTTGAATTAGGTTTGTGATGGTAGTTTAGGTAGTAAAGAAGGGAACCGGATCCCCTCCAGACCCAAAGGAGTTAAACCCAATGATCAAATGATCTGTGCCATTGAAATTTGATCAAAATACTACAATTATTATAACTTTTAGAGGAGGCTCCTATTTGTAGCCGTTGGATCAAATTTCAATAGCATAGATCATTTGATCCTTGGGTTTAGTTCCTTTAGCTCCGGAGGGGATCTAGTTTCATAAAGAAGGCTCAAAGAGATATATATTCTTTAATTAAAAATAATATGAATGTAAAAAGTAAGTTGAGTGTAGAAAAATATTATATGAGTTAAAATAAAATTGTATGCTTCAACAAAATATTAACTGATCGTATTATGGCATATATAGCTATATACTTTTATTACAAAGAATTTTTACTTTTACAAAAATATGATCGATAAGTGATATCTATAACATTATATACTCGAAACAAGGGATTCTCCTCTAATATACGATGATGATCCGTAGCCAGACAAACCTCTTCGCCCCATGACATTGTTGTCATAGTTTGTCTATAAATATCTAATTTTTCCTTTGTCCAAACTTGCAATTATTTTATGTGGGTATTGCTTTACCGGCGCCATCCGTGGCCACACATTTTTATATCAGGCAGCAAGTACCAGGGGTTGACTTGATGCACACTGGGCAGATTAGGCAAATAAACCAAAGCAAAAGGAGGCGTTTGTGGTGCAACACATGTGTGATACAAGTACGAAGCATCATGGATGAAGATGGTCTGTTTCCGTGAAGCTGGCTATTTAGCACTCGTGTTCAATAGGTTACTTGATATAATTCCACCTCATAACATACAGTCAAAGTTACTTGATATAATTCCACCTGAAAACATACAGTCAAAGTCACTCTATATACATAAAAAAAGGAACATGTAGCTCCGCTGAATCTTCTTCTTGGGGCCCACTTGTAGGGAAGTTGCCAAAAACATCTTTTTTATTATTATTTAGGGTGTGGGACCGAAAACCAGAAAAATACATTCAGGGCAACGTCATGTCAATACTGTATTGTGTGGCACACGTTTTTGGGACTGATATAAGAGTTTCAACTTCCGGAAAAACCTGAAAAACAAGCAGTGGAGATCTCACTCAAACTTCAGAGAAAGCAAGAGATAAACCAGAGAGAAAGTGTAGAGAACTTGATTAGGAAAAATGGTTAGAACTCCTTGCCGTGATGAAAATGGAATGAAGAAAGGTACGTGGACACCTGATGAAGACAGGAAGCTAATTGCTTATGTAACCAGGTATGGCTGCTGGAATTGGCGCCAACTTCCCAAATTTGCAGGTGAGACACTAGGTGATTGATTAAGTTGATGAACTTGTAATTAGAGATGATAATTGAATTGGGTTTTTGTAGCTAAAGAGTTAATCAGTTCGTAGTGCTAATTAATTTGGTTTTACTTGATTAGGTTTGTCGAGGTGTGGGAAGAGTTGCAGACTGCGGTGGATGAATTACTTGAGGCCAAACATCAAGAGAGGAAACTACAGCAAAGAAGAAGAGGAAACTATTGTCAAATTACACGAAAAATTGGGGAATAGGTATAACACCCTTCTTAATTTATGCAACCAAGACCCTAATTGTTTGATAAATTGGATCACATAAAATCATATGTTTTAAGCCACTAGGGTTAGCCCAGTAGTGAGGATGGCCGTAGAGTGAGAAGTAGGAGTATGCTATGTTCATCTTCTGAAACCCTCCAATGTAACAAAAAAAAAGAAGAAGAAGCCTTTTGTAATCCAGAATTCAGTAATTGCTGGATTGCTCTAGTAGATTGAACATTTCCTACTCAATTTGTGTCCAGTATTCAAATCCCCCTCCTCTTAATTTAGCTTAGAGCATTGCCTGTAATAAACAAAATCTAGAATTCAGTAATTAGTTAAGTGCAAATATATCTCATGATATATATTAATCTTGTTTTCCTTTATTTGCAGATGGTCTGCTATAGCAGCTCAGCTACCAGGAAGAACGGACAATGAGATCAAAAACCACTGGCATACAAACCTCAAGAAGGGCACGAATAATAAACAGTGCAACTCATCATTTTCATCATCAGCCACAAATACAGAAGAAACTCCCAGTTACTCAAGCCTTGAAGCAGCAGTGGATCAACCAATTAAGAAAGCTACTTTTCCAAATGCAGAAAGTACCGTTACCCCTCAAGTAACCCAAAAAACTGATGATCGTGTTGATAATAGCTCCCAACTTTCGCCGTCTCCACAACCGTCATCGAGTGAAGTCTCATCCATGAGTGCGGATAATAATTGGGTTAATTATGTGGAAGACATCAATGTTACTTCCATGGAAGCATATGCAGATAGTCAGTTCATCGATGATTTCTGGACCGAGCCATTTTTGGCTGATAATTCCTACATTCCAAGTGGGTTTTACACGCCCTTGATGGATTCCGAGTTTGTGTATCCACTGTTTGGTGGAGATTTCTTGTAAAGTGAGGTCGTCTTATCTAATCAAAATATCATTTTATGCTTGGAGATACAATGTAATGCCAGCATTTTGTGTTTTTGTTTTTAAGAATGTTTGAACTTTGTGAAAGGACCTTTGATAAAGGTTGCTGTGAATGTTCCATATATATATATATATATATATATATATATATATGTATGTATGTATGCATGTATGAACAAGAACTTTTCTATCAAAAATTACAGCATGATGAAATTACAATTCTTTCTCCTATTTGTCGAATTAGTACTAAACATGCTAGCTACTCCTTCACTGGAAGAATGGAACAATAACTGAATTGTAGCTAAGCTTGGTTATCAAAATTAAATTAACATTCACATGGACATATGTAAACGTATTTGTACTTCGTATATTTCTAGACTATAAATCCGCGATAAAATTAGGCGACACAATTATGGAAAACAAATGTGTATTGCGACCAGCTTAACACGATGTACAAATGAACTTGCATTGGATCAAGTGGCGGTTGCTTTAAGTTATGATGGGCGTCCTTTAGTTCATCGGGGGCGTGGTCTACCCTTTAGAAAGCTTTATCTCGTACTTACGAAATTTATGCAAAGATATCCTTCCTACTCGATTAATTTTTGTCTCAAAAAGTATGGTGATGGTCATTAACTGTTTATCTTGCAGTTTCCCTCTGAAGTCGACGCTGCATGTGTTAAAGGAGTGCTTATTTGCATCTTCACTTCAGATTCGATTCTATGACTTCATTGCTTGTTCTATTACAAACTGGTTGTGTTATATTGCCTCTTAACTGGTCACAAGGTCGCTTTGATAGTTTATCGGCTGATGGTGTTGCACTCAATCCGGTATGCTCGTAACACGTTACTTTGGGAAAGTACGTGATAAGACCCAATAGTTGTTTCTCACCTTGCTGGTACTAGGTTGCTTGAATTCTTAAAATCTCAGCCTTCATCATCATAAACCGCTCACCTCCACAAGAAAATAGAGCAACATCCATAGAGCAAGCGTTGTTGCTGATGGCAAAGCTATTGCTAAAATAGGTTACAAACAAGAAAAAAAGTAACAAAAAGTCAAAAAAGTTGTCATACTATAGACTGTTTGTCAGGCTGTTAGCAATAACTGAGCCATCACCAGCCACGGAGCAAGCGACTAATTAACCTCCATGATATGATAATGATTAAGGCTAATAGGATCGCCCAGGCCCATGATCTTGCAGGTTATTCAACATGAATACGTACCTATTATCGTATAGATTAACTTTATCAAATTTGATTTGTACCAATTACCACTAGTACCACCTATCCATCGTAATCGTACGTCATTATCTTAGAAACTATTAATTTGACTAGTACTTTAACTTATGTGCCGCCACCATAATTGATTATCAACATGATTCACACAATCGTAATTCGTGGTCAACCTTATTCATTAGAAAAAAGTAACTAGAAGCTTCAAAATTAATCCCATGGTTTCTTGGAAATTCTAGTGAAAACGTGTTATATACCATGGATATGCCAAATTGTTCTTATTTTGGACTTCATAATTTCCTAAAACTGGTTTGCTAGGATTAATATTTGCTTGTCAATATTTAGTCATTAAAATTCTTAGTGTAAAAATATCAATGTACTAAAAAAAAAAAACATTGCATAATTAGTAAATATTTTGACCTCTAAATCATGAAACTCTCATCACTCATTAATTAGAGTATATATATTCATATGTTCTGCTTTGATCTCGCTGGCCAACATTAATTTTAAGGGTAAGTTATACAAAATTACCTCAACTATAGATCGAACCAAGTTCTCATACCTCATGTTTTAAACATAACAATGTCATACCTAAACTTATGAATTCGTTGCAATGTCAAAAATTCGTTAAATTTTCTGTCAATTTGACTATTAAATGATGACATAGCAAGAACATGGCCTGCTCCTTCCCCAACTAAAATAAAAAAATTATTAATTATTAATAAATTATTAATCTTTTGTTTAACAATTAAAATTAATTAAAAAAAAAAACTCTCTTCGACACCCATTCACTCTTTTGCCTCTCACTTGTCTTCCTCACTCACTCTCTCTCTCACCCCCACCTCCGTCCACCTTCTTCCTCCACTCACTCCCTCTTCCGTCCCTCTTCTTCCTCCCCTCACTCCCTTTTTTGTCCCCCTTCTTCTTCGTCCGCCTTAGACATATCAAAATTCCTACATAGATCCTTAACGACATCTCCCTCGACCTCAACGCTCCCTCTTTCGACCACTAAGCCTCTCACCCCGGCCGCCTTGTCGAGTTCCTCCACACCGGCTGATACACCGTTGTTGATGGCGAAGACGGAACCTCAGCAAACTCCAGTTAGTGTTGCGGAAATGCCTCATATCCGAGCCGGGTCAAGTTTATTTGATGTACCTTCTGCAGGCTTAGATCAGCGAACTTCAGTTGGTGTTGTCGATTCGGCACAGCTTAAGATGACAAGAGCAAGGCAAAAAGACCTCAAGGTTGATCTCTCTGCTGTGTCGCTTCGCTGTCAGTACGACGTTGTCCTCGTTATCGTCGCTTAAGGAGTCAGTGGCGTCGGCGTCGGCGTGTATGATCCACATAAGCTTTGGTTGGATTCACAACTGAGTTAGTGTGGTGAGTGGCTCGAACGAATTACGGAGGTCGAGGTTCTTGGTGATGAGTTGAAAGACTCAGTTTCTTATGTATAAGGCACCAGTCCAGGTGCATGGGTTAACGGAGCTGGAGTTCCAAGTGGTGATCTTGTTGGATGCGTCAGACGTGACTTTGAATGATAGGAGAGGTTCGGTATCTAGATTTGAAGAGATGTGGAGAACAACAAAGAAGAATCTCGATACAAGAAGAGTAGCCACGGCGAGCATGGCTGCCACTATTTCTCTGCAAGTGAGAGCTAAGAGAGGGAGTGAGGGAGTGAGAGGAGAGAGAGAGTTAGTGAGTGAGGAAGAGAGTTTTTCTTAATTGATTTTAATTGTTAAATAAATTTTTTATAATGTATAATAATTAATTAATTTTTTATATTAGTGGGAATGAGTGGGCATCGTTTCTGCCACGTCATCATTTAACAACCAAATTAACAACAAATTAACGGAGGTCTGACATTGCAACGGATTCATAAGTTGAGGTATGACATTGCAACATTTAAAACATGAGGTATGATATTATGGCTCGACAAATAGTTGAGGTAGTTTTGTGTAATTTACCCTAATTTTAAAGTTTAAGGATAAGGTTACCTCAATGCTCAAGTTTGTGTTTGGTTCCATCGTTTTCTACTTCAAGTTTTCTATTTATAAAAGGAAAGTATAGAGAATTGTCCTGTAACATCATTTCATGTATCAAAATTTTGATCAAAGTGTGCAATGAGGATCGCATCCACACAATTTTTTACTTCCACATAATGCGCCATCATTTTCGAGAATTTAGGATTTCTTAAGTTCTTGATGTTTTTGGGATCCCTATTGCAATATAAAGCCTATAACATATAAATAAGACCTTATGGGTTATTTACTTGGGTATAATTAATTACAAGGGAAACATTTTGAGTCTTGTGAGCAAGTGTGTGAGAGATTAAGCAAGTGTTTGAAAAAAGAAGAATTTTCATGTACTCCAAAACTCAATTACCAAAATAGACATAAGTACATAAAAACAAAACAATTGCTTTTCAGTTCTCTCTGAGTTGAGAGCTTTTCTCTTTGAGTTGAGAGTTTTTCTCTCCAAGCTGAGAGTTTTTCTCACTGTTTATGTGAGGCTTTCAAACTTAAGATTTTCCAGTGGCATCGGCCCTTGCTTTGGCAAGGTCAGTTACATTGTCCTCTTGTCTTTCTTTTCCTTCTATCTTCCTTGCCTCTACTATTTTTCTCCCAAATTTTAACTCCGATCTGTCCAATTCCTCAACCCCCGAGGGTATACCTCTTCCTAGCTCTTCCTTGGTCTGATCTTCAACCATGTATCTTGTTGAGATTGCATGTAGAGTTTCAGTGTTTACAATGGCTCAAGTGTTTTCAACACAACCACTTTCTCCTTGTTGTCTCTTGGTTCCGACAGCATCGCTCGTGGGTTTCCATGAGCTTCATACTGGTAGTTGGCTTTTCTCACTTAGTTGCCGACTATCCCTTATTTATGGATGTGCTCAGGTAGCAAATTGAGGTTGGAGGTGTCATCTGATGATATAATACCCTGAAATTTTAAATATATGAATATGTGGAGAAAATCGAAAATAATCGATTTATGGTTATGAAAGAAAAAAAATTAAATTGAGAAATTTTAAAATTTTATTACCGGAATTTATCATGATTTACGACATAAAATTTATCTATAAGTGAAAAAGACGAAAATGGCCCTATTGTATTAAACGGGATTCTTCGTGGACATATTTGATCCTTTCGTGATTTTTCAGATTTCTTTACATATTTGGGTAGTACTCGTCGATATGAATGTGTGGGTGCAAACAAAATGTAATTTGGAGTTATAAGGACTAAATTAGAGACGTCATAGTTGAAAAAAAAGAATAAGAAAGAGCTGCCAGATGGCAGCAGGAGGGAGGGGAAAAAAGAGTTGTGGGAGAGAAAAGGAGAGAGGGAATGGCCAATTAGAGAGATGGGGTAAGGAGGGGAAAGGAGGGGAAATGAGGGAAAAGAGGAATAGGGAACCGGATTTCCTTTTGACTCGCCGAACCAACCCGGCCTTATCTCCCTCATTCGACTTTCATTTTGGGTGATCTTGGTGTCCATGGAGAGCTCTTGGCGAGCCCAATGTCCATGTGATGTTAGATTCCTAAATTTCTAACCTAATTTTACAAATCGAAGCCACAAAGTTCCAGTTTGTCTGGTGGGTTTCACTTTTTTTTTCGGTGATTCTGACAACGATTACCGTCGATCCCTACCACCAATAGACTCTCCTCAATCCTAGGAGAAAGGCCCAAGCATTGGTTGTAGTGTTGGAGTTCGATTGGACGTTGAATCAAGAACACCAATTTCTAGGGTTTCCAGTGGTGTGAGGCCAATTTCAAGTGCTTCCTAGCCGAATTAAACTTCAGCCCGAGTATGAAAGATGTTCCCCTCATTGAGCTCTAAAGTTTTGTAAAATTTGGTAATTTTTAGAGTTAGTCTGAAAAACTGGATTTCCAGTAGGTCGATGCAATTCCCGACATCTTCCCGGTCGAATTGAACTTCCGCCCAGGTATAAAAGTTGTTCCCCTTGTTGTGTTCTACATGATTTGGTAATTTTTGGAGTTCGTCGGAAAATTGAGTTTCCATTGGTCAGAAACTGTCGACGCAGTAGTGAGCCGATGCTACATTTTTACACAGATTTCGATGTCCTGAATTCATTTTTGGGTATCCATGTGATGTGTTTCAATTGCTAAATATGGTATTGAATTTTTCCTCCACTTGAATATTTTAGGAAATAGATTAAAAAGGAAAGGTGAACTACGAAAGGCTTGATCCGCTCAAGGGTACGTAGGCAGTCTAACAGGGTTAGATGCAGCCTTAAATAATCGAGTTTTGACCTCTTGTTGGGAATTGGAGTTAAGAGAAGAAATTGGTGTTAAATTAAAAATATAAACGTATGTTTTCGATAACTAAATTTGGTGGTAGACTTTTGTGAGTAATTAAGGAGTTTTAAATAAAGAATTGTGATTAATGTTAGTTAAATAAACAAGAGTTTAATTTGGCCTATCACTGCAATTATTTTCCAAAGTAAAAAATTTTCGAGTCAGGGCATTACAGATGAGGCAATACTCGGCGGTGGACTCGGAATCAAATGGATTGACCAGTAATCTGGCAGTGGAGAATGCAGTGGAAGCTTCTAGTCGGTTGCTGTGTTTTTTTTGGCTTCATTATTTTTGGGCTCTCTTTGTGTGTTTTCTTTTGTCTTAGGCTTTTTTTTGTTTGTTTATAGGTGTAAGTTGGGCATTTGGTTTGCTTGTAAGTTTGTGTTTAATAAATTACTTTTTATCAGAAAAAAAACCTAAGTAGTATTATAAATCCTGTGTTCTTTTTGTGTGTTTTGGTTTGTGGATTGTATTGGCGTTTTCTTTAATTAGGGGGAATTTGATTTAACCATTTATCGTGTATAGTGTGGTCAGAAATTATTTGGCTTTTTTTAATTTAAAATTAAATATATATAGTCTTTGACGAAAATTAATCGCACGATATACGATAAACGATTAAAATGTGAAATCTCGAGGATCACCACAAAGTAAATCCACAGAGAATTCTCTTCCCAATTAGGCTGGCTTTTGTCCACTGGTAACAAGACAAATATAGGCCTCTGTACAAGATTAATAGAGTGTGAAACCGAATTATTCAAAGTGTGAAAGCGTCTACTAAATTATTGTTTTATTCAAACATTTACTTTTCGGGGAAAAATATGCCTAAATATGTCTGTACCATCAACCGAAGCACTGTTTCTTTTTTCTTAATTTGTTTATTCTTTGTCAACTATTGATGACATCGCAACTTCTATGTCATCTGCTGTGATGTCATCAACTTAATAATTGATTAGGGTATTGATAATCGATTATTTAATTGTGGATCCAATCCAAACATTTGCACGTGACATTTAGCGCGTCAACCGTTGGATCCAGATGCGGTTATCTAAGTCTTCTTTATCGGTCTAAGTCTATGCTACACGTGTGATCTCCTCTACTTGACTGGTTTTTATTTTTTATTTTTTATGGGAAGAACCACTTGACTGTTTCTTTGTTGAGGGTACGATGTCATTAGTTACATGACGTCGTGTTGCCAAATTACTATAAATGGCCATCTGCCAATGCCATGACCTTTAAATATACGCAAAAACATAAAATAGAATTGCTAAACATCCAAAAATAAAAAGCTTGGTTAACCTAATTTTTTTTTTAAATTAAAAGGGGAGAGAGTTCAAAATTATTACAATAATTTAAAAGAGAGGAGAGTCCTCACCTAATTTTTCCCATAACTGTAGGATTACATCAAGGCTCATTTTTAAGTCTTTATCTTTATGCATTGATAATGGATGAGATAACCAGAAATATTTAAGATGATATTGTAAGACTTAAGAATACACAAGAGTTCACTTCAATTGCATGCCTTTTCAATGAGAGGCTATTCCACTTTAGATTACATTTTGGAATGAAATCCTTATTTACAAGGCTATTCAAAATTCAAAAATTACAACAGAATATACAAGGGAAACATATCACGTAAACAACAAACATTGAAAGGAGTTGTAACCTAAGCTAACTCTTCGTAGATAAGAGTTTAGGTTGATCACAACCTCCTGAAGTCGTGGGAATAGGAATTAAACACTGACTTGGTCTAACATCCCTAAGCAAGCTGACAGGCAGAGGAACAACAAGAAGCTTGGAAATAAGAAGCTTGAACCGCGCAGATGACAAACCTTTCGTGAACAGATCAGCAACTTGATCTTAAGAACATATGATTGAAAATATCACAAGAGGAAGCTTGAAACCCCAATTAAAGTAGAAACTCTGAAAAATGTTGGAACCACGCTTTTGGGGCTTGTTTCAAGCCATATATGCTTTGTTGCAATTTGCACACATGATCAGGATGCTGCTTATTAATGAATCCAGCAGGTTGTCGCATATATACGTCCTCCTTTAGAAATCCATGTAAGAAAACGTTCTGTACATCCAGTTGCCCTGCATGCCATTTTTTGAAACTGCTAAACTGAGACCACATGACTAAAAAGTCTCTGTGTAATCAATTCCAGGCTGTTGATGAAACCCATTGGAAACCAACCTGGCTTTGTGCCTCTCCACCGAGCCATTTGCCCTTTAATTTTTTTTTTAAATCTTAAACACCCATTTGTTTGACAGCAAATTTATATGGGGATGATAAGGAACAAGTTTCTAAGTAACACATCGTTGCAATGCATTACAGTATTGAACCATGGCATCCCTCCATGCTTGATGCTTAACTGCCTGACTAAAACATGTTAGTTCAATGGAAGAAAGGTTAGTAGAAACATGCAAAGCATATTTAGGATTAGGCTTGTGTATTCCAAACTGCGAACGAGTTATCATTCGTTGTAGTGGCACAAAGGGCTGACTCAACTATGTATTGTCATGATCTGAAGATGGCATAGGCTGATTTATGTTTGGTTCATTAACTTCTGCTCGCTCATTTAAATTGGGATTGGTAGAGATAGGGTTAGGTATAGATATAGTGACTGGTGGATTGGTAGGATGGGATAATATGGGATTTTGTGAAAGGTTATTCGAATAAAGAGTGGTAGTATTTGGTTGAGACAAGGACACTACGGTTTGAGTAAGAATCAGTGAGTTGGTGGAGGAAGTAGACATCAATATAGGAAAGGTAAACAAAAGATCAAGATTTGTAAAACTACTTGTATGATCGACGTTCTCCAGCGAAGATCTGAGTTCCTTAAATGGAAATCAGTCTTCATCAAATAGAACATGGCGAGACAAATAAATTCATCTCGTGGACAAGTCCAGACATTTGTACCCCTTGATGGTTTAGTAAGTAACCTAAAAACACACATGGTTTTGACTTGGGTTGGAGTTTATTTTGTGCATAAGGCACTAGCCAAGGAAAACACTTACAACCAAATACCTTCAACGTCTCATAACTTGGAGATTTGGAAAACAATTTCTCATATGGTGACTTATGTGACAAAACCCGAGTTAGCAATCTATTGATTAAATAAGTTGCCGTTGAACAAGCATTAAACCAGCATTTGTTTAGAATGTGGGAATGAGAAAGCATGACAATATGTCGATGTTTTCTTCCAGCAAATACCATTTTGCTCAGGGTGTTTTGGACATGAAAACCTTTGAGAAATTCCATTTGTTGCAATAAATTGTTGAAAAACATGACCCTTGTTCTCTCTTCCGTCATCACACTGAAGAGTTTTAATGGAAGTATTCAACATATTTTCCATTTAGTTTTAAATTTGACAAATATTTCAAAGACTTCAGACTTACTTTTCATGGGAAAAATTCAAGAATATCTAGAATAATCATCCACAAACAAGACATAATATTAAAAACCTTCAATTGAAACAACTGGAGAACACCAAACATCGGAATGTAAAATTTACAAAGGAAATTGGGAAATAGACTCTGAAGCACTAAATGGTAGTTTAGTACTTTTTCCTAGTGGACACGACTGACAAAACATTACATCAGAAGTACCATGAACTGGTACTCGTTTATTCGAAATTAAAAACTTGATAATAGACGATGCAGGATGACCAAGACGTGAATGCCATTTTTGAGTCGAGACTCGAATGCCTGCACACAATGAAATAGGGTAATTGAACTGTCTACAGCCACCAAAAAATGGGTATAAGCCATTCTCACATCTCTCGTGGAAAAACGTCTTTCGGATCTTGAGGTCCTTAACAAGAAAAAAAAAAGAGAAAATATAAGTAAATAACATGTTGTCTAGGGTAAACCTATTGGCACAAATAATATTAATTGAGGTAGTGGGACATCTTAGAATATTTTTCAATTCAAATGAGCAAGACTGAGTTTAGATTTTATTTAAACCAAGATGAGATACAGAAAGGCCAGTATCATTACCTACACCACCAACATTCTCATTACCGTTATCCTGTTTTGGATTGACCAAATTTTGAATGTCTGGAGTCACATGAGCATTAGCACCCGTGTTCAGCAGCCACTGTCCATTATGTTGCTTGTTGAGGATGATCAGAGATATGACCATAGCAGTAAGCCACTTTGCTGGAATTCGCTTTTCATATGCTTCATTCATTATTTGGTAACAGTCTAAGGCATGATGCCCTTGTTTTCCACATATTTGGCAAGTCAGTCTTTCTCATGTAGAAGTAAATTTCTCATCGTTGCAGGCAGAGTTTGGCCTTTGATTGTTATTGTGAGGAATAAACCCTCGTTGGTTTGCAGCACCACCACCATGGGTGGAAGGAGACACACCACATCTATTACTACAAAGTCGTCCACCACGACCTTTTGCAATCACAAATGTATTCACAGGAACAACCTCCACAATAAGAGCAGTTTGCTTAGCCATTCTCCTATCTGTTTTCAGCAGGAAAGCCTTAAGTGTAGAGTATGTGATTAGAGTGTCACGTGCCTGTGCAACATTCACAGTCATTTCATAGGCAGGGCCCATATTGTTCAAGAAGATCTGGACAAGCTCATCATCATTCACCGGTTGGCCAGCTAGAGCAAGGTTGTCAAAAATTGAGTTCATTTGATCAAGATAATCAGCACTAGACATATCTCTTTTCTTAGTTTGCATTAGTTCATTTTGAAGAAACAAAATGCGATATTGGGACAAAGAAGCATACTGTTGCTTAAAAGCCTCCAGGTATCACAAGAGGATCCATTGCTTACCACGACAGACAACACATATGGCATGAGGGAGCCATTTATCCAACTTAGTATCATTTGATCATGCTGCACCCAGGTTGTGTATGCGGGGTGGATGACAGTGGCACCAAGGAGTTATTTGGGAGAGCATGTGATGGACCCATCGACATAACCTATCAGGTCACGACTCTTGAGAATTGGTAGGATTTGAGCCAACCACAGATGATAGTTTGTTTGATCTAGTTTTATGTTGACAACTGTAGTCATGGATGAGAAGGGGTTTATGGCAGAGATTACTGGGTTGGGAATGGAATTGGTTAGAGTTGCAGCATTGTTCGAGTTATCAGCCATTGGAAAAAAAAATTTAGGATACGTGTCATTAGTTTGCTAGGGCTCATATACCATGTTAGACTTAAGAATACACAAAAATTCACTTCAATTGCATGCATTTTCAATGAAAGGCTATGTGTATTTATAGTCCACTTCAGATTACATCAGGGAATGAAATCCCTATTTACAAGGCTATTCAAAATTAAAAAATTACAACAGCATATACAAAGGAAACATATCATAGAAAAAACAAACATTTAAAAGAGTTTTAACCTAAGCTAACTCTTTGTAGATAAGAGTTTAGGTTGATAACAACCTCCTGAAGTCGCGGGAACATGAATCAAACACTGACTTGGTTTAACAGATATTCCTTGGTGTATGCGTTCGTAAACGATATAAGGTTGATAAATGAAACTTAGGATGGAGTAAATGTGAAACTTAACCTTTGGCGAGAAGTGTTGAAATCTAAAGATCTTCGCCTCAGAAGGTTAAAGATATAGTATATGGAGTGCAAGTTTAGTTAGAACGGAGGTTCAAATGAGTTTGGGATGAAGATTGAAGATTAGGAAGTAAAAAGAGCAAGCGCTCTCGCTATATCTATCTTGCAAAAGAACAATGATTTGGATAGAGACCTATGTATAATTATCAATGAAACGAGCTAAAGTTCCATTTTCAACAACACTAATATTGCCCCCAATTTGTTAATTACCACCTACACAGTCCTAACAGGTGTGGGGTTTTATCGCAAAAAGACATCGGTATTAGTTAAGTGAGGTTATAATATTAAACTCTTCTTTTCACAGAAATACAGCTGATATGAGACAAATTAGTGGGTCACACGTGGGAGATCCACACATCCACAACCACATGGAGCCAAGGGGACTCACCCAACACAAGGGGCCAATGGGATCCACCCATCATGTGGCAGTACGGGCTCGCTTTTCTTGGCTCTGATTCCATGTAGAATTATCAGAGAAATGGGCTAAAGGTCCACTTCTAACAACACCGATGTTGTCCCCAACTTGTTAATTATCACCAATATAGTCTTAACATGTGTAGGATTTTATGACAAAAGGCCTCGATATTAGTTGGAGTAGAGATAAAATATTTAAACTCTTCTTTTTAGAGAGATACGGCTGATGTGAGATATTTCCACAACCTCAACCATAGAATACAAGCTGGATGGATGAAGTGGAAAAGTGCATCAAATGTGTTGTGCGACTGTCGTATACCAGTAGAACTCAAGGAAAATTTCATAAGACACCAATAAGGCCAACAATACTTTATGGCACGAAATGTTGGGCTTTCAAGCATCAACACATAACAAAAGGAATGTAAAAGAAATAAGAATGCTTCATTGGATATATAGGTACACGACAAAGGATAGGATTAGGAACGAGGATATCCGAAGTACCCGAAAATGAAGAATAGATGAGAGAAAATTGGTAGGTGGTTTGGACATGTGAAACGAAAACCTACGGACGCTTCGGTTAGAAGATGAGATTATGAGACAGAGGCTCAAGGCCAAAGGTGTAGAGGAAGACCTAAGAGGACTTGGAAAGATACTATAAGAAAATGCTTGGAGTACTTGGACATCACGGTAGAAAAAGTTCTTAAAGAAATCAAGAAATCACTAAGAAAAGCTCTTATAATCTTCGGTCAAATTAGCACACGTTTCATAAATGATAAAAAGATTAATGCTTTTTTCCTATAGCTATTGAATTTTCCTCTTCTTTCTGTTTCACGTGATACTTTACAGTCACCACATGTTCACTTTAATCATATATATTTTTGTGTGTGTGTGTGGGGGAAAATACTGCTAGAGTGTTATTTTGATAAAATAAAAATAAAAAAACAGAGAGGGAAAGCGAGGAGTCTACGAGATGGTGAGAGCGCCCTTCTATGACAAAAATGGGCAAAAGAAAGGAGCATGGAGTCCTGGAGAAGACAATATGTTAAAAGCTTATATTGATAAGCACGGTCACAAGAATTGGCGTGCACTTCCCAAACTTGCCGGTAAGTACATAAAATAACAACTTAATTGTGTCTTCAAAGAATTTTCTTAAGCTTAATCTCATATAACATAGGTTATCTACAAGACTACAACGTTCTGGGCTAATTTATGACTTTTTTTTTTCATCCCATTCAACAATGAGAGTATGTGTCACTAATTTGACCATAATTTCCAAAACTCATTATCATTTAGCTTTTGGTTGGGATCACATATATAGTTAAGGAACCTTCAAGCAATAAGCATACATGATAAATCAGACAATTCGAGTGACGTAGTGATTAAATATACTGGTTTGTTTTGCATATAATCTCACTGCAGGTTTAGCAAGGTGTGGTAAAAGTTGCAGACTAAGATGGACGAACTATCTTCAACCGGGTGTGAAACGGGGAAACTACTCTCAAGAAGAAAACAATTTGATCATCAAATTGCATGAAGAATTCGGGAATAAGTATGATTTCTTGTTTAGTTTACGAGTTAATTATATATTCAAAGTAACTAATTATATGTAAGTTTACAAGGAAAATGTCCATAACACTTCTATAACGATAATGATCTATTAGGAACATAAAATGTTGGTCGTTTTATAATGAAAATTTATTTCCTCAATATGTAGATGGTCAATGATTGCTGCTAAATTACCAGGAAGAACAGACAATGATATTAAAAATCATTGGCATACCTATTTTAAGAAGCTCAAAAAGCAAAATTCAACAGCAGTATCTCAAACGACAGAGCAGTCAAGTGATGCCCCATCAGTAACTAGCCAAAATACAGAATTAGAAGCTCAAAGTGCTCCTAAACATGATAATAATGGTCACCAAATTTTGGAGAGCTCTCCGGTGTCCCCCAAAAGATTTTCCAGTGACCACTCCTCCTTGAGCTCCAACATAAATCATGGATATGATCAACCTATCGTGAGTTATTTCTCTGCTGAAGACGGTACTCGAGCTTCATCAGAAATAATATTAGACAAATCGAGTGGAGATTTTTGGACCGAACCATTTCAGCCGGACAATATGATGAATGACGTCCAAAGTGATTACTATCCAATTACATACCTGAGGGAGGAGGGAATTTTATCATCACCATTTGTAACGTTCTACGATGCTCATGATGGTATGGATTGGTTCCACCAGGTGATGCCAGCAAGACAATTATTTAATGATGCAGACTACTTAAGATAAACTTAGCTCCTTTTTACTTACGGCTTGTTATTGCTTAACGAGCTAGGCTGTGCCACATAATAAAGAATGTCTTAAATTTCATACTGATCGAGCAATGGGGATGCTATCTCTAAGCAAGAACTAATTAACAGTCGGCAATTATAGACTACTTCTAGTATAAATTCTGGAACTTGAATTTGAGACTTTTGAGTGATCACACGATAGTGGCGATCTGATCTCTTATATAGTTGTCAATTGGGATTTATTTTCTCCAACAACTTGAGGAGTCCTAGCTGGACCCTGTACCTTATCTTCTCACACAAGCATGCAAAGACAGACTAGGAGAGAGTTAAATAATGTATGAAAGGTATATCTAGTAATCCTAAGTGATAACTTTTCTAAAGAATGAAGAACAAAGAGCAAGAAAACAAACTATCGAAGAGAAGATGAAAAGAAATGAATTTTGTATGTATTTTTTATTAGCCATAAATGGCTAATTACATTTGATTTTATAGAGCTAGATTGATGAGCTCAATTACAATAATACCCTCTCTAACAACACTTAACCAACCTTATCCTTATATCAACCTAACAATGCATTCAACAAACTTTATTCTTCTCTACCAAGTAACCAACCATGACATCACTAATGGCTATGGTTAATACTAAGTAATTAAGGTTCGAAACTAAAAGAAATCAATTTGTTTGAGTTTGAAATATTGGACTTAGGCCGAGGAGAGGTAATTCGAGTTAGAAGGTCATGACTCTCGGCCTAATGGTGATCCTTCATGCCAGTTGGCTTTCTTCGCTCAGAAAAGCATGATTCTAACGAGTCCTAATGGAAGTAGGATTACTAAGGATTAGACTTAGATGTGGCCTGGTTGAGTCATGGTTGAATTAAAATTGCTAAGGATCAGGATGGGTTTAGATAAGATTCGAATTATTTAGGAATCAAAATCTATGATTGATCAATGAAATAATGAATTAAGTGCATAATGAGTTTCGGTTAAAGAAGGGATTGAAGAGATAGCGTCACGAACATCTAGGTGGGTGCTGAAAATGCATAGTTCTATCAGGACTTTACCTCGGCAAGCTTGATTTTCACGAAATCCCCCTATAAATAGAAGTGGTTCTACAATATGAGAAGCCCCTTCAACTCAATAAATAACTCATAACGCTCTACGTGAAAATTTTTCATAACTCTGAGAAAAATACTAATTATCCTAACCCGTCTGTCAGCACATATGCAGTTCGATTGAACATCACTGGGTTGGCAAATTAGCAACATATTCAATTTGCATGAACATCACTAGAGTCGTAGGACTAGTCGGCCTAAGAGTACCTTCAATTTGGTAAAACATCACCACTTCTAGTTTTGTTGGTTACCTATCTAAGTCTCAGTAGGTGAAAAGTCTTAGATTCTTTCACTGAAAAAGGTCACTTCATTAGTTTCCCTGTCGAAGTGAAGTGTTACATGATCGGTTACTCGCAAATATATTTCAGAGTTTGACATCATATGGTCTAACCATATTCACCATAAGAACACTCATCTCATGTGAGTATCTTTGCCCGTTTAGCCTAAAACTAACTAGGTGCACTTATATTCTCACAAATATAGTTGCAGCTGCCAAACCCAATGCAAAAGATCCTGAAATTCACAGTGAATTAAGTAATCTTGTCTTTAGGTTTTAGAGCCCTAGGCTGAGAGGCGTCATTCCTCGGTTGTAGTCATTGAGTATTCTGTCAGCAGCGCGTTTGACACTACCACCACATCTACTTTACTCGCCCGACCAACCATGGTTGCTAGTTAGCATGCCTGCATTCACAAGAAGAACATAATTAGCTCAATAGTGACTCGGCTTGCATGCCACATGGACTTTGTAATTTTGAAGGTCAACACAATTATATTAACAATTGATGTCTTGAGCCATAGGTTTGTAATAAGATTTTTACTACCTGCAAAAGTAGGAATAAAAATACTTGCAAGAGAACAAAGTAATTGTAGTATAGTCGGCTCAAGTAAGGTCATTCTCCACAAGGATTCAATGAACAATTTGCATTAAGTCAATTCTTAATTAACTACTTAAAACAAAGATTGGAAAACGTTGATTTTGTAACTTAAAATATTAAAAATAAATTTAAATAAAAATAATTAACTAAATTGACAAAGTAAAAGAAACAAAATAAAATAGTTTGAAAATCAATTTAAGCACTAGGGTTTCGCCGTCACCTTAACAATCCTATGTAGTTTAACCAATTACTTATGAATTACACATGCAAATTCTCTTCATGGTATTCAAGCAAGAACGTATATCTAACATGCAATCTGTCTGTAATATTCAAATCTAATATGAACATGCAAGACTCATTAAGTTTTGTGAAAATTGTCACATCCCAGTCCGCATATCAAGATATTGTCCGCTTTAGGCCCAACCCGCACAGTTTTGTTCTTAGGTTCTTGGGCCTTCCTAGGGGTCACCTATCATGGGACCGCTTTCGCCTAAACTCGCTTAACTTCGGAGTTCTTATGGGATCTGAAGCCAGTGAGTTCCCAAAACGCGTCTTGCTATAAAAAGGTGGGCAAGTACATATAAGGCCAGTGACAAACCATCACTCCGTCGATGTAGGATACTACAATCCACCCTCTTAGGGGTCCGACGTCCTCGTCGGCACACTCCAACGGACGATGAGTCTAGCTCTGATACCAAATTGTCACATCCCGGCCTGGGCTCAACCACTTCCCGGGCTCGACTCTGCCATAGCACGATATTGCCCACTTTGGGCCCCTACCACACCCTCACGGTTTTGTTAATGGGAACTCGACACGAGAACTTTCCAGTGGGTCACCCATCATCCTGAGAATGCTCTCGCATAAACTCGCTTAACTTCGGAGTTCTTATGGAATCCGAAGCCAGTGAGCCCCCAAAAGGCCTCGTGCTAATTGGAGGTGAGCATGTATATATAAGGCATAGAGGATCATCTCCCCTAGGCGATGTGGGACCTTACAAAAACCCTTTGAAAATCCATACAATCCCCAAGAGCGTGATATTCATCTTAAGTGAAATTACAATTATTAACCACAAGAAGCATTACTCAAGTCTCCGGTGATATTCATATCAAATTGCATTCGATTACTTATCTAAACATCCTAATGGTGGCCAGTCATCAAGACATAAAAACAGTTTAAACACAATAGATTAATAATTCAAAGTATGCATGCATAATATCATACGCAATGAAATAAAGACTACATATTCATGTTAAGACTCAGAGCCTCACCCTAACAAAACAAATTAGTTACACACAATCATAAAACAAAATATTATTAAGAACATGGATAGAGAACACCTTGTAAATAAACTTACATTGTCAAAAGCTCTCTAACCGAGTTCTCTAAAGTAGCGCACGTTCAACCTAATGGCCAAATAGCCTTATTTATACTACTGCAAGATAAAATCCCACCTAAAAAAGTCATAGGAAACATAATAAAATAATAAACTAGCAAATAAAAGATTTTCTTATCTAAAGTCAAATTCGGACTTTAGAAAAAAGAAAAGAAAAAAGAAGACTTTTGATTGACCAAATCAACTCCAATATGGTTCCAAAATGTCTCTTTTGAAAGCTGAAGAAGTCCCGAACAAATCCTTAGAAGGAACATTCCTTAAAATATGCCATCTTGACCTCCAAAATACCCAAAACGTCTAAATCTGTCAATCTAGTAAAGTTGCTCATTAGACCTTCTTTTCTTCGCCACGGTCAAACGGCTTAATAGAAAAATCTGAAATTTTGACACAATCATCTTGAAAGACTCACAAACAGCCTCCAATTGGAATCATTCCAAAGTTCATTTGTTTGATCATTTTTTGCTCGAAGAAGAAGTCGAATGTCCTACATTAAAGATATAAATAAAAGTATGAAAATCATCACAAAATAACCAATAAATTAATACTAAGAATGGGGAAAAATATATAGCATAATATCAACTCATCAGTCTGACTGAATCTAGGTTTGTTTAAGATTCTACTAGTCTTGGGAGGAATGAAAAAGTAACACTCTGCTAGGGTTTTTGTGGCTGCCACTAGCTTTTATGCCTGCACCAAGATCTCCAGTCTGGTCCTTGCTCGCATATTGTTGCTTGGAGTTTTATAGGCAATGAACCAGCTGTTGGCCTTATGAAACCCACGCCATCCAAGCAATATTTTGCCAAGTTGCTTAAATAACTTATGATTTCTTTGTCTCGACTTCCCGTTCCATGTGAAAATGGGGGATATGTATCAGTGAATCTCTGAGGATGCTTTTGCCAAAGGTTTGGACCATTGCAAACAATCTTTGATTGGTCGCGTCCTTTTACATAAGCATTCTATACCCATTCTAATTATTAATCTTAAAAATAAACTCGAGTCCATCTTTAGGGTGGGCATAGTGTGGTTCGGTGCAACTTAACCCTTAAATTGGAACCAAAACTAGGAAACATCAACGGTTCGGTGCGGTTTCGCTTAAGTTTATTACTAAAATCGTACGGTTCGATTCACACTAGTTCTGATTCAGTTCTTGCTAATTTATGGTTCCAAATACTAAATCATTTGAATACCAAATCAAAAAGATATTTAAAGTTTACTTGCTTTTGTTTTTTGTTTTTTTTTTGGTTTTTTGCATGCTTGCAATCAAATACGACTTCTAAAATAGTTATACAAAGTTACAAACAAAACATATCCTTTTCAAATGCTAAGTCAAAATGTAAATTGACACCAAGCAAACAAAAAAAAAAAAACACAATTCAAATGTACATAGACATTCATAATACCAATATACATCCATACCACACATACAAAAATATAGGGGTGGGTTCAAAAAACCGAAAACCAAACCAAACCGAAACCGAAAAAATCGAACTGAACGAAAAAACCAAACTGAATTGAAAAAACCGAACCGAACCGAATTCTTTTGGTTTGGTTCGGTTTTAGAGGTCTAGAAACTAAACCAACCCGAACCGAACCGAATTAATTAAATTAATATTTTTTAATTTTATTTTTAAACCCAATTTGTAATATTTTTAAACCCAATTTTATTTGTTTAATTATTTGTTTTGGGTACTATTTTTTAAACCCAATGTGTTACCAAATACTTACTACCATTTTCTCATTTTTCTCACACTCCAATTTTACTTCTAATTTTTTATGGTTTGTTTGTTTCATCACTAAACCAGTTGCTTTCCATTTGTCTCTTGATCAATCATGTTCTTCTTTGTTTGTGTTTTTCTTGTTTGAATTGAAATTATGAGTGATTTGGAATAATAATCACAGGGTAATCAAATCTACTTGTACAACTTCTCTCTCTGCACTCCAGTCCATTTACTTTCATATCTCTGCTGGTTACAAATTGAGGGGGGAGAGGGGGAGAAAGAGAGTTAAACATTTTAAATTTCATTTTTTGTTGCTTGACTTTATAAAGGACTGAAACTTTCACTGCATTCTCTTAGAAAACTAAACATACCATTGGATTTGATGGTTGTTTGTGATTTGGGTTTTATTGCTTTGTTTGCCCCTTATTAATAATCATGTAATGTTTGAGTGATCTATTCTGCTCAAAAGTTTTAGGACTTTCCTTGATATTTTCTAAAGAACCAAACAAGGATTAACCCTATGTTTACTTTGTTTGTTTGCTTGATGTGAAAAAAAAAATATCCAAAACAAATAATTAAATAAATAATACTGAGAAAAAGAGAATTTAAAATTGAATTTCTCAAGAACTATTAACCCTGTGTATACTTGTTTTTTTTTTAAAAACCCAACCGTGATGTGAAAAAAACCGAAACCGAACCGGAAAAAAACCAAACCGAAAAAAAAATGAATCGAACCCACCCCTACAAAAATATCCACTATGCAGTAAGAATGTTAGTAAGGGAATTGGATCCTCGCCAGATCTAATTCATGGGGATCCTAGGGATCAACCCATGTGGGCCGTTGATCAAAAATAGTGCGCCCACAATTTTTTTCTTTTTTATATTTTTCACGCAAAACGAGACTGTTTTACTTTTAAAACATTTAATTGTGACCACACGATTTTTAATAACGGTCCACGTGGGTTGATCCCTATGATCCTTAGGAAGTAGATCCGGTGAGGATCCAATTCCATTAGTAAGAATACAATAATTTAAGCTCAAAATGGACTTATCAAGAGATTAAAAAAAGGAAAACTAATGAAAAGGGCTTGAAAACTTTGAGTTTTAACGATAAGGACAAAATAAAGAGTAAAGTGAATAGTATCAGGTTTGACTTTTTAGTGTAAAAATGTGGTTTTTCGTTAAAGTGAACAGTACCGCGAGCTTTTCATTAAAACTCCCATTAAAAAAAGGCCAAGGAAAAGGAGAAAGAAAAAAGTAGGATGTAACTTTAACACCTTAGATCATTCTATCCAAGAAAAATATGAAATCGAAAACTAAATGTCAAATTTGAAGATCTATAAGAGAAAATGGCCTCCTTTTTTAAATATGTGTCTTATCTCAATAGGTGAACTGTGCAAGTGAAACACCTAATTGAGAAATGCTCCCATGCAGTCACTATAGTCGAAATCAGTTTGATTTTCACCACTCATTTAGTGACACCGGCATACAACTATTAAATTTAGTTTATTTTTTAATGTTCACGGTTCGGTTCGCTTCGGTTTAAGAGGTTCTACCAACATGAGAATCGAAATAGGAATTGGGTCTTGAACCTAAGCTGACATTTCTTGATCAACACGGTTTTTCAGAGTTTATTTTGTTGTAGTTCGATTTATTTTCGTAGTTTCACGGTTTTTATGCCCACCGCTAGGCTTCTTCTCTCTATATTTTTATAATGTTGAAGACATGAGACGAGTTTGGCTGGCTGGTACTCCCAATCTTAATCTTGGATTGTTTAAAATTTCTTAGTGGTCCCCGAATTTCACTCCCTCCAAACAGAATTGGCTCGTGCTCCATTTTGATTCGGCTACATGATTTTGGGGTTGGAATATTGGGAACCTCAAAAACTAGAGTTGGAGTACCTAGTTAATTGGATCGTGGTACAGCTTCTATGAATTTTAGTTTGGAGGCCCGAATATTAGTGGACATTGATCTATCTAAAAAGCCTCTTATTTTAGTTATGGTTGAACGTGACAGTGGATAGGTTTTGTTTATGGAGATTATATATGAAAGCTTCCTAATTTTTGTACAGTTTGTGGAAAAATTGGGCATCTACCTGCTGCTTATATTATTACTGCAACGGATATTAAGCGCCGGCAAGTGATTGAGAAGGAATATACAAAATCACGTGTCGTGAAGCGCAATGATAGTAATAGGGATACCATCCAAGTTAAAACTGATTCCTGAAGTCAACAATAGGGTTGGTGCCAGGGCCGGTCTTGAGATTTTGGAGGCCTTATGCGAGACTCAAACGGAGGCCCTTGCATGGTTTAAAATTTTGGTTGCTATATATATATTTTTTATTTTTTTTATGTTTTATTGTGTGTAAATTGATATAACGCAAAAGAAAATAAATAAATAAATAAAAATGAAGCATGGTGTGGTAGTCATGTACCTATCTGCATTCTCTATGTTTTTTGTTAGAATCTCCATACTTTTCAAATACAAAAATCATGGTGATATGACCATATACCTATCATATCACCGTACAAATACCATAATCAAAATCATTCATGCTCTTCTTATCATCTAGAGTTCATCTCAATAAAAAATTATGTGTTAAACGAATCACTGATTATGATATTAGTAGCATCTTATAATGAACCTTTTTCATTGCATTTTTCGTCATGCCTTAAAGTGAGGATGATTCTCACTTCCCCTCTCCCGTTGATTGCCATTAGATAAGTTAAAATTTTAAGATTCTTGTCTTAAACAATTAAACCAACTTAATCTAACAATATAGGTGTAGTTGTACTATAATTTTCTTTTTGATATGGGTGACTCAATATTCTTCAAATAGAATGAAAAATAGATGACTTTTAAACGGTGACCAAAAGAATAAACGATTCTAATTATGAAATGTATTCTATTAAATGATATCATATAAGGAATGAGAGCTTTTAAAGATTATATCAGATTTAAAATTTTTAATTTATTATGATATTCCTAACTACAAATTTATTAGCAAAATTATCTTGTATAATGAAAGAAATTAAACTACAAATATTTAAAAATACAAAAAATAGTGTTGCTCAAAAATTCCAAAGTAGTTAGTAGTTACCCCCCGCACATGCCCTATATGAAAGAAACATGGCTGAAAAAAAAATCAAAAATAACAAACATGAGAAAGTAAGGAGTCGAACTCGTGCACTACCACATGAAGGTACCAGCTATTGACAACCATGCTAGATAAACATACGTAAATTATTTCCCATCTTATACATATATAGAATATTAAGAAGGATTTTAGAATTTGGGGCCTTAGAAAATCAGGAGCCCTGGGCGGGCGCACTCCTCGCACCCCCTCAAGGCCGGCCCTGGTTGGTGCTTCCCCTACATATGTTGTTGAGGGTTTAAATGATAACAATGAAGCGGCTTCCACACACGTTTTGGATACTCCAGTTCCTTCTCACAATCATGTGGCTAGTCACTTGACTAAGGCAAGTTTGGTTAGTAATGATACTATCTCGAGTGCGAGAGGTTTGAATGAGGCTTCTTATGGAGCCAAAAATAATCCCAAAAATTCTAGAGGCGACACATGGACTTTCATTCAAGAATGACAAGATTGCCCTGAATAAATGGGTAGGCTTCTCAGATTTTCCCACGTGTAGCTCACCTGCCCATGGCAAGGAATTAAAGATAAGGATTAATTACCCAAATCTCATCTTTAATACATTCCTAATTAAAGATTGACTCCAATCAAGTAAGTAATCCTAATTTAAATCAATTGAGGATTATTTACTCTATTATCTCTTAATAAATATCTTGGGAATATTTAGAGAATATTTTCTCCATTAAAACCCTATATGACCGGCCCTAGCCTTATTAATACCCAATATTCTACCATTTTCAGAGAGCATTTTGCAACCCTAAAATGCCTAAACACTTTACTCTCTTAGAGAAACTAACTTAGGCATCGGAGATCCGTTGACCCAACCCCCCTCCCCCCACCTCGTGGGCGTGTGAAGCTTAGGTCTCTGATCAAAGGTGTTGATTGTTTTGTAGGAGCATTTTCGTCAAGACTGAAGATGGCGGAAATTTGCATCCACAAATTGGTGCTTTCATTGAGAGTTGATTAAAACACTCGAAGAAGACTTTCGCATTTATTTCTTGAATTTTCTGTCGCGTTGAATTTCTCATACGTTGTATTAATTAATTTTTTCCTATAAAAGTTTCTTGATCAATCCCTGGAGAAAGGATACGATGGTAGGAAATTCAGAAACTACAACGTACGGAACATCGTACGTGCAAGGATTTGGAATGGAGATTGGAGATGAGGACATAGCCCCACAACGGAGGTCCTCAAGGCTCAACATGACGGTAGGAAGAGCCCCACCACCGCGAACTCGCGTCACCATCGTGACCCAGCAACCACGGCAAGACCACCAGGCCACGGCGCCACTTCCACCTAACCCTGGGCAACCAAATCCTGGACAGGAGGCCCATGTCTATTTGCAAGCCCATGGGCAGGAGGTCCAAAACTTAGCAGCTGCCACAGTGAACCCTGGGCATGAGGCGTAGCCCAATGCAGCAACTGGCCTTGTCACACAGCAGGCCTAAACCCGAGACCAGAATTCGGCAGCTGCTGCCAGCCAAGCAGTTCAACAAGCCCAAGCCACTCAGCTAGCAAGCCAAGATGTAGCAGCCCAACAGCCATGAGGGCCCGAGACCATGCATGTCCAAGGACTGCCTGTTATGGGCTCAAGCTTTGTACCTATAGTCTACTATACTTTCACCACACATGGAAACACCCAATATCCAGGCTCTTCCAATCCAAATGGCGAGCACCCTCTGCCCCAGCAGGTCACTAATTTGACGAACAGCCTCGTGTAACAGACTATCTTGGTGAATCAGCTCATTGAGAGCGTCGAGATGCAACGCGCCCCAGACGAGGTGTCCAGAAGCGGGACAATGGCAGAAGAACGTGACTTATTTCAGCGACGTCCTGGCAAAGAGTCCATGAACCGTGCGTTCGGGTAGTGTGCACTCTCGTTTGGGCCATCGGGGAAACATCTTCTCTTGCCCAAATGCACAAAAAAATGTTCATTCCTGACTCAGCTCATGAGTCAGTGTGCATTCGAGGTTGGGTCCACACTCCGACGAGCACTCAAGACCTTCCGAGAGAGGCGTCCACATGAAGTTATGCCCGCAAGGAGATCCTCCTATGAGGCAACGGAGTAAGTGGCTGCATGACGCTAAAAAAAGAGCACGTGAGCAATCTAGCTCAAGTTCCACTGGCAGCCCCTGTCTAGAGAGACGGTGTGCAGCACAAGGCAAACTTCGTGCACCACAGCCGCGACATAGGCGAGCAGCACGAACTGAAAAACAACATAGACCAGCGGGTCAACACCTGGGACAACTGGTGGCTCTGCTGCCCCCCCCAGGTGCAAATCCAGGAGGAAGTTCAAAGGCTCGTAGCAGAGCAGTTGCACGGATTCCAGTGCGTTGACACTACTGACGATGCCCTCCGTAGAGATGTGGCCAACTTAAGCAGGTCACCATTCACGGACGAAATCAAGCAGACGGAACCACCGCGGAGGTTCAATTCGCCATATTTCACCTTGTTTAGGGGAGATGAAGTTCCGAATAGGCACTTGATGCATTACTGAAGTGCCATGACCCTTTACGCCAGTAATGACACTCTCATGTGCAAGATCTTTACCACGACGCTGCAAGGTAAGACTTAAGACTGGTTCTACACTTTGTCGTCACGTTCAATCCAGAACTTCGACGAACTTTCCTTGGTTTTCACTAAGAAATATTCGTCCTACCGTTCGACCAAGAAGAAACCTGACCACCTTTTCAACATGAAGAAGGACCCACAAGAGTCACTCTGCACTTATGTTAGGAGATTCAAGGCAGAAAAGCCAAAGATCGTCGGATGCGATGATATCGTCGCATGCTCAGCTTTTCAAAAAAGACTCCCAGCATATTACCTGCTTTTTGGAGAATTGATTATGGGTGAGAACCTGTCCTTGGCAACCTCTTATGCTTTGGCAAAAAAGCACTCCCTCTGGGACGAGGAAAAGCGCTCCCAAAAGCTTCCTAAGTAGCCATGCAAAGCCGAGGAACCGACTCAGAAGAAGGCGAGCGATAAACCACTCAACATTAAAAGTAAGCCATGAGACAAGTGAGGAACCGGTCACCGGTGAAGGGAGGCACGGTGCCCAAGTCATAGGTTGTCGGTCCCGATCAGCCAAATCCGTCGCGACCTCAAAGACAAGCCATGGTTCAAGCTGCCGCCATCTATAAAGGGTGACACCTCAAAGATGGACCAGACCAAGTATTGTACATTCCACAGGGGTCCTAGGCACACAACCGATGATTACATCTCATGGAAGAGGTACCTCGAGCAACTCGTGAAGGAAGGCAAGTGCGACCAATATGTCGATAGACTAGCTGCCCGGCTAAGGTGAGAAACAGATGCCGATGTCGAAACCTCAACCAAGACAATCCAAATCAATGGAATCTTTGCCGAATCCGAGCATCTAGAGGCCACCAATAACTCCAAGAAGAGAAAAATCCAGCAGGCGAGATCGGTCAATCAGGTTCAAGCCATAGATGTTGTGCCTAGACTAATCGTCGGCTTCACCGAGCAGGACGTTGAAGGAGTAGACTTTCCCCACGACGACACCTTGGTGATTTCTGTTCAATTGGCCCACGCCATCGTTGGCAGAGTCATGGTAAACAACCGCAGCTCAATCAACCTCCTACAACTGTCAGTTATCCAGAAGATGGGCTTGGAAAGCACGATTTAATGCAAAGCAGAGATTTTGACTAAATTTAACGGACTTACCTTAACTGCCATTGACACTATCATACTCGACGTAACCAGCCCGTCGATTGTCTCATCGCAAACCTTCATGATCATCAGCGACCCATCTCCTTACAACAGGATATTAGGTCGACCCTGGCTAGTGAAGATTGAAGTTGTTACCTCGATCGAGTATCAAAAAAATCTAATTTTGCATCCCGGGAGGAGCAGTTGGGGAGATCAAAGCCGACCAAGCCATGTCCAGGCGATGCACTGTACAAGTTCTCAAGGAATCGAAGAAGAAATCTTTCGCCTCCGCAGCAGCAGCTGAACTGCAGAAAGATGACTCTACCTCCGCCAAATAGAAATCACAGCAGGTAGGTCAAGAAGATGGCGTTAAGGTCGACAATGCCCTGGAAGATGAGTCAGGATGGAAACTCGAAGAAGACGCCGAAAGCATCATTCTTGACCCTTACCAGCCGGTAAACACGATGTTCAAGAAGCAGATCAGAGTCACCATGGAAGTTTACGTCGACGAAATTCGCAACTTGGCAAAAACTTTTTCCATTCTTCGAGAGTATAACATGAAGCTCAACCCAGCTAAGTGCACATTTCGCGTCTTCTCAGGCCGATTCTTAGGGTACTTTGTAACCCAACGAGGAATCAAAGCTCATCCAAGGCAGATCAAAGCGATCCTAGACATGAAATCGCCTACAACTCTAAAACAGATCCAAAGTCTGACCAGTCGAGCAGCCGCACTCAATTGCTTCCTTTTGCGATCTACCGACTGATGCAAGCCCTTCTTCAAGGCAATCAAAAGGCGCAGAAGGACAAATAGGATGATGAGTGCGAAAAAACACTTCAGGATTTGAAGCAGTACTTGACATCACCTCCACTACTATCCAAACCGAAAGCAACAGAGAACCTATACATCTATCTAGCAGTATCAAAAGTAGCAGTGAGCTCTGCCCTTATACGAGAAGAGCTAGGGGCCCAACTGACTGTATTCTACACATCCAAAACTCTTATCGATGAGGAAACCAGATACCCGAAGATTGAAAAACTAATTTTGGCGCTAGTTGTTGCAGCTCGAAAGCTAAGACCCTAATTTCAAGGGCACCCGATCATCGTCATAACCCAATGCCCATTGCGATCAATTTTGCATAGTCCAGATGCTTCTCAGCGAGTAATGAAGTGGGCGTTTGAACTTGGTCAATACGGCTTAGTATACCAACCTCGCACAGCAATAAAAGCCCAGGCACTGGCAGACTTCATAGTAGAATCTACCCCAAGCCTGAAGGATGCAGCAGCACAGTCCGAAAGCGCCCCTGAGGTAGTCGAGCAAGCCATAACCGTACCTACCTCACCTGATGGAGATTTTTGGCTTTTGCAAGTCGATGGATCATCCAACCATCAAGGCTCTAGAGCAGGCCTAGTTTTCACTACCCCAGACGGCTCAATACTCGAGCAGGCGATCACTCTGAACTTCAAAGCATCGAACAATAAAGCAGAGTATGAAGCCCTACTAGCAAGTCTTCGATTGGGAAAAGACTTAGTAGTGAAGAAACTCGCAATCTATTCTGATTCCTAACTGATCACCAACCAAGCTTCGGGGGAGTATGCAACAAAACATCCAAGGATGGCCCGATACCTCGAGAAGGTACGAGAGCAGCTAGCGACGTTCCAAGCATATACACTCACTCAGGTTCCACGGGCAGAAAATGCCCATGCAGACGCACTGACAAGCCTAGGCTCCGCATTAGACCATCAGCTCAAACGCTCAATCCTTGTCGAATACCTGGAAAAGCCAAGCATAGATGAAGAACCAGCAGGCGAAGTGGCGCAGATCAGCACGACTTTGAGTTGGCAAGATCCCATCATCGACTACATAGTCAATGGAACGCTCCCTGCAAACAGGCTGGAGTCTAAAAAGCTCCAAATGAAGGTAGCACACTACTATATGTGGAACGGCATGCTCGTTCGAAGATCCTTTTCAAGATCACATCTCCGCTACCTATCGCCTCCCGACGACCTGAAGATTCTTAGCTCAATCCACGAAGGCGTTTGTGGAAACCACTCTGGAGGCCGATCCTTGGTGCAAAAAGCTCTTAACGCTGGTTATTATTGGCCAACCATGCATCAAGACGCCAAGGAGTATGTACAAAGGTGCGACAGCTACCAGCGCTTCAAGCCCGTGCCCGCACTACCTACCAACGAACTCCATCAGCAGAAGAGCCCATGGACATTCATGCAATGGGCGATCGACTTGGTAGGACCAATGCCAGCTCCTATCTGCTTCTACTATTCAAATACCAAAGCCATACTTCAGATTGGATGGTTTTTTTTTTTTTAAAGAGAAATTATTTCCACAAATTTTATTTGCACATTCATATTCATTTTTGGCCTTCAAATTAAAAATAAATAAATAAGAGGCATAAATAAATAGAGGTGTGTGAAAACTTTTTCTCTTGTCAAATACAAAAATATTGTTTATGGATTAGGATGTTGAGGCACACTTGATTAGGCTTTTTTTTATTTTATTTTGATCCAAGAATAATAAAATGAATGACCTAGCAAACAGCAACAACTAAAAAAATTACATTGATATGAAATTTTCAATGTTAATATATATTCACATACCCACCTAATTAACCTTGCTTGCAATACTACTAATATTAATTTAAATAAGAGAGAAATTTATATCCAACGGGTTATATACAACCCTCGTAAAAACAAAAGTCATAGAGACAGAAAAAATGTTGTCTGTCTGCTATTGCAGTTATTGGTTCAAATCATATTCAATGCAATGTAGTTATCCAAATCCAAATCTAGTATTGTTAGTATATCTATATACCGTATAAATGTAGCTAGTAACTGGTCACAAGCAAACCATAAAAAAAAGGTGGAAGGCAGTTTAGGTCTTCCCTCCATTAGCAAATGCCTAGGACTATTATAGGAGAGACAATGCGCCACCTTCCCTGGCATGGCAAGAAATTGCAAGTACGTGGCATTGAGTGTTCAAAGCTATCTATGTCTGGTACTTTCTGTTATTACCCCAAGGGGAGACAATGAGCCACCCTCACATTAATAAAGTTTTGGATGCTTATAATTGTCACCTTCATAAGAAACCTCTCGGAATCCATGTGACTTTCTGCAGGGGATCCACAATTTAACTGCCACTCTTGACTTCTGTATTGTCACTGAAAAAACCCAGAAAATAAGACAACTACTGAACCATTATAAGCTTCTCTCAACCCTACTTAATTACACTTCTGCAATTTTCTTCTGATATTTATTTCTCTGTGTGGTTGGCTACCCAGACACATAATGTTCGGTCCTACATGAATAGTTCAACGTAAAAGTTAACCGATTTGCGGTTGTAAAACTCATTCATAAAATTTATAACTCCGAATCTCGTCCAACAAAATTAAGAATAAGTACCGCATGATCGATCACCCTTTCCCGCTGGTCCAGTCAGTTTTTCTTTCTTCACTTCCTTCCGCTTAGCCGATAGTGGGCACTCTAATAATTTTTTAAGTAGGCATCTATGAAATCACTAGGGCTGCCTCTTTTCAGCTCTTTCTTAGGCTCTCTCGAGTGGGTTTGCACTCTGTTATGCTCTTAGTTTATCTTCTCTTGGCTTCTTTCTATGGATTAATCCTTGTTCTACGCTCATGCTCTTTCCATGAGGAAGACTTGCCCTTGATGATGGAACAACGGCTACCTCGGTCTCCTATAGCTAAACCATCCTAAAGAGCCAGCCAAAGGACCCGCATGCTCGGATCTTGTATCAGGATTAGCTTCTATAGGAATATATATCTAATAGGGAGAAGCTCTTGCGGAAATATTGCCAGTTGAGGCAAAACTAATTAAGCAATTGAGAATCATGCAAGTTCCTTCTGACCATATGTATACTATCCTGATAGTTCATCATTTGGCATTCCATGCGTATTTATATTATATCATTATTTCCAGCTCAATGAATTTGGTACAATCGAAGTGGAAAATACTTCCAAAACAGGAAAGGAAAAATGGCATTTAGCAGTGACCACCAAAGAAATGATGGCATTATTCTGCTATGGTCCACGCAGGGATCCAGAGGACGTGAAAGAGGCCCAGTACTCTCTCTCTCTCTCTCTCTCTCTCTCTCTCTCTCTGTTCTAAAACACTACTGCAGTTAACCACTTCCACCCACTTCCCTTCCAAGTCAAAACGGAATTTGAAGTACTTTCCATACCATCATTTCGTATTATATGATAGGTAGACAACATATATAACATCAATTAACCAATTGGGTTAATTTGTTTTAGTTTATTTATCAATGGTATTGAATCGGTCAAACTTGAAACACGGTTCTCTAATATACGAAGTACGGCACAGATGACCAACTACTTCAATGTCAGAATTCACCACACAACTTAATGGATTATGGGTTTAATATTCAAACAAAGAAAGAATATCTAAATTAGCTGCTAAAAATATAGGGAGAAGTAAAGAAAATCAACTCCTCATTTAACTAGAGATGTAAATAAGCCGCGACAAGCCGAGTATCAAAGTGATCTTGTTCGAGTTCAAGATCGGTTCGAGCGCAAATAAAGCTAGTTGTGCTCAAGCTCCGCTCAAAGGATTATTATTTTTTTTTTCTTTTTTCAAACTTGAACCAAGTGTACGTGGAGGATGGGGCCCTAGTTGCATTGGCACTAGAGTCAAGAAAACTACCACCTCACCCAAGTTCGATTCCTTCCACCCTCAAGTTTAACTAATGACAAAAAAAAATACAAACAAACAAAATAACATATATAATAGGATATGTTCTAATGATATATGTATATTAATTGAGAGATTTATCATCAATATGAAGAAGGATAATTAATGAAGTGAACAGGAATAATACTTTGGATTTAAGTAAGTTAATATAATAGTTGAACTTTATTTTTTATGACATATTTTATTTTAATTATTAGATTAAAATGTCATACCCTTATGAGTCAAGCTTTAACGAATAAACCGAATTTGAGCTAAACTAGAGTTATTTCATAAAAACATACCAATGCTCAAGCTCCACTCATTTTTCTAACAAATCTAATATTTTATTCTAGCTCAACTTATACCATTTAGAGCAACTCCAGAGTTGCAAAGGCCCTAGGGCTATTCACTATTGAATCCACCCAGTGAACAGTAACTGCCCTTAATGAACAGCAACTGCCTTTTGCATCTCCACCCCTACACTGAATAGCCCTGGCAACAGGTAATAAAATATTAGTATTTTTTTTATAAAATAATACAAAATAATTTTATTTGTAATTTCGGATAAAATTTTTAATCGTTCTCGTTGCGCAACGTTTCATTATCCGAAAAGACAATTATTGGTGATGAATTTCGATAAGATTTTTATCCAATGCCGTCGTGCCATGTGTCGTTGCCTTTTCAGAATCGTTGAAGATAGATTTCCGATAAGATTTTTAACTAATCACGTTGCGCCACCTGTCACAATCTATTTACAATATTTGAGGATATATTTCGATCAGATTTTTAATGAATGACGGCATGCCACATGGCATTATCTACACCCTAATCCTTTCTGAATTCTCCATATAATCCACCATCCATCCTAATAAATCACACACCAAAATCAAAATCTCTATCATTATTCATAATTTCTCCTTCCTTCTTACAATGTCTTATTCTTCAAGGATGATGTGGGAAATCGATCAGCAAGAGGAAGAATTGTTTAAGCAAGGGGAAGAAATGTTCAATCTCCAGGTGGCCCAAAATGAGATGGAAGATGAAGAGGATGAGGAGCGTAGAAGGAGAGATGACGAAGCAAGAATGGCAAGAGCCTCACATTTCCGTCGAGTCATCCAAGTTGTGGCTCAGATCTATAGGCCCAGTTGTTTTGCAAACATTGATAGAAGCAGGCAATGATGAGGTAAGAGTCTCTTAGATGATTATTTTATCTGTAACAGTGCATTCTCTGATACGTACTTTAGATGTCATTTTAGAATGGAACGACCTTTGTTCAACAAAATCATGGGTGCTGTTTGCAACCATGATTCTTACTTTCTGCAAAAGAAGAATGCTTTTGGTGTTATGGTTCTCTTGCCTGAGCAAAAAATTACTGCCACCTTGCAGATGCTTGCATATGGAGTATCTGCAGACCAAGTGGATGAGATAGCAAGGATGGGGAAATCAACCATTCTTGAGTCCATGATAAGGTTTTACTCCACAATCGAATCAATCTACACCACAGAGTACCGCTGGAGACCTACTCCGATAAACTTGCAAAGGCTTCTGTAGAAGGGCGAGATGCGAGGTTTTCCTGCGATGATTGAAAGCATTGACTGTATACACTGAACTTGAAAAAATTGTCCAAGTGCATGGCAATGAGCTTATGGGGACATAAAAGGAGCAAAAAGTATCATTTTGGAGGCAATGGCATCATTTGATGCATGGATTTGGCACGCCTTTTGGGGGTTCTAGGAGCTCAAAATGACCTCAATGTCCTTACCCAATCCCTAGTGGTCAACAATGTCCTGCAAGGAAAAACACCAAGAATCACATACTAGGTCAACAGACATAAGTACCACGGGCCATACTACCTAGCAGACGGCAGTTACCCAAGGTGGTCATCATTTGTCAAAACAGTGTCATGTCCGCAAAGTGCAAGGGAAAAACACTTTGCAAGCTGTCAAGAGGGATGCAGGAATGATGTGGAGCATTGTTTTGGTATCCTCCAAGCTTGTTGGGCGATTGTCAGGGGTGTTGCTAGAATATTTGATTTAAAGTCACTTCGATCTCTCATGATGACATGCATCATTCTTCACAACATGATTGTTGAAGATGAGTACGATTATGATGTCGTTGATGAATATAAGCCAGACACGATGAATAATTCCAGAACACAAATATATTGTGCTCATGACGCCACTAAAGAACTCGTACAACACGAGCCATTAAAAAGGAATGAACTTTACAATGAAAGGCTCATTCAATGATATACTGCACTTCAGGACCAGTGGAAATTGAAACAAGCTCAAGATACTTAAGTTCATTTAGTGTGTTTGTTTTTATTTGGTGTGTTTTTTTAATTCATTTAGTGAGTTTTTATTATTTGGTATGTTTATGTAATATTATTTGGTGTGTCTTTTAATTTCATTTAGTGAGTTTTTTTATTATTTGATATGTTTATGTAATTTTATTTGGTTTGCTTATGTCCTTTGAATAAAGATTCTCTTAGTATAAATAAATTACCAAATTAAATAAATAAACTCTTAGTTTATATAAAGTACTAAATTCAATAAATTGGAAACAACATAAAGTACTCAATTTAATAAATAAGCAATTACAACCCAAAGTGATTGAAAAATTATGGGCTCCGATTACAAACAAAGTGATTGGAAAACTATGGGGTCGTGAATGGAAAATCATCACCTAACCAATTTGTGGTGCTAGGATCATCTTCTCTTGTCGTGCTAGGACCATTTCCTCTTGCTCTCGCTTCTCTTGCACGCCTCATTCGAACCATATCTGCTTTATCCGAATTTCAAAATATTTAGAATTCAGAGACTTCCCTTCTAAAGACTCCTTCATAATGTTATGATCTCATTGAGCCTTTCTTTCTTCTCTAACCTCTTCCCTTTCTTGCTTAAGTAGCTCTCTTTCTCTCTCATTAGCTTGAAATAATTTCTCAACAACTGCAGCTTTTGCCTTCTCTCTAGTCCTATCAGCCTCAAATTTAGCCATTTCCCGCGCCAAAGTCAATTCACCTTGGCGAGCAAGTTCTTCCATATACTTTTCATAATCATTCTTGGAAGCACTCCATTTTCTCTTTAAAGCCTTCTTACCTTGAGGCCTAATTGGATACCGGGTCGACCTCGATGCTTGTTTAGGGGGTGTTTCTGGCACTTCTTTTGCATCATCTTTATGAACATGCAAGGCATGATCGGGCGTAGAGTGTAGAGAGGTGTTGTTCATGACAACTTTTGGACCAACAAGCACAACTCTGAATTTAGGACAATCTTTGACAATATTCCAACATTCCCACTGGTTGAATGATTTTTTTTTTTTTGTTTTTGGCATTATACCAAGCTTGTGCTTGAAGTGTCTACACAATGCGGGAGAAGAAATAATTATAATCAAAGTAGCTAAGGCATCTCTTTTGTTCTCCACATACTAAACGATTGGTTGAGTATTCTCCAATGACTAGACATCGATTCTTTGGTTCTTTTCCCACCAATTTATCAAGATAATTGGTATGAACAAGACTCCACATTTCTTGTAACTGCATCTCATTGCCCCTAACCAGATCATGAGTAACTTCAATCCAGCTAGTACACAATGTTACATCTTCAATAAGCGTCCAATTCGTACCTGCATCATTAGTCATTTTGTTGGAAAAAAAATTGGATTGAAACTTTGAGAGAAAGATAAGAATGTGGTTGAAAGTAGTTGAGAAAATATGAAATTGTGGTGTAAGGTATAAGATAATGAGAAGGTATTTATAGAAAAGTAAAATCAATTTTTTTTTAATTTTTCAAAAAAAAAATTCGGATTTTTTATTAATTTTTATTCACATAATTAATATCTGCTGTTGGATTAAAAAAAATTTGAAAACCAACCCTCCAGATTGTGCCACGTGGCAAAACGATAAAATTTCATATTTTTGACTTTTTTTTTATTTACAAAGGCAAATAACATGGACTGTTGATCTCAAATCCAATGGCTGAAATTAAAGAAAGTTTGAATTTTTTTTATCGTTGGAAATCCAACGGTCTAGAAAAAATAACTGTTGAGATCTAATGGAAGTGAATGCGCCACGTGACCTCCAACGGTAACATTACCGACACTGCGCACGCGGGCCTCAACGCCTGCACAATTCCGGTCGGGGACACACCCCCATGCATGCGTGCAATGCACGCACTTGATGCAAAAAGAAATAGAACGTGGCTGACGTCGCCCTGACGTCAGCCTTCCATCATCTTCACTCTGGGCTCTTGGGCCAGCAACTAGTGTCGGGCCTCTCCTTAGACCTTTTTCCGACGCAATCACCAACATGGGCTAGACTTACTTGCTGGGGCGATTTGGCCCTATTCTCTCGTTAGTCCATTGGGCGACAAGCCCTACTGGAGTTGCTCTTAGGAACTAAGCCCGAGCTCAAAAAAGCCAAACACAAACCAAATATGAATAAAAAAAAGTTTCGAATTTTCTTCTCCCTAGTTTAATGTAGATATTCTATTGTTTGTCCAAAAAGAAAATCTAAGAAGAGAGAAGGGCTTTTATTGATCTAATATCCTAGTGGATAAGGTCTTGGATTATCACATGCATCTTAGGTTCGAAACTCCCTATCTCTGAAATAATTGTAATAGTTCGAAACCTCTCCTCCCAGTAATAATTATTATCTAAAGAACATTTTTTTCAAAATTTCGTATCACTTTTACTTAATGTCATATAGTAAAAAAGTTGTAGCGTGATAGTACTAGGATTTTTTTTTTTATATCATTGCAAATTTTAAAGGATTGAACCCAAAACAATAATATTATACTTATTAATTAAGGGATACTTTGGATGTGGCCGTAGATATCAATGTTTTTTGACCAAAAAATTTGTTGGTTTCATATTTTTATCTTAGTCCTTGACATTAAAGTAATAATGTATTTCTTGACACACCCCAATCCGAAAGTGGGGCGTGCTGGCCGTCACATGAGTGTGACATAGCCAAGTGCACAGTGCGGAAGCAGAATCAATAACAGAATACGAACTGATTTAAGCCAATCCACTAGCAACCTAGATAAGATAGTGTGCTAGAGTGATAATATAGTACTTATACAGAACCAGAGCGTACTAAGTCAAAGTGCAGTCAAACATGAATAATTAAATTCGAATAACACCAATGGGTGTCCTACATAATAATGAGTCTGTCAGAACTGCCGAAAGGTCCTCCCTAGCCACCACGGGTACTCTAGCTATCTAGAACCTGGAGAGGCGAAAAAACAAAATTGAGTGGGTCAGTAAAACAATCTTTTCAAAATCATTCTTTTCTCAAAAATATAGCCTCTCACCGTAAAACCTGTATAGTTTCCCATAAAATAATACATACATATATATCACAAACTTTCTCAGCATTAATCATTATCAAACGTATCTCATAATATGCCACACAATGCATTTGAATAACCATTCTGAATCTCAAAAACCATGTAATACGATGCATTTCAATAACCATATCGCTACTAGATATCAACTCAGCCCTCGGCTGTACATATAGCTCATAACATCTCAATCTCATCACATATATACACTGCACATACATCAATATCCTCACGAGGCCATCATCACATCACTGTATCAATATAAAAATGCTCTAGTGCTACAATCACGTGAAGACTGTGCGAATGAACGCGAGTCACCTACAAGTCGAACCCACTCAAATGTGGTCTATACGACAAGACTGTGCACCTAACTTGGATCCAAGGCGAGCATGCGGTGCGGGAGGTGAACAACACGTGAAAGACTGTGCCCCTAACTCTGGGCGTAAGCACTAACAATATGTGCAGGTTTATGAGCTAACATATCACATCATATCTCATCATATATCGTCTGTTCTTTCTCAACAATGCATGTACCTACCTGGTACTTACCTGGCGTCCTCGGCACCAACATATGCATGAAATGTATATATGAATACTCATGCATCAATATTAAGTTATATGCATGGCGATAAAAACGTACTTTTCATTTAAAAGCTGATTCTGGGAAAATCATTATATATATATATATATATAGGTTATACGGAAAAATAGCTGCCCACTCACTGATAGGTCGCCGGGTCGTAGCCCCCACGTTTAGCGTGGCTACGCTCGTCCTCGGAATAAGTTTCACCTATATGAGAAATTACTAAAAATACGTTATTTAAGCACATATACGCACCTACGGAAATAACTTCTCATACATAGCTCAATTTTGGCATACGAATATACCAACGCGACCTACTCGACGTCACAGACGTCAACATATTTTTAAAATAATTTTTTGATGCGCCACGCGCCTGCCAGGGCATGGTGCTACGCGCCCCCCACGTGCGGCACGTGTCATCCCTGTTCTCCAGCTCGCCGGACTAGTCTCGCCGGCGATAGAAAATGTCGTCGGATTCTGGGCAACTTTCAAATCGCTATAACTCGTCCATTTCTCAACCATTTTGTCCCATTTTTCTTCCTACGTGCTCAAAAAACAACTGGAATCTCGTCGGGAAATTCTCCAAAAACCGGCCACCTTCGTTCTACTCGATCCCGACGTCAAAACTTAGCAAACGATGGTCTCCGAGCCTCCTGGGAACCTTCTAAGGCTCATGGTGAGCTTGGTTTTACCTAAAACACAACCCACAAAAACTTCATGAACAGTACCTAACTCGGAGCTCGAGTTTTCAACGTGAAATCAATAGGTTTCTTACCTGAAATGGGTGTCACTACACTCGTCTGGTCTCAAGGAACACGAATATGGTCTTGGTTTCTTCGATCCGTGAAGATTTGCTATGGTTTGTGGGTGTGTCGTACGTAAATGGGTAGAGAGAGAGTTTCGAGAGTGAAGAAAGAGAGAGTGACGGGAGTGAGGTGAGGGGTGGATGTGTGTGGTCAAAAGTCCCCAATCAGATATCAAGGATCCAATAAATCTGATTGGCTCCAATAATTGAGGGCACACAATAATTGGTCATCACACAACACCTACACACACGTACGCAACCCTGAAGGGGTATTTTCGTCAATTCACGACTTAAATAATATGTACATCGGGACGGGTTGTTACAATCTACCCACCTTATAAAAATTTCGTCCCGAAATTTCATACAACACATACATACTAATATCCATAAAACAACCTCGGATACATCACTCTCATCTTGTCCTCGGTTTCCCAGGTAGCTTCTTCTGCTGAATGATTCCTCCACAAAACTTTCACCAAACGCACTGTCCTGTTTCTGAGCACCTTATCTTTCCAATCAAGTATCGTCACTGGCTCATCATCATAAGTCAAATCTGGGTTAATCTCCAAAGGTTGCAGAGGAATCACATGCGACGGATCTGAAACATAATGTCGAAGCATCGAAACATGAAACACATTATGTACTCTGGACAACTCTGACGGCAACTCAAGCTTGTAAGCCACTTCACCGACTCGCTCGGTGATCCGATAAGGTCCAATGTACCTAGGACTCAATTTACCTTTCTTTCCGAATCGAACTACACCCTTCCACGGTGATAACTTAAGAAACACCCAATCACCTACATTATATACTCGGTCAGTGGCATGTCTGTCTGGTAAACTCTTTTGGCGATCTTGGGTGGTTTTCAGATTAGCCTTAATAACCTGAACATTCTGAGTAGTCTCCTCTACTATCTCAGGGCCCACTAGAACTCTTTCGCCAACCTCTGACCAACACAAGGGTGTACGACAAGGTTTCCCATATAGTGCCTCGAACGGTGCCATCCCAATACTAGAGTGAAAGCTGTTATTATAGGCGAACTCCATCAAATCCAAAAGCTGATGCCATGAGTTGCCAAACTGCAAAACTGAAGATGTCAGCATATCCTCCAATGTCTGTATAGTCCTCTCTGACTGACCGTCTGTCTGAGGATGATATGTTGTGCTGTACACTAGTCTCATACCCAAAGCCTCTTGGAAAGCAATCCAGAACTTAGAAGTGAATCGAGGATCGCGATCTGAGACAATACTAACTGGAACACCATGATACTTCACAATCTTCGCTATGAATAGCTCAGCCAACGGATTCAACGAAAACTTTTCCCTGACAGGAATGAAATGTGCCGACTTGGTGAGTCGATCAACAATCACCCAAATTCCATCATATCCGTTCTGAGTACGAGGGAGCTTGTACACAAAATCCATAGTAATGTCTTCCCATTTCCACTGCGAAACGGGAAATGGTTGCAACAACCCAAATGGCTTCTTCCTTTTGGCTTTGACTTGCTGACATATGATGCATCTACTTACATATTCAGCGATTTCTCTCTTCATACCCGGCCAATAGTAGAACGGTCGAATGGTATGATACATTTTCGTGCCTCCGGGATGCATTGCATAAGCTGAAATATGCGCTTCGTTTAAGATATCTTTATTTAACTCTGCATTATTCGGCACATACATCCTGTTTCCCTGCATAAGCATACCGTCTGATTCTCTGATTCGAAGGTCTTTCTTTTTACCATCATTCCTCAGCCGAATAAGCTCCTGAATCTCATCATCATTCATCTGGATCTCAAGTATTCTGTCAATTAGGATTGGCCTAACTTGGAAACTAGTAAGTAAGGCGTCCTCTTGATTGTCCACCATCGAATTCTCTACTTCCAACTGCACTCCAGTCGATCTCAACTCGGCAAGAAGAGGAACTCGGCTCGCATGAAAAACGTTAATTCTGCCCTGGGACTTCCTGCTAAGAGCGTCAGCTACCACGTTTGCACGACCAGGGTGATATTCAATCGTGCAATCATAGTCGCTCAGTTACTCAATCAATCGACGCTGGCGCAGATTCAAATCCTTCTGGGTAAAAAGGTAATTGAGACTCTTATGGTCTGAGAAGATCCTGCATTTCTCACCATAGAGGTAATGTCTCCAAATCTATAAAGCAAAGATAATGGCAGCCAATTCCAAGTCATGTGTAGGGTAATTCTTCTCATGAGGTTTTAACTGGCGTGAAGCGTAAGCAATCACCCTACCATGCTGCATCAAAACACAACCCAGGCCATTCAACGACGCATCACTGTAAATCTCGAAATTGCCATCATCGTCAAGACAGGAGCATGAGTGAGGCAATACTTCAACTGCTGGAAACTCCGCTCACAATCATCATCCCACTCGAACTTAACGCTCTTCCTGGTCAATTTCCTCAATGGCAACGCCATGACCGAAAAGTCTTTAATGAACCGCCGATAGTAACCTGCTAACCAAGGAAGCTCCGAACCTCGGTGACGGTTCGTGGTTGTTCCCAATTCTCTACAGTCACAATCTTCTGAGGGTTAACCTGAATACCCTGAGCTGAAACGACATGACCCAAAAATGCTACTTCGTCCAACCAAAACTGGCACTTACTGAACTTGGAATACAATCGATGCTTTCTCAGTTTCTTCAACGCCAACGAAAGATGTCGAGCATGGTCAGCCCTTGACTTAGAATACACCAGGATATCGTCGATAAAGACAATAACGAACCTATCCAGATACTGCTGGAACACCTTGTTCATCAATCCCAGAAAAGCTGCTGGTGCATTAGTCAAACCAAACGGCATAACCAGAAACTCATAGTGTCCATAACGAGTCCTAAAGGCAGTTTTAGGAACATCGTCACTCCTGATTTTCAACTGATAGTAGCTTAACCTCAAGTCAATTTTAAAGAACACACAGGCACCTCGAAGTTGATCAAAAAGATCATCGATATGTGGCAACGGATAACGGTTTTTAATCGTCGCCCGATTCAACTGCCTGTAATCGATACATAATCTCAAGGTACCATCCTTCTTCCGAACAAAATAGGATTGGGGCTCCCCAAGGTGAAGTATTGGGCTGAATGAACCCCTTCTCAAGTAATTCCTGCAACTGAATCTTCAACTCTCGTAATTCCGCAGGAGCCATTCGATATGGATTCAACGAGATAGGATTAGTACATGGCAACAAGTCAATGGTAAACTCCACGTCGCGATCTGGCGGCAATCCAGGTAAATCATCAGGGAATACGTCAGCGAAATGTCTAACCACTTGAACATCCTCCAAACTAGCAGGAGCATCATCATGAAGTACTACATGAGCTAAGTATCCCTGACAACCCTTCTTCAATAACTTATTGGGTTTCACAGCCGAAATAACACCATGTCTAACTCCGCTACGCTCACCAACAAAGGTTATCTCAGGTAATCCAGGACGATGAAAAGTCACTAATTTCCCGTAACAATCAATCTTGGCACGATTGTAGTGCAACCAATCAGTGCCCAGAATGACGTCAAAGTCAACAATATCTAGCGAAGTGAGGTTAGCAGGCATAACCACGTTCTCCACTAGTACGGGACATCATGGATATACGCAATCTACATAACATTTCTCCCCTCTAGGCATGGCAAACTCCAACTCATACCCAAGGGGTGAAGATTGAGGTTGAGTCAGTTAAGCAAATGTATGAGAAATCACAGAGTGCGTGGCACCACAATCAATCAATACTCTAGCAAAATGACCAAGAATATTCAACGTACCCATAATCAAATCTGGGTTGTTATGAGCATTCTGCAGTGAGAGGTTATGAATGCGGCCCTGCGTCTGCTGTCGTCCTCCTCGACCTCGGTTAGTGTTCATTCCTCGTCCCTGAGAGTTTCGTCCCTGACTCGACTGTCCAGCCTGTCACAAAGATCCGACACCACTAGCAGCAGCATCCACTTGCTGGGGTTGTCCCCCTGAATACCATTGTGAGTTACCGGCTGAAAACTGCTGCTGAGGTAAGTATCCACCTGAGTATGGCACCTGAGGAGGCATATATCCTCCAGAGTACTGCTTCCCATAGCCGCTCTGCTGGTAGAAATCTGCAGGGTACTGAGGCTAATACTGATATGATAAATACGGAACGGGATCCCCTGAATAGTGGAAAATCTCATCCACGTCCGGTCTGAACATAGCCGCTCGGCCCTGAAAACGGAAATTAGTTACTAACAATCATAAACAAAAAAATATTATTAAAAATAAGGATAGAAAACACCTAGAAACTAAACTTGAATCCAAAAGTTGTGCGTTCTTCTCCTCCCCCTTCTTCTCTCTCCTAATGGCTAAAAAGCCGTATTTATACTACTAGAAAGTAAAACCCTACCTAGAAAAGGTCTTAGAATAAAACTAGGAAACCAAATAAATTAGGAAACATAATCCTAAATTGACTAGTAAAATTCGCCTAAAATCTGAACAGTCTCAAAACAGCCCCGTTTCTGGATCTTTAAGGCTCCAAAATAGGCCCAAAATGCCTATAATTAAAGCTTGAGATGCCTTGAACATAATTGAAGAAGGCTTCAAACCCAAAAGACATCATCTTGGAAGCCAAAAAACCCAAATAAGCCTAAAACGTCAGTTTGACAGCACTATGCGCTGCTCCTTTATTTCATTGCCATAAATAAACTACTTGGTAGAAAATTATGAAACTTTGATAAGATTTAGTCAACAGACTTATGAACATCCTTCAATTAGAATCACTCCAAAATTCATCCGTTTGACTATTTTTTGCACCAGAGGAAGTCATATGTCCTACATTAAGAATATAAATCAAAGTATCAAACTTTTCACAAAATAACCAATAAATTAATATTAAGAATAGGGTAAAATATATAGTAAAATATCGAATTATCTGGTTTGTTCTATCCCTACAAATCCTCGAACGATGTTGCACCCTCTGCTTCTCGAGTCGATTCTGGCCTTGTTGGTTATGTCGACGCAGAATACTTGTTTGATCCGCACAAGGTGCATTCTAAGGTGGCATTTGATGTGAACAACCACTTCATTTGAATTAATCAGATTTTTAAATTTAGTTCATTATTTAATAAACTAATAATTAAGAAAAACTAGTTAATTAAATAATGATTGTGGTATACGAAGAGTCTTTTTCCTTCGTTTCCTTGGGTTTTGCAAATTTTCAAATGATGTGGCTATCCACATCAGATGCCACCTTAGGTGGTATAGAAATGTGGTATAAAAACATGGTATGCATAGCATTATTCTTATATTTATTTTTATTTTGAGATTTTATGTGGTAAGTTATTTTTATAGTAAACTAGATTTTAATCCTTAAATAGGATGAAGTTTAGAAAAAGGTTATATACAAGATTAAAAATTGATTTTAATCCCTATACTTTATTTAATGACAACATATTAAATGTCTCTCTTTTATTTATAATTTTATGGTGTTCATAAATTAAATTTTATGAAAATATTATAAATTTTAATTCTTATTATGGTAAGTATCTTATATAAGAAAATATTTTAGTAAAGATTTTTCGATACACATGTTTTTGCATATTTTCTTATGTGCCACTAATTCATTACAATATATTTAGGTACGAACATTTCAGTACACTAGGTTAGTATAATATGTTTAGGTAAGGACATTTCGCTACACTAGTTTATTATAATATATTTACGTACCGACATTTTAGTACACTAGTATAGTAGCATATATTTAGGTACGGAATTTTTCGGTACACTTATGTTTTGCATATATTCTTATGTGCCACTAATTCACTACAATATATTTATGTACAAATATTTCGGTACACTAACTTAGTAAAATATATTATCATACTGATGTTTAGGTACACTAATTAGAGGAAGTAAAATAAATATAATGAGTTAAAATGTGTATAATAAAGGGGTGTGCTATCCACACACGCCTTGTTAATTTCTATCCGTTGATTTTCTTCAATTCATTAGATTCAAAGCCTGAAAATTAGAAGGGTATGTGAAAAGTAATATAAAACAAAAATATAATATAAGTTTGAATTAAGTACACATTAAAAAACTAAAATCAATATCCAATCTAATACCAAATTTTTATTAAATTTTAATCTTCTTCAATTATTAAGGACACAAACCCCTTATTTTTATTCATCGGTACATATTGGATGCATCCCTCCCTGTGGTCCAATTTTCTTCTGTGCAGTTTCCATCATCTTCCAGGTACAGAAATAGGGATCTCCAAAAGTTGGTCCAGATAAGATACCTTTGATGAAGAAATCTCATTAGAGGGGGACCATCAAACGGCTCTCATCCATCCATGAGATCACATTCACATGATTAAGTTTTTGCACTGCCACTGATTATGCTTCAATAACTACATAATCTCAAAACAAAAATGAAAATAAAACTGTTTAAACGTAACAAACCACCATCAATTTATACTTTTTATTTTCCAACGGCCCAGGGGCAAATGATGCATGGTTATGTGAAATTACTAAGATTCAAGTTTGTTTATCACTTAGTACTACGGTCTAATGATACTCTTCTTTATTTCTAAATAAATAGTTTTAAGTTTAAAACTAGTAGACGAAGAGCTCAAAACTCATTCATTCCTCTATCCCTCTAGGTTTATTTATTCCGAAATTTAAACCTAAGATTTTTATTTCTAACTACCGAACTCTTCCCCTTCCTCAGATTAAGGGCACCGCACATTTGCAAGTACCTGTTGAGAAAAAGGAATAATGTGATTTTTTTTATATTCCTTTTTATAAATGTTAATATGTTGTTTATATTATAAATATTGTTAATACTTCAACCTTAGATCATCTCTAATGAGAGATGTTAAATGCCTTAGAATGAATGTGTTACATTTTTTTTAATTGGTCGAAAAACTCTCTAATGGCCAAAGGCTTATTATATTAACACCCTATATATTGTTAAATAAACCTCACATACTTAATACACCCTATCTATTAAAATTCTGTTAGTCGATGCATCTGTTACTTTAAATAAAACATTACAAAAATTTGATCTGAGCTTATATTCTTGCTTATGTGGTTTTCATTATTTTCCATGGAATGATCTTTCGTTTCCTTCTTTTTGTCCAATAGATAGTTTTGCTACTTTGGCTTTATCCTTTGCTTCTATTTAACATGTTGAACTATATCCTATCGGTAACTCGTGTTAACATAGGGGACTAGGTGTTGGCATCTTGTTTGGGATGATGGTATTCACTTGCTTTGTTTAAATACTGATTTAGCCATGAAGAACATTTTTTTTATTAGACCTCATAATTTACTAATCTATCTAAATGTCAAATCTGAAGAAAAAAAATTCGATTCTACAATCATGCCCATCCTAAGAAATAAATACCAAGCATGCTTAAAAAAAATTAGCAAAAACAAAAAACACTACTAAACAATCTCAAAGAAGATTTGAATATTTCAGAATATATCTTTGCCTGTTATGTTGCAGAATACTTAACAGTTAATAAAAAAACATAATGACAAGACATTGTGAGTGCAGATGTGCACAAAATTATAAATTAACTTACGAGTAGTTTTAGGATTTTATTTTTCATGATTTGAGGTGTAGGAAGAAAATAATTACTTTTTATAGGTTTTTTTTAGATAAAATAGGGCTTAAATAGTCATTTTATACAAGTCATTTAACATTAAATATTAAGTGAGGTGTATTCAACAATTTGTGGGGTGTTATTAAAAAAACCCATGGCCAAATTTTAAGAATAATACTTGGTTACTCAAAGATGAGTATGATATCCTACTTAAAACTATTAGTGTTTTAATCACAAAGTTTTGTGCTTATGATTAGAACTGTTCATAATAATCACACTGTAAAGATCATCTCTGCAAAAAATAAATTAAAACTAAAGTCGTTTAGTCAATCTATTGTAGCAAATACATAGACAGTTCATAATGCTTTTACCAATTCCGTTCATTTGTTTTTAAACAGTTTGATGACAAAACAACCTTTGTTTTAATTGATTTTTTGTAGATGCGATCTTTCTAGGGTGATTTATAATATGAACGGTTCTGATTATGAATACAAAGTTCTATAAATTACAACAAACAATTTTGAGAAATTTTGAGTAGGAGTTTCTACTCATATTTGAGTAGCCAAGTATTGTTCAAATTTTAATGGGATGTTAGAAACTCGTCTTGCCAACTACGGTCTAGTGGTATTCCTCTTCACTTATAAGTGAGAGGTTTTAAGTTTGATTCTCACCAAAGGCGAATTTGAACCACATTATTACTAGCTAATTGTGAGGTTTAACCCACCTCCTCCCCATTAGTGTAGATAATATCGTTTGTTTAAAAATAAAATAAAAAAATAAACATAAATAAATAAATAAACTCATCTTGGCCAAAAGATCTATATTTATTTACATCTGCGTCTTTAGGAAAGTGGACCCCGCTAGTTAAGGAGAGAAAAATAAATGAGAACTTTTATTTACATGTTCTGCAAATGTAAATGAGATGTAAATGTAGGTTTTTTTACATCTCAAATTTGTATCTCTTCATTAAAGATGTTCTTACATTTTTCGATGTGCGAATAACATAGTTGTGGAGATATCGTTATGTTCTTACATTTAGGTGTGCAAATAACATAATTGTGATTATGTTGTTGATAAACTTAAATGCATGTATAATGGATGAACTTCACTGGATACACTTCTAAAATACCAAAAACTAACAAAACTAAAACCAACTTAAAATTCACTATCAATACCAAAGCGTCTTAAACCCTAGTCGTCTAGAGAAAAACTAAAGGAAAAATTCTCTGCATTCAACCCTTGCCTTTGGCTTTGGAGTTGACCACAATTTTTTTGAAAATCATTCTTCATCTCTTCCCTCTCATTTTTCGTTTACTTTATTTGGTGTTGAATTGTTGCAGTGAAACATTGTAGTTAATGTGATAGTCGTTGTCTTTTGACCCATGCACATAATTAACACAAGGTATTGGATCAAGTTATCACCTTCGATGTAGGGTTGAAATATGAAGCTGTGGAAGATGTCGAATTATGTCGGATTGAGTTTAGTCAGTATGACACTTTAGGTTTAGCTGGTGAAGTGGTATGGCTTTCGGATGTCCAAGGATGTGGAGCGGTGACATGATTTTATCTTTTTATTTTGGAGTTTGGTTTGATTTCTCTCTGTAAGAGAGTTTGCTAGTTTGATTGCTCTCTATAAGAGAGTGCTTGATTTTAATTTTCGTTTTAATGTGCTACCTTTTTTGGATCTATGTATGAAGGGTTGATTTGCGAGATCTACTTCATTTGGTGTTCTGCGATCATGCCGGTGATGAGGTGATGCAATAAACCTATAGGCATCATACTCCCTATCCCAATTTATGGTTTGAGATTTTTGTCTCACATGGTCTCCTTGTAACACAAGGGTTAACAGTTTCATTGATCTCTGTAATCGTGTGTTTCCCGATGAGTTTGGACGAGTGCTTGAAGTCTACTCATTGCCTTGGGATTATTGATGCTTCATTGTAATATTTTTAGATCTAGTTAGAGAACTAAAAAACAAATTCAATTCTATTATAAACTTCTTATTTAAGTGTGATTGTGTAAATCCTAGATTAGATTTGATTCTCGTTATTCATTCCCATTAGGACTTGTATTCCTTGGAGGAGAATGATTTCTTCTTTCTCTTATTACTACAAATAAAGACACTTCATAGGGGGAATAACAACATCCTCTACACAACCCACAAACACATCTCTCTCTATATTCTCTCTATGTTGTCGGCCCCCTTCCCCTATCAGTTAAATATAGGCTACAACATGTTATCTGCACGCTTATACCGCTGCACTTAGGAATTTGACGTGGAAATTTTTTGCATCAAACCAGTTCACCAATATCATTATGCAATTAGGTTCTTTCAAAACAACGGTTTTTATCTCGATATTTTTGCGACCCTGATAGCCTGAACCTTCACCATAATGCATGACCTAACTTTATGTTTTTCAAATTTTAGATTCTACATAAATTGTGTATGCATTATATCCATAATTGTTGAATTATGTGAATTTGATATTGCCAAGAATTGCATCAAATATCTGCTCATGTATTAAATTATATATTGAATATGCATTGAATTAATCTGAAAATTGAAAAAAAAATTATTAAAATATGGATTAGGGCTTCGTTCTAAACCCCTCCACCATGTGAGTTATGGCTAGCAAGCCACCAAGCTGTCGAGCCACTGGCCCCAGGCCTGCAGCTTGTATGGTAGATCCAAGCATCGAGACCACCAAGTAGAAGTTATAGGCTCCTGGTTTGTAACCCAGAAAAAACCCCGACGCTTTCCATGGCATTCGCATTTGTTGCAAGTTGGCCTGTAGCCAATCCTCGCCAACGGGTCAACATTTTGACGACCTGCAGCTCATCCCCGACAATGCTTGACCAAGATTCTATTGAATCTTGTCGGATTTTCAATTTTTCGATTCGAATTTCTAGGGTTTTTTTTTTCTTTCCCTTTTTAGGCTCACCTGCAGCGACCCAAACCATTAGTTGGGCCCAAGAATTACACCAACCCATAGGGTTATGGTGTCTTATACGCCTGCAACACATTAGATCTCAGGCCTTATCAGTGCATCCGTGTCCGCGAAGCACCAGATCAGAGCCCGTTTGAGCCTCTATTTTTGGGCTTGCACCTGCAACCTATTTTTTGTGATGCATCGACCTGCCTGCATGCTAGGCCCGTGCATACCCCAACCCATTTTGGGCCTGGACCTCACAGCACCAGTTCACTCAGCCCATTCATGGGCTTTGGTTCAAATTTTTAGGCCCCGAGTTTCAATTGGCTATTTTTAAGGTATTTTTTGGGTTTTATAATTTTTCACCCACACCTTAATATATAGCTCGAAATTCAAATAATTAATTCAATTATAATAGACCTTAAAGATCTATTTGCATATTTTCTTGTTGCATATTTATGTATATATGTTTGTGTTCGTCTGCAGAAACATATGAACCTGAAGTTTATATTTATTTCGAAACTTGAAGTTTCTAGAAACATGCCTTGTTTAAAAACCTCAAGTTTTCCTTAAAAGCATCACCCATGAAAACCCAAAACTTTTTCATGCAAATTTAAACCAATACATGTCTATTAGAATCTAAATGTTCTACTCCTATGTGAATGGATTGATTTTTTTTCTCCATTACACTAATCACATCTTGTCCATTTATTGTGTGATATGAACATATCGAATTGGAACTAACTCGACTTTACTGCTTTGGAGTTTTCTGAAAGAAACTACCTTAAGTGGGCTCAAGATGTGAAGTTCCACCTCATTGCAAAGAATTTGTGTCCCACTATTGAAGATGAGACGAACAACCCTATTGGCGCAGCTCAGAAAGCCACTACCACAATATTCATTCGAAGACACATTCAAGATGCACTGTAAACTGAGTACCTTGCTGAGGAGGATCCACGAGCACTCTGGGTGGCTTTGGCTGATCGTTTTGATTAACAAAAGGACATCTTCATGCTTGAAGCAAGACATGACTGGCAGTATTTGCGCTTCCAAGACTTTAAGTTTATGAATGAATATAATTCAATCTAATCACTTATCAAGTTCTGTAACGAGACCTTGACCGAAAATGATCTCCTTGAGAAGACCTATTCAACCTTCTCTGCTACTAATATTGTCCTGCAGCAACAATATATGGCTCAAAAGTTCACTAAGTTTTCATATTTGATTTCTGTTTTACTTCTCGCTGAAAAGAAGAATCAGTTGTTGATGAAAAATCATCAAAATAGGCATGGTAGGGGCGGCCAGAAGCTACCTCATCAAGGTCAACAGAGCCAAGACCCATCTAAGGGAGGGAATCGAGCCCATAAGCAGCCTAACCTTGCTCCTAATGCCCCAAACTTCACGAATAAAGGCAAAGCACCTGAAACTATAGATGCAGACATGTGCTATCGTTGTGGTTGGTCCCATGTTTGTCGAGCTCCCCAGAAGGTTGTAGCTGAATATCATTCTCATCGCAAGAAGTTTGAATCAAACTTTGTGCAAGTGGATGAACCAGAAATTACCAAGATGGAGGTTTCTGACTTTCAGAAGTATATCATCCCTATGGAAGATTAGAATCTTACACATAAACTATTTTTTCTAGTTGAAATTTAGACAATGGGGATGAATTCCATCTAGCCCCCTTGTTTTTTGGTTTAATTTTTGAACAATTTTCCTTTATGTTTGGATTATTTGTTGGCGATTTTTTTTTTTTTTGGATATTAAGATTTTAATTATTTACCATCTTTGAATACTTAAATTATTTTGAATGGATATTTTTTTTTTAGAACTCTTATGCATGTTATTGAATCAAATTAATTTTTATTCTAGGTATGACTAGTGGGAAAGTTAGTTGTCTGACAGATAGTGCAACCATGCTCACTATTTTGCATAAACACATCTATTTCCCTAACCCTCGTAGGCCCATCCAACCTGATCGAATGATACGATAAGGTACGTATAATGTTGTCCAATGGCATAATTTTGACTAGGGCTGGGTTCGATTCGAAACGGTTCGATTTTTTGCTAAAACCGAAACCGAACCAAAATTTCGGTTCGGTTTGGTTCGGCCCATTTTTTCGGTTTTGATTTTTTCGGTTTGGTTTCGGTTTTTTACATGATTTTTTTTAATCTGGAACAAATCTGCAACAGTTAGAGCACTAAAGATGCAGAAACTTCTGCATCAAATAAATACGAACTGGGACGATCGGCCATGGATCTGCAACGAACCCCTGTTCGAACATTGAAAAAATTAAAAAATCGAGTAACACAACCGAGTTCAGGGATTTGTGTGTATCGACTTGCTCATATTGCTTTCAGATAAAGTACTTTTTAAGAAGCTATATAAAATCCCAACTCAGATTGCTTTCTGAAAAAGTACTTTGTAAAAAGCTCTAGAAGAACAATACAAGGCCACCACACCAAGCCACTTAAGGATGCTAAGCGTGCATTATCTCAGCAAATAAACAAACTTAAAGTGAATCAGCAATACTAAAAATACGAATAGAAGATAATGAGATACTGGAACACCAAAATATATAAGCTCAAAACTTATCCAGTCAATAGACGCAACAAAACTTGAAAAGTAAATAGTCGAAAAAAAACTTGAAAAATTATCCATGGATCTGCAACGATTAATGACTGCCCTCGTCTGCCGTGAACTGCCCATCAGTCCCATACTATGCCACTGGACTGCCCCACTGCCACTATGGTTTGGCTCTCCTCTTTGCTACCGTCGAAATCCACACAGAGAGAGAGTGATTTGGAGGAAGAGAGGAGTGGGAGAGAGAGAGATTAAGGAAGCAAAGGCAGAGAGGAAGCAGCGGAGGGGGAGAGAGAGTGTTTGAGAAAAGGGAAAACTAAAATGGGAGTGAGTGACAGCTAGGGTTTGTAACCTTAAGAAATTTTTTAAAGCATTAAATATTAGAAACCTATAAATAACTTACTGGTACAATTATAATAACACGAAGTCTACAGTCATGCTGGTTTGAAGCAATTATCCCCAACTTGGAGGTCAGGGGTTCAAACTCTCACGCCAACATGTTTTTTAGTGTTTATATATGATTTTTTTATTGGTTCGGTTCGGTCCGGTTCGATTTTTTTCAGCTTCGGTTCGGTTGTCGGTTTTTTGAACCCACCCCTAATTTTGACCATTGATGAGGCACTTTATTCTCTGCGTTTCGGAAGAACGTTGTTAAGTTTCAAGGATATTCGAGATAATAATTACCATGCTAAAACCTATGTACAAAATTGAGTTGAATTTCAATGTAAAACCTTCTATGAATATGGCCAGAAGCGTATTCTAGAAAAGATAAAGCGTATCTTAAGTGGTCTGTATACTACAACCATATGCCCTATAGAAAGCCACTATGTAGCTGGCCCTACCTTTGGGACCATGCATGAAATTACACTTTGGCATGATCATTTCAGATACTCTAGACGAATAATGATACGCTGTATCCTCAAATCATCACACGGACATCCACTAACCCAAAGTTTAGGTTCGATTCAAGAAATTACATGTCAAACCTGTTCCATGGGAAAGTTTATTATTAAGCCTTCTTATAACAAAATTCATTCTAATCTTCCTATTTTTCTATAAAGGATTCCAGGGGACATTTGTGGACCGATTCACCTTCCATGCGGACCATTTAGATATTTTATGGTTTTGATTGACGCTTCCACACGTTGGTCACACATGTGCTTATTGTCCATAAGTAACGCTACAGTTTCCAAACTGTTGGCTCAGGTTATCAAGCTCAAGGCTCACCGTGTAAATTATTCGATCAAATCTATTCAATTGGATAATGTTGGAGAATTCACATCTAAAACTTTCGATGACTGTTACATGTTAGTTAGGGTTAAAGTTGAACATCGAGTACCCTATGTTCACACCCAGAACGGCCTGTTAGAGGCATTCATTAAGTGCTTACAAATGATTGATTGATCGATCGATCGTTAGTCATACGTACCAATCTCCTGGTCGTTTCTTGAGGCCACGCAATATTGCACGTAGCCATGTTGGTCCACCTGGGGCCTGTTGCAACCTAATCATATAGCACCCTTCAGTTGGGTACTGGATACGAACTCAACATATCACATCTGCGCATTTTTTGTTGTGCAGTCTATATGCCAATTTCGCCGCCCTTACATACAAAAATGGGGCCTCAATAAAGGATAGGAATTATGTTGGATATGATTCTCCTTTGATTATTCGTTACTTAGAACCTTTGACAGGTGATCTGTTTATCACTTGTTTCACAGATTATCACTTTTATGATACAGTCTTCCCGCCGTTAGGAAGAGATAAGAACGTTAATGTTCCTGAAGAACGACGCGCATAAATCGTGGATGACTCCCACTTTGTATCTAACTCAGTTTAGATATTTCGCCTACTCATTCTATCTAACTCATGAGGAAATTCTAGATTACGAAAGTGTCCTTAAAGAGACGAATCCACCTCCCGAAAATCGTGATATTTCGGTCCATTATGCTAACTTGGATGATTTTTGCTATAGAAATGATATGATCGTCGACAATGCATTAACATATGCAATAGCTATTGAGATCATGTTAAGCGATGACATTGAACCCCATTCCGTTGATGAGTTTCGACGAAAAACCGATCAAACTAGAAACAACCAATCCAAGTCGAACTCAATTCACTTGCGAAACGTAAGGTGTTTAGACCTATAGCTCATACTCCTTCACATATGAAGCTCGTTGTCTCCAAGTGAATTTTCGTTCGGAAGCATAATGAGAATAACGAAATTGTGCGTTACAAAGCTTATCTTGTTGCGCAAGGCTTCTCACAACGCCCTGGGATTGACTATGATGAAACTTATTCACCTGTTATGGATGTGATTACTTTTCATTATCTTATCAATTTGGTAGTTTTCGAAAAACTGAGTATGCAGCTGATGAACGAAGTAACTGTCTATCTCTATGGGGTTCTTGATATGGAAATTTATATGAAAGTTCCCGAAGGACTTACATTGACTGGATCAAATATTTCTAAACCTTAGAACACGCTCTCAATTTGGCTCAGGCATTCACTTTACAGTTTGAAGCAATCCGAAATAAAGTGGTATAACTGTCTGAGTGAGTATTTGACTAGCCAGGGATATGTGAACAATGAATAATGCCTTGTGTGTTCATTAAGAAGTCGCATTCCAGTTTTGCAATTGTTGCAGTATATGTCAACTACATGAATCTCATCGGAACTCCTGAAGAGGTCGCGAGAACTACCTCACACCTGAAGTCAGAATTTGAGATGCAAGATCTAGGAAAGACTCGATATTGTCTCAATCTCGAGATAGAGCACCGTTCAGATGGAATCTTAGTACATCAATCGAACTACACCCAGAAAGTGTTGCGTTGCTTTAACGAGGATAAAGCGAAGTCTTCGAGTACTTATATGGTCGTTTGATCACTAGATGTAAAATGAGATCCCTTCCGTCCGAATGAGGATGATGAAGAGATTTTGGAACATGAAGTTCGTTAGCTTAATGCACTAGGCCCGACATCTCTTTCACTGTTAATATTTTGGCAAGATATAGTAATGCACCAACACGCAGACACTAGACTGGTGTTAAAAACATTTTCCGTTATCTTAAGGGTACTACGGGTTTGGGCTTGTTCTATCCCTACGGATCCTCAAGTGATGTCACACCCCTTATCTCGAGTCGATTCTCGCCTTGTTGGTTATGCCAATGCGGGATACTTATAGGATTCGGACAAGGCATGTTCTCAAACGGGTTATGGCTTTATCGTTGGAGGCACCGCAATCTCTTGGAGGTCAACTAAACAGACCTTAGTTGCCATTTCATTAACCATGCTGAAATTCTCGCCTTACGTGAAGCAACTCAGGAATTCTTTTAGCTGAGAATAGTTATGGGCCATATTCGAAGCTCTTGCGATCTTTAGCTAGTCATTGATGTCCCGACGACGATCTATGAAGACAACGCAGTGTGCATCGAACAGCTCAAGAAGGGTTACATCAAAGGAGACAACACCAAGCACATTGCGCCAAAGTTCTTCTTCTCACATCAACAACAAGAGCATCAGAAGATTGAAGTCATGCAAATCAGTTTACAAGACAATCTGGCTGATCTCTTTACCAAATCACTACCGAAGGCGACGTTTCAGAAGCTTGTTCAAGGAATTGGTATGCGTAAACTTTCTGAGTTATAACATTGCTAGTTTTCTTTAGAATTGTGTCAAACTCAGGTGGAGTATCCTGAAGTATACTTGTTTGGTCTTAATGTGCTCTTTTTCCCTACGATTAGGAGCATTTTTCCACTGGGTTTTTGCTACCTAACGAGGTTTTGATGAGGCACCCACCTTGGGTTGATCATATCCTTGATAACGTCCCATAGACATTTCATTTGACTTTGCATTTCTCATACATTTTTTTTTAGACTATGGATTTTGTCCCTACTCGGGTTTTTACCATAGCCATAGGGTTTTTTTGTGAGACTTACTTCCTAATGCAAGTTCCTACCTTATTGAGAATAACATGTTCCCAAAATCAATGCCGACGAGTCGACTTCCTCAACCTCTACATGATGCCGAATTTACTTGAGTATTTACACACTCAATGGGGAGTGTTAAAAACTTTTTATTTAAGTGTAATTGTATAAATCCTAGCTTATATTTGATTCTAATTATTCTTCCCTATTAGGACTTGTATTTCTTGGAGGAGAAGGATTTCTTCTCTGTCTCTCTTATTACTATAAATAAAGGCACTGCGTAGGAAGAATAACAACATCCTCTACACAACTCTACTAACACATCTCTCTCTATATTCTCTATGTGCCAACGGCCTCCCTTCCCTTGTCAGTTAAATATAAACCACAACAAATTCAAACCCTACAATTCAAAGTTATTATTATATATGTCGTGTCATTGTTTGATTCCAAAAGAAAACAAAAAGAGAAATAACATCAAAAATACAAGAGAACAAAAAGAATAAAGACCCCTCCATTCTTTTTCAATTTCTTCTCCAACCCAACATAATGTAACTGACAGCAGTGTTTCTGTTAGGCTTGATTCATAAGATAAGAACTTCTCCTCTCTCTCTCTCTCTCTCTCTCTCTCTCTCTCATCGGTTTATTCTCATCTTTTTTCTATTTGTTTTCTTGCCCATTTTCTCTTTTTGTTTATTGGCGCAGCTAAAAGCTAGAATCCCTCTCGAAAAAGAGGTCTCAGCAGTGCTTGTGACTCTGGAAATGCTTGTGAGAAATTTGGAGTCTGTGATCTTTACAGTATTCACTAGTTTTTCTCCTCTTCATGTCCCTCTCCATTCTCAACGTGGTAATGCTTGTGACTGTGCTTTTTCCACTTTCTGCCGAGCTTGAAAAAGTATGGTCTAGCACATTGGCTGGTGTGACGACCGAGCTACATACCCTCTCTAGCATTGAATCGAACCCATCAACCACAATGCCTTGCATTGCACTATAGCATTGCAACATGTTTTCCTACACAAAATTTGAAGACAAAAACATGATTTTTTGCATGTGAAGATGAATACTTTCATATCAAAGTGATTCCTATTTGGCTTGTTACATGAATGTGTCATTCTTTGTTACAGGCAAATTATTGTTTGACATTGCAAAGATAACTAACTAAAATAAATGAAATGAAATGTTTCAACACACATGACAAACTTTGGTTTGTCTGCAGAGAGGAGTGACTCTTTAGGGAAGCAAAAGTATTTTGCTATGAAAATTACCACATAACGGTAAGTATAAAGTGTGTTTTTTTTATTTTTACCTTATTTACAAATGAACAGTGGGACAGTGCTTTTTTAAAGCAGGAGGATTGCATAGGAAATAACTCGTGAGAAGCAGAGAGGAGAGCAGCGGCCGCGATTATTGATGGCTTGAACACTAAAAGCTCAACATCTGCAAACATAATGATTTGATAAAAACTGTCAAGTTCTTAGCAGAAACTGTATTTATTTCCATGTCAAAATTTATCTTGTGGAAATAAGTACCCTTTTGAGATTTGAAGATGATTTGGGTGGCTCTGGCTTTGAGAGCCTGCAGCAATGGCGGGTCTTCTAATTTGAACAAAGAAATGAAAAATGACATGAATGAGAAGGGTGTTATGGAACGCATTCTCCATTTTAGAGCTCCCAATACGAGTACTTCCATCCTTTGAACTGTTTGCGTGTCGAAAATGATGCCTCCATCACCCTATAAAATACCAAAAACACACTCATCAAATCTAACATCATTTAAATTAGTAGACGTGAATGTAGCCACATTAAATACACCCCCACCACCCGAGTTTGAATCTCTCTCCCTTCAGTTTAGGTTAGCTTAAAGTAGGATAAGAGTATAAAAAGACATCATTTAAGTGAATAATTAGTGATTAATTAATCACCACAATAATCAAAATGTTTAGTTTAATTTACCTGAACATCATGTAGAGAGAATTCTGATTTCTTCATCTTGGAAGCTAAAGAAATGCAGGAGATTGCAAGAAGCTTTGTGAGCCACGGCTGTGGTTTCTGTTACAACAATCATGATTTAGATCTTACAGAAAAGATTTGAGCCCAGAAAACAATTTCTATGCATTGGCATTGGGAAGAACCCTTCTTGCTTTTAAAACCCATTTGTTAATTATACAATTTTTGGTTATCAAAAGCAAGAAAAGTGGTTCCAAGAATCCAAATTGTTAATCTTTTAAGAAGCAAAACACCATGGTGTGCGTTTTTTTACCAGCATTCCTTGGCAGGACAAGAACCGATCCAGATAATTTACAGCGAGGTACAGTAAAAGTTCATCAGAGTTGCAACACAGCTGCAATGCCATAAAAAAAAAAAAAAAGTAAGGAAAAAAAATTATGGCTTATATTTTATATTACAAGACGATATTCTAAACTAATGTACAATTTACACCTCCGAGATGGAAGAGATGGCTTCCCTTCGAATGGATATGTCGAAGTCTCGAGCTTTCAGGCTTTGAAAGTAAGTCTCTGACGTCATGTGATCAGATTCAGTGGAAAACAAAGAAGTGAGTGTTTCAGAGTGGAAGTCATGGGAAATTGTAAGTGGGTTTTCGAGGTCGAAATCCATGGATGAGTCTGGCTAAGTTTTCAGTGAGTTTGAGGGCAGAGCACGCAAGACATTGTAGAAAGGGAAGAAGAAGCAAAGTGGTAAGATAAAGAAAAGGCAGAGAATTTGAGTGTTTTATTTTTGGGTTGTTGAAACGAAAGGAAGTGGAGTGAGTGAGTGAATGAATGGGTGAAGACTTGGATTTCACTCCTTTACAGCTCTCTATGACTCTCACTCCATCATATAGCTAGTGTTTTGCAATTTAAAAGGATCCTCGCTGGACTTTTTTTAGGATTTTAGGATTTCGCGATCATGACCGTTCATCGTATATTATGCGATCATTTTTCGTTAGATATTTTATATTTAATTTTAAATTTTAAATTACGATGTATGATGAACGGTCACAATCGCAAGATACATAGAATTCCTATGAAAAGGATCCGGTTCCATTTGCATTGACATGTTGGGACAGAGGAATTGGGATGTGAGAGGGTTATGATCAGATGGGTTGCAGCTCACTGTAGTTTGCAAGGAACCTCAACCACATGATTGGTAAAAGGAGTAGGTTTTTTTTTTTTGGGACATTACTATTTTATCGTATGAGTGCACTTCACTATTTACACAGATGTGATTAACGTATTTTAATTATACAAATGTCATTATTGGAATTGTTTATTTTTTAGTCATTTAATGATCATCACTGCTAACAAATCAATCTAGTTGACAACCGTTTTTGTTGTTTGTATGTATCAACAAATGGACAATTTATCATGAGAAAGCAACATGTTACAAAATTGTAGATTTGTTCTTTATATGTGGATTTCTAACTCCAATTTGATTGATTTTTGTAAAGATAACCTCTTAAATGATTTAAGAAATTGAATGCTTGATATTATAACAAGTGTACGATTAAAATACACTAATCACAATTAGACACAATTAGATGGACAAGTAGGTGCACCCGTGAGTATATGCAAGTGTTGAGAGTAAGAATTTTACACTAGAAGAATGGACTTTACATGTGTTTATAAGTAATTGGATTATTCTTCATATTGTCAATTTGTTTTGTGGTGGAACCTCAACTTTCTTCATGATATCAGAATAAGTTGTCCTATGTGTGAAATTCAACAGCTACAAGTACTCCGCATCACTCTATTTGTGTTGTTTATGTGGAACCTCAACTTTCTGCGATAATTATTTTTGTTTATGTGTTTCTAAATTAATTGTCTTTGACCATTTTGTTATTCGAGGCAATCCAACCTTCCACCTGAGTTTATGCATTTTTAAAATGTGAGTAATTTCTTTTGTGTATCAATCTGATAATACTGTTATACTAAAACAATAAATAAACATGTAGACGGATATTCAGAATGACAGAGATGTTTGATATCTCTTTAATTTTTAGGAAAGTGTTATTGACACTTCAAAATTTTCATTCTACACTCTTTACAAATGTATTTTTTTTTTCTTAATATAGAAAGTTTGGAGTGTAGAATAATAATTTTGGAGTGTCAATAACAATTTCTAATTTTTATTAGATATTCTCAAAACAACTAATTGTGCATATCTTCATCTAGAAGTTGATAAATATACTTCTATATAGAGAACTTTTTAAGAACTTATAGCAAAAATTATTTTATCTAATTTTTTTCGCCATTGTGTACGCAAGTAATTTTTTTATAAAATTAATGGAGTCCATTTGCAGTTTGGGTCTTCAAAATTCTCGTTTAAGTTTATATGAATAGCATGGAAGACTCTAAATTTATACAAGAACCAAGTAAGGTAAACATATAATCATGTGAAGGAATCAAGGGAGAGAATGAGGAGAGTCAAACCATAAAAAAATCAAGAGAGGTAAAGTATGCTTAACACATTCATGACTGGCTTCTAAGCATCAACAGCCCTGAAATTATTGGGAGGCAATTTTTACTTTTTCAGCTCTTCACACGCTTCTGCCCATCGCATTTTATAAATTAAGCGAAATCAATGAACTAGATTAAAAATGAGTGTGTGAAAAATAAAAATGGTGTTTGTTTATCATTTCTCAAAATTATTATCCTTGTTGTAATGTAGGCCTAATAATAAAACATTAAACTTCTTCATCTGCAAGTGGCCCTTTACCACAATAGTGGAAATGAGTTAAGCCCTTATATGACTAATCTAACATCTAATCTAACAAAATCTATCGTTTAACCAAAAAATATAAAAATAAATCATTCTTCGTCTACCACTCTCCACTCACCTTCTTTCATATATTCAAACATAAATTGTACAGAAGATTTCCTGATAAACATAAAATTAAATTAAAATTAGAAGAGGATTTAGTTCAAATTTACCCTATTGATCGACAGAGACGCAACTTGGAAGAAGGAAGAATAATGTTTATAAAATTTTGTACCACCTTGGCTAGCTCGTTGAATCCTAGAAATGCAACAAGTGGGCCTCAAGTTCACCACCCACACCACAGTACTTGGGAATTGGGGTAAATTATTCAACAAAAGAAACAAGAAGGTGAGAAACGTTGCCGCTTTACACCAAATTATGTAACCACTCCCAGTGAAAAAAGTCTTTCAGATCGCTCCATTTCTTTGACCAAACGATGCCGCTTTACCCCAAACACAAACAATACAATTCAGTCTTTTCGTGTCCATGGCAGAGTGACAGCTCGAGCATATTCCTGAATTGAATGAGTATCCATTCTTCCTTATAAGCAGAAGAGAGTCTACGGAAGGAACAAAAATTTAGCACTTATATGTAGTTATTCTGATACTCTTAAGTTTTAACGCAGCAGTATCTAATTAGCATGCATGATGATCACGAATGAAATATAATAACACATTAGTTATATAATATAACCACTGCGGGGTTTGATTAAATTCAAGTCAATGAAGAATATGTCATAATTAAGTTGATTAAACTAATTAAAGTTCTATGCAATTAGATATGTATTTATGAATGCATATATGTATATGTATGTATGAATATATATTGTGTAGTGGATGCCTAGTGGCGATTTGTTTGTGGGATATATTTGGCGATTTGTTTGGTGATTAACTTTTGCCGACCGAAAAATACTCAAATAGGGAATCATAATTGAAGGGTAATGTTAGGCCGTCCAAAATTTTAGATTACACTTGCACATCATATAATGTGTCACAAATAAGAAATAAATACGTTAATCAACACTTAATTAGTAACTTAACCATCAACAAGCACATATTTCGTTTACAAAATTTGATATAAAAACTTAATCTATCTAGCATTACCCAATATATAATATACACAATCATTCAAAGGGCACCTTGCATGGTACTTTAAATACCAAACATACACATGCACCAATGGTTCATGCATTAATTCATACAGCCATACCATAAGTCCATGGTCTAAGAGCATCTCCAGTGAGGGGCTTTATATGGAACTGAAAAAATGGTAGATATAGCCTATTTTAGAGCTCCGATGAATCTTTGGGGCTTTATAAAAAAATATTTCCCAATGAGGGGCTATTTCTTTCAGGCTATATTTGGAGCTATATATTTTTTTATGTAGTAATTTGATTATGCGATAATTTTTTTATTAACTTTTCTTAAGTTGATTTTTGGACGTTCTATCTTAAACTTTTTTATGAACCTTTCAACCTAAAAAAGTTCAAATTGTGACAAAGTTAGATTTCATCATTTATGAATTGTTCGTTAGATTATATTCTCTTATGTCAATCTCATCTGTTGAAAGATACAAACCCACTCTGAAATAATTTGATTTTCACGTACAACACAACAATTTACCTAACACCAATTGGTAAATTAGTATCATACAATTTTGAAAAAGTTTGTATGAAAATTTCACCCGCAATGCCAGTGAGCGTTAAATCAATTTGAAAATTTTAATTCTTATGGAATTTAAAACAATCATTAATTAGCCAAATTGCAAGAAAAATATGTAAAGAAAAAATAATTAAAAAAATTAACTTTTAACGAAAAACTCCCGGTATTGTTCACTTTAACGAAAAACCACATTATAACCCTAAAAATCAATCTAGGTACTATTCACTTTACCCTTCTTTTTTTTTCTTATCGTTAAAACTCAAAGTTTTCAAGTCATTTTCATTAGTTTTCTTTATAAAAAAAAAGAGAATATAAGTGTATTCGCGAGTGGAGAAAGAGTGATAAAATTTTTCTCACATCAGTTGCTACATTTTTGTGGAACCTACAGCTTTTTGGGGCTAGATGTAGCCCAATTTTATGCTACCCAAGAAAGGAAGTTGCAAGCTCCAGTGGTGGATCTAGCCCCATTTTTCGGCTCATTAGGGATGAAATTTCTCATTGAGGCTTGAAATATAGTAGCCTCATGAAGGATAAAGTTTCCATTGGGGATGCTCTAACAAATCATTTTTCTAAAGGAGTTGTTAACCAGCACTCTAAAAAAGTTATCTTGTACTCCAAACATGTAAAATATAAGAGAGAACAAGTAAACGGAGGGTTGTAATTATCGAGTGTTAAGGACAGTTTCATTTTTATAATTATTTTTAAATTCATCTGATAATCTAGCAAAATTATGCAGTACATATACATTAATGCACATATCCTATTTAAGTCTGCAGATATAATATAAGAAAAACTAATGAAAAGAACTTAAAGACTTTAAGTTTTAATCAAAATGACAAAAATGTGTTGTAAGTGAATAGTACCATGAGTGACTTTTTACAGTAAAAATGTCATTTTTGTTAAAAGTGAATAGTACCGATAATATTTCGTTAAAACTTCCTATAATATATTTACTTACACAATCACATAACCACATGCATGTCATTAGCTGTGCATGCTTGATGTTTCTTAATTATACAAATAATTAATTAGTACAATTAGAGCTTAGGGTGAGAGTAATGCTGAAATTACTGATTTTATTCACTATATTTTATTTTAGTGTATGACAGACACACTGGACAATTGATCATTAAGAACTTTCTAAATAAAAGTCTTGTTTTGATATAGATGTTATGTCTCCTAACCGCTGTAGCAGAAAGCCGAAATCGTGGTCCCTTTTTACTGCATGGGATGTTCTATAACCCGAAGCACTCTATCCCCCAATGGATCATCAACCAAAAACCTTAACCATAACAGAGCAGTAATAAGTCTCTCTCAAAAGCCAAACATTAGTTGAGTGAAAAAGGGCCCCCCTTCTCAAACGCACCTACTTTTGAAATTATTCACCAATCCAAATTAATACTTTGACCAATCGCTTTTGATCTTGAAATCCACGTGGAGCCCTCTGTTTCCTTTCAATATATAATTAACCCAATGTAATGATTTTAATTAATTAACCTCAATTATATTGTATATAGAGAATAAGGACTTGATAGACGACTTTGGGACAGGTCTTGACATTGTTGAAGATCATCAAGACATCATAGTCTTGGAATCGTATATAATTAATAAAATTTTATTTTAACCAAATCTAGACATCATATAGTCTTGTGTCATTGGCAACGTGCCATTCTTGTACAAATGAAAAGAAAAAACTAAAAATACAAAAAGAAACAATGTGCTTTTCAAGAAGACGTAATGTTAGATAGACTAAAATTGTAAATTAAACGATGTGTCACGAATAAGAAATGAGTATACTCATCAACACGTAAGTAATAATTCAATCATCATCTTTCATTATTTAGTTTACAAAAAAATTTCTACAAATTTAGTCTCCATAACATTAATCTTTAAAGAAAATGCAATGCAACCCAGCTGCATCATAATTACTATTTAGTCGGTAATATTACATAATAATTGTTTGCCATCATGCCACTCAATTATTTTACGGATCGTCCTTTGAATTTTTTTTTTTTATGGTTACAAATGTGTCCTTAGAAATTTAATTACTCTTTTTTACTCTGATCATCTGTCTTGAATTTGGGTCATCGATCATTGGCGTTCATCAGTACTTGTATTAATTTCTTACAGGGGTGAAAATAATGTCATGTGGCGTCATGTTTAAGCCGTGTGACTTTGTGTTCAAGTCAATAATAATGAACTTGTAATCTATTTTTAATTTTTGTTTTTGATAAACGATAGTATTAGCTGGTTAAATTGTTAGTTGTTAGAGAATATCGGTGGAGATTGAACTCACAGTAAAGTGTAAAGGTATAATTACTTTCCGCCTCTGCGTTGAAGGTCATATAACTATTTATAAATTTGTTGAAGAATACAAGAATTTAACAACTAAAAAATAAAAAGACAAAATTATGTAATTTATACTGTGCAGTTCCACTTTTAATTTTACCTTGACTTTTGGGGATAAAACCTCCACACGTGCCCTACAGGTGTAAAATGCAAGACAATATCGCCTCTAACCTTGCCATAAAAAAGGACCATAGTTGCATCAGTACAGTTGTAAGGCACGACCATATTTGTGCCAAATTTTGTTAAATATATAATATTTTAGACTTCTTTTTTAACATATTACGTGGAAAATTCATTGATATAAAAAATAAAAGTTATATTTAGACAGGAGGAATACAAATCTTATACAAGCAACGAGAAGGAAACAAAAACTCAACCCTCCTGAAACATGAAGAAAATGAATAAGAGAAAAGAGGGGAGGGGGTTACAAAGGACCAAAACCCCTCTAAAACAAAACTTAGAAATAACTGCAACCAAGCCACAATCTACAAATCATATCTGAAAAAGATTACCTCGAATGTAAAAAGAAGTCCAACGCTGTCTCTTTTATATGATGCCTTAGCAAAATTAGGTACCAACTCTCACCATGTAAAACTAGTATTTATTGCACCAAAATTACCAAGTCTCACCCTGAAAATGTGTTAAAAACAGAAGCGCAAGCAAGCAATATACTATCAACAATTTGCGCAAAACTTTGAAAAACAACGGGACATCCACAGACCGAGCTAATAGAACGTAAACGACATACATAGAAACTTTTTATGATTCCCTTCGTGCCAAAGCCATCAAATAAATTGCAAGTAACCAAGGTCCAAAGCTTTCAAACGGACTTGGACAATGATGAGACCATAAATCATAAAAAAATACATCTTCAATGGACTGTCAAGGAGCATAAGAGGCTTGTCAAAAGAATGAAAATCCTTTTTCATAAAGCAATAGTTTGAGGACAATTAAGAAGATGGTCACAAGATTTTTCATTAATGTGACAAAAAGCGCAATATGAAGTTAAAACCACTCACCAGCTTTATAATAACTCACCAGCTTTATAATAAATTACCAGTTAATCGCCCATGTTTTTAAGCTACTAAATTCTTATGTATGTGGTTGAATAGATTGATGCCAAACCAATTGTAGCTTTTTTTTATGCAGAGTATGAAAAGAGTAATAAGAGACAAAATTTAGAATGAAATATAGAAATGTTATTCACGTGTTATTTTACTTTTCACACACCCTTATTAATTTTGTTCATTGATATTTTTCGATTCATTTGATTAAACGACTGAAAATTAAGAAAACTGTGTGAGAAGTAAAGATTGTAGGTAGTAGATAGCACCACCCTAAATATAATAATGCGATACCATCAACCACAGGTATTCCAAAACAATAGTCAAATTCAACTTCTGAGAATCCATGTTATCGTATACCACCGTTGATTGCATGAAAAAGGATCTCAATTTCACATGATTTACAAATACCATCCACATTTTAAACCATTTTTTGCCCTTTAATTATTCTACAAGGGTAACTGAGTAACGACCTTACCATAGGATTCTACTTGTGAGTCATTCAGCAAGGCATACATAAGGAATAGTAAACTAAAATCGATCTAAATTTCTTGTTAGTTGGGAGACAAAAATTTTGGGATACAAGAAGAAACCAAATAAATTTTAATTTAGTGTTTGTTTGTTTTATCACTTGAATCGAAATGCCTGGCTAATTGCTTTGAAGAACGTTCCATTGTTTTTTGGTTGCTTCAAGCTTGCTCCATCTCGAAACAAAACCCTACTTTTAATCATTGATACGGGTACCTTATATATTTTTTCTTTTCTTCCTATTTTCTTTTACTTTGTTGGGTGTCTTCATCTTTGACAAAGACAGTGGATTCTCTTTAGTTTCTCAACATTGGTGCAAGAGAAAGCAAAAGAAAATACAAAGAACTATTCTTTCTTACTCCTTGGAAGACCAATATATAGAGTATATAATATAAGGTCTATTTAATTATGTATGTTGAAGCATGTTTCACACTCAAAACTTAACTGAATTATTAATTGAATTGAATGGTTTTACACTAGTTTTATCGAGACTTGTTGTATAAAAATTCACACTCACTGGATTGCACATATTAAAATGGAAATGATATCAACATTAATTAGCAGTAGCCCGTGAATTGTCGAACCTTTAACAATGTATACATATAAATAAGATTTAAAAGAAGATTGATTGATTATTAAGTAAGTTGTTAATGGAGTTTTTTTAAAAGGATGAGACTTGAGAGTGGTAGAGAGTGAACAGGTTGAGATTGCACGCCTGGAGAGATATTGAGGGGGAGAGAGAGAGGGAGAGGGAGAGGTGGAACCACATGATGTGTGTGTTTCACGCCATAACCCTATGCAGATAACATCATCATTAATATATTATTTTTTTGGGTTTGCAAATTCATGATGACGGGCGAAGTGGACCTTGTTCTACTTTGGGACAAAAGTGAAAACCTAGTTATACTCAATTATTTATCTTTATCTGGAGAATTCTGAATTCATTGGCAGTATACTGCAGGCTAACCTACCACAAAAACAGCTTGGGAGAGAAAGACTCCTTATCTCACACACATTATAGTATTTAAATATTAAGATTAAAGGCTGTAGACTACCGTTGATCACAATCCATTGGTGACTTTTAAATGAAATGCCAACCATTAAATTTTGATCTAGCGATAGCTAAGATATGTACATACGTATACCAGTTGTCTCACTAATTCAATTCATAATTCATACTCCATAGTGGCAAGAGAAGAAAGACTCTTGTTTATATAAGTTATAACTCTTTCATTTATCCATTTTCTAAAGAGAACTTTAACGAAAAACTCTCGGTACTGTTCACTTTAACGAAAAACCACATTTTTACACTAAAAAGTCAATCATGGCACTATTCACTTTACCCTTTATTTTGTCCTTATCGTTAAAACTCATAGTTTTCAAGCCATTTTCATTAGTTTTCCTTTTTCTAAATGGCTAACGGCTATAGTCAATATGTATAAGTTCATAGGAATCGGATCCACTCCAGAACTTAGTGTCCAGAGTCTAGAGATCAATTTATCTGGGCCGCACAAATTCAATCCAACGGTCCCCACTAACTCATTTTTCTGGCACACCGCACAAAACCAACGACTCTTATTTCTTTTACACACCAATCAACACCCAGATGATTTGCCTAAGGACTAGCACTGTAGACTGGGGAAAAAAATCATGTTGAAGTAGCAGTACTAGGGATTTGAGATATATAACATATGGTAAAAATTTCCTTATAATCATATGGTAAAAGAAAATAATGCTAGAAGCAAAAGCTGAGATTGTTTTTAGGATTGTGATTAGTTGTATTTGTATTTTTATCTAAGATCAACTTGCAAGGGCAGTATATGAGTGAGTGTAAGAGGGACAGGGAGAGGAAAGAATGTCAAAACTTGGGTTGAATAAACTAGGATAAGGGAGGGCATGCAAACCCAGAATTTCAAGTGGAAGTTGAAGACAATTGAACACTGCTCTTACTTTATTGTCAAGGGATTCAAAGGGTTGGTAGTGAGAAAAAAGGGGGATTAGCTGAATTGTCTATTTGGTGTTTGACTTATGGTTCATGTGAAATCATGAAATGGTGATAGTGATCTAACATGGTCACTCACACTACTACAACAAAAGTTGTCTTTAAGCAGAAAATTAACCCCTATTCAAAGTTTCTGTTGTCAAATAAATTACTCTATTCTTGGTAAGATAACTAAGTTGTGAAGGAGTAGCAATTTAGGGCACAACATATTATAATGACTTCAAATGTGCACAAATGTAGAAATCATTGTGTGCATGCCACGAAACACAATTAAAACTGTTCGACTAATATTATATCAACATAATGCTAACTTTTTTTCAATTTTTAGATGATTAAAATTAATTATTGTCAGTATTTTCACATCATTTGCATCAGTAGCGGAGGGAAGGGGTGGTTAATGGGTTGACATAACCCCAACAACTCCATATAATTTTTGCTACTAGTCCCATTATCCCGATAACAACTTCCAACAATTAGGTTCAGCTTTAGTTTTATGTCCTCATGAGTTTGATTTCTTGTTTGATTTCCATTATTTCTCAAACACTATTAATCGATAGTCTTTCACACGAGTTGGTGTATTTGCTTCGGCAACCAAATTAACGGTTGCGATTGCTTAAGTGGAAAAAGTCTAACTAATTACAGCGTGAGGATATATGGTCATAATGTGACTGCATCCATCGAGATATATAGTGATGCTGCTAATAATGATATCGTTCAATGATGAGTTCAAAATATAAAAATTAGTCATGAATTATATATAATAAAAAAAATGTTCATCCTTCTTCATCACAACTCCAATGAGTTCAACTTCTGTCTCCGCCACTATTTTGTATGATGACTAACCATTGAATTAACAAAAACGCAACACGAATATAAATTGTTAAACTCAATCATGACCACATTGCCGCTACTATTTTGTATGATGACTAATCATTGAATTAACAAGAATACAACACCAGTATAAATTGTTAAACTCAAACATGACCCCATTGCCGCCATACTTCGAAACTTTTGGAAAAAGAAAAAGGTGAAAAACAAAATTTTCCATTCTCAGGTCAAAGCACAATAGCCAAACCACCAATGGCCCAATAATACAATTCACAATCTTTGTTGATAAATATATTTATAGCCCATCCCAATCTTGGGTAAGTCAGCCCATCATTGTTTTTTTTTTTTTGAACAATCGATATTATCTACACTAAAATAGGATGGGTGAATTTACTCTCACAATATGCTAGCAATAATGTAATTTAAATTCGTCTTTGGTGAGAATTGAACCTAAGACCTCTTACTTACAACTAAAAAGAAATACAATAAACTGTAATACTAAGTGGCAACCCATCATTGTTGTTTTTTAATTTTTTAAAAGAGTCGTTAATTTATTTTGGGGGTGTGATATCCACACACCCCTTTTTACTTCTCACACATCATTTTAATTTTCGACCATCGGATCGGATGAATTGAAGATGATCAATGAAGAGAAATTAACAAGAAGTGTGCGATAAATAAAAAAGAGTGTGTATTTATTTTATTTGAAAGTTTCTTGTATAGAGCGAAGGGGCAAAAAGAAAATTCTTGATCATGAACATGTGGTTATGTGGCGCCCTATTGGCTATGCTCCTTATCCACCAATGGCTGTGGTCGTTACAAAACCATATTTCACACAAAAAAGAAGCTAACAGTTTTATCTCCAAGCAATCTCGTTCCAATGGCTTCCTCTACTCTTTCTCCTGCTACCACTTCCCAGGTAATAAAACCAAAAACCAACTCTCTTATTGCATACTTAACCATTGATTAGTACTGATTGATCTCTTTTACTTGATTTCCCTGACGTGGGTTTGGAGGGTTAAGGCCAGAATTAATGAAAAATCATCTTCTGTTGTGTTTGATTTATTTATTTGTTTATTTTAGCTATGCTCCAGCAAGAGTGCAATATTTTCATCGGCGCAGGGCTTTGCCGTGAAGGGCAAGAGGACACAGATGATGGGAAAGGGGAAGGGAATGGGAGTCACGTGCCAGGCAGCCAGTATTTCTGCTGACAGAGTGCCAGACATGGAGAAGAGAAAGCTTATGAATCTGCTTCTTCTGGGTGCTATCTCACTTCCCAGTGGCTTCATGCTGGTTCCTTATGCCACTTTCTTTGCCCCACCTGGGTGAGTTTTCTTCCTTCCCACCTTACCCTTTTCCCAATTTTTAGTTTTTATTAAACAAGACGATATATATTCTAAACTATTCTAATTTAAGAGGATGTGGTTGAACTGTAGCTAATTGACATAACTCACATCTACTTTTTGCCCGTTTCTTTCATTTAAGTATTTGTGTTGATTGGTGGTGGTACTTGTTTTTGGGTTTTTCATTGTATTTGGATTATATCTTGTATATCACATTGAACCGTTGAACTCACTAAGACCAATCCAAATGCGGCTTGCTTAGGATTCACTTCAAAGGTTTCATTGAATTTTGAGTTAATGTATTTTCATAAGCTATTAGTCTCATTGGTCCACTGATATCGACTGAGCTTTGCTTAGCTGCAAGAAGTCTAATTTTTCTTCAAATGTTTTACAGCCAAGGTAGAAGTTATAGAACCTCTATATTGAACCACTTCTTCAATGTTAAAGGTTGAACTGATCCCCCATTGAGAAGTTGATACCAAATAGAAACCAATAATGTTATTTAGACACGCCAAACTAACAACAGTTGTTGAGACGCTCTCTAAATAGCATTACTCAAGAGAGAAACTCCTTTCTTCTCACACTATGAGTTTTTTCTTCACCACTGAACTGTTCAACAAGAACTCTTGATTTCTCTTAGTGAATGTTTGTTAGGATGTGAGTGAACAATTATGTTATATCCCAATTGCCATCATACTCACTATAGTGTATTGGCATGAAATAATTTATCCATAGCTCTTTGATATGGCTACGATTGATTGGAAAAACATTATAGCTCCGGTTCCGGCTCTGGTGGTCAAGTTGCTAAGGATGCTCTCGGAAACGACGTGATTGCAGCTGAATGGCTTAAGACTCATGGCCCTGGTGACAAGACCCTCACACAAGGATTGAAGGTACTGATATATGTCACTGATGAAGCTCAATGTCTTAAGACTATCATATCCTCATTTCAATTTGTATGAAAAGTTCAAGTCTGACTTCCAATACAATCAGCAGCATTGTGGGATTATGAGCTAGTGATACTTTTTGTTATGATCAACCATTCTGAAAATCGAATTGAGAAATTTGGGATGTATATTATTAGAAGGTATTAAATTAACTTGGATTGTTTGCTGTGCTTCTCAGGGTGATCCTACATACCTTGTTGTGGAGAAAGATAAAACTCTTGCCACGTACGGAATCAATGCCGTCTGCACTCACCTTGGCTGTGTCGTGCCATTTAACAAGGCGGAGAACAAGTTCTTATGCCCCTGCCATGGATCCCAGTACAATGACCAAGGAAGGGTTGTCAGAGGACCTGCTCCTTTGGTGAGTTCATTCAGACTTTTATTGACTCTTGCTAGTTCAAATTCTTTTTCTTGAAGATATATTAACCAAGTATGTACCAAGCTTGGTAGCGTAGGGTTGTAACTAAGTAAGGTGTTAAAGTGATTGGTTTTATGATGAAGGCTAACCGAGCATACAAAATTGCTATGTCCACAACGGTTTTCAAACTGCAATATGCATATGTTTATGTCAAATGCTGCATAATACATACGATAAAAGTCTGTTTCTTTACCTCCTTTCTGAAATAACCAACCTTTGAAATTTTACTTGTTGGAACAGTCTCTGGCGTTGGCTCATGCCGATATTGATGACGGGAAGGTGGTGTTTGTTCCATGGGTTGAAACCGATTTCAGAACCGGCGAAGCTCCATGGTGGTCTTAAACATCACAAAGCAACTCTTATGAAAATATGTAATTTGAATTGTTTCGCTATATCTTGCTTCGTTCATAAACAACCTGTGTCATAAGGTTATTCTTTGTTGAATTTGAAGCATTTATTTGTGTCCAAGGAGGAGCTAATTTTTTGCCATGTTGTGATCTTCTCCTCTTTATGTATTAATACTGGCTTTTGCAAAACCTGTTGGATTGTATCGTCTTGTAGTTGATGGTTCCATTTGAGTATGGGAATTAAGATCTCTAAGGGTTGTGAGGATGGGAGCTTCTTTAATTATCGCACACTAATTGTGACAAAATTCTTACTGTAAACGTGTCACATTAAGTTAAGCCACATATAAATTTATTTTTAATTTGTTGAATTACCATATTCAAATTGCCGTATTATTTGACAATTCATATATGTAACGGATTCAATTTGAAAAGCTCAGTTTTTACCAAATGCAGAATTTAGACCAATCAAATGAAGCAACACAGACAATGTTGTTCAACTATGAAACTTTGTCCAACTTGAACGCCACCACAAATCAAATTTATGTCTTCATACATGATAGCGACATAGCTTTGAACAACTATATAACTTTGTCCAACCTGCCCAACGATTTCAAATCAGGGGTCGGAATTTACGAAACCCTCGAACATTTAGCCATTCGGACGTCCGACCATAACTATGTGACATGAGCCATAGTCTTAGCGTCTTGAACCGCCGGCCAGTGCCCAATTGACAATCATTGTAGTTCACCACTGACTCGGATCTTACTGGTTTGGTTCCTCAAAAACTCTGGGTTCGTACTGAACCTGTTGACCAACAAATCGGGTGTCTCTTGACCCACAAGCAACAACAATCCAAGTAACTGAGTAGCCTTGTGCGGACTCAAACTCAGCGAGTCGACTCTCTCGAACCCGTTCAAGTGTGCCTAAACTCGGGACAACTACAGGCACTCCCACCATAGCATCCACGTGGACCCAAATGATGTTGTCATTTGCCATATCGGCAAGCTGATTGATAGGATCAACGGCCATGATTGAACTTTGAAGTTGGCCCACGATAGCGGATAGATAAAGCCAATAATGCTACCAACATTTTTCCAATAAAAATAAGATTCACGTGGGTTGGTGAGTTATATTTGTATAAGAAAGGTAAAATAAATGTTGTCTGTATAGCTTAATCGGATAAAACATAATCATATCGACATGTGATAAGTATAGTATTACATAGATAAAACGTGATCATGTCGACCTGATGTCAGATCAAGCTCCATCACCTCACAAAACAATTCGGGGGACAAAGCGAAACCCGAGTCATGACTCGTGGGAATAGACCTAAAGGTAGAAGGAAATATCCCGAGTCATGACTCGTGGGTATTACTTGGCTTTACAATTGTGAAGGTGATAAAGGTGGACCGGTGGTGTCGACTAATGCAATAGTTGGTCAAAGTTGAAATTCAAGCGTGCATAGGGGCTTTTTTTCCTACCCCGAAGTGTCGTCGCAAGTGATTTTCTTGGGATTTTTTTTTAACCGAGGCCGACATCACTAGAGTATTTCTTCAGGCTAGCTATTTTTTGGAAGACTGTATTTTATCATTTTTAGCGCTAATATTTGTGCGACATTTGGTTTACGTCCAATAAGCAACGCATCTTTTAAATAAGTAGCAGTTTTATAGGGTGTGTTCAATTCAGATTTTGAGGAATTTTTTTCTTTAAAATTTAATGTTTATTCAATTAAAATTTTAAGATAGTTTATTAAAATCTTTAGAAATTTAGGTGTATTTAATTAAGATTTAAAGAAGTTTATTATTCAATTATAAATTGATTTTAAAGAATTTGAGAAAGTTAAGGAATTATAGAGAATCGGAAAGATTTCGTAGTGTATTTTAAGCATCCACAAATCTCACCTCTTCCCATGAGGTTTCGAGGGAATTGAATCAAAATTTTATATGGAATCTCTACAAATCAATTAAACTCTATAAAAATCCATTAAAATCTCTCAAATTCTCAATTGAATACATACACCCCTTTCAGTTTTTAATATTAGGGGCTTTTAGATCCAGTTCCAAAAACATAGAGTGTTTTTAGGACATGAGTCCAATTATCTAAGGGAAATTTTATTTGAACCCATGTAACTTATCTCTACACCCAGCTTACTCACTACACCCATATTATTTTTAATTAAACTATCAATATCTTTTTAAACCCAAATTTATTATCTAAACTACCCTCACAAACTCAATTCAATATGTAAATTTATCTTTACACCCATGATATTAACTTATTGAATTTGGGTTCTTTCTGAGTTTTCTGATTGCAGTGATGACGAAGTCTCCCTCTCTCCCTCTTGCTTTCTCCTCTTCATTTAATATTGGAGCTTCATCATCTCTTAGAATATGCTCTCCTGAGCTTACAAGAATGGAGTAAAGGGTTCCCTTACTTTTTTTCCTACCACTCCATTAACAACCCTCTTATAAATATACAACATACCCCATGCAAATACACCAGTCTCCCCTTAAAAACCCTCCATGGAAAACCGCCGTAAAAAAAGCTCCTCCGCCGACACATTCTCCTTCTCGAGCACTCTGATACACGACCAAGACTCCGACTTTGAGTTCGGTATGCTTCACCCCAAACTCGGCCTCTAGCACTGGTCCCTACAAAGACTCCCCCACAGCAACAAATATTGATCATGTAACAAATAAAAGAGCAGGTTGAGATTTGCACCAGAAGAACCAAAAAATGAGTGTTTCTTTGACAGTGATGGCCTTCAATTTTCACGAAGTTCGGACGGAAGACAGTCCCTACTCATGGGATAAGAGAAAGGATTTATGCATAAGCGTCATTACCAGCTATTATCCTATGATTCTGTGTACCCAGCAAGTTAAATATTTTCTTCTGCTTTCCTTTCATTTGTTGCTATTTTCACCATGGATCTTGCTTTTTTTTTGTTGTATCGTGGTAAGAGTTTGATTATTGGGTTTTGGGTTCATTGATACAATTTTGTTTGTTTGTTAAATTCACTTTGTACTTTATGGAAATACTGCAATAGGGTAAAAAAGACACTTCTCATTTAAAATTTAAGTTGGGTGTAGAAAGAGGTTGCATGGTTCAAATAAAATTTCCCATTATCTCATTATATGTTTTTATTTCTTTTATACTCATTTTATATTTTCTAAAAATATTAAAAATCAATTAAAATATTCTAATATTATGTATTTTCCAACTCCAAAAAATATATTTAATATCTTCTAACAAAAAAAAATTAATATACTAACATAAATTTATCTGCAAAACATTCTACCCTAACTCAAGTAACAAATACATGAATGTATAATACCTATACGTGAGATATGAAACCTAATTAAAAAGTAAAAAAAAACATAACATACCTACAAGCAAGACACATTAATTTGTGATAGGTTGATAATAAAAAATATATATACGTATATATGTCATGTAGGTAGATAAAAATAGTTAACATGTGATATAGATTGATTATAAAAATTAAAAATAAAATCTATAAATAGGATTTAAAGCAGGAGGAAAAACTAGAAATAACAAAAAGATAAATAAAAAGAAATAAGCAAAGAGATAATTAGGAATAAATTTGATTTTATAATAAATATTATCATTGAACAAATAACTATTGATAATTAAATAATTAAATATAACAAATTAGACTTATTTTAATAAATTGGACTACTCCTACTATTAATTCAAAAAATTGAAGTTACATCAAGTTTCTGTTTAATATTAACGTTTGAGTTTTAAAGAGATCATTATATCCTTGTACTATTTATGATGTCTAATAAAGCATCTATTTAATAATAAAGAAAATAGAGTATTACCAATGTGAACGTCTAAGTGACGAGGGAGAAACATTCGCCGTGGCGGCAGAGTCAACACCCTCTAAATTGTTGACACTTGCGTCCATTTTCAGGAGACTGTCCTTTTATAGAAACCCAAACAACTGGCCACGAACGTTCAGTCCTATTCAAATTCAAACTTTTACAGTTCTTTTTTCTTTTATTTCTTAATTTTCTGTTGCGATTATTGAGAATCTGAGATGTTTTCCGGGGAAACGAAAAGGGGTTCAGATTTGGTTTTGTTTATGGATTGAATTGGACTGGATTATTATTTCATTGTGATTCCTGAATCCTGGCGACTTTGTTGAATGCAGTGCAACGCCGGATGCTATAAAGCCAGAAGAAAAAAAAGTTGAATAAACATAGGATTTGAGTTTTACGCGTGCAACCAAACACCCGGGAGTTCTTATTTCTGGGGTTGCACAGTAACTTACGGCCAAAGTTGGAGCCTTCATCGAAAGGGGTCTTCTCACACTCACAGTCCAATCCATACATATCCAATCCTACCCACCTTCTTCTAAGAGTAAGTTTCTATCTCCATCTCTCTCTTTTGGATAAATCTTTGGTTTTGCATGTTTATGAAAGATAATGATGAAGGAAAGTCAAATATGATCGCTTGGGTTTTTTGTTTCTTCTTGCATCATAGGATTCAAATTTTATACGTTGGGAATATCATATATTGTGCGTTCTTGCTAACACATATTCTAAATTAATCTAATTTAAGGTTTGAACATGAACGTGTAAGAGTGATGACACGCCGTCTTATTCAACTAACCTAACTCGTATTTGCGCACATTGTTGCTCTATCTTGTAATGAATCTTCTGGCCAAAAGTCTGCAAATTCATTTTTATCGTTCGAACTAATTTATAGATACAGCATGGACAAAATATGTACTTAAATGTCTAATGCCTTGTCTGGTTGAATCTAAGAAAATCTTAATCATTGAAGGGAGAAATTTTTTTGCTGTGCCGGGAACACGATCCGGTACACAAAGTGTTATAATACAAGTAGTTGGAAAATTTTCTTTTCAAGTATCCAACCACTTGTATTATGATACTAGGTGTACCGTTCGTGTTCCTGGCAGACTAAAAATCTCTTCAGTAAAGGGGGTTGACTCTGATTATTGTAGTGACAAATTCACACTAGGACTTGATTTCAAAGTCTTATTGATTTGTTAATGACTAGATTGAGCAGAGAGTTCGTGGCCAGAGCAGCAAAATTTAAGAGGAATAGCCGGAGATCATCAATTTAAACTAGCCATTGATAAATAATTTCCAAAAAACGACTTCTAATCATGTGGGTTATTATATATTGTTGTGCTAGTTTGCCATAAAGGCATTTGCTTTGTAGGGAAGCTGGTTGAAAGGAAGCAGTCATGGCAAGCATTGATGTAAATGCACCCCCTCCAAAGCTTGAGGTTTGTTGCCCTTTCCTTTGTTTCCTTTACGCTAGCACGAATTTGCACCCAAGTTCGAATCCCCCTCGCTTAAATTAGCGTAGAACCAATTTCTAATTTGGATTTGTTCTCTAATTGTAGGGGAAGTATGCTGCAATGTTAGTATGTTGGCTTCTTGGAAATGGATGCCTCTTTTCATGGAACAGCATGCTCACAATTCAAGATTACTATGTTAACTTGTTCCCGGTAACTGCCCGAATAAATCAATTTTTGTTCTCACTGTTCCTGTTAGTTCATAATCCCCTGTATTTTCTTTTGAATTATGTGACAGCAGGCAGTGTGTTTGGACAGTTTGTTACCTTTGAAGTTGGATAAATACCTCATAAGTTTTTTTTTTGTTTTCCCGGGTGCAGCGGTACCATCCCTCGAGGGTACTTACACTGGTATACCAGCCATTCGCACTTTTAACGATCTTTGCACTGTCATACCATGAGGCGAATATCAATACTAGGAAGCGAAACCTATTAGGATACATTCTGTTTTTCCTAAGTTCTCTGTTGGTGCTCGTTGTAAGTTCCCTTCACTGATCTTTGCACTGTCATACCATGAGGCGAAGATCAATACTATAGTTTCAGTATTCTTCTTAATTTCACAATGTTAGCATTGGTTAAGTCTCTAAAATGTTCTTGATTCTGGCACAGTTGGATTTAGCTACATCTGGGAAAGGAGGTTTGGGAACTTTTATCGGAATTTGTGCAATTAGCGCTGCCTTCGGAATTGCAGATGCTCATGTGCAAGGTGGAATGGTTGGAGACCTCTCTTTCATGCCAGTTGAGCTCATCCAAGTCAGTATTGTTCTTTTCACAATTTCCTGTTCGATGCTCAATACTTTTTTTCCTTTGTGTTTTCGAAATTGTTATCAGTTTCTGAGTTTCTCTTGTTTCAAACTTTTTCAGTCTTTCCTTGCTGGTTTGGCTGCATCAGGAGCTCTAACCTCTGCTTTGAGGTTGATTACAAAGGCGGCATTTGAGAATTCCCAAAATGGTCTTCGAAAGGGAGCCAGTAGGTTCAAAATTCTCAGTTTTTCTATTTTGTTGAACATTTTACTGTTTTCTTTTGGATCTCTAACTATAGACTGGTTATTTTTTCACTGTCCACTGCAGTTTTATTCTTCGCCATCTCTTCATTCTTCGAGCTTCTCTGCGTTCTCCTCTACGCTTTTTCCTTTCCAAAACTGCCTATTGTTAAGTACTATCGCTCGAAGGCAGCTTCCGAAGGTTCTAAAACTGTTTCAGCTGACCTTGCTGCCGGTGGTATCCAAAAATTGCCAGAAGCAACAGTATGTTATTTTGTCCAATACTTGCTTTAAAAGTTTCCTAAGCATTCATGTTCTAATGTTATACAAACAAAAAACGAAAAAAAAAAAAAACCTCTGCCATTTGATGCAGGATGAGGAAAATCGAAAAGAACCTGACCGACTTGGGAACAAACAGCTGTTGCTTCAAAACATTGATTATGCACTTGGCATGTTTCTAATCTATACGCTCACTTTGTCAATTTTCCCCGGATTCTTATCAGAAGACACTGGATCTCACAGTTTGGGAACATGGTATGCACTTAACACAATCTATCACATGACATGTTTGCGCCTTGGAGCTTACCAATTCCCCCTGAACTTATGTCTTCCTTTCGGTTTTCAATCTAAACTTTCGTTAGTTTTCCCACCTTGAATGGACGAAAGCACCTCTCAGTTTACAAAAAAATTGACAGATTTGGAGCATACCGGACCTATTAAATGATCAGGGAGCCTCAGAACAAATTGAAAGTTCAAGAGGCAAATTGGAATAGGGAACTGAGTTTAGAGGCATTGTTAAAATTTTCCCTTTGCCTTAATGGTCCATTCACTTCCCGCTCAGAGTACGCTTACATGAGTGTGCATACTTTTGTTTGTCAGGTATGCACTCGTTTTGATTGCAATGTACAATGTGTGTGATCTCATTGGAAGATACATTCCGCTAGTGAAATTCCTGAAGATGGAATCGCGCAGAGGGCTCATGGTTGTGATTCTTGCGCGCTTCTTACTTGTCCCGTGTTTCTATTTCACGGCTAAGTACGGTGACCAAGGCTGGATGATCGTGCTCACATCCTTCTTAGGTTTAACCAACGGTTACCTCACCGTCTGCGTCCTCACTTCGGCACCTAAGGGCTACAAGGTCAGTGCACTTCATTTTACTTAAACCTAACAGTTTATTCGAGTTGGAAGTAAAGACTTCAAAGGAATTTTTCGGGTTTGCAGGGGCCGGAGCAAAATGCATTGGGAAATCTTCTGGTTATGTTCTTGCTTGGAGGTATATTTGCAGGGGTCACACTTGACTGGTTGTGGCTTATAGGGAAGGGCTGGTAAAGGATTGAGATTGTGATTTTCTATTGGTCAAGTTTTACAGGACAAATATTGGATTTATAGTTCTTTTAGTTTGGTGATTCATTAAATAATGAGGAAGAAAACTATGTTTTGATTTGGACCATGTCAACCCCTAGTTCAACCTTTGTGCGGATTTCTGTCGAACTCATTCACTTTTTGATTATGTGACAAGCGAACGACTACTCTTGTCATTCTACGTAACTAAACCCTTCAAAAATCAATTTTCCTCTATAATAACATGGAATTGACAAGAACACGCTTGAAAATGACCCTCGCGCTTGTCACATGACTATTATTCAATAGAAGAGTGAATGGATTTGCCATTTTCACACAATTTGCGGTTTGTTTGGTTAACTAAGAAATGTTTAATGCAAGTGGAGATTGCACAAAAATGAAATAGTTTATAGTATTTGTGCAAAATTTTCCTAACAAGCTAAATCAAACCAAACCAAACCAAAATTAACCCGAACACGATTCTCAATGCGAACACAAACAATTATCCAATGGAGAACCAAGACAAAGATACATCCGCAATTCGCTCCCTGTAACATGTGAAACTGCATTTTAGTAGTCCAGATTCCAAATACAATTTATTAATTAATCCATTTCTAATACTTCCTCAGGTTACAGTGTCCTGGGTTTTATAATCCGAAACTGTTAGGTCCAAAATTTGGCATTTACTATTCGACCAACATCCTCAGTTTTGGGGAGTTTCTACGTTATAAATGAGCCTTGGGCACCCCCAAATGATTTACCATTAATGAAACTCCAGAAATTCCCACCACCCATGAATATAATCAATCAAATCGAATATTTTCACCCTCGGATTGGATAAGCCATTACTCTTGTTCCCTTTGCCTCAGCATCTTTCATGCAAAAAAAACCCCGAGTCCCAAACCCATTTGTTTACTTTATTTTCTTACCATTTATGCCTTTGAAGAGAACTTTTAAACGGTATTTCAAACCAATCATGGACTAATAAATGCATGATTGAAAAAAGGCTTATTTAAAACAACTGTGACTTGGTAGTATTTCTCTTCACTTGAAAGTGAGAGGTCTTAAATTTGAATCTCGTAGATGGTGAATTTGATGTCCTAAACCAATTTATTTACCTTATTCTCCCTCCATTCACATGAGTGACAGGACCCTCGTAATGCTAGTGACCAAGAACAAGACTCTGCTTGAAGAGAGACTTGAATAGAACGGAAATGTCAAAAAAACGGTATCTTAAACCTACCACTACACATCACCACATGTTTTAACTTTCCACCGAACTTCACTTAATTAGTTTAAAACACTCTTAATTTAGCATTCTCGTTTCATATAAGTTATTTTTGCGTAAATGACTTAAAACACCAAGTCAGAACCACTGCAGATTGCTGTGGCATCCTGTGTCTACTGTATTGGAAGTGAATTTCTCCCCATGTGAGGAACTAATTATTACTTACTACAATTTTGACTACAATTTCGAAACCGAGCTGAAATTTACAGTGGGCAAAATGACAAAAACAACCCAACAGCCCCGTCTTGTCCACTTGCGTTACGTGACCCGACACGACAGGGTGTCAGGGACTACCAAAAAAATGGGCAAAACCTCACACACCCGGATTCCCCTAAACAAACAGAGACGCCCAAATGATCAGGGGCAGAATCGGTAACAACAAGATGGAAGGCGGCGATGCGGCGAACCCTTGCCCGTTCTCGATCTGCAGCGAATCCACGGCCAGCGGCATGTTCTCCTGGTCCGGGCTACACGTGTTCTCGTGCGGCGGGTGCGCGCTGTACATTATGGCGCGCAGCACGGCCGAAACGGTCGGAATGTACGCCGTTTTGTTCCGGGCGAGGAGCCACGTCAGCCCCATTAGCTGGCAGTCAAGGTTGAACATCTTGTTCGCTCTCTCGCTGGTGCTCCCGTCCCCCGCCGTTCCGTTCTTGCTCCCTCCCTGGAGCTGTAATTACCACTAAAGTCAGAGGGCATTCTTGTAATCTAAAAAGGGAGAAAATTCGTATTGAAATTTGAAAAGACGAAACTGACCTTCTGGAGATCGCCGAGGCACTTGGTGCATCCAGAGTACGAAGAGTTGTGGCAGTTCTTCTCGAGATTCCTGACGGCGGCGGTGGGGGTGGCATTGTGAAACCCTCGCGACACGTTGAAGGCAGCCGGGCAGCTCAGGGAGCCGATCTGGTGGAGCCGGATTCCACAGAAGCACAGAACGGCGTCGCAGCTGGCGTTGGGCTGAGGAATCCGAATGTTCCGGCTGACGAGCGAGGACTGCAGCGAGTTGACGCACTTCTGCGAGTCGTCCGGCATCATCGGCTGGTCGGGCACCGCCGACGGAGCCGTATCCGACGAGGGGAGCTCGAGGGCTGATCTGGCGTGGGCGGCGAAGAGCCAGGCAGCTAAAACAGGGCAGCACCGGCTCCGGTCCATGTCTCGGCCGCATGCTTGGCTGACGCCGCCGAAGAGCTCCGCGGAGAGGTCGAGGTGGCAGGTTTGGGTCTGGGTTTGGGACGGGAGGGCCGGGATGGTGTTGGGGCTGGAGTATTCCCCCGGTTTTAGCGGCTGGGGGTGACCGTTCACCGGTTCGGCGAGTAGACCGGCGAGGGAAATGTGGAAGCTGGATATTAATAAGAGGAGGAGGAGGAGGAAGAATGTGAGAGTGGAGGTGGGAAGAAATGATGACATTTTGGGAGTAAAGTAAGCTTGTTTGGGAGAAAAATGATGAAAGGTGAGGACTTCGAAATCTGGTTTTGTTTTTTGTTTGAGAAAGGTGACAACTTTATGGTGTTGTTTTTGAAATTATGAAACGGAAAAAGTTGGAAAAGAAAAAGGAAAGAGATTCTGAAAATATTCAGAGGAGAAGAAAAGGCTGCACTTTCGCTCTCCTCAAACCCTAAAAGCCACAAACTTTGAACAGAAATTAGAGTGAGAAATGAAATTAGTGAAAACCCAGACGGAAAGACTGGTTTTTTTCATCTTCTTTGGTCTCTCTCTCTCTGTAGAAATGGTGTGATGTGATATTGATGGGGATTATGATCCAAAGATTAATAATATGCAGCTGAAAAAAAAGAAGATAAAGGTGTCTTCCAAAAAAAAAAAAAAAAATTGATAAAGGTGAAAAACAGAAAGAGAAAAGAGGGAAAGAGAGTTCTGTATATTGAAACTTGTGCGTGAAAAAGGAAAGCAAATTGAGCAATTTCGGTGTTTGGAAAGGAAGGGCATCGTTCCAGGGATTCGACCGTTTCTGTGTTGAACTCTTTCAAACAAGCAGCATATGCGTGACCTTGAGCGTGTGATAGTACCGGGTTCATTTACTGGGTAGCAGCTCCTCTTCAGACCGAAGTCGTGTGTGCCTGCGGTACAGCTAAACTTTTTTCACATACATTATTTTTCTAAAGATCGCATAAAATAATGTAAACTGCTCACAGAGAGAGAGAGAGAGAGAGAGAGAGAGACATTACACTGCAGTTCACATGGAAATGGGCAATTTCAAAAGAGGAGCATTTTTGTTCGAATAGAGAAACTAAAATTTTAAAGGGGCTCTTAGAGATTAGTCCTTGTCAAAGATAATTTTTAGAAAAAAACCTTAGAGGTTTTGAGTATCTAAAAAAGATCCTTTACTTCAATATATCATGACAAGTCACCTATACAACTACCAAAGTTTTTTTCACTATTTACATGTCTGCCATCTTAAATGTTAGAACTGGGAAACGCACGCCCTCTTTCGTAATCGTAACAGACAGCCCTCTTTCGTGATTTTAGCCGGCCAACAAGCTGCAAAACGGACGACCCTGCTCTCTCTCCAAATCTCTGATTGCACCTGTAATCAATGAAAATTTTCAAATTTTCAAACAGGTTGTCTACTCTCAGTTGTTGTAACCGTATGGATCCTTGCTCCACGAAATTCTGTTTGAAGCTACAATTGTTCGGCTTCCTCAATTTGCTGCCTGGAACACCACGAATCATTTGTAAGCTACTATTTGTACTTTTTTGTTGTCGTAACTATTTGCCATTCTTGGTATGGTATGGTCCGATAGTTGCTGGTCAGAATTTCCGTCATCCTTGATAATCGCAGCCACTACATGTATTGCTTGTTGGTATGGTTGGTCCGATAGGTTTCATTGTTGAAGCAAGAATTGATTTTTTACAATGTACACCATGTGTTTGTTAAAAGGCCTCTTTGGAAATTTTGTATATATTGGTTCTTGTTTCATTTGTCACAGTCGATATGGTCCTCTTCATAAGAAAACGTGGTACACACATTTCGTCCTAGGTACGTTCACTTAGTTACCCTCCATTCGGTACGTTCACTTAGGTACCCTCCATTCGGTACGTTCAATTAGGTACCCTCCATTCGGTACGTTCAATTAGGTACCCTCCATTCGGTACGTTCAATTAGGTACCCTCCATTTGGTACATTCGATTAGGTTCCCTCCATTTTCAAGTTCCAATTCAACTTCACTTTCACTTCCCTACTTAGGCCTGGCCGCTCACAATTGTTTCAATTGGTAACATATATTGTTGTTCAACACAGATTTCCATTAGGAAGTCAAAACGATACCTGAATTTCGTTAAGAACTCCAGGAGAAACCAAGCATTTGAAACTTGCATAGGAAAAAGTTTGATCAGCAAACTGAATTTCGTAGTAGTTTGTATTTTATACGCTTTAGTTCATGCTTGATGCAATCCCTCCACCAAAATATTTTTCACTTAGGTACCCTCCATGTGGTACATTCGATTAGGTTCCCTCCATTTTGTATGTTTATTTAGGTATGTTTGTTTAGGTCCTCTCCATTTGGTACATTCGATTAGGTCCCCCTCTATTCGGTATGTTCATTTAGGTATGTTCATTTTATAGTTTACAAAACTTACCCCAACTGGTCGGAATCGGAATTGATGCTGAAAACCCGAACGAAAAATAATCTGCGATTATCAAGGATGAAGAAAATAGTCTAGTATCAAGCATGCAGTGAATAACCCGAATGGAATTGGTTGGAATTTGTATAAGAAAATTCTAAAAATCAGGATGATTACTATGAATTGATAATGAGACTCTCCAACCAATAAATAGAAACTGATTTTCAGGATCAATATATAGAAAGCAAGCATGAACATCATCATCAGCTGAGAAAAAGGGGAAAACTTCATTGACGCCAGAGATGGAGAGATGAATCGTAACCGATACATAGGCGATGGAGAGAGGAATTGTAACGGGCAGAGACGAGAGTAATCCTGAACTACAAAACGTTTAACCACTGATCTATACCTAAAGGCCAATATAGGTAAACTAAAAATATAATAAATTTGTAGAAAAGTAATTAAATATGAGATGGATTATATAATCTGACGTGGACATTAGTCAAAGGACTATTTTCAAATTTTAAACTTCAATACGGTTTTATTCAAAAGTTAATCTTATCTAGGGACTAAAATGAAGTTTTCTAAATTTGAAATTAAATTTATAAATCAAATGATGTATTACTAATAAAAAACACATTAAATAATACTTAAATAATAATATAATCATTAATATCTATATCATTTGGTTTACAAAATTTTATTTTAAAATTTGGTCTCCTTAGCAAGCATTACCAAAACACCACCCTAAACTTTGTTATATACCCACCATACACTTAATCATGTGACACGTGTCATTTCACTTAGTTCTGATTAACTTTTTTTAAAATTGAAAAAGTAACATTTCATGTGAAAGTAAATTAGAGGTAAGTGAAATAACACATGACAAATGATTGATGTTTGATACAGATACACTATAGTATAGTGCTGAGCAAAAATATTCCTATGTTAGTACAATTTTTCTTGAGTACCTATATCTACATAAGTTGAAATACATTTTATCATTTCATAAAGTTCAATGATCGATTATTGGTGGTCAAATATAAATCGGAGTTGAGTGCTTGTACTCAAGAAAAATAATTTTTTGTATAAGCAAAACTGTAAAATGTCTCAAAATGGTGTCCATTATTCATATATAATACTTGTCTTTCTTCATATATGTGAAGTATCGTTGTTAAGAAGTTACAATTTGATATGTGCAAAAGTTTTTTCGTTTCTAATTTGAACGAACTATTTTTACATATGTTTTAGACTGTGATTTGCAAGTAATAAAACAAATGAGTCAAATAATGTTCATTCAACTAAGCTAGGGTTAATTAACCTAAAAAAAAACTTTCTAGGATTAAAAGTGAAATTTCCTTTCCACATAGGACAAATTAGCACAAACCCAAGTAGGTTCCAACTCACGGAAGAGATAAAAGAGTGTAGAGATTATATATACAAGGGAAAAACAACAGTCCAAACCACAAATGAAAAAATATGTTACTAAGACAAGACAAACATAAAGGACCAATCAAGCAAAAATTATTCCAACCAAAAGTTCCTTTGGGAAAAGCTAATCCTCTCTCGTTTGCCCCACAGACTTTCTTTACCTGCATTTTAATAACTTTGATTTGTTAAAGCTTTAAGCTTTTTTTATCTCCTTTGGGCGTTGGGATGGGTCTTTGCCAAAGACTCGTTGGGTCCTCCCATTTGAAAATTATTGTGTAGAGAATACTACAACTGCACATCGTAGGGTATCAGTAACAAACCACTTCGTCTTAAAGAAAACAAGAGCTAATGCATGGACGTAGCTTTTTCTTTGAATCAAGATTATTATACAAGAAGATTAGGTTTAAAAGCAAAAAGAAGATTCTTGCAAAGTTAGCTTATTGGTAATGGAGATTCAAAAGTAGCAGAAAAAAAAAACGTAAAAGGTTTAATCATGGTGTTGCAAATCTAGACAATGGTGTCAAGTCTTAATTTGTACAGTATACGTCTAGTAGTAGTACGGTCAGTGGCAGATCCAGAATTTTCACATTAGGTGGTCCTAACCGCCCAGTGTAAAATGTCCAAAAAAAGAAATAAACGATAAACTTACAAAAACTAAATATTAATATTTTTCATTCATAAATCATGGTAAAAACAAAAGCTAGGTCATCATGAATAAAATCATTTCTTCTAATTTGTAAATAATTGCCCCTTAGTACTACGTTCTAGTGGTTTTCCTCTTCACTTGTAAGTGAGATCTTTTAGGTTCGATTCTCGCCAAATGTGAATTTGAACTACATTATTGCTAGCTCATTGTGAGGCTAAGCCCACTCCCTCCCCCCCTAGTGTAGATAATATTGATTGTTAAAAAAATGTAAATACTTTGATAACTTTTCACAATTTTACGGAAAAAGAAAATAAAGTTTTTCTCTTGTTAAATAGAAATTAAGGTAATGGTTCCTATTAAGATCATGTAGTATTATTGTATTAGTAGAGGTAGAGTATACACTTCAAGTAAATATTATTTCTATGAAAAAAATAATTTAGATGTGGTATACAAAATACAGGATTCTTAGCACATAAAATATGATTCACAATAAAAACTGGGCCTTTGACCATTTCACCCAATAGAGATTTAACCCAAAAAAGAAAAAAAAACAAATAGAGATTATAAAAATTAAAAATAAAATAATAAGAAATAGAATAGTAGATGAGAAAGTGCTTTTGAAAAGCAATATTTTAATAGCAATGGTAGGCCCATGTAGCAGATAAAAAAAAAAAGAGTTTCAGCCTTCTTCCTCGCAGGAAAGCTGCAACTCATCTACCTCCTCCATGGATACACTGCACCAGAATTTTGATTGTACCACAGTCCATCCATAACCATGGCATTTAACAAAATAAATTTCCTAGGCGTGAATTTGTCCTCCCTATTGAAATATTTGGAGGGTCCCCGATATGGATCCGCCCTTGAGTACGGTTGTTGTCGTATCCGTATGCTGTATGAAAAAGAAATGCATGGCATCTTGTATTTCTGCTTCTTTTTAAGGTCATCTCCAACCGATGGGTCTAGAGGGTTAGAGGGCTAAAAATTGCCCGAAAATAGTCTCTAACTGAGGGCTAGGCCAGAGGGCTCGTGGGCCCCACGAAATCTGAAAGGGTCAAAGGGCCAGAGGGCTGGCCAAAATTTTCAATTTTCCTATCGGATATAACCGACAGTAATAGTGTGTGAAGATAATTTTGTTATTAAAGGATAATATTCTTAAACGGGATCAGATGCAAATTATATCCCTAGGCAAGCGGTATAGTTCAAGTTGAGTTGGAATGTGTGTAGACGTGTGGATACGGTGCAAGCTGATATTCAGGAAATAGGGTTAGGATGCATGCATGGATGAGTTTAAAGGTGATAAGATAGGAAGCCTAGGCTTGGTGATAAGATAGGTAGCCTAGTTGGGTCAGGTTTTTGGTCATGATGTGATAATCTTGGATGGGTTTTTTGCTTGAAAAGTCACGGGTAGCCATCTTCTACAAAGTTAGAGTTGCAATTGGACTCTACAAAGTTATTATCTGGCCGTGCCAACCAGGAGATATGAATGCTATAAATACAAGATGCTCTGCGATGGAGAAGGCCCCTCCAATTTAACACAAAACTGCCCTGCCCAAACTCACTCTATGCGAAACCTCTCAATAACCTTGAGAAAACAACACTATCGTCGTAGAACCAGCCGATCTCGGAGCACCTTTAGTTTGGATAAACAGCACTGCGTCGAGGCCGACTGGTTATCTATCCAAGTCTTGCTAAAGAAGGATTTTCGAATCCTTGTTGGCAGAGGTCATCTCATTAGCCTTCTCGGCAAAGTGAGGTATTACAGTTTATTAGGCTCGGCACATTGAACGCCGAGTTATTTTATGATTGGATACTCGCATGTAGGTTTTAGAGTTCGGCATTCCGACGGCCAAACTACATTTATGATTATGATGTACATCTGCTTTGAGTACTTGTGCCCATATAGTTTGGTGTCGATTCGGCATGCTTATACTCTTACGAATATAATAATTGTGACCGAATCCGACGCCGATGATTTGTGAACTTCATAGAACTAGCAACCTTATCTTCAGGCTCTAGAACCTGAAGGCCGAGACGTTCCTTCCTCAGCCACAGTCGTAGGATCAAGAAGTCAACAACGCGCCCAACGCCACACAACATATTTTACTCCCCAGCTGAGCTCGGCCGAAGAGTTGGCACTCCCTGCACATAACTGAAGGACGTAGTTAACTCATTAGTTACTCGGCCTGCGCGCCACGTAGGCTTGGTAGTTTTTAGGTTTAACATAAATTTAAAAATTCATTCTTTTTCCTAAGCCATTCTTACATCATTTAAAATTTTAAATTATGTCTTGGTTTATGAAATTTAAAAATTTCCTTTTTTTTCAAGCAATACTTAAGTCATTCCTACGTCATTTTTCACATAATTTTCACAATTCCATACTATCTCACTTCATTCTATTTCGGTTCTTTATATTATATTTTCTTACCTCTTCTAATAATCTCTCCTTCAATTTTTTCAATAACATTAAATAACATTAAACAATATTAAACAACATTAAATAACATTAAACAACATAAAAATTATACAACATAAAAAAAAACATTTAACAACATGAAACTTAAAAAACATTTTAAAAAACATTTAATATCATAAAACTTAAACTCCTACCCCATGCTATTTTTGGCCCAAAGATTTGCAACAAGATCTTGTTGTAGGTACTTGTTTATGGCACAGGAACATATCATTCTATAATACCTCATGTACTCATTTATAAAGATACTAACAATTCTTGTATTGAAAGGCAAATTAGGCCCATCATATATTTTTGCACGAGCCTTTCTTGACCTATTTAGATCTTCTTAGTTGTCATCGGACTCTCCATCAATATGCCCATCTCGCTCATCCTCCACAATCATACTGTGTAATATGATGCAATACATCATGATGGAGTCCAAATTTTCTCGACTCCACCCTATTGCCGGTTCGTTGATGATCTTTCCCCGTGCTTGTAAAATACCGAAAGCACTTCTCAACATTTTTCCAATATGCCTCTTAGTGTAAGGTAAACAACTTTTCAGCGTCATTCCTAGGGTTTGGAATTGCTTGGATAAGTGTCACCCACTTTAGGTAGATGCCATCTGCCAAGTAATACCCCATATTGTACTGACGGTCGTTGATGTAGTAGTCAAGTTGAGTTGTTTTACCTTCCGTCAGGGTATTGAAGAGGGGTGAACGCCCAAGAATTGTAATGTCATTTTGGGATCTAGGGACTCCAAAGAAAGCATGCCAGATCCATTTGTCATACGAGGAAACTGCTTCTAACACAACAGTTGGCATACTCAACCTTCCCCAGAAACCTCATTGCCATCCGATGGGATAGTTCTTCCAATCTTAATGCATGCAGTCTAATGACCCTATCATGCCTGGAAACCCACAGTCTTCAGCTTTATGAATGAGCCGATCCAAATCTTCTTGATTTGGCTTGCGGAGGTACTCGTCTTTGTAAACCTAAACAATTGTGACACAAAATTGTTGAAGAGTTTCAAGGCATGTAGACTCAGATATACCATGGGTTTCATCTATCAAATAAGTTGGGGAGCCATAGGCTATCATTCAGAATGCAACAGTAACCTTCTGTACAGGTGAGAAACCAGGGCGGCCTACTCTGTCCCGCTTCTGTCGAAAGTATGGATTGAAGTACATACTCAAAGACATGACGCCTTATCCGGAAGCGACATCTGAAATCCTCTTCTGAGTACACCGAGTTAGGGTTGAAGTAGTTGTTCATCAGATTGGCATGTGCCATCGCTTTATTTTGTGGTTTGTAAGAGCGATCAGCAATAGAGCCACCCCATTGAGGTTGTTGCACAGTTGGCTGACACACCATGGCCGTTGCCATAGCTGCTGTTAGGTTTGTGCATTGCACGATGCTTCATCTTCTTCATCAGACTTTTCATCTTCTCGTCTCATCTGCACCCATTTTTCTTCCAATTTGGAATTGGATGAGAAACCCCAGTTGGAACCTGAATAGGATCCAAAGTTGGAATTCATTGCAAACTTGAATTGAAAAAGATTGAATTCAAAGTTGTGTGAATTATAATCCAATATCCACCTTATTTATAGCCCAAAAAAAAAATCAAATCAAATGGCTAGCTAACGTTGGATTTAAATTTAAGTTGTAGTTTTTAAATAATAAATTATGTTTGGCCCTATGGCCCTCGATTGGAGACAGTTTTTTTTTACAGGGCTAAAACGAGCCATATGGCCCTCGGTTGGAGATAGAGGCAAATATGGTCATGTACTGTTCATTAAAATATTAATATCTTAGAGGGCCAAAGAGCTAAAAGGAGCCCTCTGGCTAGCCTTCGGTTGGAGATGGCCTAAGGTTAGTTTTCTAGATAGGTGCTAGCCATTGTTGACCTTTGAAGAATAAGTGTGTGTATATTGTCATAGGTAAGTGATTTTAACACATTGTTTCTCTCTTTTTCCACAGTTGCATATTTCAGGAATTTGATATGTAATGTTGGATAAGAATAAAATCGATGTGTCAATATCATTTCTTATTGGCATAATAAAATGGTAGTGTTATTCACACATCCTTTGTACCTCTCATACACTCTTGTTAATTTTTGTTCATTGATATTTTTTCAATTCATTCGATTCGACAGCCAAAATTGATAGAGGTGTGTGAGAAGTAAAAATAGATGTGTGGATAGCACTACCTAATAACAAACCTTCAAGAGTGGGATCCTTTCATTGGATATGAGATAGTTGTTTGATAGGTGCAAAACCGACCCTCGCCTAGTATGGGCTGAGCGACTGTCTGGGGCCAAAAAAATTAGGGGCACCAAAATTACTAGGGTGGTATATTCATATATATTTTCGTAATATTATAAATTTATAAAATTGGGTTAAATGATCAATAAGTTTAATTAGAATTAGTGGTTTATGTTGTTTAAAACTAATTAGGAGGTCTCGCGGTTTTGACACACTATGTGTGTTTTTCTACCTTACAAATTTTACAAATTTGTTTTCATGAGAGTATAAATTTATAAAATTTGGCCAAATGATCAGAAAGTTTAACCATAAATGGTGGTTTATGGTTTTTAAAATCAACCAGGAGGTCCTGGTTTTCGAAATGCTATGTTTGTTTTTTTTATTTTCAAAGTTTTACGAATTTCTTTTCACAAGAGTATAAATTTATAAATTTGGTTAAATAATAAAAAGCTTAATTGGAAGCAGTGGTTTTTGTTGTTTTACGAATTTCTTTTGTGATGACCCATCCCTAATTTTTCCAAGAAAGTTCTCCCCGATTGTGTAATTTGATGATTTTACCCCTTTTGGAAAAAGTGTATTTTGGCATGGATGCCCTTATTTGGCTTTGAAATTATTTTTCTCGCATTAGAATTATTTTATACTTGTCGTTACGAGTGCGCGCTAAATTCTACAATGTAGAATTACTGTTTTGGATAAATTTTCTGAGATTTCGACATACGAATTCTATCCTTATTTTTCTTTAAAAATTGAATCTGTGTGACTTCACTCACACACTAACCAATCACCCTCTCCCTTGATTTTCTAGCAGCCAATCACAACCACTCATTTTCCTTTTCTCTCTGCCTAATAAGAGACCATCATCACCATTAGTCACTCTCTCTTTCTTCTTCTTTCTACAACTCCCTCAAATGATCCTCACAACACTCAAATGTGGCTTGAAAACCACATCATCTAACTCGTCTCACCACCACGAACTCAACCATGCCATTAGACCGTGATTTGACCGAATTTTAGAAGTCAAACTTGTAAGGTCCGACTCGGCTCAACCTTTGCTTGACAAGTTGCAACCAAGTTCCAGGTTTTTAGGGAGTCTAAAGGCATCCACTTAACTCCCTGAGGTCTCTAGTGAAGGTTTGAGGTAGAGTTGACGTGAAAACTACCCAGTTTCGAGAGGTTGAAAACTACCCACTTCCATCCACTTTTTAGACTTTTGAAAGGTCTTGTTTTGTTCTTCTCCTCAAGACCTTCTGTAACAGCCCGTCCCGGGATTCTTATTTCGACGATATGAAATGACTTTTATGCCCTTGAGTGACGGGCGTATATTTATGCATGAGTTTTATTGCTTGGCCAATTACATAATTTACAAAGTTTTGGGGGCCAATGAAAAACAAAAGGAATTATTGTTTTTGGATTGGTGGCTTTGAACCACACAATCCCTTGTCACTCTCACCTCACCCGTAGACTCTCTCTCCCTCGCATATCTCTCGACTGCCTCTCTCTCTACCATAACACACGGCTCACACTACCCATACCAAAAAACTCGTAGATCGACCAAACAAATTATATATTCTTGCTCGTGAAGTCCATACGAACTCAACCATACCATTTTCAGGTAAGAACTACGACGATTTCACGTCCAAAACTCAAGGTTTATATTTGGCACTATTCATCAACTTTTTATACATTGCGTTTTAGGAGAATCTGAGATCACAGGAGTGTTTGTTGGGTCCTCTAAAGGCTCGGAGACAAGCTTTGACGTCGGGATCGTCAAGAACAAGGAGTGGCCGAATATGTGCAGATTTTCCGACGAGATTTTCTTAGTTTTCGAAGTTTTTGAAGGTATAGACTTGTTCTACTCTCAATTTAGAGCATTTTGGTGAAAATTTCATGAAGAATGGTTGAGAAACGAGTGAGAAATCACACACGGAAGTTTTACGGTGAAGACAGTCGGAGAAGGCGCGTGGGGCGCACGCGCTGCGCGTGGGGGGGCGCGTAGCCCCGTGGCTGTGCTGGCGCGTGGGGGCGCGTGGCAGCTCCTAATTTTTTTCTAAAAATATCACGACGTCCTTGACGTCGTGTAGGTCGCGTCGGTATATTCGTATGCCAAAATTGAGCTACGTATGAGAAGTTATTCCCGTATTTGCGTGTATGTGCGTAAATGACGTATTTTTGGTAATTTCTCATATAGGTGAAACGTATTCTAAGGACGAGCGTAGCCAAGCCCGACGCGGGGGTTACGATCCAGCGATTTATCAGTGAGTGGGCAATATTATTTTCCGTATAACCTATATATACATAATGATTTTCCCATAATCACATTTCAAATGCAAAGTACGTTTTTAAGATATGCATATGACTTGATTTTAATGCATGAGTATTTGATTATACATTTCATGCATATGTTGGTGCTGAGGACACACAGGTAAGTGCCAGGTAAGGGCATGCATTAATAAGAAACGATAGACGAACAGTGATGAGATATGATATGATATGTTAGCTCATAGACCTGCACATATTGTTAGTGCTCACGCCCAGAGATAGGGGCACAGTATTTCACGTGTCGTTCACCTCCCGCACCGCATACTCGCCTTGGATCCAAGTTAGGTGCACAGTCTTGTCGTATAGACCACTTTTGAGTGGGTACGACACGTAGGTGACCCGCGTTCATTCGCACAGTCTTCACGTGATTGTAGCACTAGAGCATTTATTATTGATACAGCGCTGATATATGATGATGATATTGATGTATGTGCAGTGTATATATATGATGACGAGATAGAGAGATGTTATGAGCTATATTACAGCCGATGGTTGAGATGATTTATAATAGCGATATGATTATGATAATGCATAGTATGGCATTACTTATGGGTTTCAGATGGCCTTGAAATGCATTGCACGACATTTTGAGATACTTACAAAACGTTTTATGCTGAGAAAGATTGAGATACATATGTACGTATTATTTTCTGGGAATTATACAGGTTTTACGGATAGGGGCTAGAATTTTGAGAAAAGAATGATTTTTGAAAAGGATTTGTTTTTTTTTTTGCTGACCCACTCCCCTTGTTTTTCGCCCCTCCAGGTTCTAGATAGCTTGATTTCCGAGTTTGGCAACTTCGAGGACCTTCCGGCTTTTCTGACAGATTTGACATATGTAGGGCACTAATGGTGTAATTAAATACTTTTATCCATGCTTGACTGCACTGACTTAGTACGCTCTGAATATGTATAAGCATTGTAATATTTCTAGCACACATTCCTATTTAGGTTGCTAGATTTTGGTTTGAATTTATTCGCACTACGTTATCGATCTTAGCTTCCGCACAGCGCACTTGGCTACGTCACACTCACGTGACGGCCAGCATGCCCTACTTTCGGGTACGGGTGTGTCACCTTCATTTCCATATAAAATTGGTCAAAAATGGTTGAGAATTGAGAAAGTTATGTGATTTTGAAAAATTTCCCAGAACCCGGTGAGTTCAGACAACGGCGCCGGCGGCTACCGCCGAGGTTTATCAAAGAAGAAAAAGGAATATTTTGTCAAAGTTGATGGAATATTCTAACAGCATCAGGTAACACCGTTAAACTCTGTTAGGTATTTAATGGAATATTCTTGACGGACGTCAGAGTTCTGGCCGCGCGTGGTGGTGCATCTGGCCGTGCCTTGGCCAGCCTGTAGTGGCGCATCTGGGCTCTGATTTGAATTCTAAATTTTTTTGTAAGTCCGTGACGTCGAGTAAATCACTTTCGTATATTTAAACCCTAGGTTCGAGCAAACTATGGGGGTTTTATTTAAGTTTTCGTAATATGTGTTATTAACCTAATTAAATTAGTAATTTCACATATAGGGGAGACTTATCCCGACGACGTACGTGGTCAAGCAAGGCTAGGAGGTTACAATCCTTCGACTTACCAATGAGTGAGCATTTTTTTTTTGTATATTACGTATATATCTCATAGTTTCTATAAATGTTTTATATGGTTTTATGCATTTTATGCCATGTTTTATATATATTTAAAATACTTTGATATGATTGAGTTTTATATGGCATCATTGTGGAGCCAAAAATAATCAAGAGACGACATGTGGATTTTTGGGTTAAAATGACAAAATTACCCTCGAGACACACCAGAATTTCTACGCGTGAGAAATGGACAATCATCCTTCAATCAAGTTAAAAGTGCCCAAAATAGGCATTTATTCAAAATCTATTTCATCCATCTTCTCCACAAGGTAACCCCCAAAACATTTCTTTTAAATTATGTTAATTAGTTAAGTAGTGGATTTATTACCTAATTAATCTATTAATGGCTAAATAACTACAAATTACACCAAAAAATGCCACAAAGGGCCGGTCACCATCTCTCCAAAGGGAACCGGCCATGCCCTATATATACTACCCCATTTTCTCTAAAGAACTAAGTTCTACACTCTTGCTAAATTCTCTAAATTCTCCAAACATTTTTCCTTTGAAATTCTAACTTTGTTATCAGAGGTTCTTCGGTCAAATCCCCCCATTCATCGTGGGTGCATGAGGCTCTTGGCCTTGACCTAAGGTGTTATTTGTTTTGTAGGTGCAATTTTGTCCAAGAACAAGGACAAAGAAATTTGCATCCACAATCATGGCACATCCATATGCATATTTCATGCATCTAATTGTTATGAATGGTTTGAAATGCTAAGGTGAACGAGGGACGCACAGGTTAGTCCAGGTAAGGTTATGTGGTGGATTGTTATGGTTGAATCAATTTGGCATGCATATGTTTATTGTGCTCATCATTGCTACACCTAGTGTTAATGCTCCCGCCCGGGGCCAGGGCACATCCTTCACGTGTATGTTCACCTCCCGCACCGCACGCTCGCCTTGGATCCAAGTAGGTGCTAGCTTGTCATACTAACTACATTAAGCAGTTCCAACTCATAGGTGACTCACGCTTAGTGCTAGCTTCACGTAGGTGCAGTCGTACATGTCACATCAGGTGACTCCGACTGACATGTTAGCATGGATTACAGCACATGATCATATCCATAATGTTGTTGAGAATTTCTGCTGCGATATACTTCTAGACTTACAGTTGGCATGCATTGGTTTTTCATACTTATACGTAGTATGACATTTTGGAAACTATACATGTTTTACAGCGAGGGGTTAGTATGTTCGAAAAGATAAATGGTTTTATAAATCTTTATTTGTGTGCCCACTCACCCCTCTGTTTTCCTCCAGTTCTTAGATAGCTAAATTTATGTGGTTCACGAGGATTCACCCGGTGATTTCTGACATACCTCCACCCTAATGTAAGAACTATTCTTAGTTGTGTAATAAGTACTTTTGCTAGTTCGATTGCACTAGTTATTATCTAAACTCTGACTTTGTAACTTATGAGTTTTATCACTTCCGCACACTCTGTTTAAGTGTTTAATTTAAGTTCTAAATCAGTTTTAATTTATCCATATTCTCACACATCACTTGCACTTTGGTTACATCCTCTTCCGGTGACGACTAGCACTCCTTGCCTAGGGGCGGGGTGTGTCATTTTTCATAAGAGTATGAATTTATAAAATTTGGTTAAATAATAAAAAAAAAAGCTTAATTAGAAGCAGTGGTTTTTGTAGTTTAAAATAAACTAGAAGACCTGAGCCCAAAATACTATGGGCATGTTTATTCTTTCCAATTTTTTTTGAATTTCTATTTTGTTGTTAATCTCTTTTTAATTACTAGCTAGTACCTATGTGAGTTACAGTTTTAAAACATTCACTTTGCTTCAAGTCTAACCTTCAACAAAGAATAATGTAGACCAAAATTTAAGACCAAATTTACAAATCATATTACGTGTCACCAATAAGTTTAATTTAGTGCTCATTCATTATATATATATATATATATATATATATATATATATTTGTAGACATTGAAATTTCGGTAAAATAAATGTTGACCAATAATTAAAATTTCAACGCTCACGCGTCACATAAATTTTACACGTAGTGTATAACTCGACGAAAAAATCGGAAAGAGTCAGAAAAGCCATAAAAAAGGACACGTGTCAACACCTGGCAGAAACGACTTATTTCATCTGATTATTTAAATCCAAAAATCAAGTTTTGGAATTCTATAAATAGGAAGCCATTCCATTCATTTCATTCACCAATTCACAAATACATTTCTCTACTCCCAAATTGGAAGAGAATTCTCTTCAAGTTCGTTCTTCCCAAATTGGAAGAGAATTCTCTTCAAGTTCGTTCTTCGTTCATCGTTCTTCGAGATCAAGCCCCAACGGCACTTGAAGAAACACTCATCCACCTTCGAGATCAAGCCCAACGGCCCTTAAAGAAACTTCGCCAAAACCTTTGAAGAATCAACAAGCACTTTGGTCACGTGCCGATTCTTCATCCAATATCAAGCCCCGACGGCCCTTGGATCAACACAACTGTTCTTCAAGATCAAGCCCAAAAGCCCTTGAAGATCCATTCATCGTTCATCCGTTCATCCACCTTCAAGATCAAGCCCCAAAGGCCCTTGAAGATCCGTTCATCCGCTCTTCAAGATCAAGCCCCAACGGCCCTTGAAGCAACGTTCATCCACCTTCCAAGATCAAGCCTCGACGGCCCTTGGATCCACACTTCCGTTCTTCAAGAATCAAGCCCAAAAGCCCCTTAAAGTTCATCCATTGTTCATCGTTCATCGTTCTTCATTCGTCGTTCATCCATCTTCAAGAACGAGCTCAAAAGTCCCTTGAAGATTCGTTCGTCATTCAACGTTCATCCAACTTCAGGATCAAGCCCCAACGGCCCCTGAAGATCCGTTCGTCCAACTTCATGATCAAGCCCAAAAGGCCCCTAAAGAAACGTTCATCCGCCAAACTTTAAGATCAAGCCCAACGGCCCCTTGAAGAAACTTCCCCCTATTCAATCAAAATCAAAGCCTCGACGGTCCTTGGATCAAGCCCACAAATCAAAGTCTTACGGATATCGAATCAGAGGAACAAATAGAGATTGTAACCCAAAATCATCTAATACCAATATTATTTTGTACACGTGTTCTTGTCTTTCGGAAATTTTCGTGTTTACAATATTAAAGACTAAAAAATATGATTATTTCTTTTATCCCACATTGACAAGGTTGGTAAATAAGAAACATCTCAAGATTTATATAATTAAAAGTTCAGATATAAGGGAAACAAAACTCATCATTTATCTACTTGTAAAAGTTCAGATATAAAAAATAAATTAGTTTTTCCGTGTTTCTAAATTATTGAGTTTGAAGTGCTTTTCTAAGTATAATTTTATCGAAATGTACGGGTGAAAACAAATAATTTTCTTATATAAAAGAACACATTTTTTGGTGTTGCCCCGGACCTCAAAAATCTCATAACCAACCCTTGATAGGTGATGTGTTGTCAAAACGGAGGTTGTCTCACATCCTACACAACGAATTCTCATTCATGCATTGAGCATGTAAAGTTGTAAACATAATAATGATTGTAGCCACTTAGTATACTAAAGTCTAGTGGTATTTCCCTTCACTTGCAAGTGAGAGGTTTTAGGTTCGATTCTCGTCAAAGACGAATTTGAATCACATTATTACTAGTTCATTGTGAGGTTAGTCCATTCCCCAACCTCATTAGTGTAGATAATGTCGTTTGTTCAACAAACAAAAAAAATCGATTGTGCACTACATCATCAAATCCAAATTATAATTGATTTAAAAGGGTTAATTTCAATTCAGTACTGTAAACTTCATCCAATAAGACATGTTAGTACCTGCATCTTGGATTAACAGTTTAGTACCCGTATGTTGTGAAATTTTGACAGGCGGACTCTGACGTTAGGTTGATCATTATAAATTTTGTTAAGTAACGACGTGTCAAACAAATTGAATGAAGAAAAAAGAACTGAGTAGCATTAAGCAACTTAAAAATGGGCCCGTTCAACCTACACTGGGGGTGTAATTACTGGAAGGAGGCCCGTTCACGACTCGGTCACTGTCATCACAAACGTTATAGCTTCTGGTTTTTCCTTTTCTAGCCAACAAAAAAAAATTAAGAATCGACTGTAGCTTCTGTTTTATGGACCCAAATGTGCCTTGTTTCTACACAAAAATGGAACACGAGAAAAATAAAATTAAGAATCGACCAATCAAACCGCCAATACTCTTTTTGCACTTCTTCGCCCACTATTTTTGACCTGGACATATTCGTTTTGAGTTTTTTTGCTCATGGGGCAATAAATGTGTCTTGCTTTGCTTGGTTTTTTTTTTGAGTTTTTTTTTTGTTTGTCAAACGGTGAATTATTGTTAGATTAGTCATCGATAGAGTTCGAACTCATGCCGTCATGCAAAAGTTTAATTCATTTTCACTACTGTGGTAAAAGACCATTTGCAAAAACAAGTTTGAGTTCATATCCTTTACAAAAATACATTAAATGTATCGGATATTCGTTAATTTTGTCCCCACTTCAAGTGGAAGAAAACTCATTGTTTGAAATATCACAAGTATAGTGACCGATAGCAATTTTTTTTTTTTTTTTTTTTTTTTTTTTTTTTTTTTTTTACCGATAGCAATTATTGTTTGCATGATTGGAACAAATTAATGACGTGTTTACCAAATCGACATTGAAATGAAGGAATCATAATTGCACTGTTTCCAAGTTATTCCGTTTTTTACTAACATTTTAGGGAATAAAAAACACATGGGCCAATCTAAAATCCAGAATCACACTCCTGAAATTCTTGGATATGGATTTCCAGGAGGGACCTAGTATTTGGATTCCTGGAGAAACTCTTCATTCGGATTCTAACTTTTATACCGAAACGACTCTCATGATTTTTGGCTAATCCGAAAGTAACTCAACAAATTTACCTTTCCAAACCATCACAGAGTCCTGCAATTTCATCTTTCTCAACTTGCGGTGAGCTCAAACGGCGATGGCGGTGCAAACAAATACAAAACCACATACAATGATACAAATCAAAACAATCATGAGAATCAGATTTCTAACAAAACCCATAATGAGAGAGAGGGGTTCCCTCGCACCTTTCTATTTTGAAAAACCAAAGAAGATGGAGACCTTCTTGTTAGAGAACCAATGAGGGCTCTGACCTCTTTTTTTCTTACTACTTATTGCAATTTATTTTTCTCTTTAATAAATTACTTTTATGAAATGTTTTTTTTTCTTCTTAAAATCAAATAGAGATAGATGTGCTTCTACAGGGTAACAAAATATCAAAATATTTGTTAAATGTTTGCCCTTTGTTCTTAACTCCTAACTAAAATGTTATTAAAAATAAATATAGGATAAAATAAAACAAAAAAATAATAAGGGCATTTCAGTAATCTTATTGATTTATATTCCGATTCTTTTGCATTGGTAAACAACTTATATGAACTAAAGTTCATTCATACTCCAATTCTAGAACATTTAAGTAAACAGGTTCAACAATAATCCGATTCTGATTTCTTCTCATTCTAACTCCACCTCAATTCAATTTCTCATCAATCCAATTCCTCCTATTTTGATTGCGGTTATGTAAACGAGCTATAAATGAATACCTTTTCTATTGTCGTGAAGAAAATAAAAAGATGACTTCAAGCGTTTTGAAGTCAAAAGTCTCGCTTTCTCTGTTTGAATTAAGAAGATAATTAAGTACGAGGTGATAGAGGTTCAACTAATCTCATAGCCTACTTTTCTAATCTTATACAAGTTATTCAATTTGAACCACATTATTACTAATTTATTGTGAGGCTAGTTTACCACCTCCTTCTTAGTGTAGATAATATCGTTGTCAAAAAAAAAAGTTAGTCATTTTGCGGCATGCTTACTCATAAAGAACAAATTTTTAAAGAATGAGAGTTTGTTTAGGAAGTGGTTTTAAATGACAAAAAAGGTTTTTGGAGAAGATGTTATCATGTCTAAAAGCACTTGAAATGTTTCTGCAAGAAGCACATAACTGGTGTTTTTTGCATAAAGCACTTCAAATGCTTTTCCATGAATAAAGACTTAAAGTAGATTGAAGAACCGAATGTGTGTAGCTGCTCTCTTGACTAAACTGAAAACAAGAAGCTTCATTGTCTTCCATTCGGCCAAGAAAAGAAGGTAACATTTCGTCCAGATCGATCAATCATTCATGGTCATCGTACTAGGCAGCTGGTTGAAAGAGCTCAATAACAAACAATTGTCATCAGAGTTCTACCAAAGTTACATTTCTATGCTGCTAATTATGCAAATGCGTAGATGTATTAGACGAATAAATGAAGAACAGATAAAAAGGGAAATATACTTGTGTTTGCCTTTTGTTGATTTGAGTTGTAATTACAAAATTAGGAATGCAGAACCTGTCTCAACTCTCCCCACCAATCACAGCCAATTTACAAGATCCAGCAATAAAAATGTGCCAAACCAAAGCCACTCGGTTTAGTACCATCGGAGAATAGAGTACCGCACCACAAGATAAATTACAACTTCTATCCAATGTTTTACTCACTAGGACATTTTGTGATAAAACCTAACATCTGTCGCGTTGTGCAGGTGGTTAAGTTAGGACAATATCGGTATAAGTCTGAACCGTTGGCTCAACTGTAAATTGTTAACAAATTAATACTACCCAAGTGGTAAGTGTGTGTACAAAAATGAGTTACAATTAGGTTGGAATAATGGGTAGTTAATTGATTTATTTACTAGATCTGGAGTTATAAATTTGGTTTGTTTAGTTAGAATTTCCCTGTATATTTCTTTGTTTACTAGTTTTCCAATTCTTTGTAGGATTTGAAATGTTAGGATCGCTTCCTTTATAATTACTCATTTTATCTACTAGTTTTCCAATTCTATGTAGTTTTCCTCTTTCTTTTAGCCAATAATATAAACTTCAAAGTTTGCAATTAGTTGCTTATTTCTCACTTTAATTTGCTAACATGATTCCCTTACAATGTAACAAAAACACCGCGGGTTTTGTTTTATTAAGTTGGCAATCAACATAAACTAAGAAAAGGAAAAATAAAGGATCCAGTTCTACTGTCCGTAGAGACGTTGGAGATAGTAGCGAGAATGAGAATTTAGAAATCTTCAAAGTAAGAAAATCAAAGTGCTTTCTCATTTGCTTCTATGTAATACATTTGACTTTGTAATTGATGGTCCTACTGCCCACACTACACATATACCAACAAGATAAGAGTACCCAATAATAATAGATGAACTCTCAAAAAAGTACACCTTTATATATAAGATTAATTTGAAAAAAGCTTATCTATATAGTTTGGCAAAGAAAATGATAACATTATATATGCTTATACTTTCGTCGTCGTGCATGGAAGAACGCTAGTTAGTAATTAATGCGCATGCAAGCCCTACCTTTTGATCGATATCCAAGATATATAGGAAACAGCTATTTTAATTAGTACGTACAAAAAAGGAAGACTGTAGTATTAATTAACAATGAAAAAAGAATTTCAGTATCAACATCAACTACAAGAAAATACAAAGCTACAAACACAAAGTACAAGATTATTACATGATATCACTGATGTCCAAAGTACTCTCTGGGATTTCAAACTTTAACCAGCTGCTGCAATAGCTTTCCTTCTCATCCTCTGTGCTGCTGTTTATGTATGTACCTGATGAATTCAAAGGAGTCAAGCTCGAATAAGGTGTTGACAGAACTGAATCGAAGCTGAAATTGTGGTTCTTGTTGTAGTTAAAAGATTGGAAAAATGAATTTTCCGGATAATCAGGACTAGGGTTACCAGAAGTAGTACTGCAAGGCACATAGTTTGGTTGGGAGACAACTGTTTGATGATGATCGGCACTCAAATTCGGAGGGACTATGTTTTCTTGGGAAAGGGGGCAGCTCAAGTTGGTCATGTTTGGTGAGTAACCTTCCACATTGATCTGTTGCATCAGATGTTTTGCCATGTCAGCAGAAAAGTCTCCCCCTTGGATGAGATTTTGAAACTGATCATTGGATTGTAAAGGTGGGAGAACTTGATTATTTTGTTCCTGAGAATTGGAAATCTGGTTTTGATGGAGATTATAATTTTGGGAACACATTTCCGGGTTTTCTTGTTTGATTGATAACAGACTTGTTGCTAGCCTTAACATTTCTGGATTCACAAGTGGTTGTCGCTGCTGGGTACTACTCAACAAGTTTGACAAATTGAGTAGTGCAGCAGCTGGGTTGTTGCACACATATGAGCTGAGAATTGAGGACAGATCAAGAAGATCGATGCGTGGAGCATGAGTCACGGGATCAATTCCCATTCGAAGGAGCCTTTTTCGGATGTGCGTGTTCCAGTAGTTTTTTATTTCATTGTCTGTCCTTCCTGGCAAGCGAGCAGCAATAGCTGACCACCTAACATTATTGGAAAAAGAAAATTGATCAGAAGATGTAATATAATTATTAATTACAAATCATTTTGATTTTGGGAGGTCAGAACAACTTGTTTAGCAATTTGTACGGTTAATTAAATTTCAATTAAACATAGGCTTACTTGTTTCCAAGGATGCTATGTAGTTGGATTATAGTCTCTTCTTCTTCAAAGGAGAACCTTCCTCTCTTTATATCAGGTCTCAGGTAGTTAGTCCATCTCAGGCGGCAACTCTTCCCGCATCTCTGGAGTCCTATACAATTTTTCACAACAAATCATTAATTAAACTGATAGTTCAAATCTCATCGATGACAGTTTGTTGATTATTAACAAAAGAAAAAAAAACTGTTTGATGAATATTGTGTATACCTGCATTCTTTGGAAGGTTTCTCCAATTTCCAGGTCCATGCTTCTGAATATAATTCACTAGAATGGCATCTTCTTCAGTTGTCCATGGACCTTTCTTGAGTCCATTTTTATCACAGCAAGGAGCTCTTCCCATATTTGCAGTGGTACAGCTGGTTCTGTTATCAAACTTGATGTGGAGGTGGAGAGATGAATTTCAAGAGGTACTTACTAGGATATAAAAGGGTACTTTGTGACTACTCTAGAATCAAAAACTAGTTTAAGTTGCTGATCAAAAGGGAAAGATGAGGCATTTATATAGTGGAAGGGGTGAAGTTTGAGAAACATTTTTGAAGGTTTGGCGCCGGCCTTAGGACACATGTCCATTTATCTGCAGTACAGGGAATATGAATGCAATACGTATGACATTTAGTTATGTCATAAGCCCACGTTAAAAAAAAAATAGAAAAAGAAAAAAAAAAAGAATTAACCCAAGTAAATTAAGACGATCATGCTTGGATACAATTGTGCCCGAGAAGTCTCAGCAGAGAATACTACAAACTACGCTTTTGGGTTTTAGCCTTTTGGGGTTGACCTTTTTTTGTTTTGTGTTTTTCTCCATCGTTAAACCCTAATCTTGTTGTTTGTTAAAGTAGTACTCATGAAAAGGATAGGACGGTAAGGTTGTTAGATCTGCTGATCAACAACAAGAAAAGCTTGATCGACCTTCTGTTTTTTGCAATTTCGTGTTCCATTAAGTGTTTGATCCTTTTCTATCAACTTTCTTATTCTGCGGTTACTTGCTCATGAAGGCTAGGAAGCCAAAGCTTATTAACTTTGTTTACGTCGGGCTATCATCACCATGGTCAATGCTGCTAGCTCCACAATTATTTATGTCTAATTAATTAAAGGAAAAATTAGGTTCTCATTTCTATTTTTCCTATTCTATTAATTAAAACTTTATTCATTTTCAATTTTTGATCGAGATCCTTAGATTCTAATAAACACCATTAATTATTTTAATAATTAAATATTATTATTTCTAAATATATTCATTTAGTGTTAGAAACGCTATATTTGTTATATTTATATTCATAGCTAAATTTTTTATCATATATTTTTATTTTTTTAGTTTGTACCCATTTTTAATTTGCAATCATTTTTTTAATTTGTACCAATTTTCTTTTCAGTTTTAATTTGTACCCATATATTAATTCTTTTTTATGCCCATATTTTTTAAACTTTTATTTTTATTTGTACCCATATTTTTTAATTTATTTGTACCCATTTTTAATTTTGCTAAATGTACCCATGCTAATTATATTTATTTATTTTATCTTTTAAAATATATCAATAGTTAATTTTTAAAATATGTTAATAATTATGTGGGTACATTATTTTTTATCTATAGTTTTTGTGAAGAACAATATTACTCTAAAATTGATTTTTACATATTTATTATATTTAAAAATATTATTTAAAGTTGTTTAAATTTCATAATTTGTGGGACATTAAATGCATAAATGCATGAATTAAATATCTTAAATGTGGCTAAGGACCTCGATCAAAATATTTAAACAAACAAGGTTTCAGTCTAACAATTAGGTTGATTAGGGACCGAAACCAAAATGATCCTTAATTAAAAAACATTTTTATGTGTTGTGTTAAGATACATTATATATAGGGGTGTGATATCTATACACCCCTTTTTATTTCTCTCACACCCTTTTAATTTTCGACCGTTGGATTGAATGAATTTTCGGCCGTCGGATTGGATTGGATGAATTGAACAAGGGGTGTGGGAGAAGTATGATGTTGTGTTTTTTTGTCATGATAATATTGAATATTTTGACAATCTTTTAAAACATTGTCATTTATTTCTAAAAGTGCAGTTAATTTCTTGATTGGTTGGAATCTGCTATGAATAATTGAAAATAACTTCTCTACTTGGTCCTACAACAATTGACAAAATTTCAGTTGTATGTCGACATATTTAGGAACATACGGTAATGTTTGCCATGTTTCAAGATTTATTGATTGGAACCTAACCTTTTTGTGTGTTTCGTTAACCAAAGAAAACAGAAAGAAAAAGAACTACATTCCAACAATTTGTGTCCATACTCTCCTATCACTATACTCGAAAAAACCAACATGCATTTGTATCTCTTCGTCTCTATTTCTCTGTGGAATCTACATATGTAGGCCATTTTTTATCGTACAGGTAGAATAAATTTGAACTTAAAATGCTCGTTGGATTTATTTTGAAATTTTTTAACTTATTGTTAAAATTTCTTTACATTTGAAACTTATTGCTCTTGTTGACTATAATATACTTACAATTAGATGATATATCAACATTCTATTCTACATATGACGGACTGAAGGTGACAACAAATCCATAAATTGAAAAACAAATTGGTCAAAAATGATAAATCTTGAAAACTTGCAAGTGATGGTCTGTTTGGATGAATAGAGTATTCCTCTTCAACTCAATGTATTCCATTTCAAACCCTCTAATTCTTGTAATATAGATAAATTTAGTTCAAGTTATCTTATTATTTGTGAAAATAAAGTCTTGATAAGTTCAAGATGAGTTGAAGATGATGTGTCGTCTTTGTTCACACATGTTACACCTCTTTGCTAACTTTCCAAGCTGGAACGTATTCTAAAACACACCATTAAGATGAAGCCACATAGCAAGGTGTACTTCCTACTTTCCAACAATAAAGTCAACCCATATCAAAGCCATCTCAAAACTGACAAATGTCCTCTGTGCGTAGAGTTTCTGTCATATGCGCGCAGTAGCATTGTAAGGGTAAAGTACTCTCTCTTCATCTGCAAAATCAAATGAGTCATTGAAAATCAGGCGTAGTCCATCAACCTCTATCTAACATTACCCCAATTGGTCAAATACTATCTTATAATATTTATCTACTAAGATTTTGCATCGAGAGGTCAAAATGCTGCTGCAGCTTTCTTGCTTGTTTCACTTTGCTTTGCAATTTTCACTATCTTTCTTCTTTCTTCCCAAAAGAGAAGATCTAGAAGAATACGAATATCGATCTGCTGTTTTTCTACCCCTTAAAATATTCGTATGTAATTATATAAGGATCATTTGTTTCAAATATATGATATCAGCTGTTGAATTTCAAAGAAGAAGCTGCTAGTTCAATTCAGCTCATACTTTACAATATTATAGTACATGCCTCGTAATAAAATAATTTTAAGCAAATCATAATTTTATCTATGTCCCCTGTTTGGTGTCTATTAGACATACATGTTAGCCATCACTTCATTTAATTTTTATTTAGATTAGAGGTTGATCGAGCTTTCAATCACACATTTATGGCCGCAGACACGTGCCCGAAACTGATTTCATCAGTTCGGCTAAATCATGCATACCTATGTATCATAAATCCATTTCTGTGGTCGTGGAAAGTTTTCCAAGTCGTCCTTCGTCACTATAATTGCTTTCAAGGGTTTACGATCATACGATTATACTAGACGTACACATTATACCAGTTTAGGTAATTACTTATCACAAATCTAGGGTTGGTAAATTATACTTTATAAAATATGGTAGTTAATTAATTGTATCGTATGATCCTTGATAGCTAACTTTTGTTGATGTGTGGCCTCCAAAACTCCCAACAAACTTTGAATATATATCAACTGGTTTTCTTTATCTTGTATCTTCTGAGGGCACGATCGATTCAGGATTTTTAAATGAGAAATATGATCTAAGTTTTGTGGACGTAATAGAATCACAGGTCGATCCCTGAATTTTCTATACATCCATGCCCATTATTTATACGTAGTTGTTGTGTATGACAGTATGAAATCTCCAGTTGTATACTACAAATTTGAGGATTGAATAATTACAGAAATTAATATACAGAGAATCTGCATGAAGCGTTGACCCTCATAAGGCCTCAGCTGTTGTCACTTGTAAACACGTGGATTAGAATTGTGGTACCAAAATTGTATGCGATGCATGGCAAAATTACACGCAACTGATCGACGTTAGTGGTTGTTCTGGTGTTGATCAACCTTTTAAATTTTGTTTTTTGTTGGCCACTGTGCTGTACTCCTTCAAATATGTTGCGATGATGTGGACAGCCATGTCATAGATATATAACTGATTATATTAATGCATGGGATTAGTGGTGTGCGCATGCAGGGAAAATCTGAGTATTAATACAATAATATGTTTGGGATACGGGGCCTTGCATATTATTAATTGATTTAAGAAAATGTATGAGATGCATGAGATTGTATTTTAATCTCTCATTATTGCCTTTCACATAATTCCTTCTATTTTTTTTTATTTGCTTCAATATGTTCGCACTTTTATCAACTTTTTCTTTTGTTTTTGAGTAATGCTATTCATATCATACCATGTTTTTGTACCACATTTTCATATCATTTTAGGTGGTATTTGATGTGGACAGCTACATCATTTGAATTAATCAGATTTTTAAATTTAGTTCATTATTTAATAAACTAATATTTAAGAAAATTTGTTAATTAAATTATGATTGTAGTATACGATGAGTCTTTCTCCTTCCTTTCCTTGAGTTTTGCAAATTTTTCAAATGATGTGACTGTCCACATCAGATGCCACCTAAAGTGATATGAAAATGTGGTATAAAAACATGGTATGAATAACATTACTCTTTGTTTTTTGGTTTCCACAGTGGCATGCTGAATGAATGGAAGCTGGTCTGTGTCCAACCTCTTTTTTGTTTTCATTCACTAGGCTCTGTCTTAATAATTGGTTAAGCTAAGTTTAATTTTTTTTTTAACAAACGATATTAGCTAAACTCAAATATTAAAGAACAAATATTTAATATTTTATTATGCAATTAGCATCAGAAGCCTTTTTTTTGTCGGAAATATTTCAGAAATTGGTCAAAATGATTATTGTACAAGTCTCAATGAAATTATTCAGTTTTCACATACTTTCAATATCAAATCGTTTAGTGAATACTTGATTGTTATGTCACCGGTAATTAATGTAGGACAAGATATAGGTCAATGTCGACAAAAAAAAATAGTTTCAATTTATGGAAAAGAAGAATTAAAGTTGGAAAATACTGGGTTCAATCGATATGACGACAAAAAATGCAGCAAAAAATATTCTGGTGTTAGAATTGGGCGTATAACAAGTCAGCTTGGAATAAATTTTGGATCCCTCTACTCGTGCTGCGTCAATTGGCAATCGTGGGAGCAGCAACACCCTAAGAGACTTTTTTTTTAATGTTTAATTTATTATTATTAAGAGGAAGGGGGAGGGTTCAAGCCTATTACATTAATTTAGGAGAGGGGAATTTTAAACCTGAGACGCATAGATAGAAACTCAACACCTTATCCACTAAGATATTGGACCATATGCAAGCGACGTTGTTCATAAGGGAGTGCGAAATATTGAAGATGAACATGCGCTATATGAGATTCGCCCACAGCCAACGTCATCTATTGATGTTGAAGATATTTCTACTTTCCTAGGAAGTGATTCCATTGAAGGTTTTCTCTTGTGGGTCTTTTCAAGACACAACAAATTCCAGAAAGGAGGATGGTGAAAATGGTTGCTTCTTGTTTAGACGGTGGAAATGATTGTTTCTTGTTTAGATGGTGATGTGCGGTTACGGTGGGATCAAATTCAAGGGTCTAGGCAACAACTAGGTAAATATTCTATCAAAACTTGGCTTTGGTTGAAACAACTAAGGGTTAAATAATTCTTTCCTGATTTCTATAAATTGTATTTAGAAATGATGTGTCAAGCGGTCATAGAAAAGAGGCTAAAATGATGGAGACTAATATTTCATCACACCAAGAAATGGTGGAGTTTAAGGTGGAAGAAAAAGAACAAGTAATTTGGCTTGTTGAAAATCTTGTTGTAGAGATCTCCCACAACATGACAACTAAACAAGTGGAGACTCAAGAATTCAAGTTATGGGTGATTCTAAATGTTATGACTTTGAAGAATCAACATTCTAATAAATTGGAGTTAAATTCCATTGAAAATATTTTGATTATTGATTGGCATATTTTAATCTTTTTTATGGAATTAATTTTTTGATTATTTCACCTAAGTACACTAAAAGTTGGGGTTTCTCGAGTTGAAGAATTTATTTGCTTAACAAGAGAGTTGTAGTCTACTACTATCAAGATCGTTTCAAGTGAAAGAATCAGATGTAGGACAAGATATGAGTCAAATTTGACGAAGAAACATAAAGAAAATAAAATGTTTCAAATTTTGGAAAAGAACTAAAGTTGAAAAATATTAGATTCAATTATTATGGTGACAGAAAAGGCAACAAGAAATATTATGGTGTTAAAATTAGGCGCTTGTTTTTTAAGAGAAATGCCAGCATAACAAGACTCATGATTATAGTGGGGGCCCTTTGTTTAAGGCCATCTGAAGTTTTAGACTTCTAAAACAACAAAATAAAGTTTGTAATAAATTTCGGGCTTTTTAATTTTCGTCTAAATTCATGTTGTTTTATTTCCCAAGGCTCCTAAGCTTCCCCAGTGTTGTCAAACAAACTTTTTGGGATTTCTCTCAAAAGCTGGGTGGACACCAGAATTTTTCTCTTCAAAGAATTGTGCTTGTAGTCCTTTAGCTTCATGTTAATTCAATATTTAATGTTAGTCAGCAAAAATTGAGAGTTAAATTATAATCATTTTAGCCAATTTTTCAATATATTTAATTAAGAACATGCAGATATAAGGTGCATCAGAAACAAGCCTCAATTCAAGCATATTAAGGTCCATAAAATAAGAATCCAGAGGTACTAAAATAGTCATAAAAGCATAGAACCCACAAATAGGCCTATCAAATAACAAACCAGACTAGAAACATAAGGCAATGACCCTAAACATTAAGCCCAACAAAGAGGCATAAAACCCCTTATCTTAACAGCCACTGCTATGAAGACCGTCGCATCAACCACCATGAGGCACTAATGACAACACCATAACAGTGCCAAAGCCACCATATATAAAAACCCTAAGAAAGCAAAACCCAAGAACCACTCCATTCAAGGAAATGATCCAAAAGGATCATGCTTAAATGCCCCCAAGAAATATTGCATGACTGATTATTTTTTTGTATCTCTGTCACGCACTAAAATTTATCTCAAATGTAAATGAAATTAAAGCATCCATATTTTAGCAGAAAATTCTCAGACCTTGTTCAAACAAAGAAGTAAATGCATCCATTGTAGCCCTTGGTAGCGCCAAGCCAACCTCAATGCCATCCTCCTCTTCATCTCCACTCTCTGCAAGAGAAAAAACTGTTGAATCAACAAAGTGAACCACCTCTACTTTCTTTGCTCTTCCCCATCCAAAATAAGTCCCATAAACTTCTAACGTTGACGATCCAGCAATAGCTATACCACTTTCTGCTACAACTAACTTCCTTCGAGACCGAACAATCCTTTTTAACCCTTCAAGATCTCCATTTTTTAGCTCAAAAATTGCACCCTCCAAGGCCTTCACGGCCTTAACAATCCCATACTCTGCCACATAAAATGCTGACAAGCAGTTTTCGAAATACGTGGGCACTGGACTTTGAAAGTGGCTTCAGATACCTACTTGCAAACTTTATGCGTAAGAAGTCATCACCCTTCATTGAAGTCACCGTTGTTTCACTACCATCTACTGCCTTCATCAAGCACACCCACACAAAACCACATGTGACCACAAATTTTGTCAACCGCTTTGGGGTTGGTTCATTTTAATTCTTGCATTGAGTCAAGACAAACTGTTTTAGGGCTTGAATATTTTCTCTTCCTAGTACAAATGTTGCACGAAAATTGTCTATGAAAATGGAAGAAGACTTGCCCTTGCCATGATTTTTCCACGTTGATCTCAAACCGATGTATTGATTGAACAAAATCAACTCATAATCTTTTGGGTTTCTGATCAAATCTTTATCATAGATAGGAGGTGATTCATGTATACAAGATAAGTCTCCTCCAGACTTATAAACAGAAGCCCAACATTTCATGAAATGATTAACAGTCCATCCATCCACAATGTGGCAATATGCTATGGAAATGCATAAGCCAGAGTTTGGGAAAATTGTTGCTTGTAATGCAAGAATAGGAAGTACAAATGTGGTTGTGTCATTGGAATTGGAATAAGAGTCCAAATTATTAAAATTGGGCAAATGGGGAACAAGGTGATGGAATTCTTGGATATGTCTTGGGTGGTTGCCCATTAGATGGGTGAAGTTGGCAGTGGACTCAACAATGGTAAATTTGACAGAAGGCTCGTTGGCGGCGTAGTGGATGTAAGGCATGGAGGGAGGATGAGGGACAAGTGAGGTTTTCGGAGAGCAGGAAGAAGTGCTGGAAAGTGAGGGAGGGAGAGTGTTTGAGTGATGAAATGAGGGTTTGTATGAAATGGTGAGATGGGTGAGGGAATTCATAGAAGTAGAGGCGTTGGACAGGTTGTAGCAAGCCAAGCCAAGGTATGTCCAAAAATGTGAACAGAAGAGAGGTTGTAGGAACTGAATCTTTTGGTGGAGAGACCGTACAATGCTCTAAGACCGTTTGTTTGGCTTCACTAAGTCTTCTTGGATTGGACTGGATTAATCTCTAGCGTAGTCCCGTGTTTGTTTTACACCGGAACATAGTACTAGGGTGGACTCGCCTTGACTAACACCCGGATTGCTAAGACTCGTCTTCTTCACTTGGCCAAGCGAAAGGCCAATTCTAGTAATTGCTAGAAAGGGGTCTGATTCTCTTGAACTTCCAATTTACCACCTACGAGATCTTCATCGCCGCCTTCCGCACATCTATCGAAGAAATGCATGGTTCTCGACGACTTGACAATTGACATTCACACCCACACCCGCTGATTCGCCAACTCCGTTCGCCCACGCTGTAGACTTCGCTCGTCTGCTTCCACGGTTGCCCACAAGATGAAGACGAGATCCAGGAACACGTCCCTCGTAGGCCATATTCAGACAGTTGAAATAGTCAATGGCAGCATGTCCGTGACGTTGACAAATTTGGCATTGAACTCTCCCAGAAGAATAAAAAACATTACCTCCAGGACCACTATTGGAAGGTGCAGCACCAAGGACTCCATCATTGTTGGAGCGATGTGGAAGACCTGAGGGATGAGCAAAACGTGATCCTCCAGGTTTGTGGTAATGTCCAGTGTGGAAATTATGACCACCAGAAGAAGATCCACGTCCACCACGGTAGGAAGAGCCACGACCCCGGAAACCACCACCGGAGCGTCCTCCACGCTGAGCAGCAAGAATAGTCGGTGCAGCGTCGGAAGGAAGAATGGAGTGACCTTTTTGGCGTCGCTCTGCGCTGAGAAGAAGAGCCTCTAAAGCAGCATAGGAAATGGCTTCATCTCGAGCCTGTGCAGATGCCACAGTACTCTCATAAGCCGGGCCAACATTGTTAAGAACGATGGCCACCAAGTCCTCGTCAGAGATAGGAGAACCGGAGAGGGAGAGAGTATCGGCAATGCAATTGACACGATCCAAAAAATCAGCAATGGACAAGTCACCACGATGGGTGTTCATTAACTCACTTCGGAGATGAAGAAGACGGCCGGTAAACTGGGAAGCATATCTGTCCCAAAGAGAGGTCCAGATAGAGTGGGAGCTCGTCTTACCAATGAGAGTGGCAAGAACAGTAGGATGAACAGAACTATTTAACCAAGACATCACCATGGCGTCTTGTTGGATCCAGGCCTCATAGGCCGGATTAGCTTCAGTAATAGTGTTGCCAGCAGTGTCTTTGAGGAAAGCAGGAGGGCAAACACTGGTTCCATCGACAAAAGGGACCAAGTTCCGGCTACGAAGAAGAGGCAGCATCTGTGCTTGCCACAGAGGATAGTTGGTACGGTCCAACTTGATAGTGAGGAAATTGGAGACATTGGGAAGAACTGGAGAAGAAATGGGGAAAGATGATTAATGTGCAGAGGCCATCGGAAAAAGAAAAAAAAAATTGGGTGTTTTGAGGTTGTCGTTAGACTGGGCTCTGTGATACCATGAAGAAATAAAATTTAGCTCCGATCCTATTCACTGCTACAATAGCAGTATGGTATATATACAATTTTACATACACGCATGCAATAAACAAATACAAGAAAGTGATTGTCTAGCTGTGTGAGATTATACAATATTCTTCTGTCCATATTGTACAGCTAGTGGGATCTAGTGGATCATTGTTTATCTTCATCAGCATCTTCGACAGGGCTTCATGGCTTCCATTAGAATAATGGTTAGAATAATCATTTCATCATTGCAGCACATGGCTTATCACGGCCCATCAAGCTGAGCGGGCAGGAACGGACAGGAAGCTTGGAAACCAGAAACAAAAACCGGGGAAATGACAAGCCTTTTGTGAGAAGATCAGCGAGTTGATCAGTGGAGGCGACATAACCGACAACAATTTCTTTTCAAGTGACTTTTTCACGCACATAATGATAATCAACCTCGACATGTCGCATCCGAGCTTGATAGACTGGATTAGAGGCAACAGCGATAACACTGATATTATCACACCAGAGACGTGGAGAAAGAAGATGAAGATGAAGATCACGAAAAATGTTTCGGAACCAAGAGAGAGTAGCGGAGGTGTAAGCAAGCTGACAGTATTCCGCCTCTGTGCTGGAGCGAGAGACTCCTTTTTGTTTCTTGGAACTCCACGAAATGAGATTACTACCAAGGAAAATACAGTAACCTCTAGTGGATCGTCGATCATCTGGGTCCCCCGCGTAATCAGCATCAGCATACGCAGTGAGAGTGAGGGAACTAGCAGTGTAGACAAGGGCATGATCATGTGTTGCTTTTAAGTATCTAAGAATACGTTTGACAGCAGCCCAATGAGTGGTTGTCGGTGAATGCATATATTGGCAAACTTGGTTAACCGTGAAAGCAATGTCAGGACGGGTGAAGAGAAGGTACTGAAGAGCACCAACAACACTTCTAAATTCAATGGCATCTGAAAGAGGTTCCCCTTCATGAAGACTAAGACGACGACCGGCAGTAGCAGGTGTTGAAGTGGGCTTGCAGTCGGTCATCTTGGTGCGACGGAAGAGGTCCATAATGTATTTGGATTGAGAAAGGTACATGCCAGTAGGTGTACGAGTGACTTCCATGCCAAGGAAAAAGTTAAGGGGCCCAAGATCCTTCATAGAGAATAATCTGCCAAGCTGAGCAATGAAACGTGAAATGTGAGCAGCATCATTCCCAGTGACTAGAATGTCATCTACATAAATCAAAAGATAAATAATAGTGGCACCATTGAAATATGTAAACAGGGAGGAGTCGGCAGTGGAAGCAAGGAAGCCTAAGTCCTCCAAGTGATGAGAAAAACACTGAAACCATGACCGGGGTGCTTGTTTAAGGCCGTATAAAGAACGACGAAGCTTGCAAACATGAGTAGGATATTGAGGATCCACAAAGCCTGATGGTTGTCTCATAAAAACGTCTTCAACCAGTGTGCCATGGAGAAAGGCATTTTGGACGTCAAGTTGACGAATAGGGCAGTGGAAGTGAAGAGCAACGGACAGTATGAGGCGAATGGTGGCATGAGTCACAACTGGACTAAAAGTTTCCCCATAATCAAGACCTTCCTGTTGATGAAAACCATTGGCAACAAGACGTGCTTTGAACCGTTCAATGGAGCCATCAGACTTACGCTTGATGCGATACACCCATTTGTTTGGAAGAACATTGAAATGGGGCTGACAGGGAACAAGTGTCCAAGTACCTGTGCGTTGGAGTGCATTAAACTCCTCTGCCATTGCTTGCCTCCACTCGGGATATTTATTTGCTTGACTGAAACAAGTAGGTTCAACTAAATCATCAACATTAATAGCAAGTAAAGCATACTTAGGATTGGGTTGTCGAATCCCATCCTTAGCACGGGTGACCATAGAGTGAGAGGAAGTAGTTAGTGGAGGTGGCTGAGACTTCCCTATATTCGAACTGGGGAAAGAGATGATGGGTGTGGGACCTAAAGGGGATGGGTCTGATATGGGAGTCGCAGTAGGTAGCGAAGCGGTGGTGTTATTAGGTAGTATATTGGGAATAGGTTGGGAATAAGAGGTTATAATAGGAGTAAGGGGTTTGATAGGATAATGGGGCCCTAATTCTAACGTGGCAGGAAGTGCATCAGAGGAAGAAGAGGGGATAGTAGGAATGGAGTCTTTGTATGGAAAAGACTTTTCATCAAAAACAACATGGCGAGATAAAAATATGCGACCTGTAAATGGATCTAAACAACGATATCCTTGTTGATTTAATGAATATCCGAGAAATATGCACTTTTTGGAACGAAATTCAACTTGTTATTGTTTTATGGACGTAAGTATGGAAAACATGCACAGCCAAATACTTTAAGAAAATCATATTGAGGAGATTTTGAAAATAATTTGTGATAAGGAGAATCATTTTGTAAAACTTTTGTTGGCAGCCGATTTATAAGGTAGTTAGCCGTATGAAAGGCTTCAACCCAAAAAGATGCAGGCAAAGATGCATGAGCAAGAAGAGTAAGTCCAGTTTCGACCAAATGACGGTGTTTTCTTTCGGCTAAGCCATTTTGTTCCGGATGATGTGGGCAAGCGAAACGATGATGTATGCCACAAGTTGCCAAAAATTGTTTAAAATGAGTATTGATATATTCGCCACCTCCATCCGTTTGAAATGATTTGATTGTGGTACTTAACATGTTTTCCACTAATTTTTGAAAAGTAACAAAAGTTGCAAAGACGTCGGATTTTAATTTTAAAGGATAAATCCATGAATACCGAGAGAAATCATCAATAAAAATAACATAATATTTGAATCCATTAATAGAATGAGACGGAGACATCCATACATCAGAGTGGATCAATTCTAAAGGAAATGACGACAAAGAAGTAGACAATGAAAAAGGTAATTTATGACTCTTACCCAGTGGACATGAGTGACACACTTCACTTGTGACTTTACCAGAAATGGGCAATTTATTCCTAGCGACAAGAAGTTAAAAAATAGAACTAGATGGATGTCCTAAACGAGAATGCCAAATACTATCTGAGACACGAGTACCGATGCATGCAAAAACGCCATTATTGTTTGAGATGGAAAGTCTGGAAAAGGGATAGAAGCCATTCCTACTATGGCCGTGCAAAAGGATCTTCCCCGTTTGCATGTCCTGAACATGATAAGAGGTAGGAGACAAAGTTAGAGAACACTTGTTATCTGTGGTAAAACGATTGATGGAGATGACATTAGTTGTAGCATTAGGGCAATAAAGAGTGTTTGATAATTTAAAGGTGTGATGAGGTGTTCGAATATAGGAATGGCCAACTTTTGAAATATGCAAACCTGTGCCACCAACTACTCCGTTCACATTATCAGTTCCATGATAGTCACGGGCAGCAGGGACTTGAGCTAAGTCGTTGGTGATGTGGGCATTGGCACCAGAATCAAAGAGCCAGTTCTGAACAGTAGGGGTACTGCCAGAGCCTGAGGATGGAGCGGCTGCAGCAAAGGCTTGAAGACGAGATCCAGGAACACGTCCCTCGTAGGCCATATTCAGACAGTTGAAACAGTCAATGGCAGCATGTCCGTGACGTTGACAAATTTGGCATTGAACTCTCCCAGAAGAATAAAAAACATTATCTCCAGGACCACTATTGGAAGGTGCAGCACCAAGGACTCCATCATTGTTGGAGCGATGTGGAAGACCTGAGGGATGAGCAAAACGTGATCCTCCAGGTTTGTGGTAATGTCCAGTGTGGAAATTATGACCACCAGAAGAAGATCCACGTCCACCACGGTAGGAAGAGCCACGACCCCGGAAACCACCACCGGAGCGTCCTCCACGCTGAGCAGCAAGAATAGTCGGTGCAGCGTCGGAAGGAAGAATGGAGTGACCTTTTTGGCGTCGCTCTGCGCTGAGAAGAAGAGCCTCTAAAGCAGCATAGGAAATGGCTTCATCTCGAGCCTGTGCAGATGCCACAGTACTCTCATAAGCCGGGCCAACATTGTTAAGAACGATGGCCACCAAGTCCTCGTCAGAGATAGGAGAACCGGAGAGGGAGAGAGTATCGGCAATGCAATTGACACGATCCAAAAAATCAGCAATGGACAAGTCACCACGATGGGTGTTCATTAACTCACTTCGGAGCTGAAGAAGACGGCCGGTAAACTGGGAAGCATATCTGTCCCGAAGAGAGGTCCAGATAGAGTGGGAGCTCGTCTTACCAATGAGAGTGGCAAGAACAGTAGGATGAACAGAACTATTTAACCAAGACATCACCATGGCGTCTTGTTGGATCCAGGCCTCATAGGCCGGATTAGCTTCAGTAATAGTGTTGCCAGCAGTGTCTTTGAGGAAAGCAGGAGGGCAAACACTGGTTCCATCGACAAAAGGGACCAAGTTCCGGCTACGAAGAAGAGGCAGCATCTGTGCTTGCCACAGAGGATAGTTGGTACGGTCCAACTTGATAGTGAGGAAATTGGAGACATTGGGAAGAACTGGAGAAGAAATGGGGAAAGATGATTCATGTGCAGAGGCCATCGGAAAAAAAAAAAAAAATTGGGTGTTTTGAGGTTGTCGTTAGACTGGGCTCTGTGATACCATGAAGAAATAAAATTTAGCTCCGATCCTATTCACTGCTACAATAGCAGTATGGTATATATACAATTTTACATACACGCATGCAATAAACAAATACAAGAAAGTGATTGTCTAGCTGTGTGAGATTATACAATATTCTTCTGTCCATATTGTACAGCTAGTGGGATCTAGTGGATCATTGTTTATCTTCATCAGCATCTTCGACAGGGCTTCATGGCTTCCATTAGAATAATGGTTAGAATAATCATTTCATCATTGCAGCACATGGCTTATCATCTACCAGGTTGCATTCCTCACTGATTGTTTTGCAATTAGCTGACATTCTAATCTACTTGTGTAAGAAATTTTAATACTTCTCACTGATTGTTCTGCAACATGTCCCTATATTTTCAATGTGATCGTTGATTATTTGCTTAAAATTTTCACCATTATTTTTGGAATTGGTTGGGTCTTTAACACTTTTTAACTTTTACTTAAGTTGGATCGATATTGAGTTCTTTTGTCCTCTATGTTGAGTGGGCAGGTTGTCTCTGTAAGATGATGGACGTTCAGTAGAAGAACACTCGGTGACATATGAAAAACTCTGGCAATGGCTTTGTCGTAAACTTGATGAGTTTAGGGCTGGTCGACATTGTGAAGGTTGAGAGAGAGCAAGGAAAAGGATTAGGCGAAACGAAAGATATGAGAAGAAAGGAACAATTGTAAAATGCAGAGAAATGTTGTTGTTGAAGGTTAAGCAATTGAAACAATGCATTTTTTTTCAGACTATTAATTTGAACAATCGATTGAATGGATTGTTGTTTGTGAAGTTCCAGTGTGCATATGGCATTTTGTTGAGTGAAGAGTGCGACAGATGAAGTGAGAAGTATAAATATAAAATAAAATTGAAATTAGTTTTTTTAGTTTTTTAGTAAAAAAAATATATTTTAGTCTAAGACATAGTCGAGTACTGCACTAAACACTTCACTATTTTTATCATGCTTCGCCCAAGTCAAGCCAGTCGAGCTTAGTCCCTAAAACTAGTCTAGTCCAAGATAGTCCCTAAAGTGCAAGCCATTAGACTAGCTTAGTAAACAATACTACAAATCAAAGTAATAAAGAGTTGAAGTATTTATAAACTCAAGTTTCATTTTGCCAAGATAACATGAATTGCATGAATTCTTGATTTCATATTGTGTCATGGGAATCAAATGACACTCAAATTATGGAAGTGGATAGGTTGGTACAAATTATATATATATATACTAAAACCCAAATTTGGGTTACTGTTTACCTATAGTATGCGGACAGATTTGCCCCTCATTTTCTTCGGTGTTTTTTTTATTTTGGTGGGATTTTATCGTGAAATGGTGATTTTGCCCTTGATCATGTGTGTTGCGCGTGAGTGGCTATCGGGTTTGCTAGGGAAGATGCCGGAAGCATCTTTCATTTCTCTCTTCTTCTTTTCTTCCGCATCTTTTTCTTGCTTCAGTGCTCCATTTTTTGATAGCCTTCTTCAGTGTTTTTGTCTTCGCGCTCCACGCGTCTCTTCTCCTCTGCTTTCGCGTTGTTTGGATTGTTCTAGCTTTTTCTTTGTTGTTCTCACCGCTTTCACGCATTTTGGCCCTCCTTTTGTTTGTCTCTGAAACCCTAATTTTTTTCCTTTCCCATTTTCTCATCTCTCTGTTTCTCATATCTCTGCTTCCACCCTTCTCAAACTCGTCGTATCTCGCTCTCAAGCGTTCAACGTCTCTCGCTCTCAAACCTCACCGATCGGTTGAAACCCATATTCCTCAGAGTTTCCTCAAAATCCAAGGTACGGGCTTCACCCATCCGTAATTTTTTGGAATCGTTTTTTTATTTTATTTTTTAAGTTTTGGATTCATAAGTTTCTATTCGATAACTGAGAAAATATGATCCCGTGGTTTAGTTTTGGTGTTTTTGTGAATTTGGGTTCGTAGGTTTTTTGGATTTTGGGGTGTTTGTTTATAGGCTCCAAAACTCTCCGTTCTCAAAGTAAGTAATTTAAAATTCTAGGTTTTTCGATTGAAAGTTTCAATTTATAGGTTAGTTTAGGTTTTTTTTATTATTATTTTTAATTGGAGTTGAGTTTGGTATTTTGTTTGTGTTTGATTATATTGAATTTGGATTTCAGTGCACTTATGTTTGGGTTTGATATTTTCCTACAGGTCATGATTGAGGGAGCTTGAAATGGCAATTGGAATTAGGGTCATAATACATAGTAAGTGTTTGGTTTTTACTTCTACTACAAAGTAGAAATTGAAATTTCCCGTTTTCATGTTTACTCATCTTTAGAGATAATATATGATTTTTTTATTTATTTATAATTTCTATTGCAATGCGATTTCAATGCCACCACAAGATATGGCTTTTGAGCCAGTATACTGGTGCCCAAGATATGGCTTTCATGCATATTTGTATATGTTTGTGGATCCAGCCCTTGACTGAAAAACATCATAAGATATAAAAGTCCTCATATTTTTATGTTTACTTTTCGAGATGGTATTACGGAATGTATGTTTTTTTTTTTTAAATTTTATTTCTGCTGCAAAGTGGCAATTTCAATGCCACTGCAAGATATGACTTTGGAGCCAATATACTGGTATTGCCAGAAGCTAATGGACTGGGCAACCAAGATATGGTTTCCTGCATTTGTATATATTTGCGGATCTAGTATATACCCTATATTTAAGGTCACGTATGTTGAGCTTCTCCAGTGTTTTACTTATGTCTTTTTAAGTCGATTGGCTCCTAATGTAATTTATCTTTCAATCATTAATCAAACAAACTTTTTGAGATTTCTCTCAAAAAACTGGGTGGACTCCAAAAAATTTCTCTGCAAAGAATTACACTTATAATCCTTTAGCTTCGTGCTACGTCAATATTTAATGTTGGTCAGCAAAAATTGAGAGTTAAATTATAATCAATTTAGCCAATTTTTCAATATATTTCATTACGAAAATACAGAGACAATGTGCATCAGAAACAAGCCTCAATTCAAGCATATTAAGGTTCACAAAATAGGAATTCAGAGGTGCTAAAATAGCCATAGCAGCATAGAACCCACAAATAGGCCTATCAATTAAGAAACCAGCCTAGAAACATAAGGCAATGACCCTAAACATTAAGCCCAACAAAGAAGCATAAAAACCCTCATCGTAATAGCCACTGCTATGAAGACCGTCGCATCAACCACCATGAGGCATTAACGACAACACCATAACAGCGCCAAAGCCACCATATATAAAAACCCTAAGAAAGAAAAACCCAAGAACCACACTCCATTCAAGGAGATGATCCCAAAGGATCATGCTCAAATGCTTCCAAGAAATATTGCATGACTAATTATTTTTTTGTACTTCTGTCACACACTAAAATTTGTCTCAAATGTAAATGAAATTAAAGCATCCATATTTCAACAGAAAATTCTCAGACCTTGTTCAAACAAAGAAGTAAATGCATCCATTATAGCTCTTGGCAGTGCCAAGCCAACCTCAATGCCATCCTCCTCTTCATCTCCACTCTCTGTATCAACAAAGTGAACCACCTCCACTTTCTTTGCTCTTCCCTATCCAAAATCAGTCCCATAAACTCCCAACGTTGGCGATCCAGAAATGGCTATACCACTTTCTGCTATAACTAATTTCCCTCGAGACGGAACAATCCTTTTTAACCCTTTAAGATCTCTATTTTTCAGCTCAAAAATTGCACCTTCCAAGGCCTTCACGGCCTTAACAATCCCATACTCCGCCACTATCTCTCACTTTTTCTCTGCCACATAACATGCTGACAAGCAGTTTCTGAAATAGGCGATAGGCACTGGACTTTGAAAAAGGCTTCAGATATCTGCTGCAAACCTTATGCGTAAGAGGTCATCACTCTTCATTGAAGTCACCGCTCTTTCACTACCATCTAGTGCCTTCATCAAGCACACCCACACAAAACCACATGTGACCACAAATTTTGTCAACCGCTTTGGGGTTGGTTCGTTGCAATTCTTGCATTGAGTCAAGACAAACTGTTTTAGAGCTTGAATATTTTGTCTTCCTAGTACAAATGTTGCACGAAAATTGTCTACAAAAATGGAAGAAGGCTTGCCCTTGCCATGATTTTTCCATGTTGATCTCAAACCGATGTATTGATTGAAAAAAATCGGCTCATAATCTTTTGGGGTTTTGATCATATCTCTATCATAGATGGGAGGTGATTCATGTATACAAGATAAGTCTCATCCTGACTTATAAATGAAAGCACAACATTTCATGAAATGATTAGCAGTCCATCCATCCACAATGTAGCGATACGCTATGGAAATGCATAAGCCAGAGTTTGGGAAAATTGTTGCTTGTAATGCAAGAATAGGAAGTACAAATGTGGTTGTGTCATTGGAATTGGAATAAGAGTCCAAATTATTAAAATTGGGCAAATGGGGAACAAGGTGATGGAATTCTTGGATATGTCTTCGGTGGTTGCCTATAAGATGGGTGAAGTTGGCAGTGGACTCAACAATGGTGAATTTGACAGAAGACTTGTTGACGGCGTAGTGGATGTAAGGCATGGAAGGAGGAGGGGGACAAGTGAGGTTTCCAGAGAGCGGGAAGAAGTGCTGGAGAGTGAGGGAGAGAAAGTGTTTAAGTGATGGAATGAGAATTTGTATGAAATGATGAGATGGGTGAGGGGATTCATAGAAGTAGAGGCCTTGGACAGGTTGTAGCAAGCCAAGCCAAGGTATGTCCAAAAATGTAAGAGGAAGAGAGGTTGTGGGAACTGAATCTTTTGGTGGAGAGACCTTACATTGCTCTAGGACCTTAAATGTGCAAGCCATTAGACTAGCATAGCAAACAATACTACAAATCAAAGTAATAAAGAGTTTTATTTATAAACACAAGTTTCATCTTGCCAAGATAACATGAATTGCATAAATTCTTGATTTCATATTGTGTCATGGGAATCAAATGACAGTCAAATTATGGAACTGGATAGGTTGGTACAAATATATACCCTACATTTAAGGTCACGTATGTTTAATGCCTTTCAAACTCTTGATTTTATATTTGTGTCATGGGAATCAAATGACACTCAAATTATGGAAGTGGATAGGTTGGTACAAATATATACCCTATATTTAAGGTCACATATGTTTAATGCCTTTCAAACTTCATTTGTGTAATGGGAGTGCTTTCAAAGTCGAGGATGGAGGGCTTGGATTGCAGATATTAAACGTGGTTAAGGTGATGCATTGTTAATTGCCTCCTCATCATGTTTGATTTGACTCCACCAATGCAGTGGGATCAACTCCATCAACTCCACCAAGTTGGCATCAACCTTCATCAACATTCACCTTCCCCGTGCGCTAATTCTCTTCTTGAGTACATTTATCTTTGTTTTTTTTAGTCGACGCGTCATGTTTGCCTCCATTTAACTAATTAAGAGGTTCTAAACAAACACTATGTGCCACTCGTACTAGTAACAAGTCAATTAGATGGTTTGAGCAGATGGAGATAGTGACGAACAAGGTTCTAAAAGATGTTAGTTAGTCGAGCGGCAGGCTTGGGCCTAGCGCCTAGGAGGTTGGGCAGGGCTTAGGCAGGCGCATAGGTGGACTAGGCGAATTTAAGTAAATCTATTATATTTTGTGTAAATAGTGTCTGTTTATACTTAAAATATATATATAATTTTGTCCTAAAATACAAAATAAAATGACATATATATGAAGTATTAGAACATAATGAAAACATGGGAAATAAGCATATAATGTGTGTTCATTTAAGTATTCAACAAGTCTCTTACAATTTATTAAAAAAATAAAATGCAAAATGAAAGTTATATATTTTATCTCTAGATAATTCGCAACTTAGGCGGGTCTAGGCGGGCGCCTCAATGGGTACAGACTCATTTTCTTAATTTTAAAATGCTTAGACATTAATCGGAGCACTGATCAGCCGTCTAGCGCCTAGGCGGCGCTACGCGAAAATTTTTAGAAAAATGGCGAGAAATTAACATAACTTGATGAAACTTCAAAACATGCAACATCGCAAGCTATCACTTTTTTTTGTTTTGTAACATTACACTCACGAATGTACAAATGTGTTCGCATTTATTTAATCGTTTAAATGATAAAATTTGAAATATGACTTAAAAATTAGGACATTCGAATACAATTGTGGATAATTCGTAATGGACCAAAAGGTAACTAACTTTGTCAAGTATTGGGTGGGAATCTTGGTGGGAAAAGGAGTAAAGCTACTTGCCTCGTCAAATGCGCCAAGTGGAATCCAATCCGACACGTCAGACCACAAATGAATTTCAATATCACAATGATCGGAGAAGGACTGCCACTGAGGGTTCCCCTCGGACTTTTCCCCCACTCGTTCAAATCGACGCGTAGATAATAGAGAAATTTTTTAGGTGTAACGGAAATACGGATAATATATTATGTGTTTTTAAATAAATAGTGATCGACGTGTAGATAATAGAGAAATTTTTAGTTATGGCGGAAATACGGACGATACATCACGTGTTTTTAAACAAATGGTGAAAAATTTTAATTTTTAAGTTAGGGCAAAAAACAGTTTACTACTCTCATGTTTGGTGGTTTTCAACATTTAGTACATCAAATTTTTTTCATCCCAGAGTCATACCTAAAGTGTAAATTTTTGGGCAGTCTCATACATCCGTTAGTCAAACTGTTAGTTCTACCGTTAAGTAATGACGTAGACGCCACGTGTCATTAAAAAAATATTTAAATTATTATTTAAATAAAAATAATATTAAAAAAAAAACCCACCTTGGAAAGAAGAAGAAGAATAAGGAGGAGGAGGAGGAGAAAGAAAAAAAAAACAGAAAACCGAACTCAGAGGAAGAAGAAGAAGGAGGAGAAGAAGAAAAAAAAAAGAAAAAAAAAGAAAAAAAAAACCAAACCCAGAAGAAGAAAAGGAAGAAGAAGGAAGAAGAAGAAGAAGGAGAAGAAGAAGAAGGATGAGGAGGAGAAGGAGGAGAAGAAAAAAGAAAAAAACAACCGAACCCAGAAAAGAAGAGGAAGAAGAAGAAAGAAGAGGAAGAAGAAGAGGAAGAGGAAGAGGAAGAGGGAGGAGGAGGAGGAGGAAGAAGAAGAAGGAGAAAGAGGAGGAAGAGAAAGGAGAAGAAAAAAAAATTGGGAATCTGGGTTGGGGCACGAGGCTTGGGGGAAGGAAAATAAGGTTTTTTTATATTTTTTTTAATTTTATATTTTAATATTATTTTTATTTAAATAATTTTTAATGACACGTAGCGTCTAGTCATTGTCCACATGGACACCACATCATCACTTAACGGGAGAACTAACAGTTTGACTAACGGATGTATGAGACTGTCCCAAAATTTACACTTTAGCTATGACTCTGGGATGAAAAAAAATTGATATACTAAATGTTGAAACCCATCAAACATTAGGTAGTAAACAGAGATATACCATTTAAGTTATTAATCTTTTAACACATATAATCTACTATTTATATAATAATACATGTACATCTGTCACGTTGAAAAATCTATCCAGATAATAAAAATCGAGCAGTAAATTCCAATCCAAGAAACTTTCCCTGCCCTCCCTTCCCCGCAATAATTTCGAACACGTTTTAATGGCTGCGGTGACGCTTCGCACGAAATAAAAATCTTCTGAGCCACGAACCAGTCAAACATTCCTCGTTTCCTCTGCACTTTTGGGTTCTTCCTTTTCGATCTGAAAAGCCTTCTGAAAATCCGAGATTTCATCGACTTTACCGCACGCAGGTTAGATACCCTTTTCTTCTAGCTTATTTGGTTCATGGTTAGAGGCTACTCTCCTCAACTCACTAGATAAATTTTCCATTTTTTTTTTGTACTTTTCATTTGCCAAAAATTGAATTTCCAAATGGGTCTTCTGTGAGTAAATTTTTTTTGCCATTTGATATATGTTTATCCTGCAAAGACTGAATCTTTCAACTTGTTTATCAGTACCAATGCAAAAAAATTCCTTTTTTTCCTTGGATTAATCACTAATGAAATTGCATGGTCTTGGATTAGTTTTGTGAAATTTTGTATTTTGGGAGTACACGAATTCAAATTGGTTGTAGAAAACGGCTCTTTTCGCGGTTACTGATTATGATTTTTGTAATGCAGATTAGAGGCAAAATGGCAAATTCTCACTTTGGGGAGGATTTCTTGAAGGATTTCAGAATTCCAGAGTATGTACTAGTGCCTGAATCGAAGAGTGAAAATGTTGCTGATGTACCGCAGTGTCCGGTTTTAGTGTTTATCAACTCCAAAAGTGGTGGCCAGCTTGGTGGGAATCTTCTTGTAACATACCGTTCCCTTCTAAACGAAAATCAGGTACTTTCTATAGGATTGAATGTTGTTAGATTTCTTGTTTTGAATATTTGGTTGAATATAACGTTTGGGTTTTAGTTCGAAGTTTTTATGAACCTGACCTTGAACTAACTAATTTTTAGGTTTATGATTTGGGGCAAGAGGCGCCTGATAAGGTGATGAGCCGAATCTATGCGAATCTTGAAATGCTCAAGCTCAATGGGGATGAAGTCGCTAAAAAGATTCAAGAGAGATTGAGAATCATTGTGAGTCGAATTAAATCAACATTAGTGGTGTGAATTTTCTATTTTTCATGACCTTGTGTGATGTTACCTTTTCATGTTTCTGACATGAATTGCCCCTCTAGGTTGCAGGTGGTGATGGAACTGCTGGTTGGCTTCTTGGAGTTGTTTCTGATCTCAGATTATCTCATTCGCCGCCAATAGCCACAGTACCACTGGGAACTGGAAACAATCTTCCTTTTGCATTTGGATGGGTAAGGAATTTCCTGTCCCGATGGCTTTGTGGTCTTAAAATGGATATTTCATATTTGGAAGACTGGTTGAGTTGTACTGCATGCAAATTACAATATGCTTTGACATTACACAGGCAGACGGTAGTTACAACTTTGATTGCACCCATCTCTTTTTAAGACTTGGTACTTTTTTCCCTTGTCTTTCTTAACTGTGAAGCGAGGCAAATCATGTACAATCTGAGTCAAGTAACTTCTGTGTTTATACATGTTTGTTATATTTTTATAGCAGTAGTTCTTTTTTCATTGATATTATATATATATATATGTATATATATTTGTGTATATCAGTAAATTGAGGAGAAAACTTCTCCATTTATTCATTGAAGTTTAAATGTTATTTGTAATTTGTGATTGTCATGGTAGTAAGTAACGCAGCAATTGATCGCCAGAATCATGCATGCATGACGTACTGTTTGCTAATATACAGGGGAAGAAGAATCCTGGGACAGATCCTCAATCTGTGAAGCATTTTTTGGACCAAGTAAAGAGAGCCAAGGAAATGAAAATAGACAGGTTAGACAGTCATCATTGTTTCCTTTCACATCTTAAACTTTGTAAACTCACCTTCTGTGGATTCACAGCCCTGTTTCTAGATGTGTCAAATGATCAGATCACATCATTTTAAATCTACTCTTTATTGTTCGTATTTCTTAGATTTACCTGTTTCCATATGATGGAGTGATGAAGTTTTATGACTAATTTGTTCACTCTTTTTCTCGTTAAGTCATTAGTGCATTTTCTTTGTAGTTTTAACCAGTTGCCTCTCATTTTCCCCATAAATGAAAGTTCTAGTTTTATTTTTCCTTCTTTATTCTGATATAGCTGGCACATTCTCATGAGGATGAGGACGCCAAAAGAAGGTCCGTGTGATCCCATTGCGCCTCTTGACCTACCACATTCTTTGCATGCATTTGGCCGTGTCTCTGATTCAAATGAGCTGAACGTGGTAATTATCCCTATTCTCAATATAGTAGAGTTCTGACTTATCTGGCTCATTAGCCAAAAGAACCAGTCTCAGGGATTACCAGATAGATAGAATCAGCTATTGCTAAGTCAAGCTTCAGGAGCTGGGCCCGCTTGCTATTGGTGGCTGACTTTTTCTATGCAAAATTAAGCTCCATGTCAAAATGTTACTTTTAAATGATTGCATTACTTTTGTTAAGCTCAAAGCTCTTCTCTTTCTTGTTAGATAAAAACTTTTGGGGATGTTTATAGGCACAAACTTTCGGTGTTTTGCAGGAAGGCTCCCATACCTTTCGCGGGGGATTTTGGAACTACTTCAGTATGGGTAAGAGTTCTTCCCTTGGAGTCCTGTCAAGTATTTTGAACATAAATCTGCAAAGCTATCTTAATCATTCTAGTAAATCTCTCCATTTGTCAGTCCATTTAGGCGTTTGTTTGCCCTCACTAAGTGGGACTGGACTGTACTAACTGTTAGTCCAATACCGTGTTTGTTCCATGCTGGGACTAACATTAATGAGACTAAAGGGGACTAGCATGGACAAAACCCTTCACTAAGAGATCTTAGCGAGACCCCCCAATAACCATAGGACTAGCTAAGACTATCATCTCTCTCATCCTCGTCATGCTCAACGACCACTCCAGACAGACTCCTCATCATCTCTGGTCACCTAGATCATAATAAAATATTAATAATTTATATTTTAAATAATATAATATTAGAATTTGTTATTATCCAGCTTCTTAGTCCAACACTGCACCAAACGCTTCACTAAGTTATTCCAGCTTAGTCTAGTCTAAGCCAGTACAGCTCAGTCCTTGAAGCTAGTCTAGTCCGAGATAGTCCAGCGCAACAAACGCACCCTTAAGTCCCACCGTTGTACATTCAAAAGAAGCCGATTAATTGTTCATCAATATCTTCTCTCACTCAACTGTGTTTTCTGAAATGAACTCTACATGTTTGTGGTTGTGTTTAGGAATGGATGCTCAAGTATCGTATGCGTTTCATACTGAGCGAAAGCTGCATCCCGAAAAGTTCAAAAATCAGTTAACCAATCAGGTATTTAGTTTCTGCAAAAACCATTTTTGTTCATGGACATCACGTAGTAAACGAATGAAAACTATTTTGATCTTGTAACAAATTCATAATAATAACATAAGCTAAAAGGTTGCTTGTTTGTTGATCAGGGTATTCTAGCTCATTTTTTTCTGTCATATACAGTAAACTATGCTTACTCCTGTGTCTTTTTAATTCTAAATACAGACTACTTATGCAAAGATTACCCATTCACAAGGCTGGTTTTCTTCTTCTTTTTCTCAATCTACTTCACGGTGAGCATCTAGAGAATTTCCCATCCAGCAAGGAATTGCTTTCTAAAACATTCTTTACTGAATGTGAAATTTGTTCTCTCTCTAGAAATAGGAACATAGCGGAATTCGCAAAGGTGAAGATCATGAAAAACCATGGCCAATGGGAAGATCTCCAAATTCCTCCAAAGTACATTGCTTGCTCAATGCAATTTTCTTTGCACTGTTTGTTTCCCCCCGTTTTCTCTCCGGAACTTGGTGGATTTATGTTTGATTTCCATTTGCCAAATTGTGTCTGATTTTGCTTTGTTAACCTTTCTGTTTCTATGTCCAGTATCAAGTCAATTCTGATCCTCAATTTGCCTAGCTTTTCTGGTGGATTTAATCCTTGGGGAGTCCCGGCTAGGAGGCATAATGTTAGTTCACAACACTCCCCCTTTGTTCCTTTTGTTTTAGATAAATAGTTGAAAAATCTTTATATTGGTATTTCTCAAATCTAACAACATATTATGATGGATTATGACTTTACAGGGAGGTTTTACTCCAGCATATGTAGATGATGGTCTCGTTGAAGTTGTTGGATTTCGAGATGCATGGCATGGGCTTGTTTTGCTTGCGCCGAAGGGACATGGGACTCGTCTTGCCCAGGTATTTGATCAAGAAGCTGAATTTATGTACATAAATCAATTGTACTGTCCAGCGTTGGGTATTTACAGAGTCTATTATTTCTCATCGATGATAGGCCCACCGTATTCGCTTTGAGTTTCACAAGGGTGCAATTGATCATACGTACATGAGGATCGATGGGGAACCCTGGAAGCAACCCCTCCCAGTTGATGATGAAACTATCATGGTTGAAATCTCACACCTTCGCCAGGTGAACATGCTTGCTCGACATGGCTGCAGGTCTAAAAGCGTTAACAATCCCGAGGCAACTACCAGCCAGGGGAATGAGGAAGAGGACTGGGATGATGAAGAAACTCATGAATCGGCAGAGTATAGGAAGTTTGGTGCAGCAGACACATTTAAGCTCCCGGAAGAGATTGATATTACGCATCTCAGTTAACTTCTTATTAAGTAATTCGTTTCTCAGTCCCGTTCAAATCCCCTTATGAACAAGGGAGATTTCTATTGGAATTTGGTTATCGTCTTAGCTTAGTAACGTTTGTATCAGTAAGCCATCGAAAATCTTTCTATCAGTATTGTTTTGCGACGGATTGCTTTCTAGGGTTCTTAGTAACCCCATTGTTATATAGCCGTACACGATTGATTTATGTAAATGAATGCAAATAATTCTTCTCATCAATAGCATGGAATTAAATCGTGATTTGGTTACTGCACTGTTGCCGATTTTGAGAGGAAGTTGTCATCTTGAGAAAGACAGAGAGACGATAAAAATTAGCTTTAATTTGAGGAACTCGATCCAAATATTGCACATCGAGAACCATAGTTACAAGCTATAAAACACTTGTTTTTGGTAAAACAACAGATAATTGATGAGAAACAAATATGTAACTGTAAGATATGTGGTACATAGGCTGTTGCTGGATCACTGCTGCAAGCAATACGCTAAAACTGCAAACGTACAAGCTGATGAAAGGTACTTGCCTAAAGTGTAAAAACTCCAACTCTACCTCAAAAACCTTAAAAAGATTTGTGGATCTTCAGCTTCGAGGAGGGTGATCAGCTTTTAAGGAGCCACCACTCGGATTACTGGTTAACATAGTCATAGTCCCCCAAACATTTCGTAACTGTTTCACTGGCCTTCTGTGGTTCCGCCCGTTCTTCCCTTTTCTTCTTCTCCCTGAAAGCCAAATTCAGTGCATTCAAATACGATGGAAAGCAGTAAGCACAAAAGCTTATCCGTCCTTGAATCATAAATTACTACCTAAGTTATAGATAATCGAACTGGAGCTATGAATTTTAATTTTACACGGTATAGGGGATCAACCGGTTTGATGTTAAAGCTTAAATTTGTGGATGTTGTCTGAATTGTGATTAGGACATCAGTCGATTTGAGGATTGTTAGCATGTCTATCTTATCTATCACATGCAATTTATGAATTCAATAGCTGCTATGATCCTGAGGGATTTGTTACCTGGCAACATATTCCCTTAGCAGTTCTTTGGCCTGAACCAGCTTGGAAAGCAGATTGCGGTACACATCAAGGTCCCGGTCCACACTTCTTTTGTCAATGTTTAAGGCTGCACATAACTGTTGAACAGAAACAAAGGTGTATATGCTCAAACATTGCTACCATCATGCAAGGCCATTCAGTTATTGAATCCAAAAAATCATTAACTCAAACAAGCTCAAAATGCAGTAACCTAATCAATTGGCCTAATATCCATAATTGAATCGTAATGTTGATAGGACTGGAAAATCTAACCTTTTCTAATACTGTTGGTTCAGTTGCTTTTGCCACCTCAAGAAGACGAAAAAGCCCAATAGCAAAGAAGCGACTGTAGCTAAAACTATCTTTTCCTGCTGCCCTTTCTGCAATGTCCTTCAGTGCTGCCTCAACTTCTCCTTCTCTGGATGGAAACTCCACTAATGAACTGGAAGTTTGCGCCCGAGCCCACTCTTCCAACTTTTGTGCATCAGTTCTGTAGTGCATGGAAACTTATCTAGTAAAGATAGAGACTTTTCTCAAACATATTAGAAAGAGATTGATCATATGTAAATTAGGATTCGTTTTCTTTTTCAAAAGCTTCTTAAGCACATTATTTTATCAATCAACCGTCTGCCATAAACTAGGAAATTCTGGTGTAGAACTATGAAGTTTGTATGATTCCGATGACCGGAAACAAAGCTATCTTCTTAATGGGATTTTCCTTAGTTATCGCATAAAGGAATGCATAATTGCAATATCACAATCTCAATTAGCCACTTACATGTTTACTCGGTTTGCATATTTTTTTTAAACCTCATAATATGTGATCGTCACAATTTACATACCACATTCCTGCATTTCAAAAAGTTACGCAAGGCACAAAACATAGAAAATGAATCCCTGAAGAAGATAAAACACAAGTGACAAACCTGTATTGCTCTGGGTCCTCATTTAAAGCTTTAATGTACGCTTGGAAGATTGCCTCTCGATCCTCATTGCTGGGGTATCCATCCATGAGCTGATCGTATACAGTGACAAAACCAAGAGCGAACACAGGATCATACCGGTATGTCCTCTTGTACTTCATCAAATGTTGCTGCACAATCAACTCCTGCAGGACACTGTTGTAAACGCTAGGGATTGGTCGCTTATATGCCTTCAAAAAATTCAACTTTGTATCCGCCACAGTCGGAGTATCTGCAAATCAAGTAATCATACCACATAATGACCAAAAATGTTAAGCACAAAACTTTGACTAATAAAAACTCTGATTCAACTCAAACATATCGATTTGGAAACGGAAAACCGATACTCAGCAGCTGAAGAATATGAACATTTACAGTATAGTTAGCTTCATTAAGGACCCATTAGTCTTGTTTCACATGATTACACAAAATGATTAATAAAAATCCTTCCTTTCCATATCTGTAAGTCAAAATTCTTACTTGCAACAAAAAAGACCATAATTTGCAGACAAAGGTTTCAGCCATACTCCACCCTCTGCATCCAAGTTCAAATACCGGCTCGTAGTTAAATGAATTTAGTGTAATTATCTTGTTGTTTGATCGAACTTAATTTGGAAAGAAAGAAAGTGCATTAAATATAATTAGATTAAACTTAATTATACCTTAAACATTGTTCAATGCACAATATTTTTAAAAATAAATTAAGCTTTGGCAACAAACATATAAAATAAAGCTCCAGTCAAGTTCCTCAGAAAATATAGCAAATTTAAACGATTAAATGGCACCAAATAAGTAACCAAGAAAACCCACCTGACGACCCTGCCATGCAATGAACCACCATGCGAGAGCTCGAACTCGAAGCTCGAATTCCACCGTTATGGCTGGAAATGCTCGTACGGAATCGAAGGCCATCGGCGTTGGAAGCCAAATTCCGAGTGGACGAGACGGCCGATTTTCTATCAGAGCATTGACTGAGTGCCGAGAAAGACAGAGCAGCAACAGCCGCCATCGGAGGGGGAGAGAGAAAATTTAGCGTTGAAAATTTTCCGGGAAAATTTTGAGCATAGTGGAGAGGGAGAGAAGATTTCGTGGGTTTTAGGATTTTAATTTATATATTAATTGTAGGTGAAAAGTGTGGGAGAGCTCGAGGTCCACGAAAGGAAGGCCTTATCCAGTGTTTGAAAGGATTTGTGAGCCAGTAGTTTTGTGCCAAGTGCCCTTGGTACACGTATACAAAAAGAGAAATTGTAATGGGCCGGGTTGAATTGGATTGGACCGGGCCGCTTAATTTTTTGGCAGACTATGATTTCTTTTCACTTTATGGGTCAATAAGTATGATTTGATTATTGTAGTTTAAGTGAAGTTTCACTTTGATCTTTAATTGATGTAACATTCACTTGTAAGTAAGAGGTTTTAGATTTGATTATCGTTAATAACGAATTTAAACCACATTATTTCTAACCCATTGGAAGGCCACTTTCTCATCCCTTTAATGTAGATAATTTTGCTTGTCAAAAAAAAAAGTTGCGATTTAGGTTTTGGTGTTACTAATTGTGTGGTTGAGGGACAATTGTTTTCTTAAATTCTTTTTTTTTAAAGAAATTAGAGAAATGATAAGCGTGTGCGTTTTATTATGACATTGAACAGTCAAAATTAGAGATTGCAAAAAGAAAAAAACACTAACCCACCTTTACATATGCCATTGTCACATAAGTAGTAGTGACCAAAAGCACAATTAAGGTATTGTCCTTAAACAACACCAATTAACAAACTATTAAGATTGAAATCGCGAGAATTGAAACTAGAAGAACCGAAGTGAAACTTTGCTCAAACTATAGGAACTAGAATCATTCTTTGCCCATTTTTATTGGATAATGTGGTAGTTTCTCTCTTATTTATCATTACAATAAAGATTTGTTTCTGAGATCTCTTGTAACACTAATGAAAACTTACTTAGACCATCTCCAATGGTGACTTAAAACCTAAAATTTCCCCTCCCCCCCCCCCCCCCAAAAAAAAACCTCAACTTCAACAATGACCTAAAACTAACCTAAAACCTAAAACTTAATCTGAGGCCAAATACTAGACCAATTTTAAGCCACAAAGCAAAATGGGTCCTACCAACTGAGAGTGAAACAGGGGCTATGAAGCCCACTAACCAGCTTCCAATCACCCAGAAACAGAAAACAACCTTGCACGCGCCATAGAGGAACAAAGCCGGGCCCACCCATGTGGGGTTGTCCCCCGGGTGTCAGCCAATTATGTAGCCTAACAGCTACTTTTTTTCAATCCAACGGCTGGATTTAAATGGGCCGTTGGTTAATCCAATGGTCCAAGTTCAAATTATTATTTTTTAGTTTTATATTTATATATTTATTGAATCTAACTGCTTAGATCGAGTATAATCAAATCTAACGGTAAAAAAAAGATCTAACGGTCCAAATTTAAATCCAATGGCTAAAATAATTTTTAAAAAAAATTATTTAACTTAAAATTCAACCAAAAACTTTATAAAGTTTATGTAGTTTATGAGTTTTCGATTGTATTAAGTTTATGTGGTTTATTAATTGTCTTTTAAATTTTTTTTAAGTTTATGTGGTTTATTAATTGTCATTTGTATTAAGTTTATGTGGTTTATTAAATGTCGTTTGTATTAAGTTTATGTGGTTTATCATGATTTTCATGTATTGATTTAGTGATTTTTCAAAATTTATCGGAATTTAAAAATTTTTAGGTTAAAATGTTCATAAAATTAATTTAGGATAGTCTATATAAATTTTTTTTTTCAAAAAGTTAATTTAAAAAAAATAGCCTTAATTCATTCTTTGATAATCTCGGGCTAAAATTTTAGGCTAGAATGGCTGATGTAGAAAACTGTTTCTGGACTAAAACCTAAATTTTATGGGCTAAATATTTTTAGGTTTTAAGTCACCATTGGAGATGGTCTTAGTGGAAGATTGATATTGAAATAAGTAACTTGATTATTAGTTCTTACCTAACCTTCAACTAAATTTGCCCAGTTTGAAAATGCTTTTGTCTAAACCATTCAGCTCAAAAACACTTTTATCAAAGACATATTGTTGTTGTTGTTGTTATTATTATTAGGAGAAATTTTTTTTGAAGCAATATTTGGAGAAATTAAGTTCTAGTCCTTTATTTTACTACTCCATTGATTAAAACCTTATTTCTTTTCAATTTTTTATCAAGGTCCTTAGTATTAATAACATCATTAATTATTTCAATAATAAAATATTTTTATTTCTAAATATATTCATTTAATATTAAAAAAATGTTACAATTAGTATATTTATATTTATGGCTAAATTTTTTATCATATATTTTTATTTTTAGTTTGTACCCATTTTTAATTTGCAACCCCTTTTTAATTTGTACCAATTTTCTTTTCAGTTTTAATTTGTACCCATATATTAATTTCATTTTGTGCCCATATTTTGTAAAGTTTTATTTGTATTTGTACCCATATTTTTTTTATTTATATGTACCCATTTTTAATTTTGCTAAATGTACCCATGCTAATTATATGTATCCATGCTAATTGTATTAATTTCTTTTTAAATGTACCCATGCTAATTATATTTTTAAACTTATATGGGTACATTTTTTTCTTTGATTTTTTAGAATGTATCCATGTTAAGTTTAATCGAAGAAATTTACTAATAAATTTTATTAAGCCTAATATCTTCTTCTTTTTTGTGATTTTGAAGAATGTACCCATGTTTTGTGTGACATCCCACATCACCCAGGAGAGTGATCCTTAAATGTATATTCACATCCCTACCTAGCACGAGGCCTTTTGGGAGCTCACTGGCTTCGGGTTCCGTAAGAACTCCGAAGTTAAGCGAGAAGGGGGCTAGAGCACTCCCAAGATGGGTGACCTCTTGGGAAGTTGCTCGTGAGTTCCCAAAAACAAAACCGTGAGGGCGTGGTCGGGGCCCAAAGCGGACAATATCGTGCTACGGTGGTGGAGCGGGCCCGGGAAGTGGTTGCACCCGGGGCGGGATGTGACATTTTGATACAATAATTTTTTGGTTTATTTTGATGAATGTACCTATGTTTATACACACACACACACACACACACACACACACACACACATAATAGTATATTTATATTTTTAATCCTCAAATTATGGTTTTTTATTTAAAATCTCATTAATATAAACAACTATAAATTTCAATTTTTAATTAAAAAAATATAGTAACGTACATAGAAATAAATTATCACATTCTCCCTTAATTTTATTAAGCCTAATATCTTTTTTTCTTTTTTTTTTGTGATTTTGAAGAATGTACCTTAGTTTTGATACAATAAATTTTTGGTTTATTTTGACAAATGTACCCATGTGCACACACACACACACACACACACACACACACACATATAATAGTATATTTATATTTTTAATCCTCAAATTATGGTTTTTTATTTAAAATCTCATTAATATAAACAACTATAAATTTCAATTTTTAATTAAAAAAATATAGTAACGTACATAGAAATAAAATTATCACATTAATTTCAAGGACTTGGATTAAAAATTGAAAACCAACAAGGTTTTAGTAAAAAAAATATTCATAGCTAGGAACCGCATCCAAAGTCTCCCTTATTATTATTATTATTATTATTATTATTATTGCACCGTTAAATCTTAAGTTTTATTTTATTTTCATCTTTTGGATAGAAAAAAAAGTTGGTATCCAAACTTTGAGTTTCCTTCCAATATTGTAACCGATTAACTAAGGGTAGTTGTTTCCCCATTCAAGTTTACAGTTATTTACTTTTTGAATAAAGTGTTGCTATTTCCAACCATATTTACTAATCACATTGTTAAACATATCTTTTCTATATATGTTGCTCTGATAGACGGAGATATGGCTTACATCTATTCGCTAAGTGGTCATCAATATAGATAGAGAATATGGTACAAATGGCATAGTTGTTTTTGAATAAGATATATGACAATGCATGCATGAGTACATGTCATAAATATAAGTCTATGCATTATATGTAACCAATGATACATGATGATCACGAATGGTCCAATATTGTAGCAGATAGGCTGTTGGGTTTCTATGCAGGCGTCCTGAGTTCGAAATTTCCTCATTTTCTAAATTATTGTAATAGTTTTGAACTTTCTCTTCTCTTACTAATAATAAAATTAAAAAAAAAATGAATGCGGGTGGAGTGGTTAGGACTGGAAAAAATTCCCGAAAATCCCAAACCAAACCGAAAATATCCCAAACCCAAACTAAAAAATCCCAAACTGAAATTATCCCGAACTTTGGTATTCCCGTACCGAAAAATACCAAAGTATTCGGTATGGGATTGGTTTTCAAATTTCATTTTATTCGGTAATCCCGAAATCCCGAAATCTTCTTATCCTAATGTCCATTGTAAGTTTAAGTTGGGTCTTTTCTTTTGTATTCTTCTCAATTCCTCAGACTCTATCTCTCTCAATCGCTCACTCTCACTCTCTCGAAAAACAAGTTCGAACGCCGCTCAAGCGCTCCTCCGTCCACTTCAACGACACTCATCCGACCACACACACAGACGCAGGAAAATGCGAATCCGACACGAATTGAGTCCCAAAATCCAGGTAAGGGTTTCTGATTTTCACTGGGTAAGAGTCCCAAAATAGGCAATTCTTAAATCGGTTGAAGAAAGCATGGAAAGCTATGGAAGGTCTGGTTGAGATGGGTCTGGTTGCATCTGGAAGGGAAAAGTTGGCATCTGTTCCATCTGGTGGTGGTGCAGTTGCTTATTCTGCACCCGTAGCCGGTGGTGGTGGTGGAGCTACTACTCCTGCCGCTGCTGAACAGAAGAATGAAGAAAAGGTGGAAGAAAAGGAAGAATTATATGACGATGTGACTTTCAACCTTGTTTTTTTTTTTTTTTGTGGTAAAATTGGGGGTCAAAAGACCCAAACATAACAGCTAAGGATTAACAAAACGAGAATGTGGAACACCAACAGCATCCTCAACAAGTAATCTATCCACAAGAGGAGGAGGCTCATGGAAAAAATGCAGCCCGATGTCGAGGCCATGGCCTAAAGCTGCCATACCATCAGCCACTCTATTCGTCTCACGGTAGACATGTGATACCGAGCAAATCCAATCATGGTGCAATAACTCCCGGCAAGCAGTGATGAGATGAGCAAGAGGGTGCATAGAGGAATTGTCATCCATAACAAGAGAAATAGCCACAGCAGAGTCCAATTCAACAAGAACTTTCATATAACCCATTCTCCAAACAAGTGATAACCCATGAAAAAGCCCCCACAACTCAGCATTAAGTACACTCCCCACTCCAATATTAGCTGAGAAACCAGCAATCCAGACACCTGCGGTAGCACGTAGAACCCCACCCGCACTAGAGCATCCATAACCACTCTTTCGACTGCCATCCACATTCAACTTAACATAATTAGGAGGTGGAGGATCCCAAGCCAAAGGAATCCTACTCTTTACCACTTTAGCACCAACATTTTTCACCTCAAACCACTCCTTAGCAGATTTAGAAATGACAGTCTGAGGGTGGCTTGGAAAGATAAAATTAGAAGCAAAAATGCTTGCGTTCCTCCATTTCCATAACCACCAGCAAACAAAGGCAAAAACACCCCACCAAGGCATATTATGCCAGATCACTCTTCTCGAACACAGGTTAATTCTCATCCAATCATTAAAGTCAATACCAGTTGAGGACAGAATAATTGAATGCATACCCAATTGCGACCACACTAACTTAGCCCGGTCACACCGGCGAAGGATATGCTCAATAGACTCAACACCACCATCACATAAGTCACACAAGGGATTATCCGTCATACCTCTCTTGGTTCTCTGCTCATTGCAAAGCAATCTCCCATGAAGAGTCAGCCATAAGAAATGAAGCACTCTAGGAGGGAGTTTAAGCTTCCACAAATCCCTCCAACTCCAATCAGCAAAAACTTCGTCGTCAAAACTTGCAAGGTAAGCAGATTTAACACTGAAATTACCATCCTTTGAATGTTTCCAAATAAGACAATCACTATCTCCATCATTGAGGCCAATAGGAATCGCCGAAATCTTCCGGACATACGTCTCTGGCAGTACAGTTCGCAAGGCAGCCAGATTCCAACAATTTCCCTAGCAAAAGTCACTGACCTTTAAAGCTTTGGCAGCAGCATCCAACGGACCCAAAGCTTTATCCGCAAGAGTACCATCTTCAAGCCAGGCATCAAACCAGAAACTAATATTAGTACCGGTGCCTATCCTCCAAATCAGCCCATTCTTCAACAATTAACCACCATAAACCACTGCCCTCAAGGAACTAGAAGCTACCCTACCAGTTGGCCACTTGAGAATATCTGAATTCACCCCACTTAGGTACTTACCTCTGAAAGTACTAGCCCAGAGACCATCATTCTGTTGTAACAGGCGCCAACTGGACTTAGCCAAGATAGCAGCATTCATGTGCTTCATGCTCTTGAGACCCAAACCACCTTTGTTCTTCGGAAGACAAACAGAACTCCATCTAACCAAACAGGTTTTACTTTTACCTTCACCAGCACCCCATAAAAATTTCTTGTTCAGCCCATCAATAAGATCGCATGTGCTAACAGGGAGCTTTGCAGTTTGCATCACATAAACTGGAATAGCAGAAGTAACCGCTTGAATGAGGGCAGTTCTACCAGCCAGAGATAAAGTGTTAGCTTTCCAAGCAGAGAGCCTATTCTGGACCTTATTAACAACCTCCATATAGGTGTTGGAATTAATTCGGGAATGAATTAGGGGCACACCAAGATACTTACCCAAATCCTGAGTAATTGGAGAACCACAAATTTCACTAATACGATTAGCGACACAGTTGTCTACATTAGCAGAGCAGAAAATTTTAGACTTCTCAAAACTAATTTGTTGCCCAGACAAGCAGCAGAAGGTGTCCAGACAGTGCTTAACCACCTTAGCTTGAGAAATAGAAGCCTCACAGAAGAGGATAATGTCATCAGCAAAAAATAAGTGCGAAATGGCCGGACCTTTTTTCGCCACTTTGACAGGTTTCCAACACTTGGTAGAGACAGCTTCACTGATAAGATGGCCCAACTTTTCCACGCAAAACACGAACAGGTAAGGCGAGAGAGGGTCACCTTGTCTCACACCTCTCTCCGGCTTAAAACTGCTAGAGCATTCCCCATTAACTACAATCTTATAGTCCACCTTGCTAACACAATCCATAATGAGCTTAATAGTCAACTCATCAAGTCCCACTTCACCAAGCACTTCCCTTATAAAATCCCATCTGAGTCTGTCATATGCTTTAGATAAATCAATTTTCCAAGCCATATAACCTCTAGCCCCTCCAGTGATGGAAAAAGTATGCAAAACCTCCTGAGCAATTATTATGTTATCAGTGATATGTCTTCCAGGGATGAAACTAACCTGATTGGGACTGATAACTTTCAACCTTTTTGACTAAGGGATTTTTGTTTGGAGCTTTGCCTGTATCAAGACTTCATCTTTATAATTTTGGGACCAATGCTGTGTTTTTAAGTTTATTGTTGTAGTTGGATATGGTTCTGGATCTCTAAAATTTTGTTTAGATATGCAAGCAATCGAAGCCGTTTACTTTGGATTTTAATTCCATCTATTTGAGTCGAAAAAGAAAAAGAAAAATAAAAAAGAGATGGGTCTGGTGGGAGCTATTGGGGTCAACAATTTCAGTGTTTTGCAAATCAAACAATTGCTTAAATTTGCAAAGATTGTATCCGCTGTCAATCAGGTTAGATTTCGTAGATCCTTCTTGCTATTTTTAACCAGAATTTGTTCTTTATAATTAGTTCATATTGTTTGAATGATGCAATGGATTTCCATCTGTTTTTTCCTTTTCTGCTGCTTCTTTGATTACAATGTCGATCCATGGCCCTAATATGTTAGAGTAGACAAGTGATTTAAGTACCATTTTGATGAGGAAATTCATTGGATAAGTTGCCTTTTTTGCAATTATTTTGCTACAATCTACTAGCATGAACGAATCATCCCAACTTCTACCGTTTTCTATCAGCTATTTCCTCAGGTACTTCAAGGCCATTGTTCTGCATATATTATTTGAAATTATTTTGGGATTCCCAAAATTTTGATTTGGAATTGGTCTTGAAATGGGAACTTCAAAAAATTTCAGTTTGAAAATTGAGACATGATTTTTGGTTCGGTATCTCATACCAAACCAACCCTAAGAGTGGTAGTGAGCAAAATCCATACTTAAAAAGGAAATTAAAGAAAGTGTGTTAGGTGTCAGTCTTATCCAGTTGCAGAGCTAAACGTGCATACGCTAAACTTCCACTCATGTGATAATATTCCTTTCTTTGCTCCACTGTCGATGGAGGGAACGTGCACCCTATTGTTTTTTAGTTTCAGTCCACAACCATTTCCTTAATTAAACATATAGGATCATATTTTGTATACGAGAAGAGGAGCATAGCTTGGGAATCATCAAAATAAACAAACAAAGTGAGAGAAAAAAAAAGGTTTGATCTGTTGATTGCTATAAATTTGAAGCGAATACGGAAATAGTGGTGTGATATTTACACTTTTTTTTTTACTTCTCACATATTTTTAAAATTTTCGGCCATCGAATCAGGTGAATTGAAGAAAATAAATGAACATAAATTAGCAATTAATGTGTGAGAAATAAAAAATAATGTGTAAATAACACATCGCTAATGCCAAGTGGAACACCACAGTGCTGCCCCTTGATCCTCAATGTAATTTAATATTTGGATCAATCACAATGTCATGTGGATTACTTTCCACTCGGCTAGCTACAGATAGCAAATCATATCTTTTTTTTACTTTTTAAAAGAGGGCACCTGGTGCTACATAAGATTAAAAAGACTCAGAGAGTCATATCTAATTATTGATTAGAATTACAGTTAAACTAAATTACTCCACTAAAATTTTGCAGCTATTATATGCTAATGACCTTTTCTCTGCCTATATATGAAACTTGGTTTCCCAAGTTCTAAGCCACACCCCAACGACTAAAACACTACTTTCATTTGAAATGATTCAAATATCAGAAGCAATGCAAGGAAGAGGAAGCACTAATAGAGACCAAGCATCTAAAGGCAAGGCATGTCGCAAGGAATTGGCCACAGAATTTTCTGGTGCTGTAAACATGAAGAATAGTACCAGCAGCTGTGATCATCAGTGCAGGCTTAAACAGCAGGCTGAGGAATCTCTCCGGACTGTAATGTACTTGAGTTGTTGGGGTCCTAATACATGAGAGACGATGAGTCTTAATTACTATTCCTAATTACCTACTAATATATATCTGGAAATTCAACTCCCAATTAACCTTTGTTAATTAGCGTTTAATTAGACGGTCCATGCAGTGCAGATGCGGTGATGTGGTCATCGATCTGTATTACTAGTCCTTTTGTTTTCTAGTGTTAATAATATGTATAGCTAATTTTGTTGGATTAATTGTATGCATCAAGATCTTGATCTTCCCTCTTTCCCCGTGCAATGTTAAATATTATGTGTTTTTTGTATGAGTTGCTATTGACACTCTAATGTCATCCTGCAATTTTCTACGTATAAATTTTCCTTTGTACTTTTATAAGTGAAGTACAGAATGACCTCTTTGATTCTCAAAACATTTTTTTTTTTTTTTTGGAAAACCAAAACATTTCTTTTATATCATAAAGAAAGAGAGAAAATTTTGAAAGATGATGAAATGGGATGAAACAAATGACGGTTTTTAATTTAGTTCCTTTATTTCATTACCCTCCCATGCACAAGTTTGTATTTGTCAAGAACAAAATTGCAGAGCATGACAAGGCAAGTATATATATAATTAGTTATTTTGCGTTTAACAAAAATTCCATCCCGTATGTGGGCTTGAATCCAAAATTCTCTCTTTTTAAGGAAGAAAGCTCAACTGCATAGTTCTAGCATAATAAGGAGGAGATAGTACATTACATGCACAGTAACGCGATCCGTCTCTCTTCCACTTCAACCTTCTTCGTCACGGCATCATAGATGATAGGAAACCTTATTTCAGAAGACTTGTGATGATGATTATGCATGATTGATGTTGCTAGCTTCTTCTAATTTTTACAAAATTTGTTTATTTATTCCAAAATGTGGCTTTTCGGATCATGTTAAATGGGTTTTGGTTAAATTTTGGGTTTCTTGATTGAAGTAATGCCACTAGCTTTTAGAGTTCAAAAAGTACTGATGATATATAGATGAGTTTAAATTTGTAAATAATGTGATCACCAAGTGACATTTCATTTTCATCCTAAATTATGTATGGGATGATGATGTAAAACTTAGTAGCTCAGTGTTTCAGTTCAATTGCATAACAATCGTGGGATGCATGTATTTATAACACTTTGATGATTACAGTTTTGGGTTTGAAAACCCTAGATACAAGGAGCTTTTGAAAATCAAAAATACAAACAGAAACCAAAAGGATTGCATGCTTATCTTCAGTTTACAAAAGAATTTGAAAATAAACAAGTACTACAGACTAGGGATAGCTGAAAGGATAAGGAGTTTGAATCAAACTCCTCAAGTTGCGGTGATGGCTTCAGCACACTGACTTCATCTAACAGCCCCTCGCAAGCTGACAGGCTGTGGAACAATAGGAAGCTTAGAGATGAGTAACTTGAAACGAGATGAAGACAGTCCTTTGGTAAACAAATCGGCAAGCTGGTTTTGTGAACAAATATAATTAACCATCAATTCACCACGAACCACCTTCTCCCTCACATAGTGATTCGTCTAACAGTTGATTGATTCTAACAACAAATGAGTGAAGTCATGGCCGCAACTTGAGTAGAGGCAAATATAGGATTATTGAAACCGTAATTTGAAAAGGGCAAAACGGATCACGTTGTACGAAGCATGACGCAGATTCGATAAGATGATTTTTTTTCCTTCCTTTCGATAAGATGAAAACAGATCCGGTACACAACGTACAGTAGCACGAAATGGGTTGTATTCGTACGTATCAGGCACACCATACTGAACGATGGAGATAAGACCATCACCACTAGAATATACAGCTGGGATGAAAGGGTGCATGATGGCATGAAAGCATGCAACTGAGACAAATAAGCTGAGATCACAAAATTGGGGTCCTCCTTCCGTTACTATTGTGATCAAATTTTGCAAAAACAAGGTGCAAGACCCCTGGTTTCTTCACAGAAAACCACTGCATAATTTGTCACTTCATATGTAAAAAACTTTAAAGGACAAAGCCAGCTTCCTGAAATATACAAATCCACAGCAATTTTGTATTTTTACCTTTTTAAACCCATCTGGTTTTAGCCTCATCTTTCTCCTATATATATTCATACCCAAGAAACTAAACTAGAACTAAGCTGTTTGTTCTGTTGATTATATTTCAAGATGTGTGCAACAAGAGGAGCGTGGATAGTAGCGGTTAGCGTTGGAGCTGTTGAGGCTTTGAAAGATCAAGGTTTCGGCAGATGGAGTTACACCATGAGATCTGTACACCAGTATGCCAAAAGCAATGTGAGATCTTTCTTGCAAGCAAAGGAACTATCGCCTTCGTCGGTTAAGGTTTTGAACAAACTGAATTCCGAGAAAAAGAACCGAGTAGCTGAGGATTCTCTAAGAAAAGTCATGTACCTGAGCTGCTGGGGGCCTTAATTATTGACACAAATTGGAGCTCATGGTGGATTCCTCAAGTCTTAAATTTGAGGATGTACCCACTTAGATTCATTAGAAATTGAATTGAAGTTGGTACATGTGACAATCACATTGAAAAATTGCTACATATTCATGTCACTTAATTTGTATTGTCTGTATATTTAATCTAAAAATTCTTAAAAAAATGTGAAGTATGTGTAAAAATATGAATGACAAAGTATCACAGGTGATAGATTAAATCTTGCAAACACTTGTAAAGAGTTGAGTAACTCCCAACTTTCTTCACCGTAGATGGTGTTACAATTACAAGGCTAATGTTAAAAATATCAAATTTTTAGTTAAGTTTTATAAATCAAATAACGTGAATATTAATAATTAAATTATTATTATGTATTAAATAAAATGTTTATTTTTCATGGATAACTCGTTATTTAATCTGTAAATTCAATTTAAAATATTGGTCTTGCCCACGAAAAATGCTCACAAATGCTGAGACCATCGTAAGCATTGGACGGGTTACAAGCAAACGAACTCCAACACGTGTGGCGTCAGTATGAGCTGCACGCAATTGCATCTGCGTAGCAGCCCACGTATCAACATGCAAACTACTGGCACCACTCCAAACTGCGTGCCAAAATAATTGTTTTTTTTCCTCACAATCCACACCAGGCAAGTAAACAACGCTTTCACCCTTTTTTTGTTTTTGCAAAACAATGGAGGCTTAAATAAATGGATAATTTTATAGAAAAAACCACGTGCCCATGTGGCAGCAAAATGTTGTGCCTATTCGATTCCCCAATTGTACCAAAGTTCCAGTTCTACCCCTCTCTAATAGATAATCTTCAGTTTATCTGCAAGTGCAGAAGAGTAATATCAATCATCGCAATATCCTACCAAAATATATAGAAGATAACAAAACCGCCTCTGGTTTTTGGTGGCAGGATCCCACCTTTATATTTTGTATCCTTTCAATCCCTGTACATAAAGAGAGCACCTCATGATATCTTCTTCATCAACACAATCAAACATTCACATTCACAACCGAGGAGTTTCAAAGAATCAAGGGAAGAATTAGGAGAGGAAGTTTAAAAATCATGAGTTCAACAAGAAGCAAAGTTATAGTGGCTGCGAGTGTGGGAGTTGTGGAGGCATTGAAAGACCAAGGGAATATGTGCAGATGGAACTCTGCTTTGAGATCCATGCACCAACAAGCCAAGAACCAAATTAGGTTATTTTCTCAGGCTAACAGCAAGCTCTCTTCTCCTACTTCGTCAGCTCTGAGCAGATCAGTGAGGAAGGTGAAGAAATCAGAGGAGTATTTGAGGACAGCCGTGTACTTGAGCTGTTGGGGTCCCAACTAATTGAAGTGACCACAAAAACGAAAGCAAATAATATTGCGTATAGGTTTTTGTGTAATTAAGCGGTTTGCTGATGGCACAACACAACCCATGAAGGGATTTTTGTGTTTATATATACCAAATGAGGAATATATAACCTTTGTTGGGTTTTCATTGGTGATCATTTGGAGTTGTAAAATTGCGGCCAGACTCATGATGTTTGCTCAGGGCAAATTGATGGAAACTTATGTTTTGCTCTGATTATCAATTAACATATGAATTAACTTGCATATTTCTGAGAATGATTGCCGTCTTGATCTAATTATTTGGTGCTTTTTATATTGGGATGTTAATTTTAGGACCTTTTTAAGTCTTTGCAAGGTCCTCCTTTCATCGAGGTTGAAATTCACTTTTAACACTATTCACGTGTGGTGCATTAACAAGCTTAATACGTGGACAATAGGTCGCTTAGTACTACAGTATAATTATATTTCTCTTCACTTATAAGTGAGATGTGTTAAGTTCAGGGCTCGTGAATTACAACGTTGATACTAAATTAGGCTATTCTATTGTGTGGTTTAGGTATGTCATTAAAAAAACACGTGGACAAAACAATTGGGTGATATGGAGCATATGTGAGCACTGGACTTCGTACATTGGATAAGTTGTTCTGATACCATAAAAAAAAGGGAACTTTAACGAAAAACTCCCGGTACTGTTCACTTTAACGAAAAACCACATTTTTACACTAAAAAGTCAATCTTGCTACTATTCACTTTACCCTTTATTTTGTCCTTATCATTAAAACTCAAAGTTTTCAAACCCTTTTCATTAGTTTTCCTTAAAAAAAATGAGTTTCCAAAACATAATTAATTAGTAAAATCGAAAGTTGCTCAATTTACTTGCAAGGTCCCTCCGCTCCATTTACACTTAAAAAATTATATAAAAAGACTAAGAATTAATTGGAGTTTGATAATGAGAAGAGATAAAAATATGGTTAGTTTCATCATCAATCTTGAGCAGAGTTACAAAATACGATTTAGGTTATGGTTAGATTAAGAGAAGATGGGAGAGGTTAAAAGATATCCAAATTGTTTTAGAGGAAATGACCTCAAACATCTAGAATTGGCATTACATAAGTGAAAATTGCGTCTCTGTGTGTGTGTGTGTGGCTTTGTGTGTAAGAAATGTGTCTAATATTCCGTGAAGCTTGACTTAAAGAAATTGGACTTAAAATGTTGTCCTGTGAAAGTCACGTTGTTAACCTAAACGGAATTTTGAGTGAAAATTGAATTTGAGGTAGCACCATTGTCAAAAATTATTTTAGCCTAGATCGTTAAACGTACGTAATTCAGTGGTAGAGGCACAAAAGTGAAAAGATTGAGGTGCCACATGTATCCAATTTTTTTTTAGAGATCTAAAAATATTAGAATATATACAAGGCATCTCAAAGTTTACAAAATCATGTATGACTTGATTGTTGATAATTAAATTATTACTTAAATATTAATTAACATGCTTATTTTTAACACATCACATAATTCGTGATTTTAATCTAAAACATTAGTATACCTAACATTACTCTTATCATATATCTCTTCGGTCTCTTTTCTCTCTCAAGTTTCTCTATGTTTTATTCTGTATGAATTTTCGTTTTGTAATTTTATTTTTTCTCAGTAACAAAAAAACAAAAATTGGAGTTACTTGGTAATCAGTAGGATAGCTTGTCTTGATCTACGACATTAGTATGTAATTTCCCCCCAAAAATCATACATAGGATAAGTTCCAAATATCATACATAGGATAAGTTAGACACGTATGATTAATAATCGGTGGATGATCTTCTTTAAGATTTGTATCATCTTTGAAAATAAAAAATTAAAAAAAAACTAAAAAAAATATTTGAAATTTTTAAGTTTTAACAATAAGAATAAAATAAAAGAAAACCTAACGAAAAGTCTAAAAAAAACTTCTCTTTTAATAAAAAATCTTTTTTTTAAAAGTATAGTGAATAATATTAAGAAAAGATTAAAATGTGTTTTTTCATTAAAAGTGAACAGTATCGAAAGTGTTTTATTAAAACTCTCTAAAATAAAAGTAAAATAAATATTATCAAAATTAACTTTTTAATATAAAAATAAACAATACCAGAAACTTAAAAGTTTCTTAAAGTTATCTTTAAAAAATAATTACCTTGTCAAACAACGTGACAATTTCCACTTATACAATCCTTCCCATACTTGAGGCTTAAATGGATTTACAAGCAAAACCGTGTGCTCATTTGTAGTCTAGTGGGCAGTGAGTGTAATTTCCTCCACCCAGCCGAATTTTGTCTCCATCAATGAGTGTGACAAAACAAATACCATTGGCTTTGCACTCTCTAAACGCCCCTCGTTTTGGTGACAAGGCCCACCGTTTGTAATCCCCCTATATAAGGAGCACTTCGTGCTCATCTTCCTCTTCAAACATTCAAACATTCACAATCACTACTACAAGAGTTCAGAAGATCAAAGAGAAAAGAAATCATGAGTTCAAGTGCAAGCAAGGCTATAGTGGCAGCAAGTGTTGGAGTTGTGGAGGCACTCAAGGACCAAGGGATTTGCAGATGGAACTCTGCCTTGAGATATGCAGGCCAACAAGCTAAGAGCCAAGTGAGGTCATTTTCTCAGGCCAACAGCAAGCTCTCTTCTCCTTCTGCTTCAGCTCTGAGTAAAGTGAGAGATGAGAAGCTCAAGAAATCAGAGGAGTCTTTGAGGACAGTCATGTTTTTGAGCTGCTGGGGTCCCAACAACTAATTCAATGATTCATTCGCAAAAACAAGAGTTAAGATTAGGGTTGTAAATTACGGCAAATTATGATGTTTGCTTGGAGCTAATTGATGTAAATTTTGTTTCGTTGTAACAATTACCAAATAGAACGGAAATTGTTGCTGAGAACATCTACCTCGATCTCTTTTCTTTTTTCATCTTTAGCCAGTAGGTCTTTTTTTGTTCTTTTTTTTTTTTTGAAAAAGTTCTCGATAGGTTCATTTCATTTCAAAAACAGAGTTACAAAGCCCCCAAACAGTAAATTTGAGATGAGGTCGGGAGGTTTCTCAAACCAGTTACATGAAGTACTTGAAGTAAAGGCAAACCGTGCAAGGCGATGAGCAATACGACTGGCTTGGTGACAAACATGTCTTCAATTAAGAGTCCAATGTCGGACAAACAGTTGGAAAGAGTCCATACAGTCATTCCAAAGACGGTTATTTCGTGCACCCCAGATTGCCCAAAGCACCATTAAACCAAGAGCAAAGTTAGATTAAGGTGACAAGTCCAACTCAGAATCCAATCCAACATCGAGAGGACATAAGGCGGAGAAGGAGGGATACCAATCGGAGTAGCAAGCCAGACACACTAAGCAAAGGCACAATCGCGCATAAGGTGAATTGTAGGCTCACCCTGGATTCCGCAGAGGACGCACTTAGCCACTAGTTACTTTGTCCTGAGTGGAACGTTTTTCATCCTATAACAGCGTTAAATTTTGCCGGTATTTAAAAAGTTATTAAAATTTATAGGCCTGTGCAAGCATATACGCTATATATGGGGCGATGAGGAGAGAATGCGAGAACTCTGGAAATCATTGACATTGTGTAAAATTTCCCACCAAAGTTGGTGCTATGACATGGAGCGACAGAAATGCATACAGTATACTCTCTCTTTTCCAATGAAATTTATGAACATAGTTAGGTAATTTCTATTTAGACGCGTAATTTGGAGCCTGTTTAGGTAGTTAAGAATATTTAAGCCTACTCAGATAGTTAAAATTGTTTAAGACTAATTGAGCACTCAAGAGTATTTAAGTATGAGGCTTGTAGCTAAGTGACTGGACTGACTGGACTGACTGGACATGCTTGAGAGTAGGCTAGAATTATTTCAGGGTAAAACCAAAAGGTGAATCACTTAAAAATCAAGAAGTGAAAGCAGGTATCATCAGAAAGTGATGAATAACATTTATTCCTCAACAAGAAGACTTGCTTAAGAAAAACACATGAGAAATTTCTCCATCAGGAATGAGAGGCCACTCATGCTATAAGAAATACTGCAATTGCAAACTCATAAAAAAGACCACACCACCCGGAGAGTCCAAATCCAGCCGGAGAAATACTATAAAGGCATCACGAGACAAAGACTACACCACTTTTTGATGATCTTGCAATCGTTAACAAAAAAGTGTGTGGTCATTTTAAGTCTAACACGTGGGCCACATTAATTAACTAACGTGTGGGCATGTAGACCCTTGACTCAATAAGTGGATAGTCTGCTTTGATTTCATACTAGAATGTGAGCATCCATCCGAAACACATTTCACAATAAGAGAGAGATGCCAAAATCATTTAAACTATCAGGTAAGACTTATTTTACTTGATGTAAGATTTATACTCTCAATAAGTTTGTTATCGTAGTAATTTTTTAGTGGCAATTTTTTTAGATATTTATTTATAGGAAGGGTGATGCTATCCATACATCAAATTTTACCTCTTGTACACCCTCTTAATTTCTAGCTATTGGATCGAATGAATAAAGAATATCGATGAACAAAAACTAATAAAAGTGGGTAGGAGGTAAAAATAGATGTATAGATAACACTATTTAGAAAAATGAAATCTGAAATCTTTGAAATATGAGTCAGTTAATTTTTATCCCAAAAAAATAAAAATTGGATAAAGTTGTTTAGCTGAATAGATTATCTTGTCTTGGAAACAATTTGACAATTTCCCACTAAAACAAACAAAAGCAAGTGGTGTTTCCTCCCATACCTGAGGCTAAGGTGGATTTTATAAGGAAAACCGTGTGCTCATTTGTATAGTTAGTGGCAATGAGTGTGACAGAAAGAGAAGAAAAGAAATATATACCATTGGCTTTACACTCTCTAAACCGCCTCTAGTTACTGGTGGAAAGGCCCACCCTTTCTATTTCCTATATAAAGAGCACTTCATGCTCATATCCTTCATCAAACACTTAAACATTCACAATCACTACCAAAAGAATTCAGAATACCCAAGGGAGAGAAAAGAAATCATGAGTTCATCAAGTGTGAGCAAGGCTATAGTGGCAGCAAGTGTTGGAGTTGTGGAGGCACTCAAGGACCAAGGGATTTGCAGATGGAACTCTGCTTTGAGATATGCAGGCCAACAAGCCAAGAGCCAAGTGAGGTCATTTTCTCAGGCCAACAGCAAGCTCTCTTCTCCTTCTGCTTCAGTTCTGAGTAAAGTGAGAGATGAGAAGATGAAGAAATCAGAGGAGTCTTTGAGGACAGTCATGTTTTTGAGTTGCTGGGGTCCCAACAACTAATCAATTATTCATTCACAGCAAATTAAGATTGCATGTTTTTGTGTAAGCGCTTGCTGATGGAACATCCCATGAAGGGGTCCTTGAGTTATTAGTGAAGGCTATCGTTTGGGATCGTAAGTGGCTGGCAATTGATGTCTGCTAGGTCCTAGCAAATTGATGTAAATTTTGTAAAGTTGTAACAATTGCCATACAAATTAAACATATATATATCTGAGAATTGCTGCTTACTATTGAGTTGAATTTTTTTATTTTCACAACGGTACAGTAGAAGGACTCTTATGGAATTCGAAGTTTAAATATTGCCCCCACAAATAATGGTGCTATGATGGATTGACATGTTGCTGAACGTAGTTAGGTGATTTCAAATTTGAGACAATTGTTTGTATCTCGCTTTCTTCAGTGTGGCTGCCTCCGTGGTACCTGGCAAGACGTTCAACCATACCAAAAGAGAGATTAATTGCTTCAAAGAATTAGCAAATCCAACCATACCAAAAGAAAAAGGAGCAAAAACATTCCATTAGACCAAAAGAACAGAAATAGAAACAGTCTGAACTAGGACAGAAGATTAGCCACGATTATAGGGGTGTTCAAGATCCCATTCAAACCGCCCAAACTGACTGATCCAATCTGATTGAGTCCGATTTTAACTGGTTTTGAAGTTTTAATATATTACTTGGATCCCTAAATTTCAAAACCAACATGATTGAACCGGGTTGGATGACTTTACTAGTGAGAATCCAGTCCAATCCAAATTTCTCCGTTGGATAAGCTAGAGACCAAATTTAACCAAATAAAGTATTATCAATAGGAAATAAACATGTTAATTAACACTTAAATAATAATCAACTCATGGACATCCACATCATTTGATTCACAAATTTTGGTTTAAAAATTTGGTCTCTATCGTTACCCTTGTTTGTTTCATGATTTTATCCCTTGTAGGCATTTAGTATGACTCTCAAACCTAAATATTTTCTATGAATCATTCTTCTAAATTTACTTAAATTATTGGGAGGAGGAATCTCACATCGAAAAATAATAAACCCTATATGTGCTTATGAAAAATTGAGCTAACTCTCAAATTACCAATTAATGATAAAAATCCTAACTTCTTTTAAAAATAACATCTCTAATTCTTAAAAGAAAAAAGTGAGTCACCGTTTTAGCACCATAAATTAAAACAAGAAGTGCGGTTACTCGCCGGATTCTTTTTGTGAGGATTTCGGAGATTCTCAAATCACATCCATTCATCGTACATCGTACGGTCAGATATCATTATAAATTTTTTATTTAAAATTGAATATAAATAGCACCTGACAAAAACTGACCGTACAATATATGATAAACGGATGTGATTAGAAGATTCTTAAAATCCTCACAAAGAGGATCCGGCGAGGAACCTCTCTCTAAAACAAGTGGTATCTCCTCCCATACTTGAGGCTTAAATGGATTTTTTCACAGGAAAACTAACGAAAAGGGCTTGAAAACTTTGAGTTTTAACGATAAGGACAAAATAAAGGGTAAAGTGAATAGTACCAGGATTGACTTTTTAGTGTAAAAATGTGGTTTTTCGTTAAAGTAAACAGTACCGGGAGCTTTTCGTTAAAGTTCCCTTTCTTCAAAGGAAAACCGTGTGTTTTTGCTTGGTCCTACCCAACCTTTGTCTCCTCTTGTCAATGAGTGTGAGTGTGGCCAGCTAAGTAACCATTGGCTTAATTCCCATGGTTTTTCCCACATTTTATGGGCTTCCACTTTCCGCCTACTTTCATGAATTTAGTTGAACTGTCACTCCCTTCATATAAACGCAACACCCACTCACCATTTTCTTCATCAAATCAAAATTCAAACACATCAAACAAACATCAGTTTTCTTCACTTACAATTTTCCATCAATATTTCTTTGTTAAAAATATACACAGATAGAAAATATGACTATTTCATCAGCAGCAGCAAGGAGAGGTTGGGTAGTGGCAGCAACTGTTGGAGTTGTGGAGGCCTTGAAAGACCAGGGGATCTGCAGGTGGAATTCTACTATGAGATTACTGCAGCAGCGTGCCAAGAACCAACTTGGGTCGTTTTCTCAGGCCAACAAGTTCTCTTCCTCATCTTCTGCTTTGATCTCAATTCAAGTTAGACAAGATGAGAAGATAAAGCAGTCTGAGGACTCTCTCAGGAAAGTCATGTACCTCAGCTGCTGGGGTCCCAATTGATCATTCATTCAGCCACTCTTTCAAATTTGATAAGCAGGAAATCGCTGGCCATGGTTGAACAACTTGTAGACTGTAGCCTGAAGGGAATTTTTAATTTTTCACAACAAATTAATAGTTAATTTTAGATCTCTGAATTTTCTGTATGTATATACAATTAATATATGAGAACTAATTTATCATGTGATAAACATTAACATTAGCCTTTTTTCTCTCTTTGCTTTGGTCCATGGACTATTTGTATGCCCTTCCCTTCCAATTTCACTGGTGAACAGAAAAAATTTAATCGACTTTGCAGTCAACAAGTCCCTCTCTACCAAATTCCTTACATTCAACTAGTTTCTTCTCATGAATGAGGATATAATTACTGGGTTGATTTATTACCATCAAAATTACTAAGTACTCGTTTGGATGTGTTTTTAAAATGGCTAAAAGCGTTTATAGAGATAATATTTTTTGGTTCCAAAAACACTTAAAGTGCTTTATGCAAGAAGTATTAGTTATGTGCTTCTTCTAGGAAGCACTTTAAGTGTTTTTTCAAAATTTACTTGCATTTTTACTAAAGATTGGTTTAAAAAACGCTTTCAGTTATTTTAAAAGTATATCCAAACAAACACTAATTTGCTAAATATGGAAGTTATCCATTTTTTTCTCTGGTTCATGCACTTAAAGATTCAAGTAGCTAGAATTTGTAAATAAAAAATAAAAAAACTAGTGTGAATCGATATGTTAGTATTAATAGTGTTACTTTTATTGCCACGTTGTTGACACTTTATCTGTATATACATTCACATTTCCACTGTAACAAACAAAACCAAGTGGTGTTTCCCCCCATACTTGAGGCTAAGGTGGATTTTATAAGGAAAACCGCGAGCTCATTTGTCTAGTTAGTGGCAATGAGTGCGACAGAAAAAGAAGAAAAGAAATATATACCATTGGCTTTACACTCTCTAAACCGCCTATAGTTATTGGTGGAAAGGCCCACCCATTCTAATTCCTATATAAAGAGCACTTCATGCTCATATCCTTCATCAAACACTTAAACATTCACAATCACTACCAAAAGAATTCAGAATATCCAAAGGAGAGAAAAGAAATCATGAGTTCATCAAGTGCAAGCAAGGCTATAGTGGCGGCAAGTGTTGGAGTTGTGGAGGCACTCAAGGACCAAGGGATTTGCAGATGGAACTCGGCTTTTAGATATGCAGGCCAACAAGCCAAGAGCCAAGTGAGGTCATTTTCTCAGGCCAACAGCAAGCTCTCTTCTCCTTCTGCTTCAGCTCTGAGTAAAGTAAGAAATGAGAAGATGAAGAAATCAGAGGAGTCTTTGAGGACAGTCATGTTTTTGAGTTGCTGGGGTCCCAACAACTAATCAATTATTCATTCACAGAAACAAGAGCAAATTAAGATTGCATGTTTTTGTTTGACCGCTTGCTGATGGAACACCCCATGAAGGGGTCCTTGAGTTATTAGCAGAGGCTATCGTTTGGGATCGTAAGTGGCAGGCAATTGATGTCTGCTAGGTCCTGGAAAATTGATGTAAATTTTGTTATGTTATGACAATTGCCATGTAAATTAAACATATAAATCTGAGAATTGCGGATCACTATTGAGTTGAATTTTTGTATTTTCACAACGGTACATTTGAAGAAGGGCTCTTGCCCCCACAAAAATGGTGCTATGATGGATTGACAAAAGCGCCTGTTATACTCTCACTTTCCTTGAAATGTTGCTGAACGTAGTTAGGTGATCTTCAAATTTGAGACAAAATTGTTTGCATCTCGTTTTCTCCAGTGTGGCTGCCTCCGTGGTCGCTGGCAAGACGTTCAACCATACCAAAAGAGTGATTAATTGATTCAAAGAATTAGCAACATCCAACCATACCAAAAGAGAATGGAGCAAAAACTTTCCCTTAGATCAAAAGAACAGAAATGGAAGCTCAGTCTGAACTAGGACAGAAGATCAGCCACGATTGTAGGGATGTTCGTGATCCCTTTCAAACCGCCCAACCCGACTGATCCAATCTGGTTCGATCCGATTTTAATGGTTTTGGATCCCTAAATTTCAAACCAACATGATTGAATCAGATTGGATGACTTCACTAGTGAGAATCCAGGTTTCATGGTTTTATCCCTTTTTGTCATTTAGTATGAGACTTAAACCTAAATATTTTCTTATAACCATTCTTCTAATTTAGGAAAATTGTTGGAAGGAAGAATCTCACATCGAAAAAAGAATAGACTCGGCATGTTCTTGAAAAATTGAGCTAGCCTCCATATTACCAATTACTTTATGATAAAAATCTCGACTTCTTTTAAAAAAAATGACATCTCTAATTCTTATTAAAAATAAAATAATAAATAATAAATAACTGAGTCCCTGTTTTAGTTCCATAAATTAAAACAAGTGGTATCTCCTCCCATACTTGAGGCTTAAATGGATTTCTTTTTTAAAGGAAAACCGTGTGCTTTGCTTGGTCCTACCCAACCTAAGTTTGTCTCCTCCGTCAATGAGTGAGTGAGACCAGCTAAGTAAACCATTGGCTTAATTCCCATGGTTTTCCCCACATTATATGGGCTTCCACTTTCCTCCTACATTCATGAACTTAGTTGAAGTGTCACTCCATATAAAAGCAACACCCGCTCACCATTTTCTTCATCAAATCAAAATTCAAACACATCAAACAAACATCAGGTTTTCTTCGCTTGCAATTTTCCATCAAGTGTCTTTTGTTAAAAATATATACAGACAGAAAATATGACTATTTCATCAGCAGCAGCAAGTAGAGGTTGGGTAGTGGCAGCAACTGTTGGAGTTGTGGAGGCCTTGAAAGACCAGGGGATCTGCAGGTGGAATTATACTATGAGATTACTGCAGCAGCATGCCAAGAACCAACTTGGGTCGTTTTCTCAGGCCAACAAGTTCTCTTCATCATCTTCTGCTTTGATCTCACTTCAAGTTAGACAAGATGAGAAGATAAAGCAGTCCGAGGAGTCTCTCAGGAAACTCATGTACCTCAGCTGCTGGGGTCCCAATTGATCATTCATTCAGCCACTCTTTCAATTTTGATAAGGAAGAAATCGCTGGCCATGGTTGAACAACTTGTAGACTGTAGCCTGAAGGGATTTGTAATTTTTCGCGACAAATTGATTGTTAATTTTAGATCTCTTAATTTTCTGTAATGCATATAAAATTAATATGATAACTAATTTATCATGTGATCAACATTAACATTAGCCCCTTTTTTTTTCTCTTTGCTTTGGATTATTTTTATGCCGTTCCCTTCCAATTTCATTGGTGAACAGAAAAATTTTAATCGACTTTGCAGTCAAACAAGTCCCCCTCTACCAAATTCCTTGGATTCAACTAGTTTCTTCTCATGATCAACGAGGATATAATTTCTGTGTTGATGTATTGCCATCTAAATAAATCATCTTGTCAAATATGGAAGTTGTCCATTTTTTCTCTTGTGCATGCACTTGAAGATTCAAGTAGCTAGACTTTGCTAATTAAAACAAAACTAGTGTGTATCGATATGTTAGTATTAATAAGTGTTGTTGTTATTGGCACGTTATCGACACTTTATCTGTATATTATTAATAAAATTTACTCGTACTACTGAGGTTCTAAAAAGAATATTCATTTACATACAGAGTTGTTCTGGGAAAATGTATATATAACAAGGGACAAGGGTTGGAATTTGATGTTGCTAGTGCTACCTCATTAATTTCACTAAAATAATGATTACTAGGAGTTAGAAATAACTAACATGTATGAATTAGCACTCCTAATTATACTAACAGTACTGAATCAGAGTTATAAATCTGTAATTCTGTAGAAAAAGATGAATCGCAAAAGAAGAAAGTAAGAGAGAGAGAGGAATCATTAAAGTTTCCAATCAATGAACCGAAGGCAATACAATAGTGTATGCATACTAGTACAGTGATGACTACCAAGCCTATGCGGCAATACAATCCAATCTTATTCAGTCCAACTTATTACCCCATGTAATAGGTTAATAGAGTGATAATGTTAACAGGTTAATTAATTAGTTCTTATAGAGGGGGAAGAGGTATTATGAGTAGGAATTGAACCTGCATCAAGTAGCATAAATATAATTATTTTTTGTTACTACGACAAAGCACTGTCTACCGGGAGAATTCAAGTATTATCAAGTAATTAATTAGTAAATAACTTAGTCAAAATTATGAACTTCCCCTTCATCTTCTTCCTACTGTTTTTTCACCTCCATAGTTCTAAACAATCCATCTTCTACCTATCCCAATTGGCTCAGCCTTCCTTCACTCCCAAAAAATTCCATATTTGCAACTGCTTCCCTTCTCTGCATTTGTGGGTTTATCGGATGGTGCATAGAGCTCCCGCTCAGGTGTTTACACCACCACTAACCAGTTGTCTGCCATTCTCAGCACTGTTGCTTGTGGAATTTCCCACTGGCTTCCTTTCCTTTGTGGTTGCGATTTGGATATTTATGGTTCTTGTTGCAGGTAGATGGAGCCTTCTTCTTTTCGTTTCTGGGTTGTTGCCTTGTTGAATCTTCGGCATCTACAGGGGAAGCTGGTTCTTGGTGGATGGTTGGTTCTCTAGCGGCGGCAGAGGAAGCTGGCTACTCAAGGTTTTTTGTATTGTGCTTTTCTGTTTTGGGCTCCTAAGTTTTTTTGTTTGTTTGTCAAAGAGTAGAATTTATTGAAGTCTAATAGAAATGTTTACATCATTCGCAAGGTTATTAAAGAAAAATCAGGGCTCAAATGTTTGGGTTGGACTCTTTTTTGTGTTGTTGCGGAGATCTATATCTCTGTTTTGTGCATTCATTGTAATTGGACCCCCATCTATATACATGTCTTTCCTTGGTAATAACATTTTCCTTGGTAATAGCATTCATTGTAATTGGACCTCCATCTATACACATGCAATTTTTTTATTGTTGTGCACGGTTTAAAGTTCCATTCCATATTAGTCTGCGCTTAAAAGCACTATTTTATTGAGGAAACAAAGTGCGCGTGTATAAACCAGCAGAAAAGTATTAAAAAATTATACAAAAACCAGTGGATTTCCTTGGAAAACAAGCAGCAACTTCTGCAACCTCTGGTTTTTCCCCAATATTTTTGGCTTTGCTTCCATCCATTCGTGTATCCAAATCAAACTACTAAACCTTAATATCCCATCTATATAATACATCCTCCTTGCCAAATATTTCAACTCAACCTTTCTCAATTCCCATACTTTGTTCAATACAAATCAAAAGAATCCCAAGGAAAAAGGAAAACTTGCCAAATATTTCAACTCAACCTTTCTCAATTCCCATACTTTGTTCAATACAAATCAAAAGAATCCCAAGGAAAAAGGAAAACTTGCCAAATATTTCAACTCAACCTTTCTCAATTCCCGTACTTTGTTCAATACAAATCAAAAGAGAGTCCCAAGGAAAAAGGAAAATTTAGATGATGAGTGCAGCAAGTAGCGCTTGGATCGTGGGGGCAACAGTTGGAGTTGTGGAAGTACTGAAAGACCAAGGGGTGTGCAGGTGGAACGATCCCATAAGACTGATGCACCAGCATGCCAAGAACCATCTCACCAGGTCGTTTTCTCAGGCCAAGGAGCTGTATTCTTCTTCTTCTGCTGCTAGGGTTTCAAACACAATCATGCGAGAAGAGAAAGCAAAGCCGGCAGAGGAGTCTATGAGGAAAGTTATGTATCTAAATTCTTGGGTTCCCAACTGAGACCAAATTAAACTCGGCTTTTGAGGTCACTGTAATCTGTACATACTTTGGAAACATTTCTTCTGGCACGTAAATATTTATTCCCTACAAAGTTTGGAGATTCATCCATAAATTGTTATTTTTATTAACTGCATTTTATTAAGTGAAGAAATATAGAATTGATGACAGAAATTAGTTGAGAAAGAAGACGAAATAAAGGAAAGGAAAATCTGCTTAATATTCTCTGATAACAGAGGAATCGGAATTTAGGAAATACTAGTAGGGGTGCAACTTGGGTTGGGCCAATCCGAACTCGTCCATGTCCAATTTGACTTTGAACCCGAAAAAGTGTTTTTTATTTTTTTATGTTTTTTATTATCCCGCCTGAACCTAACCCAATTTCCAATTTCATCTCGTTCATTGATTGGGTTGAGTTGAGTTGATCATTTGCCCGTCCATCTCCAACACAACCCAACCCAACTAACCAAACTCAATCTAACCAAATTGTAACCCATATCAATTAATGCTCATACTACACCCAAGTGAGCCAAATCCAAAAACTAACACGCTTTCTAATTACTTAAGCTTTACAAGAATAAGAGGCTTTGATGCTACTTGCTTAATTTTTTTTATGAATAATTGGAAACTAAGCTGCAACGAGATTAAACTTGGAAAAGTTGGGCAACCCGAACCTAACTCAAATAAACCCTATCCCAATTAAAATCAAGCCCAAATGAACCTGAATGAAACCCAACCCAAATCCAAACCCGAGCCCGAATTGTAAAAGTTGGGTTAGAATTGAGTTGACATTCCAACCCGCCTAACCCACCGAATTGCACCCCTAGAAAATAGTGACAATGAATCACTATTCATACAAGAGACTTAACTACACCAATCACATAAGGACATTCGTCAATAAATTTTGGAGGATACATTTTTGTTCACCATTTTATTAATTACCATTAGATAAATTCGATTCTGTAGTTGGAGATGAGAGAAAGGATGTTCTTTTGAGTTTTAAGGTCGAGTAGTGACTCGAGAAAGTGAGTTGGGTTTTGGACCGAAATGGGAACACCTAGTATAAGTGCGTCATGTGTGTGTAATATGAAACGGACCTACAGGCCGGGCCTCCTAGGTTTTAAATGAGACGGGCCTATGAGCCAAGCCAGGCCTCAAACACCGTAGCCCAAGCCTAGCTCTCTATATAACGAGACGGCCCGACCCGTATCCCACAATGAACCGAGTCGGGATTTTTTCCATGGGCCGGCAGGCCCATGGCCCAAGTGCCAAATGAAGACCCCTAATTAGCAGCATGATCGAAGCCACTTTCTACACAAGTGGGAGAATCTTCTTCTTCGAAAAAAGAATGGTGTCAAAGAAGAAGGGGACTTTGAAGCAATCAGAAGGACCACTTCGATTAATAATGTACTTGAGTTGTTGAGGCCCAACTGAGCTGGAAAGATCCCATTCCTGCCCACTCCCATGTTTGTGAAATCATTACCAAGCGTTACGTATGCTGTGTGTTTGTAGTCTTTTAATATGATATCCTTTTAATTTGTTCAGAAAGAAGGAAATCACATATTTCTGCTCCTCTTTTAGAGTATGACACATACAAGAGCAAATAATGAATTGAATTTCATCTTTAACAAAAACAAAATAATAAAACTTGGATTCTGATTGAAAATGGTCCCAAATTACGAAAAACTCATCAGTTTTGTCTCCCAACTTAAACTTCAAAGTCACTCAATGTCGTCATCCTATATTATTTGACACGACAATAGTTACTTGCCCTTTAAAATTTAATTATATATATCGAAGTATAAACATGCATCGAGCGATTTGGAAGTTGGAGGACTAAATTGATGTGTTTAACATAATTAAGAGAAAGAAACCCTTACAAGTAACTTTACACAAAAGCTGTTTGAACTTTGTGAATTTCCCAAGTGAAAAATGGCAGGTCAAAATTATGGTGCATGAAATACGGGAAAAAGATGAGATGCCTTTGAAAGAGCAACTGGGGAGGGGGCCGCATGGGAATATCAGTGGAGTTGCTGATTGCTGCGTCGTTATCTTTAATGGCACCGCCAGGAGAACATGTTCTAATGCTCTAAACATGATTAGCCTATTTTAATTATGGCCTCATGCGATTGATCCATTCTTTTAAAGACAAAAGAATAAAAAGAGAGATGAAAGGAAGAAGGAATCATAGGAAGATTTGAAAGAAAGTGTGGATTTGGTGCATGTCCATGTCGTATCCAAAGCTACAGTTCTTCCACCAACGGTTTGGGTATATTCTTCCTAGTTGTCAATTTTATGTTTAGACCAAGCCATCAATTTTTCTTTTCCAAGTGATATTATTGCTTCAAATTATATTAAGGGGAGACGTTGATCGTGAAGTACAATGGATTGAAGAGAAAATGTTATCCACTAATGGAATCGATCAATAAGAATTTTTTTCATAGCGAGAATGTGATAAATAGTATCGTTTGTTAAAATATAAGAAATCATAAGATTTTTTTTCCCTTTCATAGTAATATATAACAAACCTAAAAATATGTAACAATTAAACGGCTAATATTTTAGATTAAGAAAAACTTATGAAAAAAATTATCTGCAATTTTTGTTATCACACATATACAAGTTAAGTCTATGAGTTAAACACGTACATTTTGTAAGATTTGTATGTTATTTATCTTAAACTTTACTATGATATTTGACTAGGTATTTTTAAAGAGAGTTTTAACAATATACTCCGGCCTCGTTTGGCAATTCGAACTGTACTAATTATTTATGTCGGATATGATAAATAGTCATTGGATAGTACTGACTAAATTAGTCGGGTGTTTGATGCAATATCGGACTAATGACCGTATTATTTATACTGTATTTGGTTGACACGCCCCGACCCGGAAAGGTCGACGCATGCTGGCCATCACTGTGAAGTGACGTAACCATAGGGGTAAGTGATGTGAAAAGTGCATAAATTTAAATCGAACTTAGGATTAATTAAAATTAAAATAGTGACAGAGTGCACAAACGTAGGCGGAGCCCAGGGGAGTGATCCTTAAATGTATATTCACATCCCTACCTAGCACGAGGCTTTTTGGGAGCTCACTGGCTTCGGGTTCCGTAGGAACTCTGAAGTTAAGCGAGAAGGGGGCTAGAGCACTTCCATGATGGGTGACCCACTGGGAAGTTGCTCGTGAGTTCCCATAAACAAAACCGTGAGGGCGTGGTCGGGGCCCAAAGCTGACAATATCGTGCTACGGTGGTGGAACGGGCCCGGGAAGTGGTCCGCCCCGGGCGGGGATGTGACATTGGTACTATACAAGATAGGAGGAATTCAAAGTATTATTACTTTTAAAATAAAAATTGATGATTAATGGAATTTTTTTTTACAAATTCACGACCACCAAATGGGTCAAATAAAAAAAAAAAAATTCTTCCTTTATTTAAATCAAACTTTAAAAAAAATTAAAAAATTGAAATCATCTCTTTTGTTCCCCAAATCTCTCCGCTGCACCCCACAAATTCCCTCCCTCTCTCTCTCTTCTTCTTCTTCCCTGACTAATTTTTTACCCCAAAACTCTGCAATTAACACCCACAGACTCAGTTTTCCTTCACTGCAATTTCAGTCAACAACCTCTCTGCAAATACACCATGTTTCTTTGCAAGACCCAGTTGCAGAAAAAGCCCATAACTCCAAAGAAACAAAGTGAGTAATGGAGGAAGACATGTGACGGCTAGGCCAGGCCTCGGGGCTCTTGTAGCAGAGGAAGACGTGGTGGCCGTAGGCATTAACAGTGCTGGCAAGAGCGACGACGGGGAGAACAACGACGATGAGAAGAGGTGTCTTGGAGAACGAAGTGCGAGAGAGAAGGAAGAGAACCAGACTAATAATCCACTCCTTTTTGGAAGGGTTTATTGGAGGCAGATTATCTCCTTTCCTTTTTCCATACACTTCTCATCATCTCTTATTTGTGTGGTCACGATTAAGCCACGTCCTTTTGTCTTATTATGTCTATAAAAAATCAAATAAAATGTTGACGTGGCTTAACCGTGACCACACAAATTGGTGTATACCTACTAAATAGGCATATTGACTAAATTAATCCGACGGCTATATTTAATATGGGAGGACCCCAAACGACCAGATCTATATTATTAGTCCTATTTGATCTCTTATACGACCCACCAAACAAGGTCTCTCAGTACTGTTTACTTTTAACTTCTAAAAAAAAATAAGAAGCCATTTGGATTTGAATAATTAATAGGTAAATGACCCATTAATTTGAAATTTAGGTATGACAATTTAGAAGGGTTTTAGAGCCCTTGTATTGATTTTGAACGAACTTTAGAATTTGGAATTTAGAATTTGATTGAATAGGTGAGTGACCTATTGAAGAATTTTTCGGGTGGTTTCGTACCACTAGCGATTGGTTTATTCATTTAGCTTCATAATTTGATGGCGATCACCAGCTAACTTGATGATATTTAGCATCAAACTAATATTTAGCATGGTGTCACCATACTTTTACATGTATTTGATACTATTCACTATACCTTTATTTGTCGTATTTCATTAAAACTAATTTTTTTTTTTTACTTTTCATTAATTTTCCTATTTTTAAATTGCTCTAACTTACATGAAAAATGATCGTACTCAGATGCAAGCGATTATGCACACTAATCCGGTCAAAGTGGCCTGATTCTTATGCGCAGGTATTTTCAAATTTTGTAGCTCTAGCATTCATAACATGACAATGGAGATTAAAAAAACAAAACTGGAGATTCAAATGGTGGAGCAATGGAGATTCAAAAGGTGGAGCAATGGAGGACAGATAGAGGATTCGTTTATGTGGTTTGAAGTTTGAATATGCAAGTAAATTTTCTACGAGGCAACCATGGGAGGACGAAGAAAGATCCAAAAGGTGGACAAGGAAAGGGGAGAGGGTAAGGAGGGAGGAGATATTCAGGAGAAGGAAGGGAAAAATAATTAATGATGGTGGAGAAGGAAATAAATCGTAAAAATAAAAATCAAATTAATTGCCATGTTGGAATAAAATTAGTGGCACCCAAAAATCAAATTAGTGTAAAATTCGACAAAAGAAAATAAATACAACTCTGCTCTTATAATTTAATAATTTTATTTTCGCGTAAGTAATGTATCCCTCTTTCAACCCAAATTTGAATTTCCTCCTGTTGTTTAAATTAGATTACGACGTTAGTTAGACAAAAAAAAATAGATATTAGATTAGGATATTACTTTTAAAAAAAAATTAGTCCAATAATTTGAATGAAATCGAAATATATATGGAAACTTTAATGAAAAGCTACCGGTACTGTTTACTTTAACGAAAAGTTTCCGGTACTGTTTATTTTAACGAAAAACCATATTTTTACACTAAAAAGTCAATCTTAGTACTATTTACTTTACCTTTTATTTTATTTTTATTATTAAAACTAAAAAATTTTCAAACCATTTTCATTAGTTTTCCTAAATATATATCCACATGTGGCCCACAATACGTTTTTAAACTTGATCCTGCCTCAGCTGCCAACTGACAGCCAACAACGACAGAACAGTACAGAGTGGAGTGAGCAAAAGGAACCACCGCGAGTTCCGACAATCCAAAAGGTCCACAACGAAAGGTCGCATTCATCCACATTTGGCATTCGCATCGCATCCCATAAAGGCCTCCCACAAACACTACTTGCCACCAAAGTCTCAATCTTTCAGCTTTCGCCTTCAATCCGCGCAAAAACAAAATCTATCTTTTCACTGTTTTCCCAACATCTCCGGCGAAACCCACTTGCCAGCGACGAGAAGTGATTTCCGGCGAGTTGGTCTAGAATGGCTGTGGAGGCGGAGAAATCTGGACCTGACGGGAAGCTTTGGAGTCTATTCAAAATGCCGTTTTGGCAGTCTGGGAACGCTTCGTCATCTTCGTCGTCGTCCTCGACCTTGCCTTCAATGCATCACAATGTTCACCACCAGCTGGGTCAGATTCACGAGTCCGCGGCGGAGCGGATGGCTCTTCATTCCGCCAGTACGGTATCGTACGTGACCAAGTCTTTGCTTCCGGCTAGGAGAAGGCTGCGTCTTGATCCTCCGAATAAGCTCTTTTTTCCATGTAAGCCCCTTTACTTGCATCTTTCTAGTTATCTTTGTTGTTATGTAATAATTGTGATCTGGGTTTTTCTGGTTTCTAAGAATTTCAATGGAAAAAGTTGACCTTTGTTTCTTTTGGGTTGTCTAATTGGTTGCGTGAAATGTCGTGCTTTTAAGCTTAGACTGTTTTTTTCAATGATAAATGTTTATCCGTGTCTTCAACATTTAGTACATAAAACATAATGCCACATTTTTTGTTCTTTGATTTGCTTAAGTTGCATTATTTGTTAGTTTCATGAGTTAAACTGTGAAAGACTTGGGGACCGTTTGGTGATGCTTCGATGAGAAGCATTTATGCTTATAAGCACTTTTGCTAGAATTGTTTTTATATGAAACCCGTCAAAGCACTTTAATTTTTTCTGCCAAACGTAGCCATAAGCTGTTTTTGGTTGTTAGAAAGCGGTTTTAACCATTCTACAAGCAAACCCCAAACAAGCCCTTATTGGAGTTCCAAATGTTGTTTCTTTTTGCTGATCTGGACGGTTCTAATTGGTGTCTGTACATCTGATATGCTCTGTTCTTTGATAGTTTGTTTTTAAGTATCCATTTGTGTAGTTTGTTTTTGTTCCACTTAGGATTTCTTATAAGCTTTTCATTTAGAAATATTTGCTAATCATTATAATAGTGTAACGTTGGCTGAGTTCCTTCGCTGGTAGATGATTCAAGCTCGATATATTTGGCCTCACATTGTGATTGTTTCGTCTGAAGATGAACCCGGTAAGCAGGTCAGGAGTGCAATTGGGATAAAAAACACAAGCAAGTCTCTTGTAGCTTTCAAGGTATGGATTGAATCCTCTAAGTTCCCCTGTTATGTATTTTACCTCTATAACATTATCAAAACTAATCATAGCTAATTCGACAAACTGACTGTTCGACCAGATTTACGACCAAATTTGGTTAGCATTGTTTTGAAAATTGTATAGCATTGGATGACAGTATCAGGAGTTTCATATTACGAATTTGATACGACTATCTAACTGCTTACGTGTTGGTTGCTTTAGTTCCAAACAACTGCACCAAAGAGTTGTTACATGCGTCCTCCTGGGGGTATACTTGCTCCTGGTGAAAGTCTTATTGCAACTGGTAATTCATTTTTCATGATCTTCCATTATTTCGGGTTATATTTCACGTCCATATATTTGCAATGAATAACATACTAGCTAGTCATATGTTAGCAAGTTCATTGTTGAAAATGGTAATATTAAATCTTGACAGTTTTCAAGTTTGTGGAACCCCCGGAGAACGATGAGAAACCAGCTGTAGACCAGAAGAGCAGGGTGAAGTTCAAGATCATGAGCTTAAAAGTGAAAGGAGATATGGACTATGTACCAGAACTGGTATAGTTGCGGGCGTTTTGTATATAACTTTTACCATATTCATTTACGTTGTTTTTCCACAGTAAAATTTTTACTTTCCCTCAAGATAATATCAGCAAATATTGTGAGTAGACTTTGAGATATCAGATTTGAGGTCGTTTTCTCCGGTGTGTGAAAATTGGGAATATTCTTGCAATTGTGAAAGCACATGCTGTCTATAACCTTCTGCACCATATGTTAATAAGTGAAAATTCAGATGTCGTGTGCTACATTAGCAAACATTTGGCAGAATTTCCATTTCAAGTTTCCTTATAATTTGTTCAGACCATATATCTTGTTTCTGCAACAGGTTGATCTTGCTATATATCCGATTTATGACCTGAAATCTGCTGTACATTTTTTACTTTATGACAAGATAGAAACCAGTGTGCATCACAATTCAAAGATATTAAACATTAACTGTAATATGTGTTTATGCAGTTTGATGAGCAGAGGGACGAAGTCGTGGTTGAGCAGGTTTTGCGTGTTGTTTTCCTTGACCCTGAGCGCCCTACCCCAGTAAGTAGATGGACCAATTTGCCATTTCTTGCATAGTATATACTTATTTTGGTTGTCTTAGCTTAGCCTCAGTAACAAGCCCTTTCACTTTCAATTTTGTTTTTTAAGGCAATGGAAAAACTTAAGCGGCAATTGGCCGAAGCTGAAGCTGCCCTTGAAACGCGAAAGAAGCCTCCAGAAGAAGCAGGCCCCCGGATTGTAGGGGAAGGACTTGTCATAGATGAATGGGTGAGGCACTCAACATGTTTTTGTTTCTTTTGGTAGAGTGACGGTTGTTATGTTTGTTTAGACCATTCTTCTTGTGCACATTCTTACTTACGGTATGCGTGGTTTCGTTTGTAGAAAGAGCGCAGGGAAAGATACCTAGCGCAGCAGCAGGTTGAAGGGGCTGATTCAGTGTAGAGTTGTGTTTGTTTAGGGCATTTCTTTCTAATTGGAAGCATGTTTCGCTGTGGTCCATGGATTCGTTTTTCTCTGCCCCTCGAGAGATTTATTAGTACTGATTCGTCCGGGTCCCCATCTCTACCTTATAACCTGTAGATAGTATAAATGAATGTTTTAAATTTGACAGAAATATAATCTCTGTTCTGGCTGGTTGCTTCCTTGCTGAATTTGCAAAAACTATGTGCAATTATTTGTTCCGTGTTGACATACACTTTAAGGATCCTGATATATGTGTGTGTATTGATCTGAAATGATTGATACAGATTACTAATGACTTTATGAAAGTTGTGGTTCTAAACACATACAACCATAGTTTTGCTATTGTTCAGACTTCAGAGTTGGCAGCTTGAAAGGGAGCAATACTGAGGCTGCTCTCCATTTCTTAATTGTATGGAATTAGTGGAAAGTGGATTGAGATCTGAGTTTAATTCTTATTTTTTTGATCCACTAACCATAAAACAAACATATTAATACCAAACTTATCCATCAAAGACCATTTCTTGGTATCCCTTTTATTTTCATGGAGTATCTTGCTCATGATCTTTGAGATTCTAGTTTACAATTTTTTAGTCCCATACAGAGAGAATATAAAACTCGGGCTTAAAGAATAAAGAAATACAAATGGATAAAACTTACGTTTTGCAAATTTTCAGTAGGAAATTGAACTTTTCCACTAAAGAGACACTAAAGACAATACTAATAGATAGAACTTTTTACAAATAACTTTTGAACTTTTTTCACTAGTCAGGGACACTGACGGTATATTTAGAAGTACTTTTAAAATAACTGAAAGTATTTTGAGAGAAAATATTTTTTGGATTTCGAAAACACTTGAAAATGCTTAATTACTAGAAGAAGCGTCAATTATGTGCTTTTTCCACGAAGCACTTCAAGTGTTTTTTCAATATTCATCTGGTTTCAAAAACATTTTATTAAAACACATCCAAAAAAGTCTTAAAACGTTTGAGGCTTTTTAGCCAAAATGGTCCATGAGATTAGCATAATTCATCACTTTAGTCCTTGAGATTTAAAATTATTTTGGTCATTTCATGAAAATTTATATTAAATAAGAATCAAAATGACAAAAAAAATCTTCAATTTAATAAACAATGAGCCAAATGATTTGACAAAAATAATTAATTAATAAAAAAATTTATAAAAAAACTAAAATAATTTATAATAGACAAACTCATAGACTACTTTTATTAATTTCAAATCTTAACTAAAGTGATGCAAATATCAAAAATCATAACAACCGTACGTTTGTGTTCCATATTGCATCTGTGGTCCCCTTTAGTGTAAAAAGTTCCTAGTTTAATTGAAGATTTGTAAAAAGTTATATCAAAGTGTTTCTCGGAAGAAGAGGTGTGCAGCAACTTGAGCTAGACAGATGGCAAAGTTATCCTCTAATATAAAAGATTATATATATGATGTGGAGAATAAGATCTTATCTTTTAAACTAAAATCTTAACAATGAATTGGAATGGAAGCCAATGACAATGGAGAGGTACCTGCCTATAATTAGTATAAATTAATCCCCAACTAAGTATATATTATCATTTTTTTTCTTTTCAAAGAGTAGAACTAAGTATATATTATCGCTTTCACAATGTTCTTTAACAATGGAATACCTGCCTGTAATTACAAATAATTAAAAAAATTATCGTTATCCAAACTCCTTAATCCCTTTTTGGAAGATCTTATGTATGTTCAATCTCAAATTTATTACCCGAACTATATATTAATAGAACTCTCGTTGTTAACTAAAGAATGGTGAAAAGACTATTTAATTTTTTTTTATCATAACAAAAAAATTGAGAGCAGTAACGTAATTTCACAAAATAAAATTTTATTATTTTTTATTTAAACATCACCTGTATATAATTTTAACATCTTTAATTAAAAAAATAAATAAACCTTTCTTCTTCTCTCTCCGCTCCCCATTCTCTCTCAGTATCTTTCACTCTCCTTGAATTTTACAAATAAAAATAAAATATTTCATACACACTTTGTGTGTGGATATATACTAGTATAATATTGATAAAGCTTAAGTGGCAGCAAATGAAACGCAGAAAGATTCAAAAATCAATTAACCATCTTCATTAGTGGATTATACTAAGAACAATAATCTCCACTAGAGCAAAATCTATCAAAAATGGAAAGGATACATCTACAACATTTGGTTTCCAATACCAGCAGCAGCACAGTTGGGTTTCTTTTCATTTTCTCTTTGTTGACAAAAGTGTAAAAGCGATTACTGTAAAAGTACTTTTGGAACTGTAAATATAATAGATATCTCTACAATGGGGACCAGTTCTTGTTGTATAATTTCCACCAGCTCCCCCACTCTGATAATGACTAGAGAGCATATAGTAAACGCAATTATTATTCTCAAAACTGATGCCTGATGGGTGGTGGACCTCCTTAGTGAAATGGAAGTCCCACTCTGTATAAGGCGACCCATCTGCAGTAATGACAAGAACAAACAGAATGTACATGGTGGGAAGCAAGTTGTAATGTGATCCCCATCCATTGTATATGACAGCCATGATGAATCTTCTCATCCTAGACTCAAACCCTAAGAACATTTAACAACTGAAAATAAGTGAGATTTGGTGACAGAATCGAATACAAAACTTTTGTATTGTTTACAGCTCCAACTATAATCCATTTGTATTTCACGATTTATCCTAACGTGTGCTGGGAAATGCCAACAATCTTATGCCACATTTCCTCTTCCTCTCAAAAAGGTCATTTCTCGATTAACTTTTGTGTGGCAATTTCAGACGGTGTGTGTGTGTGTGTGTATAGGGTTATTAACTTATTGCCAACCATTCTATATTCGAGTATACAATCCCAATCTCTCTAACAAATGTATCTACAACTATTTCATATAGATTCATACTATACCATGTCAACTAGTTAAACTTAATCCGATAAAAATATATCTCTTTTGATCACCTCTCAATAGAGATGAGAATTCAAACTTGAAGACACTTTTCAATTGTAATAAAGATTACCTAGTCGATACATAATTAGTTATATGATAAGACCTCTATATTATCATAAAGTTGTGACCAAACCAATTTTCCAACTCCAAAGAGGTTATCTTTTAATAGATGCGTGATTGAAAATTAATATTGACCTAGAAACATTTTAAGAAGTTAGAAGGGGAAGGAGATAATCTTGAGGATGCAATATGGAAATACAAAAGTTTCATGCCAAGAAAATGTAAACATGCTTCAAAAATTAGAATTTATTTTACGTTAACGAAGAATTATGTATCTGCAAACTCAAAATGTGATATTAACTCTAAAAACTAAAGTATTCTCCTAATCACAATATATATATATATATATATGAATACACAAACCTTTCATATGCAAGTTTTCTTTGCACAAACATGATTGATGATACCGTACAACCGTAACCAAATTTTCCCAAAATTTGTATTCGTTAATATATCGGCATATGATACAATACAACTCATACGAGGTCCAGACAAATTTTTCTCAACACATATGAAATGAAAATTTGAAGAAAAATCAAAGTTCTGTTACAAAAACAAAAATGAAAGTTTAATGTTGTCTGTCGACTTTCAACAGAAAAGAGAAAAAGAAGTGACCGTCGGATGATCAACCGAATGAAATCATACACCGTTCGTTCGGGCTGCATGAAATCTCACCCGTCCATAAAGCTCAAAGATCAGAATACTAAAAACAAAAGCAAAAAATTATTCATTTTAAAAGCTTCAAAACCCGAGGATGATAGAGACGACAGACCCCACGTCAAAGCACGTGATGGCCATGCATGCCTCCATGAGCATGACGAGCAGATGGCGCCAAAACGCACAAAAGGGTCACTGGCACTGCCTGCTCACGTGTTCCTCTCCCTCCATAACCTTATCCGCTCTCCGATCACATCGGAAAGACGAAACTACCCCTGACGTTTTATAGGATAACTGGGGGAAGAGGACAAGTTGCGAGCCTCATGCTGAAAGAGGCCGTGAGGGCAGCAGCAGGGGATAGGAACCGAAATCTCTCCGAATCTTTTAAAATTGAGTTTACTGTTGAAATTTAATTCAACGAATAAAATTACTATAATTTTTTTTTTTAAATTCTTTTTGTAATCGTTGAATTAAATTTTAACGTTTTAGATTCATTTATTAATAGGTTCAATTTTAATGTATCCGGAGGGAATCCGGTTCCGCAGAAACGATGAAACGATGTTTTACGCGTGTTTGGACTGGCTGGATGCACGAGCGGTGAGTCATGAGATTGAAGGGGAAAGTTCGGATAAGCACGACACCTGTTTGCCCTCATTGGCTGCCTTCTAGCTACTACAAAGATTCTTTTTATCTTCATTTCTTCTTCCAGGGTTTCATCATTGCATATCGCGATCGATCTCTAGAAAAGTCTAACAAAGAACAGTGTATGGTCCAAACAATGTTGTTATTAAATCAAAAGATAATGAATAGTATAATCTAATGATTGTTACCCGTTATGAATGGTGTCCCGAATTCAATTGTTTATCTCCAGATATAACTTGTAGAAAAAAATATTAATACATAAAAGTAGAAAGTTTTTCTTTGAGTACTCAATCTAGTATTTAATTATCAACTTTTATAAAGATACGCTTTATCTTTCATATTTTCTTAACGATAATACTTATGTCTTTCTACGGGAATTTACTTGTTCAATCACTCGCGATTAATGAACTATTACAATTCAAATATTATAATTATAAAAAAAAATTCATCATCTACAGATCATATATATTTAAAGAACAATTATTCAATTTAAAAATTGTTGTTATCTATATGTATTAAACTAATCAACTTTTTAGTAACTAGTAGTATTCTCACGATGAATTATCTATTTGTTTTATACATATAAATAGCTGCAAGATCTCTAATTTAAATATAATTATTTACATATATAATGGCAAAGAGAAGAAACAATTATGATTATGGTATTTGGATTATAAAGGTTTGTTAATCATAAGTGAAAAAGTACAACTAAGACCCTTAGTGATGAGCACAAGACCTAACAAATATTATGGTCGTATAAATTTTATAATCAGAATTGTTATAGTTTTTAATTTTATTTGAAAATCACCTATAAAAAAATTATATTACAATCGGATATTAATTAACCATCCAAATTTACATAACAAAAAGACGTATAGGGTACACAGTGTCATTTTTATAATAAACTATCTATTTATATGATACGTTTATATGAATAAATATTTTCCAATTTGAATAATTTTAATACGTGTGATCTTTAATAAAACTTAATAAATTGAATGATTTCGATCAATTTATTCGTAAATGAAAGAATATGTACATCCTTATAGAGGGGATGCAATAATTATCGTTTATACAATTTCCACTTTCGTTTTAAAAGCACACCAATCTTCTAATCACCATGCTTTGTGTTCAATAACCCACTTTCGTTTTAAAAATTATTTGTACTACTCAAAGTCTTCTATAACCCACACGTTATTGATTTGACTCGCAGAATATTGTTATGACTAATGCTTGTGTTCAATTATAATTGGATGTTAATGCTTGTGTTCTTCCGCGAAAGAGGGGGGGATCTATTTATAATTAACGTATATTTACCGGATCAACTTTATAATTGGATGTTAATTTTCAATATCACTATTTAAAAATTATATTTATCAATGATCAATCACTTAAGAGAACATGTAGCAATTCATATACATCAACAAATTGATGAATTATCATGAGAATATTATTTGTTATTCAAATTATTGATTAGTTAACACTCACGAATGATTAAACCATCTACGAATTAAATAATTTTTTATAAATATAATTTTTAAATAATAATTAAGAATATAACAATTCCAATTACGAAGTTTGTACGTTAGTGAAACACGCTTATTAGAGATTCTGAAAATTAAGCCCACAATCAACAATAAATAATCTCCTAAACTGAATGAACATAATTAACATCAATTTGCAAAAACAAAAAGGAATATTAACATCACATCACAAATCGATATCGGCGAGAAACTGAGGATAAAATCACAATGTGAAGTTTGGACACAATCAATTATTAAATTTTTGGAATCATTGATACCTCCAAAGCAAAAGAGAAAACGCCAAAACAAATGGGCCACCACGCCTGACTAAGTCACCACTTTTCTCCCAAAACCACTTCCCGCTCACCCATAAACCACCGGTTTCACGAAACGCAGTATCACTTCCCACTTTTGCTTATAAATAACCGCCTTTGTCTCCTCAATACAGCGCTCAAACCAACCTCTCAAAAGCTCACATCCATCAAATCAGACGATCATCTCACCTTCAATTTTCAACTTAAGAGACCTTTGTACAATGAATCAACTCAGTCGAGTGTGGATGGCGGCGAGCGTGGCGGTGGTGCAAGGCCCGGTCGACCATGGACATAGGTGGAAATCCGGCCTAAAATCCTTTCAGCTAAACCGGAGGCGATCATTTTTCGCTGGCGGCGACGCATCATCGGATCTCCGACCGTTATCCAGCGCAGTCGGGTCGGGTTTCTCCGGAGTGTTGGGGAATTGCGAGGAGAGACGGAGCCACGCGGACGAGTCTATCCAAAAAGTCATGTACTTGAACTGTTGGGGTCAGGGCTAAGGTCGCTGGGGATCGGAATTTTTCCGGCGGAAAAAAGTTAAGAGAGTTGACCGGGACTGGGGAGTTCTCCGTTGACGAGCGTCATGGAAACAGTTTGTTGAAACGGACAACTCAGTTATTGAGTTAACTCGGATGGAATCATTAATGTAAATTGTACAAAGATTGTGGAGATAAAATGAAAGCCATCAATAAGAGAACGGTTTTGGTATTTCAATTTATTGTGTTTATTATTTACTACAAAGAAAGTAAAATTAGGAGTTGAATTAGTTTAAATACTCCACTCCATTGGACATATGGATATGAAATTAGGCGGCTCGATCAAAATAAATTGACTATTTTAGCTATATGGTAATGAATTATTTTTTAAGTTATTCTAATTTGAATGAACTAGTACGTTTTATGATCCATTAGAATACGTTTAGTTTTACAAATATTTTTTTTTCTGATCATTTCTGATAGTATAGTGTTTGGCATTTTTAATTTTTTGAGCTAGTATAGACTGTTTGATCTTTTTAATTTTTTGACCTTGATCTCCGTTACTAATGAACTAGTACACATTTATTGGAGTACGTATATGTTTCTGTTTTACGAATATATTTTTTTTTTGAGCATTTTTGATATAGTATTTAGAGTGTTTGACATTTTTTATTTTTTTAGCTTTAGCTCGGATTAACAATAGAAATTTTTTCTATTTTGTCATTTTTAGTTTTTTGAGTTTTAGCACCGAAAACAAGAAAAAATTTCAAATTAATCAATCGGAATACTTGGTTACAAATTAGACACAAAACATCCCTAAATTATCAATGACAGAAAAAAAATTTAGTTAAGAGTAACAAATCTTCACTTCTTTAACTCGTCTTCGCCTTTTGATTCTCAGATCATTAAAATCAGCTACTTTGATATTTGAGAATTGTATAAAAAGAAAGAATACGAAACATGTTACTTTTGTGCTTTAGTTGCTTCCAATATCCCAACATAATATTTTTAGGCAATTATCTTTCATATGGAGACATTTTTTTTTCATGCTTGGACAATTAAATTCACACTATGGGATTTAATTACTCGTTTAGTATGTTGTGGAATAAACTAACCAAACCTAAACTATATATAGCTAGGATGCTATCACATAAAAGATGGAGATGATGAATATCATGTTAATTTTACTTAACCGAGTCACAGACTGAAGTTTAATCATGCAAAATTGATGGTGATCACTCATGTAACTTTATCAGTGTCCCCAAGTTATATAATTTACTGTTTTTTTTTAGACATAATATCAAATAAACTATGAAAACACCAAAAAAATGTAAGACGGCTGGTAATTGTCTCATGCAACATTGATCCACAAAATTATACCATGGCCAGCAATGAGCCCTTTTTCAATTTTTTTTTTCATGCATGTGTTCTGCTCGATGTTAACCGAACCGGCCCTCTTGAACAATGTAGAAGCCGTCCCTCGTGAACCAAAGAGTCAAAGTTTACAATGCTCCTAGCTCTCGATCACAAACTTTGCTTTGTGGGCTTTTCTCTATCTATAAATACACACTCCCAGCCGCTCTCTAAAGCACAACCACCCAGAGAAACCACAGTTTTTACTTAATACTAATCATAGAAATTACGAAGGCAGAGATGACTAAGGCTAGCAACAAAGTGGCAAAAACTCTTTAACTTGATTCTAGCGCTCTCTCTTGTTCTGATGATTTCCATTGCTGAGAGTAGACAGCTCGGCAGTAAGAATATTTATTCATATATGCTTGTTTTTCTTAGTTTCGTATATACATAAATATTAGTAAAAAAAACTATATGAGTTCTCATATCTGATACATGCATTATTGATGTTGCAGTTGGAGTCGGAGAGAAGGGAGATGTAGTTTGCGAGTCAGTTTATGGTGCCGAGGAGGGTGATACATGCGAATCTGTTATTCAAAAGTTCAAACTGACTTCTGATTCCTTCCTTTCTATCAACCCTAATCTCAACTGCGACAACTTCTTTGTGGGTCAATGGCTTTGTACTGAAGGGACTGTGAATTAAGCAGCAATTAATCGATTGATCGTGTTCAGTTGAGAGAATTAATTATATAATTGTATACATAAAGAGGATGAGCTAGTTATACTCTAGCTTTCATGTCCTCTCAACGATTTCCTTTTCTCCAATATACAGTATTGCTGCCTGTGATGATTTTATTTCATCACCTTATATATATCCATTGATTGACATGAATATTGTTCCCCTCTTCTATATAAGAGTACTATAACGCAGAAAATTAATTCAACATCTCTAGTAGTATCCTTCCGTAAAAGCATCCCATTCCAATTTTCTTTAAAAATTTATCACGGACGCCTTGTAAAATAGTTCTGAAATTTTTTCTCCAAATTTCTTAAATCACGGATTACCTTACCTAATGGTTGTGAGTTGTCCGACCCAAAATGGTTTGGAATGTCCTTGCAACTCACTGCGTTTCGACCTTCGATACTCAGGCATTTGCATTTGGTGTCAACTGACGGCATGTGTTGGCTGATGATAGTGTCTGTAGCCAAGGAGACTTCGCTATCATAGGACATATGAGTCTCTACAATCCCACATGATACAAAAAAAGAATGAGTGACGATCTTATTTCCAACTACAATGATATTATCCCCAACTTGTTAATTACCTACTTGCACAATTCGACAAGTGTGAGGGTTTATCATAAAGGGAATCAATATTAGTTGGAGTGGGTTGGAATATTTAAACCGTTCTTTTTTGGAACATTTAAACCCTTCTTTTTCTCTGTCTAATCGGGGACATTTCAACATGCCCCTCAACTAGAACCCAATTAGTGAGTCACGTGAGAGATCCACACATCGGCAACCACATGCAGCCAAGGAGACTCACCTAACACGTAGGGCCGAGGGATCCACCATCATCTCGAGGGGCCAAAGAGACCCACCAATCACGTGGTACTATGGGCCCATCTCTGGTCCTGATACCTGGCTTTGATACCATGTTAAATTATCAGAGAAACGGACTAAATACGCACTTCCAATACATTGATATTGTCGGCAACTTGTTAATTACTACATGCATAATCGGACATGTATGCAGTTTATCACAAAAGGCCTGGGTATTAGTTGAAATGAGGTTAGGATAAACTCTTCTTTTTCTCTGTATTTCAACCTTTTTCTTTCTTTCTTTCTTTCTTGGGTTTCATTTCGTATTTACGAGTTGCTAAATGTTAACTGATACAACCAACAAATTAAATCTAGATATCGACTTATCAAATACATATGATCGATGTATGTTAGTCAAATTTTTATAAGCTACATTATGCATGAAGTGAACACATTCAACTTTCCGAATTTCCTTTGTCCTAATTTTTTTTTATTTTGTTCCCCTTACTTAAGAAAACACATTCCTTCTCCTCACCGTCCACATTAATAATATAATTCATCTAGGTCAAAAGGCCAAACCCATCAATATCCCTAATCCCTCCAAATTTCTCAAATCTTCATTTCATTTCATGGAAGTTTGGCAGGGTGTTAGGGATTTTGATGGTTTTGGGTTTTTTTTCTTCTTTTTATAATAAATATAGTCTGGTATGATGCCAAATTTAGTTGGGCTTGATTACATCTGCACCCTCCCTAAACTCAGCTTAAGTTCCACTTATTCTCTTTGAAGTTCCAAATTTTACCATTGAACTATATGAAACTTAATTTGTATCTCACTTTGTCTCATACTATCAAAATCCGTTAATAAATACGTGAAAACTGTTTACATAAATGAGACCCTTTTAAAAAAGAAAACTTTAACAAAAAACTCCCGGTATTGTTCGCTTTAACGAAAAATCACATTTTTACACTAAATGTCAATCCTAATACTATTCACTTTACTCTTTATTTTGTCATTTTTGTTAAAACTCAAAGCTTTCAAGTCATTTTCATTATTTTTTCTTTAAAAAAAAAACGATAGATAACTAACACTAAATTCATATAAATTATATACAAAAGAGAGGGTTTAAACCCAGTATGCAGTTGGTTGAAAAAAAAGCTCTGTCCACCATGGCAATCTTCCACTTGCCAAATAAGACCCCTTATATTGCTGAGATATGTGCCTACAAAGTTAACAAAAATCAGATATTTTTTAAGTTGAAAATTATTTTTCAAATTAAGAAAAATGAAACTCTAACAAAAAAAACTTAGGGGCACGTGACACACATCTCAACACGCAACAATGAGTTCTACTTTGTGCCTTTGGGGCGACCCCAAACCAACAAGGCTCCCAACTTTACGAGGGTCGGGAGGGGGGACGTCTATTTGTGCCCCATTAATAATTTTAAAGGTAAGGGACAAAGTGAGATACAAGTTTAAGGAATTCAATGACAAAATTTGATGAATTTTATGAGAATAAGTGAGATTTGAGTTGAGCTTCTAGAGATAATGTAAATAAGCTTTATATATAGTTGTCAACTTGTCACAAGTATATGTAATTCATAACTAATATGGTATAGGAACTTAAAATTGGGATAACATTTTCCAACTATATACGTGTGAATTATGTATTGTAGGTCATAAAGGCAAACATCTAATAATTTCAGGGGGCACATCCTAACTGAATAGTACTCACAGGTTCTCTTTTCTAGCTTTTATGTGTGTTCAAGACAATATGGTACGGTTTGCCACTAGCATACGAGAAGTCACTCAGGTATACAATTTAATATAGAAGAAATGCGGTTGATAAGTGCCCTAAAATTCTATTCTAATGGAGCGGTCCATCCCTTCAAAAACCCCAGATCCTGTAGTTGTTGATTAAAAAAAAAAAATCCTGTTTATTTCATAACCTTGCTAATCTGGTGGTTGATGATGCGGATGAAAATGGATCCAGCTTTGGAGCAAAGTATGATCACTGTTGAACCTCCCTCTTATTAATTTAGTACGGAAGAGGACTACCCTACTGATAAACCATAAGTCTTCAATCCATATCCTCAAGGGTTCTGAGAGTTATCGGATAAGCTCTCCTTAGTATTATCTCCTATCTTTGGTTGTGTAGAGTTGTTCTTTGTATCCAACACTGGTTGTGTAGAGTTGTTATTTGTATCCAACACTGCTTGTATCTTACTGATGTAAATGATCTCTATAAATATGAACTCTTCATCTCTCTCAGATTTAACTGAGTTGAGCATTCATAACTCTATTAGTTATTTTACACTCTTATGCTTGATTACTTCTCTTTCATGGTATCACAGAGCTAAGAAAGTCTTACGACAACAAAACAATTTTTTTTTCTTCTTCGACATGGCCTCCTCACCCTCGTCCTCCTCCGACTCATCCTCTTCTGTCCTACCCTCTTCCGCTGCTCTCCCCAATGTCTCTAATTTTTTGACGATTAAACTTGATCGTACAAACTATCCTCTTTGGCATGCTCAAATTATTCCCCTGCTTCGTAGCAGGAACCTTGTTCCCTTTGTTGATGGTACTAGTCTGTGTCCCTCGGCCTTTCTCAGCGATACCTCTGGTAATCTCACCAATACAGTCAACCCAGCCTTCGAAGTCTGGATGCAACAGGATGCCATGGTTCTCTCTTGGATCAATAGTTCTATTCACCCCACAGTTTTGGCCTCTCTTATTGGCAAAACTAGTTCTCACTCCGCTTGGACTTCCCTTCGCGAGCGTTATGCTTCCACGTCCACTGGTCGTCTTTTGCAACTTCGGAGTGACCTGATGAACACTCATCGTGGTGATTCATCCATTGCTGATTTCTTGGATCGTGTCAACTCTCTTGCTGACACTCTTTCTCTCTCGGGGTCTCCTATCTCCGATTCAGATTTAGTGGCTATTGTTCTCAATAACGTTGGTCCAGCGTATGAAAGCACTGTCTCGTCTGCTCAAGCTCGAGAGGATGCCATTTCCTATGGTGCTTTGGAGGCCTTACTTCTTGGGGCTGAACGTCGCCAGAAAATGACTCATGTTTTCCATCTTGATACTGCACCTACGGCTCTCGCTGCTAGACGTGGAGGGCGTGGTTTTCAGGCTGCTGCTGGCCGTGGTTTTCAGTCGGCTGGACGCGGGTTTTAGGCTGCTGCTGGTCGTGGCGTCTTTCGTCAGCCAGACGCTCGTGCTCCTACCGGTGGTGTTCTTGGTGCTGCTCCTCCGCAAGGACCTGTTTTTCATCCCAATGGACGGGTTCACTGTCAAATCTGTCACAAACCTGGTCATTCTGCTATCAACTGCTACAATCGTATGAACATGGCATACGAAGGTCGTGTTCCCGCTCCAAAATTACAAGCCTTAGCCGCTGCTGCTCCCGCCCATAACCCTCCATCCATGGCTGCTCCCCAGGTTCAGAATTGGCTCTTTGACTCATGAGCTAATGCCCATATTACCAATGACTTGGCCCAGGTCGCTGACCCTTGCGACTACAACGGAAATAATCATGTGAATGGTGTAGTTGGAGGCACAGGTTTGCTTATTTCAAAAATTGGTCACTCTAGTATTCGCACTCCTACCGATACCTTTAATCTGTCCAATACTTTATACTGTCCCAATGCCTCCACCAATGTTATTTCTATTCATAAGTTTACCCTTGACAATAACTGTTCACTTACTTTATATCCCCACTCTTATCGTGTTCAGGATCTCACCACAGGGAGGATCCTTTTGCAAGGCCGGAGTAAGAATGGGTTCGATCCTTTTTCCAGTATTTCATCCAATCACAACAATGGCGTTTTTGCATTTTTTGGTGGTCGCGTGTCAGATACAGTGTGGCATTCTAGACTGGGCCACCCATCTAGTTCTATTTTAAAGTCTTTAGTAGCTAAGAATAAATTGCCCATTCATGGTTCTGTGACTTCTGCTCTATGTCATTCTTGTCCTCTAGGCAAAAGTCACAAACTTCCATTTTCCCTTTCTAATTCAATTTCAAAATGTCCTTTAGATTTAATTCATTCTGATGTATGGACTTCCCCGTCCTACTCGATTGAAGTTTATAAATATTATCTAGTCTTTATTGATGATTATTCACGTTACTATTGGATATATCCTCTCAAACTTAAATCCGACGTGTTTAATAGTTTTGTTTCTTTTCAGAAACTTGTTGAAAATATGTTCAGTCGCCAAATAAAATCGTTTCAAACTGATGGGGGTGGAGAATATATGAGTCACAATTTTAAAAATTATTTAGCTTCTAAAGGCATTCATCATCGCTTTACCTGCCCTCATCACCCTGAACAAAATGGCCTTGCTGAACGTAAACATCGTCATTTGGTAGAAACTGGTCTTACTCTCCTTGCTCATGCATCCATCCCACTCACGTTTTGGGTCCAGGCTTTTCACACTGCAAATTTTTTGATTAATCGCTTACCCACCAAGGTTTTGCATCATGAATCCCCTTATCAAAAATTATTTTCTACTCCGCCGTCATATGATTTTTTAAAGGTTTTTGGCTGTGCATGTTTTCCATATCTTCGCCCGTATAATCAAAATAAACTTCAGTTTCGGTCTAAAAAATGTATTTTCATAGGATATTCTTTAAATCAACACGGTTATTGTTGTTTTGATCCCTCCACAGGAAAAAATTTCATGTCTTGCCATGTTGTCTTTGATGAAAAATGTTTTCCCTACAAGGATCTGGTTCTTACTCCGGCTCCACATTTCACGTCTCCCAACGTGTTAACTTTTGACACTACCCTGACACCTACCTCTACCCATTTGTCTACTTTTCAGAACCGCCATCCTCCCATCCCTCCTCATACCCCACCTGTCCCTAGTCTCCCTCCCTTAGTTGACCACTATCTACCCATCCCTCATGTCACTTCTTTCTATCACCCTACCCCACAGCCCCCTATACCTAGCCTTCCTCCCTCAGTAAACAATCCCTCATCTAGCCCCCCTCTACCCCCATCACCACACCCCTTACCTACTCCTCATATCTCGGTCCTCCCCACACCTATTACTCCAGTTTCTCCACTTCCCTCTCTGACCCCCCCTTCTGTGCCTACTGGGACCTCAGCTCCTGTGCCTGAGATGACTATTCCCCCGTCTCATCCCATGACCACACGGGCCAAAGATGGCATTAGAAAACCAAATCCTCGATATGTGTTACTTGATGATACAACTCCTTTGATTGAGCCTTCAGGTTTTACACAGGCTAACAAATTTCCAGTGTGGCGTCAGGCAATGGCTGCAGAATTCATGGCCTTACAACGCACAGGTACCTGGACACTAGTGCCATTTCAACCTCATTTCAACGTTCTTCCCAATAAATGGGTCTACAGGATCAAACGTAATTCCGGTGGGTCTATCGAACGGTTCAAAGCCCGGCTTGTTGCCAACGGCTTTCATCAACAGGAGGGCATAGATTATTCAGAAACGTTCAGTCCAGTGGTTACGCACGCCACCATCAGATTAATTCTCGCTGTTGCTCTTCATTATAATTGGTCAATTCGCCAATTGGACGTCCAAAATGCGTTCTTACATGGTTTTCTCTCTGAAGATGTTTACATGCGCCAACCCCAGGGCTTTGTTGATCTGGAATTCCCTACTCATGTTTGCAAACTCCACCATTCTCTTTATGGTCTCAAACAGGCTCCACGAGCATGGTTTAAGTGTTTTTCCAATTATCTTGAGGAACTCGGGTTTGTGGCCTCTCAAGCTGACTCCTCTTTATTCACCTACTTTGACGGCACCACGATTATTTATCTGTTAATTTACGTTGATGACATTTTGGTTACTGGAAATAACAGTTCACAGATCACCAAACTCATTGCTCAGCTTGGTTCCATGTTTTCTATGAAAGATCTGGGGCCCCTCCATTATTTTCTGGGGATGGAAGTCACTCGCACCGCTTCTGGTTTTCATTTGGCTCAGGATAAGTACATCAAGGACCTTCTCAACCGCACCAACATGGCAGATTGTAAACCCATTCCCACGCCTTCTTCCCCTGGCCGTCGACTTTTTTTGCACGATGGGGAGCCTCTTTCTGATGCAACTGAGTTTCGCAGTGTTGTTGGTGCTCTCCAATATTTACTCTTCACCCGTCCTGACATTGCCTTCTCCGTCAACCAGGTCTGCCAGTTTATGCACTCTCTCACAACAGTGCACTGGGCTGCTGTCAAACGTATTTTGCGTTATCTAAAGGGCACTGCTGATCATGATCTGCTCTATCGTCCGAGTTCCCTTTCTATCACTGCGTATGCTGATGCTGATTATGCCGGTGATCCTAATGATCGTCGGTCCACCGGAGGTTACTGTATTTTTCTCGGCTCTAATTTAATTTCCTGGAGCTCGAAGAAGCAACGTGGTGTTTCTCGCTCCAGTACTGAAGCCGAGTATCGTCAACTAGCATATACTGCCGCCACTTTTTCCTGGTTTCGAAACTTATTTCATGATCTACATCTTTATCTTACACCACCTCGGTTATGGTGTGATAATATCAGTGCTCTTGCTGTGTCTTCAAACCCTGTCTACCAAGCACGAATGCGCCATTTAGAAGTTGATTATCATTACGTTCGCGAAAAGGTTACTCGCAAGGAAATTGTAGTAGGCTATGTTGCTTCTTCGGATCAGGTGGCTGACTTCCTCACCAAGGGTTTGTCTTCTGCTCGGTTTCGTTTCCTTCTTTCCAAGCTTCCCGTTCTTGGTCGCCCGCTCCGCTTGCGGGGGCGTGATAAACCATAAGTCTTCAATCCATATCCTCAAGGGTTCTGAGAGTTATCGGATAAGCTCTCCTTAGTATTATCTCCTATCTTTGGTTGTGTAGAGTTGTTCTTTGTATCCAACACTGGTTGTGTAGAGTTGTTATTTGTATCCAACACTGCTTGTATCTTACTGATGTAAATGATCTCTATAAATATGAACTCTTCATCTCTCTCAGATTTAACTGAGTTGAGCATTCATAACTCTATTAGTTGTTTTACACTCTTATGCTTGATTACTTCTCTTTCACCTACATCCCTTTGGCATAAAGCAGCTGCCGCTGTCTGCTCCAGTCGAAATCCCTTTTGATGTTATCCGTACTATAGACGTATGAATTATGTATTGTAGGTCATTCTAATGCCAATAAAACATAAAAGATACTAATTATGGAAAAGAGAACACTAGACGAAAACAGAAAAGAAGGAAGAAAATGAGAAAGAAATTGGTGAGCGCAGGACATCACAAATAAACGTACAGGCGGCAAAGCCTGCGTAGTATTTGCATTATACACAACACAGTTTAGATAAGATTTATTAAACAAATATATGTAATCACTTTGGATTAGCCGCCTTGTAGTTGTAAGTAGGCAGCCATATCTAGTTCTTTACCTAACTAGCTATAAATATGGCTCTGCACTGTCCTCAAACCTTCACCCAACACTAAACATAATTAGCTTCTTACTAAAACTAACTAATTATAATTCCACAGTTGATACAAAAAAAGAGGGGAAATTAAGAAGGTGGAGATGGCCAAGTCTAGCAACAAAATGGCAACAATTCTTAACTTGATTCTAGTGCTCTCTCCTTGTTCTGATGATTTCCATTGCTGAGAGTAGACAGCTGGGCAGTAAGAATATTTACTCCACTAGTTTTATTTTCATCCTCTATATATACATTTACTTATTGAGTTTAAATTAATTATTTTTAGTTTCACATAAATATTAAAAGAATTTTCAAGTTTCTATTTTAATGCAATGCAATGTTCCACTTGAATTTGCAGAAAAGGCTGTAAATTGCGACTCAGTTTATGGTGCAGAAGAGGTGATACATTCAAAAGTTTCAATTGAGTGCTGACTTCTTCCTTTCGATCAACCCTAATCTCAATTGCAACAACATTTTTGTCGGCCAATGGCTTTGTATTGAAGGGACTGTGAACTGATAAGTTGCGACAAGTTCATGCCCAGTTCAGAAAATTATATAATTTATTTGTATGAATAAAGAGGATGAGTTTTGATGTCGTCTAAGGCATCGTTTCTCCTCTAGTAATTGTTATTTCCTTGATGAGTTATTTCTTTACCTTGTCAACTGATGGACATTGTTATCTGTCATCATTGTTTGTTGGAACCTAACCTGCCTCTGAAGTCAAAGTGCCGAAGGCAATAAGGAACCCTAAGCCAAGGGAGCAATCTGTGTCGAAGAAGGAAGAGGCCGAAGGGCTGTCGCCCAAAGGAGGAAATGGAAAAAGCCTCCAATGGCTAGTTTTTTGGTTTAAACAAGGGAGTGCCAAGTGTACACTCTAGATTAAATCACTAAACCCCAAATGGAGAGTTAGGATTTAATCTGGAGAATGAAGGGTTTTAGTGTTTAAAATTGTCTAAATTACTTACTTTTTGTACTAAGGTATGGGTGATGGAAATGTGCCATACCTTTGCAAATCTTGCATCTATTAATGAAGCATGGATGCTGCAAATGGCAGTGTGCAATCAGAAAATAAAAAACACTCCAAAAATAAATCAAAACTTCTCTCAAAAATCCCAAGAAAACCGGTACAACAAGTACCAAGATCAACCAAAAACACAAAACTTTATCATGGCCTCAGAGCTTTGTTTCTGATCTGAGAAACCTTTCTGGGCGTAATCTGTGAAAAAGCGAAAACTTTTGGAGCACCAACGAAGTGTTCTCAACCAAGACAACCAGCAAACAATTCTGGAAATGAAGGGAGTAAGCAGCAGTGAGCTAAAAGCTCCAATCTTTGATGGAAAAAACTATGATTTTTGGAGAATAAGAATGACAACCATTTTCAAATCCTATGATCTATGGGATATGGTTCAACACGAGTATGAACTACCTGAGATAGAGACTTATGCTCTAGAACAGGAGCTCACAGAAGAACAAACCAAAGCATTGAAGCAGAATCGAATGGAAGATGCCAGGGCACTTGGAATCATTCAAGGTGCTGTTTCAGACACCATATTCCCAAGGATAGCAAATGAAGAGACAAAAAAGGGAGCTTGGGAAGTTTTACAACAAGAATACAGAAGAGACACTAAAGTTAGAAAGGTAAAACTTCAATCACTTAGAAGAGATTTCGAGTATACAAGAATAAGAGAAAATGAGTTGTTAAAAGATTACTTCACTAGACTGTTTGATGTTGTAAACAAAATGAAAACATATGGTGAGGATCTGCCAAATGAGAGAATTGTCCAGAAACTGTTGATTAGCTTAACTAAACCTTATGATTTTATAGTGAGTGTCATTGAAGAAACCAAAGACACTGAAACTCTCAGTGTGCAAGATGTGATGGCATCCTTGAGAGCTTTTGATCAAAGGCTCGAAAGGCATGCAGATCTTGTACCAGAAAAAGCTTTCCAATCACTCAATGTTGGATCTGGTAGTCAAGCTAGTGCAAGCAACCAGAAATCACAGTGGAAGGGCAAGAACAAGAGATGGGAAGGAAAAGGGTATCATTACTCTATACCAAACCAAAGTAGTAATTACAACACAGCTCCAAAGACCAAACAACAATGCAAGCACTGTGGTAAGTTCCACCTTGGAGAGTGTTGGTTCAAGGACAAGCCTAGATGCCACAAATGCAACAAATTTGGACACATTATGAAGGACTGCAGATCAAAGAATGTGCAGCAAGTGAACTGTGCAAACCAAGTAAATGAAGAAGCAAATGTGTTCTGTGCTTTCAGTGCCAAAGTGGAGAAAAACAATGAAGTGTGGTACATTGATAGTGCTTGCAGCAACCACATGACTGCACATGAGTCACTACTCATCGACATTGACACAAATTTCACTGGAAAAAGTGAAAATGGGTGATGGTAACATTGTCAAAGCCACTGGTAAAGGAACTCTAGTCATCAACACTAAGGAAGGAAGAAGATGCATAAGGGAAGTCTTGCTAGTGCCTGGATTGGATGAGAATCTACTAAGTGTGGGTCAAATGATGGAGCATGGCTATTTCCTACTCTTTGGGGGAAATGTTGTTGAGATCTATGATGACAGATCCCTATCAAATGTGGTGACTAAAGTAGAAGTGAAAAACAGAAGCTTTCCACTTTTGCTGGAGTATTTAGAAGAAGTGGCAAAGAAAGCAAGTATGATAGGCTCTGTGAAGCTATGGCACAAGAGGCTTGGTCATTTAAACATGACAAGCTTACAAAATCTGCAAAAGTATGAAATGGTGCAAGGCATACCAAAGATGGATCAATGTAATGAAATCTGTGAAGGGTGTGTCTTTGGCAAGCATCACAGAGATTCATTTGAAGTTGGAAAAGCTTGGAGAGCAACAAAACCACTAGAATTGATTCACACAGATGTGTGTGGACCAATGAAAACAACAACAATCAGTGGAAATAGATATTTCCTAACCTTCATTGATGACTACTCACGAATGTGTTGGGTATATCTTATGAGGTTTAAGTCTGAAGTATTCACTGTATTTAAGAAGTTCAAGGCAATGGTGGAATTGCAAAGTGGATACTCAATCAAAAGACTGAGAAGTGATAGGGGAGGTGAGTACACCTCACATGAATTCAATGCATTCTGTGAGGATGTGGGGTTGGAAAAGCAACTCACTGTGGCATACTTACCACAATAGAATGGAATTGTAGAAAGGAAGAATAGAACAATAGTTGAAATGGCTAAATCTATGATGCACGAGAAAAACATGCCATATACCTTTTGGGGTGAAGCTGTGAACACCTCAGTGTACCTATTGAATAGGTGTCCTACAAAAGCTTTGGAGAAGAAGACTCCATTTGAAGTGTTCAGTGGAAGAAAACCCTCTGTGAAGCATTTAAGGGTGTTTGGCTCAGTGTGCTACATTCTCATCCCTAACCAACTAAGGCATAAGCTGGAGAAGTCAAGCAACAAGGGAGTGTTTGTAGGGTATGGAACCGGTGAGAAAGGGTACAGAGTCTACAATGTGTCAACACAAAAAATAATTCTATCAAGGGATGTCATCTTTGATGAAGACTTAATGTGGAACTGGGAAACAAAGGTAGAGGAGAAGGACAATGTCTCTCTGCAACTAGACCTCAACAAAAGGCAAACAAGGGAGTCTACTGAGATCTCAATTCAAGAAGAAGAAAGTGCACAAAGTGGTAACATACAAGGGACTCCACAGCAAATCACTACAATTTCACAGTCAAGTCAATCACAGCAATCAACACCAAGTTCAACTCCAGTGAGATTAAGAAATCTGGATGAGATATATGCCACATGCAACTACTGTGTAATAGAACCAGAAACATATGAAGAAGCTGAGAAAGACAAAGCTTGGAAGAAAGCAATGAAGGAAGAGTTTGAGATGATTGAAAAGAATGACACTTGGGAAATGGTAAATCGACCAAGTGACAAGCCTGTGATTGGTGTGAAGTGGGTATACAAAGTGAAGCTAAACCTAGATGGTTCTGTGCAAAAGAACAAAGCCAGACTGGTAGCTAAAGGCTACTCACAGAAGCCTGGTGTAGACTTCAATGAAACCTTTGCTCCAGTAGCAAGGTTAGACACAATAAGGACTTTGATAGCCCTTGCAGCCAAGAAGGGTTGGAAGCTACATCAATTAGATGTTAAATCTGCATTTCTAAATGGAGTGCTTGAAGAGGAATTGTTTGTGGAACAGCCTCAAGGTTTCACTAGTCAAGAGTTTCCAGAGAAAGTGTACAAGTTAAGGAAGGCTCTCTATGGCCTAAAGCAAGCTCCAAGAGCTTGGTACAGTGAGATTGACTCCTATTTCACTGAGAAAGGATTCCAGAAAAGTCCTAGTGAAGCTACACTCTACATCAAAATTGGAAACAACAACAAGACTCTTATTGTTTCAATCTATGTGGATGATGTGATCTAAACTGGAAATGATACTGAAATGATTGAAGAGTTCAAAGAAGAAATGATGAAGAAGTATGAGATGACTGATCTCAGCCTCTTGCATCATTTTCTTGGCATTGGGGTAATTCAAGAAGCAAGTAGCATTTTCATTCACCAAAGGAAGTATGCAGAAACCTTGCTTGAGAAGTTTGGACTAAAAGGGTGCAAACTAGTCTCTACACCCCTAATTGCAAATGAAAAACTTAAGAGAGATGATGGAAGTGAGGCTGCAGATGCAAGCCTTTACAAAAGCATTGTTGGGAGTCTACTGTATCTAACTGCAACAAGGCCAGACCTTATGTTCCCAGCAAGCCTACTGTCTAGATTTATGCAGAATCCTAGCAAGATACACACGGGCACAACAAAGAGAGTGCTAAGATATGTGCAAGGAAGCCTAGATTATGGGATAAAATATGAGATGGGGAAGTCATCTACTCTAATTGGATTCTGTGACAGTGACTGGGGTGGCAGTGAAGATGATAGCAGAAGCACATCTAGCTATGCTTTCACCTTCGGATCAGGGGTATTTTCGCGGGCCTTTATGAAGCAACAAAGTGTTGCACTGTCCACAGCCGAGGCAAAGTATGTGAGTGCATCAGAGGCTACAACTCAAGCTATTTGGCTAAGGTTCATACTTAAAGACTTTGGCGAATTGCAGGTTGAAGCCACACCCCTCTTGTGCGACAACACCTCTGCAATCGCCATGACCAAAAACCCAGTATTCCATCAGAAAACAAAACACATCAAGAGAAAATATCATTTCATCAGAGAAGCATTGCAGAACAACACAATCAAGCTAGTCTATTGCAGCACAGAAGATCAAATCGCATATATACTCACTAAGGCATTACCGAAGGATAGATTCAACTACCTGAGGGGTTTGCTCGGATTGACTCCAAGAAGCAGTTTAGAAGGGAGTGTTGGAACCTAACCTGCCTCTGAAGTCGAAGTGCCGAAGGCAATAAGGAACCCTAAGCCAAGGGAGCAATCTGTGTCGAAGAAGGAAGAAGCCGAAGGGCTGTCGCCCAAAGGAGGAAATGGAAGAAGCCTCAAACGGCTAGTTTTTTTGTTTAAACAAGGGAGTGCCAAGTTTACACTCAAGATTAAATCACTAAACCCCAAATGGAGGGTTAGGATTTAATCTGGAGAAGGAAGGGTTTTAGTGTTTAAAATTGTCTAAATTACTTACTTTTTGTACTAAGGTATGGGTGATGGAAATGTGCCATACCTTTGCAAATCTTGCATCTATTAATGAAGCATGGATGCTGCAAATGGCAGTGTGCAATCAGAAAATCAAAAACACTCCAAAAATAATCAAAACTTCTCTCAAAAATCCCAAGAAAACCGGTACAACAAGTACCAAGATCAACCAAAAACACAAAACTTTATCAGTGTTAACGCAATGTCGATTAGTTGCATGGGCTATATATTTCTGCAGCAACTTTTGCCGTTTTATATAACACAGCAAATCAAATAAACATTTGTACTAGTGTTCTTTGTTTAAATATCCACTTCTCTTTAAATATTTACCAAGCCTTGTGTAATTGTTTTGATATATTGTAAGTCATGTGAGCTACCATGTTGGCTTGTGAAACCGTTCTTCGTAGGTCTCAGATTCTGAGGCAGTCATCAATATATAGGTTAGTTTGTGGTTACATAAGCTGCTTTGCGCACGAGTTATGGTTTGGTTAAGCAGAAGAGAGGAATGATTGTGTTTAGTTAATGAGAGCCTCCATGTATGAATCTCTAAGGGAAAAGGAAAAACTATGGAAAAAAAACCCTTAGCAGCTATCACCAGAAAACGAAGAAGAAGACCATTCAAAATACAAGTCATATTTAAATGTGTCAATTCTTCAATGTAAAATTCTTGTATAATTTATCAATCATGACCTCATTAAGCTTTATACAACCTAATTTAGTTACAAACTAGGTATCAAAATCGAGTGACATAATTGACTTGATCTAGGTATGTGAGTGTATGATAACTGTTTACAATTAGATTACCAAACTGAAAGATCTGTAGAAGTATATTTTTAAAAAGAAGTAAATTTCATGAAGTTTCTAATAGTCAGTTAAACTCTAAGAAATCTACAAAAGCTATCACATAATTTTGTTGTTGTTGCAAAAGTCTAAATAAATCTGAATACAATACACCGCTAAACTGACATTTAGGCAGGGTACCTTTATTCCCTGTGATCGATCTCAGCCGCTTTTGCAATATCTTCTGTTGGCTACAGACTCACCATCATCATCGAAGTAATTGTAAATATTGTTCGATTCATCGGCTAAGAGTTCTAAAAATGTAAAGTAAAACCAAGAACTCAAACTAAAAGATTGAATGTCAATTTTAATCCCATTCTGTGCAAAGAATTGATAAAGACAAAGCAAAATAGAAAAATGCCAAATACACAAAAATTAGCTTTACAAGGAAAAACCTCAAAGAGATTGCCAGCAATAATCCGCTAGGGAAAAGATGAGTTTCCAAGATTCCTATAAGAGGTACACAACCAAGCGAGGCTTGTCAGGGTCGCACACATCGGATTTGAACGAAGTGCAGAACGGCTTCCTTTGCTCACTCAAATGCAATATGGATTTTTTGCATTGCAAAAGATGTCCTCCCTTGAGTGTGACGCACCTATTAAATAGGTGACCTTACACAATTTTCCTAGACTAGAAAGTCCTTCCTCCTCAAATAATCTTCACATCCAATCCCTTTATTTCTCTAGCAATCACTTGATGAGATTGTCATAAGCTTTCGACTGACCAATCTAATCCTAAAAGGCTGGACTAATAAAACTAATTGACACGAGATCTTGTATGATAATTACAAGATCAATTACATACTCAATTAAATATAAATTACAATTTGTCAAAAAATAAGCCAAATTAAATCACATTTACAAGTTTGGGCATTGGTCATTATGGCTGGTTTGGGTCGGGATCCCGAACCAAAACCCAAAGCCCGAATCCCAAACCGACTCTCTTCGGGATAGGATTCTAAAACCCAAAACCGTAACATAATTTTGGTATTCCCGAATTTCGAGAATCCCGAAATTGTTTTGGTTTTTCGGTTCAAGATCGGGAATGAATGCAGTCAAAAGATATCAACCTAATTTAGGAAGATCGAATGAATGCAGTCCCTAAATAACAAATTTCCAGTCCCCTAATCCCAAATTTGCAGACAACCCATCAAAAATCAAACAGTCAAGGATCAAAGAAGCCATCGACCAAAATTTAAAAGCATAAAAATACAAAGAAATCAAGCATGCAGTAACTGAAATTAGGGGATTTCTAAACAAAAATCCTAATTTTAACTCTAAATCGCCAAATTGAAAGTTCAAAACCCTAATCCTCAATTTCAGAATCCAAATCCAAATCAAGGTTCAATAATTTCATGAAGTTTGGCACCTTCAGATTAAAGAAGCTTCGATTTGGAGGTCGTTGGAGGTGGAATCGTGGAAGTTTAGATTTGGAATATGGTGTAGTGGTCGATGACTCGACGATCGACGTGTTGAGTTTGGGACAAAGGGAGGAGGAAGAAAGCAGAGATTGCAGAGACGATTCGAGGGATTAAAGAGAGTGTTGAGTCCGAGGCTATTGACATAGCAGAGGAGATGAGATAGTACAGAGTGATACCACAGTCTTGAGATTATTTTGGTATGGGTTACCAAACTTTTTCAGGATTTTTGATTTCGAGATTTTTCAATTTCGGGTTTGGAGTTTTTTCGGTCGGGTTCGGGTAATTCGGGAATTTTTTTTCCAGCCCTATGATGGCACACACCACATCTGCTTTACGTTCCCTCATACCATTCACTCACTACAAGTTTCTAAAAATGAAATAGAATGAATTTGATCTTGCATCCTTTATTCTGTCAAGCTCTGCAATAGGATGAAAAAGTATTAAACATAGGAACAAATTAGGGGGCTGTCACATGTAAACAATGATAATCAGTATCATGTGATGCTATTACAATCATCATCTAAAAAATGCATAACAACAGCTCGAAGAAACAAGACATGGATCAAGTTACTCCATTCACGAAGGCTCAACGAAATGAAACAATATCGAAGCAACAATCCCCATCACAATGGGTTAACGGTCCACTACTAACCCTCACATTTCACAAGCAATTCAATATGCATTTCATCGCAACGTGCCAATTATACAAATCAAACCATATTTCAAATATATACATCAAATCTCATTTCATAAACATAAATCGATGACTAAGTATTAAAAATAACAATACAATAGAAAACATATTTATAAAACCAAGTTATATCCACACAGGATAACAATTACGAAAACAAGGTAATCACCAATATCAGATATATTAAATTCATTCACATTCCTCAAATCAACCACACTCCACAACAAGTTCAATACACAAGTCAAATCACATAAAATAAACAAGCATGTCACAATGTAATGTTATCGGTACGTAAATCAAGGTGCACGTCAATTGAGGAAAAAACGTCATCATGCTGAGCCCAATAAGATCCATGGAGTCTCAACAACATTCTAAGATCAACACGCTAGAATAATTCGGCTAGTTGACTAAAAAGTCAACTGTCAATCAAGGTCGAGGGTAGAGTCCACAACCCTAGTAATCTAATCTAGAAGATTCTCTTATCAGATTTATGAGTCATAACTTCCCAAGGGTCTCATTAATTTTCTAGAACAATAACTTAAAATTTCGGAACGATTCAACGGTCGGATCTCCGCCAATCGCTAAAATTATGTGGAGGCCGACTTTTAGTTTTACAAACTTAGGAAACCAATCCGGGAAGATTCGTATGTCAGATTCCCAATTCGTCAGTTCCTAATATCCTTCAATATTATGTACTGTTACGTATTTATGTTTGGTGCCAATCCAATGGTCAGATCATCAATTCATATAATGTCCAAGTGGCAGTCTCTATCAAAACTATAGTCATACGATGAGATTTCGTTAATTGAACGTCACATAAGGAATCAGGGTATCCAAATTAGTCTAGGAAGGGCAGGTGGGGTCTTGGTCCATGCGCCGCTGCACGCGGCGGCTGGCCGTCCCGACTCACCGAAAAAGTCAATTATATCAAAAAAATACCAAATTTTATAGCCAAGTAGTTCTCAGTGAGAGGAGAAATTTTCATACCTGGGACGAAGTACAATTCGGCCGGGAAACGCCTGAAATCTCCCGCGACCGCCTGAACCCTAGAATTGGGTGTGCTTCGATTCGACCTCCATACTGGCTCTGACGCCTCCACCACTGCTTGGGCTTTGTTCCTGAGGTTGAGGGGAGTCCATTAATGGTGGTAATTGGTTGAGTTAGCTTCATGATTTGCAGATCGCCGCCGTACACCCACACGAACCTCCGTCCGTTTTCCCCAAAATTACCACCAAATTCCTTCTTATTTTGGGTGGAAAAGGAAGAGGGGAGGCTAGGGAGTTGTTTCTAGGTAGTGGTTTGCCTTGATATGTCAGAAAATCGACAAGAAAATGGTCGGATTCCATGAATCTTGTTAGGTCAAGTTGAAGAAGAAAATCGAGCAAGGGATCCAGTGTCCCTCCCCTCCCCTCATTTCTCCTCCTTTCCTCTTTTCTCATTGGCAGCCTTCTTCCTCTCTCTTTTTCCCCTTGGCCGAACCTCCATCCTTTTCTCTCCCGAAACTCTCCTCTCCCCTCTCCCTTTGCTGCCCTCTGACATCTTCTATCTTTTCTTTTTTGTTTTGTTTTGTTTTTTTAATCTAAAATTAATTTAAATTCGCAAAAATACTATAAAATTTCGCGAGTACGAAATACGTAAATTACAATAGTGAAATCCAGGAACGGGATTTCACAAGTTAGGTAGCACAGGCGTGCCAATGTGATACTACTTGTCAATCATGCAATATTATGTAAAAAAAAAACCATCATTGTCACAATATACCACAGTGACAATATACACCAATGCTCAATGACCCCTTGGCTTATTTTAGCTATGCTCCCTGTAACCTTATTTTGATTTATTTTGCTCACTATAACTCAAAAGTCACTACTTTAATCTCTGAAACTTAAAATTCGGTCAGTGGACTCTCCATTCTCCCAAAAACTTGTAAACTATGTGACATGTGCAATAAATTTAATTATAAATCTCTATTATATGTTAACATTCAACAATCAGAGAATAAGTTTAAAAGAAATCGATTAGCTTGGCACATCTAAATCAAACCCATGTAAGAAATTAACAGATTTAAGGCAATGTGGAGCAAATTTTGAGTTTTATAGAGATGACTTTCAAGTTTCAGGGGCAAAATAGGATCAAAATCGAGTTCTAGAGGGGCAAAGTGAAGCAAACTTTGAGTTTCATGGAATAAAGTGACAATTTTTTAGTTAGAGTGAGATTAAAATCGAGTTCCAGAAGGTGTAGCTAAAAATAAGCCTAAATCCTTGTTTTTGTAGGTCATTTCAGAAAGAAAGATAGTAGGAGACCAAAAGGTTTTTAGCAAACAACAAGAAAATGAGACAAATGGGCGAGCAGGACATAGCAAATTATACAGAGGCAGCTAAGCCTGCCCAATGCGCAATAGTCCTGAAACACACATGTTGTTCACGATCACAAAAACTGAATAAACAAAAATATAATTACTTTGGTAAACCAAAGCAAATACACTAGAAAATGGACGTTGGACAAGCCGGCTTCTAACTAGGCATACCATCTCGACCTATAAATATGGCTTTACACTCTCTTCAAATCATCACCCAACACACTAAACACACTTATTTTTCTCAGACTAATAAACAATCACATAATAAAGCAAAAATGGCTGTGGTTATGTCCAACAAATCTCTTAATTTGGTTCTCATGCTCTGCCTTTTTCTCATCATCTCCTTTGCTGAGAGCAAACAAATAGGCGACAGTAAGTTTTATGGTATTAGAATTTTAATTGTCCAATTATGAATGGTAATTACGTATAATCGTTTTTTGTAAAATAAAATGAAATCTTCTTGTTTTTTAGGGAGTTGTTATTGGCACTCTAGCAAGTCATCAAGCAAACATCCCTTGCCAATGTAAATTACAAAATGAGGGGAAAATGCAAACTAACATTGCAGGAGTGCCAATAACAATTTCTTTTGTGAGATTATATGGGATACTGATATGTTGCGTTTTGTGTTTGATTTTTGTTTTATGAATATTTGATGGTGTAGTTGGGTTTGGGCGTGTAAAAGCAACTCTGAGATGCCAAAAAGTTTATGGGGTAGAAGCTGGGGATAATTGCAATGGAATCATGGCCAAGTTCAAGCTGACTGCTCACTTCTTTGCAATCAACCCTAACATCAACTGCAACACCATCTTTGTTGGTCAATGGCTTTGTATTGCTGGAACAACGAAATAAGCGCTGGGAGCCTGAAGAGGGGAGAGTTCGAGTTCAACAAGGGAAAATAAATGCATGAATAAAAAGAGCCCAAGCAAGCATCAGCGTGCTTTTCAGATTCCACTTTCTTTTTTTCTTTTTTTTTTTATAAATAGTTTTTCACTTTTGATAAACAAAGAAATAAATAAAAAGAAATTGTTGGTAAATTGTGACTTTCTACTATTCATGCAACCTACTCTACTGAATGAGATAAAACATTGTTGTTTACACTAGAAGTATATGATGCCGCCAAATCTAATAGCGTGTGTTTGTAACTAAGTAAGACATTAAAGTGATTGATTGTATGATGAATAAGTCGAGCGAATGAATAATTTATTAAGCACGCCTCAAATTCTCAGGTTAGTAGGACATACCGCACCTTTAATAGATGAATAGCAAATCACCTTGACGTAGAAATATACTATGCAGACGTAAGTGCATCTATCAATTTGATTAGTGTCCATCATCCAATTTATTTACAGGGACTTTAACGAAAAACTACCAGTAATATATATTTTAACAAAAAAATCATATTTTTACATTAAAAAGTCAATTCATATACTATTCACTTTCTGCGTTATTTTGTTCTTATCGTTAAAACACAAAGTTTTCAAACCATTTTCATTAGTTTTCCTTTTATTTATTTATTTTCGAACTGCTATTTTATTTTGTAAAGAGTTTTTTAGAGTACTCCAGAGAGTGCAAGTCGAACTTGGGTGGGGGCGTAAGTGGGCGGGCACACAGTTTTTGGTCAACTGATCTAACTCAAATTTGCAAATCTACTACACAGATCAAATGATTAAAGTTTACTAAAAAATTCAAAGCTCTTTCCAAAAATAGTCAGCATGGTTTACTTACAATACAGACTCGGTGTTTCTGTTATATATAGACATCAAACAAAGCGATTGAAAAGTAATCACTGCAAAAAATGTTCTTTGCCAACTTGGAGCCATTTTGTAACTACAGACCGTATACGGCCCCCAAATCACCTGATAAAGACGAGGAAGCGGAAGTGCCCGTCCGAAGGGAACAAAAAAATTATACAAGCAACAAGGGCACTGTTAACAACGGTAATGACGCCAAACAAATTGTTAAGAAAAGGAGAAAGATAACAAAGTTCCGCAACTGGCAACGAGACATCGCTGTAGGAGTACACAACTCACATGGCACCCGTACGCAGAGAAAGATGATCATAAAGATAAACCCAGGCTCCTCTGGTGTCCAAGATTATGCGACTTTATCTCCCATGAAGTATTCTGCTGTTGCTCCTCTGGAAGGATGAACGGTAGAGAGATCTCACGGATCATTAGGTCCCCACAAAATGGGCATTCGCTGGCCACTGCATCGTCCAACTGCGACCGCAGCTGCCAACATGAAATACTTGGTTTAGCTTACTATGTTGATCTTAATTTCATGAATCGACTAGAGATCAAATAAAATACAATGTAATGAATATACATTGTAAAACCATCACGAGAAACTGCAAAGTTAAGTTGAAATCGTATATTTGAAAATAGTTGAAAATCAAAAGCAAATCTTATCGAAAATGGCTAGCAATCTAATAGACTCATTTGACAGCCATGAAACAGAAAACAAATCAAATAAGATACGATGTAAAGCAAAAGAAGAGAGAGCAAACTAAGATCAAAACGCAGACCTTATCTACGGGGGCCATGCTTGTTATGGTTTCCTCAGTAAGGCTACCATTTGAATCCTTCCTAGCTTCCCCGTCAAGTAGAGTAAGCTGCTTCTGCAGATCCAATATATACTCTGCCTACAATACACATTAAAAAAATGGGGCAAGTTATAGAAAATTCTTGTTACTGAAATACATTTCATACCAAACGAATTCAACTGGCACAAGCATCATCTAGCCCAAAAGTATTTCTTACGCTTGAACTACTTGGGCGCACATTGTAAAGCTTTTGCAGAATACTATGTTACTACGAGCTGATAATGATAAAAGAGAAGAATACAGAAGACAATACTTCAACTTACTTGAGCTTCATTTGTACTACGTGTGACGTGGGCAATCAGGCATTCGGCATGGAAGGCATGTCTGCATGGAAACACATAGAATGGAGCCATTTGGCCTACGGATGCATAGCCTCTAGCCAACTGATACTCCCTACCCACAGTTAAAATCTTACGCCGACAAACCTGATAGAAGAAGTAAAAGAAAAGCAAGTATTGGAAAAAGAAATTAAAGTATGAGCCAATCCAATTTAATTTGAAACTATAACATCAACATGAGCAATACCCCGCATTCTTCATCACGATCAATCACAGCATATCTTTGAGCAAGTGCACTAATGTCATTTCTAATGTTATCTGCACCATGTGTCGCATCATTCATCTCTTGCTTCAGTTCTTCAATTTGATTGTTGTAATCCTCTAATGATGAGCAAATTGCCTCCTACATACATACAGATTCAGTTCAAAATCCAATGTGCTCAAAACTAATAGTTCCAACAGCACCACACAAGTAAATATTCTGAAAACCACTTCATAATGGAAATCTAATATATAAACAGCCACTATAGCAATTGATAAAGAGGCAACCTAAAGGGGAAACAAATGAAGCTATATAATCATATTCACTGTAACCAGAACACAATAAAATATTTTTCCATGCATGCAAATAAATTCACAATTCAACTGTAAAGAAATCACAAATCATATGTGAAGCGGCCAACAAAAACAAAATTGGAGAAAATCACTTCTGGCGGAAAAGAAGAAAGCTTGAAACTTCGCAAAAGACTTGAATCATTATAAACATTACAAACAATGACAAAGCAGAATGATAATTCTACCTTGAAGTCATCAATGAGGGCAAAGTCCGGAAAGAATGGTAATATATCCTCTATCTTTAAAAGTCCATCAGTTTCTTTAAGAAATGCTATTGCCTTCCGAATGTTCTCCCTTTTAGCTCCCTTTTCCTGTTCTATAACATGCTTTGCAACCATGAGCCAAAGCTTCTTTCTCAGGTCCTCATCATCTTCAACCTTGTCAGCCTCAGCCATAGCAAGCTCAGGATCAACCTTAAGACACCAAAGAACAAGTTATGAAACAATAGGATAAAACCATTTCAACCTACAATTACATAACCGTAAAAGAATTATGTAACAATTAGATTTTCCTGGGTTCCACTTCCACTGGAGAAGAGAATATTAGGTGGAGGTGATTGTTCCTATTTCCATTGAGTTGGAGAAACAAGATACGCGGAATTTATAACTTCAACATTCAGATAAACTCAACCTTAACTATCCCAATGGCAGCATATGTTGTAAAGGTAGTTCTAAAAAATAAATAAACCAGAGAGGACCCTTGGTATCCAAAAACTAGAATATCATGTAAATTGAAATCCTTTTGCTACAAGTAAAACAATATATAGATTGGAGCAATAATAGTTGAATCACAAAAACATAGCCTCAAACTATACCTGCAGGGCAAGAGCAACTGCTTCTTCATGCATGGACATCATACTATATATATGAACACAGGCACGCATTCGCTTTTCCTTGAGGCAAAGGCGTAAAGCGTACTTGGGATCATAGAAGAACTCTGGGCCAATTTCCCGTCCTTTTCCAAACTTGAATTGAAGGAAACGCAAAAGTGCACTGTCGTCTTCCTGTAAATTATTGTGAAAGCAATGAAACGCATTCATAATTTCATATATAGATATGGCTATAAGGCCAAGAAATTCTCGCATACATATAATTTCATCTAAAATAAACCAAGGGAAAGTAAGAGATATAGCTATAAGCCGATAATTCACTTTTAAACTCAGGATGTGGTTTTTCTGCAAATTTCAAGCTACAAAATATTTTTTCCTACTTTTGAATTGCGGAAACAGCCTCCTTGCAAAGCAAGGGTAAGGTCGCGTATGATAGACGTTCTGAACCCCCCAACCCTCGCAAAGCGGGGAGCCTTGTAGGCATAAGTGAGTTAAGAAACGGGGACATCACAGTTTTTAAAAGATGTATACAATAATTAATAATGTAAGTATGCGTAGACACCTGTAAACCAAGATCATACTAAAATCATATCAAATTCTTCAAGAAATCAACCTGTTTGGCATATAGTGATAATAGCAAGTTGTGAACACCAGGATCCTCATTATGCAAACGATGAACACAGTATTCCAAATATTTGATGACTTCGTGTGTTTCATTTCTGCATGTGGTATAAAATAAATTTGTAGCAGTAAGAAAGAAGAGTAAAGCTTTAAATTTTAAATGCATCATTAACTAACACACAGGAAATAGAAATCCTGAGTTCTATGGAAACTGTAAATTAAAACTACTATCAATGTAAACTTTGTGCCTGAATGAACGAGATGATACCTCAGTGACCAAAGTATAAAATACACCATGGGAACCTAATATGTCATGCGAGAGGAGGGGTACATGTATACAAAGAAGGCATTGCAATACGCTACTTCTCACAATGAATTAGAAATTTCAAGTTTTATGTCTAAAATCAACAAATAAAATATAGTGGATATGTGCTCTTTTTGTGTTAAGGGAAATTGATTAGTATATAGAGAGCCTTATCCAGATCTTCAATTCATAATTGCAATTTCTAGTCCATTATATACATGAGATAATACCTTGCATGTGGTTCACTTGAATAACGCATCATTGCAGGAATGAGTTTCCTTGGATTGAGGTTGTTTGTAGTCATCCATGACTCCACAGCTTCATATGCATCAAGCATGATTAGGTCTGGTGCAAACTTGTACTGCAAGTGAAGGATTGCATAATTTGATAAAATAAAACACATATATACTAATAATATTATAACACATAAACAATTGAGAACATCTGGAACCTGTTCGGGAAAAATTTCAAACACCAAACCAGAGAACATAACCCATACCTGAAGATCTATAGGAACTGCAGGTTTTTGGAGCACCTCCAATGCTTTCTTTGCCTCTCCTTGCTAATGTGCATTCAGTCAATGTAAATCAAGCATGACTCGAAGGACATTTTTTTTAAAGTAAAAAAATAAAAAAATAAAAACTAAAGAAACCATGGAAGTAGCAAAACAGGTGATAATGACAAGAATCTGAAACCAAATAAGAAATAAATTGGAAGCACAAAGCACCTGAATATAATGGTGGACTACAATTTCGTACTGTTCCTTCAGACTAGCAAAAAAAACCAATTCTTCGACTCGGCCATAACTGCAGCATGTAGCCAGAGGATCCTTTGTTTTAGTATTCTTTCAACTGTAATATAATCTAAAGAGAAAGACCCACCGAGTACCTAATGGCGCAGATCTTTCACAATAATCTAATTGTAGATGATAATATTTAAAAATGACATTTTCTTTACTGATACATTTAAACAACATGATATTAGCATATGGGATTCCACAGCTGTATAAGAATTTAAAAAGAATGGTGTGAGATGAACAATTCAAAGAAAATTCAATGACAATTACCTTTCTAAAAGTCTCATGGTAGTTGCCTCATCTAAAACATCCTTAGAGTCACTAAGAAATGCACGAAACTCTTTAATGATCAAGTGGTACTCTGAATTACGATTATCCACTGCAGTATCATCTTCCAATAGTAGACGATTTATCTACAATGAAAAACAACATATAAGTGATGGCTTCGTAACTTCAGGTAAAGGGAAACTTTCAACGTCTACATTATTCTATTTTAAGTGTGCATAAACTGACGACGGAGTCAAAAGGAAGATGTTCTCAGGTTTTATCTTAAGCAGAAAGCATCGTCATTAATTATCCTTTTTGCCCTTTGATATGCATTAACAAAAAAGAATGCAACATTTACAAGCTATCTAGTATAAGGCAGGAGAGGTAAGAAAAAAAAGCTAGTTCTTTATCCAAGAGCTAAGTAAGACCTTATCCAAGTACAGTTCAGTTGCCCACGTCGAAATCATTGTTACTTGGCATTTGTCATCCACCGCAAGGCTATCAAGTTTCCGCAATAGAAAGGTTCTTAAAGCATCCTGCAAGCATGCCGAGTAAAATAAAAAATCCATAAGAGTTTAATACCAAATAAAAAACACAGACAGTGCAAGGAACATTTTGCAAGTACCTGTTCATTTACAGTGATAAACTTCAAAGTGATCTCCTCGAATGACAATATGTAATTAATCTGCAAGACAATCCCATAATTTAATAAATGAGCTGTAACAAGTTATAATAACTAGAAATAAATCAAAACAATCATAGAGAAGTGGCAGGAATATCATTGTTACTATGCTTCTACCAAATTAAATCAAATCACTAATTCAGTTACTCTCAGCATCCATCAAATATGAGACCTGGATGATCAGACTGATAGAATGGAAAGGGCAACCAATTTCAATTTAACAATATTAGTAATATAGCTGTTCACTGAAAATATATTAATTGGTAATTTCTTAGATATTGCCATACAATATGAGAAACATCAAGACAAAAACAATGTGTACTTTATAGTTTAATAGCTACGACAAAATATCTCAGTAAGTGAAGCATATTCCTAAATGTCATCAATGTGACTGCACAATTAGAAGTACACGTTCAAATCTAGTATAAATATAACCAAAACCGAAAAATCGAGGCAATAAGACTGGAAAAGAATCATATTATCATTAATAAACAACAAATGGCCTGCTGCACCTATAGGCATTATTGCAATAAATATATGGGAAAACAGATCAAGGAAATAGAGAATTCACTTTTGCATAGAATGATGCTGCTCTAAGATAATCCTTAGCAGCAAATGCAGCTTCAGCCTGCAAATCAAATTACTTCGTTACTGACTACCCAGGTAAATACAAGATTGAGAAGACAAATATACAACTCAGCAACGCAATAATCTTCACAATTTTTTAATTAAGTGCAATAGTGAGAATAAATTACAATAAGTGACAATGAGTATAACCATCACTTAGATACAACCTGCACCAAATATACTTGGTCCCTATGAAGTGGGTCGCGGCAATTTGCTAAAGCAGCAGCGTACTCCTTCATGTCCAGGTAAACTTTCCACATGTCTTGGCCTTCATCATTAACAGACACCTACATTATGTTCTCAAATTCAGCAGTATGGAAAACTTTACTGTCTGATGCAAAATGAACTAAATTCAGAAAATATTTAGGCAATCGAAGACGCAAACCTGAAATACAGAGTTTTGATCATATGCATAGAACAATCCAGCAGTGGCATCACTACACAATCCAGTGACACCCCTTGAAACTGCTTCAGGTGTTTGCTCAAACTGAAGTTCCTCAATAGTTTGCTCACTTATTCTATTTACAACCTACAAAACAATTACACTCATAATGGAAGCTAAAAAGGGAGCAAAGGGGGCAGGTGCAGTATTCAGCAGTATTCTGTGAATAATAAAAGAATCACATATCTAATGCCTTTAACCTAATGCTTAGCACCAGCAGCAGTTCATAACATGATACTCAACAGGGACATAGAGATAACAGCACTGAGAGAAAAAAGTTATTCAGAGAATTAATATGTGAATACCTTAACCCCATTCCCAATAAGAAGCAAGAAATGAAATTCTGAAACTGCCATAGAACTGGGTTTCACCGCTTCAGAACCCTCACTCAAAGTTGAATAGTTCAAAAGAGCCTTGTTCTCCACAAAATTTTCATCTCCATCAGGAGAACTGCAAAAGAGATAAATTAGGAGAAGGTTACTACTCAGTAGAAGACAGAGTGATCAGAATCTAGACAGACAATGCCATCAAAAAAGAAGGAAGAACAGAAGAATGTTATCTTGTACCTATGTTGTGATCCAAAATTTAAACCACCATGATATATACCAGCACCAGAAAGCCATGCAAAATGTATTGCTCTTCTTTGCTTGATATAGAAATGCAGTTCACTGAAAGATGACAAGGTGAAACCAGAAAGCTCAACAAGAATGACATGAAACAGTACATCAACAATTTTGCAAATCAAAGGTAACCGTTTATTTAATAAAAGGAACAATGATTCCAAAAAAAAAGGGAAAAAATAGGAAATATTTTTATCCCATTTTGAAAATAATTTTAGTAGTGTCAACATAAGCACTTGCCTGTTAGGAATTTCACCAGGAAGTTCCATGAAATGCACTGTTTGTTCCGAGTAACTAGCAAAAACAGTCTAGAAACGCAGAATATTCAGGTTATGAGAATTGTAACGGCAACAAATATATTGTCACTGGAAATGACAATTCACTAGGCATGGAAGAAAACTTACTTCCAGTGATCCAATACCAGTAAAAGAATAGAGTCTTGTAGGAGTTACAGCCATTACATAGTATCTAGTCCCACTGAGAATGGTTGCCGTTTCCATCTGCACACAAAGAATGAGATCAAGATCATGATATGTAGAGTTGCAAGTTGGTATAACTGTCAGAATCAATTCTCTATTAGAGAAGGTGATCAAAGATTACCTGCAAACTCATGAAAGCCTCTGGAAGTTCCAATAATTCGAACAAAAACTTTACGTATTTCTCCTTCTTATCCTTCTCGTCGACTGCCATTTCATAAAGTTGGCTGTTGTCCGTACCGAGAATGACTTCCTTTGTTGAAGCTGAGATTTTTACGAACAAAATCACACACAATAGCTCAAATGAGTCAATATGCACAAACCCTCCATCCAAATGCAAAGGGGAAAAATAGTCAGTGGACTGACAAATTACCTTCTGTAATCTGTTGTCTGTTCCAGGCAACGGCATTCACGACAAGACCTTTTAGCTTGGTTAAAAGACGGGGCTTGGTCCATTTTGCATGAGTATAGAACGTATCAGCACCCCCACTCCCAATAACGGTGGCAATGCAGTGGCTCCCTCCAGGATCAACAAAAACTCTATGGATGGATTGCTCCCCAGGACGACCCACCGAAAGATCAATATCTATAGCTCAAATAAACAACCATCAAGCATTGCTTGATCATACCATACACAAACTCGAAAGCAAACGAATCAAGTCAACCGAATTCAACAACGGGTTTCTTAGTAACCAAAGAAAATCATTGTTCTAATCAATCTCAATCAATCAAGTAAATTGCTACTAATCATATCCTATCTAGTTAATTACGTTAAACACTATCACTAAGCATTAAGCTCGGATGAAAATCCGAAATTTGACCGGAATTCAAAACTTATTCTGCAAAAGAATCACTAATTTGAGACGAAAGTTCCAGAATTTCAGGTCAATTACAAAAGATTGAATTCCAAATTCTCGTCAAATGGCAAATTTGTGAATTGGCAAAGAATTGAAAGTGCCAAACGAAAGGATTGGTTAAGAGTGACGTACCAAACGAATCGCCGACGCCGAAATCGTGTCGAATGATCCAACCTTTACTGGTTCCGAGCAAAATGACGTCGTTTCCGGCAGCCATACAGGTGATATTTCCGCGCCCCTTGGCCGCATATCGTTCCAGAAGATCCACCGTGAACACCTGCCTCCCTGAATCCATCTTCGAATCCAATTCCGGGATAATTTAGTCCGAAATCTTTATCCAGCGGACAAACAGCCCCCCTAACGGCTCACTGGAAGAAGAAGCTGAAGTTAGCACGAGTTTTGGAGTTGCAGAGGGACTATTGCCGCTGATCGGAACGGTCTAGCGTCTACCAGGATCCTCTGCCTTACCGCCCTAGTACCGGATTGTACAATGCTTTTAATCTGGACCGTCCATTAGAATCCACGATGCACATTATGCCACGTCCGCATGTTTTTGTATTTTTATTATACAGAACTTACATTGAGGGGGTTTGTCAAAAAAAAAAAAGTATATTAAAGAGTAGAAAAATAAATTATATTAAGGGTTAGAAAAATAAACTAGTATCAAATGAATCGTCCACTGATCTTGAGACCACCAAATCAAAGTATCATGGTTTCTATAGTGTTATTATTATTAAGGGAAATGGGGAGTGTTCAAGCTATTACAATAATTTCATACGGACTCCCAATAGAGTTTCGTCCCCACGCTCTCATGGTGAGAGTACAACTCGAATAAAATTATAATTTTTTAGGGGGAATGGATAATAAATTTGAATTATAAAAGCAAAGAGAAAAAATAAACGAGGAAAAGTGTAAAAAATTAACCATCTACACTCATCTTTGTTTAGGGGTGCACAATTCTTCACAAATCATCGATGTCTTCACTAGGTCTTCTCCAATTTTAAGGTTTAGCTGTGAAAACTCTTCATCTAATAGGGTTTTTCTAAAATTTATTAAGTTAAAAGCTTAAAGGTATTAGTGTCTATTTAAGTGATATTTTGAATATATTTGAATTTTTTTTACAAAAATTGACATTTTTAAAATTAGGAGCTAATATTTGGGCTATATTTGATAAATACTCCTAACTTACACTGTTGACATCACCAATCCATCAAGTTTATATTCAATTCGCATACATGGGAGATCTTTTTACATATTCGTTTTGATCACATATTAAACATGGCTTCATCATCTACATGGATCCATGCACATCGAGAAACAATCAGCCAGCAAGCAAAACGATTGAGATTTTGACATTGGCAGATGCTCGCGGAAATCCCTCTATTAAACCAATTGTATCCTTCCAAGGATCACGGAAATATGTCGGGTGATAAGAACTGAGAACCATGTCTTGCAATCCTCCTCCATGTTGAAGTAAAACCCTGACAACGCCAATCACACTCTCGGGGATCATAAGATCCATAGGATAACTGGCAACAACGATCTTCACCACCTTTAGATGACACAGGGAGGAACTCAAAACCTGAGCTTGACTTTCCCAGTACTGTTCTTCAGTGCATTCAGTAATGTCCAACAAACTGTTGTTCCATACCTGCAACAAAATTATAAAATATGTCGTTAATCGTTATTAGTTATATATTCAAAACTCTATAAAGTTCACAGTGTAACCTTAAACCTCATTTGTCCTTATAAACTTGCCAATATACAGTACACTCTAAGTAGGCAAAAACTTACACCATTTTGGTCGCTGCCATTGGATATGTCGATCTTGAGAGTGTGGAGTATGGGAGAGCTCTTGAACAGGCACGTTAGACCTGGGATCTCGCGTTTGCCAAAGCCCTCAGTTTGAATTTCCAACGTCTGAAGTTTCACAAATGAATTTGGTAGACCATCTTCGAAATATATTCTGGATAAAACCTGGATTTAAATAAGCCATATATTAATTAAATCTTTAATATTAGAAAGTCAGGAAGAGAGTTTGGTGTCGCTTCACAAAAAAAAAAAAAAATTAGACTAAAAAGCCCCCCAAACAAAAAATGTACAACCAACTAAAAATAGAAGACAAGAGTTAGCAAGGGTATTACTGTAAACAAATTATAAAACAGCGACAATCAAAATTAGAATAAAAATTGAATGTGAAGAACCCATTGTAGAGGAAAAGAAACCACCCGTACTCCACGTTATGCAGGTAACTGTAAAATTACAAGCCACCCTCATCTTACATAATTGAAAAATTAGTGCGTGGTTTTTCTTCCACACCATGGATATAAGTGAATCACAACAAAATCTGAAAGGATGGTGTAGACGAGGCAGGGTCATGCATGGGTCTTCTGTCACCATTTTCAGAGGTATAGTACTCTCTTTCTTTTCTCCCTCTCACACTTACTCTTTCTGATATATTTTCCCCTTTTAAAATTGGTGCCTTTTTCACCTTTGAATACTTTATGACGATGTTTCATTGGTCATTTCTCCACTACTTCGCCAAACCAACAACACCACTTCGAATGAAATCTTCTGTTTCTTGCATAAGTTTTCCCAAACAATTGGTTTTGAAATGCTCTCTCTCTCTCTCTCTCTCTCTCTCTCTCTCTCTCTCTCTCTAGTATTATGCATGTTTTAATTTTATATTGGATGCATTAGGTTCAATTTTATGCAGCATCTTCTGGGAATAGGGTCGTGTAGAAAACTGAGGATATTTATTCTGTTTGTTAGTGATAATTGAGATGACATTATGGTTGGTGTTGCAGGACGAATAAGTGGCTGTGCGGCATGCTCTGGATGAGATTGTCCATTTTCCCAAGTCAATCCAGTCGGAAAGGGAATAGCCTGGATTGCATTTCGGGAGTTTTATCACCATTCCATTTCAACCAGAAGTACAACCCAGTCAAAGGTATCCAACCTTCCTTCCTTATGAGTTGAAATCCAATTCCGTTTTGTCACTTTTGCAGCTTATGCCAGCGGAAGCTAAACCAAGGAGGGTGGATCTATTTGTCAGTTAGCATGAGGGATCACAGGTGTAATTTGATATCCACAAATGTCTAAAACATTTTTTTAATAGAAGGGGTAATATACGAACTATATATATGCATAACGTTTCTTTTTTTTTTCTTTTTTTTTATTGGAAAGCAATACATTTTACTAATTGTAAAGGTATGTGATTAAATATGTTTGATGAAGCTGCCATTCGTTGGTTTCACTGTGTCTATTGGTGGTGTTTGGTTACTCATTGTGCAGGACATTAAAAGTGATGCATCTTCAGTGTTAAGGCATCTATGGTGTTAAGGGATTCCATTTTTTGTTTACATTACTTCGGAGAAGATCAGATATAGTATGTGCAATTTTCAAAGTATGCTCTATTTCCACTAAAGTATATTGTTGTGTTTTCACTGCAGTTTCACTAACAAAAGAACTCGTGGAGCGTTGTACTACCCTTTTGTTGGGGCATGTTGGTAGTGAAGACAATCAAAGCCAAATTTATATTGGTAGGCGGTGGGTTAGTTGAGATTGTATGGAAAAAAAGGAGTAAGTAAAATTGGACTACCATAGTACCACATATTTGTGTACTCCACAAGTAATTCCTGAACCAACATCTGAGTTATTACATACTGGTTACATACCTTACGATACATTATACATTGGATTAAAGTTGTAGACTTCATATCGTTTAATAGCATTTGTTTGTAAACCCTGCTTGGAAGAAATCCCTTCATTTGATTTGACTTGCACTTTTTTTTCCTATAATTTTTTTTCTTGGTACCAGACTTTTGATGAAACTTACAGTTTATGAATAGATTGTAAAATGTTAATTATGTTGTTTTCTTAATTTCTATAGTTATAGACTTTGGTAATGTCATTGCATTCTGTTTTATACTGCTCCTTCAAAACTACAGTTCTTGTCTTCGGTGGCCTCATATAATTCGATCATCGGTTTGTTTTATTTTTATCCAGACTTTCGATCACCGGTTTCTTAATTTCTACAGGTTTTGAAATTTCTAAAAAAATAAAAATAAAACAAATTGATGATAGAATTATATGAGGCTATCGAAGACAAGAACTGTAGTTTTGAAAGAGCAGTATAAAACAGAATGGTTAGGTTTTATTTGTTTTTAAGGTGTGCTAGCCATTTTAATCAATTTAAAACGTTTTTTTCTTTGATTTAGGGGCTATCACGATACTTTTAAGAGTATTAGTGTTTGGTTTCATTTAATGATTTCATTACTTAATTGTTTTAAATTTTAACTTTAATTGTATTGATGAAAGTATGATTATTAAATTACTTTGCAGAAACAGAGTTCACAAGAGATAAAGAGGATACTAAGAAGCAAAGACTTACAACATACATAGTGACTTAAAATAGTCTTACTATTATTATCTTTTGTTTCTCTTCAATGCTTTGTTGTATGTTTATCCATTCTTTTGTGTGAATAACTTGTCTAGATGCATATACATGTTGGTAGAGATTGTCTACAATTAGTGTGTTTGTATATGCAACAGGATTGTTTCATTCTTTGGGTAATAAAAGTTGATCCCTTAATTCAAAAATGAGAAGCTTGCCAAACATATGGTTTTTTTTTTTTTTTGGTTTGGACATAAAAGATCGTTAGGGCGCGTAGCGCCCATGATAATTAAAAAAAAGGCCTCTTGCATGCGCTAGAGCGCATGCAAAGAGGCTAGTAATTCAAAAAATGCATACAAGTAGATGATATCATCTTTAACAGAATTTCTCTAGTCTAATATGAATCTCATATTATGAAATTAGAAGTCTAAAGTACTTCAAAGTAGTAGACAAGAAAAAGATGAGGAAATGAACCTGGAGAGCGTCGATGCTGAGGACAAGTTGCTGAACATGGGATAATCCACACAAAAGATTGACTGCGACACAAGTCATCGCCATGCTAATATCATTACCCCGGACCAAAAAATTTACGTCAGATGTTCTCATGGTAGGAGAGATTTGGATCAAATATTTCCCAGTTGTAAGGTAATTATGTTTCCAACGAAACGTCTGCAGATTTGGAGCAAATATGTCGACGAAACTTTGAGTTGCATTGACGAAACAGCCCACGACGTCCAAATTCTTCAGTCTCATTCCACATATGTGCAGCCTAAATAAATCTGTTCGGAACATTCGTACATATTCAAGTCGCGAACAACTTATTTTGAGATCACGTATTCCTCTACATACTAAAATGGTCAATTTCTCAAGGAAGGGGAATGTTGAATCAGAAAATAAATCCGTAACCAAATCCCTATTATCCGAGAAGTTCACACGAATTAAAGACAAGGTGTGAAGTGAACGGAGACCAAGAGTAGTAGTAGCCATCCTAACACGGAGAAAGGAAAAACCGCTAGTGGCTGCCAGTGTGAGACTCCTCAATGAATCACACTCACATACACAAAGAGGCAAATCAAACCTGCCATTTACGATCTTCAGATAGAGTACAATTTCTTCAACCTGGTTATGCTGCACAACCCAGCAGATGCAGTCATGTAAAAATTGAAAACTCGCATCTCTAGATTCTTCACTCGCAATGCGAAAAACCTTTATGTTGGAGTTTTCTTGACGACGAGTCAAAACAGTGGTTATGAACTGCATCCGTTTCGTATCATCGACCTCAGATGTGAAGCCCTCACAGAAGTCGAGGATGGGAACGGAAGTCCATAGATATCTCCATCTTCTAGATAAAACACTGGTTCGTGCTGCGTATTTGACGGGTAACAAGGAGAGTATGTGGTACAAAACATCGTTTGGAAGATTGCTGATTCTGTCTGCACTTTTGCTCATCGTGTGCTTTCTTTTCTCGCTCTATAAAAGCTCTGGTGATTTCCATGGATTAATGGGTTCATTACCTGATGAAAAGATAAAAGGCTCCTCAAGTTAGTTCTGATGAGATCAGGGCCTTATTTATACGAAAAACTAATACACACACACATACATAGTGTTCCTCAATTTCTTTAAACTCAATTAACACCTCAAACATTTCTGACGTGCCTAATATTTTGTAAGAATAATCTATAAAGTGCATCTTTAAAACTAAATTTTTTGGATAACGTGTATATAAATGCATATAAATATATACATATTGGTGAAAATACATATAAAGAGAACTAGAAGAAGAAAGAAGAGAAGGATAATAGAGGAGGAAGAAGAAGAAGAAGAAGATACAGGAAAGTTTCGTACAGTCCCAAGAGTTGTCTTTTGACAAGGCGAACGATTTAGGGTTTCGACTTCGACTCTTTGTTTATAGAGAAAGATTGGAAGTGGGCTAAGTGGGCTGCGGCTTGAGGATTGGGTTGGGGCTGAGTCATGACCTTTTGGACACCCAACACTCCGGGATTTTTTTTTCCTTGGAAAGTGTCATCGATCGCTAGGTTGGTAGGTCGCTCCAAAAGAGCATCGCGAAAAGTCAAGCATATATGTCCTAAGAAATGGTCAGCGATCTCATTTACGAGCATAGTGTTCGTGTGTGTTTGTTGAGTTTTCTTCACTTCAGCACCATGCACAAAAAGATTACGCCCCAATATCTCTCTCTTTACTCGGAGCCTTTCTATTCATATATTGGTGCGAAAATGTTGGCGTCTTTTCTTTTATCAATTGGAAATTTGTCAGCCAATTATTTTTTGTATAGTCGTAAATAAGTAGGATTACCATTCTTCAATATTAGTCTGTGGTGAAGAGAAGAGTCGTATTTCACCCGTAATGCCTGTATTCCCGAAGGAACTGTTCCAAAAAATTTCAATACTACCAAATTAATTCCATAAAAAAAAAATTTTAAAAAAAAACTGAAATACAACTTTATACCACGAAAAATTAGAATCATGATCTTGCCTCTTTGGGTGAGCGGGCGAGGACATGATTGAGATTTGCTTATACTAATAGGTCGCACAACTGTCAATTTCAATGAATCTAGTCCTCACATGATTAAGAAGGAATTGGATCCTCTTTTGAGCACAAGGAGAGGATTCTCCTGACCAACACACGTGGGCCGTTAGATTTTTATTCAACGGCTACAAACAGGGAGTCTCTTTAAAGTTATAATAATTATAACCATTGGATAAAAATCCGATGGTCTACGTGTGTTGGTTAGGAGGATTTGCTTTTTGTGCTCAAGAGAGGATCCAATTCCAGCACCAAATATGAAAGATGTCTAATCTTAATGGGAAACAAAAAAAAATGTTAGAGGTGACACCACCTTACGATACTCATGTCATGTCTAGGAAATAATGTTGGGGGGTTAATAAGAATAGCGCGCGCAGCGCGCAAAATTTTTTTAACAGAAACGGCATGCATATCGACTCTACTCTCCAACGACTGTAATTCCAATCCAAAACCTCACTGTGATGAGCTCCAATCTGCCAGCGACTTTGCAGTGCTGCTGACAATCCAAAACCTCTTCACTCTCACATGTCTAAAACCCTTCTCTCTCGCATCAAGCCCCTTCACAACCGAAAGCCCACTTCTTCTTCTTCTTCTCCAGCAACTCCCCGCGTCCTTAACCTGCAACCGAAGTCTTTTTCTTCTTTCAGACATTTCATCGAACAAGTGTTGTGCAGCTCCAAGAAGTCGCACCAGCGGCTCCAAGGGGTCGCACCAGCAGCTCCAAGGTTGTTTCCATGGCTTCCAAGGGGTCGTGCGACCCCATTGACCCCACTGTGGATCCGCCACTGGTCATGTCCGAGCTGCTGAACGAGACTTCTCCGTACAATATAATGTTGAAAACGAGGATTTTACCATGTGATGCCATGAATTATATGTTCTCTTCAATTTTCAATTTTTAAATATTCAGAAATTGAGTTTCCCAAAATCACCAAATTTAGTGTTTGAAAAAAAAAAAGATATTTTCTGAGAAATTGGGCACTGCCCTACGTAATAAAACCTCTAAATATAAGAAAAGGATCCGAATCATGGAGATTTTAATGATTCTGTGATCGTTAATCGTACATTGTACGATCAATAATCATTTCAAAATTTAAAATTTAAAATTAAATATAAATAGTACATAACAAAATATGACCGAATGATGTATGATGAACGATCATGATCCCGAAAAAGTATAAACGTGTAAAAATAAATATGTCCAAAAAAACCGAGAGCAAAAATACTTCAAATCTCAATAAAAACAAAAAACTTTAACTCAAATCGGAGCGTCTATAGGAGCCGTTTAGCATCCAACGGCTACGATTACACGGAGCCTCAGGCTGGCCCCAACGTGTAAATTTCTTCCCAACGGTCAAAAATCTCAAAATACAAAAAAAATAAAGATTGCCTCTCTCTCTCTCTCCTCTCTCTCTCTCTCTCTCTCATCCAAGAATCACAAATCAGCAATTACAGTACAAAACCCCATCATCTAATCTTTCCATCTTCCCCTAAAATCGTTCGAACTTCGAACCCAGCGAGCGAAAATGAGTGTAGTTGAATACCAAGACGCCATTAACGCACCAGAACTTCAGGTGTGGAACAACGCCGCCTTTGACAATGAAGACTCCGAAGGCGGCTCCTCCGTCATGAAAGCTTCCTGGTCCGATATACTCCAACCCCTTTCGCTTAATTGCTCTTCCGAGTCGTTTGAATCGGGTTGCATTAAAGAGAATCTGAGCCCGGCGATTCTGAAAACCCCTGTCTGCGTCAAATCTTCGGTGCCCTTCAAGCCGCTGGACACAAATATGAATCTTGATCCCTTCTCGGCAATTGCGAAGAAAAAGGGTCTTGCGGAGGTTGAAGAAAGAGAAGAGAGAGTTCGAGATGAGGGGAAGATCGATGCAGAGATTGAAGAGATTGAGAAGGATATTAGTCGATTGAATTCGAGGCTCGAAGCGCTTAAACTTGAAAAGGCTGAGAGAAACGAGCAGGCGGTAGAGAAGCGTGGAAGGGTTGTGGCGGCGAAGTTCATGGAGCAGAAACAAAGTGTGAAGAATTTGGATGGGTTGAAAAAGATTGAGTCTATGATGATGAGTGTGAGGTCGAAGGTTAATCGGAGAGGAATGAGTTTGGGGCCGTCTGAGATTATAGCTGGAGCCAGATTTCAGAGGCCGAGTAAGTTCGAGATCACCCCTGTTCAGGCAACGCAGAGTCGCCGGAAATCATGCTTTTGGAAGCTTCAGGACATCGATGAATTGAGGGCTACGAAAGAGAGGGGCAAGAGTTTGAGTTTGAGTCCGAAATCGAGGAAAACTGTGTCCAAGGTTCAAGGTCCGAAACAGGCTGCAACTACTGTTGGAGGGTCCAAAAGGCCTGTGAAGAAGCAAGACAAGGTTCTTGCATCAATTGGACCCAAGAAGCTTTTTAAAGACGGAGCCGAGAAGTCTGTGCCTGCTAAGAAAACACCATTCAAGCCTGGGAGGGTTGTGCCTAGTAGGTACAATCAGATTGGGAATTCGGCAGTGAGTGATGGTCGGAAGCGGTCTTGGCCTGAGGATGATAAGGATGACAGTAAGAGAGGTGACAAGAGGCGGGTCTCCTTGGTTGGAAAGCCGCATGGCATTGCCCGTGAGACATCCAGGAGTCAAGGACCGGAGTGCCGGGCGAAGAAGAGGTGGGAGATTCCAAGTGAGATAGTGGTGTACCAAGGTGCAGCAGAGGATAACAAGTCACCTTCAGTTATTGCTGAGATAGGAGATGTGCTTCCAAAAATTAAGACAGTCCGATGTGGTATTGATACTCCGAGGGGTTCGGGGCCAGCCAAAAGGGCTGCTGAATTGGTTGGGATGAAATCCTGCTTTAGCACCAATGGGGAGGTTTGCCATGAATTGAGTTTTGCAGAAGAAGGTGCTGAAGAAGAATAAGTGGAATTGTCGAGGAACTTCACCTCGACTGAATTTGTTAATTTTTGTTCTAAAGTTTACTTGATTTTAAGTTAGCCATAACTCTTGTTATGGAAGTATGCACTTTGTATTGGTTAATTGGGTTTGTAAGTCTCTGGATTCTCTGCTACGCAATAATAAGAGATTAAGCTATTTTTCTTGCTTCCTAGCAAGATGTGTCTGCAAATAACAACAATTTCACTCGAACAAAAGTGTCGAAATCTGAATCTTGATACAAAATCATTCCAATTGGTATACAACTATATACCATTTGGCAAAGCAAGAGACCTTGAAATCAAAAACCAAAAGATAACTTCAGCTTCTAACTACTTACAAGTGTATATTTCCTTTGAAGTCCATAGGACTAGTAATTTGAGTATCATCAATCTGCAAATAAGAACAACTTTGCTCGAAGAAAACTGTTGAATTCGAATCATGTTTGATACAAATCATTTCGAAACTGAGCAAACAATGTGAATAGCACATTTAAATCACTATACAACTACATCAATTGGCAATAACAAGAGACCTACAAATTGAAAACCAAAAGGTATCTCCAGCTTGTAACTACTTACAACCGTTTATTACGTTTGAAATCCATTGGACCAGCAAGCTCCGAATCACGCAAATTCATCTCCTCCGTTAAACTCAATGCCAAGTCCACCTTCCCCATCTTCTTCAGGTTCGTGATCAGCGACCGATAAACATACAGGGAAGGACGAATCTCCCTCGCCTTCATCTCATCGAAGAATCTCAATGCCTCCTCAACATTTCCTGATCTTCCCAGGCTCTCAATCACTGCAGTATAAGTAAGCAAATCTACCTCCACACCATTTTCACCCATTTCCTTGAAGTAAAACAAACACACATCGAATTTCCCAAGCTTCCTCAAATTGTTCAAGACAGTATTGTAAGAAACCACATCCGGGACAATGCCAGCCTCTTTCATAACCCCGAACTGACCCAGCATTTCATCAATCCTACCGGCACATCCTAAAATCTCTAAAACAGTGTTGTGGGTGTACAAATCGGGCACAAAATCAAGAGTTTTCATCTGGGAAAATATCAGAAGCGCCTTCTCAGTCTCTCCGCATTCGCCGAAAGCAAAGAGAATCCTGTTTATGACTGTCATGCTGGGAGAGGTGAGCTCCATTACCTGCTTGGTTAATCTGAGCAGCTCCGCGCAATCTTCCGACTTCGCGAAAGCTTTGACGACAGTGACAAAACAAGCAGAATTTAAAGGTTGAGAAGACGCGATTGCGACCTGAAGAAGCTGAGATATGAGGGAAAGGTCGTTGCTTTCGGCGGCGGCCGCAACCAGCACGCGGTTGAACGATTTGGGGCTGAGGAAAAGGCGGTTTTCGTACAAGGATTCGAGTAATGTGGCGGCGTTTTGTATGGAGGAAAGAATTTGATTCAGGGTTGCTTCTTGCTCTAGGGAAGAAGAGGTCCGAGAGCTGCTAATGAATCTGATTGTGGTGGAAAACAATGACGGATCGACTGAGGTGGAGAATGGCGGGGGGTTGTGATTCGGCCGCCGAATTGGAGGGGAGTTGGGGAGGAAAGTGAGAGCGCGTAGGTCTGATGCTGCTGCTGCTGCTGCTGCTGCTGCTATGTAGCATCGCAAGTGCCTTGAGGAAGAAGATAGCATGCTCTGGACATTCATAGTGGATGGGGTGGGGGGTTCGGAAGTGCAGGTAAGGTGTTTGATGAAATTCCACAGTCGTCGGTCCCTGGACTTGGGAGAAGAACGTTAACGAAGTGCTTTTTACAAGCCGGCACACTTGGTTTTTTTCACTTCTTTCTTTTTGGGCCCAGTTTTGCCATTTTGTTGTATATAATCATTTTCCCTGCTCTTGATAGGGAGAAATTCTAAGGTCCAGCATCCGGTTCACTTGTACTATACGGTAAGACATAAAAAATCACACCTACCTTATCCCTTGGTTTTCAAACCCACACTTATGGCGCGTTTACTAATCCGTAATCAAATTGAGAGAAATTGGATTGAGGAGGAATTGAAATGAGGTGGAATAAGAATCAGATTCCTGTTGAAATTGTTTACTAAAACTGTCAGAAATCGGAATATAATTCCATAAAGCTGTTTACTTATTCAGCATAATCGGAATATAAACCAATATGATTACTAAAATGCCCTTATCCCAAATCAAATATTTTATATATTTTTTTAATAAAATTTGATATAGTATATAATAGTAAGAAAAAATTAAATTGCTTTTTTATTTCATAGACACTAAAATGATTTTGTTTTTTTTTTTTTTATAAATTTAAGTATTGACTATAATATCTAAATTTTCTTGCTCAAGTTGTAGTTTCTTCTCTTCGGCATATGTATGGAGTTGTGCATAATGTGAATGGGCATAAAATTGTGCTTAATGAGCTAGAAGGACATGAAAAGAAATTGTTAGGAGCATTTTCAGTCTTAACTCTTTAAGGATATATTTTGTTACATATTCTTACTGTTGAAAATAAGTTTTGATATATTTCCAATAATAATAGAAAGGTTTACAACAAGCATAATATAAGGCAGCAAAAACAAACAAAAAAACTAGTAAAGAGGACATGCCTCCTTCTCCTTGAAATAAGGAAATTTACATCAACAAGTCGACCAAATACAATTATGGAGAAGTATTCAGTCGACCTAAAAGTTCTGTGCTAAATGGCTCAAGCCATTTTTAACAGAACCGCATGGGTCGACCAAATGCATAGTTATGAAGTAGCATTCAGTCGACCAAACTGATTTTGTATTGAGTAACAAACTGATTCTACATTGAGTACCAAACTGATTCTGCATTGAGTAACAAACTGATTCTAGGGTTAAAAGGATAATCTTGGAAATAATGAAAGCAAGTGAGGGTATAAAGGGAAGAAAGTTAGCATTCTGATTCCCCAAGCCATCCGAAATCCAAATACCTCCTTTATCTTAGGAATCCAAATCAGCCAAATATTGGAATTGGATTCCAAAATTTGTGTGAGACCCATTAAATTTTGATTCCTCTAGATTTAGTAAACACCAGAGTATACCGTAATTGGAATTCAATTCCGTTTCTTGATTTCGATTACCCTTACGTAAACGCGTTATTACTGCATTCATTGATCCCACCCCCTCTCTTATTGTCCCTAGTTCGGTTTTTGAACAGAAGAACTTTTAAATAAGACGTTATATCTTTATAAAAAGGAGACAGCTTGAGAAAAGTTGACTTCTATTCATTTTCAACTTTGATCTCTTCTGTTGACATGGCTTATGTTTTTAGCCATCATTTATAGAGTTTTTCTTTCAATACAATCAATGTTGAATGACACACTTGACCCTGACATTCCTCGAACACTAGGGTATGCACGTGCTAGCCGACACCCGAAGGTGACGAAGCCATACTAACATGCATGAGAAGTAACGAACATAAATAAAAGTTATGAATTTAAATATAATGAATATGCAAATAAGGAAAGTGTTTAGAGCATACAACTAAACCGAGACGCTAAAAAGAATAATATAAAATTGAATGAGCAGAGGAATGGGTCTTACACCAACAGGACTCGAAGATGTCGATGCGGAAGTGGCTTGACGCTGGGATTGTACGCCTCGATTCTAAGTCCTGAGGGGGAGCAAAACAAATATAAGTGGACCAAGTTGATATATAAGTAATACTATAATAGTTATTTAACAACGTACTAACCCCCAAAGTTTTGTGGAAATTCAATAGCATAATATGTAATAGGTTTTCTGAAAACCCTAGCATGCCATAAAACCTTCATAAAACATACATCATATACAATGTGCTAAGTAGTGGTATCAAATCGCCCGTAGGCACTATATTTCTTAGCCCGAAGCCAGTGCATATATCTCTTAGCCCGAACCATATACATATATCTCCCTTAGCCCGAGGCCATCTACATATATCTCCCTCGGCCCGAAGCTAGAGCAGTGACCACTATATACGCATAAAACATTGAATATAATCTTTCCAATATAAGTACATATATCTCAAAAACATCTTCATAGTATATAGTGATCCATCATATATAATATAAAGAACTGTAAAAACATGTTCATAAATAGTATATAGTCATCCATTATATATACTACAAAGAACCATAGTTCGATAAAGTATAGTATTCCAAAATATTCTCAGTAAAGCATGATAATCATATAATGTAAATCCAATTTACTTATAAAACGTTACCATTAAATCATGATTTTCAAGTATGCATTTCTACTATTAAAACATGCATTTTAAAAGGGGTCCATTCACAAATACTTCGCCGCCAAAGAGCCACGCAAACTAGCGAAGACGAAAACGCCACAATAATTGCCCCTAAGCACATAAAGGATCCATTTAATCAAACTCTATTCAAATGATTGAATTTGGGAAAATGGACGTCGGAAATGAATTCAGGATGTTGAATTACCCTAAGAAGCGTCCAGGGTAAATTTCAAAAAAGTTAACACAAAGAATATTCCGTCAGGTCAACGGGCCTAGCTTGGTTTCTAGTTGGGCTTGGGCAACGGGCCTAGGCTAGGTTCATTTGGGTCTTGGGCTTGGTGGCCCAGCCTAAAGGCTTAGGCTGAAACCTGGGATAGGTTGAGGGTTTGGGTTTGTCAACAAGGCTGGTTCCATGGGCTGGGTCGACGGTTAATATTTGGGTTGCGCTCAGTGGGCTTGGTAACCTACCCCAAGGCTTTGAGCTGGGTTCTAGTTTGTGGGTCGCCAATCCGAAGGAAGAGAAAAGCCAATTTTCTGCCGAGAAAACTCCCGAGCTTCGATGGAGCTCAAAACTTAATCAAAACATGCAAACCAAAATACAAAAATGAAGCCCAACGGAAGAGGAATAGATCTATACCATTGTTTTCCTCAATAGTTGTCGGAGTCGGCTGGGAAAAGGTTTGAAGCCACAGGGTATTTGCCGGAAAACTGGAAATAGCTCTTCCGAGGTGTTTCTTCGTATTTTGACGTCCAAAACACAACAACAACGTGGTCAGAAAAGAACTATAGGGATAAAAAAAAAAAGCATTTGGAGTGTTTTGAGGCTTACCCAAATCGGAAAAGTTACAAAATCATTCAAAGTCGCGTTGGGGAACTTTGTTCTCGTTGGAGCTTCGAGTTAGAGTCTCACGACTCAGTTTTTCCTACGTAACAGGGCTCGGGTTTGAGCTCTTGAGGTCTAGAAGGTGAAAGGGGTGGTTTCTCAGGTTGGATTTTCTCCCATGGTTTAACGACCCTTAACCGAGGTATACCTAAGTTAAATGGGCCGAGCCCAATCCTTATAGTTTTACTCGAAATACATCCAAGTTTATATGGGCCAAGCCCAACTTATTGAACTGTTTTAAACCAAACCCTAGATTTGTTTTAGTAGGCCCAAATCATTATTTTCTTGTTTAGAGGTTAAGTGGGCTAACAAACCCGGCCCAATGGTCTTGCAAACTCACTAACCCGCACGGGTTAGTCTTCTCCCTCCCCATTTCTGAAAACAGAAACAATCACCTTCCTTTCTCGCAGAAAACATCCTGAGCTTCTTAAGCTCAGAAGCCTTCCCTCAACCTCATCTCCCTCTACACTACGAATCAAACCCTTAAACCTCACCTATAAACTCCCTACGATCTGAGGACCCCTACCCTGCCTTTGCATGCGCCATCAACACCTTGATTGATGCTTCACCATAGGAGACCCACGACTGTCAAATTGGACGCGTTGGATTCCAGGTGAGGTCTTCTCCCTTTTTGGGTCTCTGGAGGTATATTGATGTTAAAAACTGGTTGTTCTCAAGCAAACTTAATCCTTCCACAGCTTAGATCCTGTGGTTTCCCCATTCCCGTGGGTTAGTTGTGGCTGGGGGTGCACAGTTTTGTGCGTGTATGGATATTTTTGGGGTGCATGTGTGTATAGGTAGTGTTAGGTATCAGGGAGTGTGCATGTTCACGAGTGTGAAAGGGGTAGAGTTGAGAATCTGTGCAATGAAGGGACTGCGTGGGTGTGCCGTGTATATATGTAGATGTTTCGTGAGTGCTGCTTGAAGAATGGTTCTGTGCATGTATGTATTGTTATGTTGTGCAGGTTTATGGACATATATGTATAAATGTGAAGGAATGAGATGGTGCACAGATTGTATATGTGCGTAAATAACTCTATATACATATGTGTGTTGTTGCGTGTGTGGGATGTGCTTTGGTGTATGTAGGTACCTGCTGGTATGTGTGCGCGGCATGTGTGTTGGGCCGAGTGTGTGTGTTGTGGTGTGCGTAGGTGTTAAAGGTTTAGGGTTGTGTGTGAGTGGCTGCGTGGGTTTGTGTGTGTGTGTGTATTAAATGTATATATGGGTAAGGTGGTGTATGTGGATGTATACGTTGAGTAAATGTATATATATGCACTAGGTATTGAGGAATGTGTGTGTACAAATGATTGTATAAGTATGTATGTAGTACGTGTATGTATGTATGTATAGTTATATATATATATATATATGTATATAGATATACATGTGTGTGAGTATTGGATGAATAACATGCATGTGTGTGTTATAGATATATATATATATATATATATATATATATACATGTTTTATGCCGTGCATATGGTGTATGTAAGTATACGTATATATGTGTGGATTGGTTGTATGCTTGTATAATTTTATATGTAGGTTATAGTTATATATATATATGTGCTAGGATGTGCGTCGGAGATTGTATGAATGCTAAGGCCTAGGTTTGTGAGGACGAGGGAATGTATGGTTAATGCTATTAGGCGTGGGAGTAAGTCGTATAGATTGGCCAAGTCCCAAGATCATCCAACCTTCACCCCTTAGTCCCAAAGCCCTAAAACCCTAAACCAAAAGCCAGAATCCGACGAATTTCAATCCTTCCATCCAAACCCGAAACCAAAGTTCTTATTCCATTTAATTTCAATTCAATCTCTATATTTATCGAATTTCTGTCGTGATTAGGTGAAGTGGCTAGCCAGGACGTTTCCAGAACTCACTCGCGGATCGCTACTGCGGCGAAGTACAGTGAGTGGGATCACCTTCCAAAATAAAAATATGATTTATGTTATGAAATGAAGTTTTACATATTTATATAGCATGCCTTGATTTTATTGGAATTTATGAATTGTGAACAGGAAGCATACTTTATAACTGTGATTGAATGTTCTTGTGATATAGAATGATTTTATCGAAACTGTTTTCTGATATAACCCACGTTCTGGTAGACTATCCGACTTATGATGATAGGATGCTAAGAACGTGTTTTAAATGATTTTAGAACACATCTTCGTTGTACGGGGGATGGATGAACTCTTGCTACGAAGTTGTATTTTAGAAATGTGTTTTGTGGAAATTAGTGAACACCATGCCGCCTAGGGCGAGGTTTGTAGTTGGCAAAGGCCTGGAGAACTAATCCCTAGCGAAAGGCTGAGGGACCACGGAGACTGGCATCGGGCCGGGAGGGAGTTATATCATGGTGATGGCCATAGAGATTCAGGTGCAGGCATTGGGCCGGAAGTATTATTAATTCGGTGTACTCACTAGCAGCACAACTTGTGATGCTTCCTGGGTTTTTATTTGATGAGATTTACGAGATTGATACTATAATTGTCTTATGACTTTATTGAGACGAGAATTTGAATTATGAGTTGATTCGAAACATTGGAATTATTGGATTAATGATTTTATTGGCATACTAGTGGTTTAGAAAACCTATTACGTAGTATATGAGCATATTTTTTGTTTTCAAATTGGTGGGGGAATTATTATGTTCCGAAATGTTTTCATATTATATATGTATATAACTCTGGTCCACTCACCTTTGTTTTGCGCCCCCATTCAGGTCACAGGAACGAGGACTACGAGATTTCTTACGAGGCCTTCCCCTATCAGTAGTTGCTGAACTTCCGCTTCGTTTCCTCTATGTAAATTTTCTATCTTTTGTAAATAAACTCAGTAGAACATGCTCGATACACTAGACTCTTAGTTAGCCCTCGTGTCTAACTCTTGTAATTATAACATTATCCAATGTATTTTCGTTCCCAATCACTTCTCTAGTATTCAATTAATGGCTTCGTCACCCTCGGGTGTCGGCCAGCACATGCCTGTGTGTGTGTGTGTGTGTGTGTGTGTGTGTGTGTGTGTGTGTGTGTGTGTGTGTGTGTGTGTGTGTGTGTGTGTGTGTGTGTGTGTGTGTGTGTGTGTGTGTGTGTGTGTGTGTGTGTGTGTGACTCACGAGAGGGAAGAGAAGAGAGAGGCCTAGGGACAAAATCAAGGGTGTGCCCCTTGGGCACACCATTTAACACCAAAAAGCAATATTTTAAAACAAATAAAACCCAACCAAAGTGAATTTGAGCGCTTAGCTCCTTAAGCTTTAGACTGTAGATTTCCAGTCTTGGCTTGGTTCATACAAATAAGGGGTGTGCTATCCACACACCCCTTTTTACTTCTCACCCACCTCTTGTTAATTTCTATCATTTGATCTTCTTCAATTCATCTGATCTTACGGCCAAAAATTAGTTGGGTGTGTGAGCAGTAAAAATGGGTGTGTGAGTATCACACACCTACAAACAACTACTAGTCGCATACAAAATACAAATGAGTTATTTGCATATATGTAGTACAAATATCATAACTTCAATCCAGTTATAAGTTTGACTGTAAGAAATAAATGGAACCAATGCTCTGCCTAATATATTGCAAGACAAATGGTGGAACACACAGTTCCAGTGTGATGATATATATGCTCCCATCTAGTCTCAAATTCGACTGGAGTCCCTTCCGAAAATAGATCGCCTTCCCCAGTCCGAAACCACCAACACCCTTGTGCGCCAACTCACTAGCTTACTGCAAAAATCCGAGAATTTTCAGCAGAACCCGATATGCTAATGCCGGATTTAAGCTAAGTGAAAGCAAATGTGTATTAGATATTTACCTAGCATATACTGAGTACCAGAGCCACTGAGTGCTCTGGCCAATTGAGACCCAATCTCCTGGAAGATGAGCTGCAGTTTGTTCTCCTCCTAGTGGGGCAAACATCCCAAAGTGTTTGTACCTTCAAGTAAATCATATAAAAATTTCAGGCCAACGAGCCTAGTAGCATAGCATTGTAACTAAGCACGACATTAAAGACGGTTGTATGATGGATTGGTGATAGAATTTCACCTGAAGGGTTGAAAGCGGTGGCGTCCAACATCCCTGAACTTGAGGGGACCTTCAGGGTACTTCTCACATTCCTCCATACGATTGAAACAGTTGGCAAGGTAGGCACCTTGTTGAGCAGCTACCTAAATTATTAGAATTTCAAAAACAAAAATAGTTAAAGAAATGGAATATGAGTTACAGGGTAAGGAGATGTAATGGAAAAAGAAGTGAATATAATGAGTTGACCTGGGCAGTTGCCGGAAGATTTTTCATCTGTGAATCTGCTTGGGAAAGAGCTGCTTTAAACGTTTCAATATCGATTTCATCTTTCGGGTTTTTCCAACTATTTTCCAGCAACTCATCAATATTCCGCATATGCTTGCTCTTCAAATGAAGGCTCAGTTGAGGATACCTGACCATGAGGTCCTCCATGACTTCTTGAAATTCCTCTAGACTTAGTGTACCAGAGTTGTCCTTATCTGCCTTTCGGAATATCGAAACAATATCATCCTGACAACAAATCGGTATGCAATGACAACAAAATATCATACATAGAGTCGGCAAATTATACCGTACAACAATACATGCATCGACACTTTCAACCATACTGCAATGCATGGCATAAGCAGAAAAACATTAAATAGATACCACGACGCGGCGTTGATTTACTGTTGCACAATCACCTAAAGCATACACGCCGTCACATCCTTCCACCCTCAGCCATTCATCCGTAGCCAAAACACGCCGATTAGTCTGTTTTGTGCAGTCAAATTACATCATTTGATTAATTGACGCATCAAATCCAAAGTTAAGCTCTCGACTATAATTGGAAACAAACACAAGTTAGTATCAAACCTGACCAATCTGCTTCATAAAATCGATAATCTCAGGGCGTGGCCCGATACCAGTTGCCCAGAGAACCATCCCATAAGGTATATTTGAAATTTTTCCTGTGTCTCTATCTTTAGCGGAGACTTCCTTATCAGTTAATTTTACGACCAGGGAACCTGTTTTTACATCAATTCCGTCTCGGAAGAACTTCCCTTCAGCAAATGAAGTAATTCTCTTGTCAAACCTGCAACACCAAATTAACCAAGTGTGTAAAAACTAAATTAGCATCTTTAAACATGTAAAACCCTAATACAGAAACCTGTATGCATGCCTTACATGTTCAAAATATGATCGCTTGCTTCGATCACAGTAATTTTTACGTATCCTATAACTGAGGGGTATAATTTGGCTAAATCCTCTTTTACAAAGTCATGAAGCTCTGCAGCAAACTCCACACCAGCTGGACCGCCACCAACACATACAAAACTCAGAAGTTTCTTCTTCTCTTCTTCGCTTACGCTAGGAAGACTTGCCCTTTCAAAACAGTCAATCACAGTCTGTCGGATCCTCACAGCGTCTTCTATTCCCTGCAAATCAAAAGCTCAAACCCAATATTAACACTTACTATTTCTTCATCCCGTAAAATACTTTTCGGACACGGGAGGAAGAATAAGTTTAAGTTACCTTCAAGAAATGAGCATATTGCTCAACACCAGGAGTGTTAAATGTGTTTGTTTTGGCTCCCATTGCAACGATCAGGTAGTCGTAATCTACGCTAAACTCAGCTTCTTTCGAACCCAAATTATTGTGTTGGGTTGATCGACAGAGAACTTTCTTATTCTTTGGATCGATTCGATAACATTCTGCTTCCCTGAATTCAACATCTAAACCTTTCTGCCATATCATTGAAACCACAGAGAATTAAGCATAAGTGTCTCATCATATCCAATTAATCAATCATCCAGATCATAAAATTTATATACATTATATGTCTAGGCACATGCCTTCTCAGTAATCTTGCGAATTGGTTCAACAATGCTGCGTGCTTCAACCGTGCCACATGTAACACTCGGTAGTAAAGGCGTGAACATGAAATAATTTTTGGGTGACACCACTTCAACATCATAAGAAGAACTCCTCAAATTCTTCAAGAAACTGACTCCGGCCCAACCGGTTCCTAGTACTACCACCTTCTTTTTCTTGCTTGTTTCGGCTTCCTGAGCCGAATCAGCATATACAGTATGGACTGGTTTGGTCTCATGAAATGTTGCTAGGCCTCCCCCGCTGCAAATATATGCAATGCAAGTCAGAAGAAATCATGATATGCAAGGTTTCATTTTAACATAAAATGCCAAAGATGTTATGTGTACCATATATAATCAGCAAAAAAGATATAAATAAATAAATACATAAATCCTTGCAAAAGAAAGCTAAACAAAAACTATGCATGCTCGTATAAATATGCATGTTAAAGAGAAAAATTTCATGTGCGCAACGTCTATTCTTTATTAAAAAAATGAATACGTATCATTATTCTGAAAAATATACCATTATTGTCTATCAATTGTTTTTTAAAGTAAAGAACAGACGTATATTTAATAACTGAACAAGTACCTCACAGTGACAACAACAAGAATCTTGGATAGAGATGAACGTTGATTGAAAAGCCTCGAGGCTGTCTCAAAGAAAGAATGTCCCCACATTCTGAAACGTAAATTGTTTCTGATTCTTTCAAGGAAAGAAAATGTTAGAAAATTACAATGGCGGATATATTATTTCTGGATTTAGAAGAATTCGAAAAATTGGGGTGTGACAGTTTCTAATGGCTGGGTTTGTGAGTGAAGGTCCGAGGTCTAAGGTTAGACGGACACAAACTATTTTTTTGGGTCTGAGGTTGACTTGTCAAACCAAGAAATTAGGACACGTGTACCTTGGCCAACAATCCAAGACTAGGTTGTAAATTAATTTGTAATGTGATAAACTCATATGTATATATATTTTACATCAAATTCACTTGTCTTTTTTTAGTTAGTTCCTTATATTTTTGAGCTATTTACTTTGTTTTTGTGTTTTATATGATTTGTCAAGCAAAGAAAAGAAAAATAGCACAGTTGGAATTTTAGGTAACAAATTCATCAAAACTGTTTGTGCAGATCATCTGACTTTGGAAGCAAGTTGTGAACATCTCAGAATGAATTAGAGAATGCACCTAATATGCTTGGAAAGTTACGGTGTCTATTTTCTGGAGCATTTCGTGGATTGTTACTATCATTTTTCTAGAAAAAGTTATGAGCATTTTAATACTGAAAGGTTTCCAATAAGTGACAATTGACACACCCGTACCCGAAAGTAGGGCATGCTGGCCATCACGTGAGTGTGACGTAGCCAAGTGCGCTGTGCGGAAGCGAAGATCGATAACGTAGTACGAATAAATTAAAAACGAATTCTAGCAACCTAAATATGAATGTGTGCTAGAAATATTACAATACATATACATATTCAGAGCGTACTAGGTCAGTGCAGTCAAGCATAAATAAAAGAGTTTAATTACACCATCGGTGTCCTACATATGTCAAATCTGTCAGAAGGCCGAAAGATCCTCGAAGTGCCAACACGGAATTCAAGCTATCTAGAACCTGGAGAGGCGAAAAACAAAAGGGAGTGGGTCAGCAAAAACAATTATTTTCAAAATCAATTTTTTCTCAAAAGTTTAGCCCCTCTCCGTAAAACCTGTATAGTTCCCAGAAAATAATACGTACATATATATCTCAATCTTTCTCAGCATAAAACGTTTTCAAAGTATCTCAATATATGTCGTGCAATGCATTTCAATGCCATCCAAATCTCATAAACAATGCCATGTTATGCATTTCAATAATCATAACGCTACTATATGTCATCTCAGCCCTCGGCTGTAAATATAGCTCATAACATCTCAATCTCATAATCGTATATACGCTGCACATACATCACTATCACATCATATCATCATCATCATCATCACTGTATCAATAATAAATGCTCTAGTGCTACAATCATGTGAAGACTGTGCGAATGAACGCGGGTCACCTACATGTCGTACCCACTCAAAAGTGGTCAATACGACAAGACTGTGCACCTACTTAGATCCAAGGCAAGCATGCGGTGCGGGAGGTGAACGACATGTGAAAGACTGTGCCCCTATCTCTGGGCGTGAGCACTAACAGTATGTACAGGTCTATGAGCTAACAATTCATAATATCTCATCATTTCACATCATATCTCATCACTGTTCGTTCTCAACTATGCATGTACCTACCTAGTACTTACCTGGCGTCCTCGGCACCAACATATGCATGAAATGTATAATTAAATACTCATGCGTCAAAATCAAGTAATATGCAAGTCGATAAAACGTATTTTTCATTTAAAATGTGATTCTGGAAAAATCATTATATAAATATAGGTTATACGGAAAATAATACTACCCACAAACTGGTAAGTCGCTGGATCATAGTCCCCGCGTCGTGCCTGGCTACGGTCGTCCTCAGAATACGTTTCACCTATATGAGAAATTACTAAAAATACGTAATTTAAGCACATACACGCAAATACAGAAATAACTTCTCATACATAGCTCAATTTTGGCATACGAATATACCAACGCGACCTACACGACATCACGGACGTCGTGGTATTTTTAGAAAAAAATTATGGAGCTCGAACGCGCCCCCACGCGCCAGGAAGGCCACGGGGCTACGCGCCCCCCACGCGCGGCGCGTGCACGTCACGCGTCATCTGAAGGAAATTTTTTGTCCTAGCTAAGAACATTTAAGAACATTTGAATACATATGCAAACTATTAACACATTAAAGTAGACATGCATTAAAAAACAATTCATAAAACCCATGACTTTCAAAGCCTAGTATACGGTGAACCATAACTCTTTAACAACTTTAAAGAGAAGAGAAGATTTAGAGTTCATTACCCTTGAAGCTCATCCTTGATTACTCAAGGGATTCACCCAAGTGGAGGGCCTTCAAGTCACCTCCTTTGCTTCCTTGAGGATTTGAGGATATGTTCTCCAAAACACCAAAAACTTGATGTCTCCAAGTCTCTACACTAAAGATAAATTGTGAAGATAAAATGGATGACTTAGGGAAGAAGAAATTGCTAGATTTCCCTCCCTAGGTGGCCAGCCTCTTTAGAGAAATAGAGAGAAAGTGTTTCACCCAATTTCTTTTAGAGAACCCTAAATGAAATAAAGCTATAAAGATGAATTTATACTTCATTTCTTGTGAGTGGCAAACTTGTAATTAATACAAGTTTGCTACCCCTCACCCTTATGGCCGGCCATGTCTTTGTTATTGGGCTAATTGCCCATTTTGTTTTAGTTGTCATATAACTTAAACATAATGGGCCTTGTGGGCCAAAACACTTTTGGGCCCCGAAACCCAAAACCAACTTAAAAGCCCAATACGAACGTTTCGTATAATTAATTAACTAATTAATTAACTTTGACCATTCTTCAATTAAACCATTTAATTGCATATCCATTTCATTTAATTACTTCACTTTCATCCTTACTCGGTGTACGATCCATTAGGTTCCAATTAGCAAGGTAGTGGGCGATCGTTACTCTTAACTATCGATTGTGAATTGAAACCACATTTCAATTCTCCCTTAAGATTAGTGTTTGCTAATCTTTAGGGCTTCCACAAACCATGAGTGACACCTAGCAGCATGTCATGGTTACCCAAGCTAAGTAGAAGTGGTTGGAGAACCTATCCAGTTACAATTACAATGCAATACGGTCCTTCTCTAATACAATACTCTTAATCACATTGTTTAAGTGATAGTTTGGTTCATGTCTACTATCCAATGTGATACTTATCTATATGATTCAATTGAATATGATTTGGAACAAACTTCCTAAGTCATATTCATATGCTTTGGCCAAAGACTCTCGAATCATATCTTAGAGTATTCTCCTTCCACCATGGAAGGTTAGAGATCCCTTGTTGTGCATTCATATGCCTACATGACTAGATAGCTTGACCACAACAATGCCGTGGACACTCCAATGGAATGTCTTTGACATAATCAAAGATGAAGGACCTAACCATTAGACATCTATGATGCCTCAGGTCAAAGGACTACTTTGCATATTGTAACTCTCGAGTTCTTACATGACATGTATGTTTGAACTCTCTTTTGATCGTTGTTCAGTGTACTCGATTACTCTTTCGAGCACCTATGTGTTTGTCTTAGTGTCCAACACTAAATGACTTGAGACTTGTCATATTCACTCTTGAGTCGACATAACACATACTAACCTTAGCGGATTGTCAATGCCCAATTGCCAACCCTATGGCTAGGAACGTTTTAGGAATGAACATAAGAGAAAGGTCTCGTTAATTTAACTCACTTAAATCACTTATCTCTTAGATCAAATACATTCCTTGGATTCCCTTATTGCTTAAACACAAGATACAATAAATAGTGATTAACAATAAGCTTTGCCCTCCATTAAACATATAAAAGTTTAATACAATAAGTATTCCAAAAGCTATTACATCAAATGAGTGGCTTTGTGGGCATACTTCCAACATCATCCCTGTCACCCCTCGTCGGACTGGTTTTTCCGATGATCGGAAAACTTCCGTGTGTGATTTCTCACTCGTTTCTCAACCATTCTTCGTGAAATTTTCACCAAAATGTTCTAAATTGAGAGTAGAACAAGTCTATACCTTCAAAAATTTCGAACACCAACGAGAATCTCGTCGGAAAATATCCAAAGATTCGGCCTCCCTTGTTCTCAACAATCCCGACGTCAAAGCTTAGCAAACGAACGTCTCCGAGCCTCTAGAGGACCCAACAAACACTTCTGTGATCTCAGATTTTCCTAAAACAAAACGTATAAAAAGTTGATGAATAGTGCCAATTATAAACCTTGAGTTTTGGACGTGACATCGTTGTAGTTCTTACCTGAAAATGGTATGGTTCAGTTCGTATGGACTTCACGAGCATGAATATGTAATTTGTTTCTTCGATCTACAAGTTTTGATATGGGTTTATGTGTGTGCCGTGTCTAAAAGAACAAGAGAGAGAGAGAGACAGTCGAGAGGTAGAGAGAGAGAGTTCTGAGAGTGACTGAGAAGAGAGAGGGAGAGTGTCGGTGGACCAAGACCACCAATCACACAAATATCTTTCTAACTTTTCATTGGCCCCCAATAACTTGGATAATTATATAATTGGCCCAAAAATTATTAAACTCATGCATAAACGTTCGCCCAAACTCAAGGGCATAATAGTCATTTCATAACGTCGAAATAAAAATCTCGGGACGGTTTGTCACAACAACCAACAATGCATTCAACCACAAAGGATTAAGTGGAAGTAGTTGGCAGCCAACAATGCAATAGAAAATAAAGGAAAAAGTGGAGAGTGGGGTGTCCACTAGGAAGTGGAATGTGGCTTGTCTTCCACTTGGCCTTTGTGGCTTTAGCAAAAAGAAAATAAAACTGATTGCTTTTGAGAACCACACGGCAAGCATAGCAAAAAAAAATTGGAGAGAACCACACAGAGAGCACGGCAGAGAAACAACACAGAGAGCTCGGCAAGGGAAGAAAAGGGAAGGAGGAAATCTTTACACTCTCTTCTTTTTGTTCTATCTTATCAAACTCATGTTTTTAGGGGCTGTTTTGAAGCTCCGAATATAATTGCAAGTTTGTTATGACATTTCGTTTGAGTTACTTTTATGAAATGCTGAAAATTGCTTCACTACTTATGTCAGTGATGAATTCTTTATGTGTTTTCTATGGATGCATACGTAGTAAGCATATCTAGGATTCTAATGCTATGAATATGTATGTGCCTGCCCTTGTTGAATGAGGACCTACATATGTTCTAGAGTAGCACTTGTTAATTGCGATTAACATGTGAACCAATTTTTAGGATAAGTAAGACAACGCCAGTACTTACGATGCCTTGTGATGACTCAAACTCTTTTCATTGTTAATGATTTCTACTTGTTATATCTATGAACAAGCCATTCTGGATTGCATGCTAGGAACTAAGTTAAGTTGAAAACACCATTCTCTTAACATACTACGTAAGAAAGAGTAATCGGTTGAGTTCTAACATTGAGCCAACTTGAGCATCTTCATCTGGAAATAAAAGGAATTTGAATGAAACATAACATGTTTGCATGATTATTTGGTGGTGGATAGCACATCCCTAACTCGTTTTCTTAGCTTGTGAACTACAATCTATTTTTATTATTTAAAATTCGCTTCTGTCTTGTTTTTTTTCGATTTAATTTAAATAGCAAATCAACTCCAAAAATCCCAAATATTTGTGTGAATGTAGCTCTATGTGTCTAGTGTATGCGTTTAAAATTTTGTTAACTTTAGATAAGTGTTAGTTGGTCTAATAATTATTTTTCAGTGGCTGGTCAGTAGGGACAGCAGCCCAGTTTATGTGACATTTTAAGTAGTTAGATAAAACAATCTTCTGCGATAAAGACCCTTATTTTCATATGCTACAATTGACAAATTTTAGTGTTAATAAGGAAAATCAATAAGACAATTGTATGCTACTTTGTGGTGTGCTTTTAATCATATCATAATGCTTTCACCATCTAATCGAATAGGGTTTTCTCTGATGATGTATAACTTTTGTAGGACGTGATTAGCCAGTCAATTGGCAAAACACAAACGGTTGGGTAACTATTCACATCATGAGATTTGTCCCTCATACCACTGTTCTAAAAATCCCCGCCTAGCGTCGCCTAGGCGCTAGGTGGCTGGCCACCACTCCGATTAATGTCTAGGGGTTTGAAAATTAAGAAAGGGCGCCTAGACCTACTGAGGCACCCGTCTAGACCGCCTAGACACTCGCCTAGCCCTCCCAAACCCACCTAGACATTTACCTCACTTAGATAGAAAATAGATAACTTTTCTTTTGCATTTTATTGTTTCCAATAAATTGTAAGAGACTTATTGAACACTTAAATAAACACACATTATATGTTTGTTCCCCATGTTTTCATTCTATTTTCTAGTTTATGATGAAATTATATACATTTTAAGTATAAACAAACACTTATTTACACGAAATACAATATATTTACTTAAATCCGTCTAGGCGCTAGGCCCCAGCCCGCCGCCTGACTAGCACCTAGCGTCTTTTAGAACCTTGCCTCATACTAATCAAATTGTATTCTATAATAGTCTGTGACATTGTGTCTTTAACGCAGGAAAAAAAACCAAAAGACCGAGGGAAATAGAAAGAACGAGGAATAAATACCTGGGAAACACTCAACCAGGGGCAACAGAAATCACTCATGTCATGCCCCGCACCGAAATTTATTTATTTTGGGAGTTAATAATATTAGTGATAGGCCTAAACTAAAACTCCTGTTTATTTAGCCGCCACTATCATTTTATTACGTTCCTTAATTACACAAGTTCTACAACCTTAATTCTCTTATCAAAACATAACAATTTTATGTTTGGATTCCTTACCCTTTACCTCTCTTAGATCAATTTTCCAATCTAAGGATAATTCTCAACCCAATTGTAATTCTCAGTTAGTTAACCTCGTTAAATTTTATGGCCCATAATTATAATTCCTTACCAAACATACGATTTATATTCCTATTTTATTACCATTTCCTTTTATGAACAAAATTCCATTATTTCAACCTTAAATCTCAGATTACTTAACCTTACTTGTTGTATGGATGCATCTAACTTTCTTATTTCACCTTAGACTGCCTACATACCCTAAGTAAGGATCATGCCATTCTTAGTTCACCATTCACTAAACTACAGGTTGATCACAAATGAAGTAATTTATTCCAACTATAAAATGGAGTTCCAAAACTGGAAATACAAAACTTGCTCCTACCTAGTAGTTGTGACTCAACTTTGGAAATGATTTTGATCTATCAAAACTCAATGCAATTTAGTGAAATCAGATGGGTTTTGATCATGGACATGTTTATTTTCAAAACACAAAGTATTAGATGAAAAGGAACTCACATCAAAGCAAATGATCCTACTGTATAATATGCATGCTTTTTTGAGACATTGTTGGTGTGAATTATGATATGAAATCTAGTTGCATGATTTTAAAATTTTGTGAGTAAAGTGGCACTCATGCAACATATATATGTGTGATACATATATGATTTGCATTGTATTAGTGATGAAATTTTCGATAGTAGAAATTATTATTTGCATTGATATTGCATTATTTTATAAGATCTATGAGTAAGAAGGAATTTATATGAAATACATATATTGTGAATTATGATGCTTTGAATTAAATTGAATGGTAAAGTGATGGTGGAATGGTGACAAGTAGATAGAAGAATTGTATTATACCTGTGCCAGTGGATGTGAGAAATGAATAGGCACAAAGACCCAGCGAATGTGAATGGGCACACACAAAGACCCAGTGGATGTGAATGGGCACAAAGGCCCGTGGATATGTGAATTGGGCGAAAATGCCCATGGATGTGTGAATTGGGCGAAAAAGGCCCATGAATGTGAAATTAGGCAAAAAAGGCATGTGGAAGTGAAATTGGGCGGAAAAGGCCCGTGGATGTGGAATTGAAAAAAAAAAGAGGAAACAAAAAGTGTGATGTGTATTGGCTAGATATATTACAATATTTTCCAGTCTACTAGTCACTGTTTGGAATCAAAGAAAAAAGTGATGAAATCATTGTTCTATTAATAATGATTATGAATAGAGATTTTAAAACCTTATAACCAAAGATTTAAAACACTTATAACCAAGGGTGTATGAGTAATTTTTTATCAAATTTTGGGTGTAATTCTCATAAATTTAAAAATGTGGTTATAATTGTATATGAAGTCCAAATTTTGGTTCTTTTTTAAATTTCCCGAATTATGGTGCACGTATAATTCAACGGAGCTATATCCGATCATGATGTTGGGAATTAAGGCTCTAAACTGATTTATTAGAGTTAAATTATTCATGTTGATGTGTAAATTTGTTTGTCCCTATTGAAGGGTTGTGATTAAGTTTGTTAGAGATCTTAGGCTCAAATGTGAGGAAGTGGCATCGTCTCATAGGCAGTGTTTGAATGGTTGAGATGAGTGATGAGTCAATATTGTATCATATATTATCCTAATCTTAGTTTATTTTGATTATTATTTTGAAATAATTTTGATATTTTGAATTGTATTTTTAATGCAAGACATTCGCTTTCCTCTTAAACAAAAAGTGATCATACGAATGAATTTTAGAGTGATTTTAATTAGAGGATATTCGTGAGTCTTTCAAGATGATTGTATCAAAATTCTAAATTTGTCTACCACACCGTTTAACCGTGGCGAAGAAAAGAAGACCCAGCATACAACTTTCTTGAATTGACATTTCTAGACGCTTTGAGTATTTGAAGGTCAAAATGGCATATTTTGAGGAAAATTCATTCTAATGATTTGTTAGGCATGTCCAAATCGAAGTTGATTTGGTTGGTTAAAAGATAGATTTTCTCTGCAGCTTGAATTTTAGTTTAATTAGAAAACATTTTATTTTCTAGTTATTTTATTCTACTTTTGCCATAGGAAACATTTTATTTCTTAGTTATTTTATTCTATTTGGCCATTAAAGAGACGAACACATTATTTTAGAAAACCATTTCTAGGTAAAATTTTATTTTATAGTTGTATAAACAACTTTATTTAGCCATTAGAGAGACGAACATATTATTTTAGAGAAGGCCCTACTTTGAAGAATTCGACGATTCAAGTTTAGTTTCAAAATGTTTTCTATCTATGTTATTAATAATATTTCATTTTATGATTTTTAGTAACTAATTTCTATTTGTTAGGACGAGGCCATAAGTTTTAATAAGAATATATATTTTTTCAATTTGCTTACGATATTCTACATGAAGGTTTTGAATTATTAATCACAATGTTTGAAACAATCTAATTGTCTTGACGATTGATCTCCATTAAAATATTTAAGAAAATAATTTAATGCAATTTTAACGGAAAGCTATCCTGAAATTGGCTTCTTGTTCTTAAGATAGATGGTTTTTTAAAAAATATTTACAAAACAAGTAATCAAATCTTATAGGAGAAAAACAAAACAATTAACACAAAAACATTCGCAGTGATTATAAAAAAAATTACAACCTCAGTTAAATCCATAAAATTCATATGAAATGCAGTTTCGCCGAGGGGTTCTCCCTGCAAACAGGGTCTCAGTTCCACTGCACCTCGAACAGAAGGATTGAATCATCATTGGCAACACAATCATTAAAATCCCACCATAAAATACAAATCTTCAAAAAAACAAAATCAAATAAATTTATACACAAGGGCTCAGAGCATGAAACAGCTCTGTCGATCACGATTTTTCTGAAGCAGAACTGGCATAAAGCTGTATAATTCAGTCATCAGCGCCAAAATTAACCAAAAAATCCAACCTTTCAAACACGAACACCAACAAATCACAAAACAAATTGGCTCATATCAAGAAATTCAACCATTGATTATCACATTCTGCTTCATCGATTGCTCTCAGAAGCGCGGATAATTTGTAATCAAAGCCAAAAATTCCACAAAAGACATCAAAATTCACAAGAAAAAGTTTTTTTTTTTTTTAAGGGAAAATTTAGCGGACGTTTTTAGAGGAAAAACTATGAGAAGAGAAAAACCCCCACGTGTGACTCCGCCATTGGGTTTGCGCCTCCATGACTAGCTCAGTTTTCGGAGATTTATCAAAAACAGGCTTAAGGTGTGTCGAGGCGCATCGGATCGGATCCGATCGTATGAAACTGAAAATTGATGAAAATATTTAGGGTTTTGGGGGAGATGTAGCCGTCGATTTGACACAGAAAAGCCGTAGGGAAGAGCGAGGCTAAACTGCAACACTTGACGGCGACGTTTTAGCACGAGCATTGGGGCTTTCTTCTTCAGTGAAATATACTCTCAGAGAAGCCCGGGGTGCAACGTGCATGATTGCAAACCATAAATTGCAGAAATTAAATATTAGGGTTTCGATTGTAATGAAGGGGAATTGGGGGAATTGGGGGAATTCTGGACCAGAGGTAGAGGAGGCTTCGATGGAGACTGGAGAGCTTGAACAAGGAGCCGGGGTTAGTGTTGTTTATATAGGCATCCAAAGCCCTACGGAAACCCTAGGGCTTGTTCTTCGCGATTGTTACGCCGCTGACGGCGTCGTTTTAACATACATGGTCTAATAGTCGTTTTTTACGAATTTACCCCTCTACGGTCTCTGTTCACTTCGGTGCTTTTAATTTCAGTTGTTGCGTTTTGAACTCATATTGTTGCAAATTTCCAATTCAACCCCGCAATTCTGCAATTTTTCAACACGATTATTACGCAAGAGGTATGTGTGGTGTTTTTACCTCAGACAAGTCCGATTTCCCTCAGTGTCACTCACGAGCTACTTACGACGAAAAGATCGACAAATTTAACTATGTAAGTAACATTGTCCTTGAATTGCATAAATTAGCACACTACAAAGTCTACAATCTACAAAGGGTTAACTCGAGATAACTGAAACTATAGGACCAAAGCGGAACTTCGCTTAAACTATACGGACTGCAATCGTGAATTGGCACCCTCTGACTTGAGAGCCAAATATTTATGAGTGAGAGGGCCGTAAAAATAAAATTTGGCAAGAAACTATAGAAACATTTTCGGTTTGAATTCTATGGAAAGCTAGCTACTTGAAATTTCTGATGTTGTACAATCACTGAATTACAGAGAGAACACTGATGACATCTCAGATAATGGTATTCTTACACTCATACTATCATCCATGTCAAATGCCGGTAGCCAGTCCACTTAGCAGCAAGACGAATTCCGATGGCTAAACCTGCACCAAGCAAGGGCATTGGAAGATTCCGGTTAGCCACTACAGTTTCCTCCTCCGTATCTGATACCTTCTTTGAGTGATGAAAAATGGCCAAGGCCAGATACGATGCAATCACCAAAACTCTAACCCATGGTTCTCCTATGGCAGACATCACAGCTGCCGCAGGCAATGCGGATGTAACATCATCCCTCTTTTTAACTAATCGTGAGTAACCGTAGAACCCTACTAGAATCGTCCAGAAGAAAGGCTCTGAGATGTAACCTGCCACTGCTGCGTAGCCTACTACACCAGATGCTGTGAGAAGAAAAGGTTGACAGTTTACAGCATTTGGAAAAACAGCTTCTGCGATAGCAAGAACAGTTGATGCAAGTATGATCACTGTTGTCAACTCCGGAATTGGAGCGTATGCTACTATGCCAGAGTAGAAAGAGCGTATGGCATACAATGTTGTTTCTATGAATCTGATCACGGAAGTAATGGGATCTCCAATGAAATGAAAGATTAGAGCCAGGATAAGTTTCAAAAGGTATCCCACAAAACGGACAATGTCACACCTGCCCCTCAGCTATATTTAAATTTTAGAAATTGACCCCCAAACCCTTTTTCAATTATACAATTTAATCCCTAAAGTTTTGCAAACTTTCATTTTGGTCCCTTAACCTTATCCCCCTTTCTTTTATTTCTTTTTAAATTGTTTTGTTCTTAAATGGTGAGCCCAATGGGCCCACCGGGTTTCTGTCTCCCATCCCGTTTACTCTCCCTCCCTTTTCTGTCTCTGTCCTCTGTCTCTCTCCTTCCCTTCCTCCCCTCTCTCGAACTCCCTCCTTCTCTCTGCACTCTCCCGTAACCCCCCTCACCCCACGAACGAACGCCCGCCATACCAGAAGAAACTCTCCGGCGACCTTCTCTCTCTCCGGCGAGGTAAGTTCCAAATCTCTCCCTATCGTTTCTAATGTGGAACTGGGATGAGATTTAAGGGTTTTTATTTATGAATTCCTAGGCTTAGGATGAAATAGGGACGAAGGAGAGGCGCCTCCAGTCCGGTGAACCCGCGTACGGATCGAGGGGATCTCCGGTCATCTCCGGTCGATTCACGGCAATCCAAGGGTACCACTCTTTTCCTCTCACTTTGTACGTTCGTTTTGTAGCTAAATAGGAGGTTGGAACCACTGTTTTTGGTCGGCCGGAGCTTTAGAAGCTCCGGTGTTCTTCCCCGGCGCACCCAGGCCTTCGGGCCGTTTCTGAAACTAGGCCCGCAAACCCAAAACCCAGGCCCTTTGGGCTAGATCCAAACCCCCTCGGGCCTTAGGCCCGTTTGCTAACCCAGCCCAATTTATTTTCATTTAGTTATTTTATTTAAATTGTTAATTAGGCCTTTGGGCCGTTTTAGAAATTCGGGCTTTAGGCCCGTTTAGGACCCAGCCCAGTAAGGTGGCCCGTTGCCTTTTTAATTTTATGTTTGTTAAAATAATAGGGCATCGGGCCTTAGAAATTAGGGGCCTCCGGCCCGTTTAGGCAAAACCCAATAACCCTTGGCTTTTAAAGCCTTGGGCCGTAGAGAAAAACCAGGGCCTTGGGCCCGTGTAGTTAAACCCATAACCCTTTGGGTTCTTTAAACCTGGGCCCTTGGGCCGGTTTTATTAAGGGCTTTAAGCCCAGACCCATTTAACCCTAAACCCATAACCCTATTGGGTCAAACCCCCCAAACCCAAACCCAGGTTCGGATCCAACCCAAATCCGGGTTGACTGACCCGTTGACCCGTGACCCGGTTGACCTGTTGACCTGTTGACCGTGACCTGGTCAACGGTCAACGTTGACTTTGACTTTGACCAGTCAACGGTCAACTGTTGACTTTCGGTTGACTTTTTCGAGTTCCGTCTGGGACCCCTCCTAGGCTAATTTCGACATCCTGGACCCGTTTTTGAAGTCTGTTTTCCCAAATAAATTTGTTTGAATAGAGTTTGACTATATTGAACCCTTTATGTGCTAGGTGCATATATTGTGGCTTTACCATATTCGCTAGCAGCGCAGCGTTGGATGGCTAAGTACTGTGAGTGGACCCCTTCTAAAATACTTATTTTATTTAAAGAATTACATGACTGCAAAGCTTGAGTATTGAATATTGTGATATGATGCTTGAATATTGAATGTCGTGATGTGGTGTTGAGTTTATAAAAATATATGTGGCATTGATCTGATATTACCTAGTGGTCCACGATTCCGCTACGGGATGTAGGGATAAGGCTATGGTCCATCCTGGGCGACGGTTATGGTGTTGGCATAGGGCCTGGAGTGTGTTTCCTCTGACTTTGAGTACAGGGACGGGGAGCTGGCATTGGGCCTGAAGTGTGGTTTCCTCTGACTGTATGCTCAGGGACGGGGAGCTGGCATGGGGCCTGAAGTGTTATATTGGACATTCACTAGCGACTATTCCTGTATGATTATGGTTATAATATATGAGTTGTGAATGAGATACTGCACTGTATGATAGGCGTAGGAAAACTTACCTATATATCATGTTTTTGTTTTCTAACTTGGGGGTTAGTATATTGACAGCTATTTTCTTATATGTATATCAAATTGGTCCACTCACCTTTGTTTTGCGCCCCCTTCAGGGCTTAGATTCGAGGCGTACAATCACGGCATCGAGGCACTTCCACTTCGGCATCTTCGAGTCCTCTCGGTGTAGGACCTACTCCTTATGTTATTTCAATTTTGTATTCTTTCCTTTGTAATCTATTAGACGTATGCTCTGGACAAGGTATGTTGTATCCTGCTAATTTCAGTGTTGGCAGTTGAATATTATATTAGTGTAGTTATGTTTCTGCTGCCTTATGTTTAATTACGATTGTTTGAGATATTTTATGCATGTTTGTGACCATTTTCGGGGTTTATCGTTCAATTAAATGGCTTACGTCACCCCTCGGGTGTCGGCCAGCACGTGTTCGTCCCGATGTCTACAGGACATCGGGACCGGGGCGTGTCAGACAACGCTCTCAGCAGCCTTTCTCCAGTTAGCTAATTCCAGCAAGACAGCTCTCCATGCATAGATAAGGAAGACCAATGCTGCACGATCAATGACAAATAGTATTTAGTCAGCTGCATAAACTATTATAGTGCAATTTGTATTCGTAGTAAAGTATTTTGAGAGAGTTAAGAAAATCAAGTTGCATTGTTTGTAAAAACAAATACATGAAAGACTCAACCGAAAAATAAATAACAAAACAATTTAGTTCAGCTTCGATTGAGGCTTCAAAAAGTTATAACTAGGAAACATCTCATAACACCACTGATGTGTGCACGTATCAGGAACTAAATAGTCTAAACGATAACATTAAAGTTTCATCTCGTCAGGTTAAGTACAATATCACATCAATAAAGTCAGTGCTCAGATCTGTTTTCCTCTACATATCAGTGCCTTCTTCCCTCTCCTAACTAGTTTTTAAATTTCATAAGCATCCCGATTCACCAATTTGTTCTATACTCATACAATCGCAATGAAAAGCATTTGTGGGAGAGAATGCTATCAAGCATGAAGAAGTAAGACACGTTAACCAGAGCACTAGTTTAAATCATCTCTTACAAACCCATAAGAAACGACAGTCTTCAATATAAACCAATAAACTTAATTTACATCATGTGAAGATTAAGTCATGAAATATCCCCGATCAGACCGAATGTAAAACTATGAGAAAACACAATTAGTTGAAGTTTCAAACACATTGTAACGCCTACACTTATTACAACCTGCTAGCTCATTTTTCAGATGCTGGCGACAAATTCATGTACTTTTCTTCACATACGCATCAAACATTTCTAAATTCGAGTAAAGTCATGGTGAAAAATGTCAATATACTATCTAACAAGAAATTAACCAAACAAGCTGTGTTTATACATGGAAGCAAGTCCCTTCTGCTCTCAATATATCTTGGGGCATTCGACAACAATCCCAAATATTCAAACTTTCTCTGTTTTCTCTCTTTCATTAACCAACATATTCTCAGCAGCCAAACAGATAGTAAAAAGAAGAAGAAATAGAGCAGAACAGTTTACCTACAAGCCAAGGCCACCTGACAGGAGGGTCAGGAGCTTCCTTGGTCAAGTACCTGAACCGCTCAGGCATAGTACTCTCCGCTCTGCTCTCCTCCTCAGCCGCATCCACACCCTCATTTTTCGCACTCGCACGAACCCTCAACTTTCTCTCAAACAAAAACCCATTTGCTTTCCAGGAAAACCCAGGAAAATTCTGAGCTTGTATTCGGTTCAAACATTGGAATTTGGGTGAATTGCGAAAAGGGATTGTTTGGATATGAGGTTGGATTCTGGGGGGAGAAAAAGAAGTGACTTTGAGTCTGAGAATGGAGGGGGTTGGAGCGGAGATGGTAGGAATGGAAGTCGCCATGGCTTGGGATTAGAGAGGTTTTGCTGCCATTATCGGTAGCAGCGATGGAGCTGCAGAATTTGGTGTTTTGGGGTTTTGAAGGTTTAGACTTTTTGTATTATGGCCCCAAAACACTTTACAATTGACCCATGGACCATGTCACACTATTAGGTCCGGTCCACTTAGACACAGAACGGAAATGGAAAGTGATAACCGCACTCTCGTTTTTTCTTCGTAAATTTATAGCGTTTAGATTGAATAAAATCAAACAAGAGAAAATAAACAAGGTATACTGTATACATAAAAGAAGAAAAGTGTGCGAAAATTATTTCTTAGGAGAAAAACTTCAGTAGGACAGTCAACTCCATTGAATTACACGTGTTAAACCATAGGCTAGATATACTAGGTGGCATTGTCATGCGGTGTATCTGATGAACATAATATTGTCTCCTTGTTTTGGTTCACCTAGACCGTGACAACTTCTTATTAGGCGATCGCACACAATTGATTATGTGACGCTGAACATTCACTCTTTACACATTTTTGTTCTCCTAAATTAGAATTTGCAACACGGTTGTTTTAAATCCCAAATACATTGAATCAAGGGCTTTAATTTTGTTAGGGATGATACATGGCATGTACGAATGCATTGGTGAAAACAATTATAAGACGAATGAAAGCCCTTGATTCAACAAGGGCAGCTCACATTCAATGTTGAGTCGAGTCATTCAGAAATTCAGCATTGAAAAAGTGATGAACAATTCTAGACAGAAACACTTCTGTTGGATCATTGTAACTGCGTGCGTTCTTCATCCACGCAGCACAAAATAACTCAAGAATATATTTTTACATATACATCCGGGGGGCCTAAAGCAACTCAATGTATCTTCACTCTTCACCGTCTTCAAAATTCAGTAAAAAACCAGAAAATTCATGTTGAAAAATGAAGACATCTTGAAGCTTGCCACTGGTTCGAAAAGAAATTCCTTCCTCATCATCCGATCTCTCCCAAAAACACTGCTTCTTCGTTCTCAATGTCGTAGATTAGGGTCAGAAAGCACTGCATTATACTGAACCCCGTTTAGGTTTAATTAAGTTTTTTGGCCTGATATTTGACAGGCGAAAGAAAGCTGTTCGCAGTAAGGCAAAACCTGATAACTTTCCAACACCTGATATTAGTCTTGATAAACCACCCAGCTAGTGCCAGATGATGCCTTCACTCCCTTCTCCTTCATTTTCCTTCTCATTCGTTGCGCTTCCTCATGCCTGCCTAAGCCAGAATACATTCTTGCCAATAGTAAATAATTGGCAGGATTATCAGGTTCAATTTCGGACAGAGCTTTCCCTGCAATCTCAGCAAGGTCCAAGTCTCCGTAAGTTCTACATGCTGAAAGAAGAGCACCCCAAGCTTTAGCAGTCACTTTCACCGGCATTTTCCTTATGACCTCATATGCCTCATGCAACCTCCCTGCTCTGCTCAGAACATCTACTAAACAAGAATAGTGATCACTATTTGCTTGCACACCATAATCCTCACGCATCTGACCAAAATAATGTAGTGCTTCATCTGCTAATCCTTCAGCATGGCTGCACGCCTTCAGTATCGCAAGAAAAGTGATCTCATCAGGTTCTACTTTCGCTAATTCCATCTCTCGGAAAATTTCCAATGCAGGTTTTGCCTCCCCATGAAGTGCATAGGCAGATATCAGACTACTCCATGCAACCACATCCTTTTTCTTCATATAGAGAAACAGATTACGCGCATTTGCAAGACAACCACAGCGCCCGTAGGCCTCTACTAGGCCACTACTCAATTGGGAATGCGAGTCAATCTGATTTCTCACGTCATAACCATGAATTTCCTTGATAAACCTTAACGCCGCTACAACAACAAAAGCACGTAACAGAGAAAGCAGTGTTATTAAATCCGGTTTCCATCCGCACGCTCTCATTTTCCGATAGAACTCGGCAGCCTTAAAGAACCCATCATTCAATCCCGACATCCCAGATATAATGGTATTAAAAGTTGACACATCAGGCTCAACATCCATTGCCTCAAACAATCTCAAAGCATCAAACACATTACCGTTACGCGTATAAAGCGATATCATAGCATTCCACACAACAGCGTTCCTGTGAACAATTTCATCAAACAGGTTGCGTGCGGTCGACAATGACACGCACTTGCCATACATGTCGACAAGAGCGGAAGCCACAAATGGGTTTGATAGGATGGAAGATTTGGCGACATGGGCATGGACGGAGACGCCGAGTTGCGGGCGGTGGACGGCGGAGCAGGACTTGAGAACAAGAGAGAAGACATGGGGGTCGGGAGATAGAACCAGTGAGGTCTGCATGTGGTGGAAGAGGGAAAGGGCTTCGTCATGACGGCCTAGGCTGACGTGGGAGGTTAAGAGCTTGGTGAAAGAAAGCAACCGTTGGAAGTTTGATTGGTTGTAGGAGTAGGACCCCATGTTGTTCTGTGCTTTGGGGATCAATCAAGTATTTAGCATTGTTTGGTTGGTTGTGTCTCGGGTACACAGATTTGACTCAATTGGAGTTTAGGTTTGTGAGTGAAAAATCCACGAGTCCTTGAATTCATTACAACGAGGAGCAACGGTTTTTTAGGTAAAGATTAATGCTAAGCAGACTAAATTTTTAGACTATGTTTGTATATCATGTGATAAGTTACTAATAGAAAATAAACACTTAATTAACACTTAATAATTTAATCATCAACAATAATGTCATATGACTCACAAAATATGGATTAAATAAACTGTCTCTCTAGCATATTTTGTAAACCATATGACATATTTATTGACGATTAAATTATTACTTAAATGATTATTAACGTACTTATTTCTCAAGATTTCGAGCATAATCTAAAAATTTGGTTCGTTCTCCCTGTCGCAGGCTCAAAAGTTCTATTAACTTGAAATTCTAATTCCTCAAGGTGCCCAATATTTTCCATATTTACAAATGAGATGGGACTTTCTTGCTGATTCCCGCACTTACCCTTTTACTTATTGCAAAGTAAATGTTCTTTCACCGACCCTTTCAACTAAGCAAGACGAGAAGACGAATATAACCTCTCTTTTTTCAACATAAGTGACATGTAACATTGAGGAAAAGGAGAATCGAACAAATAATTTCATGTAAATTTGTTTTGCACCTGAGGTTGGCGACATTATCAATAAATTAAAATAGTTTAGAGTATATTATTAGAAAAAATTGAAAAACAAAATCAAAACAAAATGAAATGGTAAGTTTATGAAATTTAGACCAATCCCACATTTCTTTCTCAAAACAACTACCTCTTCAAATTCACCCCTATATCCTTAAAAGAAAGAGTTTATCGAGCAACAGATTTTGAGTGTATGAAAAATATTTTTAACCACTTAAACAACAACCACTGTAAAAACGTACTGCAAAATAATTTTCCCTCAAAATAACCAAATACACCACTAAAAATGGAAAAGTATGCATAGACCCCTGAAGTTTCGGTAATTACAACAAAGACCCTGTGGAATACTATAAAACACTGTGGGCCATATACTTGCGGGGAAAGAAAGAAAAGCCAACTGCACCAGCGTTTCTAAAGAGTGCGAGAGAAACCACAACACATATCGAGAAACCATGGCGACCGCCTTGGGCTGCCGCCTCAGCGTCCTTGCCTCCCGGTACGTTTTCTTCCTCCTCACAGCTACACTTTCTTTCGTAGTTTCGTTCTCCGAAAATCAACAAAATTTGGAAACCAAAAAAAAAAAAAACGATTGTTAATGTAAATCTCCAGAGAAAACGCTGTATTATGCTAAAAGTCGTTTCTTTTTTTTGGAAAATTAGACTCAAAAGAAGGAACCAATTCTGGGTTTCGTGTGCCTCGTCCTTTTTTGGCTTTTCGATTTCTTAATTCCTCGAAAAGTGAAGAATTTGGTGTTTGTAATGTTTTTAAATAATTATCTCAGTGCTTTAGCCGTGGTTGGTTGTTTCTGAATTGTTTTGCTTGATGAAAGATGTTGATTTTATAATTTTCGGAGATTAGGAACGAAAAATTTCTTCGGAGATTAGGAACAAAAAATTTCTTCGGATATTGGTCCTTAATTTAGCACTCTTCTTTTAAGCTCAACTTTAAATTCAAGGTCGAAAAGTAGGTCTGTTGGTAATTAGTTGTTGATTTCTCGTTTATAGGCGTATGAATATGATATCGATTTAGAGATTCTTGGTAATGGAATATGAGTTGTGTTTCTGCTGCATATTTAGGTTCTTGGCAATAGAATATGATTAGTTTTTATGGGCACTTTTAAGTGGTCTGAGTTTTTGGTGAAGCCTTCTTCCCCTGTTTGCTTGCAGGATTAACATTCTCCGAGATTCTTAATTTTAGTACTTTTTTCATTGAGTTAATATATCATTTGTACTGTTTGCATTATCGCTTTTAAGTGTGATTAAGTTGGGGACACACTTGAGTTGCCTTGCTTTTGGGTAATATCATGGTAGAGTTATACTTTAAACTTTTAATCTGAAACAGAGTGTGACATTTGGGAACATCTTATCTGTATGTGTTAAGGGAAGCCATAACTAATTTCTAAAGTTTATATAGTTTGGAGGATCGGAATGACTTACCAATCAGTAAGTGATGGTGGAGATACAGATATAGGGCTGAGATCATGCATGGTTCTACATAGACCCGAAATCGGTTTTGTCGAATCTTTAATTACCAAAAGAAAGGATGATATTGAGCTTACAGAATAGTCGTGTTAGAGATGTTATGTGAGGAGCTTTTTCCGAGGCTTGGAAGACAGATTCTAACCGGTTTCAATTGTTCCCGAGTATTTTTTTACAGAGTACGGTAGTTTTGTTTTTTATAGTCTTGAGATCCACCTTTTTTTCTTCTGGTCTGGAATATGGACAATTATTAGCAGCATTTGAGTAATAAAACAAGAGTGTTGCTAAGTGTATATGATTGTTTCCCAGCTCATGTTAATCAATTATATTATATTGGTCTTTAACTAGGTACAAGGATGTGAATCTAAATAGACAGAACAAGCGCAACGGAGTTGCATGCAGTTCTAAATTGAATGCAATGCCTATACTGTCAAGCAGCAGGAGTCTACAACAGCTTAGTCACAATCTGCATTCTTGGGCTCCAAAAGGTATGCAAAGTTTCTTGTCGAGTATCATCTTTGTTTCTCCTATAACCTGATTGAAATGAATCAGTTGCTTGTGTTACGAAGATTAACTCTCTTAATATGTTATGTATAACAGAAGAAATGCCTTTTAGATAGGAACATCTTTGAGATTATTTATGTCCATAGTCTCTCAAACTTGTAATTTTCAGGATTGCCGAGCTTGCACCTTTCTTCTACGTCATCCACACTGTTACGAGGGGATCAAGGTGATCAGTCACACAACATATCCGTCTTACCAAGACAACGGAGATCTTCAACATTGGCACAAGCACAGAAGAGTAACTCCATCAGTATACCTTTTCCAAAAATGAAAGAGAAGCCAGAATGGTGGTGGAGAACTTTAGCATGTCTCCCCTACTTAATCGCTTTGCAGATGTCTGATACCGGATTTTATATTCAACCCTTCGCAGAACACTACGAATTGTTTGGAGACTTGGTTTATTATGTCCCAGGGGCAATAAAGAGGTTACCGTATTGGTTCACAATGATATATTTCTTCTTCGCATACTTTGGAGTGGTGAAGAGAAAAGAGTGGCCTCATTTCTTCAGGTACCACGTAATCATGGCAATGCTATTAGAAACAATGCTGCAAGTGGTGTGGTACTCGAGCAATTTTTTCCCGCTTATACACTTCAACGGCACATTTGGCATAGAATACTGGGCAGTCGTGGCACTGGTGTACGCTTCGGTCTTGCTCGAGTGTATAAGGTGTGCTCTTGCTGGCAAGTATGTTAAACTCCCATTCTTTAGTACCCCTGCTTTAGTCCATACTCTTTTCCAAGTAGAAGGATACCACAAACCTTTCTGAAGAGTTGTATCGTTTAGGTCACAGTCTGAGATGTTATATTGTTGTTCTAGAGTGTATCATTTAGGCACACTATCATTTTTCATGTGCATCAGCCGGTATCACTTCGCTATGCGCTTTATATGAATGGTTGTGTTATTATGAATTGATTATTTGGCTTATTTTCGTATGTATTATTATACGAGGTTGTCTGTCACACGAACACGTATGAAATACGATCCTCTGGTTTGGGAGTGTAGACTTTTTTATTCAACCACTCTGTGTTTTCGGTAGGTTTTGTAAAAATTAAAGGCCAAAGCTTGCATCAGATTGATAGGATTTTTTAGCAATGTTAATGGAAGATAATATTCAATAAGGTAAATGCCACCAAGCTTTTAAAAACGAATTCCAAGCCTAATCACGTTACTCACCTTGGATCAAGGGGGAAAAAAGCATCGACTTAGTGTTTAGTTTTTCAGAAATGATAAAGAAGATTTTTTTTCAAAAGTAAATGGACTATCTGTCATTTATTTTTTTTACACAATGTTTTATAATATTTGTATGAGAATTATCGTTAAACTATGAGGTATCAGAGAGTCCATAACCATTCGTATTTTGAGAGTATTCTAGCATTTCTTTTGCGGTATTCCAAAGGCAAGTTGAGCAGACACATTGTCTTGACTATTGCCTAACTAGTCTAACTCACATTTATATGAACTTAATATAACTTAATTTTAATTCATACTATTGTAAGTCAATTATTGTGGTAATGTCACAATTCAATTATTGTGTGTTTTGACATAATAACATGTGATTGATTCCATACCATCACAATGATGCCCCATGCATCCCTACTACAAGTATGTACTAGAGGTATGCTCAGTAACTATGGTATCCCTTACTATAAGTATGGCGCTTTTGAGTTGTTCTGCCGAATCGGTCACTCAAGACCTTTGGTATCTACCCTGACCCGATGAAAGAAATGAGATCACTTCTTATGGACTCATTGAGAATGATTTTGCACTAGTTCATAATTTATCAGACGTAGAAAGTGCTCTGATGTAATCCTCACAGACAAAAAAAAGATTACAGCCTTGTTGTATAGAAGTTTCCTCTTTTGTTCTATATATATATATATATATATATATATATATATATATATATATATATATATATATATATATATATATATATATATATATATATCATGATAAATTTATTATTATTACTATAAAATAGAAGTTATTATGCCAATGATGTGGAGGCAACCATCACTTAACCATAGAGGAAAGAGACTTTTGAAGGATCAAACGAAAATGACAATCACCAAATTGAATTAATTTAATTATTCTACTAACCATTGTTTGTGTTGCTTCAATTATGCTATTTTCATCTCAATAAAACCAAATAAGAAGAAGAAGCATCAAGATTTTCAATTTTTCATTTTTCTTCCATGATTTATATTATTAAGTGGTCTGGAAAATTAACTGTTAGATCTTACATTTTAGAATCTATAGAACTTTGCAACGATTAGATCTTGCATAAAATTCATATTATTGAGTGAGATATAACATTGTAACCACACTCCAAAATTTTAGATCCAACTACAATGATACAAATTTCATGCAATATCTAAAGTTGCTAAAATCTATTAAATCTCTATATGTAATATCTAATAGTTAATTACTTTGGATCGCTGAATAATACAAAGGAGAGTGTTATTCACACACCGTTTTTTACTTTTCATGCACTCTTATTAGTTTTTAACTATTGATCTTCAATTTATTCGTTCAGACAGGTGAAAATTGAGAAAATATGTAAAAATAAAATAAAATGGATAGATGGATAGTTCCACCTTAAGCCAAATCATGAAACAAAAATTACTAAACTTTAGAAGAAGGATAAAAAATAAAAAATAAAGAAAAACAGAGAAGCAGAAGCCACGCCACTCCACACATATAATTACAACACACGAACTCCCCGAACAACAGTTGTTGTCTCTCTGCGAAAGACGAAGGAAGACTGAGAAGCAGAAGAAGAAGAAGACAGATAAAAACTCCTTTCTTTCTCAGTAATTCTCCTCCCAATCCAAAAACCCACCACAGATTCAACCCCCACAACCCTAAATTCCCATCCCCAATTTTCCTCATGTGACAAGATCCAATCCCTCCAAGTTTTGATCCTGATTGCGATCTCTGTCCGGAAGGCTGCAACTTTCCGGGAAGAAAACGGGTATTCTGGACGCTTCAGATTTGGAAGCAGTGGAGAAATGAGGCGGAGAGCCGCGGACTTCCGGCGGCCGCTGCGGCGGCGGTTCCCCAATGCCTTCTGGTGGGCGCTGTGCGGGGTTGCGGTTTTGCTCTTCGTTTTTACTTTGAGCAGAGTGAATCAGATGGAGTCCAGGCCTGTCATTCCCACGGTATGTGTATATTACTTTTCTACCCTTTTTGTCGTTTTTGTGTTTAGTTGGGTGTTTGAACTCTGTTTGGTTGCCTAGAAAATGTAGGAAAGTGGAGGGAATTGGAGTATTGTATGTTGGGTTTCTGACTAAGTTGGGAGCTGGGGTAAAAAAAATGCTGAATTGGGTTGTGAGTTTTTCATTTTTTGGAGCTAAAACAACAAAAGGACGTGAGCTTTAGGATTCAAGTGTTCTTAGTTAGTAGAGCAAGGATTTGATTTTTCATACGCGGGTTCGGTTCGATTAGAGACAATGAAGTGTTATTTAGTTCGGATTTAGGTTGATCTAGATGTCATCTGATATAATCTTATTATTTCCAATGATTTCGTCAAAAGGGCTGAAGACTCTGATTTCAATGTAATAGGAGTTGAGTGCACAAGATCTATTTGGTAGGAACCCGCAACTTTCTGATCTATATCGCTATTGTGTATATGCATATGAATTTAAGTGAAGGAGGGAACTAATGCCGTGGCAAGGGCATAAACCGGAAGAGTTCTAAATAAATGTTTTATTTGGGTAAAGGGATTCCGGTGTATTTGACTGAACTTGCTTGCATTATGTTTTTCGAAGTGGAATAGTAATGTTTGTTGAATCATAAAAAATGATATGGGTGTGCTTGGTTATGTCTTTTTCAGTGTTTCAAAGTCTGCTCATGTTGTGGATTCTTGTAAAATGTATAGAGTTGATTAGGTCCATAGAAGAAACTAGAGATTTTATTGTCATCACTAAGTCAAGGTAGATGTCACCGTAAAGTGTGGTAAGTACCCGGAGAAGTGAATGCTATAGTGTTGAGAACAGGGACTTTAAGACAGCACATTTACTGTGGTATGGCCAGATTTAACTCATATAGATAACTTATACGACTTGATGATCTACTTTGGACTGATGTCGAGTTGAAATATTTAAAACGCTGGCTGAATCCTAGCATTCTGAATTGGAAGTGTATCGTGACACAATTCATTTGGTCTTGATGCAAGATTGCTGGGAAGCTGCTCTTATGTGACGGGCACCAATAAAATCCTTCCATATATTGGAAGACAAACTAAATCTTTGTTCTCTTCTTTTCTGTTCTGTAGGAGTGATAAATATGCATTTTTTCCCCTTTACCTTTTCCAATTTATTTTGCAAACCTTAATAAAATATGTGTTTGTTTTCCTTTCGCAGAGGTTCAGGAATGATAGAGTTATGGAAGGCCTTAATATTACCGACGAAATGTTGAGCCCCAACTCAGTTTCAAGGCAGCTCAATGACCAAATTGCTCTTGCAAAAGCTTTTGTTGTGATTGCCAAAGAAAGTAACAACCTTCAGTTTGCTTGGGAATTAAGTGCCCAGATTCGCAGTTCCCAGATCCTGCTGTCAAATGCTGCTACCAGGCGAGTTCCTCTGACTATTGGAGAAACGGAAACTGCAATCCGTGATATGGCACTTATACTTTACCAAGCACAGCAGCTCCATTATGATAGTGCAACCATGATCATGAGACTGAAAGCCAAAATCCAAACTCTGGAAGAACAGATGAGTTCGGTGAGTGAGAAAAGTTCAAAGTATGGACAAATAGCTGCTGAAGAAGTCCCAAAAAGTCTCTACTGCCTTGGTATTCTGCTGACTAGTGAATGGTTCAGAAGCCCGAATATACAGAGGAGAATTAAGGACAGAAAGCAAATAGAAATGAAACTGAAGGATAACAATCTCTATCATTTCTGCGTCTTCTCTGACAACATCCTAGCAACTTCTGTTGTGGTCAATTCAACTTCTATAAATTCCAAAAATCCAGATAAGATTGTTTTCCATCTCGTAACTGATGAAATCAACTATGCCGCAATGAAGGCCTGGTTTTCTATAAACAGCTTCAGAGGGGTGGCCGTCGAGGTTCAAAAGTTTGAGGATTTTACGTGGTTGAATGCTTCTTATGTTCCTGTACTTAAGCAGCTCCAAGACTCTGATACTCAGAGTTATTATTTCTCTGGAAATAGTGACGATGGGCGGACACCAATCAAGTTTCGCAACCCAAAGTATCTTTCTATGCTTAATCATCTGAGGTTTTATATTCCGGAAGTTTTTCCTGCCCTGAAGAAGGTGGTATTTCTGGATGATGATGTTGTGGTTCAGAAGGATCTGTCTGATCTGTTCTCCATTGATTTGAAGGGTAATGTCAATGGTGCGGTGGAGACATGCATGGAAACATTTCACAGATACCATAAATATCTGAACTACTCTCACCCTCTCATAAGAGCGCATTTTGATCCTGATGCATGTGGATGGGCATTCGGGATGAATGTTTTTGATTTGGTTCAATGGAGGAAAAGGAATGTCACCGGCATCTACCACTACTGGCAGGAAAGAAACATAGACCGGACATTGTGGAAGCTCGGCACACTACCACCTGGGTTGTTGACATTCTACGGATTGACAGAGCCTTTGGACGCCTCGTGGCATATTCTGGGTTTGGGCTACACAACCGTTGACCCTCGCTTAATAGAGAAAGGTGCTGTGCTGCACTACAACGGAAACTCAAAGCCATGGTTGAAGATTGGGATGGAAAAGTACAAGCCCTTCTGGGAGAAATACGTTGATTATGGTCATTCGTTATTACAACGGTGCAATTTCCATTGATATTTCAGGCATGGAAGTTTCGACTCTACCACGACAGGTTTGGCGCGTACAGGAGACTTAACCTCTTTGAGGGCATGGATGAATGCTTGCATAATTTTTGCAGGATGAAAGCATGGATGGATGGGTAGAGGTTGTAAGATGGGTGGGGCTATTTATATGATCTTCCTAGTTGTGTTGTAGTGTAGTCTATAGATGATGATTTACTTCATATATGTCATTCAGATTGTTAATGCTAACCACTATTATTCAAGAACTATTTTTTGCATTATCTGTGGTATAATATTAGTATGTTGAACTGCAATACTTGTATCCTTATAAATTGTTTGATCTATTTTTTTTATATTCAAAACTATTACAATAATTTACAATAATTTAGAAGATGGGGGAGTTTTGAACTCGGGACGCTTGGGCGGAAACCCAACACCTTATCCACTAAGATATTGGACCACGTGTTTGTTTTATCTGACAACGTATGGTTTTATGATTTAACAAATGCGGTGCAAGCATAGCAAACTGAGTTGGCAAACCATAGAGTAGCGAAGTTTGTTAGAAGTCCCTTTGTAGGTTATTTTTTTTTTAACAAACAATATTCTATACATTAAAGAGGTGGGGGTGGCTTAGTCTTACAATAGGCTAGCAATAATGTGGTTTAAATTTACCTTTGGCAAGAATCGAACCTAAGACCTTTGAATTACAAATGAAGAAAAACACTACTCGATGGTAAACGATTGATATTTAGCATGGAGTAAAAACAATGTTAAAACAACAAATAAAACAAATTAAGGATCTGGAACAACAAGGTCGTTGTAGTATAGTGGTAAGTATTCCCGCCTGTCACGCGGGTGACCCGGGTTCGATCCCCGGCAACGGCGTTCAGTTTTTGAATTTTAAGCTGTGTATTATTTTTATTCCTTTTCTTTAGAGGCCGAGCTGCTGTTATCTCTGGCTTGTGATGTGAGAAGCTCACCAGCTTACAGAAAGTTTGACTTTTCAAGTTTTTCACGACCCCCTTGTGCGCGCATGTAATTATTTGGTAGCTCTAATCTCGCTTTTGCTCACCCGTAATTCAAAGTAACTGTTTATTTTTTTTAGAACTAATGTAACCGTCACACTTTCTTTTAGAATCGTGTCACGTGTTTATCTAATTAGAATAATATTAGCAAATTAATTTTTTTTTAAATTATTTTGTAAATTAAATGATATGTAATCAACAAGAAACAAGTACTTTAATCGACAGATAATTGATAATCCAATCATGTCTAACCACATCATTAGCTTAAAAAATTTGGTCTCTCTAATATTATCTCTTTAACTAACTACGCTTATATTTATGCCTCCAACTCCAACTCCAAGCTTACCAATCATACAAAATATTTAAAAGGTCTCGTAGTTTTATCGAATTCGAAATCGACTGTTTCTTTCATATGATTTGAGATTAATTTATCACTTGAATTTTATTTACAGTAACAAAGATAAAACAATTAGCTTACATAAACAGGCACATTCATATTAATAACAAATTTAACCCAAAAATTAAATGCAAATTAACAAATACCAAGTGCATTGCACAAGCCTACAAAAACACATTTTGACAAATGGCAGATTCCAAATAAACCCTTTGTTATCTCTTTACCTTGCCGGCTCGGTTCATTTCGTTAACTCTTATATATATTCACTCCTTCCACCACCCAAAACAAAAACATTTTAAATTCCTGAAGATAAATAAGTTGTATTTAACCAGTCTTTCATGTAAACACCAATATGACTAAATAAAGTGCATGGAGCATTGCTACGTTTGATAAATTTTACGTAATTACAGTAAATAAATATGACACATGTAAGCGTTACCATAATTATTAAACATGACGCAAATTTTGATTAAAAAAAACAAACACGACACAAATATCTAAATTATTTACGCTTATTGATATTTTGTTGCGATAGTTTGTTTCTAGAATTTATCGCAAAACTATAATGATTTAACATTCTTTATTTGACCTCTCACACTCCTACTTCAAGTTAAGATTTTTTATTTTTATTTTTTATTTTTTTACTGTAAAATATTTAATTTGAAGTGCAGTATATAAAAGAAAAAAAATTTGATGCAAATCATTTTTGTTTTATTGGCCACTTATTTACCAAGTCAACCTCGACGAGGGCATTTCAGTAATCCCACCTCGAATATCCCACGAAACCCCCTCATATGCCGGCAGAGGATCTAATTTGCCGCCATTTCAAATGTGGCTGTTTGTTTTTGGTCTCATCTCTTTCCCAAACAATCGCAGACAAATCAACTTCTCAAATCCTTCGTTTCTCACACACAAGTAATCAAAACACCTCTCTCTCTCTCTCTCTCTCTCTCTCTCTCTCTCTCTCTCTACATACACACACAGAGAATGAAGAACGATCAAGTGGTGACAGACCAATCCCACAAACCCAGAAGAGCTAAATCCCGCGAAGTAAGCTCTCGGTTTCTATCATCGCCAACCACCACAGAAACCACCACGCTACCGTCGCCTAACCATCCCATCTCGCCGGTCCGGCGCAAACCCATTTCACCTTTCTCCGATGCCCGAAAACCCAAAACGCAGCTCGACGATTCGGGCCCCACCCGCGGACTATGGCCCTCTTCAAACTCGTCGCACAAGAAGCTCGACACTCTCGCCGACCACCTCGGAAACGACAGGCGCGAAGATCGCGTCCAGCGTAAGGATTCAATCTTTGACAGGGGAAGGAGCTGCAGAGAGTTTGGTTCGTTGGACAATCCCAAAGAGAAAGGGAGAGAAAGCGCCAAAGAAAATCACATACCGTTTCTTGGCGGGTCGATGAGATACACTGGAAAGTTCAGGTTTTCCAGAAAATCTAACTCTTCTTCTTCTACTACTTCGTCGTCTTCCAGCAAGTTTTCAAGCAGTTCGAATGTGGCCGCTCCTCGGAGATTTTCAGTGGACGAAACTGCTCTGTATCAGAAACAATCTCGGAGAAATTCGGATGGTTTTCCGGATACCCTTGATTCGGAATCAGAGTGCAGTGACGGCTCTTCAGGGATGGTTATGGGGTCTCCGAGTGTCGGTTCAGCTGCTCGGAAATCGGGTGTAGAGGTTTCTTCCAAGTACATGAATGAGATACCTTTGAGGCACCGAAGAGGGACGTCGGATTCTAACATCGCAAATCCGATATCGGGAGATAAGTCTCCGAAGCTGAACAAATTCACCATTAAAAATATGATGAGGAGGGCTCATTCTCTGACGGCGACAACACAGTGGGCGTTGTCGCCGGGAAGAACAGGGTCGCCGACGATGTCTGTGGAGAATAAGGGAGTACCAATGTCATTTTCGAGCTTGAAGCCTCCTACAAGTCCCTCGAAAACCAAAGGGGTGGAGAAGTTGTTCAACTTGGGGTTGGACTTGTTCAAGAGTAAAAAATCTTCTTCATCTAATGTCCTGCTGGTGAGGTCTAATTCGGTTTCTTCGGGCTCAAGTATGACAGAGATGGGTCGTCAACTCCGGTTGCTTCATAATCGATATTTGCAGTGGCGGTTTGCAAATGCTAGAGCTGATGTTGTGAATCAGAACATAGCAGATCAAGCACAGGTATGTCTCGGTGCAATTGGAAATAAAATCACTAAATATAAGTTATATTTAATTGTCTTAAGTTTTCTATGCGAGACTTTTAACATTCTTCAACATTTGCAGGCCAATGTTCTATATGCTTGGGATGCTCTGATGAAGTTACGGCATTCCGTGCTACAGAAGAAAGTGAAGTTACAAAAAGAAAGGCTTGACATGAAGCTGTACTTCATACTCTATTCTCAAGTGAGTAGCAAACTACGATACCTTAAGGTTTTCGTTACGAAGTCTGATGGTGTATAGATGTTTGGATTGATTCAAACAACCTGTGTTAATATGTTTGTAATTTGTGTAGCTTAAGCCATTGGATTCTTGGGGAGATATGGAACGGCAACACATGGCAGCAGTTTGCATGATGAAAGAGTGCTTGCATTCTGTTGTCTGCAGGGTGCCTCTCGTTGAAGGTGCAGAGGTAGGGAAAGGAAACTGACTCTAATCTTTTTGTTTTCGGCAAAGAGATGCATTTTTTCTAACAAAACCGAGTGCGAATGCAGGCGGACACTGAATCTGCTTCCGTTGCTCTTCGACATGCTTCGGATCTCACCACTTCCATTAAGTTGTTGCTTTCTAATTTCTCACCATTGGTATGCTTCAGTTGTTTTATAATAATGTTGTATACTTGGGATTCATGTAATGTGGACTTACATTGAAGCCGATTCTTGAACAGGCAGAGCAAGCTGCTCCGTTACTGTCGGAATTAGCGGAGGTGGTTGCACAGGAAAAATTGCTTTTAGAGGAGTGTCTTGAGCTTTTCAGAAACATTTCCGTACTAGAGGTAAGAAGCTAACTCTTTTTCCATATAAAAACTATACATGTTACAAATTACACTTGCTAATGCTTAATGCCACATTACTTATGAACCGCACCAAACTCCGAAAAACTGACTTGTTCCTTCTGATTTTGTTCGGACAGATTGAAGAGAGGAGTTTGAAGTGCAGTATAGTTCAGTTAGAACTTTGGAAACAAGAACAAAGTAATTAGCAGGAACCAAGACAAATAGATATCACGTCATGATTTGCGAGGATGTTATACCCAGCACGCCAGCACGGGCGCTAAGTGGCATCATATTTCCTAGAAATTATTGGTTGGAAGATGATTGATGCATGAAACTGGCCTTTGTAATGTATATGTGAGTATAAGGTTCTGTAAATGAGCAAGAAAGTTTTGGTCATCAGCTGATTGAACGTGTAATCTCAATTTTCTTTTTACGTAGATGCGGTCTTCCTCTTACGTTGCTAGTAACATGGCTCGTAATAATAAAAAAAAAAAAAAATCGTGGATATACCACGTTTGGCTCTTACTGATTCTGCTTTCTTATCATGTCTGTTTTTGTAACATGTTGTGATGTAGAACAAAAATCTGATTATTTCACGTGTAATAAAACTAAAAGAAGGAAGCAATAAAGAAAAGTGATGGAGAATTGGTAATTCACGTGTTAATAGATTATTTGCTACGGTCAGATTTCAAGTTCTTCTGAAGTGGAGGGGACCGATGTGGAACAAATGGCATAATGGATCGAGGGAGAGATGGACTGTTGGAAGACAAAGGGATGCAATTATAAAAGAGGTGTTATTTTTCTATAAAAGTGGCTCGAGCTATCTTTTGCAGAAAGTCATCAAAACAGCAATCCACTAATAAATAGGGTCATTTGGGGTTTCAAGGGCTTTATTATATATCAATTATTTTCATTTTAATTTCCTAAGTCTTTTGAGTTTTCCAAGAGGTTGTAAAAGACTTATTTAAGTCATGGCTTTGTAATCATCTTTTCATCTTTCAATCAATTAATTAAATTATCCTTTGGATTCTATCAAACTGGTGGACTCCAGTAACTTTGTTTTATAAGGAATTACGCTGGTGACCTTTTAATTGCTTCGTGCTGCGTCATGTTGACAACATCTTTTTATGCTAGTTTTCACTGTAACGGCACTTCTCACACTGCAAACCCTAGATGAATTTGAATTACATACCGCGCAATTCACGTGACTGTATGGCCGTCACACTCCAACTTTACTCAGGCCAGCCTGCTGCCGCAACAAAATGTTTAGTGCTCATCATGTTTCTTTTATTTAATTAATCCATTTGGTCAACACGTTCTTATGTTTCAATTTACAGTTGTTGATTGAGTTGAAAATCACTGACGAAGTCAAACCCAATTCAAATGGTATCTCATTTAGGAGATGCAGCCATGTGGTAGTTCATGGGCAACCATGAATCCCTCTCTCCTCCAATGTCCGTCCTCTTAAAAAGTGAAGGTTGCTACAAGCCTCTCACCAATCCAAACCCGAAACTCCTACCTGCCAAACAGGAAAGTTGGTCGAAAATACTTGATCTGCAAAGATGAACGATTTGTTTATGAGCGATTCGTTCAAAAGATACAAGGACCGTGAGCGCCAAGTCTACATCGATGACATGCAGGATGGAGGCGAGACATGGAAAGAGACTGTCGATCTTGATGGATTCTTCAAGGAGATAGAGAATGTCCAACGTGACATGAGAGCTGTGGTGCAGCATTACAAGCGGTTAGAGGGAGCGAACGAGGAGAGCAAGCTCGTCCACGATGCCAAGTCCATGAAGGGGCTTCGCGCACGGATGGATTCCGATGTTGAGCAGGTGTTGAAGTTGGTTAAACTCGTCAAGGGGAAGCTAGAAAAGCTCGAACTCTCCAATGCCGATCAGCGAAAAGTTCCAGGGTGCGGCATAGGGTCATCTTCGGATCGAACAAGAACTTCAGTGCTCAATGGCTTGGCCAAGAAGCTAAAGGACATGATGGATGATTTTCAAGGCTTAAGGGCCAAAATTGCATGCGAATACAAAGAGACAGTTCAAAGGAGGTACTTCACAATCACAGGTGAGAAGGCCAACAAGGAAACAATAGAGAATTTGATATTGAGCGGAGAGGGAGAGACATTGCTCCAGAAGGCGATAGAGGAGCAGGGCCGTGGTCAAGTTTTGGACACGGTTCAAGAAATCCAAGAGAGGCTTGGTGCTGTGAAGGAGATGGAGAAGAGCCTCATTGAGCTCCACCAGGTGTTCCTTGACATGGCTGCACTCGTAGATGCACAAGGGCAGCAGCTGAACGACATCGAGAGCCACGTGGCGCGTGCCAATTCGTTCGTTAGGCGGGGAACCGTGCAGCTTGAGGTGGCTAAGCACTATCAGAAGAGTACCAGGAAGTGCACTTGCATTGCCGTCGTTATTGGCACTTGTGTTATTGTCATTCTTCTTTTGCCTATTTTGCTTCACTCCAAGAGCTAACAAAAATACGCAACCGCCCTCTGCATTAACAAGAGTTGTATTCTTTGTACGTTTCTACATTGCCAGGCTTACATTGTATGAAATATTAATTTCATTTTATCTCATAATTTAACTTTGAATTAATAAGGAGTGGATAATAAAATACAGAAACGGGCCGGCGCATTGTGCGGACACTAAATTACGTAGGATTCGATTCACATGACTACTGTTCTAAAAATTCTTGTCTAGGCGCTGGTGTTAGGCCACCATCTTGATTAACTCCTAGGCCATTTGAAAATTAAGAAATAACCCCTAGACATGCCTAGATGCCCGCCTAGCCTGTTTAGGCGATTCTCACTTTATAAAAAAAATAGATAACTTTCATTTTGTATTTTTTAATATATTCTACTATTCCCGTTGCATTGCGTGTAAATTTCCCTTTGTAAATCGGCCTAGTTTGTCACCCTTGGGCTTACAAGTACTAACCCAAGTATAAGTCCCAACCCAGACGACGTCGTTTTTCTGTTGGGCCAGCCTCTTTCTAATTTTCTATAACCAAGGCATTTCCTTGTATTTTCCTTTCTCGCTCCTCTCTTCGTCTACCTCTCTCTCATTTGAAGCTCAAAGCCATGGCTACTCTAGCGGCGGCCGCAGCTCGTCAACTCGCCACTTCAAGCCGCATCTCCACGGCGAGAACTTCGTCTCTCCCTTCCAATATAATCCACCGCCGCGGCCTCGCCGGCGCTGCTGGTAATAATCCCAAATTTTCAGTCTTGTGTTTCGTGTATTACTTGATCTCCGATCTGATTTTTTAGCTGATTTGGTTTTCAACCACAAAAAATGTGAAATTTTCAGATCACCATGGACCCCCAAGGGTTAACGTCTGGCAAGACCCATTGAGCCCATCTAAATGGAAGGAAGAGCATGTCAGTCTCTCTCTCCCCCTACATTTTTTGGTCTTCGATCTCATGAATTTATTTATGTATATATATAATATGTATGCGTGCATGTATTTATTGTTTAGGTATTCAATTTCATGAAATTAGTTTCTTGTTAAATTTTGGGTTGTGATGATTTTGATGATTTTTCTGGGTTTTGATTTTACCCATTTGTTTGGAATTGACAATCATAAAGAAAAAAACTAATTTTTTTTTTATGGATTAAGAAGTGTAGCATGATCAATATATAATCAGAAAGATGCATTTTTTGTTGTTTTGGGTTTGAACTGTTTTATCTTCTGAGTTATGATTTATATTGTGACGAAAAGAGTGATGATTTTCTTAAATATGAACATGGTAAAAGAGACTTTTAGTTACGGATTAGCGGTTTTACACGTTACCTCGTTGAAGTTGATTAGTGTTGTTCTTGAACCACTAGTATGATAGAAATTAGTTGACACATTAGGTTGTCTTGACTGGGTTCAGTACTTTTGCAGTTTGTAATTGTCTCTTTATCTGGCTGGGGTCTACTCATCTTTGGAGCTTACAAGTTTTTCACTGGAGGCAAAGGCAAGAAAGAAGAGGTACTTCAGATTTCTTTCTCCCTTTAGCACTATGATATTGTTGTGGTGGGTTACGAGCCTAGGCATCGTATCATAAGCAACATTGTTGTGGTTATTTGAATGAGCAATGGTTTTTATGTAAATGAATGCGGGCAGCGGCTCATGGTCCTGATTTTGGTATGGTCAATTAGATATGCGTTTATATGACTGTTTGCTTTCCCATTCTAGTGAAATGTTGTTCTTCTACTTTTTTTTTCTTCCAGCGTTTAGATTTGTTCACTCTGTGCATGCTGAAAAGTAACTAGGACTCCAAATACGTAAGTAGATCACCCATGTTGCATCTCCCATTTTATACTGTTTAGATAAATGATTGTTCTCCTTATGCCCCTTCATCATATTTTGCTGTTTATTGTGTGCTTTTGGTTGTCGGATAGAGATGGTGTTGTATTAAATGGTTAGTGGTTCATCTATAAGAAAATTTACAAATATAATCATCAGATGAATTGGACAATGTGTAACACGCTTATTTGCAATCTTCAAGTTGTTCGTATATGGTCAGTTGATCGGATTATCATGAGGAGTTTTTTTTTTCAAAAATGCGTGTGTGCGTGCATAGAGTGCTTCTATCTGTCGTGAAGCATGCAATATAGCTTTTTTCTATAATGTGTTCCACTATATTGGGGGACTGTTGTAGTATCTGGGAGAAGAGGAAAACAAAAAACACGTTTGGATTGAATTAGGTAAACATAACTGTAGGTGCCCTTGGCATTTTAATATGGAACGGAGTCACTGATGTAACTCTTGTTTTGTTTTGGACTGTAATTTTAGCTTTTGCTGACTAAAGTTGTTTATTTTCAGAACCTTGTGGAAGCAAAGCACTGAGGTTTGGAGTTTTAGATAGTCCTGGAACTTCTTCGTAATAACGAGTTTGCTTGGATATAACATGCCTTCGTATATCTTTCTCATTGTCAGAAAATGATTTATGATCGGTCTGCGGAGATTGATCCATTGAAAAACTTGAGGTCAATGGTTTTGTTGGGAGTTTATGCCCCCTGTTGGGTTGTGCTCTTTTTGTAGTTGCTTTTACGATCCCATGAGTTTTAACTTTTCATGTTTTCAATAATATAATGGCATCCTTGGTACAAATTCTTTTGATCGCTTTGAGTTTCCTATCATCTTCGGCTTTTTCAGGGTTTTGAAGCTCCCAGGTTTTCGACATCTGAAGAATGCACGGGGTTGATCGTCGCTTGTTTCCAGTTTAAAGCTGCTTCCTCTTGTTTGCCCACAGACCCACTCTGATAACCCATGAAGAATCTCCTGCTACTCACACTTTGCATTCGATTGGTCTTGTAATTTCCCTTCTTCTCCTCCCTCCTATACCTTCCCGTTGATCTCCATTTGTGTCGTCTCTCGCCGCTGCTTCAGCCAGGCCTCCCTGTCACTCGACCCCTCACCTTTCTCAAAGCTCTCTTGCGTTTCCAACTCCCACCACCCGCTGTCTCATTAAGGTCATCTCTAATTCAACGGGCTAAAGGTCCAAAAAACCAGAAAATAGCTTCATTTGTCAAAAATTTTATTTCCAACTGATGGCTGGTTATGATTCTATGGAGCCCACTAGGCTATTATTTGGCCAAAAGGACATCATGCTAGCTAAATGCAGTTCACTCGTAGTCTTTTTTTAGGGCTTAATTATTTAGATTCAATAATTAATTTAAATCCAACGGCTATATTTAAAAACATTCAACTGTGTAAACTTAAAATTAATAAATTATTAAGAGGGCTATGTTTAATCCTTTCGATTAGAGATGTTATATAAGTATGTCCTGACATTGTTTATTTAAAAATAATTTTTGCAGAGCTATAATTTTTTATGGGACTATGTTGAGCCCTTTTAGTTTGGAGATGGCCTAAATTTCTGCCTCTCACCTGGTTCAAAAACATTCCGCTCACTCCCATTTCCTGTGATCTTAGTTTCTTGGCCGTCATCAACTTTCTCATCATCATATTTTCCTCCACCATCTTTCAATCCTCACCTTTCTTTCCTTGGCATTCCCTTCTAAACTTTCTCATTTCTTAAATTATTGTAATAATTTTGAACTCTCTCCTATTTCCTAATAATTGTTATAAAAAAAATTTAAAAAAAACTAAGAATGAAAGAATAAAAATAAATATTTGTGTCCAAAAAAATCCCAAATTAGTATTTTATTTTTGTAAGATTACAACATAATTGGAAGCCCATATTACCGTGGATACCAAATTGGGTTAAGGCCCAATTACAAGCTTCCAAAGCCCGATCCAAATTCACAACCCGCACCCACTACCGCCAATTCCACTCATTCGCGAGCAGCTCTTTGCAGTCACGACGGACTTGTCCCGCAATCAACAGAGGTAACTACTTCACCGTATAAAGGAGGTTTCTACCTTTATCTGTATTCTCATCCGAAATTTCCTTCCATGGCGGATGACGACATCTTCGGCGAAGATTTTTTGAATTTGGAAGCAACCCATCAAAAGGAAGGCTTCGACGAAGGCTACAGAGAAGGCTTGATCGCCGGAAAGGAGGAGGCGAAGCCGACGGGGATCAAAACCGGGTTCGAGGTGGGCGAGGAACTTGGGTTCTACAAGGGATGCGTGGATGTATGGAACTCCGCGATCCGGGTCGATCCGACACGGTTCTCGCACCGGGTCCAGAAGACCGTGAGGCAGATGGAGGAGCTGATTGAGAAGTACCCGATCATGGAACCCGAGGACGAGTGCGTCGGGGATGTGATGGAGGCTCTGAGGTTGAAGTTCCGGGCTGTTTGTGCTTCGTTGGGTGTGAAATTGGAGTATAAGGGGTACCCAAAAGCTGCTTCTGAGGCTACGGAGACGTCGTTTTGAGATGGGTTGTTGTCGTTCTGATGGAATTAGGGTTAAAGGTGGAAGCTTTGGTTATGGGGAGTGTTGGTATTCTTGATATGTATTGCTGAATTTGCTTTTGGTTCTGCTGTGACTAGTTTAGTCTAAATTAGAATACTGTATACGGGTTTTAGCTTTTCGATTTGTGGATGCATTTTGTTTATGACAATGTTATGAATTCTGTTGTTTCATCAACTTGTTGTGCAAGAAATGTTTGAAAATTTTATTCAGCTGAGCATGGTTTATTGCGATTTTCGGTTTTTGTTGAGATGGTTTTATCATCAGCCACAAGTAGATAGCTGAACTAGTGGCTGAGGTTAGAGGAGATTGTCATCAGATAAGAACAATTGCCACATTGTTTTTTGGTGGTGTCTTTTCGTTATCGTAATCTGTAGGTTTTTTCTGCAGTCGGTGATGAGCAGGAGTGAGATAAAATGTTGAAGGCGATGCTTGGTTGATGCAAGGTTTACATATCCGAAAGCAGAAATAGGGCGGCGCTGAACTCGATTGAACGGGCTGCTAAGCTGTTCTGGGACGCACGTATTATGAATAAGTTTGAAGATGAGACTTACAACCGAGTTGGTTACATACTTGTCTCTAAGTTGGCTCCAAATCTGTATGCGGATCCTTGTCCTTTGAGGATGGCAGTGCTTGCCATGGTTAAAGCTGCTTTTGAAACAATTGATCTCGAGTCGTATTGTGGAAGTCATCCCCGGCTCGGAGATGTGGATCATATATGCTTTCATCACCTGCTTGGTGCTTCTTTGGACCAAGTCGTTGGGGTTGCAAACTCTTTGGCTGAAGATGTTGGCTCTAGTCTTCAAGGTTTGCTTTGTTTCTCTTCTTTTTGTAATTTTGATGCTCCTAAACAAATTTTATGATTCTTATATAACAGTAATTCGAACGATATACGATCAGTTTACCTACACTTGATTCTGTCAGAAGAGAGTCAGGTTATTTCAAGCCGAATTCTGGTGGAGAACATTGGGTTGGGGGACCGAAATCAAATTACTTGGCGCTGAAGCCAGACAAGGGTCGTCCTCAAGTAACTCAAGGAAAAGGTGTCATTGTGGTTGGAGCAACCCGGTTGGTTGATAACTATAATGTTCCCGTCGTCTCTACTGATATCGCTTCTGTTCGTAGAATTGCAAAACGCGTGAGCGGCTGAGGGACTGGTCTTGCTTCGGTTCAAGCCATGGCACTTACCCATGGTGAATCCGTCATTGAAGTAGCTTGCAATTTGCTGGAACCAGAGAAGGTTGGAGGAGATAGGGTTCAACTTGAAGTTGAGAGGCTTGCAAAGGAAGAGGGTATGAGGGTTGGGAAAGGCTACTTCACTGATTTTTCTCAGGAAAGATTAATTGAAAGTTGCTTGAAATCAGATTCGAGTACAAACAAAATGTGTTTCTAAATTGTAAAAGAACTTTTGATGATACATATTACTTCTAATAAAAGCGCTTTTAGCTTAAGCTTTTTTTATATTCTTACTTACAAAAACACTTCTAAACGAACCCATATCTTTGTCAGATTGCCTCCAGCTCATGATGAGGCTTCATAACTCGTTGGTTGAAGTTTCTCCATCCATCGTTGTCAACTCAATATTTAAATATGTCACTTAGTACTATATTCTAGTGGTATTTTTCTTCATTGGTAAGTAACAGGTTTTAGGTTCGATTCTCTCCAAAAACGAATTTGAATTACATTATCGCTAGCTCATAAAAAATAAAAATAAAAACTCAATATCCAAACATTGGTTCGTTTTTCATTTTTTTTTATCAGTTAACTTGAAACTTTGTCATTGTTCTTAGCGTGTATTTAAATCCTATCTTTGTTGTTATTATTGGAATCTATTTAAAACATTATTTGGTTTTCAAGTCGTGGAAACAACCTTGTTGCAAAGCAAGGATAAGACTACATACGATAGGCATTCCTCCTTTGACCCAGCAATGAGCATTATTGACCTAGAGTTGCCTTTAATCTTATATATTTATAGACCAATTACAGAAATTGTATTTGGTGCTTAATCGTAGCATAACTCCTTAGGTCATCTTCAATGGAGAGGGTTAATGGTCCAAAAGCCAAAAAATAACTTGATTTGCCTAAAAACTCATCTTCAACCGATGGCTAGGCTATAATTGTATGGAGCCTACAAGACCATTATTTGGCCAAAGGGGCATTAGGCTGGTCAAATGTAGCCCCCCTCTTAGCGCTTTTTTGATATTCAGCTCCTCAGTTGCAATAATTGATTCAAAATCAATGGTTAGATTTGAAAACATTTAACAATAATTTAACTAAATTTACCAATAAATTTAAAGTATAAACTTAAAACTAATCAATTATTGAGAGTGCTATGTTTAGCCCTTAGGTTGAAAATTGTATATGAGTATGACTTGACACTAAGATCGAGTGCTATTCCTCTTCACTTGTAAGTGAGAGGTCTTAGCTTTGATTTTCGCCAAAGGTGATTTTGAACCACATTATTGCTAGTCCATTGTGAGGTTTAGCTTACTCCCCTCCCTCTTAGTGTAGATAATTAATATCATTTGCTCAAGAAGTTTTTTTTCTTGCAGGCTATAATTCTGGATAGACTATGCTTAGCCTTTTTGGTTGAAGATGACCTTAAAAATAAAGCATTTTGTTTCCACCGGGCTAAAGCAATTTGTCGACGTCCCTGGTAAACCAAAGTCATTGTTTAATAGTCATTTTGCTTCAATTTCCATAATACAAAGTCCAAATTAAAGATTTAGTTAAGATTAAGAAACAACTTTCCATCTTTATCTATAGATCCTTAATTATCATATCATTCAATTAGAATTATTGATATAATTAAACAACAATTATGTTTCAGAATCTTATAATCCAATTTTTCAAGTTTTCATTGATTATTGGATAAAAATCGATTCTTGAATACAAATCACGAGAATATATATTCTTCGCCAAATTTTTCATTGAGAGATGAATAATTAAATCTTTTTAAAAAATATAGTTTTTGATCGGAATGAAATATTAATAAAATCGAAAGACTCCTTAAATATATAAAGGATTATACAACAAATCACACTTTTATTACTTAACTACGTGATCCATCTTTTACATCTAAATTTGAATTTTTTACTTTATAATTATTTTGTTAAAAAAAAACTGAAATAATAAAGTAGAACATTTTGGACGCTTCTTCTTTCACACATGGCTTTGTAGTTTGCGCCGCAAGTTTATGGTAAAGACAAATAGAGCTTGCTTAGGTGTTGGTCAGCAACAAGAGTGACAAGAGACCATCATCTGCTTCTGGATTTTTACAGTAACTTGCAGACTTGCAGTCATACAAAAGGTGCTGAATAAGAAAGCAGCTTAATGTGCTAAGCTGCTTTTAATCACATTCACCATGTGGGTTGTTTATTTACTATATATATAGAGCATGGAGGGACAGTCGCTTACACGGACGTCGGACCAATGCTGACTCATGGAACATTGCTTTTATATAAAAGCACTTCCCAGACTGTCAAGTCTCAGAAACAGAATATAATTTCAGCTTCAAAGTTTAAACATTGGAGAAAAAGAAAATGGATTTTAGCCAAGGCTGCAAGGTAACAGACTACCAACTTCTTCTTTTTCAGCTGTAGAATCATTCACTTCAATTTCATGGGGGTGATTCTTCAGTCTCTCTCCGATGCCACTCGTGTATCCCTTCTTTCTGTATCTCTCATCAAGTTACGTGATTACGTTACTTGATCACTATTACATAACGAGAGAAATAGATAGATGTATACGTTTCTCCAGTTGCATGCAAGATTATCTCCGAATTCGTGCCAATTATACGTGTGATTTGTAGATTTGTTGGGACCAAACCATCCATCCTTTGAAATTAACCTAGTTCTAAATTTTAAGGTTGCTTACTTTATTTGTAATGTTCTTTAGACAAATAAGATTTCTTGCAAATGGAAAATTATGAGCTGTTAATCAAAGCTTTCCTGTTGGCTAATGCCTGCTGGAGAAGGATCAACCAGATGAAACTGTATTCATAATTGATAAACAATAACAGCCGTACACTTGTCAGTTGATTAGTGCAAACTCATGACGTATAATGTGATTCTCGTAAAGATGGTCTTCTTATGTAATGTTTGTTTAACTTTAAATAATCGCGTGATTAAGACCATTTAATTTTTTGACAATGTTCCACTATTTTAGTTGCCATAAAGTTCACTGCATAATGCAGACATGGCTATGACAGCATGTCTGTTCCCTTGCACTTGATTTCGAACTTCTCTTTCGATAAATTAGATAGTTTACAATATCGCTTTAGGTAATCATCTTCTAGGACACGATGTACAGATCTGTCTCAGTAAAAATCATGAATGAGATGAATGTTGTTATTGACACTAGGACAAGAAGAAGAAAACCATAGACCAGTCCATGCTACTGTGCTGCCAGCTTTTCATATCTGAATCACGAAACCTCGCTGTTCTCGACGCCATTGAAAGTGCTGCCAGGCTCGACCCGGAGTCCGTCGTCATTATCATCATTAACAAGTTCGAGGACCGAGCATACAATAGGGTCCAGTACACTATAGTGTCATATGTTATGCATGATAGCACAGGAAGTGCCATATATAGCCCCTTGCAGCAAACTGTCATGAAAATGGCTGAAGCAGCATTTGGAGCCATCAACCTTGAGCAGCACTCCGGGGCTCAACCTCAATTGGGGGTTGTTGACGACATTGTCTTCCACCCGTTGGCTGGATGAAGATGCTTGGCTTGCTAAGGCAGTGGCAGTGGACATTGGCAATAGATTCCAAGGTTGGTCCTAAGGTTTCAAACACCATTTTTATGTTGAGTTCGAATCTCTCTTCCCGTAGTTTATATTAATTTAGCGTAGATTGTGAGAAAAACTCATCTTTAATTCAGTACGGCAGAACCAGTATCTTTGTATGCTGCAGCACACCCTACAGGCAAGGCACTAGACACAATCAGGGGTGAGCTAGGCTGCTACAAACCCAATTTCATGGGGAGCCGCCAGTGGGCAGGATGGCCCATGCAAGAAGTTCTCCAAGAAAAGCCCGATGAAAGCCAAACAAGCCTATCCCCGGCAAGAGGCATCTCAATGATCGGGGCACGTCCGTGGGTTGCCTTGTACAACATTCCTATATTGTCCGCGGATGTTGCGGCCACTCGAAAGATTGCACGGATGGTGAGTGCCCGAGGGGCGGACTTCCAACCGTGCAAACACTAGGCCTAAGAGATAGTTTGCTTGCTCTTAGAGCCAAAACCGGGTCCAGAACCATATCGAGATGCTTGCGGCACAAGTAGGGTTGGGTGTGGAGAAGGGGTACTTCACTGATCTGTCACCAGATACGATTATTGAAAAATACATGAAACCAAATTCATCTGCGGAACAATAATGCCAAGTGGATATTGTGAACTTGCATCTTCTATTTATATTTCTCAAAAAAAATATCAATGTCATTTTACATCAGCCTTGTAAATATATATGGTACAGTAATGTACATTTGGGTTCTTTTGTTCCAACTCTTACCTCTGCTCTGTCATGTACATTGCTTTCTTTGAAAATCTTCGGATAATAGTGTATGAAGCAGCTCTTGGAACCTCTCCGAACCAGGACCTGGCTTAAACACTGAATCATTACCACGCACGGAGCATGGGTCAGCCCCACCTTCAGGGCTGCCTATGCACCACCCCCCAGGCGCAAACTGGCTTGTGCGACCTAGAAGCTCTTTATCAATTTTGTCCAACACTGGGTCATCCTTTGCAAACTTTCGAGCAAAGGGAGCATTGCTCTTTACCATTTTGTCAAAGTCCTTCATTGATAAAGAGATGGGATGCTGCTTAGGTGGTCTGTCCCAAGCAATGTAGTGGAGATCGTGACTTATTGCAGTGTGGCGATATTCCTCGTTGTTGCAAATAACAGTATGAAAATAGCCTTCCGGAGAAGAAACAAAATTTGTGTAGTACATAAGGATCGTGCGTGGGAGGTTATCCCATCCCCATATACAATACTCAAGAAATGATCGCGTTAGCATTACCCATGCTGAACCTGCACACAAAGAGAGATGCAAAACGAGGGAAGTTTGACTGCTAATTTCAAAATGAAAATTGAAGTCATAAAGACTATTTCTAATCAGCCAAGCGAATCACAACTTGCAGAAGAAACCGAATTTGACATGTAAAGTTTTCATCCTTTTTCTATATCCCCCCTTTGTTGGGCTGAGGAAGGCAGATAGTTCTGGTGGATCATTAGACACACACACACACACACACATATATACAGTGTGATTGGCATGTGATTTCTTTTCACAGCAAATCAGACTAGACCCACCTTCAATCCTGGTTCTTGTCCAATCCAATTTATCAGTGTGATCATTCAGCCCCAAGTAGGACGATTAAAACTCCCTTGGCCAGAATTAAACGAGCGGGAAACAAAAGCATTTCCATTCTAATACTTATTAAGTTTGGAAATATGTTTATGCTATGTAATTTTATAATTATTCAACAAAAAAATGCAATAAAAACTTCATATAAATGAAAATGGGCTGACAGTTATCAAGTGTGCATATATAAAGGGTGCTTCATATGTATGTGTATACATATATACCTGTAAACAACTTAAATGATGTAGGAAGTGATCGGCGCTGAGTAGTCAGTGCAAGGTCAGATTTTTTTGATAAGTACAGGCCTGGATCAATTATGATTGGTTTTGCTCTTTGGTTCCTGCAAAATAAGGCATTATAGCATAACGTTGATTATGTAATGGTTAACTCCAAAAATGAAATACTCTCTTGTTAGGCTATATGCATTTTACTTACAGTTTCCATCCAGTGATCTGCATATGTTCAATAAAGTTGATATTTCTTGAAAGATTGGAGAACGCATGAAGCAAATCTGCACCATTAGGAAACCGATCACGTAACAGAGACTGAAAATCGTCACATGACATACATTAGACTGTATCACACAGGCACAAAGCTAAATACCAAAAGTTCTGGGTGCAGCTTAATTAAAGAGTATTCATGAGATTGCACTAGTAAATCAACAGGACGGAGTAGTTTTCACTCCTAGAACCAGAAAAACTCCCGTAAATGAAAGGTAGGTAGATAGGCATCAGAACTGAAAGTCCCAAACTAATATCTTTGAAAAATTATGATAACCGCCTTGTAGGACTCTAGCACACAGGCTTTAATAAGAGTATTTCATAATCATAGGCAGGAACAGTCAATGAAAACAGACTTCATCAGGTATTCGAAGAAAAATGTCAATTCATGGGGTACCAATAGAGCACTGTGTATTAGCAGGCAAAACTTAGGTACACACATAGGGTTCATTAACAAAGAATAATTATTATCAACAATTGCGACATAGTAAGAGATACAGAATATATTGATTCAGCAGCAGCCATTAACTCTGCTAGCACACTAGAAGGGTTGAAAAGTTTGTCTTTTGAAATCCCCAACCCATCAATCTCAACAATAAACTCATTTTAACTCATTACCATATACAGAACCCCGCTTTCCCCTTTTGAGAAAGTCCATCATAATTAGAAGTAGCATAATGGAGAACATGCAGCTACACAAATCCACACTACGACAACTATTGCTTCACAATTCAGGCAAAAAACAAAGTTCTTAAAATGAAGAATGTGGCCAGCAACGTTTTAACAGGCCATATAGATGAAAAGAAACTCAATTTAAGTAATGGAATTGCTACCACGTGCACAAAATATGTATCAAATATCTCTAACTATCGGGGCAGGAAACTTTATGCAAGCATACTACAACATCGATCATGATAAAAATTAAAAAAAAAAGGGTAAAAACAAGCAAAGAGAAAAGTCTGATACCATCTTGTGTCATGAGAGGATAATCTGATGCACTGAGGTTTATAAACCAGTCCCACTCTGAGCTCTCCTTTAATAGAATGGAAATGGCTTGCAGAGTACAAGCAATCATCGTAGGGCCCTTATAAGTAACCAAATTGGATTGAGACATAACACGCACATTCTCCACTTCGCGAAAAGTAAGATCAGCCCTCACTAAACTTGCTAATTCCAACCTTTCACGAGGCGGAGCCTCAAGATCCAAATGCAGGATATATTGATTTCTTGGATGATACACCGCGCTTAAGGTTCTCATCATCCTATGACTATCACCCCTTGTGCCAGATATAAGATACGCAAATCTTGGTGCCCCAATTTTGGAACTCCCGTTGGTGTCCAATGATGTTTTCAAATCAGATTCGACATAATACCCACTTATGTCATCTGATTTTGAGAAGGGAATAATGTCGAATGACAAATTCTCTCCATCGTGTGGGGAGGTAAAGAGCCCGGAAATGGCAGAGAAATAGAGGGTAATGAATATGATAAAGCTAGTAATGAATGGAATAACCCAATTCCTATCACCAATCACCCTTGCTGAGTGATGATTCACATACTTCCTCATACTCGTTTACGGTTCCTATCTAACTAAACTTCGGCTTAGAACCCTAAAACTCTATCAGCTCACAAACCCAGAAAGGTTTATCAAATTCAAAGCAAAACCCACATATATCCTGAAGATTCTAGAGCTAAAGAGGAGCAAGGAGGTTCGGTTACCGAACCCAAAACGCCATTTTAATCAGCAAATGAATATCATCAAAGGTGGGGGTTCACAATTTTCAGCAATAAAAAACATGGGTTTCGATTAAAATTGCATAAATTACAGAACTTTGAAATTGAGGAGCTACGATTGCCAAAAGGGCAGGGGATAAATGTATACTTTTTATAAAAATAGATGCTTACAGTGATATGTTGGCATTGAGGAGAAACGTCAAAACGAATTTAAATCCATGGGAGTTAGATTTCAGTTTCAGAGTTCCATGAATGGTGAACGTCTCTGTCGGCTAACTAACCCAGATCTAACTTACCCAAAATTGAATACAAAGCCAAAGTTCTAAGCATAGAAGCTTCAAGCTATGAAGTTTGGCGGAGGGGGGAGAGAGAGAGAGAGAGAGAGAGAGGTCCCAGAAAAGATTCAGAAACAGCTAGAGAGAGTGAGCTCGAGGCTCGATACAGAAATTTAAAGGTTCAAGTGATAGACTTTTGGTAATGTGGGGATCAAAAAGTGGGCAGCTTTGAGAGAAAATTAAGGTAGAGAGGGAGAGGGGAACAATGGGTGATTAAGTACATGAATACTTTGCTTTAATTGGGGGCAAAAGCAGAGTTTAATTAAACAGCTGATAATTATTTTAGAGTTGATTAGATTATAGGAAGATGAATGTACAAGCTACAAGTAATGATATCAAAGATGTAAAATCCCACCTCCATTATATTGGAATCTAATAAAGTCCTTGTACTTAGTAAATGACATTTGTTATCATAAAACACAATTTCAAATTCTTTCTTAAACTGAAACCAGTGACGTTTTATAATTCATATAGCACATTCTATTTAATAAAATAAAGTTTTATTATTGTTGTTGGATAAGGATGTTTAAGAAAAAATGCTTTGTTATTGATATTATAAAATCAATGATGACGCACTATTTTTTTTTTATAATTAAACATTTGATCTTTTTTAAGTTTTAATAACAATTTCTAATGGAAACTACTCCTACAATATTATAATATAGCTCATATAGTTTTTAATTATTGAGGAATTATGACATTATACCTTTACATAGGTGAGGATAAGCTATGGCCCCATACTTAAATGCCATGAAAATGTTTGGTGAGATTTTGACAATGGATCACCCTAACTATATGAAATGACTATCTCATAAACAAAATTCACAATATTTTATTTAAGCAGATAAACTAACAAGGTGTGACTCACATATATCATGTACCTTGTAGTGAGGATCTTTGATATCCACAACCAAAAAACAAAACTTGCCGTCTCTATTTTTGTTGTGCTTATAGTATACCACTAATTTGTAAATTATTCTTCGCTTCGTAATTCAAGAGTGCTTCTAATTAAATGGTTACGCATATAGTTTTTGCTACTAGTTTATATTGTGATAGTTTAGATGGTATTTTTCTATGTTAATCTGTGTTTTAATTGTGTTTTTGTTATCTAATATGATTCTTTTGTAGACTTAATAATAATCCTTATTTTGCAGAACTTTTATTCATTCATTATCTTGCACATTCTCTACGTTTTATATTTTGATATGTACATGGAGATTGTGAATGTGTGATTAGAGAAATGCTAATGAGACTTTCTTAAAGTAAGATTTTTTTCATGCACTCTCTGACACTTCATAATTTAACATCAACTCTTATGTTGACATTATAAAATATTATGCTAAAAATATAACATAATAGAAAGTCGATAGAGAACCCTACTTTAAAAAAAGTTCCCTACCATTTCTCTTGTGGTTATTATTTCAATCTAAATCCCAAAGAAATAGTCTTAACATGAATTGCTCCGCGCATTGCTGCATTTATTGTGTCTAATTTGGAGACCTGCCTTAACGTCTAAAACCCCCAACTCACCAACCTTTGAATTTCTGCCGATCTGGCAAAAATATGATAAAAATATCTCCTTTGTATTGCTTTTAATGGGGTGTGATATCCACACACTCATTTTTACTTCTCTCACACCATTTTGAATTTCGGCCGTCGGATTGGATGAATTAAAGAAGATCTAATGGACAGAAATTAACAGGGGTGTGTGAGAAGTAAAAAGGGGTGTGTGGATAGCACACCCTTTTTTAGAAATGTGCTCGGCACAAGTAAAAGATCCGCACACCCCTTTTTAGAAATGTGCTCGGCACAAGTAAAAGGAGCTCGTTCTGCTACCTGCCAAGTATAGCAGGACAAAGAGGGTGTAGGCCTTGCATGCATGGCACGATAACTGATAAGCATCTTTATTTACTGTATGTCACAGTGTAAATAATATAAAGATTTATACAAAAACAAACAATGATTACAATGTTGGATTTCATTGCCTTTCACTACCCCGGAACGGATTTGGATTCTCTCCAGATCCTCTTCATGGAATCCTAGGGATCAAGCAACAAGGGCCGTTTATAAAAAATCGTGCGGCTATAATTAAATGCTTTTTACGCAAAACGAGACTGTTTTATTTTTAAAAATATAAAAATCATTTAATTGTAACCGCACGATTTTTAATGAACGGCCCTTATTCCTTGATCCCTAGGATTCCCATGAAGAGGATCCGGAGAGGATCCAAGTCCCCCCGGAACGGGGGAGCTAGTCATCCCACATCGGAAATTAAGATAATATTTGTATATACTTCGCATATATACTTAAAGGGACTTGCTCATCAAACTTTGATATTACTAATACTACTAACCCAAGCTTGTAACTAAGCGCACCCTAGTACCATGAGCTTGTAATTAAGCAAGACGTGAACATAATTGGTGGCATTAGTTTGTTCACTTTAGGTGAAGTCAAGTCACACAAAGCATTCCTGTAAACCCCCAAAACTTTTGTACCCTCTCCTGCGCTAGGGGAGTCTTTGTCATTGTTTCCGAAGAAATGAAACAATAGATATAGTCAACAAATTAGAATTTATTTATCAATAGATTAAACTTTTTTTATTCCATTTGAATTCGTTTCTAGTAGCATCATATCAACAACTAGAAGAAAACAATTTTTTTTTTCCAAAGACAATGAGTATTTCAACTTCCGTGAAAGTATATATGTTTAGATCGACAGATAAAATTTAATTCAGTGTTTACTGTTTAGACTACAAAAACTTATTATAATACTAATACCTACATTCCCAAAAGTTATCCGTCACTTCCCTTGTACGAAAGAAATTTACTGTACACAAGTTAAATAATGATCAAGTTTTTCAAGACGAGAAATGTTAAGAAGACTCTTAAAAGTAGAACTCTTTCTATGGACACTCTCCACTTCATGTTTTTTTTTTTTTTTGCATAATGTTTAATAATATTGGCATGAGAATTGTTAAACTGAGATGATAGAAAGTTCATGAAAAATCTCACTTTTGAGAGAGCTGTTTGCATTTCTCTTTCAAGACACTAACATTCGACAATCAATTTTTTCAGTCATAATTTTTGGGAGGACGAAGATGCATGATTCAAAAGCAGCTCTTATTCCTCATTATAGTTCGCTCGTAACGATTCGTCTTTCAACAACTTACGGCTAAGTACATTTAGCAATGCCTTCGAATATCGACGAGAAGCCATTTTCCAGTCCATGCCAGTTTTCATCATTCCTTTAAACTCTCCAAAACTTATTCGCCCATCCTATTAAAACACAGACCCCCAAATAATTAAAATGTGTAAATCTGCAAGTATACTACAACGATACCAACTTAAATCTTCATTTTCTGGACAGCATTCATACGGTGTTTGCAGATTGTCACGACCCTAATCCTAAATCCTAAATTCTAAAACTTGTGTTAGTAATATCAGATAGCAGAAAACTTAAGTTGGTACCGATAGTATAAATCAGAGAGCAATCAAGTTGGTAAATTTGTAAGAAATGAAAAGGATATACTTGAAAATTAATTACCTTGTCCAAGTCAACATCGAATATGATGTCTTGGATAACCTGCTCATTAGCCGGACCAAGTGTGTCATCGAGCAAGGTTTCTCTCAACTCCTCGAACTCGATATATCCGCTGTTATTCTTGTCGAAATAGCCAAAAGCTAGATGGAGAAATTCATCGCTGTCTATCTTTTTTAAGTGAACAGACAACATAACGAATTCCTCGCAGCTCAGTGTGCCATTTCCATCAGCATCCGCCTTTTGAATATGTACAGAGAGATTGTTAATTAGATATGATAAAGGAAAAGAGAAATCGAAAAACAAAAAGGCGTCAAGCAAAATAAACTCACAGCATCCAACAACATATGCACATCAGGATCAGCAACATTGTGTCCGATCTTCACAAGACCATCTCGAAGTTCTTCAAAAGTCAAGTTTCCGTTGTTGTCAATGTCCATCATTTCGAATATTTGTCTGATTCCATCTATTTGAGCCTCTGGCAAGTTATCCGCCACCACCTGAAATTATGAATTATTCAACAGTTAACAATGCTTGTGAAAGAAACCACCTTTAACAATTAGTGAAAGAAAAGAGATTCGGGAAGTTGCATACTCTAAGAACTTTCTTCTTGAACTTATTCATTAACGAGAACTGCTTGATCCTTAATGTGACATTTTCTGCCAGAGGAACATTAGGAACTTGATTTGCGTTTCGTATCCACGGATGATCTTCATGTAAAATGATAGGGAATGGTTAGTACAATTTTTATAGTCCACTTCAGAACAACTAATGCACTTTTGAAGACATCGAAATGCTAAGTGAAAGAAACACAGACGTTGTATATCCGAATTTTTTTGCTCAAGCATGTGCAAAAATATACATACCCAGGACTTCTTCAACTGTGAGCCTGTTGTGAGGGTTTGGATCAAGCATGCGCCTCACTAGTTCTTTTGCTTCCTCCGAAACCTGTTTCCATGTCTCCCTCTCGAAATCTATGGTACCCCGAACAATAGCCTGTGCAATTCCTTCCTCAGATTCTGCACTAGGTAGAAACCGAACATTAGAAAGCATTCTCGAAAGCAATATCTTCACTCATTTTTTGCATATCATATGCACTGAAGTTAATCAGATTCCTGAGAAGAGAAAACTTAAATTCAACCACAATACAAATTTAAAATGAATTTACCTGCCCAAAATGGAGGCACTCCACAAAGCAGGATGTACAGGATAACCCCTGCACTCCAAACATCAACTTCCGATCCATAATTACGCCGTAGCACCTCCGGAGCCATGTAATATGGACTTCCAACAATTTCAGTGAATCTCTGACCTACCAAAATATTGGCAAGATTCGAAATGAGCAAAATTCGAAAAAGCAATAAGAACGCGAAAAAAAGAGGTCATGTTTTGGAAGATACCTGGTTCGAAAAATATAGAAAGGCCAAAATCAATTGCCTTCAATTGTGCATTTTCACTACTATCTGCAAAAAGGAAATTCTCCGGTTTCATGTCCCTATGTATCACTCCATGCTTGTGGCATACCTGCAAAAATCAATAACAACCAATTAGATAAAGCACCCCGACAACTATAAGTTTTATAATATAAAATAAAAACTTCGAGAGAACGGAACTCAAATTATACCTGGCAAACCTCAAGCATTGTCCTGGTAACATTGGCTGCAGCGCGCTCCGTGTAATGCCCCTTTGCCACAATTCTATCAAAGAGCTCGCCGCCTTCGCAAAGCTCCATGACAAGATAAACTGCCTCCCTATCCTCATAAGCCTCCTTGAAGCAGACAATATTCAGATGCTTAGGCAAACGACACATGATCTCAGCCTCCCTCCTTACATCCTCGACATCTATCTCCGTCTTCAGCTTGCTCTTCGATATGGTCTTGCACGCAAAAGGCTCCCCCGTCTCCCTGTGGACGCATCTGTAAGTGATTCCAAACTCCCCTCGCCCTAATTCCTTGCCAAATAGGTACTTGCCGAAGATGTCATCACCGGCAGTCTTGTCCAGCACCCATATAATACTGCGGTGATGGGGAACCGCTGCAACGGACGACTTGCGCGGTGACGAGTCATGCACGCTGTTTTGAGGTAGAGGTTTGATGACGTCTCTTCGTCTGTGGTGGACACCTGCTTTCGCAGGTGTGCATACGCAGCTTCCCATGGGAATGAAGAAGGTGTATTTGGTCAATTATATCTGCAACATCGATCCCATGGGATGAGAGAGAGAGAGATAGAGAGAGAGCGATTGAATAGGGACACTAATTTTGGGAATTGTTTGCGTCTGGGAATAGTGTTGAAGAACAGTTGGTTTTGGTTTTAAGGCGTCCCGCCATTTTCTTAGGGTTGTTTTGTCACTGTCACACTTGACGGCAAAACTTTACTGTCGTTAGGTATATCCCGTTATCAATCTGTCATTTGGAAGGCCTGCAAACTAACGCCGTCAAGCCAAGTCAAGTGGAAGGCCTGCAAATTAACGCCGTCAAGCCAAGTCAAGTGTGGTCTTAGATGGATGACAAAGACAGATGACAATGGTCAAATGTGGTCGTAGGTTAGTATTTTGTTAATAAAAAACTTCATTTTAATCCTTAAAAGACATGAGTTTTAGACTATAATTTTGTGTAAAATTAAAATTCAATTATAGTCTCTAGTACATTTAATCATATCATTTACTACGTATATTTTGATGTTTTATTTATCTTTTTATTTTTATTTTAATGTATTAATTACATTTAAAATTTATTTTATTTCATTCATCATAATATATTTTAATGTTTACATTTAGGCAACTAATTTTTTTTATAATATATATTCCGATAACAATTTTGTATGTTCTTCATTTAGGTATATTGATACATTTGAATATTTCGGTATATCCATCAGTATAAATATATAGGTATATTGATTCAATATAATGCACTTCGTTGCACACATTTTGGTACAAACATTTGAGTATTGACTTTTAGGTACATTAATTCAATATATTATATTTTGGTACATACATTTAGGTACGTACATTTTGGTACATACATTTCGGTATTGACATTTAGGTATATACATTTCGATATTGACATTTAGGTACATACATTTCGGTATTGACATTTAGGTACATACATTTCGGTATTGACATTTAGGTACATACATTTCGGTATTGACATTTAGGTACATACATTTCGATATTGACATTTCGGTACGTACATTTTGGTATTGACATTTAGGTACATTAATTCGATATAATACATTTCGATACATACATTTAGGTTCATTATAATATATTTCGGTACAATCATGTAGGTATAAATATTTCAGTACAAAAAAGTCAATTTTACATATTTCAGCACAGTCATTTATGTACACTTATGTATTTATATATTTTTATATCACAAATTTCTTTTAATATTTTCTCATTTACGTTCATTTATAATTAAAAAAAAACTAAATATGTGCATATTAATAAAATTAAAATTTAAGTTGGAGAGATTAAATAAAAATACACATTAAATAACAAAAATTGAATGTAAATTTTGATAAAAGTACACTTTAAGGGATTAAATTGAATATGCAATCTAGCACCAGAATTTTTTTTTAATTTAATCTTTTACAAGGACTAATGTTCAAAAACCTCTTTTGTTAATCAAAAGCATTTGCATAGAGAAAATATAGCTTCATAACCATCACCAGCTTACTTCGCTTGGTATTTTGAGATAGGTCGCAATTGCTTGATTTATTTTCTTTCCTTTATTGCTCCGCCTTCTTCTCTTCCGTTGCTGGATTCCCTCGCACCTATGTTGCGAGCGTTTTCTTCTATTTTATTGTGTCGTTGATTCTAGCCATGGGTAACGATCAAAGCTTGGATGGAAATAAGCCAAAAGCCTCCGGTCCATTTTTTATTCACATTCTCGTCTCCAATGAGGACAACTGTTGTACTTGGTGCAGATCACTTTTTTACACCCAATGTCGGAATTAGATGGTCTGCCCTCCTAGTTGTGGTATCCTTTCATACCCTCTTATTTTGTACGGTCACGATTAAGCCACAACTAGAATGGCAGACAATCTGCCTCCCCCAATGTCAACAAAACATCTCAAGATATATTGATTTCTCGAATGATACACCCCGCTTAAAGTCCTCATCCTCCTATGACTCAAACTTTGTATAAGGTGGCCTAGTTTCGCAACCCCCATTGGTGTCCAATGATCTTTTCAAATCGGACTCCACAAAAATCACAAAATACCCGCTTGAGTCATTTGATTTTGAGAATGGAAATTTCGCTCCGCCATGTAGGGCGGTAAAGAGCCCAGAAATGGCGGTCAAGGAGAGGGTAACGAATATGATAAAGCTAGCATAGAATGGAATAACCCAATTCTCATCACCAATCACCCTTGATGGGTGATGATGATTCAACATACCTCCTCCTTATACTCATCTACTGGTACCTATCCAATAAATTATTCGGCTTAGAACCCGAAAACTTTATAAGCCTAGAAACCCATAAAAGGTTACCAAAACCCACAAATCTTCTCAAGATTCTAAACTTAATACTGAACAACAATAGAGAGGGGCCACTTAGTACTATGCTATAATAGTATTCTTCTTCACTTGTTAGTAATAGATCTTAGATTTGATTCTCATTAAAGGAGAATTTGAACAACATTATTGCTGAGACAATGTGAAGGTAAAAAAGTACCACCTTGGTGAAAGGAGAAATCTTGTAAGGGTTTATAAGAGGTTGGGCTACTCCTTATATTGCTAATTGGTTTTATGGTGAAACCTCAAAAAATTTCATGGTATTAGAGTTGGTTGTCTTGTTTCACGTGTGATGCCCAACGGTCGCGCATACTTCACCCGTTTTGTTGTTTACTTGTTAAGGCTTGAAAATTCGCCACACATGAGAGAGAGTGTTAATATCATTTAAAACAAGGGGGTGTGCTATCCACACACCCCTTTTTACTTCTCACACACTCTTTGCTAATTTATGTCCATTGAACTTCTTCAATTCATCCGATTCGAAGATCAAAAATTTTTAAAAAAAGTGTGTTAGAACCAAAAAAGGGTGCGTGAATATCACACCCCTAAAAAAACAATAATAGAGAGGGATAATCTTTCATTTCTTTTGCTGTGTAGGGATGCACCCTATAGGCGACGCTGTTTGCAGAAGCCTAGTTTTTTTTTTTTGGGCTCCAACTTGTGTCTCGGCCCCTGCATTGTGTAATTTTGGGTCCATTTCTTCTAATGTGTATCTTGAATTTAGACCCCTTAGACCAACTCCAACCCTTGGAGTAAGTCCTAAATTTTCCCTTATATTCCCCTCCCTAACCCCCAATTTCATTCAAACCCTTGTTATAAAATTGGATTAAATGTTAGAACCTTAAAAAAAACCCAAACACCAGCCAATATTTAGCCCAAAATTAGTGTTGGAGCCCACATGTGGGAATGGAAAACCTGATGTGAAGCCCAAACGCCCAAAAACCGCTATAAGACGTGCCAAACACGTCAGCTGCAGCACCAGCAGGACCCCCCCCAACACGGGCATGTCCCTTGCATGTCGGCAACCATAATAGCCTAACGACTAGTTTTTGTTATCCAACAACCACATTTAAATGGGTTGTTTGTTGATCCAATGGTCCACATTCAAATTTCTTTTTTATTTATTTATATATTTATTGAATTCAACGGCCGAAATAGAATATAATTAAATCTAAAGGTAAAAAAAAATTTAACGGCCGAAATTTAAATTCAACAACTAAAAAAAAAATTAACTCAAAATTCACCCAAATTTAGTGGTTTTTCAATATTTATTGGAATTCAAATATTTTTAGGATAGTCTACTTAAATTTTTTTTTAAAGTTAATTTAAAAAAAAAAGCCTAAATTCATTCTTTAATAATCTGGGGCTAAAATTTTAGGTTAGAAGGATTGGAGTAGAAAAACTATTTCTGAATTTAAATTTTTAAATTTTACTCTAAAGGTTGGAAATGATCTTATGTTAGTTGTTGGTTGATAATAAAGATTTTACCTTTGTTAAGAAAAAAAACGTAATTGGGATTGATTAATTGGAGTTTTTATTTTTTTGTCAAACGATAAATTTTGTTATATTAACCACCGACAAGATTCGAACTCACAGTGTTATTATACAAGAGTTTAACTTCTTTCTACTACAGTAGTAAATGAGAGATTTGAACGTTGACTTCACGGTGAAAATAATCATAGAGTACGGTTCGTTTTTAGGGGATAGATGGTACGAGTAGCAGGCAGAAGGCAGTAGAGGAAGAGACACGGGATTAGACCTCGGCAGACCTCTTAACTTTAGGTACTCCGACACTGACATTCAACAACAGAAACCCTATAACATTACCCTCTGTGTGTGTGTGTGTGTGTATATATATATATGTATATATATTATGTTTAGAGTTTACTTCCCAAGTTGCCCTCCGTTACGCGACTCACGAATCGTGACCATCTGAAATGGATTATAAAGTTTTGTGGGCTCATATCTTAACAAACTTCTTAGCCAAATGACAATTAAGGGTTTATTTACGGTTTGTCAATATCGGTAATACATGACAATTAATTAATGACATATTATCTATCAATATTATCGGTTACTTTACTAGTTCACCTGCACGAGCGTCGGTAACACTTTGTCGTGGCTACCTCTGTAACCTTCGAAAGCTTTGTAGAACAATCTTAACTAATGTATGTATGTATGGGTCACATATATTGACATCGACAAAACATTGGGTTTTGTGCAGTTTTACACCGTACCATACCTGAAAGCCCCGCTTCTATAGAGAGATGCTGACAATGCCTAAGAACATATTTTTTAAAGACCAAACGAATCAATCTTTTTTTTCTTATCTATGTACAACAATTTGTATTTGGGGATTTTTCCGAATGGACCGACTCAGTACTATGGTTCAGGACTTTTAATTGTGGGATTCTCAATTGAGGATAGAATTGTTAAGAATTCAACGGTTAAGAATTTTAAACCAGAGTCATTCTACTCGAAAGTTTTCAATGTATTTTTACTTCATTATCAATTTCGTGGTTTCAATGTTATTAAGCTATATCGATTCAAACATAAAAGGTAAGTCTATCAACCTAAATGCCAATTACAATCCTCTTTTTACTAAATTACTGATTCATGCAGTAAAACAAAGATTTTTTTTATTTTGTAATTTTTTTAATCTCAAATAGAAAAAGATTAGACGAAATTAACTCTTTAACAATAGTCACGGGCAAGACACCTACCCTCTCACAAAGGAGAAATTTTTCGGTGCTCCCGTCACCCCACATCACCATTACACTTGGTGTACCCATCCAATCAGAGAATGCCACGTTTCCCATTAAAATGTACGTTTCCCATTAAAATGTTTGTTTAATTGATTTTCTTAAAAAATAAATCAGAAATATTCTTTAATGAGAAACGTGGCATCCTCTAATTGGATGGGTACACCAAGTGTCTATGGTGACGTGGGATGACGGGAACACCTAAAAATTTCTCCTCACAAAGAGGTAAGAACCATTACACCGAAAAAGCCCCTGCCCACAAGGAATAATTGTTATATACAGGCCCAACTGAGAAAAAATAAATATATATATATATATATATATATGATTATACTCTTATGTATTTTTTGTGGTAGTAAACAACCTAGGTTTTGGCCATATGGATGACCTAGAATTCTGTTGTTTTTTTGCGTCTCCTGTTTGTACATAGTAAAATAGGAATTAGATCACCTCCTGAGCAAATAGTAGAAATCCTTATGACTTACTAACATGGACAGTTAGATTTTGATCCAACGGCTGCAAGCAGGAAGTCCCTTTAAAAATTATAATAATTGTAGCCGTTAAATCAAAATTTGACGATTCCTGTTTGTGGGTCATAAAAATCTCACTATTTGCTCGGAAGGGAATTCAATTTCAATAAAATAAAGCTCTCTCTTTCTAGGAGTTAGGTGGTTAGTAGGCACCGCCAGAGGTCAGTATATATTAGCTGGCAAATTTGGACCAAAAAGAAAAGAAGTTTTGGATTTGCCAATAAAAGTCTAGTTACCAGGTAAAAAATGTTATATAAGATAAGAAAAAGACCCAAATGCATAAATGTGAATGATAGTTGACTGCGGCGCAATAATATATATGGGTTAGATATGATCACATGAGAATACACATTTTTGACATACATTTTGATATACGTTTTTGTACGATATGCTCAGTAATATTTTAACGATTCAACTGTCTATCTTTTATGTCTTATCTTAAATTTAGTGTTTTTTTGTAAAATCGTATTCATCATTTTTTTATTACGAATAAATATATTTATGATTTTGGATTTGTCTAATTTTTGTAAGAATGATCTATGAATAATATACTAAAATATAGACAGTTCGAATTGTTAAACACATTACAAAGTAAGTTGTACAAAGTAAATGTTAAAATGTATATCAAATCATGCATCTCTGAATCCTAACTCATATATGCTATATCAACTACAGTATGTATGTCTATATTATTCATTTCAAGTTGGGTAGGCCTACTTTGTAGAATGCTTGAAGTCCAAGTGGTCCTCTCGGCCGAAGAATCCAATGTAATATCATGGCTTGGGCAAAGCTTATAAGTCAACATGGGCACCAATAGCAAGTGTCCAACGCCCGGACTACCAATTTCCTACGCCTCAGACTCAAACAAAACTCTCATTGCCCACCCTCCTGATTTGAGGCGGACTCCTGCCTCATTTTTTTACCTCGTCCTCTCTCTTTTGGTATTGTCCGGCATTCAGTCAAAAGACCTTCTCCTCTCCCTCTTTTGGTATTTTTCGGTGTCTGGACAAAAGACCTTCTCCAATAACACACATTCATGCACCAAATTCTATACAACAAGCTCGATAAGACAATAGTTTCTTTATTTTTCTCAGTGTATATATGTTTTGTGGTAGGGTTGAGTGAATAATTGATGTTAAAATTAAATCTTAATTACTTATTTGAAAACGAAATTTGAATTGATTTAATGACCTAAAATATTAAATACGAATTTAATTAAATCAATTGAGAAAGTAAAGAAAACAAAAGAAAAGAGTTTTGAAAATCTATTTACGCACTAGGCTTCCGCCGTCACCTTAATAATCCTACATAGTTCTTCCAATTACTTATGACTTACATATGCATATTTTGAAGGTTAGGTTTTCCTAAAGTACGTCCTACTTGGAACCTCCAACATAGAACGTATATCTAACATGCAACCTATCTATGGGGTTCAGATCGAATGTGAACATGCAAGTCATTAAGTTTTGTGAAATCATTTTGAAAAACCATATAACCCTTAAGACGCGTTGTCCATCCTAAGAGGTTACATATATTAACCACAAGAAGCCTTAGTCAATTTTTGGGACAATCATCCGCCAAAATTGCATCAAATTACTTTTCTAAATATCACCAAAATTGCATCAATTAGATAGTATAAACACGGTGATTAATAGCTCAAAACTTGCATGCATAACATCATAAGTAAATTGAAGAGAAACTACATATTCTTGCTAAGGTTCGTGGCCTCGCCCTAGCAAACGAAGCTAGTTACGAAGAATCATAAAACAAAATATTATTAAGAACATGAATAAAAAAAACACCTTGAAAATAAACTTGAATCGTCAAAAGCTCTCTGTTTGGACCCAAAATTACATCATCGACCCATGCAATCAAGGCCGTTGAGTGAGCATAGCTCCCAACCGTCGGATAGAAAGGTAAAGATCATTCTATTAAAGGATGTTATGATTTTTATCATAATTATCTTTTAATAATAATTTATTATGAAAGATGAGATATGTATCTCTAAGCTGGGAACACGGTGGCACAATTCAATGTGTGGGTGGGATTAATTTGGTTGATTGACAGATTCAAGTAGTATGCTGCAAACTGATTATTATGCATATAAAATATGGTATAGAGATTAGCATACGAAGGTGGTGGTTTAATTGGTATAGGTTGTGATGGGCTAAAAGTCCATAGTGGCATTATGTCTTATGCTGAAAGATATGCTTCAGTTTGTCTTGAAGATCCTCAGCTAAGGGATAACGCACAACTCAGATGCAATTTCATAAGATATAATTCAATTAGGACTCTCCATGAGTATCAAGCCGTGCCAAGCAGGGGAGTTTAACCTTCAATATAAATAGAGAAGGTAGTACAACATTCAGAGGCCTCTCCAATTCAACACACAAATTGCCCTGCGCAAAGCTTCTCAACAACCCTTGAAATTTTATCATTCTCCCTTTTCTTCCGCCAACACATCTTCAGTTTGGATAGACAACACTGTGAAGGTAACCGGCGACATCTTCAATTTGAATAGACAGCACTAGAGCCACAAAATCAGCTGACCGATGAGCACCTTCAGTTTGGATAGATATCATTGCTTCGAGACCGACTGGTTATTTATCCAAGTCTCGATCGACAAGGATTTCCGCAGTTCTTCTTGGTAGATGTCATCTCATCAGCCTTCCAGGTGAAGTAAGGTGTTACAGGTTACTAGGCTCGACACATTATACGACGAGTTTGTTTTATGATTGGATACTCACAAGTATCTTTTAGAGTTCGGCATTCCGACGACCGAACCACATTTACAATCAAGACATACATTTTTTTTTAGTATTTGTGTCCATATAGTTTGGTACTGGTTCAATGTGCTTATACTATTACGAATATAATCATTATGATCGAACACTGCACCGACGATTTGTGAACTTCGCAGAACTAGCAGCCTTGTCGTCAGGCTCCAGAACCCGAAGACTGAGACGTGTTCCTTCCTTGACTACAGTTGTAAGATAGAGAAGTCAACCGTGTGCTCAACATAACATCAGCTTATTTTACTCCCCAACTGAGCTCGGCCAACGAGTTGGCACGCCCCGTACATAACCAAAAGGCGTAGTGAACTCATTAGTTACTCGGCCTACGCGCCACCTAGGCTTGATAGTTTAGGGTCCACACTCTCTAAAGACAAAGTAGTGCATTCTCCAAAATTTGCATTCCTCCCTATCTAATGGCTAAATATCCTTATTTATACTACTACAAAATAAAATCCTACCTTAAAAAGGTCTTCTAAAAACTAGGAAACATAATAGAATAAGATAACTAGGAAATAAAATGTTTCCTATTCTAATTGAAATTCGTGCTTCTTAGAAAATTAGTCTTTTGATAGATCAAAATTAACTCCGATTTGTTCCCAAAAGGTCTCTTTTAAAAGGTTGAGACGTCCTTAACTAATCCTCAGAAGGAATCTTCATCAAAATATGCCATCTTGACCTTCAAAATATCCAAAACGTCGAGAAACGTCAATCTGGGAAAGCTGCGCGCTGAGTCTTTATTTCATTGCCACGGTCAAACAGCTTGGTAGAAAAATATGAAACTTTGACACAATCATCTTGAAAGGCTCACGAACATTTACCAACTAGATCCATTTGATCACTTTTTGCTCCAAAAGAAGTCGAATGTCCTACATTAAAAATATAATTCAAAGTATCAAAACTTCACTAAAATAATCAATAAATGATAACTAAGAGTAAAATAAAATATAGTATAATATCAACTTATCATTTTGATCACTTGTTGACAAATATATAGCCATAATAACATGTTTTGATCATTTGATAACAGAGATATACACATAATGAGATAAACGCTTTGTTGCTATTCTCTCTAATAATAGGGCTTAACCTAATCATTATCTCACACCTAAATTTATTTATACATTTTGAAAAAGGAAAAGCTTAAAGTTAATCATTGTTGTTACATAAAATGTGTGCAGGGCAGTGTTTCATGTGTACTTTTATCATTTTATTAATATATTTCTAATGCCTAATGATTTTATACTAGAGCTGCACAACTTTTTGAACGCAGAGAGAGAGAGAGAGAGAGAGAGAGGTAGTTGATGGAGGTCGACCTAGCCTATATATGTTACTGTGTGTGGCCAGGTCACTTCAAGGGATATCAAACCAATCATAAACCGAATCGCATGCCACAGTGAAAAGAGCTAGGCCTTGTTTTCAATCATTCTTTTTCCAACGGGACTACACTGAAATATTTCTTACCTTTTGCTAAAGATGATGATGATGGCATCGTATCATACATGGTTGAGGCATCATATCATACCTTTTTGTAACTTGTTTATTAATTTTATTCTAATCTGACTTTATTTAATCTGATTTGGTACTGAGTATTGTTATAGTCACGCTGATTTATCGAAATTTCTCTGCTCATCTTATAGTATTTATCTTTTATTTTTGAAGTGCTATAAAAATGGATATGCAATAGAGAAACTCCCTCCAATAGTTGCATGCAACACATTACATTCAAATTTATTTTAGATATACAGCTTATGATGATAAGTTTTTGTGTAAATTGAGCTAAAAACTTACCCTAATTAGGTATTTAATTGGTAATGACCAAAGTATAAAATATCGATGATATCGAAAATATCGGTAGTCCAAAAACACGAAAATTTCGATGAAAATATCGAGATATTATCGATATCGATAAAAATTGAATAAAAACCACGGAAAATGTAAGAAAAACTTGAAAATTTTTATTGAAACTTCGCAAGATGTTTATTTAGTCAATTATCTATTAGTTTATCACAAAAAATTGGAAGGAAAGGCATTGCATGATGGATTTAACTGATTTAAGTTGATTATATAGCGAGCTGGCAAACATTGTGAGTGTAGAAAATATGTAAATATTTTAGCATATTTTCACAAAAACATAAGTGATATGGTGGTCAAGGTTAAAATGGGAGGGGTTCAAATCTCCTTGGTATTTTTTTAAATATAGAAATTTAAAAAACACGGAAATCTCGATAGAAATATCGGGATATTATAGATATTTTAAACCTTGGTAATGACTAATGCATGCACTGTGTCTTGAGCTAATGATGGGTAGGAATCAGCCGGTTGAAATTGCTGAAGATATCAAAAGATGGAACCAAACTAACTACAGTCCTACTATGCTCCATGGTGTAGAGTACTAGTTGAGAATCTCTTCACAATCCCCCGCCACAATGGCCTTCTTGTGACTTATGATAAGATCCGACATTGACATCCACCACCGCCACTACCTGCCTTGAGATCAAACTTCTTCAAAGCTTTCATGTAGTTCTTGATCACAGAGATGACGTGTCGACAGTGATTCAGACTTATAAGAAGAAATGACTTTTTATAAGTAAGACGCAAAGCACGTCTAAACTAACTTATAGAAGTAGGCACTTGTGCATAATATAATGAATATGGTATTAAAACTAGTGATCAAGTATATTTAAAGTTAATTAAACAATCGACACGTCCTGCATCGATCATTTAAAACGTAATTTTGTAGATGATGATGTTTAGCCTCAACAACTGAGAACTAAGTTGATGATGTTTAGTGGTATCCAACTTTGTCAACAAATATAGAAGCTGGCTCTAAGCTGTGTCAATAATGCATCTTTAAACAAAGCTTTAAGTTGTTTTTAAATAGCTTAATACTGTATAGAAAACAGAGAATGCATGTGGCAGCTATGAAACGATGACGTACGTACCTTAGTGAATGGCTCCACCTCCACACACGAGCTATATAAAATTATCTCCACAAATTAAGGGTTGGTGAGATACCCTAAAATATAACTATATATTAGCACTTGTGTCAAATTAATTAAGTTGCAAGTGATAATTCATGTTTCTCCTAAATTAGTCTCGTCCTGAGAAATGGTAGTGTCACTTTATATCGAAGGAGGCAAGATGATGGTGGGATAAAGCTAAAGTTTGTATTTTTAAGATTTCAGGTTCAGTATAATCCACCACCAATTTGCGATGCCAGAGTTAAATTAATGTTTTAAAGTTTGATCATCATTCATCCATTAGACTAGAGACAACGCAACTGTTTGAAGACTCATTGTTCATACTAATACCCTTAGATGAGAGCTAGCACAATTATGAGACAAATTCGAGCGCAACACTTGTTGGAAGAATAACTTGTTTTGATGCCATGATAAACTTTTTAGGCGCAACATGATCCACCACCAACATCACTGATATCGTTTCTAACTTAACAACTTATTACTATATATGTGTGAAGTTTTATTACAAAATGCATTAGAGATATTAGAAGTGAACCTCTAACATATAAACGGTATACTATTTTGTCATCTCTATGATGTGGGACTCTATTCTCCAACGCAGTGTAAAAATATATATACCCAAATCTTGGTTATTAATAGGGCAAATGAATAAATCTTGTGTCATTTGATTAAAATGGCCATTATTCATTGGTAGTTTTATCCACACACCCCTTCTTATCTCTCGTACATTTTATGTTAATTTCTGTCATTTGATTTTCTTCAATTCATTCAATTAATGCCCAGAAATTAAAAAAAAAAGATGTGTGAATATCCTCCTTTTTAATTATTATAGCTGCCATTTTCTAACTTGACTATTTTTCAATCCAAGTTTTTGTTCAAAGTTGACAATGATTTAGATAGAGTTGTTTACACTATTATGTATGCACCTCTTACAAAAATATAAAAAAATTGTACTGTAATCGTATCCAACCTCATCACCAACTAATGTGTGAGATGCTTTAGTAAGACGGCTATGCCAAAATTTCTCCTTTGACACAAGAAATCTTTAACCATTAGTTTGGCTCGTAGTTTGTTTTAGGAACCAAAATTGTGATTGCAATGTTATAACATTACTCTTGTAGAAAATATCATATGGTTTATAACAACTTTCTTATGTCACCGACCTAACGGTAAAAAAACCATTTCGCTCGTGCTTATGAGAGAGCCAAAAGGGTATAGGTTTGGGTTTTACTCAACAGTCAGTTTCACCATTTGAACTGCTAAAGCGTAAAGCTAACCAAAAATCACTGTCATTGCTACTGCTTTCCAACCCCGACTCTCGAGAATACCGAGTATAAACCTCCAATTTCTGATCACAATCTTTGGCTACCAAACTCATCTCTTCCCTACAATTTCTGCATCGAAGTCTGGCACCTCAGCCTCTCGGTTTGCCTGGCGCCAACCAGCCAGCACCTCACCTCACTTCACCACCACAGTACCACAGTACAAATTTTAAGACTTTAGTTGTTAGCGAAATTGACTAGATGAATGTGCTCTGTTTTTTGCTTTAAATTTCAAATCTGTCTTGTTGGGATTTAGCGTAGATTATCGCTTGATTCAAAGATGCCATCTTTTATGAAAACAGTGCAAATCTCCAAGCAGCAGTAAAAAGAAAGCGAGTAAAAGAAGGACTTGAACAGAAACCGAAAACCTCGCCTCCTTCCCACGAGAGGGATTTTCCCATAAACGAAAGTCCCCGACCCCAAGGCCCATTTTTTTTACCTTTCTTTTATCCCTCCTTCCCTCTCATGTCATATCATGCATCTCTTGCAATTGGCAAATAGGGGAGAGAGAGGGAGTGAGGAGAGAGAAAGAGGAGTGAGAGAGAGAGGCTTTTAACCCCATTCTCACTCTTCTCAGCTGAACTCCACCCCACGACAGCCAGCTCATTTCATTCATTCAACCCCATTACCACCAACTAACCTCTCACTCTCACTCTCACTCTCACTCACTCTCTCTCTCTCTCTCTCTCTCTCTCTCTCTCAAACTCGTAACGCTTCCATTTTTTTCCTCTTTATTATCTTTCTATCTACAAAAAGACTTAACTTTCGACGTTTTCCTCCACCAGATCTCTCGGAATAAATCCATGGAGATGCGTGCCTCTTAGAAACCCTTTTAATTACAGCACTCGCCTCTCCCTTCCTCTCTCTCTTTGTGGTTTTCTGGGCTTTTTTTTCTCGACCTTTTTTTTCTCTTGTTCCCGATAAAGCCCAGAAAACCCATGTTATTTTCCTTGATTTTCTTCCATATTTTCTGACTTTTCCTTCGATTTCACCTTCTGGGATTTCTGGGTTTCGATCAAGACTCCACCTTTTGCGAAAAAATGGCGAATGGGGTAGAGAGAGACAGTGAGTTGGTGCTGTTTAGCGACGATGAGCTGAGAGAGATGAGCGGGGTGAAGAGAGGTCCGGACCATATGGAGGTCACGTGCGGCTGCACCAGCCACAGATATGGCGATGCTGTTGGGAGGCTTAGGGTTTTCGTCAATGGCGACCTCGAAATCACCTGCGAGTGCACCCCTGGCTGTCAGGAAGGTCTTTCTCTCTGCCCTTTTGATCTCTCTCTCTCTCTCACTTGCTTTTTGGGAAAAAGGGTTTTGATTTTTAATGCATGTTGTTTGCGTTTTGAGGTTCTTCGGGTTCATCGTGTACTGGTTTTGACGTTGCTGGCTGTCTGTCTGTCTGTCTGTCTGTCCCTTTCTGGTCTGGTTAATCTGCTGGTTTTGTATTTGATGACGACGAGCTTTTGCTTTGGAAGTTGTTCATTGTATTTTTGCTGGGTATACAGTTGAGGTGTATGTTGTTTTGTCTGACCGAATGCCTTCTCCTTGTTGGGTGTACAGTAGCTATATGTTTGTCTACTCTCTTGCTTCATATGGTCGAGTTCAGATGGTTTCTGGCTTGTTTGTCGAGTAAAGATCTTTTCTTTAAGTTGGTGTATTGAGAATGAAACCTACATTGCCATTGTCGTGGCGATCGCAACCTAGTAATTAAACTTGGTTTTTGAGGTTTTGGTTTCGAATATGTCCTGAGTTCTGTTCTTTCTCTTCCAGAGTAAGATTTTGTAGAGTTGCATAGCATGGTTTAGTTATTGTAGGGCTTTGCGTATCTTTCTTTCGTCTTTGATGTAATTAGCACCAATGTGCTTGATGAAATTGCTTTTTCATACTTGGCTTATGGGCATTGACAGTTAATCCAATGTGTTATTTCATGAGCAGCCACCCTTATAACTTTCAAGCTTGACTGTGTTATCTGATGTCTCTATGCGCTTCTGGTCTTGTTTCTAAATGCTATTATCAATAAGCACTATGGCATGGAGTTTCCAAAAATAACTCTTTCTGACAACCTAGCAGTGCATCCGATAGCGGTACATCCTCTTTTACATAATTGCAGCTTTTGGGCGTGCCATATCTTATTCTTCCATAATATAGTCCTTGTGATAATTCCACAAGATTGCTTCCTGCGTCTGAATTTGGCACACTAAAGATTAGGGCATCTCATAGCAAGACTCCTATGTCTTTAGTGTTCATTGAATTGCCGGTATCTTTTCCTCATATAAAACAACTTAGTACATCAAGGACAGTTGTTCTGTCTGTTCTGTAAAGCAAATTGCTGCCTTAAGACACAGTCTTGACCCAATAATGGAGACCACCTGCTTACAACCTTCGTGTCTTTACTGTCAGCTCTTTTTGTGGTTACAACAAGATAGAGGTGAAACCATTAGTATTTAATTATGTAGTTGAGTTAGCTATATATAGTTCATGTGATCTGTTAATAATATCCCGAAAATGGTACACGTTGGGATGCATGCATTTTAAGCATTGTTTAACTACTTTAATGGTCATGACAAAAGCTCAGATTGAGGTTTCGTGCTTATATCCAGGATTTTTGTTTCTGTTTTAGCTCAACTCCTGTATTATAACCATCTTATTTATTTTCCCTTTCTATTTCAATCACTAGGAAAACTGACTCCTGCTGCATTTGAAAAGCATTCTGGAAGAGAGACTGCTAGGAAATGGAAAAACAATGTTTGGGTGATTGATAATGGGAAGAAGGTTCCGCTGTGTAAAACGGTGCTGCTCAAATACCATAACGAGGCATCAAAAAGTGCTAATGGTTCCCACAGATCCAACAATGGACGTGTTTGTCACCATGATGAGTTTGTTTCCTGCACTAGATGCAACAAGGAGCGCAGGTTTCGCCTCCGGACAAAAGAGGAATGTCGGGTTTACCATGATGCTTTGGCTGATGTGAATTGGAAATGTGCTGATCTACCGTACGACAAGTATGTCCCTCTCTTACATTGAACAAATACTTCTACTCAGTATTGATCGAGTTGTTTCTCTTATGCTATTGGCCATCAACCATTCATGAACCATGCACTAGTTATAGTTTTATCTCACAAATGTGAAATAATATGAATAACGTTTCTGTTCCATCATTATGCTAATGGTTATATAGTTTAGTTTGGTTTCAATATGCTGTTTTGTTGACAGTTTTTAGAACAACTGAATGGTTGCTTATCGTAGCTTCTATATTGATTGCTTATTTTATGTTTGTGTATACTGTTCATCCAGCTTCGTTGATTCAGTAGTTAGGAATTAGTCGGATTAGCTGCTTAAAGATGGACTGTGGCATCATTTCCTGAAAATTGACTCTAGTTATTACTTTCTGGGGTAGAGTAGGTGGTGTTTGTACGCATATACCCATCCAATAATGGTAGTTTGTTGCCATTCAAGTTATCTGAAGGTTGAGAAGTACACATTTAAGAAAACGCTAGGAAGCACATAGGGACGTTCGATTGGGGGAGTAAATCTAAATGGCGATGTTATTCCATGACATTCATCAGTAGGCATTTTAGATGAAGACGGTAGGTTGTAAACTAGTGCACACACCCACTATACAAAAAATGGTTGGTATGTTGTAGTTATTGCATATGTTTAAAGGTTAAGTAATTCAAATGTGAATGTTTGTCTATATTTCAGAATAACATGTGATGATGAAGAAGAACGAGCAAGTCGAAGGGTATATAGAGGCTGCAGCCGTTCTCCGACATGCCAAGGCTGTACTTCTTGTGTGTGCTTTGGCTGCGAAATCTGTCGTTTCTCGGATTGCAGCTGCCAGACCTGCACTGACTTCACAAGGAATGCTAAAACTTGAATAATATCCCTGCAGTCCTGATATTCCCTTTTGATCATATGGGTTACTTGTACCCTTATCGCCTCATTGAAAGCAACCCCCTACCCTCCCCCGTTCCCCACATTGGAAGGAAAAAAAAGGTAACTTCCAATGACAATTTCCCGAGTTAATGTCTCTTGTTCTCTTGACTGATTTAGAACCTTCTAATTTGATAATTTATTCTCATGCTTGCTTGGTGATATTTCTTTTCTATTTTCTTTAAATGATGAGTTTTCATCAAAAATGGTTCTTGAAATTGACTCACCCCTTCGAGACGATCCATGATATTGAAAATCATTCAATGTGATTTGTTTTTAGGGGACTATATTAATCAATTTTTAAAACAACAACAAAGTCTTTCCCACTAAGTGGTGTCAACTATCTAAATTCTAGAACGCTATTGCGCTCGGTTCTGTGTCATGTCGTCTGTTAAATTCAAATATTCTTAAGTCTTTTCTTAGAGTTTCTTCCAAAGTCTTTCTAGGTCTTTCTCTACCCCTTCGGAATGTTGTTCCGTATCCAAGGAGAAATTTTTTGGTACGGGCTTTACTGTCACTTGAACTCGCACACAAGGTCATCCCTGCATTCGGGGCTTGAAAATTTGCTCCCACAACAAAATAAGTACGCTTGATAGGATTAAAATCAAAATTATCGACGCATTTACTAGACAGACCAAAATTTGTCCACGTTCAAAATTATATGCAACTAAGGTGGATATTGCAATTTATGGAAATGGAGAACATGTTCACCATCTATGTTCTTCCATATACTGGACCAGCAAATACAGTAAAAAACCAAATACAAACGATAAGTGTCCTTCATGCCTAGTTGTAGTTTAACTTCAGCGTGCTTGGTGCCGCAGAGCATGCCATACCTTTCACCTCGATTGCTGTCTGCCTCTACCCCTTCCAAAATTACGACCCCCTCTATAGGAGGGTCTCCTTCCACGATTAGAAGGTGCGCCCTGATTACATTGCTGGCTGTCCACGTTGCCTGCATTTGCAACGGATTGTGGAATATTATGGTTCAGTTCAGCACGTAATCCATTTGATGGTATTACTTGATCTGCATTGAAGATGGGGTGAGAAGGTTGGCCCTGTAAACCCATCCTGAACGCGTTTTGGTTGCAACCAAGTTGACCCACCATGGGTCCTGCAAAGGCATGGAATTGTTGGCCTGGTATGGGTTGGCCCTGTAAACCTAACCCAAATGCTGTTTGATTGAGCCCATGTTGACCCATCATCCCTTGTGAATACGCTGGTCCTGCAAAGGTGTTCATCTGTTGGCCTGGTAAGACAGCACCAGCCTGCTGATAGAACGGCATTCTGTTCGGAATAGACATTTGATAAGGGTATTGAGGATTATACTGTGGAAGACTTGGAAAACTATTGTTTGGAAATCCGTTAGGGAAGGATATGTTTTGTGGCTGAAACGGCACTCCATTTGTCCAACCTCCATTTGAAGTGGTGTTGATACCAGCGACCTGTATAGGAGCTGGAAATGGTGGAACTAATCCTGTCCCACTAACCAATCCTTGTGATACTGCAGCAGAAGATGGTACACCTGGAGAAAAGGGATGGTGGTGCTGATTGGGAGGCTGCTTAGCCGCATCCATTGGTGTTTGCTGCGGTGAAGGTTGACCATTTTTCCAGGGTCCCGGCTTATTTTTACACCATTTTCTGTTGTTTTTCTTATTGCCAACATTTTGGTTATTCATTCCCCTCTTTGACATTTTATGCATCCTCCTGTATTCAGCCTCTTTCTCATCATCTGAAAATTCTGCCTCATCTGATATCTCTTCATCATTTGCACCAGATGCATCATAACCCTTTTGGTAAACATCCTTGTTATTAAGCACATGATCCGCAAACTCCGGAACGAAAGAGACCAAAATTCCTGTTTGTATTCCACTAGGTATTTCACTTTCTGAATTGTATCTCACCACATAGTAAGGTTGTACGACAGGTCCAAAGATTTCATCTATCAACCCCAATGGAGATCTACTTTCAGTTACCCACAAAATCGAACCCTCGTTTAGAGGGTTGTGCTTCTCAACCCCTTCTACGATGACTTGGGTACCAAGAACCTGTAAAATTCAAATTGGCATCAAACCGATTTGGCAACAATACCACAAATCACAATAAGCACCTTCTAGAGTGTCACCTAGATTCTAAATTTTCAATGACACTAGAGATTGATAAAGTTCATGTTACAATATAGGCTTCCTTGCATAACTGAGACTAAAAATAAAAAAAAATAAAAAAAAAAACTTTCACATCCTTATGAGCTTACCGATAAGACAACTCCCACAGGTTGCATCTGATGATGTGGTTGCAAAGTCACCTCCACTGGAGGAATTGGGGGAAGCACCTGCGAAATTCAAAGCAATCCTGTCAAACTATTTGAAGCAGTACTAGATACTCCAGAAAGCTAATTTCATTGAAGGTTTAGCAAGCATTGCATGTTTTAAGATATCATAGAATCGAGAATATGGTAAACAGAAACATAGAAAAACAAATTCCAAAAAAAATTTGCAAGTACTGCAACATCAGAAATGCTAATTTTTTTTCCAATGCGTTATTAATTCCAGAGCAGTTGAGCAAGGTGCTCAATTTACTAAAGAGAATTCTGTATATCAGACGAAAATACTGAAAATCCTGAATACGACTTTCTTGTAAGCTTAAAGATGATCCCAAGTACCCTTTCTTTTCCTCGATCCCAAACCAAAGTCAGATAACCCGGCTCCACTATCACAATGGAGTCTATCTTCTTATCTCCACTAAAACAAAATCAACATGTACTCCTCATCTAAGCTAATCTATGAGTAACGACCTAACGAATGAAATAGGGACTCTATGTCCACCTCTCACCAAATGTTCATATCAACTTATCAATTGAAAAGTGCACAAATCCATTCACGGCTTCAAACTACGAGATAACCAATGAACTTTTTCTTACCTCAAGCTCATTCTTGGACCTAATGGGTCCTTTCAGATCTCCAACATCATCCTCATCGCCGTCTCCCTCGTCAAAAGTTTCAGCATCGGCCCAAGCAACCATTTCATCTTCATCATCATCATCCTCACTTTCATTATCCATACTGAATATCTTATCTTCCTCCTCCCCTCCATCAGCATCCCTTATTTCACCTTCTTCCATTTCACCACCCTCGTCGCTCTCCTGCACTTCCACATTCATCTTCCCTTTCCTGTTTTCCTCCTTTTCGTCATCACTGTCATCATCACTAGAGTTACTATTTTCAGATGATGACGACGACGACGACGACTCCGAACTCTCACTCTCAGACTCCGAGCTTTCACTCTCAGACTCACCTGCTCCACTCTTCCCACCATTCCCAATCACCATTTCGCTCCCCATCCCATTCCCGCCTTCAATCTTCGACTTCAAACCCTCACTCCCATTCTCATTACTCACCGGTTTCATTTCCCCGGTATCACGACTCACTACTTCACACTTCATACCATTCCCACCATCAAGAACCGAACTTTCTTCACACCCTCCAAGCAAATTAACCTTCCCCAACTCTTCCGCAATCAAACAACCCGAATACTTCAACATTTGACCCTCCACCTTCACCGCACAACCAGACCCACAATCAATCGGCACAGACCCATCACCCGCCGGCTCGAACCCACCTCCAATATACTCTGCGTCAACCGCCTCGGCCTTAAACTGCTCTGTTTCCGCCATATCAATATTCTTGAACCAATCCTCTATAGAATCAAAATCCAAGAACGAATCTGCAACCGAAAGGTCTCTGGGATCAACGGAGTTGGGTGGGTCCTTCGAATACTTGGGCTTTGAAGCTGGATTGAGGTCTTCGAGTGTTAGCTGAGGGATGAGCCCTACCATCTGTGAGCGCAAGAAAGAAGAAATTGGGTGGGGAAACTAGATGTGTGAAAATCCATGGGTACTGAAAGCAAATGGAATTTATAGATTTTGGGGTTTGGGTTGGAAACGGTCAGGAGTGCTTAAACCCTAGCTAGGGTTTTGAACATTTTTCAGACGAGAATATAAAGACGGCGGAGTGTTCGGTAAATTAGTTATTTTTTAACAAAAAATAAAATTTAAAATGAGCTCATACGACAACGTTTCGCGAGGTTCATCAAGGAGCAAAATCCTAGGGTAAGGGAATTAGGAAGTTAGACTTTGTTGTGTTGTTGCATTTAGCACCTTTGTTACTTGGAGTTTATGTTGTACGTAATGTAACTTATATTATATTTAACTTATGATCCGTATTCTATCGTATTTATCAATTGGGGTCACACACCTCTTGTTGATTTTTGTCTCTTGATTTTTTTTAATTCATCTGATCCGACGCCTAAAAATAAAAAAAGTGTGTGAAAAGTAAAAAAACAATGTTATGAATATCACACACTTCTTAGACCATCTCCAATGGTGGGCTAAAAGTCAAATTACCCCCCAAAATTTTCCCCCAAACTCACTCCAACCTAAGACCATCTCCAACCCTGACCTAAAACCTAAAAATATTTAGCCCAGAAAATTTAGGTTTTAGCCCAGAAACAGCTTTGTTACTCCAACCCTCCTGGCCTAAAATTTTAGCCCCAGATTATCAAAGAATGAATTAAGGCTAATTTTTTTTTTACTCGTGGAATTTTAAAAAAAAAATTATGTAGACTATCCTAAATTAATTTTATGAACATTTTAACCTAAAAATATTTAAATTCCGATAAATTTTGAAAAATCACTAAATTAATACATGAAAATCATGATAAACCACATAAACTTAAAAAAAAAAAAAAAAGACAATTAATACATATGTTCGTCAAACATAAAGCAATATCTTCGTCAAAGGTCCAATTACGACCTCTAACATGCTCTTTTGCCATCTTGAAAATTTTGGAAATGAGAAGAAATGGTAGAAAGAAAAATTGTAGGAGAAAAGTGAGTTTTGTGTGGATGTTTGAACAAATACATATGTATTTATAGAGTTTTTGGTTGAATTTTAAGTTAAATAATTTTTTTAAATTGTTTTAGCCGTTGGATTTAAATTTGGACCGTTAGATCTTTTTTTTTACCGTTAGATTTGATTATATTCGATCTAAACCGTTGGATTCAATAAATATATAAATATAAAACTAAAAAAAAAAAATTGAATGTGGACCGTTGGATTAACCAACGGTCCAATCAAATCAGCCGTCCATTTTGAAAAATGTAGCCAACGGCTACCAACCAACCCTGACAGGCCGGGGGACACACCCACGTGGGTGGGGTCCACCTCGGCTGTCTCTGATTTCTGCCTGGCGCGTCTGGGCGTGGGGAAGTGGGTTTTGGAGGGTGGGCTTCACAGCCCACTTTACACTCTCATCTCAGTGGGTCCACTTTAATTTGTGGGCTAAATTGTGACTCAAATTTGCTTTTGTTTTAAGTTTTAGGTTTTAGGTTTGGTTTTAGGGCAGGGTTGGAGTGGATTTTGGGGGGGAAAAAAAGGGAAAATTTAGGTTATAGGGCAGGGTTGGAGTGAGTCTAAGGGGAAAATTTGGGCTAAATGCTAAACTAAGGCCAGATTCCCCCTAGAATTTAGTCCAAAAAGCGGTGTGGGCTCCACCGAACCAAGTGAAAATATTTATCGGAATTAATTTTTATTTATTAAAATGTTCATAAAATTAATTTACGATAGTCTACATATTTATTATTTTTAAAAAAAATTTAATTTAAGAAAAAAAATATTCTAAGTTTATTCTTTAATAATCCCGGGCTAAAATTTTAGGTTAGAATGGTTTGAGCAGAAAAACTATTTTTGGGCTAAAAGCTAAATTTTTCGGGCTAAAATATTTGGTTTTTTGCCCAACCATTGGAGATGGTCTTATCAATTTTATCGATATAATTTACTTAGTTCTTTATTTTAATTTTACATTTAAATGTATTAAAATTTTCTATATATTCACCAACCATTTTGAACCATTTGTTCAACTGGTCAAATGACTCAAATTTTATTATTTTCGTTGATTATAGGCTTATATTTATTTCTTGCGTGACATTTTGGTCTAAAATTAAAAAGATCAAAATCTCTCAAAAATCTTTTACTATTTTTTACCTATAGAATTTGAATTTTATTTTTCTAGAGAACTTTAACGAAAAACTTCTGATACTGTTCACTTTAACAAAAAATCACATTTTTACACTAAAAAGTCAATCATGGTACTATTCACTTTATCCTTTATTCTGTTATTATCGTTAGATCATCTCCAACCCTTGGGCTAAAAGCCAAATTTTTTAGCCCGAAAAATTTAGCTTTTAGCCCAGAAACAGTTTTTCTGCTCCAACCCTTTCTAGCCTAAAATTTTAGCTCGGAATTATTAAAGAATAAACTTAGGCTATTTTTTTCTTAAATTAATTTTTAAAAAAAAATAAATATGTAGACTATCGTAAATTAATTTTATGAACATTTTAATAATAAAAAAATTTAAATTTTGATAAATATTTTCATTCAGTTTGGTGGAGCCCACACCGATTTCTGGGCTAAATTCTGGGGGGAATCTGGCCTTGGTTTAGCATTTAGCATTTAGCCCGAATTTTCCCCTTGGGTTGGAGTGAGTTTGGGGGGAAATTTTGGAGGGTAATTTGGCTTTTAGCCCAGGGTTGGAGATGGTCAAAACACAAAGTTTTCAAGCCTTTTTCATTAGTTTTTTTTTTTTTTCTAACGAGACATGCCAATATATCGCATTTCAATTCAAATTTAATCTTAACAGAATGTATTTGTAACTGTATATGAATTTAAAGGTTGGGTCTGATAATTTGATTACGATCCTAATCCGCTACATGCAACAAGCATAGGGTTTTATGTTATACATATACATGCTTAGCAGCACAAGAAATTTTTCATTGTGACGGAATACGGGTAGTACACCACGTGTTTTTATGTAAGTGGTGAGAATTTTATTTTTTAAGTTATTAATTTTTTAACACATAATCTCACCGTTGGTATAATGACATGTGATGTACCACCCCATGTGCCAGTCACACTGAAAAATTTCTCCATCAGCACAGGCCTACAACTGCTAATACAACAAGACGTGCGGGGGTTTTCCAAACTAGTATCAAACCTCAATCAGTTTTCTCCAAACCTTCAATGGCGGGCCAATTAAGTTGCAGGAACAGAAAGTCTTGGTCCTGTATTAGATGAAGGGTTCTACAAACTAGTACCAAACCTCGATCAGTTTTCTCCAAACCTTCAATGGCGGGCTGATTAAGTTGCAAGAACAGAAAGTCTTGGTCCTGTATATTGGATGAAGGGTTCTCACATAGTTTTATATCGATCCCTATGCAGTGGTGTTTCTGACTGCAGGTACCATGTCGAAGGTGATATAACGCTGAATAAACGTGTTGAATATATTCTAACAGCGATCAAATACATTAGCAAAGAGCGTACTGGTGAGGAGGGATATGCAATGATACCCATATTGTTCCCAAATTAGTTGGGGTTGGAATATGGATTGGCTAATTCTTGCTAATGTTTCAGGTATTTGGTAAAACGATTTCATATATTCAAGAGAATAAAGTTACACTTTGAGTATATATATATATATACAAGTATATTGTAACCACTAAGGTAAGCAAAATACAACAAACTATAACTAACTAATAGATTTCTTAATCACTAAGTAATATCTCTAGATAGTATAGTTACAATATTACCCTTTATATCCCCGCTCAAACGAAACTGGGGAACTCGAAGTTGAAGTTTGTCACGAAGAAGATGAAATTGGATTTTGACAAAGACTTCGTGCAAATGTCAGCTACTTGATCGTGTGTACAAACAAAGTGCATAGAAATCTGGTTTGCAAGACTTTCTCCCGAATATAATGATAGTCTATTTCTACATGCTTGGTCCGAGCATGAAAAATAGGATTCTTGGCAAGAGATATGGCAGAAATATTATCACACTAGAGTTGGGGAGAATTAGGCAAACAATAACCAATGTCTATTAACAACTGACAAATCCAAGTGATTTCAGATGCAGTGTTGGCAAGAGATCGATACTCTGCCTCTATTGAAGATCAAGCAACAGTTGGTTGCTTTTTAGCACTCGAACTGATCAACGAATTGCCCAGAAAAACACAATAGGCTCTAGTTGATCTTCGATCAAGGGCACAGCCAGCCCAATCGGCATCTGAGAATGCAATGATGGTGGGATTTGTAGAACTCTTGGAAAACCATAGGCCAAGATCAATAGAGCCCTTAAGATACCTTAGAATTCTCTTTACAGCTTGAAAGTGGAAAATTCTAGGTTGATGCATGTATTAACATACAAGATTTACTACAAAATTGAGATCCGGTCTTGTCCATGTAAGATATTGGAGTGCACTAACCAAAGATCGATACTCAGAGACATTGTCACACAAAGGAGATTCATGATCAAGTTTAGGGGTATTAAGTGGTGTACTACAGGGTTTTGCACCAGTCATGTTGGCTTTTGATAGCAAATCCATGACATACTTTGTTTGAGAGATGAAAATGTCGGAGGTAGATCATTTGACTTCAAGACCAAGGAAGTAATGAAGAGGGCTGGGATCCTTGATTGGAAACATAGAGCTGAGCTATTGAATAACTTTGCTACATTCAGCAGAGTTTGGTCCAGTGACTAAAATGTCATCAACATATACAAGAATGAAAACCACAGCAGAGTTTGGAGCCCTTTTAATGAACAAAGAATGATCACTGTGAGATCCTTTAAAACCAAGAGATTGAAGAGCACCATGAATTTTCTCATACCAAGCTCTAGTGGCTTGCTAGTTGTACAAGTTGTAGAAGCAAAAGGAAGACTAGAACATTTGCCTAATGCACAATCTGAGCAAAAAGACTTATTGGTATGAGATAAAACTGAAATACAAGATCGTGATGCAAGTTTATCTATGATCTTGATAGAAGGATAACCCAATCTTTAGTCCCACACATCCTTTAAAGCCTTAACAGATGCAGTGAGTGCATTATGATCACCATTTATAGAAAAGTAGTAATGGAAATGATAGAAGCCTTGGTGGACAGGTCCTTTAAAACGCATCATCCCTGACGAAATATCCTTCATAGTGAAGTGAGTAGGATAAAGATGCAGAAAACATTGATTATCAATTAGAAATTGATTTGCAGAGAGAAGATTATGTTTCAATGCAAGCACATACAGTACTTTATTAAGTTGAAAAGTACTAGTAGATGTATTCAAAGTAGTAGAACCATAGTGAGTGATAGGCAAACCTTTGCCATCACCAATGTATACTTGTTCTGGACTAGTGCAGGCTTCAAGATGTTGCCCCGGAGTCGACAATCCAAGTGGGATTAGAGGATGAGTTATTAGCCACCATTGCTAAGTGAGAGGACTTTCCACCATAAGCCAGATTCATGCGATGAGGACAATCACAGGCCTCATGATCAAATTGATGAAAAATTTGGCACAAATTTTTCTTGTTGTAGGAGAAGAAATGTTTTTGACCTCCACGATTATAACGGTGATTGTTGGTGTTTGAGCAATTGTTATTGCTCGATCGTGGATGATTATAAGATCTGAAATTACCACAATTGGAGTTACCACAATTGTAGTTACGATCTATTCCACGACCTTGATTGTTGAAGGCAGAAGGGAACTGAGCAACAAACGCCTGAGAGTTAGGGTTTGATGCTGAAAGTGGAAGAATTCCAGCAGAGCTGTTAAGAGCTTGAAAAGTAGATGATTCTGAGGTGGTTTTCTTGTGGTTGGCCAATTGGATCTCTTTGCTGAGTAACAGACCATGTACCTCATCAATAGTGGTCGATTCGAGACGAAATGACATCAATAAAGGAATCATACTCAAGGGGCAAACCATGAAGAGTGACAGAGATCAGATTAGAATCTTTAACCGGAGAGCCGGCACTGGCAAGGGCATCAGCAATTGCCTCAATTTGCTAAAGATACTGAGCAGCAGTGAAATCGCATTTGGTAAGATTACAAAGACGAGATCGAAGCTCATGAATGTAAGACTGAGAAGCTGTGGCAAGTCGAGATTCTAATTTCGCCCAAAGTTCACGAGCAGAATGCACACCAACCGTATAGGGAATTAGGGATTCAAAGAGTGTGGAGTTGAGCCAGATGAGAATATTTTGATCATTCTCATACAAAAAAAAAAAAAAAAAAATCAGGATTGACAATGCAATTTCTCGAAGAATCAAGGAGAAATTGAGGCGCCGCCGCCATAGAACTGTCAATGTGACCGATAAGGTTGTAACGACGAAAAATATGAGCAAATTAAGCACTACAGGTCAAGTAATTCGTGGTTGTGAGCAAAGAGAGCACTCCAGGTCAAGTAATTTGTGTTTGTGAGCTTGATTGGCACCATGGATCCGATATTTTGGATTGTGACTGAGGCTGAATTCAAAGAATTAGGGTTTGAAGATGCAATCGAAACGAGATGAATGGGAAAGGCCGATTCTGATGAAGGATTCACCATTGCCAGGATTGTGACGAGAAATCGAAGAGCTCGAACAAGATCAAGAAATCGAGCAAGAAATCAAAGAGTTGATCAAAAAATTACAGAGAGAAGTGAGAGCGTTTGGATTGAAAGGTTGTCAGATAGAAAAAGCGGGTGATACCATATTTGGTAAAATGATTTCATATATTCAAGAGAATAAAGTTACACTTTGAGTATATATATACAAGTATATTGTAACCGTAGTCAAAATACAACTAACTATAACTAACTATCAGATTTCTTAATCACTAAGTAATATCTCTAGATAGTATAGTTACAAAATCACCCTTTATATCAGGTGCCTAGACGTCGGAAGTCTACGAGGCGAATAGGGATGCAGACGCATTTCTTTGCATCACCTACAGTGGAGAGAAGCGAGGGAAGTTTGAAAATGTTCTAGTAGCTTTACGATCATATATGAAATGGTTGAAGAAAGTTGAGGTTTCACCATAAAACCAATTGACAATATAGGAAGTTGCCCAACTTACTTATAAGCCATGCAAAGTCTCTCTTCCTATCAATGTGAGATTCATTCTTAAGTGCAATATAGGGAGTAGCGCAACTTACTTATAAGTCATGCAAAGTCTCTCTTCCTATCAATGTGAGATTCATTCCTAAGTGCGACCGTTTGACTTCACAAGTGAGACAACTTAGCTCTGATACTACGAAGAAAGTTGAGATTCCACCATAAAACCAGTTGGCAATATAGGGAGTAGTCCAACTTATAAGCCTAAGTAAGATCTCTCCTCTCATCAATGTGAGATTCATTCTCAACAATGGTGATGTGGTACCTGGTTTATGTTTATGTTTCTGTTTCTTGCGACATTACTAAGCACAACTCGTTTATGTCCACGATCTTCTTCTTAGAGGACTCATAAGAAACCGTACCACAAATCCAACATATTTCAAGGTCCTAGCTGCTTCATGTTGCATGACATAGCATTTATTCTAAGGTCCTAGCTGCTAGCCAACCGATCACGTCCGATAAATGTTGAAGTCCATTTCTATTAGCTGTCGCAATGTCGACGCAAAGTTCTATTTCTCCTTCCACAATTTTTTTTGGAGGAAACGACTTACTCAAAACGAGTCTATTATGATGTGATGTTCATATATATTCAATAATACACTATTATGTGTAATGATTTTTCGACATGATAATTCATTATTAAACCACAATGACAATACTTGGCGATGTTGCGATGTGTATACCTCTACAACCATTTTGAGGACGCTCAAAACACCTGCCAACAATCAAAAGATTACATATATTTTTCTTTACTTGTATATTGGAATTGCATAGTATTTATTGCATACAGGAGGAGCCATATTATGCTGAAAATGATAGGCGACGTGAATAAGTAGCACAAGGTTTATGGTTTCAGTTTCACCCCTAATCTAACACCAACTTTGCCTTCATTTCTTGTCATAAAAAAGCATGCATCTTTTACTTATTTTTTTACCCATTGAAATTGATTGTCTACTTGCAAGTTCCAACTGGCCTCTGCCTTCAACTGTCTCTACTTAAATTCCACACCATGAAGGCATGAACGCAACCACCCGCAAACCAAATATAAATATAGAGACATGAACGCAACCACCCGCAAACCAAATATAAATATAGAGATACAAAAAAAGTAAAAAATTTAACGAAAAATTCCCGATATTGTTTATTTTAACAAAAAAACCATATTTTTACACTAAAAAGTCAATTTTGATACTATTCACTTTACTCTTTATTTTGTCCTTATCGTTAAAACTCAAAGTTTTCAAATAATTTTATTAGTTTTTCTTTAAAAAAAATGACAAAAATAGAATTGCGCATCTCATTGGGTTAATTCTCGCAGATATAGTCATTAGCTTGTGTTAGACTTTGATGCAGCGTACTAAACGTATATAAAATTATGTCTAAAAGCAACAAGTTTAAGCGGCATTTGGTGCGTCGGATTGGAGTGACGATTGAACTGAGAAATATGAATAACACAAAGTAAAAGATACGGAAAATCAAATAGTCATAAAAATAAACTAGTAAATACCTAGCTAGCTAGCTATACATGCAAATTAACAAATCACCCTTTTTCTAGAAGAAACATGAAAATTAGCCAATAGTTTATTGATAAGATCGAAGAATAGCTCCACAGAAAGTACATATGATGGCCCTTCAAGATTTCCAATAAAACGGGACGTAACAAAATCTTGTAGCGGTCTTCGTGTCCGCCACGCTCGCTCCTCCGCCACACTGCAAGCATATTCCCGCCGCCGGCTTGCTCCCCTGCACTTGCCTCTTCTGATCGACCAGAAAACAAAACACCACCATTCTGTTCCGGTTTTGGCTTTTAACTGACTTCTGAAGAGAGAACCAAAAAAATGTGAGATGTTGGTTTTGGAAGCTAAAAAATAAGAAATGAATATTTTGCTTATATGCGCGTTAGACAAGTTATATTATAGATCGAGCAAGTTTTGTTGCCATTGCTGTTTCTGACCATTGGATGAGTTAGGGGTTTAGGGCATCATGGCTCCTGGAACAAGTCCAGTACTTTTTTGCCAGGAATTTAGTGATGGGAGCATGTGATCATGGCCGCACACGTGGTGGGAGATGGTGGTTTCAAAATGCTGTGGTGATTAACATGGGGTTAGACAGTAGAGAGATTTTTCAATGTGATCAAACCACGAAATAATACATTACGTGTTATTATGCAAATAATAAGATATGTGTATTAAAAAGTTAATAACTTAAAAAATAAATTTTTTTTACTACTTATATAAAAGTATATAATATACCATCCGTATTCTAATCACAATAAAAAATTTCTCTAAATGGTGGACGTGGGTGGCAGTTAGTAGCTATTGAAATTGATTTGGAATGGGCTTCGGTTGGCCGAGTTTCATAGTCAAATCCTTGAAAATCCAACAGCCATCCGTCATCCAAGTGGAAAAAAAAATGGAAATACAGTTGACAAGAGGAAAAATGAGGGAGCTTTAACTTTGGTTTGGCTGCTGAGAAAATTGGAAAGGAAAATTGACTTGTACACATATTGTTGTGTAGAGGAAAAAAATTTGAATGGTTCCCCTTTTGCCCTACTATATTGGAAAACAAAATTGCAGTAAAATATGTGTTTCTGTACAGTAACAACACAGATGGGAAATACAATGCATGTTTATTCAAATCCGGTACATTTATACAATATGCATGAACGTGTTTCTGTACAGTGTAACAATACAGGGAGTTTATACCTTCAAACAATTACAAATCCTCAAGACTGAAGTAGCCTCATCGGACTCGTCTTTAGTTTCGGAACCCGTCTTTTGTTCTGAGTAGAACTCATATCTCATCTCTTAGCTAACCAGTTTGGCAAGGTCACGCCTGTTGGCATTTGTATAGGCATCCATAACAGCTTTGTACAATGAATGATTAGGCTCTATCTCTTCATATTTCAACCGGCTGTATATTCGCTTCACACCTTCGACCATACCAGCCTTTCCATAGCAACCTACTAGGTTAATATATGTTACAACATCTGGCTCCAGGTCTTCATCTTGCATTCTCATGAACATGTTCAGAGCCTTGTCGATCTCCCCAGCAGCCCCATAAGCATATATCGCGATGTTATAGAGAAAAGAATCGAGCTTTACATCAGCTTTTGTGAATTTCTCACAGGACTCGAGCGCCAAAGCATGCATACCCACTATAGAGAAGACACTAGTGATGACAGATTGCCTAGAGTAAGGTTTCCCTTCATGGTAGGATGATTCTAACTGCGTCACTGCTTCAATTGAAACACATTTTTTCAATATTGTGAATAATACTTTAAAAGGCCCGACATCTGGCAAGAGTTTCCGAGTTACCATCTCATGCAATAATTCGCCACATTCACGGAGTTGCCCGTTAATGGCATAACACGACATGACCTTGTTAAATGAACTGCAGTCCTTCACCAGACCTGACAGTTTCATTTCCTCTGCTATATCAATGGCTTCATCAAGCATGCCCACACTCTTGTAAAGATATATCATGGTCGCATATGTTATCTCATTTGCCCAACCCTTGGATCTCAGTTTTTCAAAAATCAATTCGGCTTCAGACACCATCCCACGGTCTGCATGGAGATCGATCATGCTGTTAGATGCAACCATATCTCGGGCACCCTCTAGATCTTTCAATCTCTCATAGAGTACTTTTGCTCCGTCAAGGGAGTCCACCTTACCATATGCCTTTAGGAGGGATGAAAGAACTATTTGATTTGCAGAAATCCCAGATTCTTCCATGTGACGAAAATACTTCAATGCTTCTTCAACTCTGCCATTTTCTACAAATCCGTTGATCAAAGAACCATATACAAATTCATTTGGTTTTACTCCCGAATTGACCAAGTCTTGGTACACATCAATTGCATCAGAAAGCTGGCCAAGGCGAGCACAACATCCAATAAGAGCAGAGAAGGCTAGAGAGTGCGGCCTAAACCCCATTTCCCGCATTTCAGTTAAAACATCCCTTGCCTGGTCCACTAAATCACCTCCTGAGAACATCTGAATGAGAGAATTATACGTGCAGTTATCGGGCCAAGTCCCATGATTAATCATGCCCTTGAAGAGTGAAAAAGCTTTTTCATAAAGTTTTGCCTTACCATAAGCTTTGATCATGACATTATACTCCATAACATCATTCTTTTGTCTTACCAAGTCTTTCTTCCTATAGAATACCACCTCAGCTTCGGTCCAAAATCCCATTTCAGCATATGCATCTATAACTGCTGCACATGTCTTTGATGATAACTTACCATTCAACTGGCATTTCTCATAAAACAACTTAGCCAGATCGAGCTTTCCTTCAGCAATATACATCTTGATGACACTAGGAACAAAATGCTCATCGACACGCACACCAGATTTCTCCATATCCTGAATCACAGTCTCCACTTCTTGGACCATGTTTCTCTCACATAACACGTGAAGAATAGTCCTGTGAGATGCGACATATGGGGAAAGACCCACCTCTCTAATCTTCCTATAATAGTTCAAAGCAACATCAATGTTCCCCACATCAGCATACAGGGATAGAAAAATGTTATAAGTTCTTGTGTCAGGAGAAATTCCCCTTTCTTCCATCTTACTAAGCAAAGTTTCCGCTTCCGACAAATGCCCATTACTTCCACAAGTAAAGATCATAGTGTTGAAAGTTATGACATCCATTGGGACCCCAGATTTCATCATTTCTCCAAACACATTAGCTGCATCATCCAGACGCCCTGCCTCCCCTTACAAATCAATAAAAGCATTATATGTAGATGCCTGTCGTGGTTTTTGAACAGAGTTCTGTGTATCCAATGAGGTCGTAACCTTTGATGTGGGAATTCTCCCACCTGTCTTGAAAAGTTCAGTGGACAAGAAATGCTTAAAACTAATAAGCTCTGAGCCATAACTATTCACAGAGTCACCCATTGAATTCAAATCTAGTTCATTGAGCTCAACCTTCCCGGTGCACCAAGCCTTATAAAACTTATCAGCCCTATCAAACTTTCCTGCATCCTTCAAGGCCCGAATAACTGTATTCATTGTAACATCATCCAGAAACATTCCCCTCAGTTTCATGTGCTTAATCCACAAAAGCGTTTCCTTCACAAGGCCGGCTTTCCTATACACATCAACGAGCATTGCATATGTGTTGTTTGTTGGCAGAACACCTCTTTTCGCCATTTCAATCCAACAAAGCCTCAATTCATCCCATTTCCGAGCCCTACCCAATTTCCGAAGCACCACATTATAGTGTATTACATTAGGAACATACTCTTTATGTGCCTTGAACCACTCGAAAACACGCAAAACCCTTTCCCAGCATTTTTGTTCCTTGAGAATAACAGTCTGTTCTTTCGGATTCAAATTTTCACCTAACGAATTAAGGGTCTTTTCAACATCATTTTCGGACTCTGTAGACCGCAAAATCGAAGACAACACGCCTTCATAGCCCTTTTTCTTACCATTAATCGAAGAAACTTTGGTGGGCAAAACCGACGATTTCGAATGACACTGAATCTTAAACTCTACAAAAACCCTAGAACCTCTCAAATTATGTTTCTGAGCTCGTGAATTCACAATCTTTTGGAAATTCGGAGAGTTGGGTAAGTTAAATTCTAGAAAAGCCCTAGCTCTGAAAAGACATTGATGGGGGTTTCGAAGCTTACTTGGTGAAAAAGTGCGGCGACTGTGAATTGAGCTCTGGAAACTTTCTTGCCCTAATTCCATGGAGCTGTAACTCTGGTTGTGAAGCATCATTGCCTTCTTTCTACTCGGACTCTTCGGAGATAGGTGCTCGCCGGTTTTTTCAGCTCAGTGAGTTTTATTAGGAGTTTTCCTGCTACAGCCCATGAAAGTTTTCTCTCATGGAGGAACAAGATGAGCCTCAGGGCTAAAACCGACCAGATACTTTGAAACTTTCCCATATTTTTATTTTTATTTGTCATTTTTATTAAAATTAAAGTTTTTTATTTGTTATTTTTCATTAAAATTAAAGATTTTTTTTTTATATTTTTCGTTAGTTTTCTTTTTTAAAATGCATTTGACATGTGCTTCTTCTTGTAGTAGAAATACTGTTAAGTTTTTTTTTTGTTTTTTTCTTCTTCTTGCAATTAGAGTCATAAGCGCTTTTGATTGTCAAGAAGCATTTGGAACAAAAATGTGAGTACATTTGACGTAGCACGAAGCAATGAAAGGGTTACTAGCGTAATCCCTTATAGAACAAAGTTATTGGAGTCCACCAGTTTGATAGAAATCCCAAAGGATAATTTGATTAATTGATTGAAAGATGTGTAAAGATGATTACAAAGCCATGGCTTAAATAAGTCTTTTACAACCATTTGGAAAACTCAAAAGACTTAGGAATTTAAAATGGAAATAACTAACACATAATAAAACCCTTGAAACCCCAAAAGACTCTATTCATTAGTAGGTTGCTGTTTTGATGACTTTCTGCAAAAGAGGGCTCAAGCCACTTTTGTGGGAGAATTGTTTTAACAAGTTTATGAGAAAAATGGCTCAAGCACTTTTATGGGAAATTAACACCTCTTTTATGATTGCACCCTTTTGTCTTCCGACGGTCCATCTCCTCCTCGATCCATTCTGCCAGTTGTTCTACATCAGTCCCCTCCACTTCAGAAGAACTCGACCCCGAGTTACGATCAGGATAAAGAACTTCATCATCATTGAAGGCATACAAATCAGCAACATTGAAAGTATTGGAAATTCCCATAGACTTCGGTAAATCAATAACATAAGCATTGTCATTAGATCGCTTGATAACTTTGAATGGACCATACTTTCATGGCTTTAACTTGCTGTAAGTTCCAATAGGGAAACATTCTCTTCTCAAGAACACCATGACAGAATCTCCCTCCTTGAACACTTTAACTCGCCGATGTTTGTCCGCTACTTCGTTATACTTAACATTGGTTTGTTCAAGCCGTTACTTGACCTTATCACGAATTGCCACCACATTTTCAGCCATATTTTCTACAGCAATGCTAAGTCCATGTCCCCTAGGTAGTTTCACGAAATCCACCACATGATGAGGAGTGGCAGTGTAAACAATGGAAAATGGTGACTTACTCGTAGCACGATGCATGGCACTATTATAAGCAAACTCCATCTGAGGTAGGGCATGGTCCCATTGTTTAGGCTTTTCTCTACAAATGCTTCGAACCATGTTACCAAGAGTCCTATTTGTGACCTTCGTTTGTCCATCCGTTTGGGGATGTGCAGTAGTACTTCGATTCAAAGTAGTCCCAAACATTCTCCACAATGTAATCCAAAAATGACTCAAGAACTTGGTGTCTCGATCAGAAGTGATGGACTTAGGTACCCCGTGCAATCGAACAATTTCTTTGAAAAACAGTTCGGCAATGTTTGATGCATCGACGGTCTTTTTGCAAGCAATGAAATGAGCCATCTTGGAGAACCTGTCAACCACCATGAAGACTGAATCCACTACTCTTTGCGTTCGAGGTAGTCCGAGCACAAAATCCATAGCAATGTCCTCCTAAATATCGTTAGGAACGGGTAAAGGAATGTGAAGGCCCGTATTTTGAACTTGCCCCTTTGAAACCTGACAAGTGTAACACTTCTTCACAATGGCTCCAACATCCCGTTTCAATTGTGGCCAAAAGTACCTCCATTCTAAACTTGCTATAGTCTTATCACGACCAAGATGACCACTTAATCCTCATCCATGCAAATCTCGAATAAGCTTTTCCCGCAAGGAAGAGACATGAACACATAATTGGTTATCTTTGAACAGAAAACCTTCGTTGATAGAGTAATCTGCCATAGGTTCACGATTAATGCATTTCCTCCATATTTCCTAAAAATCATCATCGTTTGCATACAACTCCTTCAAGCACTCGAAACCCACAACTTCTTGGGAAAAAGTGATTAGCAACGATGCTCGTCTACTCAAGGTATCAGTAACACGGTTTTGAGCTCCAAATTTGTGCTTGATAACAAATGTAAATTTTTGCAAAAACGTTACCCATCTGGTATGCATTTTATTAACATGCTTCTGATTGTTAATAAACTTCAAGGCTTGATGATTCGTGAATAGCACAAATTCTTTCTGAATGAGATAGTGTTCCCATTGTTTTAAAGCTCGAATTACTGCATAAAACTTTTGATCATAAGTGCTCCATTTCTGACGAGCTTCACTTAGCTTTTCAGAGAAAAAAGCTATAGGTCTCTTCTCTTGGAAAAGGACGGCACCCACTCCCACTCCACTTGCATCACATTCGACTTCGAATATTTTCTCAAAATTTGGAAGAGCTAGCACCAGAGCAGTACAAAGCTTCTCTTTGATCAAAACAAAGCTTTGTTCTTGTTCATCTCCCCAACGGAACTTGCCTTTCTTCAAACATTCTGTAATGGGTGCGGTGATGGTACTGAAATGCCGCACAAATGTCTGATAAAAAGTAACCAAGCCATGGAAACGTCTCATGTCGGAGATGGACTTTGGAGTTGGCCAATCTCGGATGGCCTTGGTTTTCTCATCATCCACTTGAATGCCATTTTCACCAACCAAAAATCCTAGAAATAGCAATTTATTGGTACAAAATATGCATTTCTTGAGATTCATATACAATTTATTTTCTTTCAAAACACCCAAAACGTGTCTCAAATGCATCATGTGTTCTTCTCTGGTCTTACTATAGATTAAGATGTCATCAAAATAAACCACAACAAAGAGACCAATAAGGGGACGAAGAACCTGATTCATGAGCCTCATGAAGGTACTCGGCGCATTAGACAAGCCAAATGGCATCACCAACCACTTGAACAATCCATCCTTACTCTTGAACGCCGTTTTCCACTCATCTCCAGGCCTGATTCGAATTTGATGGTAGCCACTACGAAGGTCAATTTTTGAAAATAATTTCGAACCTTCAAGAACATCTAGCATTTCATCTAACCGAGGTATTGGAAATCTGTATTTGACGGTGATTCGGTTGATAGCCCGACTGTCTACACACATGCGCCATGCCTTTTTCTTTTCTTTGTCTTTCTTTGGAACCAATAAGGCATGTACTGCACAAGGGCTCATACTTTCTCGGATAAACCCCTTTCGTAGTAAGTCTTCAATTTGCTCCCTTAAAATCTCATTTTCTGCAGGGCTCATTCGATAATAGGGAAGATTTGGTAGGCTAGCTCCAGGTACCAAATCAATTTGATGCTGGATGTTCCTCATAGGAGGAAGCTCGTTAGGCAGCTCGTCAGAAATGAGTTCATGAAATTCCTCCAATAATTGCTGCACTTTTGAAGAGATTTGTTCCTCTTCTTTGTTTTCTGTCAATAGTCCCTTCATCACGATCGGAAAGAAAGAATCTGCTTCTTTTATGGCCCCTTCAATCTCTTGCTTATCACTAGTTAGAGTGAGGAAACTAGTATTCTTTGCTTTTGGGTACTTCAGAGGGCGAAACAGGAGCCATCGCAATCTTCCGATTATTCCAAGTAAATAACACCACATTATCTCGACCTTTCAATGTCGAATCCACATCAAACTGCCACGGTCTCCGTAATAGTATATGACAAGCATCCATATCAATAACATCACAAAGTACTTCATCACGGTAATGCTTACCAGTGGAAAGTGGGATTCAGCAAGTTTCTGTGACACTGACGGAAGGTCTTTTCTTCACTTATCCAAGTCAGTATAGGGTGACATGAGGCTCTGTTAGTAGCTGTAAACGCTCCACCACTTTCTTAGCCATGAAATTTTCACAACTTCCATTGTCTATTATTACTTCGCAAACTTTGCTGTTGATGGAGCAAAGAGAATAAAAAAATGCAGTGTCGTTGCCCATCCTTTTTTGGTGCTAAAAGAACTCGCTGCAACACCAAAGTGAGGCGATCCATTCCTTCTTTAGTTGCAAATTCAACGCCTTCATAGTCATCATCACTAGCTTTTTCTTCCCCATAATCTTCTTCTTGGTTCCCTTCAGCCTCCAGCAAGTTGGCTTGTCTCCGTTCGGGACAAACGTTAGATCGATGCCCAATTTTGTTGCAACGATAACAAATGTCTCCCATATGTTTAGCGTACGGATTCTCCCTTGGAGGTTGGTGTCTATTCTGCCCCTTGTTAAAAGTTCTGCTACACTCTTCATTTGATGCTTGAGAAGGAAAATTTAAAGGTTTCAACCTTCCCGAACTTTGTGGCACAGATTTCCCTTTGTCGGTGGATGAGACAACAGGGTTTTCAAAATGCTCCGTCACGTTCCTCCGGAAAGAGGTTTGTCGCATTTCTTTCTCTATTATCTCCGCCTTCAAGGCCATGTTAATGGCCTCTTGCAAACTCCACATATTCTGCAACCCAATCTTTTCTTGAATAGAGGGTTTCAATCCATTCACAAACCTCGCAACCCTTTGATTTTCTGTCTCCGTCAGATTGTTTTGCTCCCCAAGTCTAATGAAATCATCCGTATAATCAGTCACGTTTCTGTTGCCCTGGACACAGCTGATGTACATACGGTACAAAAGCTGTTCATAATCCGCAGGTAAGAAACGATCCATCAAAAGTTGCTTCATTTTCTCCAAGTGCAGATTCGATTTTTTCCTTGCCTCTGCCGGGTATTTTGTAATTGATCCCACCAAGCAGCAGCAGTTGCTTTGAGACGGAAGGCAACCATCTACACCATCTTTGTCTCAAGAACCTCCATGACATCAAAGAATATTTCTATTTCAACTAGCCAATCCAAGAAGTCTTCGATTTTAAGGTTTTCTGCAAAAGTTGGAATGTCGGCCTTAATCCAAAAGTCATCAAAGTTACTGCAGTTTTGATGATTTAGATTGTTAGCCGGGTGTGGTTCCACATCTTCTTCTTCAAACTCCGATTCGATGTCTTGAACACGGAGCCTATGAACTTTTAGATTATTGACTCCAGCAGCTCTATGATTATTTGGACTGATGGCTTGGACCAACATCTCACGAAGTTCTCCAATTTGCGTAGTCAGATTTGTAATCTATTCAGCTTGAGCATCCAAGTCTGCTCGAGTGATAGGGGCAGGTTCACGATCACAATCACCCATGGATAGATAGGATAATCAACGATGCCAAGACGGGAGAAACCCGCTCTGGTACCAATTGACGCAACATGAAGCAATGAAAGGGTTACCAGCGTAATCCCTTAGGTACCGTTTGGTACGTGGGACGGGACGGAACGGAACGGAATGGGACGAGGTGTTCCGTCCCACGTTTGGTGCGCCTAAAATGGGTGGAACGCGCTGTTCCACAGGACGAGTTTTGGGTGAATTTTCGTTCCACCTCACCCCCCTGGAACGACTCGTTCCACATTCGTGGAACACAAAATTATAACCTCTCCGTCTCCTTCTTCTTCCTCCTTGTTTCCATCCGAGGGCATCTTTGCTCCTTCTCCGTCCCGTCCCGTCCCGTCCCGTCCCGTCCCGTCTGCATACCAAACGATACCTTTATAGAACAAAGTTACTGGAGTCCACCAGTTTGATAGAAATCCCAAAGGATAATTTGATTAATTGATTGAAAGATGTGTAAAGATGATTACAAAGCCATGGCTTAAATAAGCCTTTTACAACCCTTTGGAAAACTCAAAAGACTTAGAAATTTAAAATGGAAATAACTAACACATAATAAAACCCTTGAAACCCCAAAAGACTCTATTCATTAGTAGGCTGCTGTTTTGATGACTTTCTGCAAAAATGGCTCAAGCCACTTTTGTGGGAGAATTGTTTTAACGAGTTTCTGCGAAAAATGGCTCAAGCCACTTTTATGGGAAATTAACACCTCTTTTATGATTGCGCCATTTTGTCTTCCGACGGTCCATCTCCTCCTCGATCCATTCTGCCAGTTGTTCTACATCAACATTTATGTTATGTCATGGGATTTATGTCACTTACTCTTGATCACAAAATTCACAATTTGATCTCAAGAAAAATTTCAATTTCCAAGTTATACATAAAACTAAAACTAAAAACATTCATAAAATAACTTTCAAAATAGTTTCTAAGCTGAAAGCGAAAACAGATATCGAACAAGTTATAGTTTTCAGTTCTTTATAAATGAATACAGAAACTGAAGTTGTAGCAGATTCAAAACTGTAGAGACAATAACTACACACGAAGAAACCAAAGAGCAACATCCGTCTGACTGCACAGCCTAACAAGTTACGTTCTACTATCCCGAAAATCCTCTGGTTTGTGAAGAAACCATGGACCAACAATAAAATAATTCCTAACAAGTTACTATCCGAAGTCCATAGATTTTGGCCACTTCATATTGCTGCCATCATGGTGGTTCGTGCAGCCTCCCGCTTCACCTCTTCTGCCTTTCCGCTGCCTCGGAAATACGTGTATACTTGCTGCAAATACGACGCACGAAGAGTCAGTTTCTCCTACGAGGGGGAAGAAACGCAGAGTCAAGGGCAAGAGAAGAATGCAAGTTTGTTAATCGTCGAACCTGAATAACCCAAATGCTGAGAAGCGTTTCCAAGACGTACAACGCAAATCCAATGAAGTAGAGTATCTGAAATGAAGAAACAAAGTCTGAGTGTTCACCGCGTCATCAACTCAAGAGAAAACTTCAAGATCAAACCACTGACGGAGAAATCCAACAGTTCAAGTTTTTCGATTATATTGAAAAATTCTTGTCACTAACACTGCCAGATTGCTGTCTAGCTGAAAAACAAAGTTGTCTGCCGCTTGCAATCATTTAAGGACAATATGGAAGCCAACATGTAATACTGAAAGCCTGAAACTTACCCCAACCGAAACGTTGTAACTCATCAGTTCTATTGCAGGCAAAATACCCCTGTCAACATGATCACACCAGAGAAAAATGAGCTTCAGAGCAGAAAGAAAACAGTGTTCAGGAGGAAATACGATTAATATACATTTCTTCATTGCGGAAATAGAATGACTACAAGAAGCCAAATACTGGGAGAAAAGTTTAGCTAACAAGGTCTGCACGAAATCATAATTATAGGAGTAGACCACATAGGGATGCAATGCAAATTATCCACTAAAGCAATGTTAAGCTGAAAACTATGATTTTGAATGATGCATCCCTTATTCATTTTTCATTTCTGCCTCGTTCCTCCCTAAACGAAAGAATGAACGTAACTGAGCTATTAGTAAACCTTGTAGACTGCACAGTAAAGAAAACTTACGTGATAGATTTCCCTTTTAAGAAGATTGGAGGAGCAATTGCAGCGTAAATGCAAAACGCAATATGAAGCTGCAAAAAGAAAATCAGGGCACAAAAGTGAGCTAATTTTCACATCTTGAATGCAGAAACTGCAGTAAGAACAAAACTCACCAGATAAGACAAGAAAAACCCAGCAAAACTCAGAGCACTATCAGTCCTGTAATAGATGGTACACAAGTACAACTATGAGACCTAATATGTTAGGATGAACAAATAACAGGAAGGAAAAAAGTATAAGATAAAAGATATGTTGGACAAATGACCGAGAAGTGCACAATCAATAAATGCATAGGCCTTGAGCCTCATATACAGTTTTGGCATAGTGATATACAACAAGGTCGTATCCATGGAATCGTAAGTACCTCATAGCACGATAAAGAGGGCGATACCAGACGAAATAGGCTACAGGAACAGTTGCTAGGAAGTAGATTATAGCCAGAAGCCAAATTATTACACCTGAAAGAGGATACAAGTTCAGACTAAATTATGAGTTTATTTATAGTGGTTAATAGGTCTACGTTAAGTCGCAGATCAAACCTTCTCCTTTGATCCAGGCTACGGTAACTGCCAGAATATTCCACAGGAGACACACAATCAAACCTGAACAGTGCCATAAACTTAGTCAACTTAAACAACTACAGAATTTTTTTCATTTAGTAGTTAGAAAGTCTTTTGGTACCAAAACAAGGTACGGTATAAAAAGTTCAACAAGATTGCCTCGACCCAACCGAATAATGCAAAAGCAAAACCCAACTCTGAGAATTATAATGAGTAAATTTCAACAAATCATGCGATCTATATTGCTTCTAGATCCCTTTTTCTGGCAATGTTATAACTTTTGTAAGCAGTTTTAAACTCAAACTACTAAAGTACATACACCAAAAAAAAAGCGATCACTGAAAATCTGAATCAAATATCATCTGGAAAACGAGGCACCTGTGTGAACGATCACAAAGAAATTAAATAAAACTTAACCTACCCAAATATGTTGTGAACGCAACATACTGGATCCTCTGTAGATGGATTGGTATTTCATTTGCAATGTCATGATGGATGATGGGGAAAAATGGAGGCCAGTTCTTCTCCTCTATAACAACTCCAGCTGCAGAACAAAACAAGGGAAATCACAAATTTGGACTTGGGTATCGTAGTTTTTCACAAGCACATATCAGAAAAGGGATGAACCTTGTTTTATGGCATCTTCTTTCCGCTTTAGTTCCTGGAAAAGGACAATAAAATCGTAAACTCCACTTACTAAATAGAAGAGTAACTTGTTTAAAAGCATAAAAATTCTCATTCAAATCAATGTTGCCAGGACTGCTTAATGGTGTCCAATATAAAAACTTGGATTGCATATTTTGTTCACCGAAACATTCACTCGAAAGTGGTTGATTATTCTTGTTCTCATTGCAACAATTGCGTGTAACGGTCTGGGAAATTTGTTCGTAAGATATTACCTGTTCCCTTTTTTTCAATTCAGCCTCTTTAGCTTTGAGTTCCTTCTCCTTTGCTTGTAAACTCTATATCAACAAAAACAATAAAGAAAAACAGAAAACCATTAATTGCTTGTGCAATAAGTTAATAACAGATGAACAAAAAGCTTTGACAATGTGATTCCACATCTTCCATATGCTGACTACCTTTGAATTGTCAAGAGGAATATCGATTGTTGCATTGCGATCATAGGGTTCCGGAGGAAGGGGCGAAAGCCTTGGATTTGCAGGGGCAACACCTCCACCTCCATACTACAAATTCAACAAAAAGTAATAAGATGGAAAGTTACAAACGAAAGGAACTTTCTTTACAAATGCGATGTTCTAAACTACTCTAATCTACCGGAAGTGAACCGATACCAACTAGGATGCAACCAGTCAGATGTCTCCAATTTCACATAACCCACAAACATTTTATTGCTTTCCTTTTCTTCGTTTTCTAAGAACCGAAACGGATCATCGAATAATCTAAACAAGCTACATTGCGGATTCCAATTCCCGGTGGAATCAAATTCCAAAGGGAAACGGGAACGCATTGAACATTTCGCACTCTGATCAAAAGAGTTTCAACATATCAGCAATTCCGATTCCAACAACTCGTAACGTAAATGCAGGTCTGTAATTGAACTCACCGCAAAGGGATTGACTTCCTCGTCGGCGAAAGGGTTCGAATCGTATCGATTCATGGGAGCGAACCAGGAGATCCACGCTCTGGCGACTCTGCGATAACAATGGGGTTCCTAATCGGGAATGCGAGAGTTAGAGGTTTCGGGAATCGAAATCGCCGATCATGAAAAATGAGAGAGAGAGAGAGAGAGAGAGAGAGAGAGAGAGAGAGAGAGAGGTTATTGTGGTCGATTGGTGAGATGAAGAGTGTACGTACGGCCTTGGTTTTAGTGGGAGCTGTTTGTTTCCCGGGAAAATTGAAACGGAAAATCACAGAAAATATTATATATAAAACCGTTTGGCGGGGAAGCGTGGCGTGGGGCCTTTTTTTATCCGACGTGTAATATTTCAGACATTAAAAATTGGGAAGGAAAAATAAGTCATATTTAATAGTCATTTCTTTGCAAGTAAGATTTGGAGGCACAATTTTATGATTTTATCTAAATAAGTGTGTCACCTCACTAGATTTATTTTGACTTATTTTTAGCTACACCAAATTCAGCTGTATTTTCACTTGTACTTTGTAACTTAAAAGTCACAACTATACTTCTTAAAATTTGCTTCATTTTGTCTTTTGAACTCGATTTTGATCATATTTTGCCTCCTAAAACTTAAAAGTTGTCTCTATAAACTCAAAATTCGTTTCACATTATCTTATATCTGTTAATTTTTTATGTGAATTTAATCTGGGTCCTCTAGGCTCATCAATTTTTTTTTTCTTTTTCATCTCTTCAATTTCTATTAAACTTAAGGGTAAACAGCCAATTTTGGCCTTGAATTATCATCTTAGTGAAAATTAGGTCGCTAAACTATTTTTTTTTCCAAAAAAATCAGTCCTTAGATTATAAAAATTTGCCAATTACATCCTTAATATTATATTCGAAGCTACTATATTCAAATTTCTGTCAATTTAAGTCACGTTACTTGTATGTGATACACATTGGAGGGTATATTGATAGTTTTTCATAAAGAAATAGTATATGGAGTTAATTTTGGAGAGTAAATTGGTAGTTTTTCATTAAAAAAAAGTGTAAGTTAACTTTGGAGGGTAAATTAGATGTTAGATTCATAACCTATATAAAATGCGAATGGCTTATAGGCAAGAAAATGGCCGTATTACATTCTAAAGTGTGTGAAGTGATTTAAGTTAAAGAAAAATTGGATAAAATAGCTTTGAATATAATAGTAGGGATGATATTAGCAAATTTTAATGAATTTTGGGACTTATTTTACCAAAAAAATAATTCAGGGACCTAATTTTCACTGAGGTGATAGTTCATGAACTAAATCGGCGCTTCACTCTAAACTTAATATTCTCTATTTGTTGAATGTTAACACATAATAGAAAGTTATAGTTAAATTTATTGCACATGTGGCATTGTTTTATTGGGTGTTGGATCCTACATATGTTTAGGAGGCAACTTATAAGTTTCATAGATAAGAGAGTCTACAAGTCAAAGTGGAACAAATTTTGAGTTTTAGAGAGTAAGTGGTGATTTTTGAGTTACTGTTGGTCCTAAAAACTACTAAGTCTACGTGGCGCGCAAGCCGAGTAACTAATAAGCTAACTATGTCCTTTAGTTGTGTGCGGGGCGTGCCAACTCGTTGGTCAAGCTTGGCCGAGGAGTAAAATATGTTGATGTTGCGTTGAGCGCGTGGATGACTTCTCAATCTTGTGACTACAGCCGAGGAAGGAGTACGTCTCGGCCTTCAGGTTCTAGAGCCTGAAGACAAGGTTGCTAGTTTTGCAAAGTTCACAAATCGTTAGCGTCAGATTCGGTCACAGTGATTGTGTTCGTAAGGGTGAACTCACGCCGAATCGACACCAAAGTATAGAGGCATAGGTACTCGAAACAGATATAAGTCTTAATTGCGAATGTGGTTCGGCCGTCAAAATGCCGAACTCTAGAACCTACTTGCGAGTATCCAATCATAAAGCAACTCGGCGTTCAAAGCGTCGAGCCCAGTAATTTGTAACACCTCAATTCGCCGAAAAGGCTAATGAGATGACCTTTGTCAATAAGGATTTGAAAACCTTTCTCGACTGAGACTTGGATAGCTAACCAGTCGGCCTCGATGCAGTGCTGTTTATCCAAACTGAAAATGCTCCGAGATCAACTAATTCTACGGCGATAGTGTTGTTTATCCAAACTGAAGGTATCATCGGTTGCCTTCACAATGTTGTTTATCCAAACTGAAGATGTGTCGGCGAAAAGGAAAATAAAAATCTCAAGGTTGTTGAGAGGTTTCACGTAGAGCGAGCGTTTGCACAGGGCAGATTTGTGTGTTGAATTGGAGAGACCTTGAATGGTGCATTTCCCCTTATATTTATAGCAACAATCCTTCTCTTGATCAAGTTAAAACTACACTCGGATTAGGACTCCTTATTCCGATCCAAACTTATCTCGGCCAGTCCTACTTCTAATAGGACTTTGAACTCAGCCTTTTACTAGGCCGCATTCACTTCCAAGTTTCAAAGTCCTCATCCGGCCGAAAATCCTTATCGCATAAGGACTTAACTACCTCATCCATCCGTCTTATAATAGGACTCACCCACTTCATCTTTGTCTGGAATACTCCATTTCTTGATAGGACTTGGCTGGCCTTGGCTAGGCGGCCCATGAACTGAGATACCCATGCTGACATTAAAGCAAGACTTTTTTGGGCCGAGAACGACCCACTCAGCCCAAACCAACATTTTGGGCCCAAACAGTTAGAAAGGGCAAAATGAAATCAAAATAGAGTTTCAGAAGGCATTGCTAAAAATAAGCAATTTATTTTCTTAATAGTATATTGATAGAAATTAAATTTGAATTTTAGAAGCGAATGAGATCGTCATGTATTGGATTGGACTAGCACCCAAATGGATTTATATATATCTAGGTGGAGCTATTTGCGTTCAACTCTTTTAGGCTTGCATTGTGGGAATGCATTAAGGGAGCGTGCAAAGCGGTGATTAAGTAAAACCACAATCACTAAGGAATCAAATTTGTTTTAACTATTTAACACCAATTAAAATGGCTTCAATTAAGACCAATCAAAATGAATTCAATGCGGACTTGGTTTTTTTAAGGCGGCTGATTTTGTAGTTGTCGGAGAAGTGGTTGCGGCGGTGGCGGCACGCTTGATGGGATTAGGGTTATGGTTTTTCTTTTATGATTTTGTCTTATTGTTGAATGGAGATGGATTGTCTGCCCTCGTATTCCCATACCTTCCGCATGCCTTCTTGTTTGTGCAGTCACGGTTAAACTACGTCAACATTTTATATTCCTATTGTTTTTTGTCTTATTATCTCGATTAAAAAATTGATATAAAATGCTGACGTGACTTAACCGTAACCGCACAAAACGGGAGGGCATGGGGAGGGTATGGGAAGGGGAAGGCATACAATCCATCTACTTGTTGAATGGGCTTTTTGGCTTTTTCAATTTTTATTGAGCTGTTTATTGTAACTTGTATTGGGACGTTTACAATTAGCATTGTTCTAAAAATCGGCCTAAGCAGCACTTAAGCGCTGGGGGGTGGAGCCCCACTCCGATTTTGGGCAAAGCGTTTGGAAAAATCGGCTGGAAGCTAGGCGCTAGGCGGAGAGTTAGGCAACACCTATGCGATTTTTTAATATATTATATATATTTTTTATTTATTAATTGTATGCTTTTTTCTTTTTTGGTTTCATGGTGGTATACTTATGGAAATGGTGTACCTAATTTGCAAATGATGGATGTACTACAAGTTCATCCAATAGTGAAACGAATTGGAGCACTTTTGAGGGGATACATACAAAGAAAATAAATAAACTAGATACAACAAGGTTAAATAATTTAGTCTATGTCTAATCCAATACAAGGATCATGATTCATGAACAAGAAGAATTTAGGAAGAATTTAGTCTATCATCCAAATCCTCCTCAGTCCTCATTATGATTATATGCTTACTGTTTTTTAAATATTGAACTTCTTGAATGTATATAATTTGTGTATTCTTCTACATCTATTTTTGCATTTTATCATTCTTTTATTATCCATACAAATATAGTTTTTCTTTTAGTTGCAAGTAGGCATTTATTTATAAGATATATAATAAATTTATATAAATCCGCTTAGCGCGCCTAGGCGCTAGACCCCTGCCCGCCACCCAACTAGCTCATAGCGATTTTTAGAACCTTGCCAATTAGAACCACTGGTTATTATTAAATTTTACTCTTCGAGACACTAAATTGACAATAATGCTCATATAATCCTTTGCCTTTTCTACCTGTTGTGTAATCAACCTATGCAAGAACTTTCATATTCTCAATACATCTCCTCACGAGTACGGCATAATTTATCAAATACGCGGATACGCGGAAATCGGAATACATGCAGCCAAATTGGTTGCAGCATGTCAATGAAGTGTCCATCCGAACATCATGTTCCAGTTGAAACATTCACACTGAAACCAGTTTTAATTTCATCTTCACTACTTGACTATTGCAGTCACAACATGTTGCTAAAACTACAATCAACCGATGCGTGAAGAGCCTCAATGGCTGAACAAATCAAATTCCTGCCGTTGTTTACGAGTGATTCGGGCATTCGGCGTTTCAATCCGTGAAAAATTCGCAGTGCATACCAGTCACGAAATGGAATAGAACAATTTGAACTGGTAGAAATCAAGTTTGCAAGGCATCACAGATATACAGCAGCGGAAAATGACTCACTATCAAGAACTTTTAGTGACAAACAATAATTGCTAAACAATTGCGTTAGCTCATTTTTGCAGGATAGACGACGTTGCACGAGTTTAAATAATAATTGAATGACCAGAAAATATCGAACACCAAAATCGGACTGTTGAGCTATTCACACTCCAGAACTAGCGTAGTTGATTGCAGCGAGCACTCCCTGGAAACGCTTGGGATGCGAATGTTGGTAGTGATAGTTCCGGCCATCATCTGCAGCACGTTTACGCAGATGTCTCTTCTTGGTTCTAGCAGTAGCTACAACTAGTGCACCCCCATCATTACTAGTGTGGTCATTAGGTCTTTTTTAATAAATATGAGTCTTCACTTGATCCACTGCCATTAGGCTCTCGCCGTATCATGTCTAATAGGTCTTGAACAACTTCAGACATTGGTGGCCTGAACTCTGGTTCCGACTGTAGAATATAATACGCGTTAGGAATATGGTTCGCTTTGAAGTCGAATTAGTAAACAACATATATGGTAAATAAAACTTATGACTGAGCATTTAAAGCATATTATATCTCGACCGAATAGAGCTAACAGCTAACTTATGTCTACCAACCGAATGATGCTCGTGTTAAAAAATATCATGTCCCACACTCCATAAAACAAAGTCTTAATTAACTGCATAATTTAACAAGTAAAAAAATGACGTTGCTCACCTGAACGCATCGAGATATAATGTCTGCAAAGTGCGATAAAGACTTTGTAGGATATTGTCCATTTAGAGAAGGATCGACCATCCTCGATAATGCATCAATGTCATGAAGCTGGGTAGTGGCCCATCTAACCAGGAATTGCTCCCCTCGGCTCCTGGTGCTGTAAATTCAAAATTTCAAATACAAAATCAATTAAGCAGGGGTGGACGGGAAGGAGTGAGAATGCAATTAAGAATTTGTTATTCTTTTCACCTGTCATGGGACTTTCGGCCTGTTAATAGTTCCAACATTACCACCCCAAAGCTGTAAACATCACTCTGATGAGTATAAATTCCAGACTCAAATTCTGGAGCTCCATAACCATAGGCCGCTAGCAGATGTCCTGACAACTGAAAGTAAGAAACAAGTTAGTATTCGTGAGTAGCATTGAGGATGACGCTAAGTAGACAATCGAGACACTGGATGTTTTTCGAAAAACAAAGTAACAAGGAAGACCAATAGTCCAATAAGCAAGCTTCGAGATCAGAAGACGAAGTCAACCAACCAACAGGAATGACCCAAAAGCTGCAAAAATATAGGGAACATTGGCTAGCACTAGAGTGCACAATTACATCCATCTAAAATGCAAAGGAATCGTTTCCATCCGTACACTATTTTTTTTGTCAATACTCCTCATTTGAAGGCTATTTACCTATTCCATATATTCAATCAAAATGGAAAAATCATTCATCATACCAAATTCTCCCAATAATTAAAACCATAAAAAAGGAATATAATACATCTCCCGAGGAAAAAAATAAATAAAAAACCTTAAAATCGTCAATGTTGGTCATGCCTCATGAATCGTGACCCACACTTTTGTGGACGAAAAACAGTAACTCTGGAAAAAATGTAGAACTATGGCTCACCTGATTAACGGAGCCTGATGAAATCAATGGAGCCAAGCCACAGTCAGAAACGCGCACGGAAAGGTCATCATCAAGGAGAAGGTTGGCAGCCTTGAAATTTCTGTGTACAATAGGTGGCTCACAGATTTCATGTAAATACCTTCTCGGACAAAATAAAAACAGAGTTAGACTCACTGTATCTCCTATTACCATGTGATCATGAAAAAAAAGTGCAAATGAGTAAATTTGGAAATTGTACTCACTCTAAGGCTCTTGCAGCTCCAAGTGCCATTCTAATACGAGCATTCCAGGGGAGTTTCTTCTTGAATTCGTCATCCATGTGCAGAGCATCATGCAGTGAACCATTACTGCAATACTCATAGATAAGAAGCCTTTGACCATGCTCTGCACAGTAACCCATAAGCTCGACAACATTAGCATGCCGGATTCTGTCAATGTTGTTTACCAGTTCAAGGAACTCATCAGCTTTCTGCTGACTAGAAGCTCTCTTGTCCAATTTCTTGACTGCAAGTAGCTGCAAAAGCATCCCAAAAGAATAGTGTCAGTTTCTAAACTATTCTATGCATATAACAGAAACTGCTTGATCGCTTTAGATAGAAGCACATGACATGGGAAGAGAGAAGAATGTCTTCGTGCATACAAAAGTACCCGAAAAAATGAAATAATTCTCTTCATGCAACTCTTTGACCAACTTTTAGTCTTTATAAAGTAAAATATCCACATTTATTTGTTTAAAGTGCAATTCATAGATACATTATAAAGTCCTCCTGAAATTGCTTATCAAGTTGACACTTGATCTCGATGAACCCGAAAAAATGAAATAATTCTCTTCATGCAACTCTTTGACCAACTTTTTGTCTTTATAAAGTAAAATATCCACATCTTATTTGTTTAAAGTGCAATTCTTAGATACATTATGAAGTCTTCCTGAAATTGCTTATCAAGTTGACACTTGATCTCGATGAAAATGGAAACTCTCTATCAATTCATATATTCTTGGAAGGAAGGGAAAAATGGTTTTTGGCTTTTTAGAAACTTATCACACACTGAACATGAAGCACCAAATCTCTATATAAAGAATTAGATGCACACATCCCACATGGTTATTTCAATACTTGATCAATTATATGGTTCAAAAAGAACTCTGCGGTTTGAAGTACACATAGCAGATACTAAATAAACTGTAAACAAGAAGGCTGTCGAAAACTATCAAGCAATGCTGGTGGATCTAGCACAGCAAAATTGCGAAAATGGTGCAAAACAACAAGCGCCTAACATAAATTTCATTCAACAACTCAGTCATTGAGAAAATGCAATAAAAGCAAAACCCATCATAAAGAAACAGACCTTTCCGCTAGGTAGCTGTGCCCTATAGACACTTCCCAGCATGCCTGATCCTAGAAGGTTATCCGGAGAAAAGCTATTTGTATGTTGCTGAAGGGAAGCAATGGTAAACGACTTCGCAGAAATTATACGATTTGGACTTTTGGTGGAAGGCTTCTGTGTAGGCAGTTTGGTAGGCACAGTTGGCTTCACAATGACCTTCTGAACAGGCAGTGGTGGAGGGGGAGGTGGAGGAGGAGGAGGAGGTATTGAATACAAATCAAGTGCACTCAAACTATCCTCTCGCTTTGGTGCTGTGGCCATTCTATGTACCTTTCTGTCTTGCTTGTCATTTGGCTTTGGAATTGCCCATGTTCTTCTGGTTTCTGGCTCATTATCCTCTTTGAGCCTCACAACTTCTTCTTTTGGAACTGTTCACCAAAATTTTAGTGAATTTCTTAGAATAAGATGAATGAAAATGGACAACCAAAGAAACAAATTAAACTGAAGAAAACAGTGAGAGAATTTACCTTTCGGCATTTGATTGGTTGGTTGAACCACCATGGACCCACTGTCCCTGGGAGAGTTTTCCCTGTCACCTGTATATGCACCTATTTGATGCCGCTTGGAAATTCTGTCAGCCTCTTCTCTTCGTCTACTACGTCTTGGCATGAAAAACAGAATCGCTAGAATCAAAATAATAAACACCAAAGCCCCTCCAATTGATATTCCAACCACCCTTTTCTTAGTTAGAAATTTCTTTGGTTTTCCAGAATTTGATGCATCTTGTGAAGATGGTCCATCAGCCGGTTTCCCAGTTTTTGGAGGACTTCTACTAGGTGTTTTCCCAGTAGGTGGTCCCCAAAATGATAGCGGAGGTGCTGGCGGACTCGATGGAGATGTGGGTGATGTTGGTGGAGGGACTGGAGCAAGAGAAGCATTGAATGGATTCCCATCTTTTCTGCATTACAAATAGAAGAATCAGCTATGTGGAGAATTTCTTTCCTTGATAACAAGAAACCTTAACGCTTCATTTAAAGATAAGTCTACAGTATGTGAAACCGCACTTGAAGTTCGAGATGCCCAGCAACTTTTCAGGTATGGGTCCAGCAAAAAGGTTGTTCTCTATATTCCTGTTCAACAAGGCAGATAATCATTTATGATGGGAAAGAATCAGCGGACAAAATGAGAAGGCAAGATAAAACTATAAACTTCTGAGTACTGTATATGACAATTAAAATGGATTGTTTAGAGGATTACAAGTCACTTAGGGGAAGATCCTGCAGAACGTTGAGGGTTCCAGACAGCTGATTGTTCTGCAAATGTCTGCCAACAGGGGAGTTAGCTCAACTAATCAAGATAAACTATGCATAATAAAAACGTGACACAAGATACTCACAGAGTGGTCAGAGTTGTCAGGCTTCCTAGAGAGGGTGGCAGTTGGCCGCTCAAATTGTTACTGGAAATATCTCTGCAAAAAGTCAGTGTGTATATCAGCTACTAATAGTTAACACAAGTAATCCTGAAAGTATAATTCCGAAAAATTCAGAATAAGAACCTACAAGTTGGTCAACCCTGGAATGCTCTGAAAGGAATCTGGTATTTCTCCGGTTAATTGATTATTATTAAGAGACCTGATTGGCAAAATAGTATATCTTAGAAACAATTATATAAAAAACTGGGAGCTGCTGTTCGTACCAAAGGCTAGCAAATTGATGACTTACATTGCTGTGAGCACAGCTAACGAGGCTATAGAATCTGGGATGCTTCCGGTGAATTGGTTGGCTGAAAGAAAACTGCGAAAGGTAAAGAATATCACATCTTTTGCACAAGGATGTGAGCACACAGGTAGGAAATAATCGGCTGTCTCGGGCTAGTATTTAATATATGCAGTCGAAATTATTAATTCATAAAGAGGGCTGACGTACAAGCTTTGCAGGGAAGCAGGTAAACTGGATGGAATACTTCCCCCGATATGGTTGTTGCTTAGATCTCTGCACACAAACACCAATGTCAAAAGTCCACAAATGTATCAAAAACATAAGGTCAGCTACATATTATGATGTGAGGCAAGTACTCGACGATTTTTTCCCGACAAATTGCATTCTATATGCAGCTCACTCACACTCCATAGAAACAACTCACATAGTAAATAACTTAAGAGTAAAAAATATGAGGCGATTTTAAACACAAAAAGCCCCTACAAACTAATCAAACCTAAATCTATCGCAATTGCCCCCTCGTGCATAGCACTCCCATTTTGCCTGTTTTATCTTGAAATGAAGAACAATGTAAAGGATTTTAATGCTGGTGAATGAAAAAATAACTTGGAGTAAAAGATATAACAAACCAACAATCTTGCACACGTACACAATCATCAGGTTCAACCAGAAAGAGAAGAGTACAACTTACATTGCCCTTATTGAAGAAAACATTCCCAAGTGTTCACCCAGTTCTCCTCCCAAATTAGCGCCATTAAGAACACTATAAAATCATTAGAACCATAAGCCACTGACAATTAACATGTTTACCAAAAAAAAATTATATCAACAAAAGAAGTCGAGCAAAGAGATTAACGTACATTCCCAATATTATAGAATCGTTGCATTGAACTCCTTGCCATGATTCACCACACGGGTCTCCTCCAGCAGAAGTCCACCCGGGAAGAACAGGCGTGCCAAGCGCAGCATGTAAGTTGTTAATTGCAGCAACTGATCAAACCACGAGTAAAACACATACAATAAGTGTTTACATCTCCAATTTAACCATATAAACTAAGAAAAACAATCAAATAAATATGTTTCCACGCAAAATTTCAGCAAATTAACGCATAAGAACTCCGAAAAAATACAGCACCGAAGCCACATTATAGCAAAAAATCTATCGAATAAGTAGAGAACTACCGTCAGTAGAACTAGTTGCTCCAAGAGAAACTTGAGCAAAGTAGATCAAAAGCAACCCCACTGAAACCTCAGCATAGATCTTCAACTTCTTGTGCTCCAAAACAGATCTCTTCCTTCCCATTGCTCTCAAATTTTAGTTTACTTCTCAATCCCCTTTTCTCTATCCAATCACTCACACATCATCTTCCAATCTGAAAAGCAATTAAAAAACAAATTAAAACAGATTATTAAATAATAAATATTAATACTTTATATAAACAGAAAACAACCCATGATCTTAACTTCCCAGAAAACGAAAACCCAATTGCCAAAATTCAAAGATAAACAACCTCGTAAGAGAATCAAACATACAGGCAAGCATATGGTTCATGTAAAAAAAGCAACGAGATGAACTTACAGAGAAAATGGAGAGGTGAAATACTAATTAACCAAATGCTGAGTGAAACCAATGGAAATTATTGAATTAAATAATGCAGGAAAATGCAGAGAGCTTTGCGGAAAAGGAAGTGATTGCTTATCTGGGATATTTTTAGCAGTACAAGATAAAAAACCTTAGACGCTAAGATGCAATGGATTAAGCAATGGAAGTGAGGGATGCGAACATAATTATCACGTCATAATTTGGATTATATTTACCGGAAATTGTTTTTTTAAGCCTTGGGAGAAAAGAAAGAGGTGGAGAAAAAGGCGGAGGAAACTGCAGAAGAAAGGTTGAGAGAGAGTGAGGAAGGAGGAAGGAGGAAGGAGGAATGTGTTGTGAAGCTCTGAAACTCTTCTTTCTCTCTCTACTTTCTGTTCTTTCTTTCTCTTTCCTTCCACTACCTTTCTCTCTCTAAACTTGTTACTAAAAAACAGTGTGTTTGCGTGCGTGTAAGTCATGCATATCTCTTTGTAAGAAAAAGGGTGAATATCAAGTCCACGCTCTCTGTAGGGCGCGTGTGAAATTTATTATGTTTTGAGATTTGTCTTCTGAGAATAATAATATCTCAAAATATTTTTACTTTTCTGCAACTTGTAAATTTTGGGGTAAATATTGTGAGGATGCTTCAATCGTGTGAGTCGATCTAAATTTGTGGCTAATGAATTGCATATCTTAAATGTGAGAAGATATTTTTTAGGTGTGTTTTGCTCTTTAGAAGCATGAAAACAAAAAACTTAATGACTATTATATATTTTTGTAAGAATTAAGCGCATTAATAGTGTGCTCTGTCTAAAAAATTTCCTTATTTGAATATAAGGTTCAGTGCCTTTAAATATTATGTAATCTCCTAATGCTTTCAATTTAAGTAGAAAAATCAAGTGTATTTATTGCACAATTCTATCGCTTTACATATGAGAAAGTTCTTCTTGTGCTTAATAAAAACAATAGGCCATATATTAATTCCATATTTCTATCTTTTTGTTTTTTGAAAAATTAAATAAAAGAAAAATACCTTAAGAAGTTTTATTTGGACTGAAATTAGAATTAAAAAAAAATTGCCATGGTAGTGTTTGCTGTGCCACGCGTACCCTGCGCGCGTAACGTGGTATATTAAGGGACACCGGAAAACTAATTTTCAAAAGTTTTCTTACTAGAAAAGACCGTACCGTCAATAATATCCGCCAGCTTTTCTATGGGCCTCACGTGTTTCGTCGAATGATTATTATGGGCTTTTTGTTTAGCTCATTGAAAGCCCACAAAAATTATTATATTTAAAAATCCGCTGAAAACAAAATTACGAAAACGGTCATAAATTTTGACTTTTCCCAGAAGCCCGTCTGGATGAGGAGCGCTGGAGTATTTTTGTCATATACGTTAGGGTGTGGAAATAAAACTGTAGATGAGAAAAAGCGCTTTTGAAAAAAGCAATTTTATCTGCCTTTTTTCAGAAAAGTCAGAAGTCGGAAGAAAAATTGGAGATAAAAAAATGGGTATCTGATAAAAGAGAAGCAGATTTTAGCTGTCACTGATCGGGGAATCTATCTGACAAGGGCCAGATAAGCCCACCGACTAAATTTAAACGCCAACTTTTGTGTCGTTTTGTTCACGTTAGTAGATTTAATCATAGTTTATAATGCCTATTTTGTCCCCGGAAGAAATAGTATATTACGGCGACACCACAGCTGAATTAAGGTTATATTAGGTTACTGTATTTATGTATTTTGCTCAATTATTGATCAATATATCACATGGCACAATGTACGGACACAATATATCTGCTCTCATCTTTCAATATTCATTAAATTCATATGAAGACGAGTGTTATACGCGCGTCAACTGATACTAACCATTTATGTTTGAGAATTAAAATTATTTTATGTGCTTGTGCGCGATTTCGTTATTGCGTAATTTATGGTGATCATAAAAAGTGATCATTGTCTCAAAATTTATAGTAAGGTCAAGAGCTCCATCCTTTATAACAAAAGGAAAACAAAACTTATTTTCCATGGACATAGTGATTTGGTCTAAGATTTGTGTAAGCATTTTGATTCAACGGAGAGAAAAGGAGAGTAGGATTATTTTTCCTTCAAATCTTCTCTCCTCCCCTCTCATTCTCTCTTACTTTCTTCTTTGTCTTTCTCTCTATAAGTCAACACAATATGTTGAAATGGAACGTAGTAAAAAGAAAATAGAGAGGAAAAAATTAAGATCCAAGAAAAGGTGAACGTGTCAGAAATATGTACACTATTATTAACATTAAAAGTCTAAAACAAAAAAGGCCAACTATTCATAGTACAGTGGTAATACTGAACGAGAGATTTTACTATCGAATTTTCTTTTCACAATTCAAACAAAATAAATTAGATAATACATGAATTTGGAGGAAGGAAATTAGATGATATTAATGAATGGGCATATCTGGTAATGGAGTTGGAGGAGAAAAACATAGAAAGCAACATAATAACCGACTTTTAGCCATGAATAAGGCTGCCTAAGTCACACTCATATTTTTCGACCAACAAAAAAGTCACACTCATATTATTAAAACATGGAATTTGATTCGGATATCTATACATATTTAGTGCATGCTAATCTAAGCTAAGTGTGTGTATATTGGATAAATGTGGTATTTTTCACGCATCATTTTAATTTTCAACCATCAGATTAAATGAATTGAAAAAGAACAATGAACAAAAAAATAAACAAAAGCGTGTGTGAAGTAAAAAATAGTGTGCGAATAGCACTACCCTATGGGTAATGCTTGCATTTGCAAATAATATATATTTATATTAGAAATTTATAATTGAAACCGTTTAATTTTAAACCATAATTTGAAGAACATCCCTATAAATAATTATTCGATCGGAAACCGTTTAGTCATTCAAATGTATCTCGTAAATCAACAATCTAAGTATCAAGTAAATATTCATGATGAACTGTTAATTTATTTGTCACACTTGGATAACTAACTGGTTTCTATTTCGAATAAATTTGCATTGAGATACCTTCAAATGAAGGTTGAAAAATCAATGGTTCTGATTATAAAACTTTCATAATGAAAAAACGTTATTTGTAAGTGATGCCATGAATTCATCCTAAAAGAGAGAAGGCAAGTAATTATTCTCTCTATATATATATCCAAAGGTATTTAAAGGAGTGACAAAGGCATGTATGTCATGCATTACCCAATCCATATCCTTCTTTTGACATCGACAAACCGTTTCTATCTCACTCTTTCAGAATGTTTATTATTATTTATTCGACATTTGGTGCTGGTGGTTCCCCTTTCAATTCAATTGAATAGATTCTCGACTTAAGGTTGATGCTCATGTGCTTGTTGGCTGTACAAATCCATGCCCAATCACAAGTCGACATGCTTGAATCAAATATCTTTTGATATCACTATTTTAAGACGTCTCGTTTTCTTCTCCACCACATAACACCTCCGGCATGTCTCCATTGTATTACTAATTTTGAATCACTATAACTTTCATGTTCTACTAATATTATAACACTTGAATTAATAATATCATTACGTTTAGTAGTCAACTTGTCGAGATATTCATAACCATATATGCATGCAAGTGTGGATTTATGATATGAGTGTTAGCACCGTATGGTTCTTGGTATCAAGGGGAAAACCCTACATAAAGTTCTGTTCAAATGCAGGGACCGTTATGTTGTGGTTGTACACACACACACACACACACGCAAGCCTTTTATGCAGAGAGATTTTCATTTTTACCAAAAAAATAAAGACTATATATGGGGCCCACTCTACATCAAACTTCAACGATCCGAACTGTCTAGTTTATAAGTCTCGATTCATAGATTCTCCTTACAAAAATTCAATTCAATACAAAATCATTTGCCTATTTAATTATGAAGATACCTTTCTTGGCCTTCTGGCTAAGATCAAGTGTAGTATCTGTTCTTATTAGTTTAATATCTGATACATGATAAAATTTTATTGTTTCTTATATAACAATGTATTCATTAATTTTTTTAACCCAATTAGATGTCTTAAATATTTCCGGTTTGGCTAATATTTTGCAAAGATGATCTATGAGGTGTTCGGATCGTTAAAATTTGATATCGTGTGGACCTTATAACTTATTCCTATTTTTATGAAGAAAAAAAAAATAGGGATCTCTTCTCTTAAAGGTATATATATGGAAGCCTTTAAGAGCACCTCCAGCGGGGGAGTTTGCTCGGGGGACTGGCGAGGAAAAAGGGCCCAAGAGCCTGGCCTACCAACTCCAGCATTGGCAGCCCGAGGGACAGGCCTGTGAGGAATTGCCAGCCTGCGAGCCCGAAGTGGACCTGACGCAGGGCTGACGTCATCAACGCATCAGCCCAATTTTTTATTTTTTTCTGTCAGGCACGTGCACCTCACCTGTGCATGGAGGCACGTCACCCTACACGGTTTTCAGCACCTGGGGTCCACGACGCTGTTTCAAAAAGTAATCGTTGGGAAGCCACGTGACTTCCCATGGTTCGTTGGATCTCAACGGCTATATAATGTGAACCGTCCGATTTGCAACGATAAAAAAAATAAAAAAAAATCTTATTTAATATCAACCATTGGACCGGAGATCAACGACTGATATTATTCTCCTTTATAAATTTTTTTTAAAAAGAAAAAATAGTTTTAAAATTCAGAAATGTTACCGTTGTGCCACATGGCACAATCTAGAGTGTTGGAATTTAATTTTTTTTAAAATCCAACGGTAGAGATTAATTAGTTGAATAAAAAAATTTAAAAATTGCAAAAAAATGAATAAAAATCCGAAATTTTTTTTACAAAATTAAAAAAAAAATTGTTTTTACTTTTCTATAAATACCTTGCCATTATCATCTACCTTACACCACAATTTCATATTTTCTCAACTACTTTCAACCACATTCCTATATTTCTCTCAACGACTTTCAATCACATTCCTATCTTTCTCTCAAAGTTTCAATCCAATTTTTTCCAAACAAAATGACTACTGCTGCAGGTACGAATTGGACGCTTCTTGAAGGTGTTGCGTTGTGTACTACCTGGGTTCAAGTTACTCATGCTTCGCTTACGGGTAATGAAATGCAGTTGCGAGAAATGTGGAGTCTTATTCATACCAATTATCTTGAGAGAATGGGTGGGAAAAGAACCAAAGAATTGATGTCCAGTCGTTGGAAATTACTTAGCCAATCGTTTAGTACGTGGAGAGACGCCTTGGCACAAGCTAGTGATAATCTTCGAAGTGGGAAAAATTTAGCGAATCATGTACCAATATATTATTTATTTGTTTGTATTATTTAATTGTTAGCTACTTTCATTATAATTATTTGTTATCTACTTTCATTATAATTATTTGTTTGTATTATTTATTTGTTACCTACTTTCATTATAATTATTTGTTTCTATTACTTATTTGTTAGCTACTTTCATTATAATTATTTGTTTCTATTATTTATTTGTTAGCTACTTTTATTATAATTATTTGTTTCTATTATTTATTTGTTAGCTACTTTCATTATAATTATTTGTTTGTATTATTTATTTGTTGCCTACTTTCATTATAATTATTTGTTTATATTATTTATTTGTTACCTACTTTCATTATAATTATTTGTTTCTATTATTTATTTGTTACCTACTGACACACCCCGACCTGAAAGTGGGGTGTGCTAGCCATCACGTGAGTGTGACGTAGCCAAGTGCACAGTGCGGAAGCAAGAATCAATAACAGAATACGAACTGATTTAAGCCAATCCACTAGCAACCTAGATAAGATAGTGTGCTAGAGTGATAATATAGTACTTATACAGAACCAGAGCGTACTAAGTCAAAGTGCAGTCAAGCATGAATAATTAAATTCAAATAACATCAACGGGTGTCCTACATAATAATGAGCTTGGTTTTTCCTAAAACACAACCCAGAAAAACTTCATGAACAGTACCAAAATTGGACCTCGTGGTTTCGACGTGAAATCGACATAATTCTTACCTGAAATTGGTATCACTGTGTTCGTATGGTCTCCAGGAGTCAAATGGTGGTATTGGTTTCCTCGATCTGTGAAGGTTTGGTGGTCTTGTTGCTTGTCCGTACATGAGGAGTAGAGAGAGACAGAGAGAGCTCGGGAGATAGAGAGAGAGTCTGAGAGTGACTTAGATAGAGTGATAGACAGAGAGAGAGTGACGGGAGGTGAGATGAATAAGTTTGTGTGGACCAAAATCATCCAACATGTAAGGATATAAAATATCCCATTGGTTCCAATTATTGAGGGCCTTGCATAATTGGTCCTCACACAAACACATACATACGTACACAACCCCGAAGGGGTAATTTCGTCAATTCACGACTTAAATAATATGTACATTGGGACGGGTTGTCAAAGCTACTTTCATTATAATTATTTGTTTCTATTATTTATTTGACCCAATATGTGACTTTTGGTGCCTTTCCTTCAAGACTTCGTTGAACACTGGGAATTGGACAAGGACATTGAGATCATTTTGGGCTCCTGGAACCCCAAAAAGGCGTGCCAAATCCATGTATCAAAAGATGTCATCGTCTACAAAATGATACTTTTTGATTCTTTTCTGTCCCCATAAACGCCTTGCCATGTACTTGGACAGTTTTTCCAAATCCAATGCGTACAATCAATGCTTTCAATCATCCCTGGAAAACCTCGCATCTTGCCCTTCTTCAGAAGCCTTTGCAAGTCCATATGAGTAGGTCTTCGGAGGTACTCTGCGATGTAGATAGATTCGATTACTAAGCAAAACCTCATCAGGGACTCAAGAATAATTGATTTTCCCATCTTCGTTATCTCGTCCTCTTGGTTTGTAGCTTCTCTATATGCAAGCATCCGTAAGGCAGCAGTAATTTTTTGTTCAGGCAGGAGACCCATGGCACTAAAAGCATCCGGCTTTTGCACAAAGTAAGAATCATGGTTGCAAACAGCGGCCATGATTTTGTTGAACAAATGTCATTCCATTCTAAAACGACATTTGAAGTACGTATCAGGGAATGCACTATTACAGACAAAATAATCGTCCAAGAGCTCATGACCTCGTCGTTGCCTGCTTCTATTAATGTTTACAGCACGGTTAGCAATTAGTTCTCCGGGTGAAAAAACATTAGACATTCCATCTTCTGAAACCAACACTTTTGATGTTATTTGACGTACTACTCTTTCGATACATAATTTAAGGGTTAAAAAAATTTATCATATCGAATTCGCAAGAAATCCAAGAATTTCTGGGGGCCCCCTTCCCGCATATGCGCCTTTAATTTAGATTTTTTCCATCCATTTTTTTTTTTTAGGCCTGCAGATCTGAGCTACAGCTTGGATGACTCGACGGGAATGTGAGACTCTTGCCATTCTTGATTTGTCATCTCTCCGTCTACGGTCGTCATCCTCTTCCATCTTATTTTAGGCCCAATCCCCGGCATTGAACATTCCTTTTGATTGGTTAAACAATTCTTCCTCTTCTTGATCGATTTCCCACATCATCTTTGAAGAAGAAGAATAAGACATTGTAAGAAGGAAGCAGAAACTATGAATAATGATAGAGATTTTGGTGAAGAATGAAGCAGGAAGCAGAAACTATGAATAATGATAGAGATCTTTAGAAAATTGGTGTGAGATTTCTAAGGATGGATGGTGGATGGAGGATTCAGAAAGGATTAGGTTGTAGATAATGCCACGTGGCATGCTGTCATTCGTTAAAAATCTAGTGGAAATCTATCCTTAAAGATTGTAATCGGATTGTGACACGTGGCACGACGTGATTGGTTAAAAATCTTATCTAAAATCCATCACCAATAATTGTCTTTTCGGATAATGACACGTAGTGCAACGAGAACGATTAAAAATCTTATCGAAAATCCATCACCAATAATTGTCTTTGCGGATAATGACACTTGGCGCAACGAGAACGATTAAAAATCTTACCCGAAATTACAAATAAAATTATTTTGAATTATTTTATAAATAAAAAATTACTAATAATTTATTGTTATTGGCTTTTCGGATAATGACACGTGGCGCAATGAGAACGATTAAAAATCTTATTCGAAATTACAAATAAAATTATTACGTATTATTTTATAAATAAAAAAATGCTAATATTTTATTGCCAATTGCCAGGACTATTCAATGCAGGGGTGAAGATGCAAAAGACAATTACTGTTCATTAAGGGCAGTTACTGTTTACTAGGTGGATTAAATAGTGAATAGCTTGTGGGGAGAGCTCCTACACTGGAATTACTCTAAAGGAAGGGATCACCATTTTAAAAAAAATAGGGGATTAGTTGTGGGGTTCACACCACATCGAACTTTAACAATTCGAACCATCCGGAAATATTTAAGACATCTAATTGAGTTCAAAGAAATAAACAAATATTTTGTTATACAAGAAACAATGAAATTTGATCTTGATAATTAAATAGGCAAATAGTTTCGAATTAAATTATATTTTTGCAAGGATGGTCTATGAATCGAGACTTACAAAATGAATAGTTCAGATCGTTGAAATTCGATGTAAAATGATCTCACACCTAATTTCCATTTTTTTTTCAAAAAAATAAGAATTCCTTTGCATAAAAGGTGTACACACATATATATATATATATATATATATATATATATATATAATATTATATGATCAATTCTCTATATTCCAACAAAAATAGAATTCTCTACTTATCGGGACCAACCTACACAATTGACTACTTGAGCCCATCCTGTCCAATCACATGAAATCCCATCGTAGGATTAAGTTAAACTTATTGCTTATTCTTTTTCATCCACGTGGAATGATAATTGAGCATCATTTAACGTAATGACAAGAATCTCGTAGTGCGTGAGAGAAAGTATGTCCAAAACTCTTCTTTCTTTTCAAATTTAGGATTTAATCTTTTGCCATTTGAAAATCATATAATAAAATGATTTTTATCGAAACTGTGATACGTCCCTCGTGAAGAGTTTGAAAGATAGACCTTTTCAAAGAGCTAAAATATAATCGTTCTTTTTTTTTCTTTTTTTTTTTTGTGTGTCGAAAGCTAAAATATAATCTTAGGGGCAACAATTTTTATCCCGTGATATTGTAAGCTAACATTCCATTTGTTAAAATTTTGGTTGAACCTTGTTTATTTATAAAACCGATAAGAAACTATTATGTCACGGTGATTAAACTTTTATATTTTTTACATTTTCAGTTATGTTTTAGGACCAATTATTTACCCTTTCTAGATTATATATTTAATTCAATCGTAAAAAATAAGCAGGAACGTATAGATGTAAGGAGAGAAAAATAGTTAATGGAAATCAATTTCATTTAGTCATTGTTTTTAGAAATTTGTTATTGGTAATTTAAAACTTTAATTGTGCACTCCAAATTTTTTAAAAAAATTACTCTTATGAATAGTGTACAATTAAATTTTTAGAGTACAAATAGTGGTTTCCTTTTTTTTTTTTTTTTGGAATTTTGTAAACACAACGACATATACTAAGAAATGAAAATTTTGTGCTAAGTCTCTTAATGATCATCATAATAACTTAGCATTAAACTCATAGTCTATGAAATTCCAACTAAGAGCTCTTATTCACTGATATTGTACAATTGAACATGGGTGTAAAAAGGAGTAAGAAAGAGTGTGTATAAACAAATCCTTTTGCAGGTGATAAGACATAATTGAAAATGTGGGGGTATGCTATAAGTACGTAAGTTTCTCTAAACATAGCGTTTTTGCTCACCACTGTAACTATAGTGTATGTTTACTGTACACTTAAGTATCTGCCACATGTCCTGTCATCTAATTCTAATTAACTTTCACATTAAATGTTACTTTTCTAATTTTTAAAAAATTAACTAGGGTTAAGTAAAATAATATGTGATAAATGATTAAGTGTATGGTAAAAATACATTATAGTTTATGGTGGTGCAAATGCTCCATTTCTCTAAAACATACAATTTAAATTTGATAGTGACCCTGGCAAACATGTCTTTCTTGAAATTTTGTTCATGTGCATGTCATTAGATTTATCTTGAAATACGATAGAAACTAATTTTATTCTTACCAATTCTGGTATGGAAAATTATGCGTGGCCAATATGATACTAACACTCAGTTGGTCAGATGTAAGAGCAGTTTGATGGATGGATGAGAATGAGCTTTAGATATAGGATTGGATTGATAAAAACTTGTAAGATAGGACTTGTAACCCATGTATAAGGATAAGTTAAATAACTCACTCTATTGTGGACTCAAGTCAATTTTAATTGATCACAATCTATCTCATCCAATCTACCAAATAGGACCTAATGGATTTGAACAGGTGTACCAAAAAGTTTCATGAACCATTGCACAAGCATATTCTAAATATATACTAAATATTTTAAGGTACTATGTATAGTATATTAACCAGAAATGAGTAGTAATTCTTGTATACTAAACCCCTATTGAGGTCAGAAATGGATCTAGATAATTCTCTGGCAAATCTACTAAGCTAAATGCTAGTTTTGATTATCACATTGGGAGGATATGATGTGTAATGCCCTGAAAAATATATGAATTAGATATTCATAATTATGAATACGTGGAGAAAATCGAAAATAAATTGATTTATGGTTATGAAAATAGAATTGTGAAATTATTAGAATTAACGTATTTGTATTTTGAGCTTTTATATGATTTTTCGAGAATTTATAATAATTGATGTGATTTAAATTTTAAATTAAATTAGTTACGATGTTTAAAGTTTAGAAATTAATTATTTAAAATCCGTAGACTCTTCGAGGTCACAATTTATATGCTTGAATAGAGCTCGATCTCACGAACAAGTAGGCGCAAACCGTTCGTGAAATGGAGTTCTAACAAGGAAGTTATTAACTTTTAAAATTAGGGATATTTTGGTAATTTTAATTTCATTTAGAAGACTCTAGAAAATCTGGAGCCTTGAGTTGTGCCACGTGTGTGGTTGTGATTGAAGAGGAAAATAAGGATGGATGGTTGTGATTAAAAGAAAAGAATATAAATGAGGAAAAGGGGGAAGGAATTGGGGGGGGTGGTGACCAATGTGGAAAGAGAGCTGGGATGAGAAAAGAGGGAAGAGAGACACAGAGGATCGAGACCCGGTCTTGGTGACCCGACCCGACCGGCGCAAACACATGGTTCCGAAGGGATTTTCACCCTTTTTCTGGTGAATTGCATCAAACAACCACTTGGAAACTCTTCCACGACCTTCTCTCTTCCTATTACACCCCAAAAATCATGAAATTTGGCCTTGAAATTGGGAAGAAAACACATTTGGTACCGCGACACTCCTAGCTTGAAATCTATCAAACCTGAAACGATTTGGTTCAATTACCATCACCAACATGTTCCTTTAGAACCCGGGAACAAATCCCAAACAAGGTTTGGGGGTTGGAGTTGCTATGGAGTCGAATCGAGGACACCCAAATTCTAGGGTTCCGGCGGGTTCGAGGCAAATTGGAGCCTTTCCAGACCAAATTGGGCTTGGCTATAGGTATAAAGTTTGCTCTACTCTTTGAGATCTTCATTTCTGTAATTTTTGAGAATTTTTAGAAATAGTTGAATTTTCCGGCAAGTCGGGGCGGCAGACCGACACCGACGGCGGCGCGTGGCCAGGGAGATGACGCCGTATTTTTAAGCTAATTTTGATGTTCTGGATTCAAGTTGAGTAAGCACTTAATGTGATACACTTGTTTGAAGCTAGTTGGTGATTGTTAACTATGTGTAGAAGTATCAAAGTTTAATTGAATTTGAATTTATGAACTACGAATGGCTTGTTCCCAGTTTAGGGTACGTAGGTAGTCTAACGAGACGTTAGATGCAGCCATAAAATAAGAGAGACTAAATAATCAAGAATTAGTGTTTAAATGGAATTTGACCTAAGAGAAGGAAATGGTGCTAAATTGGAAAATAAATTGTATGCCTTGGCAAATGAATAATGGTTATAGATTCTACGTGGGATGAAGGGAATTATTTGGAGAATGATAACTAATACTAGTGAATTCAATTGTTAAATTAAAGTTATGTTTGACATTTAAGAAAATATGGATAGCTTGTAATAGTAAATAATATTTGATTTAGAGGGATGTGATTAAGGGAAATAAATTAACTACATTTTTAACTTGTGCCTACCATAATTAATTTCTGAAATATATTTATATTTTGGGGCGAGTTATTACATGATGTATGCCTATAACAGCCATCGAGAATGATGGTAATACAACCTATATGAATGGAGATTCTATAAAGTAGGTTCGTATGGGTAAGAAAAAATCACTTATTGGTCGGGCGTGCACTATTAGTTTAGATCAAATGTTGTTATTGTTGAGAGTCTATGCCTATGGTGCAGATAGTAATGAATGGGCATATCTGGTAATGGAGTTGGAGGAGAAAAACATAAAAACCAACATAATAACTGAATTTTAGCCATGAATAAGGCTGGCTAAGTCACACTCATATTTTTCGACCAAAAAAAAAAGTCACACTCATATTATTAAAACATGGAATTTGATTTGGATATCTGTACATATTCAGTGCATGCTTATCTAAGCTAAGTGTGTGTATATATTGGATAAGGGTGGTGCTATCCACACACTTATATTTATTCTTCACACATCCTTTTAGTTTTTAACCATTAGATTAAATGAATTGAAGAAGAACAATAAACAAAAAATAAACAAGGGCGCGTGTGAAGTAAAAAATAGTATATGAATAGCACTACTCTATGGGTAATGCTTGCATTTGCAAATGATATATATTTATATTAGAAACTTATAATTGAAACCGTTTAATTTTGAACCATCATTTGAAGATCAATCCCTACAAATAATTATTCGGTCGGAAACCGTTTAGTCATTCAAATGTATCTTGTAAATCAACAATTAGATATTAAATAACATATTTATGATGAACTATTAATTTATTTGTTATACTTGGTAACTAACTGATTTCTAATTCGAATAAATTTGCATTGAGATACCTTCAAATGAAGGTTGAAAATTCAATGGTCATAATGAAAACAACGTTATTTGTAAATGAGGGCATGAATTCATCCTAAAAGAGAGAAGGCAAGTAATTGTTCCGTCTATATATGTCCAAAGGTATCCAAGGGAGTGACAAAGGCGTGTATGTCATGCATTACCTAATCCATATCTTTCTTCTGACATCAACATACCGTTTCTATCTCACTCTTTCAGAATATTAATTTATGGGACATTTGGTCCTGGTGGTGCCCCTTTCAATTCAATTGAATTGATTATCGACTTAAGGTTGATGCTCGTGTGCTTATTGGCTGCACAAATCCATGCCTAATCACAAGTTGACACGCCTGAATCAAATATCTTTTGATATCACTATTGTAAGACCTCTCGTTTTCTTCTCCACCACATGACACCTTGTCCTAGGTTGCAATCAGCAGCACATATCACATGCTTGAATTAAATATCTTTTGATATCACTATTTTAAGACCTCTCGTTTTCTTCTTCACCACATAACACCTTGTCCTAGGTCACAATCAGCGGCATATCTTGTGGTATTATTAATTTTGAATCACTATAAATTTCATCGTCTACTAATATTATAACATTTTAGTTAGTAATATCACTATGTTCGGTAGTCAACTTATCGAGATATTCATAACCTGCATGCTAATTGCAGTGTGAATTTATGATTTGAGTGTTAGCACCATATGGTTCTTGCAAACCCTACAGAGTTTTGTTCAAATGTAGGGACCGTTATGTTGTAGGTTGTGTGTGTATATATATATTGTTGCAGTCCTATTAGAATATGAATGTGATTTGTGTAAATCCTAGTAAATATGGGAGTGTATCTTATATTCCTATTAGGAGTAGATTACCTATTAAATGTTGTAATCCTAAAGGAAAAAGTTTTTACCTATCCTACTACAAATAAAGGCACAATGGGGTGAATCAAACACACCTCACAATTACACATCTCTCTTTTATTCTCTCCTGACCTACGCACACCCAGGCCTGAAGCTTGCTTTCTTCGATGCCAGACCACACGACTGGGCTTGGTCCCTGCGGCCTACACCAGCAAGCTGTCATGCTTGCTGGGCTTTGTGTCAGCCCCGGCCCGCATCACAAGTTGCCAGCCCATGCAGGAGGGCTCCTTATGCAAACCCACAGGCCAGCTTTCGCTGGGCCCTAACCCGTGCCCCTTTGGCCACAATTACGTCAGCACTTGTTGATGGGCTTCAACAATTGGCCGGTGGCCTGAAGACCAATCCATAGGCTGCTTTTGCAGCCATACCCAACCCAAGCCCCTTCTTTTACTCAAGGCACCCACCCCAATTTTTGCTATATATTTTTGACCCAATGCTATTATTTAGCATTTTAAAATAATTTTAACCCGCATGTTATAATTATTTGTGCTTCTACGATCGACCCCGTTTGGTCTCAATCTATTGAATTAATTAAAAGTGACATGCAGTTCATTAATCTGATAATGAATCCAAAATTATTGACATGAAGATCACTTTTGGACATTAACGATTCAATAATTAATTTCTTTTCTTTGAACTGTTGACGTACTTTCGTAGTCCTGAAGCTTTCACACTTGAGTTCCTGAAGAAACTCAAATCCACTACACTTAGTTGTATATTGCATTCTGCGTTTCTTTCAGGACCCTCTCTTTTATGAACTAAACGTTCATAAACTAAATTGAACCTGTAGTTTCAAATTTAGTGCCTTTGAAGCCCGAAGTTTTTATAAAACAATACACCCATGAAAACCTGACGTTTTTCATGAAACCATGTATTAGAACTCGAATGTTCTAACTTTGATGCTTATGGATGATTCATTCATATAGCACTAATCACAATCTTGTTCCCTCCAATTTAGTCGATTGTTGAACTGTCACAAGTTTGATTTTCCTGATTTGGACGTTTCTATTAGAAGCCACTTTATGTGAGGTACAAGACGTGAATCTCCACTTGACTATCAAAAAGCTGGGAAACCATTGAAGCCAACAATGGCATGGAAGAGCTGAATAAGCCTCTGCCATGATCTTCATTCGAAGACTTATGCCTAAAGCATTACAAATGGAAATACCTCCCGAACGAGGATTCCATGGCTCTTTGGCTCGCTTCTATGGACCGTTTAATCATGAAAGACATTGTTTGAAGCACACCATGATTACGTCTATGAATGAGTACAATTCTGAAGTTTATAAATCCGATTGAATTTTGACTAAAGAATACTTTTCTTGTCCTTCCTTATTTCTAACTCGCTCATGAAGCAACAAGTGTAGAAAGCGGAAGTTTACCAAATTCTCGGATCTGATTACTACCACAAACATATGGTAAAATCAGGGCATGCCAGGGTGTGGCATCATGCCCGAAGCGTGATCCTTGGCACCTAAGACCTAAAACTTCAAGAATAAGGGATAATATTCCCAAACCTTAACCCTGCATCATCTACTGCCGTCTCGATGAAATAGATCATTGATTATGCACCTGTTCGTGTCTCTACCAATGTCGTTGAGGAGTACCATTCTCGTAGTCAATATGTGAGATTAATTTTGCTCCACCAAACACCGTTGGGAGAGCAGAATTTTGACATGGATGGCCTTGTTGGCCGAATTCCCTTAGTAAACCATTTACTTTGTGAACATTTTTCCATGTTCTTGGATTCAAGTTTGGTGTATGTTTTACTTATGAATAATCTTATTGATATTGTCTTCGAATATGAGTTAGTTGAATCATATTTCTTAATACACGTGACCGATTCAATTAAACACGTGATTAGGTAGGCATGTGGGAAAGTTAGTTGTTTGGATGAATGTGTACTACACACACTAGCTTTACACCTAAATCACATCTCTAACAACGACTTCAGGTCTATCCAACCTGATTAAGAGAATTGGCACGCTCCTCGTTGTATGAATGGTACTGCATCACCATTTAAGGGACCTTAAATCCTCTATGTCATTGAGTTTTTAAGGATATTCGAGATGACAATGATCATAAATGAAACTACTGAAGAAAATAGAGTGAAATATCTTCGCACCACCTCAAAAAATGAGCTTGAAGCTTTGATTTGGGGCCAATGAATTGTCTCCCAACTGGGAATACACCACATGAGGCCGACCTGGAGCCAGGTGATTGAGCCGTTTACTTGCTTTGGCATGACCTTTTGGGACACTTAGGTCAAACAATGATGCTATGATGCATCTCCTTACCTGAAGTAAAGATCTTGTGCCTACAAGCACACTTCGCCAAGCCTGCTCATTAGGGAAATTGATTTTTAATATCATTTCTTGCAAAGATACGAAATCATCCTTTTTCACAGTGGACTCAAGGGAATATATGTGTACTAATCGGACCAAAATGCAGATCACATAAATACTGATGGTTTTGGTTGATGAATCGACAAACTGGTCACATGTTTGTCTACACACATTGCTGCTAAACCTCATGGCCGATTAAGGGTTCACCACCCTACTTATCCCTTAAGGTCTGGGAGACTGGATAATGTCGGAGAGTTTATATCGACGGTTTTCGATAAAGTATTGCATGTTGTTTTGGGTTTCTAATTGAACATTGAATTCCCATGTTCACCCCAAATAGCCTCGCATAGTGATCATAAAGCGCAATTTAAATGATCGCCCGAATTTTGGTAAATGTACCAAGTTTTTGGTTTCTGCCTAGGGCTATGCAATCTTGTACGCAGTTACACTACAAAAAAAAATAGTCATTTGCAAGGGTCATGTACTGTTAGAAAAAGCATTTTACCGTCGCAAATACTTATTTTCGATGGGAAAAAGCCCTCGCTGGGCGTCGTAAATTGATCAATTGGAAATACTTTTTTTTCCACCAGCCATCGAAAGTACTTTATTATTGACACACAAGACTTGTCGTTAGTAGTATCTTTCCATCTAAAATAAATTTTTGAAATGACAAATTTATTTTATTTTCGACATGGCAATGTGGTTGCAAGTACTTATATGACCGTCGAATATACTTTCTAAACAACGACATCTATTTTTTGCAATGATTTTCTTACAAACCAAAACATTGTGTCATAAAATGTTTTTCAAACAGAAAAATATTATTTACAAGAGCGCGTGGTTGTCACAATTACCATTACTGACAATTATGAATTGTCGAAAATACGCACAAAAACATATTTATGAGGGTCAAGAGTCGTCAGAATTATATATTTGCAATGATCCTACTTCGTCAGCAAAAATAAAAGGATACAAATACAATTTTTATTGAAAGAATTGTTTTATATTAGTGAAACCATATATTCAACTACATACACAAAAAATCAATGTAAAAAATTTAAAATACTTGTTACAATCCTATAATATGTCTTATAACGCTAGTTTTCCATGTCCAATTTAACCAATTGTTGAGGAGTTCAAACTACGACCATTAATCCACACTTATTATCTTTAGTCTGCCAAAAAGAAAAGATAACTTATATCAAGCACAATATAATTTTCAATTGATAAGAAACCCAAACAATGAAAACAAACATAAGTTGTAATGAAGAGCCTTGTCTAATTTCAGCTAAAGATGCGAGCATAGCAACTACCAATCTATAGGCTATACCACATAGTTAGTTAAATTTGATAACTCTGTTGTTACTTAATGCACAGTAAGTAAGCAATGTTATTGATTTCTTATTGCATTCAACATATAGCCTTTAGTATACAAATAGATTCAACATCAAAACTTTGAATTATCTTGAACCAAAACTAGTTAGGAAGCAAAAGTAACCAACCATGTTAAATGCATCACTAAGATCCAATTATCATCGATGATTTTTTCACATTTGTAAATGAATTATTGTGAATTTTTTTAATGTTCTTTGGTAATTTTAAATTGTTTTGGTTTTTTTTTTAATGTACATTTTAAGAAACTAGTTTAATGATCAAACCGTCAAGCTTGTTCGTATATACTCCGAGATCGCATACATCAAAATTACAAAAAATAAACATTTAGAGATTAGGTATCAAGACAAAATATTTCGACAGTTATAAATGAAAAATCATGATTTAACAATTATTTTAGCTCAAATTTTGATGATTTTTACAATTACACTCCTTGACACTATAAGAATACAATGAACTAATTCAATCTTCAATTTAAAATATTTACACTAGTGGATACTTAATCAATTTAAAATATAGTTATTTTTTACAGTTACTAATTCCTTTTGCAAATACACAATCGCTTCCGACAATAACTAATCACCCTCAAAAATAGAAAAATTACTACCGAAGACCACTTATTGCCCTCAGAAATAAACAATTACTTCCGACAATTTAAATACGCCCTTGGAAAAAATATAACTATTACCGATGAATACAAGTTTCGTCGTAAATAAATGTGGCGCCAAAATTTCCCTCAAAAAAATAGCTATTTCTAACGGCGATGTAACTCTTTTCTGAGGGTATTTTGGGTGTTGAAAATAGTAAACCTCTTGTCGACATGTTTCTGACGACGCATAATTTTTGGTCGAAAACAGTGGTTTTTCCAAGAGTATTTGTAGGCCCTCAGAAAAAGTTGGTCGCAAATGACCTTTTTTTTGTAGTGTTATGTTGGTTCGCCTTGAGGCCCATTGCCTCCCAACCTATATGACATTACAGTTGGTTATTGGGTATGAACTTGACGATTTTCGTATTTACGCATTTGGGTGTGCATTCCATGTGCCAAGTTGCGCCGCCGCAACGTTCCAATATGGGTCATCAAAGAAGGATGTGTATCTTTTGTCGATCATGATTCTCCTTCACACTAGCTCTCTTTGAGCCCCTGCATGCGATCTCTTTACCATTTATTTGTGGGTTGTCACTTTAATGAGACAATCTTCCCTTCTTTAGGGGGAGATAAGAATGTATGTTCCTGTAAAACGGCGCGAAGTTGCGTGGACGTTGCCCATTATGTCTCATTTCGATTCCCATACCGCAAAAGTGTGATAAGCAACTGCAATGAATTCTAGTTTTCAGAATGTTACTCTAGACGCATTCCTTTGATCTAGCTAAATTGACGAGATCATATACCAGCTGCGAATATGCCTGCAAGGATAGACGTACTTAACGAACGTCGAGTTAACAGCCTTGGAGGGTGTGCCACCCTGTTAGATGGTTTGGACATCTCTGTTGGATGGTCCGGTACAACGGCCGATAGCTAATCAATCTGTCTTAGTCGGGAGCACGACAGATCATTTGGTTCATATGATTCACTTCCCTAGAAGAGGAAGACACATCACAACAATGAATCTAAACTCGATCACTGTCTCAAAGCATTTCCATCTCATAAGATTAATCCGAATTACTATCGATGATTTTTTCACTTATATGGTAGCTACCGACATAAATGAAAAACGACGATATAGAACCGTGTTCCGTTGATTAAGTGACAATGTAGAACTGATTGGACAACTGAAATTACAATCCAGGACAAATTATTTACCAAAGTATGTATTGGACCTATTGTTCTTACACTGCCCAAGGTAACGCCTATTGTGTTACAAGTGGGAAAGGAAGCGTTATGAGATGAATGAAATAGTGCGATATGATGCACGTCTTACGACACAAGGTTTCTCTCAAACGTCATGTGATTGATAGCAACATTATGAAATGTGGTTAGTGTTTTCTCCATGAGGATATAGATACGGAGATTTACATGTAAGTTCCCGAAGAATTACATGGATTGGTCTAAATAGTTCCAAAACCATAGAACACCCTCTTAACTTGTTGGAGGCGTTCACTTACAATCCGACGGATGTGGTATACCCGTTTTAGTGAATATTTGATCAGTCAGGGATATGAATTATGCATTTGCATGTTAAACTATGAAGTCTTATTCCAAATTGCTAGAGTTACAATTTATGTCATTGACATAAATCTCACTAAGAATCTGGAAGAGCTTGAGAAACTACCTCACACTTGAAGATGGAATTTGAGATGAAGGATCTTGGGAAAACTCGTTTATGCATTGACCTAAAGTCCAAAGCATTGGTCTAACGGTACCTTGGTTTACCAATCGAACTACACCCCGAATGTGTCACCTTTTGAGTACACCTTTGATTGTCCATACGTTATATGCAAATGAGATCCTTGAAGAGGTTATGGAATCTGAAGTTCCATATCTAAAGTTCAACTTTGTGCTTCGTTGTACTTAGCTCATTGTATTTAGACATGACATCTCATTCACTATTGCTCTTGGTAAAGATGCAGCACCACGCCTACATGCAACCACCGAATTGGTATTAAAGACGTACCCTAAAGGTACTACGAGAGCAAATCCCAACGCATCTCAGCGGATCCAACCCCCTCGATCCTCGAAATGATGGTTGCCTTGTTTATTATGCTGACGCTGATTACTTATCAAACTCGCACAAGGCAAAATCCCCAAATGGTTATGTCTTTACCTTTAGGGATATCGCAATATCTTAGAGGTCTATGATATGACCTTAGTTGCGAAATCTTCGAATCGTTCCAAGACTCACCTCACTTCACTATGCCAAGTGAGACATGGTTAGGAGTTCTTGTTGAGCATATTCGAAATACTTGCTCTGTTTTCATCCATCGTTGAGTCCCAACAACGATCCAAGAAGATTATGCCGCATGTATCAACTCGACCAAGCCATGATACATCAACGAAGTCAACGCTAAAACATATTGCATCTACATCTATATCAGTAAAGCATCAGGAGATTGAAGTCACGCAAGTCAATCCCAGACAACCTTACCGACCTCTACACGATGTCACTGCCGAAGTCAACCTTCCAGAAACTTGTCCGACGAATTGGTATGCCTAATTATCATATGCAATGCTTGTAGTTCTCATTTGGAAGTTATGACAAACTCAGGGAGAGTATCCAGAAGTATACTCGCTTGATCTTAATGTACTCTTTTTCCTACGATTAGGAGCATTTTTCCTATTGGGTTTTTGCTACCTAACTAGGTTTTAACGAGGCACCCGTCATGGGCTGATCATACCCTTGTGAGCTTTTCTACTTGCATCTCAAAGACGTATAGTTTTGACTTAATGCAACTTCTCACTTTTCTCCTTAGACTATGAGTTTTTCCCACCTTGGGTTTTACCATAGTGAGGTTTTGTGAGTTTTACCTTTTTATGCATTCTTTTATTGATATGAGACTCGCATTCGCTTATTGCACCGACGACTTTATCAACTGAACTTTCTTCATCACTGAAGACCCGATGCGCCATTTACTTGAGTATTTACACACTCAAGGGGGAGTGTTGTAGTCCTATTAGAATAGGAATGTGATTGTGTAAATCATAGTAGATATGAGAATGTATCTTATATTCCTATTACGAGTAGATTACCTATTAAATGTCATAATCCTAAAGGGAAAGGTTTTTACCTATCCTACTACTATAAACAAAGGCACAATGGGGTGAATCAAACACACCTCACAATTACACATCTCTATCTTCTTCTTCTCTCTATGCCACACATTCTCTCTCTATATGGCCTCCATAATTGTTCAGTAAATTATGCCTACAACATATATATAGGCCCTTTATGCAAAAGGATCTTTATTTTTTTCTAAAAAATGGGGACTAGGTGTTCCACATCAAACTTCAACGATCTGATCCATCTAGTTTGTAAGTCTCGATTCATAGATCATCCTTGCAAAAATTCAATTCAATCTAAAAGCATTTGCCTATTTAATTATCAACATAAAATTTTATTGTTTATTATATAACAAAGTATTCGTTATTTTTTTTAACCTAATTAGATGTCTTAAATACTTCCGATTTGGCTAATATTTGCAAGGATGATGCAACTTGAGAAATAGACAGTTTGGATCGTTAAAATTTGATATTGTGTGGACTCCAACCCTAATCCCCATTTTTATGAAAAAATGGGGATCCCTTCCGTTAAAGATGGAAGCCTTTAAGGGAATGGATCTCCATTTTTTAAATAAAAATGTGGATTAGTTGTGGGGTTCACATTACATTGAACTTTTATGATCCGAACAGTCTACTTTTTAAGTTGTACCTCATAAATCATCCTTACAAAATATTAGCCAAATCAAAAATATTTAAGACATTTAATTAGGTTCAACGAAATGAACGAATACTTTTTTATACAAGAAACAATGAAATTTGATCTTGATAATTAAATAGACAAATAGTTTCGGATTGAATTGAATTTTTGCAAGAATGATCTATGAATCGAGACTTACAAAATAGACGGTTTGGATCGTTGAAATTCGATGTAAAGTGGGCCCCACACATAATCCCCATTTAAAAAAAATGAAGATTCTTTTGCAGCCTGATACACACACACTTACAAAATATGCTGTTTGAATCGTTAAAAATCGATATAAAATGAGCTCCACACCTAATTTTTATTTTTTTTAAATGAAGATTCTTTTGCAGCCTGACACACACACATATAATATAATATAATATGATCAATTCTCTATATTCCAACAAAAATAGAATTATCTACTGATCGGGACCAACCGACATAATTGACCTGTCTAATCACATGAAATCCCATCGTAGCATTAGCTAAGTAAACCTGATTGTTTATTCTCTTTTCATCGACGTGGGATGATAATTGAGCATCATTTAACGTAATGACAAGAATCTCATAGTGAATGAGAGAAAGTACATCCTAAACTTTTCCTTCTTTTCAAATTTAGGATTTAATCTTTTGAAATGGTCTTTATTTGTTTCAACATTTTCTGTACTTCAAAAGTATGTTATCTTCGTATATCGATAAGGCACTATTTTTAATACAAGCGATATTAAAGATGATGAATTAGAGTTAGTCCTCTACAATATTTTTTATACAAGTGATATTGAAGATGATGAATTAGAGTTAGCCCTCTACAAGCCTCTCGCAACGGTCCACTCAATGTGAAAATCATATAATATAATGATTTTTATCGAAATTGTGATACGTCCCTCTTGCAGAGTTTGCAAGATAGACTTTTTCAAAGAGCTAAAATATAATCTTTTGTTTTTTTGTCGAAAGCTAAAATATAATCTCAGCTCAGGGGCACCAATTTTTATCCCGTGATATTGTAAGCTAACATTCCATTTGTTAATATTTTGGTTGAACCCTGTTTATTTATAAAACCGATAAGTAACTATTATGTCACGGTGACTAAACTTTTATATTTGTTTACATTTTCAGTTATGCTTTATGTTTATATTTGTTTACATTTTCAACAGAGCCGGCCCTAAGGGTAGTCGGAGTAGGCGCCTGCTTAGGGCCCCCACTTCAGAAGGGTTCCTAATTTTTAGGCGGAGCTAGGCGGGTCTGGACGAGGATGGGTAGAAGCTATGCGGGCTTATATGTAAAAGCCGGAATTTGGAAATCTTTTGTTGCAGGGTCAGCCTCACGCGATGAAGAAGACAACTCTATTCCCAATATCATTTTAATTACACGATTTTATTTAAGATGGTCCCATCATCATTTTAAAAAAAAATATTTGCACGTCTTCTCCTCTTTAAATAATCCTCACCATCTTATTTTTACCTTTTTTCTTCTCTCTTCAATATCACCTTTATGTTTATTTTTATGGGCTTTTATTACCCTATTTTAAGATCACACCACATATATCTTTATTATGTACCTAAAAGGCTAAAACTCTCACTTTTTGAAAAACGACATTATTAAATGTTCAAATTAATTAGTTTATATAATATATAATAAATTATTCAAATCCGTTTCGTCCGCCTAGGCGCATATACGAAAATCACTATCCTCTTCACTTTAGTCTTTTTCTTAGTTATAAGATGTTGTCTCTGTAATCCAACCATTCATTCATTTATTGAATGTAATAAGTAACATTGTAACAATAGAAAAATGATTGGAATTTGGCGTACTGGGTAGAGGCTTCTCTTTCAGTTTGAATTGGATTAAAATGTAAGATCCCACATTTTCCAGGGGTGAGAATCTTGTAAGCCTTATATGTACATATCCACCTTCAATTAGCACGAGGCCTTTTGGAAGCTCACTGGCTTCGGAGTTCGTCGAAACTCCGAAGTTAAGCGAGTTTGGGCGAGAGCAATCTCATGATGGGTAACCCACTGGGAAGTTCTCGTGTGAGTTCCAAAAAACAAAACCATAAGGGTGTGGTAGGGGCCCAAAGCGGACAATATCGTGCTATGACGGAGTCAAGCCCAAGAAGTGGTCGAGCCCGGGCCGAGATGTGACAATTTGTATCAGAGCCACACCCTGATCGGAAGTGTGTCGATGAGGACGTTGGACCCCTAAGGGAGGGTGCATTGTAAGATCCCACATCGCTCAGGGGTGAGGATCTTGTAAGCCTTATATGTACATGCCTACCTCGAATTAGCACGAGGCTTTTTGGGAGCTCACTGGCTTCGGAGTTCATTGGAACTCCGAAGTTAAGTAAGTTCGGGCGAGAATAATCCCATGATGGGTGACCCACTGGGAAGTTCTCGTGTGAGTTCCCAGAAACAAAACCATGATGGTGTGGTAGGGGCCCAAAGCAGACAATATCGTGTTATGGCGGAGTCGAGCCCGAGAAGTGGTTGAGTCCGGGCCGGGATCTGACATAAAATAAATACATATAATTAGCATGGGCACATTTAGCAAAATAAAAAATGGTTACAAATAAATTAAAAAATATGGATACAAATATAAATAAAAGTTCAAAAAATATGGGCACAAAAAGGAATTAATATATGGGTACAAATTAAAGCTAAAAACAAAATTGGTACAACTTAAAAAAAGGCTTGCATGTAACAGCCCGTCCTGAAATTCTAATTTCGAGGATGTGAATTGACAATTTTACCCTTGAGCTTTGAGGTATGATTGTAAAGAGAACTAAGGTAAAGGTGCAATTGCATATTTCCTACATTTTAGGGACCAATGGAAAGTTGTTGAATTATTGTTTTTGATTGGTGGCTTTTTTACCACACAATCCATCACCTCTCTCTCATCACTTCCGTGGCATTCTCCCTCTCTCTAATCTCAGACTCTCTCTCTCCTCGCTTGACTTCTTTCTTCTTCTTCGCACAAAACGTACGAACCACACTAAAGGGGAGCAAAACTTCACAGATCGATGCCTAGGTGAGTACATTCATGATCCTTAGGTCTTTATGAACTCATTCGTACAGGTTTTAGGAATTGGGAACCACGAAAACACGATGAACCCGTAAGCTTTAACTTGGGTACTGTTCACACACTTCCATTTCAGGACGTTTTAAGGAATTTGGAAATCACCACAGGTCCTAGAACATCCTCACGAGTCTCGGGGATGTTCGTTGGCACGATTTGGACGTCGGGATAGCTCTACACGAAGTTGACCAGTTTGGAGAATTTCCCCGACAAATTTTCAGAGGGTTTTCGAGATTTTTGAAGGTATATCTCTCTTCCTTACTAGATTTAGAGCACGTAGGAAGAAATTTGGGGAAAATGGTGAAGAAATGGCCGAGAAAACCCGAGTTGCAGGTTTTCCGACGCCGGCGAGTTTTCCGGCGATGCGAGGTAGGGGATGACGCGCGTGGGTCCGTGGCCTCCCCAGCGCGTGGGGGCGTGTGACACGTCCTAAATTTTTTCTAAAAATTTGTTCGGTCTCGTTGCTATATTCGTATGCCAAAATTGAGCTACGTACGAGAAGTTATTCCCGTAGTTATGTGTATGTGCATTAAATAACGTTTATTCAATTATTTCTCGTATAGGCGAGACCTATCTGGAGGACGAGCGTAGCCAGGCTAGGCACGGGGGCTACGACCCGTCGACATATCAGTGAGTGGGCAGTTTGTTTTTCGTACATACCTATATATATTGCTATTTTCCTAGAAAATGAATTTAAACGATGAAATGATTTGAGATGCCATGCAAGTATCTATTTATTATAATTATGCATTAGTACTTGCATATAATTGTGATGGTGCTGTGGACGTACAGGTAAGTATCAAGTAAGATTCTATGCTAGTTATGATGAGAATGAAATGATGTGATGTGATACGAATGAATGAAATGATGTGATTTGAGCTCATACACCTGCACATTTATGTTAGTGCTCCCGCCCAGAGTTAGGGGCACAGTCTTTCACGTGTCGTTCACCTCCCGCACCGCATGCTCGCCTTGGATCCAAGTAGGTGCACAGTCCTGTCGTATAGACCACTATAGGTGGGTTCGACTCGTAGGTGACCCGCGAATCATTCGCACAGTCTTCACGTGATGGTAGCACTAGAGCATTCTTATATTGATACAGTGATATGATAATGACCTCATGAGGATATTGATGTATGTGCAGAGTATATATATGATGAGATTGAGATGTTATGAGCTATATATATATATATGTATGAGATGATTATCAGATACTATTCACATCACAGCTTTACGATATGAGCATACCGTTGAGATATTAGTTATGATACTTTTGCATGGCATACCTACAAATATTTCCAGCATGATTTTGAGATATATATGTATATGAGTATATTTTATTTCTGGGAAGTTATACAGGTTTTACGGAGATGGGTTACAGTGATTTGAGAAAAGAATGGTTTTGAAAAAGATTTCTTTTACTGACCCACTCAACTTTGTTTTTCGCCCCTCCAGGTATTAAGTAGTGTTCGTTGGTGGCATACAAGGATCTCCCGGACGTTCTGACAGAATTCACTCATGTAGGATCACCTGCGGGTGTTAATTCCATTTAGTACTTTCTGCTTGATTGCACGTAGGCCATTTATGCTTTGGTTTTGTAAAAACACCTTAACTCTCGCACTAGCACACTATCTTTTATTGGATTGCTAGTGGCTTGGTTTTAGTTGGTTCGTATCTTTCTAATCAATCTCGCTTCCGCACTGCGCACATGGTTACGTCACGCTCACGTGACGGCCAGCACGCCCCACTTTCGGGTCGGGGTGTGTCATTGCAAAATAAAAATGGATACAAACTAAATATAAAAATATATGATAAAAAATTCAACCATAAATATAAATATATCTAATGTAACGTTTCTAATATTAAATGAATATAATTAGAGACAAAAAATACTTTATTATTTAAATAATTAATGACGTTTATGAAAATTTAAGGACCTTGATCAAAAATTGAAAAGGAAAAATGTTTTAATCAATAGAATAGGACAAATAGGGATGAAAACCTAATTTTTCCTTATTTTTAATTCAGTGGTAAAAAATAATCAGGAATGTATAGATGTAAAAGGAGAAAAATAGTGAGTGGAAATAAATTTCGTTTAGTTATTGTTTTTGAAAATTTGTTATTGACAATCCAAAAATTTAATTGTGCACTCCAAGAAAAATACTCTTATGAATAGTGTAAAATTAAAATTTTAGTGTACAAATAGTGGTTTCCATTTAAAAAAAAACACAACGACATATACTAAGAAGGAAAAAGATCCTCTTTGGATCTCTTCTACTAAGGCCACTGGAACAAGTGATCCGGGCTTTTGAAATTTCATCTAACGGCCCACCTGTTTTAATCTCTTAAAAGGTGTAATAATTTTTGGGCATTGGATGAAATTTCAAAGGTCCGGATCACTTGATCCTGTGGCCTTTGTGGAAAAGATATGGAGATGATCTTTTTCCTACTAAGATATGAAAGATTTGTGCTAAGTCTCATAATGATCATCATAATAAATTAGCATTAAACTCACTGTCTGTTAAACTCCAACTAAGAGCTCTCACTTACTCACATATTGTACAATTGAACATGAGTGTAAAAAGAAGTAAGAAAGAGTGTACAAACAAATCTTTTTGCAGGCGATAAGACATATTTGAAAATGTGTGTGTGTGTTGGGGGGGGGGGTTATGCCATAAGTATGTAAGTTTCTCTAAACGGAGCGTTTTTGCTCACCCACATAACTATGGTGTATGTTATTGTATACTTAATTATCTGCCACATGTCTTGTCACTTAATTGTAATTAACTTTCACATTAAATGTTACTTTTTTCAATTAAAAAAAAATTAACTAAGGTTAAGTGAAATGATATGTGACAAATGATTAGGTGTATGGTAAACATACATCATAGTTTATGGTGATGCAAATGCTCCATTTCTCTAAAACATACGATTTAAATTTGATAGCAAGCATGGCAAACACGTCTTCCTTGAAATTTTGTTCCATATGTATGGCATCAGATTTATCTTGAAATACGATAGAAACTAATTTTGTTCTTACCAATTATGGTATGAAAAATTATGTGTGGCCAATATGATACTAACACTCAACTGGTCAGATGTAAGAGCTCGTTTTGTGGGCAGATGAGATTGAGCTTTAGAGATAGGATTGGATTGGCAAAGACTTGTAAGATAGGACTTGTAACCCATCACCCATATATAAGGATAGGTTAAATAACTCACTCTATTGTGGACTCGTAACCCATTATGTTCAGTCATGTCCATCTAATATTTTGACATATCAAACAAAAATTGGACTCAAATCCATTTTAATTGATCACAATCTATCTCATCCAGTCCACCAAATAGGACCTAATGGATTTGAATAGGTGTACAAAAAGTTTCATGGACCATTGCAGAAACATATTCTAAATATTTACTAACACTATGTTTGGATGAAGAAATTTAAGTTTACTAAGGAATTTTAAAATGACGAAAATTGAAATGACGAGATTTTATTTTCTAGAATTTGTGAATTTTCTTGTTTGGTTGACCTAAAAATCGAATACGATTTTTGTTATTTCTAAACTCTTAATCATAGAAATTGAGAAATGACACCTATTTACATGAAATTTAAACTAAGGAATTGGAGGTCCCAAATTCCAAGTTTTTTTCCACACGAAAATTTTAAATTTCTATGTTTATAAATCTAAACAAGGGAATTGGTGCATGTTAATTTACAAATTCTGACTTTTATCCAAATTATGAGTTTATTTCCCTCATTCAAACATAGTGTAAATACTTTAAGGTACTATATATACTATATTAACAAAAAATGAGTAGTAATTCTTGTAAACTAAACCCTTATTGAGATAAAAAATGGATCTAGCTAATCCTCTTACAAATCTACTAAGCTAAATGCTAGTGTTGATTATCACATTGGGGGGGGGGGGAGGGGGTAATAAGACGTATGCCTATAATAGTCGTTGAGAACGATGGTAATCCAACCTATATGAATGGAGATCCCATTAAGTAGGTTCGTATGGGTAAGAACAAATCACTTGTTGGTCGAGCATGCACTATCAATTTAGATCGAGTGTTATTATTGTTGAGAATCTATCCCTATGGTGTAGATAGTGCAAATACTGCAGTGTATGAGATTGAACTTATGTTCTTAATGAATACTATAGCCTATATACGGGTGGTATGCTTGAATGCAATGCGTACTTGATTGATTCACCTATATGAGTGTAGGAGTAGGGACGCTTTGATGTAGTGTATTAAGGAGGTCGATTAAGTAGGGATCTTGATATTCGGGATGGTCCTTTAAGTTTTCAAATCTAGTTAATATCCCTAGTAATCAAGTATTTAGAATATTGTGTTTTTTTAGTTAGGTGGTTGGGTTGGAACTTGGTGATTATTATTTCTTATGTTCTAGTGGACTAGGAAGTTGTGCTATGTTTAATTAGGTTGTTGCTAGGCCTATTAAAGGCTAGAATTGTTAAGGAATGATGGAGGATGTATTTTGAATGATTTTATGTAAACATAGATTAGTTCTCTATATGTTCCTTGGGTCTAGTTGTGCTTGAGATTTCAATAATTCTCTTTCTGTTCTCCTCCTCGCATTACGCTTTCTATGCGAGTTTAGGCAAGTTCTTTGGAGCAATCATGAATCTCCAAGTGGGCCTATGACCTACTCATGCCAACCTGCTCGAACAAGCTCAATTTCGAGGATTTAATGTGGATGGTTAGTCATATGATTCAACAAATAAACATTGGTTCATAGAAAATTTAGTTTTTAACAAATTTCTGTGAGTTACGACTAACTTGTACTAAGACTAGTTCATAGTCCAAAAGACACAAATTCTGATGTGTTTGGATTCTCACTTTCCCTTGGTACTTCATTTCCTCTTTGAACTTTTGTATCTCAAATTCCCTAGTGAAGTCGATTTGTATTTTGAAATATGCCGGGGATTGTTGGAATATGTAATTGGGTATTTCAAAACACAATTCAAATATCAAAGCTTCATTGATCATGTTAATGTCATTCTTAAAAATTTCTTTTAATTCTCAGTTTTGTTTGCAAACCAAAATTAATGCATTAAAGGAGGTTTATTGTTAGCATTTGATTGTGCAATAATGCTCCTCGAGTTCCCATTATCTGGCCAACATTTTGTTTTGTGATTAGCCCTATATATTACTGTTGCGTAAATCAAAAGGGTAAATTGTAGTTCCAGTCAAGTCCTCTCCTATTCTATAAGTTTTCAATCCTTGCTTTTTAATTTGATCACCTATTCTCTCAAGTGCTAAAGAATCGAGTTGTTCATCCGATCTAAGTATTGCGAGCGCATGCTTATAAAGATCACAAGTCTTGGAGGGTAGGGCATTGTAACCTACTAAACCGAGATATTGTCACCGGAGAGTGAAATCTACCCTTAAGGACAATGACTTACACGCCTCAACCTAAAATTTTGTTTCTAATCAAGCATTGACAGAGAGTGGTTTCTACGCTATAAAAAATAAGTATTTTGTTGTTGTTTCATTATTTATATGATTTATCATGTCAACGTAAATTATAATATACTAATATTCATCTTGTGTGAATTCTTATAGAACAAACAGTATCCGTATTCTCAAAATTTTTAACAACTATAACACTTGAATTAGTACTATCACGTAACGATTTACTTGAAAAAAGAAATTATTGTTTCGTGCTACATTTTGCAGTCAACTTGTCGAGATATTCATAACCATACACATACATGCAAGCGTGGATCGATGAGAGTTAGCACCATATGGTTGTTGGTATCAAGCGGCAAGCCCTACATAAAATTCTGTTCGGTTCCGAATCAAATGCAGGGACCATTGTGCTGTAGTTTGGTGGGCTGAGTCTAGTTCTTAGTGTTATATCGAACTCAATACAAATATTTTACGTCTTAATCATACACATAAGTCAAATTTATATGGACTAAAAGGAAAAAGTAGCCAAATTCATGAACTCCCCCATCAATCGCAGCCACAAGTTCTGTCGGAGTCGCGCCATTATCAAGCTACTGTATATATATGTAGAGAGAATATAATATGATCAAATTCTCCATATATTCCAACAAAAAAAATAATTCTCTACTTATTGGGACCAACCTCCAATCACATGAAATCCCATTATTATGGCGCCGTAGAGCTAACTGAGTCAAATTTATTCTTGTTTATATTAATAATTGAGAATCATTTAACGAAAAGTCAAGAATCTCCTATGTAATAAAATTAGAAAGTTCTGGAGAGAGAGAAAGTACGCTAGAACTTTTCCTTCGTTTTCAATTTAGAATTTATTCTTTCAAAAAGGTCTTTATTTGTTTCTGTTGCAGTCCTATTTAGAATAGGAATGTGATTGTGTAAATCCTAGTAGATTATGAATGTATCTTATATTCCTATTAGGAGTAGATTACTTATTAAGTATTGTAATCCTTATGGGAAAGGGTTTGCCCTTTCTACTACTATAAATAGAGGCACAATGGGGTGAATAAAACACACCTCACAATTACACATCTCTCTCATCTTCTCTCTATGTGCCGCACCTCCCTCTCTCTCTAGGCCTCCATAATTGTTCAGTAAATTATGCCTACAACACGTTATCAGCACGCTCTTAACGCTATGCTAAAGAGAGTTTATTATTCAATCAGGGGAGTATTACGTTTTAATTATTCTTTTTTGAGATTAATTTATTATTATTTTGAATTAATCTACATGCTATTAATTCAAATTTAATTTTTCTTTGTTGAACGTGATACAACGCATTGGAGACGCGCTTTCGGCTTTCTGAGAAGGATCTTCTACAAATTCAAAGGCTTTTATTTGTTTTCTGCCAATCAGATACGCTTAAAATAAAGTAAGATATTTGAAACGACCTTGAAGCATGAAAACATTCCCCATGATGCATGAACCCCCTACATTTATATTTACCTTCCGATATATATATTGTATATGTTCATATATTTGTCAATATATATATATTTGTTTCATGCATTACGCAATAATGCTATGTGGAATTTGTGAGTCAAAGAATTGAAAATAAATTAGAAGCAAATTAGGGTTCCTAAACCCTAAGGGAATTGAAAAAAAAGAGATGGGAAAATCGGAATGGGTGCACTGCACCATTCCCGCGCCGTGCAAGCAACAACAGGCTTCGGCCTACTTTGTTTCCGTCACTGGGCCTGCAGCCCTCGGACACACTGACCCGCAAACCCAGCTTCGCTGGGCCTTCCCCGTGTCACGACCTGGGCTTCGCCCCACGGCCCGCTTGCAATCCAGGCTTTCTCGGCCCGCATGCCATCAGCCAGCCTTGCGGCTGGGCTGTCCCAAAGCACACACACGGCCAGCTTTTTGCTGGGCCATATCCGTGCCCCTCTTTGAGGCCCATCAACCCAACCCAGCTCGGCTGGGGGTTTTTCTCTCTACCCGTGGCCTGCAGCCACCATCCCAATTATTTTGGGCCTTGTCTTATGATTAAGACACCCAACCCGTGCCACATTACCCACGGCACTAAGCCCAACTTATTTTGGGGCTATATTTTCGACCCATAATATTATTTTAATATTATTTAGCTTCTACAATCGACCCTGCATGGCCCGATTTATTGAATTAATTAAAAGTGACCTGCAGTCCATTAATCTGATAATGAATCCAAAATTATTGACCTGAAGATCACTTTTGGACATTAACGATTCAATAATTTATTTCTCTTCTTTGAACCGTTGACTCACTTTCGTAGTCCCGAAGCACTCACACTTGAGTTCCCGAAGAACCTCAAAATCCACTACACTTAGTTGTATATTGCATTCTGTGTTCTTGCAGGAACCTCTCTTTTATGAACTAAACGTTCATAAACTAAATCGAACCTGTAGTTTCGAATTTAGTGCCTTTGAAACCCGAAGTTTTCATAAAACAATACACCCATGAAAACCTGATGTTTTTCATGAAACCATGTCTTAGAACTCGAGTGTTCTAACTTTAATGCTTATGGATGATTCCTTCCCATAGCACCAATCACAACCTTGTTCCCTCCAAATTCAATGGATTGTCGAACCGTCACAAGTTTGATTTCCCTTATTTTGGACGTTTCTAATAGAAACCACTTTATGTGGGGTACAAGACGTGAATCTCCACTTGACTATTAAGAAGTTGAGCAACCATTGAAGCCAACAATGGCATGGAAGAGCTGAATACGCCTCCGCCATGATCTTCATTCGAAGACTTATGCCCGAAGCATTACAAATGGAAATACCTCCGAACGAGGATTCCATGGCTCTTTGGCTCACTTTTAAGGACTGTTTAATCATGTAAGATATTGCCCGAAGCATACCATGATTACGTCCATGAATGAGTACAATTCTGAAGTTTATAAATCCGATTGAATTTTGACTAGAGAATACTTTTTTCGTCCTTCCTTATTTCTAACTTGCTCCTGAAGCAACAAGTGTAGAAAGCATAAGTTTACCAAATTCTCGGATCTGATTACTACCACAATCATATGGTAGAATCAGGGCCTGCCAAGGTGTGGCATCATGCTCGAAGCGTGATCCTTGGCACCTAAGGCCTAAAACTTCAAGAATAAGGGATAATATTCCCGAACCTTAACCCTGCAAAATCTAGTTCCGTCTCGATGGAATAGATCATTGGTTATGCACCTGTTCGTGCCTCTACCAATGTTGTTAAGGAGTACCATTCTCGTAGTCAATATGTGAGATTATTTTGCTCCACCGAACACCGTTGGAAGAGCAATTTTGACATGGATGGCCTTATTGGCCGAATCCCCTTAGTAAACCATTTACTTTGTGAACATTTTTCCATGTTCTTGGATTCAAGTTTGGTGTATGTTTTACTTATGGATAATCTTATTGATATTGTCCTCGAATATGAGTTAATTGAATCATGTTCCTTAGTACATGTGACCGATTCAATTAAACACATGATTAGGTAGGAATGTGGGAAAGTTAGTTGTCTGGACGAATGCGTACTACGCACACTAACTTTACACCTAAATCACATCTCTAACAACGACTTCAGGTCTATCCAACCTGATTAAGAGCATTGGCACGCTCCTCGTTGTATGAATGGTACTGCATCACCATTTAGGGGACCTTGAATTCTCCCTGACGTTGAGTTTTTAAGGATATTCGAGATGACAATGATCATAAATGAAACCACTGAAGAAAATAGAGTGACATATCTTTGCACCACCTCCAAAAATGAGCCTGAAGCTTTGATTTGGGGCCAATGAGTTGTTTCTCACCTGGGAATACACCACATGTGGCCGGCCTGGAGCTTGGTGATTGAGCAGTTTACTTGCTTTGGCACGACCATTTGGGACACTTAGGTCGAACAATGATGCTACGACGCATCTCCTTACCCGAAGTAAGGATTTTGTGCCTACAAGCACACTTTGCCAAGCCTGCTCATTAAGGAAATTGATTTTCTATATCATTCCTCGCAAAGATACGAAATCACCTCTTTTCCATAGTGGATTCAAGGGAATATATGTGGACTAATCCAATCAAAATGCGGACCATATAAAGACTTATGGTTTTGATTGATGAATCGACAAACTGGTCACATGTTTGTCCACACACATTACTGCTAAACCTCTTGGCCGATTATGGGTTCACCACCCTACTTATCCCTTAAGGTCCTGGAGACTGGATAATGCCAGAGAGTTTATATCGACAGTTTTCGATAAAGTATTGCATGTTGTTTTGGGTTTCTAATTGAACATTGAATTCCCATGTTCACCCCAAATAGCCTCGCCTAGTGATCATAAAGCGCAAATTTAAATGATCACCCGAATTTTGGTAAAAGTACCAAGTTTTCGGTTTTTCTGCCTAGGGCTATGCAATCTTGTACGCAGTTATGTTGGTCCGCCTTGAGGCCCATTGCCACCCAACCTATATGACGTTATAGTTGGTTACTGGGTACGAACCTGACGATTTTCGTATTTACGCATTTGGGTGAGCATTCCATGTGCCCAGTTGCGCCGCCGCAACGTACCACCATGGGTCCTCAAAGAAGGATGTGTATCTTTTGTCGATCATGATTCTCCTTCACACTAGCTCTCTTCGAGCCCTTGCATGCGATCTCTTTACCGCTTATTTGCGGGTTGTCACTTTAATGAGACAATCTTCCCACCGTTAGGGGGAGATAAGAACGTCAACGTTCCTGTAGAACGGCGCGAAGTTGCGTGGACGTTGCCCACTATGTCTCATCTCGATCCCCATACCGCACAAGTGTGATAAGCAAGTGCGATGAATTCTAGATTTCAGAATGTTGCTCCAGACGCATTCCTCTGATCTAGCTAAAGTGACGAGATCATATACCAGCTGCAAACATGCCTGCAAGGATCGATGTACTTAACGGACGTCGAGTTAACATCCCTGAAGGGTGTGCCGCCCCTGTTGGACGGTTTGGACGCCCCTGTTGGACAGTCCGGTACAACGGCGGATAGCCAATCAATCTGTCTTGGCCTGGAGCACGACAGATCAATCGGTTCGTAGGATTCACTTCCCCAGAAGAGGAAGACACGGCACAACTATGAATCTAAACTCGATCGCTGTCTCAAATCATTTCCATCTCATGAGATTAATCCGGATTACTCCCGAGACATGAAGTTCTTGGTCCAGTATACTAGTTTGGATGAGAAAAATGGAATTGAAATGAGATTATCATCGATGATGTTTTCACTTATATGGTAGCTACCGACATAAATGAAAAGCGACGATATTGAACCGTGTTCCGTTGATTAAGTGACAACGTAGAACTGATTGGACAACTGAGATTACAATCTAGGTCAAAATTCCTTACCAAAGTGTGTATTGGACCTGTCGTTCCTACACTGCCCAAGGTAACCCTATTGTGTTACAAGTGGGAAAGGAAGCGTTATGAGATGAATGAAATAGTGCGATATGATGCACGCCTTATGGCGCAAGGTTTCTCTCAAAACGTCCTGTGATTGATAGCAGCATTATGAAATGTGGTTAGTGATTCTCCATGGGGATATAAATACGGAGATTGACATGTAAGTTCCTGAAGAATTACATGGACTGGTTCAAAAAGTTCCAAAACCACGGAACACCCTCTTAACTTGTTTTGAGGCGTTCACTTAAATCCAACGGATGTGGTATACCCGTTTAAGTGATTGTTTGATCAGTCAGGGATATGAATTATGCCCTTGCGTGTTAAACTATGAAGTCTTATTCCAAATTGCTAGAGTTACAGTTTATGTCGTTAACACGAATCTCACTAAGACTCTGGAAGAGCTTGAGAAAACTGCCTCGCACCCGAAGATGGAATTTGAGATGAAGGATCTTAGGAAAACTCGTTTATGCATTGACCTGAAGTTCAAAGCGTTGTTCTGACGGTACCTTGGTCTACCAATCAAACTACACTTCAAATGTGTTACCTTTGAGTATACCTTTGATCGTCCATACGTTATATGCAAATGAGACCCTTGAAGAGGATATGGAATCTGAAATTCCATATCTAAGTTCAACTTTGCGCTTCGTTGTACTTAGCTCATTGTATTTAGACAGGACATCTCCTTCGCTGTTGATCTTGGTAAAGATGCAGCACCGCGCCTACACGCAACCACTGAATTGGTATTAAAGACATACCCTGAAGGTATTATGAGGGCAAATCCCAACGCATCTTAGCGGATCCGACCCCCCTGATCCTCAAAATGATGCTTGCCTTGTTGTTATGCTGACGCAGGTTACTTATCAAACCCGCACAAGGCAAAATCCCCAAATGGTTATGTCTTTACCATTAGGGACATCGCAATATCTTGGAGGTCCATGATATGACCTTAGTTGCGAAATCTTCGAATCGTTCCAAGACTCACCTCACTTCACTACGCCACAAGTGAGACATGGTTAGGAGTTCTTGTTGAGCATGTTCGTAGTACTTGTTGTGTTTTCATCCATCGTTGAGTCCCGACAACGATTCATGAAGACTATGCCGCATGTATCAACCTGACCAAGCCATGATACATCAACAAAGTCAACGCCAAGACATATTGCGACTACATCTACATCAGCAAAGCATCAGGAGATTGAAATCATGCAAGCCGATCCCAGACAACCTTGCCGACCTCTACACGACGTCACTGCCGAAGTCAACCTTCCAGAAGCTTGTCCGAGGAATTGGTATGCCTAACTATTATATGCAATGTTTGTAGTTCTCATTTGGAAGTTATGTCAAACTCAGGGGGAGTATCCAGAAGTATACTCACTTGATCTTAATGTACTCTTTTTCCCTACGATTAGGAGCATTTTTCCCACTGGGTTTTTGCTACCTAACTAGGTTTTAACGAGGCACCCATCCTGGGCTGATCATACCCTTGAGAGCTCCTCTACTTGCGTCCAAAAGACGTATAGTTTTGACTTAATGCAACTTCTCACTTTTCTCCTTAGACTATGGGTTTTCCCCACCTTGGGTTTTACCATAGCGAGGTTTTGTGAGTTTTACTTTTTATGCATTCTTCCATTGATTTGAGACTCGCATTCGCCCATTGTGCCGACGACTTCATCAACTGTACCTGCTTCATCACTGAAGACCTGATGCGCCATTTACTTGAGTATTTACACACTCAAGGGGGAGTGTTGCAGTCCTATTTAGAATAGGAATGTGATTGTGTAAATCCTAGTAGATTAGGAATGTATCTTATATTCCTATTAGGAGTAGATTACTTATTAAGTATTGTAATCCTTATGGGAAAGGGTTTGCCCTTTCTACTACTATAAATAGAGGCACAATGGGGTGAATAAAACACACCTCACAATTACACATCTCTCTCATCTTCTCTCTATGTGCCGCACCTCCCTCTCTCTCTAGGCCTCCATAATTGTTCAGTAAATTATGCCTACAACAGTTTCAACATTTTCACTACTTCAAAAGAGTTATTTTCCTTTATCGATAATGCACTCCATTTTCTCACACTATCGATATTGAGGAGAGTGGATTCGAACTGGACCTCTACAAGCTTCTCGCAACAGTCCACTCCATTTAAAAATCACGTAATAAAATGATTTTTTTCGAAATTGTGATATGTACCTCTTGAAGAGTTTGCATGATGTTTTTTAAAGAGCTAAAAATAGGGGGTGGAAATCGCTGTTTAGTTATTGACAACAACAACAATTAGTCATTATTTTTTAAAATTGTTATTAACACTCTAAAAATCTAAATTTGCACTCCAAACTTTTTATAGTTAGAAAGAAAATACTCTTATGACGAGGCAATATTATATTTTTAGAATGCAAATAACAGTCCGCTTGTTTTTCTAATGGGAGATTATATTCACACACTCTAAATTACTTCTCTCACACCCTTTTAATTTTTTAATATTTTTATATCAAGTGTTAGTGGTGTGTAAAAAATATTAAAAAATTCAAAAGATGTGAGAGAAGTAATTTGGGGCTTGTGAATATAATTTCTCTTTTCTAATATAACAATGTATACTAAAAAAAAAGAAAGATTTGTGCCAAGTCTCATAATGACCATCATAATAAATTAGCATTAAACTCGCCGCCTACAAAATTCGAACTAAGAGCTCTCACTCACATTTTGCACATTAAACATGAGTGTAAAGGAAAAAGAAAGTAGTGTATAAAAATCACTTCACTACAGTTATGATCGCAACATAAGTAGTCATTATTGAAGTGATTGCTTAATAAACAACTACCATTTGCCTACACACTTTGCGTGTATGAACAGTATGAACACAGGAGAGAGGGAGAGAGAACGTTGGATGGGGGAGGGAGAGGTTTTTGTTTTGTTTTTAATTTTAAATAGTAGAGATATTTTAACATCACCTGTAGGTGAGGTTTCAATAAAAAACAGTAAAATTTGGACTTGAAAAATTACATTATTGTCCATTATTTTTGTGTGTGATAGAAGACTAAATAGTTTTTTCACCCTCTTTTGGTTGACAAAGAGAGTTTCATTAATTAATAGAGATGTTTGATTGTAAATTTATCAGGCCTAGTGGCCCAAAACTAATCCAATCTAAAAACAAAATCTCAGGCCCATTACCAAATCAAACATAGGCCGTTGATTTCAGATCCAAAACTGTCTGCGCCAACCAAACCAACGACCAAACAAACCACCAAAATTTCATCACCTTCTTCCCCCCGTCGAACCATCTGAATCTCTCTCCATCTTCCATCGCATTATCGCCAATCCAACGAGAGATGCAGACCCGGTTCACTGCCCTAGCGGCTCGGACCCTAAAATCGACCGCCCGGTCCTTCTCCTCCTCCTCCACGCAAACCCCGCCCTCAACCGCCGCAAACTCCTCCCAGTTCCCACAAACTCTGGCGGGCCTCCGGGCCCGCCTCGCCGCCGAGTCTCCGGTTCTGACGGACTTCGTGGAAGGCGAAGGCCCGTACTCCGTCGAAGTCGGAACCAAGAAGAATCCTCTCCCGAAGCCGAAATGGATGAAGGAGTCAATCCCCGGCGGCCAAAAGTACACTCAGATCAAGAAAAAGCTCAGGGAATTGAAGCTCCACACAGTGTGCGAGGAGGCCAAGTGCCCCAACCTTGGCGAGTGCTGGTCCGGCGGCGAGACTGGCACCGCCACCGCCACGATTATGATTCTCGGTGATACGTGTACGCGCGGTTGCAGGCAAGTTGTTTGATGAAATGCTCATGTGAGAGAATTGCTGTGTCTTTTGGTTTATGTGTGTTGATGGGATTTTTTTTGTTTTTGTGCTGAAATTTTCAGGTTTTGTAATGTGAAGACTTCCAGGACCCCGCCGCCGCCGGACCCTAATGAGCCGACCAATGTGGCGGAGGCGATTGCGTCTTGGGGTTTGGATTATGTGGTGATTACTAGCGTGGACCGGGACGATTTGCCCGATCAAGGGAGCGGACATTTTGCAGAGACCGTGCAAAAGTTGAAGGTGCTCAAACCCAGCATGCTCATTGAGGCTTTGGGTATGGTTTTGTTCTTCAGTTTAAATTAGGATGATGTTGTCAGCGCGGTATGGAATTCGGAACATTTATTTTGATTCGATGAAATATTGCCTTTTGTATGCCCGTATGATTAAGAGGTTGTGAGTATTAATCTAATGGATGTGAAGTTTGGCAATTATGTGATTAGAGTTCATATGTGATGTTGATTTTGCACGTTGTCTTGTAGTTCCTGATTTTCGGGGAGACTCGAGTTGTGTAGAGAAAGTTGCAATATCAGGATTAGACGTCCTTGCGCACAATATAGAGACGGTTGAAGAGCTTCAGAGGGCAGTGCGGGATCATCGTGCCAATTTTAAACAATCTTTAGATGTTTTAATGATGGCCAAAGACTATGCTCCTGCTGGAACACTTACAAAGACTTCAATAATGTTAGGGTGTGGAGAAACGCCTGATCAGGTTGTGAGGACAATGGAGAAGGTGAGAGCTGCAGGTGTCGATGTTATGACATTTGGTCAATATATGCGACCTTCGAAGCGCCACATGCCTGTGTCTGAATACATTACTCCTGAGGCCTTTGAGAGATACCGAGCTCTTGGCATGGAAATGGTATACTTTTACCCTTTTGTTCTTAACTATGCTGGCTATGCTATTTGATTCCATGTTTCTATTCAGAGCAGGTTTTTTCATATTCTCGTGGTAATTGTTTGAGCATTGGGATGATTAGTAGCTCTTCCATGTGACTTTAACTAGTGTATTATTTGGCTACGGCAGCAGTATTGACTCCGTTCAGGGATTTCCTTGTTGACTTGATTTGTCCTCTACATTATTATCTCAACAATCATTATTGGTAATGCTTGTGTTTGAGAAATCGTAGGGTGTTTCCTTTTCTCACTTACTAGTATTCACTTTTCAAGAAATGTTGACCGCAATACAACAATAGGAAGATGCAGGATTTATACAATTAACTCTTATAGGGGATGAAGCACTTAAACTACTCAAGGCTGTAATCCTTGAACGTCAACTTGTCATTGTTGCCAAAAAATGAGGGGATGTGATTTTTGGTCAACCTATTTATATTGGGAGTTTAACATAACATTATTAAACATACGATCTTCTGTCCTGCCTCACCCGTATAAATTTGTTCACAAGCATCTCATGGTATTGTTACATCTCATTTCATCAAGCATACTATCACCCGATCGTCTTGTATGTATACAAGTTTAACTTACTGTATATTTTAAATGGAACAGGGATTTCGATATGTGGCATCTGGTCCCATGGTAAGGTCGTCATACAAAGCTGGTGAATACTACATCAAATCTATGATAGAATCAGACCGGGCTAAAACTTCGCATGTTTCTGCCTCGCGATGAGTGGGTTTGTTTCCTACATATGAAATCTTCATGTCTTCCATGAAATTCCGGTCTGTATTCTTTTCCCTCGGGCTCTGTCTGTGTATTCTACAAGTGATGATTATAGAGGGCCCAAGCTTACCTGGTCTTGTTACGATATCAATTCCAGTTGTATTCTCAATTCATTGTAATTGTCAGTTGTTGTGAATGAGCTTATTGATACTTAATAACAAGAATAATTGCATATTCTTCAATAGGAAATTCATGTATATGTGCTTCGTTTTTGGTTTCGGATTCTAACTTTGGCACTAAACACATGCGAAATGTCAGATGCAGATTGCAAGCAACAGCCGCAAACTGATGTATCTTATAGAACTTAATACGCTGTGATGATGAAGGAATGGACAGTGTAGTTAATATATTCTTTGCTTATAAGTCCCACCTGTTTGTTGGTACCAGTGCTTAGTACTGGTCCTACTCTGCTACTAAATTCTGTTTTTTTTCTGGGGCCTTTCATGCCCCAATTTGTAGGTCACAAGCTCACATGCATCTCCTCTGGGGACCGTATTGAATATTGACGGAGGTGGCGTGTGATGGGGCATCTTTCGGCCTTGTTTCTTAACTTTTGTCGTTTCCCAAAAAAAATAAAACTTTTGTCCGTACGAAAACCATCAATATCAATATCCTGATGCATTTCACGCCATAGTATTGTAGTCGGACTCTAAATTTTTTTTTTTTTTTTTTGGTAAAAAAGAGTTTAGGGAAGATTAGTTACTCTTACCACTCACGCTAGGAGCTAGGGCATACTCGCAAAATCGAAACAGAAAGACTTACGCATGATACGGTTATGGTTAAACTACGTTAACATTTTATATTAATTTTTTTTTAATAAAAAAAAGATAAAATAGAGAATGTGAGATGAGGGGATGAAAAGAGTAGGATAGAGAATCGTAGTTCTCCTTTGCCTGCAGAACTTCTGTTGTGTCCACTCATATTTACAAGTTTAACCTAGTCCCTCTGCAGCTCTCTCCTCTCACTGTCAACCCAATTCCTTTCATTCAGATTTCAGTCTCCAATTTATGACCGTTAAATTTGAAATCTTTAGTTCCCACCTTGGCTCCCTAGTAGTTGCTACCACTAAAGCGCTCTGAAAAGTGATAATCTCTGCTTTCACAAACCAAATCCCCATCAAAATCACAAATGGGTTGTTGTCTCGGCACCGCCAAGACCCAAAAACCTCCCCCTCACCACCACCCAAATGGCCCCAACAACCGCCACTTCCACGCCAGATCTTCCCTCGCGGAACCTGACCCGACCCGTATCCCGATAACCCAACTCAGAGCCGCAGCACAGCCACTACCGGTTGTTGAAATCGAAGAAGAGTCGGTGAAAGAGGTTCTCTCCGAAACCCCCATTTCAAAACCCCAAATGCCCAAAATAACCCCAGAGAAGGACACTCCTTCGCCTCCGAAACTCCAGTCTGAGCAGCCGCCAAAAGAGCTCGCCGTCGCCGTCGCCGTATCCGCCGAGCCTTCTCAGGCTTCGGAGCCCTGTGGGGTCAGCGTCAGCGAAAGCTACTCGTACTCGACGGCGACCACAGCCACCACCATTACGGACGCCAGAGACGACGAGGCAACGAGTAAGCGGAGGAAAGATATAGGTCCCAGAGTGAATGGCGCTTCTCCAACCGCGGCGCGTAGTAAGCGCCCTTACTCCGGCGACCTCGCCACCCGGAGGGAAAGAGCAGCCAGACCTCTGGCAAGGGCATCGGACCCTTCGATTGGGAAAAGAAATCGCACTGAAACGAATTCGTTTCGCGGGCGGGAGTCGGGTCAGCTGCGGACTACGCAGCAGCGCAGCGGTGGCCACACCGGAATGAGGCGCGATACGTTGTCGTCCAGATCGAGGTCACCGGCTACCCGGACGGCCGGTGGAGCGGGTCGAGGGGGCAGGGGAAGAAGCCCGTCAGCTTCGAAGATGACTGGACCGGCCGGTGGTAGTTCTTCACAGCTGGGAGTGGGAGTTGAGAAACATGGCAAAACTAAAAAGGAGGATGAACCAAACAGCGCCGTCGTGGAGCAGGGGAATGAGGGTAAAATTAGAGAGGAGGAGGAACCAAACGGCGGCGTTTCACAGCAGGGGAATGAGCCCTTCATCGACAACCCTCTGGTTTCGTTAGAATGCTTCATCTTTGTCTAAAGATGATTCTTTACTGGTTGCATTTTGTCAAAAGTACTTTTCTTGTTTTTGAAAGTACTATGGAATTTAGCACTTTCCTTGCAAATGTTGGCAAATCATGTTTTGCTTTCTGAAACAATGGAAAATTGGGTTTTGGCTTTCTGAAACAATGTAAATTCTCTGGAAAATGGTATAAAGATCAAGTCTTCTATCTTAATATTGTTCAAGTTGCTCTAGCACCTTAAGTTTGTGTGAGTTAGTTATGAGCACACTTCGTTTGGAGAGGATACAGCTGCCGCATTCGGCCTCTCTCAATCGGATGAGAGAGGCCGGGCAACACGAAAGTCGCTCTTTCTATGCGTGACCGGCAGCACGTGCTCCGGCGGACGGACCTTGGAATTTTCCCTTCATTTGGTACATGGTCTTGTGGTCAATTGCATTTACAAACTACAAACAATGACAATGTTACTGTTCTTTCTTCCCATTGTTGTTGTAATTTACTTATTTGGCCTTTTTTGTGTGTGGTTGTTTTGGAATTGGAATCTTCTCTTGGAATGCGATGGGATGGGAAAGACAGACATTTTAGCTACCTTTGATGCATCCCACTGTTTCAAGGAAATTTCCGGTCATTCCTCGGTTTTTCTTTGTTACGTCACCACATTAGAGTGGTACATTGCTCCGAGTGGTCAGTACTTTCTCGCAGTGGAATGTTCTACTCCGAGCACAACACTACTATTTGAAGCACTACCACTTGAAACATAAAAGTTTACCACTTTTAACACCATGTACTGCAGTTGGTGCATTCACACAAAGAAGGAAAATCGGTCATCGCTTTCGGGAGTAGTGTACTACTAATTCTTGTCTTGGATTTACTTATGAACAATATTTAGCTACTCAAGGATGAGTAGGAACTCTTACTCAAAACCTTTCATATTCGAATCACAGAGCTTTGTAGCAAATAAATAGACTATTAGTAATGTTTTTATCAATTCCTTTCATCAGGTTTTATACAATTCGAAAACTAAATGACTTTAATTTTAATTAACTATTTGCAGATGCGATCTTTATAAAGTAATTTATAAAATAAACAATTCTGATCATAAACACGAATTTCTATAAATAAGAAACAAATAATTTTGAATAAGAACTCCTACTCATCCTTTGAGTAGCCAAATATTAATCTTTACTTTTAGATGATTATTTGATATCTAGAAGTAAAAACCAAGAAAATCTATAGATATGATTGTTGTAGTGCTGATGAGTTTGGTTCCTGGCTTCCTCCTATGTTCAAAACACTAATGTGATCGTCAGCTAACCCAAATCCGATCATGTCCGAAACTAAAAGAACTAACGAAAACTAGGTTTTTCTCGTCGGTATCCATGTCTTGCTTCGGCTAGCAATTTAGCTCAAGACGGAACTGAAGCGCGGTTTGTGTTGATGGAGAGGCCAAGCGATGCGCTCTGGCAGACACGGTGCAGGAGCAGGATGTGCAATGAAGGTAGGCATATTTTCTCCAGGCATCATCACAGATACTTCTCTGGCATAACTTCTCATCTGCACAAATTTAATACAAAACATATCAACCCGAGCAAATATGTTTTAGGTCAAAGTTCGATTCCCGGCCAATGTAACTAAAACAAACCTTTCGACACGTCGAAATAAAGATGTCAGATGGAAGGAATCCATATGAATCAGCAAAATCAAAGAGGGTCCTGATTAAGGAAGATACTTTTCTGGCGTGGTTGGTGGCTTTTAACTTTATAAAGATTCAAATGCAGCATGCTGTTGATAATTTAATCAAAATTATTATAAAACAAGCTTTTTTAATTTTAATTACAAGTAGGTTGAGGAAAAGTAAATTTATAAAAATATTCCTTCAATTATATACGTTCCAAAATACTAACCCTCTCCACAAATCAAGGCTTCCTAAACATAAAAAATATCCAAAATTTCCTAAACTTCCTAAAACGCTCAATGTCGCGCGGACAAGTGGTATACGGGAAGCGATTAAGATATGACTTAAGTCAAGATTATAATTGTAGAATGAAGATTAACAAAAGAGTTAAACATGCCTGTTGTTTTCGAGATCATAGAAGGCATGAACATAGGTCATTGTAGCATGTGATTAAGTTTGCCATTCCCATGCTTAATTCGGGGTAAATGGTATTAGTTTAAGGGTAGAAAACAAGTTCTTGTTGCTAATTGATGGATCCTTAGTATATATCTTCCAATTTACCAACTAGCTAGCTATTGCCCACGATTTCGAGTATTTAAATTCAAAGGGTGTGAATTAGGGCTAAAACTTAGGTGCAACATGGTGCATACTTTATGTGCCTATTTCTCTTTGAGTGTCACATGAGGAGAGACATAAGTGCAATACAGTGAAGTCTATCTCTCTTCTCATGTGATTGATCAACGTCAAAGAGACAAGGCTGAAGGATTAAGCTGAGTGGACAAAGCATTACAAACATTAATTATGAACAATGGATTAAAATGATAAATTTTTTAGTGATTTAATTAAAAATAAAATCACAAGATTTTGGATATTAGTCATTAATTAAGTAGAGCATAAAACCACCCTGGGCGACTCAATGTTTGGAGACGAATTTCAAGCCCATATTTCACACGGCATGTCTCTTGGGTGCGTGTGTGAATCACACAATGGTGACTGAGAAGAGATTGAAATGTCTCAGTAAGTCTTCTCGACTCCCAAAATGGTGGACTACCATGATGAAACCACCATCTGGTCCTTTTTTTAGAAAAAAAGAGGATAAGTAGAGCATAATAATGCATATCCTATGAAATCTTAATGTAATGCAGCCCACTATTGAAATTGGAAGCTCCAAATAACACCCCCTGTCATCTTTGCCGGTTGTTTTAAAATCATTAAGCTAAACCACCAACTCCTCAATTAGCTTAAGCGCCTAAATGCTAATAATGCACACAAATGAACAAAAGGAAATGCTAAAAAGAACAACGGAAGGAAATTTCCACGCTCCCTTTTCTCTCGTGCACTCTTTCATTTCGTTTCAAACTCTATTGAACAAATTAAAAGAGAATTTACGGTAAAAAAGAGAGAATGATTTCGTAAGGAGACAACTTAAATGTGAAATCACTATCCAAATAAAAAAAGATAGGTTTTATCCAATTTTGGCACAATCTCGTCAAATTTCACACCTTTAACAATGGGGTGTGATATTCACACACCCCATTTTACTTTTCACATACCTTTTTAATTTTCGACCGTCAGATTAGATGAATTGAAAAAGATCAACGGATATAAATTATTAAGATGTGTGCGAGAAGTAAAATGAGGTGTGTGGATAGCACACTCCACAATATGTGCACCCCATAAATAAGTAAGTAAAAAAAGAAGAGAATTTTAACGAAAAACCACATTTTTACACTAAAAAGTCAATTACAATACTATTTACTTTACCTTTTATTTTTTGGGAACTTTAACGAAAAGCTCCCGGTACTGTTCACTTTAACGAAAAACCACATTTTTACACTAAAAAGTCAATCCTGGTACTATTCACTTTACCCTTTATTTTGTCCTTATCATTAAAACTCAAAGTTTTCAAGCCCTTTTCATTAGTTTTCCTTTTATTTTTTCCATCAAACTTCTCTAATTTACGGGAAGAGTGACTCGAAGTTTTTGGGTGTAAAGGAGCCGGGAACACGTCCTGTCAAACTGTTCTACCCACATCTGTGCAGTAACAACAATTAAAAGGGGAAGAAAAGAAGATAAAAAAGCTTACTTTGTGAGAGTCGTAGCGATCAAGCTTGGAATCATAGTTGGTAATATGTGCCTGAAGATCCAAATGAGTAGTAGCAGTCCGAGTTGAAATGGGCAGCTGTGATGATCTGGGCCTGAAAAATCGCTCAAAAATAGCCATGACGAGAAACATTAAGATGAGAATGGCAGTTGCTACAAAACCTAAGGAAACTGCATTCACTGAGTTGTTGAAGTTCCTCCATTGCTCCTCTTCTATCTCTGTATTTACTGGAGCTAGAGCAATGCCTTGCCACCTATCTTCTCTGCCCATTAGATTCAGACCGAAACGTCAGAGAAAATACGATGAAAAAAGAGGGAAACCCGGTTGCGCACTTCTTTCATTTCATAGTGATATGTAAACAAGAAAAGCAGACAGGAAAGAGAGAAACAGAGAAATGGTTGGAGGATGAAATACCTATGGAGTCGTTTGGTTTTATGGGTTAGTTTATTTTTTGTTTATTTTTGTTTTGTTTTTCTACAGAATTATTAATTGTGAGCACTTGTTTTGGGCCAAAAGTTTGTGATCTTGTATCTTTGTATATTTTATTAGTTAATCAAACCCAACATTTATATCGAGTCACTAGATAACTTTATTAACGAGCGATATTTTATTTTAAACTATTCTAAGTTATAGGAAGGCGAATTTGCTAACATTTAGAACATATATTTATGAAAAAAAGAATGAAATTTAGTTCACTGAAAAAAAAGAAAAGAAAAAAGAAATCATACAATATAAACAAAATTAAAATTGAAACGTTAACCAGAAAAACACTGAAAGGTCAATCAATATAAAAGAAAAGTAGGTAAGGTCGTGACAACCTGTTATATGTTGCTCCTATAATTTCCCTCCATGCTCTTACATAAAAAAAAACGTACTAATTTATTTGACAAAGGAAAGAGAACATGAGGGAAAAATTACTGCAACAGTTAAGTAACATATGAAAATGATATTAATCATAAAAATTCATGTCCTCAAATGTGTATTCATCAATTTAATCAAACTACGGTGAACAACACACTAGTCTTTTTTTTTTCTTCTTCTTTTTTACGTGCAACAACACGGTGCACAATGAATATACTTTGATTGAAGGGTTAGAATATATTTGCATGTATATGTTGCAAAATATGTACATGCAATAATTTCAAGTACTTCATCTAATAGCTAATAATGACAATTGATATGCCGAAGAGGTGAAATAATTCAAGATATTAAGGCACAATTGATATGCCGAATAGGTGAAAGAATTCAAGATATTAAGGCATTTGAAATACACCAATGGGGCTGGAATCGTCTTTGAAATTTGAATTTGTCCTCTTTGAAAGAAATTAGGAAGTTCTTCTCTGAAAGTTGCATCACCTTCCTTGAAGGTCCTATGGATAACTATGAACGTTTTCAACGCTACCTGCCAATGATACAACAAAGTTTAACAGGAATCAAAACATATGTATATGAAATGGTAAGCATAGTAATCCATAAGATAATGATGATTCATAAATAGCCAATAAGAAAAGTATCATACAAGTGTTGCATCGTCCCATGTAAATGTAGGAAGTGTAGAGGGATGGAAATACTTAACAAGTTTATGGGAAATCTGAGTTGCTACAGCAAAGTTCTTGAATTACTTCTTATTGTAACTCAAATGATATGCCAAAGGCTATATAAAGAGAATACAAAGTACTAGAGAGTTCTTCCAGACAACTTAACAAACATAGGCTAGGAACTCTAATATAATAACTCTGGAATAATTGTTCTCGGGAAAGCCTAGAGTCTTAACATTTAGGGTAGTGCATTAATTCCAACACTTCCCCTTAATGCACTTTCTTTACAACTCCAATGAGCTCTCTGAGATAGCAAAACTTTTTTTTTGGAAGTGCCTTGGTGACTAAGTCCACTAGTTGCTCATTCATTCGGCAATATTCAAGTTGAATTTCTTTCTTCTCAACAACTTCTTTGACAAAATGATATTTGACTGCAATGTGCTTAGTACATTCATGATTGACTGAATTTTTGCTAATTGTAATGGCTGACTTGTTGTCACAGTACAATACAATGCCTCATTCTTTCTTTTCTCTAATATCTTCAAGAATTCTTCAAAGCCATACGGCTTGAGATGCTGCTTTTGCTACTGCCACATACTCTGCTTCGGCAGATGATTGTGCCACCATACTTTGTTTCTTCATACGCCAAGAACATATCTTTAATCCAAGAGAGAAAACGTAGGCTGTCGTACTTTTCATACCATTAAGACATCTAGCCCAATCATTATCGGTGTACCCGATAGTGCTTCAGCCTTGTACATAATTCCATAGTCAAGCATACCTTGCACATATCTTAACACCCTTTTTCCGACACCAAAGTGAAACTAACTTGGTTCCTCCATATATCTTGAAAGCATACTTGAAGCAAACATGAAATCCTACCTAGTGGCAATGAGATATAAAAGATTACCAATCAAACTTTGATACTTTGTGGCATCTGCTTTCTTTGCACCCTCACAATTTTTCATCTTTTCATTCGGCATCAAAGGAGTAGCCACTGTTTTGCAGCCAGACAAATTGAACTTCTTGAGTAGATTTTCTGCATATTTGGTTTGAGAATAAATATCCCATTTTTGGTTTGACAAACTTCAATTCCCAAGAAATAATGAAGCAAACCCAGATCACTCATCTCATAGGTGCTCATATCTTTCTTGAATTGCTGTAATAAACTTTGATCATTTCCAGTAAGACTAAGTCATCCACATATAAGGAAACAATGAAAATGGAAGCTCATTTCTTCAAAACATAGAGTGTAGGCTCACTTTGGCTCTTTTCAAAATCACGCTTGGCAAAATACTTGTCAATTTCAGCATACCACGTTCGAGGTGCTTGCTTTAACCCGTAAAGAGCCTTTTTTAGCTTGTAAACTTTGTTTCCCCCCCCCTTAAGCACGAAACCTGGGGGCTATTTAACGTAAACTTCTTCTTTCAACACTATTAAAAAAGGACGACTTCACATCAAGTTTATAAATCAACCAATTCTTTTGAGCAGCAAGAGCAATCAAAGTTCTAATAGTTTCCAATTGTGCAACTGGAGCAAAGGTCTTGGAAAAATCAATACCTGGCTTTTGAGTAAATGTAACGCCCTGCCCCGAAATATTTATTTTGGGAAATGATATTGGTGACGGCCCAAAATAAACTCCGCTTTATTTAGCTAATTTTAAATCACGGTTCTTTATTTAAATTCCTTAATTCCTCTTGATTAACTATAATCATATCTTAATTACCAAAGCATATGCTTAGATTTTCAATTAAATCTCCAAATTTCTTCTATTAACTCAACTTCTCAACAAAAGTTAATTCTTGATTATCCAGTTATAAGTTACTCACAAAATCTATAACCCATCTCATTTACCAAGAACATAAGGTATATGTTGTAAATTTTCTTCTTAGACAAATTTCAACGTAAGATTAATCTCAGTTATTTAAAGCCGCATCTAACTCCCGTTAGACTGTCTATGTAAACTTGAACGGGATTAAGCTTGTCGTAGTTCACAATTACACTTCCTAACTCATTTTCGATAACATGTACGTGACTCACCAACACTAACTAGGTTCAAACAAGTGAATCACACCAAATATATATTAAATATGGATTTAGAATATCAAAATTTTTGGGTGTTCTTGATTCGACTCCAAAACAACTCCGACGCCCCAACCAATGCATGATTTTTGTTCCAGGCCTCAAGAGGAGTCTAATGGTGGTAGTAATTGGATGGAATCATTTCAGAAATGGGGGAATCGACGACACAGACTCACCTCACCCTATTGTGCGGGTTTCACTCAATCACAGCCATTTTCCATAAATTTTGGGCTGTAATTAGTAGAGGGAAGGTGATGGAACATTTTGCAGAGGGTTAGATAACGTGGTTCGCTGGAAAAACTGACGAAAAACCACCGAAGAAGATGAATAGGACCAGGTCGGGTCGAGAAGTGGAACTAGGTTGCATGGTCCCGTGCTCCTCCCCCTTCTTTCCCTTCCCTTCTTTCTTTTCCTTTCCATTGGTCCACTCATTCTCTCCATTTCCTGATTCATCCATCCCCTTTCTTTTCTCTCCTTCCTTTCCCATCACAGCCACACACGTGGCACATCTATTGCTCCACATTCTGGAGTTGTACGTTAGTAACTTCTTTGTTATAGCCACGTTTCGTGAACGGTTTGCGCCTACGCGTTCGTGAGATCGAGCTCTATTCAAAATATAAATTGTGACATCGAATGGTCTATGGATTTTAAATAATTAATTTCCTAACTTCAAACTTCATAACCAGTTTAATTTAAAACTAAACTCAAATGAATTAATAATATTTTTCAAAAAATAACATAAAATCTCGATAATACAAATACGTAAATTATAAAAAAAATTCGGAAACAAAACTTTAAAAATTTTCAATTCTATTTCCATAACCATAAATTGATTTATTTTTCGATTTTCTCAACATTTTCATAATTATGAATATATAATTCATATGTTTAAATTTTCAGGGTATTATAGTAAAGCCACCTGCCACGAGCCTAGCTTTGTGCTTTTGAATGCTCCCATCTTGATTAAATTTCGTCTTGAAAATCTACTTCATATCTATGACTTCCCTATCTTGTGGATAATCAACCCGCTCTCGTGTTTGATTTTTCTCGATTATTCTCATCTTCTCCTTCATGGCTTTCACCCATGTTTCATGATTTTGTGCCTTGTCAAAGCTTTCTGGCTCTACACCAACGAAATTGCAAATTTCGTACACTTCTCGCAAACTCCAAGTTCTTAATGGATAACTTTCTGACAAAGAGTAGTTTGGAGAAACATGTTCTACATTCGAACTGCTTTCAGCATCATTTGAACATCTTCTTTCGTCAACTACTGGAGTCTGAGGCGTGATTTTTTCTTGCTGCTGCTCTTTTGGAATTTCACCTTCTTCTTGCACAATTGCATATGGCATCTCATGAACTTTATTTTCATTCCAATCCCAACTAGCTTTTTCATTAAAAATCACATCTCTACTCACAATCAATTTCTTAGTTTCAACATTATAAAGCCTATAACTTTGGTGTTGGAACAATAGCCAAGAAAGATACATTTTTGGCTTTTTCATCAAGCTTAGTTATCTTTTCAGCTGGAATATAAGCATAACAAATGCAGCCAAAATTTTTGAAATGACTCACCAAAGGTTTGAATCTGGTCCGAGCTTCAAATGGAGTTTTATTCTTTATGGCTTTGGTTGGACATCTATTAAGAATGTATACTGCTATATACACAGCTTCTGCCCAAAAACTTTTTGGATCATGAATCTAGCCACCTCAACGATCATTCAGTTCTTCAGGTCCTATTTTAACTATGCTCCAGAGTCCTTCTGACCACAGCAAAGTCCTCATCTTCAGCTTCCAGAAATCATAATTCTCTCATCCAAAAATTGGAAGAATAGAGTAAGAAGCTGATGGACCTTCTTTCCCACCAAAAAGCCATTTGATAGAGATGTTTTGAATGCCCAGATATGAACCAACTAGGCTCTGATACCAATTTGTAGGAAGTGTAGAGGGATGGAAATACTTTACAAGTTTATGGGAAATCTGAGTTGCTACAGCAGAGCTCTTGAATTACTTCTTATTGTAACTCTCTTAATACAAAATGATATGCCAAAGGCTATGTAAAGAGAATACAAAGTACTAAAAAGTTCTTCCTAGACAACTTAACAGACATAGGCTAGAAACTCTAATATAATAACTTTGGAATAATTGTTCTCGGGAAAGTCTAGAGTCTTAACATTTAGGGTAGTACATTAATTCCAACAGTAAACTGTGATTTTGTAACTGAATAATGCAGCAGAGGTGATAAAAGGTTATGAAGTTTGAAAACTAAATGGGAATTTCTATGCATCCAAAAACTAAATGTGTTGAACGCCATGATTCTTTCTTCAATGTAATTATTTCTTTTCTCTCTTTTTTTTTTGTTAAATGATAAACTTGTTAGATTAGAGAGTCGGTAGGTTTTGAACCCACACTATGGTGCAAAGGCAACACATCTCTCCATCACTTTGGTAGAAAACCTAACACGCCCTGATCCCAATGTCTAGATGACAGCGGGATGGCCACGTGCTGGCCGACACCCGATAGTGACGTAACCCATTTAATGAATGTGTATGCCGAGAACATGAGAAACATACATATAAATTTTGCTCGAACTACGCAAAGTAATATTCAGATACAAACCTTACCAAAATAATAATAATAATAATATTCAGCTGTCAATAAAAAAGATAGTGATAATGCATGCCATGTTCAGAGCATACATTTAATTCAGAATACAAGCAGAAGGTATAATAGAAGGTGCTATTACAAGTGATGTCAAAAGTAAACACGATGACACGAAATCATTGGTAGGGGAATGCCTCGTAGCTCGGATCGTATGCATTGTTCCTATGTCTTGGAGGGGCGCAAAACAAAATATGGGTGGACTGAGTCGATATATAAGTAGTACTAACATAGTTATTTAACAACGTACTAACCCCCAAAGTTTATGAAAACTCATATAGCATTATAAGTAATAGGTTTTTAGATAACCCTAGCATGCCATAAAACTTCATAAACATATATTATATACAGTGTGCTAGTAGTGGTATCATAATCGCCCGAAGGCAGTATCATTCGTTCGTAGGCCCTACATCACCCGACTGAAGCCAATTAATAATTTCATTCACCCGTAGGCAAGACTATATCTTCATTTGCCCGAAGGCAAGATCATTCACCCTGTAGGCAGATCGTATGAGTAACCACTAAATAAGCATAAAATATATCTCATCGAAGCTCAGTAGCTCAAACATCATGTCATAAAACCATGTTCATAAGTAGGTATATAATCATCAATCATATATATCACAAAGAAAGTAAAATTGATAAAGCATGAAACCAATTTACTCAAAAACGTTTCATAAAACGTAGCCATAAAATCATGTTTTTCATGTATGCATTTCTAATAGTAAAATCATGCATTTTAGAAGGGTTCCACTCATAGATACTCTGTAGTCGAAAAGCCATGCGAAATAGGAAGAACAAAAATGCCACTAACAAACACACCTAGGCACATAAAGGGTCCAATTAATAAAATTCTACTAAAATGATTGAATTTCAGAAAACTAACGTTATAAACGGATTCAGGACGTCGAAAATATAAGGGGGAACCTCGGGTATCCCATGCGTCGCCGTATGCGCCAATTTGGATTGTTGGAAATGTCGTCAGTGTCGCCTTAGACGGCGACAAAGCATAGTACCTCCAATGGAGTGTGCTCCACGAGCCGGCCAAGACTTGCACTCACACATGCCCATGCACAGCCTAGATTTCTGGGATCCGACCGGGTATGGTTGAATCCGAGTTCTGGGTTGGTTTATGGGCTAGGTTATGTAGTTAGGCTTGGGTTTAGTGGGCCGAAGGCTTAGGTTGAATGGGCTTGGGCTTAGTAATCTGACCCAAAGGCTTAGGTTCTTGGATTTGGGTTGAGGGTTTGGGTCAGATTTTTAGGCCAAGGGTTGACTAGTTTTTGGGCAAGTTTTCAAACGCTCATAACATCTTTGATATTCAAACAAATCAAGTGATTCAAAAATGAAAGTTGTAGTACTCAACGAGATGAAGAGAATGGTACCTTGCACGATGGTTAACTCACAGCGGTTTGGACGAAAATACCTCGAAAGTGGCAGTGCTAGTCATAAAACTAGGAAAAGCTACTCCGAGCTATTTTCTGCATTTAACACATATGTACAACTTAAAACAAGCTTTAGTCTAACCTTAAAACATATCCCAAGAGTTTCTAGAAGCTTACCTACATCGAGAAATTTACAAAGTAAGTCGGAGATCGTCGGGAAAGTGTGCACATAACTGTTACGGTGGAGTGACACGTTTGGCCTAAGGTTCAAGGTCCAATGCCTATTTGGTGGTGGTTTGGGATTGTTGTGGTTGTGTGGATGAGTCTCAGAGAAGAGAGAGAGCTCGAGGAGAGAGGAGAGAGTTAGAAAGAATGAGAGAAAGTGAGAAAGTGATGGGAGAGAGAGAGGAGAGAAATATCCCTAAAGTAAAAGGGGAATCCAGATTAGGTAAGGAGATAGGGGACAAAAATCTACAAGTCGGTCTCCATGGTTCGTAGTTTAATAGTGTATAGGATAAAACACAAAATCTGGGTCGAGGCTTCACAATACCACTTTCAATTCTTCTTTTTTTGAACATGGTGCTTTAATTGTAGTGGTTTTCCTCTTTTACTAAAATTCTTCTTTTATTTTTTTTAGGGTTTCCAATAATTTGGATTTTTAATTCTGTTTTTATTTTAGTTTTTGTGACAAAAGTATCCCTGCTAATTTTGTTTTTATTATTTTTAGTCAGTTGTAAACTTTCTTGTTTTAAGGGTATTGTTGTCCAATTATTTTTTATGAAGCTTCGGACATCAAAGTTGGCTTCTCACAATCTAGTAGTAAAGATAATTTGAAGAAATTCACACGTAGCACAAGAACTCTACAAAGAAATTGCCGACATTAGATAGAATTAAACTTTATTCTGAGCCAAACTAATGACTTCGACATGCAGTTTCAGAAGAATTTAACCCGCCATATGCACTTTTGCCAAATACAATAATGTTGCTAATCAGCATATGCAGTACTGTAAACCCTTTTAATCGTACATAAGTTGAGAATACGTAAGAGCACCTTGTTGCTAGTGCACCTAGGGGTCTTGAATTGGCTCAATGCCGATCCGTTTCCTATGAAATGTTCCAAAATTTTCTTGAACGTTCCCTTCTCCACAATTTGAAGCTCTAGAGGTCCGATCGAATTGCTTCGCCTCGAGACAACGTAACCATGATCCACAAAAGATGCATCCATTTCTGTGCAACATTCACCAAGAACCCTCTCTTCAACTTCCCCTTTGATCTCCCAGTATATTATGTAATGGCCTGGTTGGGTCAGCACATCAGCATGGCTTGTAAAGTCAATCAGTTCTGCTTTGGAGTTGCTCAATAGTTGAGACCCTCTCTCCACCACTATTTGAAGGTCCTTTTCAGTGTTTTTGTCTATGTTTAATGTCAAAATAAGCTTTCTCCGGCATATAAAGTTCAATTTTGGAGTCCCATTGTGGAAACCTGCCACTTCCACCACATCTCCTAGCCTGTACCTATAAAGTCCTGAAAAATAGAGAAAAAAATATAATGTTATACATATTCTGAATTGTTTTTAATTTATGAAAAAGTGAATTCATATTCAAGTGTATAGAAACGTGAATAAGTAAGTGAACCGACGCACATTTGTAAACTCTAAGACTTTTTATAGGTATAGACTATATAACCAAGAACAAGATTTGCTTTTATGTCCATCTACTTTTTTTAACTTCGGTAATAACTCAATTACGATCAATACATCATGCAGACCCTACTAGGGCTCTAAAAGGCAATGTCCATGTGCTTTTTGACCATGATATTATGGTCTTAATTTTGTCCACGTATTCTCTAAGTTTAGAAAGTACCCAGTTTTTCCAAATTGCAACTTGTGGGCAGGCAAGTGTCAATGGAAAGGGACCAGATATTTCCAAGATTGCTGCTGATCTGCAAATAATTGGCAGTTCACATGTGTGTGTTCCTCCATCAAGGCTTGGTTTGTTGTAGGATAGCATATAGCAATGATCGATCCTTGAACATGTCCAGTTCAAAGTTCTATTAATGAATCCCTAGCTAATAAGGATTATGAAATGATTTTGTTATGAAAGTTTGATAGAATGACCTGTCACCACTTTATCACGGACATTCCGATAACTCATTTATTGGCACGTGATCATTATTGTCGGGACAACATGTTGAGCTAAATTATTAAGGATGGTAAAAAAGATTCATCAACAAATCTAAAAAGCACTCACTTCGACTTGAGTTTTAGCATGCAAAATTAGACTATGGGGAATAATTTTCACACACTCGTGCAAAAAATAAATAGGTGTGAGTAAGAAATAAAAAGGGTGTGTGCAATAGTGATTACTTACCAGTGATAGTAGTGAGGACAATCTCATACTCTTGTCCAACCTTGACTTGTGACAATGGGACTGGTTTATCTTCTAGGAAATCATCCATGACCAAATTGTAATCTTGCTTCTGTCTATGAAGTGGTATGAATTCAAAGTAGGAAAATGTTGGCACCACTGCAAATGTCACATCCTCCGGAGGCAAACAAGGATCCACATTCACCCCAATCCAACTCTCAGTTGATCCATATTCTGCACTTACTAGCGGCACTTCCGCTGCATATCTCCGTAGTTTTTTCACATACGGCTGCATTGATCCTGTCATTATAGAGTACACATACTTGGCATTAGGCCAAAGCTCTGGAATTAGACCAAACCAATCCAAACCCTCCAACTCCCTGCAACAAGCTTCTATTTTCGAAGCTAGAATTGGGTTTGGCGAGATGATACCCAAGACAGCTTTTCTCACTTTCGGGAGATTGATTCGTTTACTGAGAGTGCCATCTCGAATGTCAATGTACAACTCCTTCCAGAGCTCTTCGAAAGCTATAAAGGACTGCACTATGCTGTAGGCAAAGGTAGAGGTAATGAACTCTACTTGCTCGGAGAAGAAGAGGCCGAGGAGGAGGTGACAATATGTCGACTGCGTGCTGTCACCACTCGAAATGACCTCTTCGGGGCTGCAAGTGAATGACTTGGTTTTTTCTTGTTTGATTTTGAATTCCGGGCTGGCGTAGTAGTGAGTTGTGGCTGTTCCTGCTGTTAATCCTCCCTTGGTTTTGAATTGTCTACTGCTGTATATGAATTCAAGGATCCTCCCTCCTTCCCTCGTCGGATAAACCCTACGATCAATATGAATAAAGTAAAATTAAAGAGCCACGGTTATGCAAGTTTTAATGATAACTAACTAGTACTGTTGAAATATAGTTGTAAATATAGAGGTTTATAACTTCATATAAACATGAAAATCTGTCAAAGTAGGTAGCTAAATATATAATAGTATAATAAATTGGGATAGTACTGGACTGAAATTTAAGAGAAAGTTTAAACCTTGATCTATAAGCTGCAGCCAGCCTAAAAATTTGAAGAGTGGTCTGGGAACTGTGGCGCGTAAATGGTACGTACTTCTGTTTTCCTTCAGTGGTTCCAGAACTAGAAAGAAAAAATAATGTAACCGAAGAAGACCATTAGACCCTTCAACAAAGTGAGAACATATACAGGTAATGGTTTTATTCGTTGAAGCCAATACAAAAAAATGAAGTTCCATTTTATTTGAGCGATATTCTAACTTGATACAAACTATGTGGATAAATATTCGAAGTATATATATTTATTTTAATATAGTAGGAAACTGGGAATAATTTGAAGCATATCTCAAGTTTTATGAATATAAGAAGCTAACCTTAAGGAGAGAGTAGTCATAGGTTGTTTTGTGAGAATGGGGCTCGAGTCCCCATTTGCAATTCTTTGAATGTAAGGTTCTAAATCTGCATGTGAAGCAAGAGGCACCAAAGAAGTGTAGAGTGATTCCAACACACATGCATCTACCTCTTGGATTTCGATGTCCCCTAACCATTTCTTGAGATATTCCACTTCGAAGTTCAGCTCAAGTATCTGCCGAAGCGTCTGCGTTTGAACCAAGCCGGCGTTCTCTGTCACGTCCTCAAACCACCTAACTATATCATCTTCTCCACACACAGATGATTCCATTGGAGAGGTTTTTGTGGCTGCAGGGTATTCAGAGGAGGAAATAATGCAGAAAAAAAAAATGAACAGTGTCGTTACAACTTCGAATTTTTAGTTGTTGTGGGTTGGGGGGGGGGGGGGTGCGGGGCACTTAATTTGTAGCAAGAGTGTATGAATATATAGACCACAACATATTCAAAACCGAAATATCTCTCTAATGTCGGTAGCACAACTCTCTCTCTCTCTCGAGGCAGATTGTTTGCCCTCCTTTTCTCATGTCCTTTCCATTCTCTCTTATTTGTGTGGTCACGGTTAAGCCACGTCAACATTTTATATTAATTTTTTAATAGAGATAATAAGACAAAAAATAATATAAATATAAAATATTGACGTGGCTTAACCGTGACCACACAAATATGAGGGAATGGTAAGGAGAGGGCAAACAATCTGCCTCCCTCCCTCTCCACTCCTCAACCGATCTTAGAGTTGTAGGATGGTTTTGTAAACCACAATACATAATCATCCTTTTCTAGGAGGGAGAGAGAGAGAGAGAGAGAGAGAGAGAGAGAGAGAGAGAGAGAGAGAGAGAGAGAGAGAGATTCTTGTAAGAAATGATATGGTGACAAGAGTTGCCAGGGGACCAAAGGCAATCAGCAATGTTGACAGCTTGGGCTACAACACCATGCTCTAGCTGCCTTTTTTTTTTTTTTTTTTTTTTTTTTTTTTTTTTTTTTGTAAACTGGAAATTGTATACATGGAGAGCCGGCAAGCAAACAGCACAACAATAGAAAAAAAAAGGACAGCATAGGAAGTTACAAGAAAGACATCATAGCCATGCTATTCCGTCGCCCCCTCCATTGCCCCTGTTCCCTAACGGAGGACAAGATAAACCATCATTTTGAAGCACAAAACCTAACGAAGATTGGGGTCTATTGACCCAAGAAATATCGCACATCTCCGCACATCGCTGCGACACCAACAAGTTCGCCGCCATGTTGGCTGATCTTGGAATCCAAGACCAATGATAGTCCTGGAACGCCTCCCCTAACCGTTTAGCATTCACTAAGGAAAGGTAGGCCTCCCAGCTGCCATACCAAATTCACAACCTTTGAGAATTGCCACGGCTTCCGCAACACCCACAGATGAAACCCTAATAGCATGTCGTATCGCAACCACGAAAGAACCCTTAGCATCCTGAATGACAATCCCCACAAAACTAGAGCTCGACCGAGTAAACAAACTAGCATCGACATTAACTTTTGAGTATGGCGCAGTAGGAGGGGACCAGCAGGACGACCGATCAACCACCATCAGAGGTCTAGGGGGCTCTGAATGCCTACAGATAGCTTCAGAGAAAGCTCCAATCGATGTAGTGATAGCACATAGGACGGGATTGATTTGTCTGTGATCATACAACAAGTTACACCTAACTTTCTAAATATGCTAGCATGTGAAAGCAACATACAATAGTAAGTACATTTGGTCACCACTAGAAACAATAGGCAAATTGGAGAATGAAAATAGCCATTCCACCCACTTTGAGACTTCATACATGTTAATCCTAAGATTTAGAATCCCACCAAACCAGATGGATACTGAAGATTTTCTCATATATGGCGTGAGGCTAAAAGATGAACGCCCGACCTACCTACCATGACAACATTGATCAAATCTATAAGTCCCTCAAATCTACTATAATCAAGTAATTTAATGTCACTCAAACAAGTATATATTATCAAATCTAGGGTTTAGAGTTCCCTTCTAGACGAGCTAGTAGCCAACCCACATTTACTAGGCTAGAAGACTAAGACAAAACAATTTAACATCATGAACCGAAAGATATTCATGCACTTTTGTTCAGTTATTTATACTCTTAATTTTTTGTTAGTTTATTCAATTCAAAAGCACTAAAACTAAGTTTAAAAATCACTTCCCAACAAAAAAAAAAAGAAAAAAGCATTTGGTTGGAGTAAGTATTGTTTGATGTGACAATTCAAGCCACTTTTCATAGAGCAAAAGACTTTGTCTAGACCTGCCAGTTTCTGATACGATACGATGACACGACATAAAAATAATACAAAAATAACAGGTTTCAGATCAACATGATAACTAATCAGATCATTATCGGGTGACCCGTTAAGATTAATAGGTATACACGCGAGTAACACATGGTGACCCGTTAAGAAAAAAAATTATTTTGATAATTTTAAAGTTTAATTACTAAAAGATTTATTATAAAATACAATAGCCATATTAATATGTACAATATATTATATTCTGTATTAAATATATAGTTTTGTATTATTATTCTATATAAGTTTTAAAAAAAAGTTTTAGTCATTATTTATTTTTATTATGAAAGTTTCTTATTATCATTATAGGATAAATTTTACTTAGCATATTGTTATTCAAAATTAAAATAAACTAGTATAGTATTTGTATGGGCAAGAACTAAGAAAACATACATACAAGTATGAAAAATGTGAAAGAATATATAAACACTTGTGATTCATCAGTATTTCTCCACGAGTAGATAATGGTTACACTTACATTGTCGTTTAGATTTTTAAAATCCTCAAAACCCTCATGAATAATGTTTTTTATTTGAGGGAAAAATTAATAAAATTAATAATAATTATTGTAGAAGTATAAAATATATATATATATATATATATATATATATATATATATATACAATCACTCATAATAACAAGCTTTACAACTTTCATGAAGGGGGTTAGCTTCGAAATCCAACACTATAATCCATAAACCTTAAATTTATATTTAACAGTTGATTGTCATTTACGCTTTATTTTTGTTACTGAATTTCATTTTTAAAATTTTCTTTTTTGAAAACATGATCTACTGGCGGATGTAAGAAAATGAACGGTTCAGATCTTTGATATCACGTTTCGATATTTACGGTTAACTGAAATATGAGTTGATGTCATATAGTTTGTAGAAACTTTATAAACATCAAGCAATATTTTCACTAACCGTAAAACTCTGAACATAATATCAACGATTCAAACCGTTCATCTTCTTGCATCCTCTAATAGATTTTGTTTACAAAAAAGAAAATCTATAAAAAAAACAAAATTTGATGAGAAAAATGAAGCGTAAATGTAAACAACAATCAACGGTTAAATTTTGATCTATGATTTATATGATTATAGTGGCGAATTTTGAAGTTAAGCTCTTCACGAAAGTTGTAAAGCTTGTCATTATGAGCGTTTATATATATATATATATATATATATATATATATATATATATATATATTTCTATATTTTTTATACTTCTACATTAATTAAAAACTATTAAAGATTTTACTTAGAATATTTTACTTAAATAACAGCCGTCAGATAAATGAGAATAAATTTTACATTAGATTCTATTTCACTTATATTTTCCATTATTTTCCAATTTTTTTTTCCATCTGATCTAATCAGAGCCAGCGCCCAGCCCTAAATTCTAATCCTTTTATTTCTTTCTCTGTCTCTCCCCACTCCCGTACCCTCTTTCCTGACCCGCCGTGACCCCATCTGTTCTTCCTAGCCCCTCTTTGCCGCCGTCTATTCTTCCAAAAAGCTCTGATCCGACGACCACGATCTTCTTGTCCTCCATTCGTACAATCACTTCTATGTAAGTATTTCTCCCTCTTCAACCTTGCTCTCTCTTCACTCTTTCTACGTTGATATACGTATTTGGGTATTTTTATATCACTATATATACACACTTTCTGTGTTCTTTTCATTTGTTTAATGTTGTATCTTCATAAATCTTATGTTTTTGTTTCTTCTTTTTCATTTCTTGAAAAAAAAAACCCATGTTTTGTTTTTAAAATCTGACAATCTTTGATTTGTTCCAACATGCAGTGATTTAAGTTTGGATTATTTGACTTGTTAACTGATATGGGGATTTTGGATTTTAGCTACTGATATCAAAGCAGTATTTGAGTTTATTTTTTCTGATATGGCAATGTTTTTGTTTACTTTTTCTGATATGGGGATTCTGGATTATTTGACTTGTTAACTGATATGGCAATGTTTTTGTTTTTTTTTTTTTCTGTTGAAATCTGCTTAAGGGGTATTTGAGTTTCTGCATTTCATTTGATGAGTGTGTTTACTACTTGTTAAGTACATGATCAAAGCAGTGTTTGATAGCTTTTAAAGCCGTAAATTTTGAAAATTACTTGATGAGTATTTTTTGCTAGTGTTCTCTGCAGCTAAATTTGATCTTGTATATATGCCCGCGCTAGTATACTTTATAAGAGTTCATTTGATTTCAGTGCTACATTTCTTTGAACTGCTTGTGAATTGGTTGGATGATGATTTGGGCACGTAATGCCAAGGAATTTCATTACAAGAATATTCTTGGATGTTCTTTTTTGTTTTACCTATTGTTCACTTTTTTTTCTAAAAGAAAGAAGATCAAGGAAATTGCATGACAGTTTTTTCAAGTTGTTTTTATTCATGGAAATGAAAAAAATGTAACTGAAAGCAGTGGTTGCTTTGCAGAGTGCCAAAGGAGCAGTGGCATGGAGCACCATATCCAAGAGCCCCCATTTTTAATTAATTAATTAATTAATTATATAAATATATATAATCTAATTCGTACATACCCAAATTATTTTTTATTTTAAAAATTGCTGTATCTTTTTATCTACTTCCTTTTTTTCTTGATTAAAAATTTCATTTATGTGACATATCGTGATCTTCTTTGGATTTCTTGAGATTATGCAAATTAATGTGGGTTTAAGTAGGTCTCTGTCATAGGTTGTGCAAGTTAGAACAATGCCTTCAATTCACCCTTCTATTTGTATTGTACCATTAAATTGACATATTATTTACCTCCTTACCAAATCAAGTTTACTACAACTGCAATGTAAGCTTTTATTTTGGAATAGAACGAGAGATTTTTTAATGTACCTAGCACACGTCATATACCATAGACGATATTGTGTTACAAACTTGACTTTCATACTAAGTTTCGTACTTGTAAATATATCATAGGAAAAAATTATTTTAAACACTAAAAAAAATTGTACGTTGAAGGTTCCCAATTTAAATTTTGCACTGGGCCTTTGAAATCCCAAAGCCGCCCCTAAGTGAAAGCATGCAATATATGATACTGTGCTAAAAAACTTGAATCTCTTGCACAAGGGCCTGAGATTAAATTTTTGAATCAGACTGTTTACCACTTGAATTGCACTCAGTAGTCAGTATACCAATTGAATTGCACTCAATGCACTGTGCACCACATCGAAAACTTGGTATTATCTTGTCTAATGTTGAATGCTTTATTGCTTAGTAATATCCATTTTTACTATTAGTAATATCCTACATGTTTAAAAAAGCTATTAATTAACTTACACCCATTTTGTTTCAGAAGCAATGGATGCTAGAGAATAAAGTTACCAATTATTTTATGAGAGACTATACCAACAAATAGTATGACTATTTGGAAGCAGGCGTATTGGTGTGAATTAAATTGGTGTATGCAGATTGGCTCTAATCAAATTTGAGTTTTGGGACTAGAAGATTGATTTGTGTTTTGGTTCTAATTTCTAATCAAGCAATTGTGGGTTCGAGTCTCATTGGCCGTGCGTGCAACCTTTTTTTTTTCTTTTTTTTTTTTCACTCAAAAAAATTATTATGTTTTTTATTTGATTATTTATTGGTTTAAAATATATTTTCCTTAATGGGTAACGGTTCGGGTCATATTAACCGTTAATATTATTGGGTCGATTTTGGGTCGGGTCGTTTTACCATTTTATTTTAACAGGTGTTACACGACATGACCCGTTAAGATATCAGGTATGACACGAAAACGACACGAACATAAAATAAAACAGTGGCATTCGAGTTATTATTATTATTTTTTATTTCGGGATTGTTCTTTTATTTGACCGTTTAAAAATTAGAAAATAAAATTAAAAAAATGATAAGGGGAAATAACAAATTGGAAATACGAAAGTCACTTCCCCCAGTGGTTCAGAATGGTGAAGTGTCCCACTTCCCCCGCCTCCTAAATGTGTTTATGCTTAGGGCCGTTTATAACTTCGTCAACATGCCCAGTTTTTGTAGCTTCATTTTCTCCTTGTCACGTCACTAGTTCTGGTTAAGTGCACACTTAAAAGCTGATCAAAATGATAATGTCTAGAAGATATAAGAAATTACAATTATTATTGAAGATTTTAGTTGTGATGAATTTAGTCAAGCATCTGAGTATCAGTTTAGGAGCCACGATCCTTTATCTGATCATGTGGGGTTTTCAATTTCACGCTCCGGTTTCACGAGATTCGAATCACGTTATCTGCAAGATAATTCTCACAAATTATAAATTTCTTAGTCTATTGCTCTCACCCAACTCTGCACCCGATTCCACTTGATATAGAATCAATGATTAATTAAAAAGGTGCTAACGAACTTTGAGCATTTGATCTCTTGGTGTAATACTCTGCCTAAAGTTTATTTGTGATTTAACATGTACTGTTTACCTCCGTTGCCTCTCACTTTATCTCTTCATTCATGATTAGGCTGAAAGTACAATGCTATAATCTGCTTCCCCCCACCCTATTAAGGTTCTTATCATGTCATAATTACAAATCCTAAGTAACAGTGATGCAGAGCGGAGAATTGTGAGCTTGTAATTAAGTAAAGAATTAAAGTGATTTGTTCTATATGAAGCGAGGTTGAGTCTAGTCCTACGCTCACAGGAACACCCTATCGATCATAGCAGGTAACAAATGATATGAAAAGTCCCCACCCACGCACCAAAAACAAAAAACTTATTGGAAGACTCAAAATAAAAATCTGTGTCCTTATCCGAGGTACAAACAACTTTGATTGAAAAAATCGATTGTATGTGCATGTTATATGTCCTCTCATACTCATTGTATATGTGTGGATCAACAGTTAGATACATAAAATAAATGTAACTGTTGTATGGCTGATATTTTCTTATCGGAGGTATGAACAACCTTGATCAGAAAAAATTATTGTATGTGCTTGTTATCTATCCTCTCGTACTCATAGTATATGTGTGCGGATCAACAATTAGATACACAAAATAAAAGTGACTGTTGTATGGCTGATATTATTCATATGCAATTTGCCACTATCTGTTGATTCACTTCTTGTCAGCTACCGTCCAGAGATGTCACTGGCAAGCACCAACTTTTACTTGTCCTAGAGTTGATACTTCATTTTGTTTCAAGGAAAAAGGTAATACAAAAAAAGGACGACGACAAAGAAGAAACAATATCTTCGCCAATATGAAGAATCAGAACGAAAAGCTAAGGCACATAAGTTTACCTTATTACAGATGACATTAATCAACAGAAAATGGACTGCGAGTTCAGCTCCATTGTATGTTGTATGCGAATCCCTCTGCATTATGAAACCCGAAAGTTCTAACACTGCGAAGTTCAGCGAGCGGTGTATACTTCACATTCGATGCAAGAAAAGAGCAGAAATACCAAAACTGAAAACGGATTCCAGCCAGATGACCAAAATTCTAAGAAAATCAAGACAAAATGCCACATTCAAACAGCAAAGGACATATGTACAAAGTAGAGGTTTAGAAAGAGAAGCATCTTTGCAAATGATGAAAGTAATGGCTGACACGAGTAGGGCACACCAGATTTTGGCCTATCCCAGTACCGAAGCATCTCTACACCACCTTCATCTTGCTTGGGGACCCATCCTTCCTCGGGGTAGGGGCCTTCACCTCACAGTGCTCACACCCGCAGAAGCAATAAGTCTCATAACTTCAGTACGGTTGCAAGTTGCAGTACGGACTAGCCTTCTCTTTCACTAGTTCAAAATCGATGATAACTTTGTTCTTAGCCATTGTTCGTACTTCATACATTCTTTGAGTTTTCCGTTATCCATTGTTCGTTTATACTTTATACAGCAAGTAAAAATGATTACTACCCTTAAGACTACTACCCTAACTCGAATGGGAACCTTCATATTTGCGCATTTAATTAAGCTTGAAGATTATTAGCACTAGCAGTAAAAACGATTAACTATAAAACACCCTGAAAATGAAATGACACGGAGGCGGAATGAGCACCACGACACGAAATTAATCTGGAAATATAATTCTTAGAATAGGTAAAACTTAGGAACCAATGTACTGAATATTACTCAGTTGAGTTGCTTGTTTCTAGAGCTTATACTATCCCCGTCTGTTTGAACCTTCGCTCTGCAATTTTATTATTTAGAAATCTTGAAGAGCCAAAGTTTCTAACATGTCTTGATGGGGATCGCCTACAGTTCCGTTTTTCCTTTCTGGGGTGGGTGGTAGACCCCGTGAGGAAGACGAGCACAGCTTGTTTCGCTATTCACTCTTTCAAAACATATGCAGGTTAATCTTATGGTATGATTTTGACCTCTCATTCCTCCATACTAAAGCTACCTAAGGATCGACAGTTTTTATCAACTAACTTTTGGTCTAATGGTACTTCTCTTCCAACTGAAAAAGTGGTGTTATGGATCTAAACTGTTTATATTTCAAATAAATCATTCATAGATCATCACTGTAAATAAAAAAAATAAAAAAATTATTAAGACATTTATTTGTAATGAAAAAAGTGGATGAATACGATTCAGCGAAGAAGTACTAAAACGACTATAATTTGATCCAACAATTATAGGGTTTTCCGAATTGGGAGATTTTTTGTCAACATGATTTTGAAAGAAGACCTAAAATTAGACAATTATATTGTTAAAATAAATTACGAAGTGAACCCTACAAAATAAATACAAAAATATGTGTCTTCCGATCCTACCCTTTATCCATCAAATGGATGAGAGTAACATTTGATGTTCAAGATGTCAAAATTAGCTACTTTTGTGCCCTGATTTTCTTTTTGCAGCTCCACATTGTGTTTTGCATTTATGCTGCAATTACTCCTACTAATGGATGTGCAGTTTACAAGGTTCACTAATGGCTGCAGTTACGTTCGTTCTTTCGCTTAGAGAGGGAGGAGGCAGAAATACAAAATGAATAAGATATGCATCGTTCAAAATCATACTTGTCAGCCTAGCATTGCCTTAGCGGATAAGAATTTCAATACAATCGAAAAAATTTGACATGTTAGAGGTTATTTTTGAGATTTTGGGGGTTCCGTACAAAATTAATAAAAGAGCCCCTATTAAGATAGTTTTTTTTTAAATAAAAAAAAGTTAGGATAATGTATTAATGCTAGAAAGTAATCACTTAAATCAAAACAAAGTTTAGCGCAAGTTAAAAAATGCCACTAATAATAAATAAAAAGAGTTACAAACATAATGTTCACTAAATAATAAAAAACAATTCAATCTTAGACAACCAAACAAGAAAAAGCTTCAAAAACTCTAACTTTAAAGTTTCACTTTAATATATAACATTATTATATAATAAAATTGAAAAAAAAAAACCCCCTTTTAAGGTGTTATTATTGCCAGTAAAAGTATTTCATTGTACTCCGAATTTTTATATTTAGAAAGGAAAAAAAAATTAAAGCTTATAAAGAGTGCACTATGAGATTTCAAAGTACTAACAAAAGCAATTTTTAAATTTAGATCATTATTTCATATATATATATTTAGTACAACGATATATTTTACACTAAGAGAATGAGGAGTTTGGTTAAGTCACACAATAGATAACCTAATTTGGTATCAAATTTGCCATCCACGATATTCGAACCTAAGACCTGTCACTTACAAGTGAAGATGAATATTACCAGACCATAGTACTATTATGTGACAAAATTTTTGGGGACCCTTTCAAATTTGGAGCCCTGTGCAACTGCACATTTCTCTCCCCTGAACGCCCCCTTCAACTTAGACTGCTCTGTGGTTTGATCTGGAAGTCTTCCTTTGAGTTGCTGACCTGATGAAGACTCAGACTTGGTTTCTTCATTTCAGATACTTTACTTGATTCGATTTGGGTTGTACGTCAGCGAAACGCTTCTCCGTATTCAGGTTCGACGATTAACAAACTTGCATTCTTCTCTTGCCCTCAACTCCTCGTTTCTTCCCCCTCTTAGGAGAAACTAATTCTTCGAGTGTCGTATTTGCAGGGAGTATACATGTATTTCCGAAGCAGAGGAAATGCTCACAAGGTGAAGCGTGAGGCTGCAAGAAACACCATGATGGCGGCAATTTGAGTTCAACCTTTTGTATTTGATTCTAGTTCCAGAAAACCACTTTTTGTGTTTCTTAATGTTCCATGAGAGACAGTTCATGATTTTAGTTAGAGGCTTCTTTTGTTAATTGTCTATACACTACCCAGTTTCAAAACACATACACAATCTTTACTCGAAGAGAATTTGCCCTACAACCGAAGGTATACTAACACCAACCCAAGGGTACGATTTTAAACCTTTGCTTTCCTCCACACTAAAGCCATTTAAGGATTGAAAATTTTCACCAACTAGCCATTGTACTAGTGGTACTTCTCTTCCAAATGTTGAAAGCGGTCCCAAGTCCAATTCCTGCCCCCCTCTTGATCAAAATCTATTCGTTCTATCAATTCCACAATATTCTACTTGAAAAACACGATTATAGGACATCGAATAAAATGCGTTTTTTAGAGATACGATATTTTATGTCCACCTAGTGTTTTTTCAAGTGAGAGTTCATGTATGATAACTTGCTCAGTTGCTCTTGAAACATAGGAAAAAAAGCCACAAACCTGGGTACTAACACAGAGATCACCAATGCATCCAACATATGCCATGTAGCCGAAGGGAACCAATCAGATTCTTCGGCTCTGTCATCCAATTGGGCCAAAAGACGCTAGAAAAACCTCTTTCAAGGGTCTGAAACACTATATGTCAAAGTTTCTTCAATAAATTGAATGATGTATTATACAAGGATTGCAGAATGAACACCAATTCTACATCTTTTGATGGTAAGCGATATATGATGCCATCTTTGAATTAGCTAAACAAAGTTTCTTAAAACTATAGATTTGCTAAGACTTAACTGTCAAAGAGAGTTCGGAACTTCACTCGCCTTTTGACGCTACCCATTCGGTCATACCCAATACCGATCTTACTATGCATCAACTTCATAGCTAAATCTGCATTGCCTGCTTTCCTCAAGGCATTGATTAGAACCGTTCGGATTCGTCCTGGTATTTCCCTACCTCTGTCCACAATTCCATCGGCCAACTTGCAGGCTTCCTTGAAGCGGCCAGCTTTGCACAGCACATTGATCATATCTTCGAAAGCTGTCTCAGGAATCACACCCATTGGTGCTAGCTCATCCAAAATCTTGCAGGCTCTGGCTACCTTGCCTGAGAGACAAAGCCCAATAGAGAGGGCCCTGAAAGAAGCAACATTCGGTGTGATGCCCTTATCGATCATCGTGTCCCAGAGCTTCAATGCCTCCTCATTTCTGTGCTCCTTAAAAAGTCCGCTGATGAGTATTGTGTATGTATAAACCGTCTGATCACAACCTTCCTCTTCCATTTTCTTAAAGAGTGCTAATGCTTCATCAGCTTTTCTACATTTAGCTAGGGCATCGATAAGGGCATTATAGCAGTATGAATCCTGTGGACATCCCTTCACTACCATCTTTTCAAAGAGCCTTTCAGCCTCATCAAGCCTCCCTGCTTTTCCAAGACCATCGATTAGACTAGAATAAAACATAGCGTTAACTGCCATCCCCCTGCCTTCACAAAACGCAAAGTACTCCATTGCCTCCTCCACTCTCCCACTCTTACATAATCCATTGACGATAACCCCGTAAGTGACCTCGTCTGGTTCAAGTCCATCATTTTTCATCCTCTCGAAAAGCCTCATTGCCTCCTTAATGCTCCCACATTTCACATATGAATCGATCAATGCTGTATAGTTTGCCACATTGGCTTTACATCCCTTCTGAATCATATCTTCAAAAACGGCATATCCTTCCATACATTTCCCACCTTTGCAAAGCCCGTTGATCACTAAACTATACGAATGAGGTGGAATTTCAAGTCCTTTCTCCTTCATTTCTTGGTAAAGACCCAAACACGAATCAACATCTCCTTCTGAATAACACCCCTGTATTAAAGTCATGTAAGTAATCTTATCAGGTTCCACATTCCTCCCCTCCATAGCTCTGAACTTCTGCATTGCTTTCTGGGTTCTCCCTCCCTTACAATACCCCTTAATCATTGTATTATAAGTCACAATGTCCGGTGCAATTTTCCCGCCTTCCATAACCTCAAAAACCCGCTCAGCCGATTCAATAAACATCGAATTCACCAAACCATTCAGTAAAAAGTTATAAGTGTACAAACTAGGCTCAATCCCATTCTCCTTCATTCGACGCCAAACCCACAACAGCTCATCAACCATTCCAAGACATCCAAAGCATTTAATCAAAGAATTTGCCGCCGAAGAAGTCATCAAAAAGTTCATTTCTTTAAGCTTAACAAGTACACATCGAATACGGTCCAAATCACGACACACAGATAAAAGTTCAATCAAAGATACATAGCAGTCAAACTTATGATGATACTTCTTCTGGCTACCAGCCCAAGCAAAGAACCGCAAGGCGGTTTTGGGCTTCCCACGAAGCTCAGAAGATTTCAACACATACGAAACAAAATTAGGAGACAATCTGATCAAGAATGTGCGACAGTAAGAGTCTAAGTTGGCCTCCATCGTAGGAGAGCCATCTAAAAGATTGAGAATTTGGGCGACCCACGGAGATGGGTCGAAATTTTGTGTGTTCGATACTACATCAGAGACGTCATTGAAAGGTTCTACCCATTCGGGAGGAGGGAGAGAGTTGGTGAAAACCCACCTGGAATTTGAGATGAAACTTGACGTACAGTGAGAATTTGAAGCTTTCGACGAAGACCCTCCATGGATGTACGGACGGGTAGGTCTTGGAGGAAGAATACGGGCTCCTGACAGTGATAGGGGAGCTCTCAGTCTCGCTCTGAGTAGGGTACTTCTCATCAGGGCTTTGGGTGTTCTGTTCGCCTGTGTGCTCAGTTAGTGAAGCTGAAAGCCTGAAACGGTGAAATGGTTTATGAAGATTTTGTATTTCTGGATCATATTTTTTATTGGGCTTTTTGGTTGTCCTTTTATTTTCAAACTTGTACTATTCATAAAGCCCAATTGGCAACATTGCTGGGTTTTGTTTCTTCTTGTTTCTAGACCAAAACATTTCAAATGAATCCTCACGAACAAAATTAACTGAACAAGAAAAGAGATTATCAAGTAAAAGTTATCTAAATGTAAATCAAGACTATAGTTTGAAAAACTATTTGCCACAAAACTCTTTTTTCTATAGACATGCCGAAGATCGCATTGCCAATATCTTAAAAGCAACGGTTGGTTTGATATACTTAGGGGTGGAATTAAATCCTCATCGGTTTTAGGAGTGAAATTTATAATTCTATGATTGTCTTGGAAAGAATATACATGCAACCTTTTAATCCCACATCACATTCTTCCTGCCGCGCATTAGACGATTAATCGATACTATTCTCTCTCTATCTCTATTGTGTAGTTTAGTTCCCTTTATAGTTCATCATACGATTACGTATGAGGTCGAGAATTTAATCTTTAATTGTTTGATTACGCAGGTACTAGGACTACTGAGAGATGTCGAGGAACATGAGAATAATGCACTGGACTACGGAGAAGCTGCATGGGGTCATTGGTTGTTTATGACCCCAACAACTTTAAAACCCGATATATATTTGCATGTGTATTTTATTTAACCCTATAAATAGTTAAGGCAAACTAAATTACAACCACATTCTCCTACTTCTTCTTCTATTTTTTTCTATTTTGTCTTTCCTTTCTCTCTTCTTGTGTCCGATTTTGTTGTGCACACGAAATTTTCGAATGAAATGCCTTAGTTGACAAGCCTTTGCAGTCTTCAACATTACTCTACAATTTCTTATAGTCACTCTTGACAAGCCTCTATTTATCATAGTAATTGTTGACATATGTTGACATAAGCCTTAAGCAGATGTTGGCAAGAATTGACATATTTTTACTAAGTGCTCAACGAAATAGTACACGACAGAGTGGCTCTGATACCGAACTGACATACCCCAACCTAGAATGTCCACTTGGACTCCGAATCGAGCTGTGCTGGCTTCGTCACCTTTCAGCTGTCAGCCAACACAGCTCGATTCAGATTCCAAGTGGACATTCCGGGTCGGGGTGTGTCAATCTATATTTTTACAACTCATGTATAATTGCTTTCTAATCTCTCTTGGCTTTTATTTGATTACACTATTGTCTAAATCTATCATATACATGTTGAATTCTAGATCCTATTGCAATATCATTTTTCTTTGGATGCTTTTGCCATTCATTCCAAATCTTTTCACCTATTGGTCTTTTTATTTTTGTCATATAAGTATTTAATAATTTAATATCACTAAGTCTACCTGTTCTTCCTAAATATTTAAAGAAATCTGTAGTATACTTAGTTATATACTGTAAATCACAAATTTGTAATTGTTCTAAATTTGTAATTACTTTTATTTGTTCTTTTTCGCTTCTGCCATCTAACCTATTATGATATACAAATTCTTGTTTTATCAAAGTAACAAAACCATCAATATTAAAATGTGTTTTATCTACCTGATGCTGTTCTGAATTTTGAACTTTCCATGACTGAAAAATAATAAAAAAACTAAACCATCTAAAGTATGCTCAAAATAATCTAACATATTTTGTGAATTACTAAAATCTAACATTAATGTTGCATGTACGTAACCTTTCTCCCATCTCGCAATCGTTCTTTCCCAATCTTGTGGATCTACATTATCTAAATTTAATATATTTCCTGCTATATTAATTTGTACTAATCCTTTCAAATATAGAATCCTATTTTTTCTATGTGGTTTCATTATATTGTCTTCTATGTTATCTACTTATGCTTGTTCATTATATTGTTCATTTGTTGGTCTCAAAAATTGTTGATCAGTTCTACCTATGTATTCTGGATTATCTACTCCTGATGTACTACTTTCTTCTGCTGGATTACATTCTACTTTCAATTCTAATAAATTATTATATTCTTTTGATCCTAAAATATGTTCTACTCATATTTCTAAAATTAATTGTTTCATCTCTTCATCTGAAATTTTGTGTAGTCCTAAATCATATTTCTAATATTTTTCTAAATATTGTTCTTCATCTAAATGATCAATATCTTCTATAAGCTTATCTACAATATGATCAAAATTTTGCTCAACTAAATTAATATCTAAATTATCAAAAGACATATGATACTCTCATTTTCGATCTCTCTCATCCTCTTCTATATTGTCTAGTTGCTTGTAATTACTAAACCTAATTGTTGCTTTACCTATACTAGTTTCATATATTGTACTCTATTTGGTTGTCTATTTCTTGTTACTTATAATTTAAGTAATATTCACTGAGTTCCTTCTAAAAAACTATTATCTACAGGTTTTGCTTCTATCATATTTACATGTTTACTGCCAAATGTTTGAACTAAATTTTGAAATTCTAAATTAAACTTATGATTATATTTATCAAACACTTTACCAATATACATTAAGCTAAGACACAAATTTTTATACTCTCATTTCATATTATAATTTTTTGTTCTTATGCTTACTTTAATTTATTTATTAAATTCGTTTATTGTTATAATATAATTTGGAATACATCAGGGCCGTCCCTAAGATTTTGAGGGCCCTGTGCCAGAATTTTGGTTATTATGTTTTTTTTTTAACATTTTAATTTTTATTATTATGTATAAATTGAGGTTAAAAAAAGACTGATGTTGTGGTTAGGTAACTATTTGCGTCCTTATGTTTTTTGGTTCAAAATTCCTTATTTTTGCATTGCAAGATCCCACACCGCACATGGGAGTGATCTTTATATGTATATTCTCATCTCTACCTATCACGAGGCCTTTTGGTAGCTCATTAGGTTCGGGTTCCATCGGAACTCCTAAGTTAAGCGAGTAGCGCACGAGAGCACTCCCATGATGAGTGACCCACCGGGAAGTTCTTGTGTAAATTCCCAGAAACAAAACCGTGAGGGCGTGGACGGGGCCCAAAGCGTACAATATCGTGCTATGGCGAAAGTCGAGCCCAGGATGTGATGGTGGCCCAAGCCGGGATGTGACAATTTGGTATCAGAGCCAAACCCTGGTCGTGGTGTGCCGATGAGGACGTCGGGCCCCTAAGGGGTGTGGATTGGGAGCTCACTGACTTCGAGTTCCATCGGAACTCCGAAGTTAAGCGAGTAGCACGCGAGAGCACTCCCATAATGGGTGACCCACTGGGAAGTTCTCGTGTGAGTTCCCAGAAACAAAACCGTGAGGGCGTGGTCGAGGCCCAAAGCAGACAATATCGTGCTATGGTGAAAGTCGAGCTCGAGATATGGTGGTGGCCTGGGCCGAGATGTGACATGCATACCCCAAAAAAAAGCCCTTAGAAGGTCTGACATTTCAGTTGCTATGTTTTCTTTTACATTTTAATTATGATTGTATATAATTGAGATAAGAATCTGATGGCTAGGTATCTATTTACATCCCTATATTTTTGGGTTCAAAACACCATGCTTTAAATAACAAAAGAAAATTAAAATAAAACACAACTCATGCTTTTAAATACCAAAAACAATTAAAATAAAACACAAAAGAAACACTATGCTTTAAATAACAATAAAATAAAACACAACTTATGCTTTTAAAACACAGAAGAAATGAAAAAAAACACACAAAAGAAAAGCCTCTGGATATCCCAGCTCATTATCCATGAATAAGACGCGGAAGACAACTGCACCGCGAGAATAAGTTGGTATATAATTGCAAATATAAATATATATACTATCTATACAGGAAAAATAAAATCATGATCGGGGCCCTTCTGAATTGGGGGCCCTATATAGTGACACCACTTGCACACCTTCATAGCCGGCTTTGGAATACATCATATGACTGCTAAGTTTGAACTTAAGTTTACTTCAGCTGTTGCTATTGTTGCTTGTTGGTGATTGTCTCATCTATCATCATATATGTATACTAAAACTTTTGTGCCTACTTGTGCTCTGATTAATCCTGTTATTCCAATTAATATTGTTCCTAAATGAATTTGACTAAAATGTGATTTTCTTAAATGAGTAACTGCTTCTTTACTAAGTAAATTAAGTGTAACTTCTTTATCAATACAACTAACTTCATGTTGACTAATGCTACTTACAATTCTACTTTTATTGTCAAACAAACCTAATTGGTACAAATTATATTTATTTTTCTGTGTTTTCTCAAATCATCTTCTAATAAATTCTTGTACTTCCTCTTCATTTGGGTAAATATATTCAATTCTAACTAAGAGTTCCTTTTCTATTATCAAAATGATTTATCTTAGGTCTTCTAATATGATTATTTGTACTTCAAGTTAAATTTTCTAATTTATCAAATAAAGATGGTGGAAGTGATGAAGATGCATTATGTAAAACTTTGTTTATGTCTGCTATTTGTTCTTCAACTTGATCTAATTTTTCAGCCAAACTTAAAACTAATTGAATAGTTAAATTATTTTGCCTAATGAGAATATTACTACTAGCTACTTGTGTTGAAAAAATTGTTAAACCTACTGGTTTTTTTTGTCTAACTTACTAATTTCTTTCAAAGCCATGATATATTTTTTTCTAGTTCTAGAATCGGTCATTAAACTAATAATCTATCTATTTTATTATGCAACTTATCTACTTGTTCACTTAACTCTTTTTGCACTAATTAAATTTTTTGAACTTCTAATTTTAACTGCTCAACTATTTCTAATGATCTGAGTTCTACTTGCTTAGGCTTACTATCTATGATGTCAATAAACTCTTTTATCTCTCTTTTGCAAGGAAACCTTTGAATATTTTTGTTATTATCTTCTAACTGAGATGTAATATAATCTAATTTTTGTCTAATTGTTTTTATGGAATTTTTCTAAAAATGCTCTAACAATTGGTTTAACAATGGTTATGCTTATTATTTTCTAATTTTATATTTTCTGCTTGACTAATAATAAGATCTACGCAAAAGATGATTATGCTTTTTCAATGGAAAATAACAAACTAAACTATTTTGGTCTAAGGTTATTTTTCTTTTTTGAGGTTCACTACTAATTTCTAAATTAAGGTAATCTATCATAAACTACAGTCTACCTTTCTCTAAAGTTACGGCTAACTAGTTCCTTAGAAACTCTCTTAATTCTCTCAGGGTCTCTAAAGTTTGATATGTTGCTCTTTTTGCTTCTAAAACTTTATGCTGCACTTCTATGTTATTATATCTACTAATAAATGAAGGATGTTCAAGATAACCAAGATAACTTCGGCTTCTTCAAAGTCTTACTAATTCTTTTGGATATATTTGCTAATCTTCTCTTTATGCTAGTTATAGTTGGGTGTCCAGGACAATAAGTACCTGGTGGTTGTGGTTGACAAGGTTTACAAGGCAAATAATGTATGTTATTCATACAAAATTAAACAAGTGTAATATCAGTTGTGTTAATGACTTCTGTCCTCAAGGTACTTTACTATTATAATTATACTATTAAAATGCTAAACTTGGCTATTAAAAACAAAAAGATTCATGGGTCCATTTATGTGTCATATCTGCAATTAACTGATGTGAAAACGTATTGTCTAGAGGACCGAAAATAGCCTGAAAATCGTCTCCAATCGAGGGTCAGGCCAAAGGGCTCATGGGTCCCACTGGACAAAAAGGGCCAAAGGGACAACCTGTCAGCCCAAAGTAGCCAGCTAGCAGGCCCCGGGGCTAGAATTCAAACCCCCCCCAACGGCTAGCTGAAGTCAACTAGATGTTATTTTTTAAATTTTTTTTTACAAAATTTGTTTAAAATATTTTAAAAATTCTTTTTTTATCCCTATAACTTCCTAAACCATTAAACATTACATAACATTAAGTAACATAAAACAACATTAAACAATATTAAACAATATTAAACAACATTAAATAACATTAAATAACATTAAACAACATAACAAAAATATTTAGAAACATGAAACCTAAACAACATTTTTAAAAATATTTAACAACATAAAACTTAAACACCTATTCCATACTTCTTTTGGCTCGAAGATGTGCAATAATGACGTCACTTAGCCGTTGGATTTGAATTTACGTTGTAGTTTTAAAATAATAAATTATGTTTGGCCCTATGGCCCTCGGTTAGAAATAATTTTTTGTGTCATGGCTAAAACGAGCCATCTGGCCATCGGTTGGAGATGGTAAGAAATATGGTCATACCCTGTTCATTAAAATATTAATTTATTGGAGGGCCAGAGGGCTAAAACGAGCCATCTGGCCAACCCTAGGTTGGAGATGGCCTAATATTGGCCTTTATATATTTTATCCATATATTGACGAAGTTCATAAAAAAAAGATAAAGAAGACAAAATGAATAAAGGAAAATTATTACAAATAAGTCATTTGAATGATGAACAAATATATATATATATATATATATATATATATATATATATATATATATATATATATGCATTCACTTATATAAAAAATTTAACTGAAATGTGACCAAAGGACAACATTAATTTGTGGCACTTATTTTCAGGGACTATATTAATTAATTTATAATTTTATGGACCATCTTGACGATGAAAGTCAATTTCAAAGACTATTTATAATAAAAATCTTATTTTTTTTAAAGTTTAGTCATAAAAGGCAACCAAAAGAAAAGACTTATGCAACATATACCCAAACCAGATGAGGTAGAAAACAGAACATTGCCAAAAGGTCACAACAGAAGATTCCAAGATTCTGGTTGCCATACAATATGTTTACAAATCCATGAGACTGAAAAAATGCGGAAAAGTTATAGGTACTTCCCCCTTCAATTAGTCCATGGAATCATTAATCATGGATCACGACACATGCCGAATTATATATCGGCAGACTTGTATTCCGTCAACATGATTAAGACTGTCCCTTATACTAGTCCCAACCCTCGTATTTGCAGGCGGCCTCCAGTATTCGGATTCACACTCATTCAGTCTTGTGATGCATATAGTTGTATAAACTGTGGTCATAAATCATGGACCATTTCCATATTCAGACAAGTACTAATCGGATTAGTTTTGTTTGTTATGGCCACCAAGTACGTACCTATCTTTAGGTATACTTAATAAGCTATCATATTTTTTGTATATAACAAACAATATTTCTACATTAAAGAGAAGTGTATGGGTTTAGTCTTACAATAGGTTAGTAATAATGTGATTCAAATTTGCTTTTAGCGAGAATTGAACTTAAGACCTCCCACTTACAAGTAAAGATAAATATCACTAGACCGCAGTACTAAGTAACAATTAGCTATCATATTAATACATAAAAAAAGATAATAAAAATTATTAACGAAATAGTTATCAAACAAAGTTTAAATTTATATATTGTATTTGAATTCTTACGAGGTGAGATTTTCAAGCCAAATACGTAGACAATACAAATTAAGTGACATAGAGCACATGTGGCCTTTGATCTTCCACACATGGAACTTGGATTTGATATATACCATGAAGAAAATTGAAGATCCACCATAAAATTAATTGATAATATGAAGAGTAACTCAACATTTTATAAGTCCTTAAAATACTTTCATTTCACTGATGTGAGACTCTTTTACATTTATATTCTTCTATTTGTCTACTCTGCTTAATTACGTTGCACCTTGTGCTCGCACAGAATAATCTGTTACCACGTTGAAAAGTCCATATGTCTGCCAGATACCCTCCTCCCTAGGCAGTGGCGGAGCCAAGATTTTGAATGAGGAGGGGCCTTTCACAAATATATAACATGTTGACATATGCAATTTGTGTAATCCTCACAAAACTGAAAAAATTCTCTTAAATGCAATACTAAGAAGAAAAAAATGTAAAAACCCAAACAACCAAGTAAGAGGTAGGTTGTGGAAGGCTAAAGAAAATACAAAGAAGTAGAAAAAGAAGGAAAAGGGGGAGAGGTCTGCAAATAAAGAAGGTGGGTTGCTTTAGAAAATTATAGGGTGTATATTACTGTTAAGTGAGAGAATCGAACCAGAAGTGGGGTTGCTTTTTCTATTTAAAATTGCACATCTCTTTTAAAAACTTCCCTGCCAAACTTATCGTTTCATTAAACAGCCGAAAAAATTTAAAATCTAACAGCTTAACGACGTCGTTTGCTTCATCTTCTTTCATGAGGTTCACACCTCGGCTGAAGTCAGGATGGGCCTGGGACTACCCTAGTCCCTTGGTGGCTCCGCCCCTGTCCCTAGGGCATCAATAAATTTCTCTTACATGCGTATTACGTTAAGTAGGTTAACTAAATAGGAAGTATTTAGAACTTTAGTAGTGTGCTTGACCGGTAAGCACGAAGAACCAGTGCGGATTTTCATTAATAATCACGTACCTCTGTCAGGCCCTCGGGTACTATAATTCTGTATGGATAGAGTATACTGATTAACTTATCCTCAGTTGAATAAACACCACACACACATGCGCAAAACTGACATATGCCAGCGAGAGAAGATAATGACATGATCGAAACACCAAACACATACGCAAAACTGGCATATGCCAGCGGGAGAAGATAATGACATGATCGGTAGAATCTCTAAATTAATGTGGGACAACGCTTCCTACATGTAACAGTCATGAACTTAAAAACTTGGAAGGAAAGAAGTTAAAAAAAAAAAGAAAGAAGAAGAGAGAACTAAACTTGTTTTTTTTTTAATAAAGGAAAAGTTGAACTTAGTCTCACAATGGGCTAGCTAGCAATAATGTAGTTCAAATTAGCCTTTAGTAAGAATCGAACCTAAGATTTTTCACTTACAAGTGAAGATGAATACCAACAGACTGTAGTACTAAGTGGCACTAAACTTGTTTTAATTGAGAAATTTTTTCATGTTTTAAACCAACTCATGTTACAATATGTCTAATAATTTAGTAATACTCTCTTATATTCATAAAATTTAGAGAACTTTAACGAAAAACTCTCGGTACTGTTTACTTTAACGAAAAACCACATTTTTACACTAAAAAGTCATACTGATACTATTCACTTTATCCTTTATTTTTTTATTATCGTTAAAACTTAAGGTTTTTAAGTCATTTTCATTAATTTTTCTTAAATTTTAACCCTGTCGCTAGATCATGGATTAATTAGTTATACTGATTCAAATGGTGTGATAGAAAGTTTAGGATACTTACCCTGTAAAGATGGATTAAAAATCAATAATACAATAGTCACGACGAGAAGAAAATCTAAATCTAACAGAGTTATAATGCATCCGTTGAGTGGGGCTATTGTGGTCAGAAGGCAATACGGGAATGGCCATCGTGAAAACCATGCACCAATGGGTTGACTTCAACTGACACTAAAGTCTGTGGCAATTGTATCGAAACTTCGTCCGAGAACAAATGTGGATATGGACCAATTAGTATGCATGTGCTTGTAGCTCTCTATAAATACCATAGAAATTATATGCTTGATCTGCAAGACATAACAAAAGCAAAAAAACAAGTGTGTGAGTACCTAAGTACCTGAGAGTGTGTGAGCATCTAAAAACACAATATTACATGGATTCTCAAGAAATTTTGGTTAAGAATCTTGTAATGAAAGCCAAACAAGAATTGTTTTCACAGGATGTTGATCTTGTTTCTCTTGTTCCTCCTTCTCCTTATGACATTGCGTGGCTCTCGATGATTCCGAATCCTCATCGAGGATCAGATGAACCCTTGTTCAAGGGATGCTTGGATTGGGTTCTCCAACACCAAACCACAAGAGGCTTTTGGGGAGATGATGACCATGTTCCAAACCTAGAGTCCCTCACTTCAACTCTTGCTTGCATTGTTGCACTTGCCACATGGGATGTTGGCCATGATGCCATTCGGAAAGGTACGTAAAAAGAAAATAGTTGATCAAATTTTGAAAACCCCGGAAAAATTTAATATCAAAAGGAAACCAAAATTTTAAACCGAATTTGCAAAATAAATGATATGTCACCAATAAGAAAAAAGCATATTAATTGACACTTCATTAATAATTCAATAATTAACAATCATATGATTTGGTTTAAAATTTTGGTTTCCTAACATTACTCATATCGAAAATACCTGTTTATGCAGTTGGAATAATTGGTTGTTGCAAATTTTTCTTATGTTTATTGCTTAGGGCTGGCATTCATCCATGCAAGTACAGAGAAGCTACTGGAAGAGCAAAACAATTCTTTTCCTGAGTGGTTTGTGATTGTTTTCCCAGCAATGGTGGAACTTGCAGAGAACAAAGGACTGCATGTTCATTTTTCTCATGGTTCAACAGCGCTGGTAGAAAAAGTCTTCCAAAAGAGATCAAAAATATTCCAAATGCATAGGTATATATAGTTTTTAGTTTTTATATTTTATAAAGAGAAAATACAAGAAATGAAGAAATTAAGTTGAGGTTCCACCATAAAACTAATTGGCAATATAAGGAATATCCCAATCTCTTATAAGTCCTTGCAAGATTTCTCATTTCACCAATATGAGACTCTTTTACCTTCACATTCTCACAGAAAGAAGTTAGTGATGAATAAAGATAGATGATTGATAGCGGATAGAATATGGAAGAAATACACATTAAATAATACACAACATGAAAACTAAAAACTAAAAACAATTTTATCATGGATTTTTTTTGTTTGTTTTGGTTTTCCTTTTCTATGCATTACATGTGCATTTCTCCTCCTCCCTCCTCCCACTCTATTGCACATTCTTTCCATCTCTAGTAAGAAAAAACAAAAAAACTGAAGATGAAATATTTATCAAACCAAATCCTAAAATATTTAATCTAGTTTTTGTTGGGGCAGGTTGGTGCAAAGTAGTGATCAGCAACAGTATTGTTCACTAGAACTCATGCAATACCTGGAGGCTTTGCCTGAAGCATATGATACTAACCTCAATGAGACTCTACTGCTATGCCAAAGCGAGGAAGATGGGCTGTTAATCCAATCCCCATCAGCCATTGCATATGCTTTTATGAAGACGGGGCGTAATGAATTTTTGTCCAAATTGAATTCTATTGTCAGAAGATGTGGATTCTCAGGTACGTCTGACATGCACGTGCAATTCAACTCCATCTACTGCCAAAATTGACTTCTCGCGATAAAGTTTGTTTTTGTTTTGTTTTTTGCCTTCCTATGATGTGATTGTTGGTCTATGATGATGCGTAGTCTGCTGCCACCTGTACAAATATCACACATGATAATTATATATGCTATCCTATCCTTTAACACTTTTGTTGCACTTTTCTTTTTCTTTTTGCTCTTCCTTCCCTTTTTTTCTGTTACAGTTCTTCCTCTGCTATCCTCCATGATCAGCGCGACCTATGCATCCTTGTGGCCATTATTCCTACTCAATTATTTCCTCAGATCCATCCAATCCCTCCCTCCATCTTCATGTCCCTCAATCATCCACCACAAATCTGATCTCCTTTCTTTTCGATTTGGCTCCATCCTTCATCAATTTATCCCTATATTCGGTCTGCAGTCACTGTTCACCGTGGTCTGTCACGGTCCATCGAGAAGGTGTGTCGAGCTCCGATTTGCAGATCGGCTCGGGTGTCCGCACCACCTCCTTCTCCTGGTCTGCCTTTATTGGCAGTGTTGCTTGTGGGTTTCTCACATGCTTCTTTGTTTTCTGCTCCTTGGCGGCTGAGTTTGGTGCGGGTTTTATTGATGGATCCTGGGGTCTTCCCTCCTCTCATCTCTGAGGTGTTGATTGAAAGGAATTTTGGCGTACGTTGGTGTACCTGGTTCCTGCTGTTCGTGCGGTGCTGCAGAGGCGGTTGTAGCAGAGGGATAGGGTTCTCTTTTGGTGTGTCTGTGTTGTTGGGCTTTAGCCTTTGCTTCGGCCCTTTGTGTGTAGTTTGTCAGGTTCTTTTTTATGTTGTGTTTTTGGTTTGGACCTTGGTGTGTTGTTTGTTTGGTCCTTTTTGTTTGTGTTTAGGCTCTTGTGTATATTAGGTCTTTGTACTTTATTGGTCTTTGCCATGGAATGATGTTTCCAGTTTACCCAAAAAAAAAAAACACTCAGAGTAAGACAATTCTGGTATATGTGTACAGTTCCTGCGATCTACCCCATGGATGAAGACCTTCTAAGGGTTTGTCTTGTTAATCGGATTGAGAGGCTGGGACTGGCAGAGTATTTCATGGCGGAGATAACAAGTATGCTGGGACAACTTTACAGGTGATGACCTAATATTCATCATTAAGCAATATATGCACACTATTGATCTGGTTGGTTAAATTTTTATTTGAAAAACTGATCTGGTTGGTTAAATTTTTATTTAAAAAAAAAAAAAAAAACAGAAGTTACGTCAGCTGCAAAGAGCCAAAGAGCAAGGAAAAGCATGCCATGCCACTGCAACTATATAAAGATTCACTCGCGTTTCGACTGCTCAGACTACACGGTTATACCGTATCTCCTCGTAAGGATCAATACTTAATTGCTGATATGTACATGCTTTCAAATTGTATCTTTTTGCGATGACTTTGATAGCTGGTTGTTGATAGCCTCGTTACGATATTGTAGTCAGTTTATTTATTGATTTACATACCAAAATTTGTTAATGTTTGTAGGGAAGTTCTGCTGGTTCCTTCATGATGAAGATATAATGGTGTACATTGAAGAGCAACATGAAATTTTTATGAGTGCCATGTATAATGTATACAGGGCAACTGATGTGACCTTTAGAGGAGAAAGTCAGCTTGAGGATGTTAAAAAATTCTGTAAAAGAATACTAGAAAAGGATACATTAAAAGATTCTAAGAATTTGCACGACCAGGTATATGTTCGACCATTATAATTAGTTATTTATTCGTCCCCTAATTAATTTTGTTGCATATCTCCCTTGAGTAGATTAAGCATGAAATTAGTGTTCCATGGCTTGCTCGGTTGGATCATCTGGAGCACAGGAAGTTCATTGAGATGAAAGAGCCTGTTGGTCCATGGATAGGAAAAGGCTTATCCTGCAGGTAATTAAATTAGTACCAATTAATTGAACAGATCAAGGCAGTCAAATCTCTTATTAAGCAGTTTAATTTATTAATACCTCGCAGATTATCATGTCAAACCAATGCCATGCTACTACAACTTGCCATGGAGAATTATACACTACGGCAGTCGATGTTCAAAAATGAATTAAAGGAATTAGAAAGGTTCGTATTCACTCTCTACACTTTCACTTACTTCCATTTTTTTAAATGTTAACCGGAATTAATTAACCATGAAAACCTTTTTCTTTTTCTTTTTCTGTTTTGGGTGACAAATTAATCGTGCAGGTGGTCAAAGGACATCGGTCTTGCTGACATGGGGTTTGCTCGACAGAAAACCGCGTACTGTTATTTTGCCGTTGCTTCAACAGCATCACATTCTTCCCTGTCATATGTGCGGCTCGCAGTTGTGAAAGCTGCAGTCCTTGTTACAGTTGCTGATGATTTTTTTGACAAGGAAGGTTCGATGAATGAATTGGAAGCTCTTGCCAATGCCGTTGCGAGGTACAAAATATTAACACATGATTATTGAGTGCGCCGGTTATATAAAATTTGTCATGCAGTATATAAATTGTTATGTGTTGGATCTCGCATACATGTTCTAAGATAGAAGTTATATATAATCCACGCATAGAGATTTAAAGTAACTCATGTTATTATTTTTAACTAGTTAATTGTGTACATCATGCAGATGGCAAGAAAAAGGACTGGATGGACATGGAAAAGCTATATTCAAGGCTCTAAAAGATTTTGTTGATGACATTTCTTGGCAATTCTTCAAACAAAATGGATATGACATAAAGAGTTATCTTCAGGATCTAGTAAGATTTTTGGTAAAATATTTTAGCTGACATAATTGTAAAAAAAATAATAAAATGTGTTACTTATTCTTCTTTTTACTCTTTGCTGAATGAATTTAGTGGCATCAAACATTTGTAAGCTGGTTAAAGGAAGCAGAATGGAGCAGAAATGGGCATCCCTTGTCAATTGTTGAGTACCTCCAAGTAGCCAAATGCTCTATTGCTTCACAGACAATTCTTCTTACAGCTGCTATTCTGCTTAATACACCTCCAAAATTAGAGATCCTCAAGTCCCCTCAAAGTCATCCACTTACAAATTCACTTACGCTTTTGACACGGCTATTGAACGACATTCAAAGCTATCAGGTATATGAGGAGAAATTTTTAGTGAAACCGTCACACTGCCATATGATATTATTAAGGGAGGTTTAATAAAACACCAATGGTACTGTTTACTTTTAACGAAAAACCATTTTTTTACCTTTAACTGTCACTATTTACTATACCTTTAAAAGTAGCTTTTCGTTAAAATGAAAGTTTTCAAGCCCTTTTCATTAGTTTTCCTTATTATTAATGCATCTTTTACTGTGAACACCAAAATTATTATATTAGGGACCCAGGTCATATCACTAATAAAACATGTTTTGACAAAAATGAATAAATACACATAAATAGACTAATGATATCTTCACATGGCGGTGGGATAATCTCTTGGACGAGAAATTCATAATGACCACAGAATTGATTAGTTGTCACCATGTTAATTTAATATAATCTTAACCAATGGGGAAAATTGAAATTAATGATTTCATTGCAGAGGGAGCAAGAGGAGGGGAAGCCAAACCTTGTTCTGCTACACATGAAGGGAAATCCCAATTTGGGGGCTGAAGAATCAATTGGGATTATACAGAAGATATTGGATGAAAAGAAGAAGGAGTTTCTAGAACAGGCTCTGGGGATTAAGGGCATCAACGGTGATGATATGCCAGAGACATGGAAAGAACTCCACCTCTCCTGCCTCAAAGCCTTTCAGATGTTTTTCAATTCTACAAATGCATATGACTCCCCAACAGAATTGCTTGCTGACATCAACAAAGCAATTTATGATCCCTTGAAAAAGGATGCACAAGGAATATTAAAGAAGGATAAAACTAAAATTTTGGCTAGCTATGGAAAATCCCTGACTACTTGTGTAGTGAAAGTCCAAGGGAACTCAAGGAAAGAATTTGTGGCCAAACCTTACTTTGGATATGAGGTCTTGGCACTTCGGCTGAGAAAACCAACTATTTTTTCGACATTCCAGAATTCCAAGGTTTGCATCTATTCCGGCTACGGGGGTTAACACTCCTCCTTTAGGCACTCCTCGTATGAGTGCAGAAATAAATTATAAATCATTCTGTTTGTAAAGTGATGAATAAAAAGATGATTGCGAAAGTGGCTAGTTAGTCACCTTAGTGTAATTCGTTGAGAATAAATCACATATTGATAGGATGAGAGATTTTATATGTGCTTATAAATAAGTTGGATTATTTTCCAATTTTAATATTATCAATTAAATTTATGGTAGAGTTTATTATATCTGGCAATATACACGTTTGTGTTGATGTATAATAATTTTTATGAGGGAAATTGTACCTCGATCGTATATAAAAAATTATTTCTTTATGAGTGGAATTGTACCTCTTGCAGCCCCAATTAGATAGTACGAAACCCAACTATAAAAATAATAATGAACAGAGGAGTTTTGAGAAATTGAGAGGGCAAGGTAAAGGGACATAGACCCTTTGTGGATCCATTGGTCATAATCCATCAAGTCTCATCATCTGAATTATTGAAATTTGATTAAACGACTAAAAGTATTATAATTTTTAAAATAGATCTCTATTTGTAGTCGTTAGATTAAATTTCAATGGGCCGGATGATGAGACTTAGTAGATTAGGACCAATGGATCTGGAGAGGATCCATGTCCAAGTAAAAGAAAGAAGAGATGTCAGAATTGCATTGCTTTGTCGAACACGGATCCCCTCCGGATCCTTTATGTAAGGATCTCTACGTCTCAATCGTTCATCGTGAATCGTGCAGTCAGTTTTAATTGAGTACTATTTGTGTTTAATTTAAAATAATAAAAATAAAATGATTTATGATCGCGTAATTCACGATGAACGGATGAAATGTGTGGATTCCTAAGATTTCTATATAATAGATTTGGAGGGGATCCATTTCATACTTCGTCCACCTTTAAAAGCACAAGAAATTCTTTTGATATGGACTCCACGCAGACTTTTCTCACTCATTTGGTGGGTATCCAAAAATATCAAAAGACCAGTACCACTTCGGTGCCTAAAAAATAAATAATAAAATTAAAATGTACAAGAAAAAATATTTTAAGAAATAAAGTTAGGGTAAATTACAAAAAATTACCTCAACTATTGGTGTCACGACACTTTCATACCTCATCTTTAAAACGTGACAATGTCATACCTCATCTTTCGAATTTGGTCCAATGTTATACCTCCGTTAGCTTGGCCGTGAATTTGTCAGTTAAGTGCTGATGTGGCTTAACCCGGGGCCCAGTTCCTCGCCCAGATGGATCCCACGTGGCACCACACCCAATGTTTTCCCGCCAAATGGCATCCACGTCAGAAAACTTTTTTTTTTTTTTGGTAATTTGAATTTGAAATTTTTTTTCCCACCAAAAAAAAAGTGATATATACCATTTTAAGCACAGATTATCACCCTTAAGCACAGATTATCATCCTTCACCTCAAATTTGAAAAATCTCACCCAAAAATAATGATATAACCACAACAAAACAAGTGTATTCAAGCACAAACCACTCAATCATTTGCAAGAAAAATATGAAATAGACCAAATTAAGCAAAAAACCTGCTTAATTATGCAGAAATTGTTAAATCTGTTAAAAACACTAACAGAATTCACCTAGCATCTCCAACCAACATTACAAAAGAGTGAAATTCATAAAAACCTGCTACATCATCCATTCAATTTACAAAAGACCTATTGGATGCATAAAACCTGTTCGAACTTCACAGTTCATTCACAAAAAACAGCCATCTGTGTAAAAAAAAGTGGCTGGATTGGTTGGTATTTCCGTGCTTGGTGCCTTTGGACGATTCAGTTAGTGGATTGCTTGGTCTTTCTCTGCTTGGTGCTTCTACCCGATTCAGCTACCTTTGTTTTCCTTGTCATCTTCCTTATTTTAGCTGCAGTTTGTCCTTGACCGGATGTGGATGCCTACAAGCAAGTAAACATAGCCGAATCAATATCAAACAGAAGCAAGATCAAAGATCACAACACATAACAGAAACATTCACTAAATCCAATCACATCTACTCATCTATTCAGAAACACATAATAACATCAACTCATCCAACCCATTTAGATTAAACATGCAAAGATCAGAATTTGATCCCCATTGATGAGAACCTATTTCACAGATCCCAAATCAAACCAAGTAATGCCATGTTAGAAAATGTTACCTGTTTGTCCCTTAGAGGAAGATGTCTATGATGGGTTCTTGCATTATGACCTTCCTTTTTGCATATGGCACATTTCAAAGTGCCTTGCCCTTTCCTTCCTAGCTTAAGTGGCTGAGGAGGACCTTGAGGATCATCGGTTGGGTTTGAGGGAGTTTGTTCAGCTTCATTGTCCCTCTCAGCAGTGTCCTTGTTTCTCTTCTTCCTCGGCCTTCCAGGTTGCCTTGTATATGTAGGAGGCAATATTGGTGGGTTATCAGTTTCCTCCCACAAAGACATCCCATTCATCGGCATTACTAAATGAGAATACACCTCCATGTACCGCACCTTCAAATAATAAGGATCGACATAGTCCTCCGGGCTTTCTCTCTTGAAATTTATGGCTGTTATTGCATGGTTGCATGGGATTCCTGTCAAGGCATACTTTCTGCAAGAACAGGTCTTCTCAACCAAGTCAACCACATATTGCTCCCCCCTTCCAGCATCAACTTGAAATTTAGCCCCCCCTGACCACTGTGCAATGCATCTGCCACTTTGAATTTTGGCTTCCTCCAACTTCTTCTTGATTTTATGACAGAGATCCCCAACTTTGTTCACCATTATATCTCTTCTCATCTGAATTCTCTTCATCAACAGTGTATGAATAAGGAGCAGCATGGTCACAATCAGTTTTTGTCTCGCCCTAAGTATGACAGCATTGAAACTTTCATAGAGATTGTTCAGCAACATGTCACACTTGGTATGTGTTTCAAAATGGGACTTGCTCCAATGATGTGGAGGCTTCTTCACCAACCAATCGTAGGCCTTTTCATCGAGCTTCTTCAGATCTTCCATTGCTTTTTTGAAGTAGGGAACTGTTGTTGTTCTGGCTACTGACCACAAAGCATCCTTCAATGTTTTCCCTTTGAACAGATTTCTGAAGTTGGTATACAAATGTCTCACACAAAATTTGTGGTGGGAATGAGGGAGGACTTTTTGGAAGGCCGGAATTAACCCCTTTTGCTGATCACTGATAAATGTCCATCCTCCTTGATTAACAATCCCAACATCAACGGCCAATAATTCTAAGAACCAAATCCAACTAGACTTATTCTCCATTTCTACAACTGCATACGCTATAACCCATGTTTCATCATTTGGGTCAATGCCAACAGCACAAAGTAGCTGACCTCCATATACACTCTTTAAATGACATCCATCTACTCCTGGTCTGCACCCTGACTTAAACCCCTCTTTGCAAGCCCCCAAGCACACATATATCCTTTGGAACCTCCCCTTATCCAACTTCACCTTCACTGTGCTTCCAGGGTTAGTCTTCTTCACTTCCTCAGCAAAGTCCCACAACTTTGTGTACTGCTCTGCATGTTTTCCCTCAATGACCTTTAAAGCCCTATCTAAAGCCCTGTAAGCCTTCCTCTTTGAACAACCGTGATTCCACTCTGATTCGACAGTTGCCAAAAAGGATTCCACGGGCCATGTAGGATTCAGTTTTATCCTATCCATGTACAAATCAGTAAGCAAAGGGGACTTCATGTTCTTGTTTGCCCAAGTTCTCCCACATGTGTGTTCATCAACTATGGTCTTGATCTGTATGCTGTTCGAACTATACATTTTTCCAGCACAACACTTCCAAGGACACCCTTCAGCACACTTTGCTATGACTTTCAATTTCTCATTCCTAGGAAAATGGATTTCTCCATATCCATTGACTAGGGAGTGCATGATGACAGCTCGCTTGAATTGCACATGATCCTTGAAAACAAGCCCGAGTATAAGAATGGGATTCTTCATGTCTGTTTTCTCATTGAACTCTGGAAATCGCTCATGTTTTTTGCCTCCTTCATCATCCGAAGAGTGTACACTGTCAAGAGCATCAGAGTTATAGTCTGCTTCAGCAACCACATTTTGTTCCACATTTGCAGTTTCAAATTCTTCTTCTCTTTGCTCTTCTTCCCTTTGCTCAGATTGCCTTGCACTTCTTTGCTCAGAATCCCTTTCATCTGCTTCCTCAGAGTTCTTTTTTTTTCTATGCTTAGATTGCCCTCCTTAATTCACAATACCATCAAAGTTGTAAAACACCGGGTTATCAGCATCACTCCCATATTCACTCTCTTCAAAGTGACTATCACCCTCTTCAGCAGCTTCTTCATTTTCTTCTTCAACATTCCCCTCCAAACTAATAGGTACATCAAAGAATACTTCATTCTCTTCGCCAGCATCCCCCTCTCCTACATCCCACTCTCCTAGCTCAGTATCCCTCTCTCCCACATCCCCATCTCCTACCTCAGTATCCCCTTATCCTACATCCCCCTCTCCTACCTCAGTATCCCCTTCTGCTACCTCAGTCACACATGTTTGCACTACTTGAGATGTGCAACCATTATCCACTTCTGGCCCTTCAATAGCTAACAAGCCCCTATTTCCTATTGGTTTAATTGGTGTTGGCCCAACATCCCCCTCTGAACTACTCATCTCCTCAATAACCACTTTACTTGGACCTGTGACTTCCAAGGACTTCAGAAACTGTTGCTCTTGGGTTATGGCTTCTTCTGTTGTCAATTCTTCGATGTACATCTCAATCACTTTATCTTCTGGAACAAAATTGCACATCGATTGAACATCGGAATCACTTTGAATCAGCTTCAAACCATTGGAAGAGTCCATGTTGGGAATCTTGAAATAATAGTTCAAGAATCGTTCACTGTATCCAAGTGCCTCCACCATATCATCTATCACCGTCAGTGACATGAGATCTTTATCACAGCTATCTATATATGTCACTTTTCCCCCAACGTACATGTCATTACTTATCTCCCCACCATGATGCATTTCAATAGAGAACAGTTCCGGAAAAACTGAAATTTAGAAAAACAAACCCTAATTAAAAGCCAACAACAAAAACCATTCTATATGCAACTTTTTGCATTTTAAAAGTCAACAACAAAAACTAATGCACACCATTCTATATGCAAACAGCCAAAGCACATTAACCATTTCCAGCAACAAACCACAATAAACCACCTTATCTTCACAACAATAAACAAAGCAACAAACCCACATTCAACCCATTCCAAATCCCCAAAAACCATTTCGAATTAAGAAAGCATAAACCCTAAACCCTAAACAAGAATAAACAAAACCCACATTCAACCCATTCCAACACCCCAAGAACCATTTCGAATTAAGAAAGCATAAACCCTAAACCCTAAACAAGAATAAACAAAACCCAAATTCAACCCATTCCAACAGCCCAGGAACCATTTCTAATTAACAAAGCATAAATCCACCTTTTCAAACAAGAATAAACAATGACCAGGAACCATTTCAAATTAATAAAGAATAAATCCGCCTTTTCAAACAAGAATAAACAATGCCCAGAAACCATTTCAAATTAACAAAGAATAAACCCACATTCAACCCATTCCAAAAAACAAGTCCACTATACATTTGGAATCATCAAAAGCACAAAAAACTTACAATAGGTAGGCGTCGTTTCGTCGGGATCCTCGCGCACGTACCACCCCATGGCGAATCCTTCGATTTTTCTTCGAAGCCAATGGAACCCAGATGAAACCCCCTTCCAACACCAATGAAGTCAGTGAAGCGATTCGACGGGATTATTTGGGTTTTTCGCTGAATTTCTAGTCTGATTGTTCGAGATTTGGAGCCGCGAAAACTAGGGTTAGGGTTCTTATTTTTTTCAGGATTTGGGAAAGGGTTGGGTATCGTGGAGGGAAGGGGGAAACCAGGCACACTTAACAACGTTTTAAAAAATTTTAAATTTTAAATTTTAAAATAAATTTTTTATTTTAATGGAATATCCACGTGTCGTCCTAGGAGTGGTGCTACGTGTACTAGGATCTGACGTGGATGCCATTTGGCGGGAAAACATTGGGTGTGGTGCCACATGGGATCCATCTGGGCGAGGAACTGGGCCCCGGGTTAAGCCACATCAGCACTTAACGGACAAATTCACGGCCAAGCTAACGGAGGTATAACATTGGATCAAATTCGAAAGATGAGGTATGACATTGTCACGTTTTAAAGATGAGGTATGAAAGTGTCGTGACACCAATAGTTGAGGTAGTTTTTTGTCATTTACCCATAAAGTTATTTAACAGACACCAATGGTTGGTGTCTTAAATTTGAGGGTTACTAATATAGTGACATCCAACTAAAAAGACACCAAAAAAATGCTAAGAGTGCTTGCTTTATGTCTATAGTCATCAATTGGAAGTAGGAGCATTAGTGTCAAATAACCATAATTCTAGTAGAGTCATTCTCCTAACCAAAGCGCGCGCAACTACTTCCGCCAAGGTTTGCAAGCCGCCACGCACGATTATTCTTCCAATGTTGTGCGTCAAATAGTTGATCATCAAATGGAAACTACATACATCGCCAAACTAAGCGTAGGCACATTCAAGAAATCATCACCCATATCTTACTTTCTTCTCATGTACACGGGAAGCGACCTTGCATGGATCCAATGCCAAGGGTGTAATGATCCAGGACACCGTTGCTTTGTTTAATAATTCACAATCCTCTGATGTTGAACTTACCATATTGACCTCACAATGATCAAAGTAACATATAGTGAGACTCTGAGACCACCGAACTCACATATAGCATATTGCGAGATGATAAAAACTCTACTTAAGCGAGACTGAAAAACACAAACAACTCATATTGAGTTTTCTAATTGTTACAAACACAAACTTACTGAGAATGTCCACCAGTCTACCCCACGTCTATAAGGAGGCAGATTCTTTGCCCTCCCACTTTTCATACAATCTCATCCCCTCCTATTTGTGCGATCACGGTTAAACCACGTCAACATTTTATATTATTATTGCTTTTTGTCTTATTATCTCTATATAAAAAAATCAATATAAAATGTTGACGTGGCTTAACCGTAACCACACAAAATAGGAGGGGATGAGAGTATATATGGGAAGTGGGAGGGCAGAGAATCTGCCTCCCCTCTACAATGCCAGACCAGCCAACACCTCTGACAACTTCACCACTCCCTAAAGAAATCCACAACAACCTTGCATTAATCAAAGCAAGGCATGTTAGAATATGAGTGTGAGAATGTATGTTATAGTCGATTATTTGGATTCAAATTGGTGCATAGAAGTCTAATAGAAAATGGCTTTGAATTGTTCAAGACGTTATAGGACTGAAATGCACGCTTGATTTTGGACTAAGACCAATTATTAGTGCAAGCATTAAATTTTGTAAGAAAGGAGAAAGTTTGCCATAGATAATTGGTGGTTCATTCCCTGCAAGGTAAAATGCACCATTTTGACGTCTTCTATAACTTCTTCTAGATTGCTTCTACAGTTCAGTTTGATTCTTGTGTTTATCGAATTGTAGGTTTGATACTTGTATGATTTGTGATTCATAAGCTTAATCTGTTTGACTTATATTCTTGATAAGTTTAGCCATACAAGAAACCAAACAATAAAAGACATATCCACCATTAACCCAAACCAGATGAGGTAGAAAAAAACATTGCCAAAAGGAAACAACAAAAGATTCTAAGATTTTGGTTGGATCTACTAGTATGACCGCCAGACCAGATATTTTACAAATCTTGAGACAAAAGCCAAAGAATAAGCAATCCTTGTGTAAATAAGAATATATGCTCAGTTATTTTTATTGGTTGGTAAATCAGCTCCTTAATTTGTTGCATATCTCCCTTGAGTAGATTAAGCATGAAATTAGTATTACAGCAAAACCCTTATCCTATAGGATAGGTAAACAGCCAAACTATTGCATTTCACGTTCAGACTCTATCTCATTTCCTTAGTATAAAGTTGCACAAAATATCATTTGCAATGAAAATAAATGACCAGTATAGGGAAATGGGGGGTTCTAATGATGTGTATATTGTAAACGCAAAAAGTATATGTTGGGAATTCTCCTTCAATTAGTGATCCACATGATATTCATGGCTCACGACACACAGAAAACATATTGGGAGACTTTGGAAGCAAACAAAAGACAAATTGAATCAGACTTGTTGGCAATAATTGGGGCTTTTCCTTCAACGTGATTAGGACTGTGAGGACTTGCTTATTTGGTCGGTTCGTTACGTACCATCAGTAGGTTACAATTAACCAAATGACAGCATGACATCAAGATTAGACGGATTATTGGTGCTTTCCTCCTTTATACTAGTCTCAATCCTCGCATTTGCAGGCCGCCTCCAAGTACTCAGATTCACACAGAGTCTTAGTTCGATATATATTTATAAAAACTGTGGTCATAAATCATGCACCATTTCCATATTCAGATAAGTACTAATAAGATTAGCTGTGTTTGTTTTGAGGAAACTTCTGTGCATTGGGTCGATTTCGACTACTGTGGCCACCAAGTACGTACCTACATATTTATGTATACTTAATTAGCTATCCGATACGTAGTTAGCTATCATACCTCTAGGACATACAAAGATAATAAAAATTAAAAACGAAATAGTTATCAAATAAAGTTTAAATATAATTAGTTTGAAAAGATTATACGTAATATTAATGTTACACTTACTACATTTTTATTACCTCTATAACAAAAGTAGGGCTCTGTTGAGAGTTGTCCCACATTGGTGAGGGACAAGGTTTGCTATGTGCTTATATGGTCTTGGGCTACTCCCCATATTGCCAATTGGTTTTACGGTGGAATTCCAATTTCATCAGGCTCGCCCATACACGATTACACGTGGATCTCATTTTTATTAAAAAAATAGTACCAATTTGATATGAAAAATGTGATAAGAATAATATCAAATGTTAGCCTTCATGCAAAATCGTATGTTGTGAAAAATGGGGTCACTATACTAGCCAGCTACCAGATACCAGGCTGTATCTTGTTCACGCAATAATGCGTATGTCGGCCCAGATACCCTTAGCCCTCGGGCATCAGTTTTTATTTTATTTTTGTGAAAAAAAAAATACAAAACGTGTTGCATGCATATTACGTTATTTAGGTTAATTAATTAGGAGGTACTTAGAACTGTAGCAGTATGCTTGACCAACAAGCAAGAATAACCGCGTAAATTTTTATTAGGGTTGTCATTACAAATGGTCCTTGAAATTGACCCACTTTATCAAAATAATTTTTGAAATTACAAATCGATCAATGTAATCCTTGAAAATGGATGTCACGAATTAATATGGTTATTCCATTACAATTCTGTAAAAAAAAAAAAATTGTGATGTGCTGATGTGGCACATATTTGGGTCCCACAAGTTTAATAAAATATTATCATGTTTTTTTATATAACAAATAGTCCCTAAAATTGACTCACTCCATCAAGATGATCCCTGAAATTGAAAATCGATCAATGTAGTCCCTAAAAATGGATTTCGCAAATCAATGTGGTCCTTCAGTTACAATTTTGTCCAAAACTCTGTTATGTTCTAGTGTGGCACATAACCAAGTCCCACAAATCTAATTAAATATTGCCATGTGGATTGAAAATAGTTTTGTTTATTTACTTTTTATTTTAAGTTTTATTATTTCTTTACTTTGAATCATCTATCCACGTGGCGATATTTTATTAAACTTACGAAACTCAAATATGTGTCACATCGCATAACATAATTTTTTTACAAAATTGTGACGAAATGACCATATTTATATATGACATCTATTTTCAGGGATTACATTGATCGATTTTCAATTTCAGGGACCGTCTTGATGGGGTGAGTCAATTTCAATGACCATTTTGTGATAAAATTATATTTATGGGACCAAGTTATGTCCCACATGAGCACATAACATAATTTTTGACATAATTGTGACGGAATGACCATATTGATTTGCGACATCCATTTTCAGAGACTATATTGATACACTTTCAATTTTAGCAACCATCTTGATAGGACGAGTCAATTTCAAAGACTATTTGTGATAGAAACCCTTTTTTATTAATAATCATAATACATGTCTATCAGGCCCTCCCTCGGATACTAATACTGTATGGATATTGGACATGTAACCTAACTAAATTATTCTCAGATGAATAAACACCACACACAAACAAACTCACAAATTGGCATATGCCAGCGAGAGAAGATAATGACATGATTGGTTGAATCTTTAAATTTAATGTGGAACAAATTGATACTCTTTTGCCACTTAATATTACGATCTAGTGACATTCCTTTTCATTTGTAAATAAAAGGTCTTAGATTCGATTCTTGCCAAAGGCAAATTTGAACCACATTATTGCTAGCTCATTGTGAGGCTAAGCCCCCCTTCCCACCTATTAATGTAGATAATATCATTTGTTAAAAAAAAAATTGATACCCTTTCAACATGTAACAGTCATGAATTTAAGAACTTGAAATGAAAGGAAAAAAAAAGGTGAGAACCAAAATTTAGAACTGAACTTGTTTTAATTGAGAAAATTTTCCTTGTTTTAAATTTACTCATGTTATAATATGTCTAATAATTTAGTAATACTCTATCTTAGGTTCGTGAAATTCAACCTCATCGCTAGTTCGTGGATTAATTAGTTGTACTAATTCAAATTGTTTTATAGAAAGTTTAGGATACTTACCTTTTTTAATTGGGTTTTAGCAATGATGGATTAGAAGTCAATAATATAAGGGCCTGATAGGTGATTGGGCTACAGTGATATGATTGCATTGGACATGTAAACATGATTTGTAATTCATATCATTTTGGTGTAGATTTATAACTCATCATCTCCGGTCATGCTCTCTCACATTTTAACACAACAAACAAAAAAATTACATTAAGTTCATTTTACTTAATCACAATTTATTTCAATCAGTCCATCAAACAGACCGTAAAAGTCACGACGAGAAGAAAATCTAAATCTATGAGAGTGATTAATTTATATATGCATTGAGTGGTGCTATTATGGGAATGCACATTGTGATTCGTGAACTATGTTCCAAATGGGCTGACTTTGACTCTAATGACTGCAGCAGTTGTATCGAAACTTTGTCCGAGAACATTTGGAGTATGATTTATTAGGGGAAATTAGTTTGTGTATGCTTGTAGCTCTCTATAAATACCATACAAATTATATGCTTGATCTGCAAGACATAACAAAAACTTCGTCCGGGGTGAAATTAGTTTGTGTATGCATGTAGCTCTCTATAAACACCATACAAATTATATGCTTGATCTGCAAGACATAACAAAAGCAAAAAACAAGTGTGTGTGCCTAAGTACCTGTGAGTGTGTAAGTATGCTATCGCATGGATTCTAAAGAAATTTTGGTTAAGAAAAACATATTGGGAGACTTTGGAAGCAAACAAAAGACAAATTGAATCAGACTTGTTGGCAATAATTGGGGCTTTTCCTTCAACGTGATTAGGACTGTGAGGACTTGCTTATTTGGTCGGTTCGTTACGTACCATCAGTAGGTTACAATTAACCAAATGACAGCATGACATCAAGATTAGACGGAGTATTGTTGCTTTCCTCCTTTATACTAGTTTCAATCCTCGCATTTGCAGGTCGCCTCCAAGTACTCAGATTCACACACAGTCTAGTTCGATATATAGTTATAGAAACTGTGGTCATAAATCATGCACCATTTCCATATTCAGATAAGTACTAATCAGATTAGCTGTGTTTGTTTTGAGGAAACTTCTGTGCATTGGGTCGATTTCGACTACTATGGCCATTTCCATATTCAGATAAGTACTAATTAATAAGATTAGCTGTGTTTGTTTTGAGGAAACTTGTGCACTGGGTCGGTTTCGACTACTATGGCCACCAAGTATACGTACCTACATATTTACTATACTTAATTAGCTATCCTATACGTAGTTAGCTATCATATCTCTAGGACATAAAAGGATAATAAAAATTAAAAACCAAATAGTTATCAAATAAAGTTTAAATATAATTAGTTTGAAAAGATTATACGTAAAATTAATGTTACACTTACCACATTTTTCATACTACATTTTTATTACCTCTATAACAAAAGTAGGGCTCACCCATACACAATTACACGTGGATCTCATTTTTATTAAAAAAAAAGTAGTACCAATTTGATATGAAAAATGTGATAAGAATAATATCAAATGTTAGCCTTCATGCAAAATCGTAGGTTGTGAAAATGGGGTCACTATACTAACCAGCTACCAGATACCAGGTTGTATCTTGTTCACACAATAATGCGTATGTCGGCCCATATACCCTTAGCCCTCGGGCATCAGTTTTTATTTTATTTTTGTGAAAAAAAAAATACAAAACGGCTCTAATTTCGCGTTGCATGCATATTACGTTAGTTAGGTTAATTAATCAGGAGGTATTTAGAACTGCAGCAGTATGCTTGACCAACAAGCAAGAAAAACCAGCTTAAATTTTTATTAGGTTGTCATCACAAATGGTCCTTGAAATTGATCCACTTTATCAAAATAATTTTTGAAATTGCAAATTGATCAATGTAGTAGTCCTTGAAAATGGGTGTCACAAATTAATGTGGTCATTCCATCACAATTCTGTCAAAACAAATTGTTATGTGCTCATGTGGCACATCTTTGGATCCCACAAGTTTAATAAAATATTGTCAAGTTTTTTTTTATATCACAAATAATCCCTAAAATTGACTCACTCCATCAAGATGATCCTTGAAATTGAAAATCGATCAATATAGTCTCTAAAAATGGATTTCGCAAATCAATGTGGTTCTTCAGTTCTAATTTTGTCCAAAACTCTGTTATGTTATAACGTGGCACATAACTGAGTCCCACAAATCTAACTAAATATTGCCATGTGGATTGAAAATCTTTTTGTTTATTTACTTTTTATTTTAAGTTTTATTATCTCTTTATTTTGAATCATCTAACCATGTGGCAGTATTTTATTAAACTTACAAGACTCAAATATGGGTCATATTACATAACATAATTCTTGACACAATTTTGACGAAATGACCATATTTATTTATGACACCTATTTTTAGGGATTACATTGATCACTTTTCAATTTCAGAGACCATCTTGATGGGGTGAGTCAATTTCAATGACCATTTTGTGATAAAATTAGATTTGTGGGACCAAGTTATGTCCCACATGAGCACATAACATAATTTTTGACATAATTGTGACCACTTGATCATATTGATTTGCGATATTCATTTTCAGAGAATATATTGATACACTTTCAATTTCAGTAACCTTCTTGATAGGACGAGTCAATTTCAAAGACTATTTGTGATAGAAACCCTTTGTATTAATAATGATAATATATGTCTATCAGGCCTTCCCTCGGGTACTAATACTGTATGGATATTGAACATGTAACCTGACTAAATTATTCTCAGATGAATAAACACCACACGCAAACAAACTCACAAATTGACATATGCCAGCGAGAGAAGATAATGACATGATCGGTTGAATCTCTAAATTTAATGTGGAACAAATTGATACCCTTTCACCACTTAATGTTACGGTCTAGTGATATTCCTCTTCATTTGTAAATGAGAGGTCCTAGGTTCGATTCTCGACAAAGACAAATTTGAACCACATTATTGCTAGCTCATTGTAATCCTAAGCCTCCCTTCCTCCTTATTAATGTGCATAATATCATTTGTTAAAAAAAAAATTTGGTACCCCTTCTATATGTAACAGTCATGAATTTAAGAACTTGAAATGAAAGGAAAAAAAAAGGTAAGAATCAAAATTTAGAACTGAACTTGTTTTAATTGTGAAAATTTTCCTTGTTTTAAGTTTACTCATGTTATAATATGTTTAATAATTTAGTAATACTCTATCTTAGGTTCATGAAATTCGACCTCGTCGCTAGTTCGTGGATTAATTAGTTATACTAATTCAAATTGTTTTATAGAAAGTTTAGGATACTTACCCTTTTCTAATTGGGTTTTAGCAATGATGGATTAGAAGTCAATGAAATAAGGGCCTGATAGGTGGGCTAGATGAGATTTGGCTATTGTGATAGGATTGGATTGGACATGTAAGACATGACTTGTTATCCATATATAAGGATAGTTTAGATAACTCATTTTATTGTGAATTAATAACTCATCATCTCCAGTCACGCTCTCTTGCATTTTGACACAACAAACAAAGAATTACATCAAGTTCATTTGAAATGATCACAATCTATTCCAATCAGCACATCAAACATACCGTAAGAGTCACGACGAGAAGAGAATCTAAATCTAAGAGAGTGATTATGTATCATTGAGTGGTGCTATTATGGGAATGCCCATTGTGATTCGTGAACTATGTTCCAAATGGGTTGACTATGGCAGTTGTATCGAAACTTTGTCCGAGAACATTTGGAGTATGATTTATTAGGGGAAATTAGTTTTGTGCATGCTTGTAGCTCTCCATAAATACCATACAAATTATATGCTTGATCTGCAAGGCATAACAAAAACTTCGTCCGGAGGGAAATTAGTTTGTGTATGCTTGTAGCTCTCTATAAACACCATACAAATTATATGCTTGATCTGCAAGACATAACAAAAGCATTGTTTTCACCGGATGTTGATCTTAATTCTCTTGTTCCTCCTTCTCCTTACGACATTGCGTGGCTGTCGATGATTCCGAATCCTCACCGAGGATCAGATGAACCCTTGTTCAAAGGATGCTTGGACTGGGTTCTCCAACACGAAACCACACGAGGCTTTTGGGGAGATGATGACCATGTTCCAACCATAGAGTCCCTCACTTCAACTCTTGCTTGCATTGTTGCACTTGCCACATAGGATGTTGGCCATCAATGGCGAAGCTAGGAATTGGCGAGGGGAGAGGGGCGGATTTGAAAGGGTGCAAGGTTAAAAAATTATGGAGACAACCAAATCATTTTAGATAGTAGAAAATATTAATGACGTTCATATTTATCAATATTAATTACGAACTGTGACACTATGACGACTTAGTGAAAACAAATTCAAATTCATGTACTCTATGACGAATTTAATAATCGAGTACATACATGTGGTTTGGTCGACTATACATCTGTAATGGTTGCATAGGTACGTCGAATGTATAAAAGTGTAACCATATTGATAATGCGCAATTGTTTAAAATTGAGACACATAAATTCAAATTCATGTACTCTATGACGAATTTAATAATCGAGTACATACATGTGGTTTGGTCGACTATACATCTGTAATGGTTGCATAGGTACGTCGAATGTATAAAAGTGTAACCATATTGATAATGCGCAATTGTTTAAAATTGAGACACATAGTGGGTTGAAAACAAAAAAGACCTTATCTACCAAAGCGTAAACTAATATTTAACTAGCTAGCATACATAAAGAAAAGAAGATTGCATGCACTAGTTAATAATTAATAAACCTTTCTTATTATCTTTGGATGTATCAGTTTCAACAGAGGAGAAGACGAGAACAATAGAGCCAAATAGAAGACCTTGAAAAATCAAAGCCTTGAAACCTTTCATAATTCTATAACTCTTCAGTTCCAATTTTGAAATGCTAGCACTCATGCATAAGAGTTAGAGAATCATAAAAAAAAATTAGAATGAAATCAGTTCTGACTCCAAAGGAAAAATCAAAGCCTTGAAATCAGTTCCAATTCCATATCAAAATTATTAGGAAAGTCCTGGCCATGGAATCTTTAAAAAATCCCACGAGAAAGAAGACTAGAACGATGTTAATTGTTAATGATAAGTCTTCGACGATCACGTGCTACTAAACGACAAATTAAGCATGGACTCCTGCTATTAGTTTTTAATAGAAACTAAATGCACAGTTCTACTTTAAAATATATATATTGTTGGAGAACAATTCAGAAATAAACAAAATAACAGAAATAACAAAACTTGATATTTTATTAACCAAAATTACTTGCTGTGCAGAATGAAATTACACAATAAATACATAAACAATATACTAATATTAATGGTACTAACTTGATTACAAAAGGTAGAGGATAGCGCAAAAGCTATGTCATTCGAACAGTATTTCCGTCTCACTCTCGTGCTTGTGGTTCTACAACGTCTGCTCGACCAGAATTCAACTACCTAATTCTATAACCCGCACTGGATTAAAGAATTCTAGCAAATTGTATTTGTGTGTTTACTCTCTAAGAATTTCGTACGGAAGAAGTGATGAAGAACAGATGGTGGAAAAATGAAACAGAGACATTGGTTATATATAGGCTCTTTCATACATCTTCAGAAACCTTTTGGATGTTTCTGAAACCACACAACCTCTTCAAACATCTCTTGGATGTATCTGAAGCTTCACAACTCTTTTCAAAGAGTTGTATCCATTAATCAAAACGTTTTTAATTAAAATTAATTAAAAACTTAACTCGAAATTAAACTAATTGATCAGATTAATTTAATTCTTTAGGCTCCAAGTGGCCCAAGGCCCTTGTCTTGATTAATTAATTAATAATAATATTATGGTATAATCTTCAAGCCTAATCCACACAATTTGTGGCCCAAATCTCAATCCTCATTCTAAATGGCTCAAGTCCTAACTACTATTGTAAAAGACAAAACCTATATAAAGGTACTTGGGAATCTTGGTTTCACCAATGTGGGACAAGAGTCTCAAAAAACTCCAACAATACCCCACATTTTGAGACGACTATTTGGTCCTAGAGATACTAAGATACGAGAGTAAACAATAGATGTGACATACATCAGAAGAGGTGTCTTTTGGACTTGAACCTACCTTAGTATATACTTATCGGATTTACTAGATGACGCAGTGAATATAAAATCTTGAACTGTTTATCTCCGCAGTAAACCAAGACAATAAGTAAAACATATGCCACACCAACACATCACAAATTCATACGTTTGTGTTCTTTTTGGTCCTGAACAAATCCTGGATTCATAAGAGCTTTAGAGAATGTAGCCATGTAATTCTCATAAATGCGACCCCACATTTACTCTCATATAGGTGATATTGATTAAGAATAGGCTGCTACTATTCCACTTGATGTACAAGTATCAATATCATTAAACTAATGTATCCTACACCATCAGCAGTCACCACACTTCTTCCATCATAGGAATGAGTATGTAAGTGTGTTTCTTCTTTGAATCTAACCAAACTAGTTTGCCTGTTGAACCTAGACCATGGGATCTCCAATCAACTAGGTTAGGTTTCCGTTTAGCAGTTTCATTTTACTTTATTGGCTTTAAACCCATTCCCCTCGATGTATGCTTTACTTGCTCTCTAGATAAACCTTTAGTAAGCGGATCCGCAATATTATCCTTTGACTTGACATAGTCAATAGAAATTATACCACTAGAGAACCATTGCTTTATTGTATAGTCAATAGAAATTATACCACTAGAGAACCATTGCTTTATTGTATTATGCCTTCGTCTAATTTGTCTAGACTTCCCATTGTATACACTATTTTTAGCTCGATATTGTGCAGCTAACTATCACAGTGAATACATATTGCTGTTACATGTTTAGGCCATATGGGAACATCTTCCAAAAAATCTCTAAGCCATTCAGCTTCTTGATGCATTGTAAAACAACACACAAATTAAACCCTCTTGTTGACAATTGTAGTAAAGATGTAAGTAGGGATCGTTCTAAGCCGGGGATTAGCAGGGATTGCTAATCTACTCAAAACTGACTTTAAAACACTAAACAAGACTAAAAAATAAACACAAAACTAAGCAAAAGACACTCAACTAGACTCAAATAACTAACTAGACACAAACTAGGACATATTCTAACTTAACTAAAAACAACAAAAAAAAAACCAAATTGGATAGATTGGAACCAAAAGACACTAAATATAAGGGGGGGATTGGGTTTTGACGAATTTAAAGTAAAAACAAAACAAACTTTATAAAAATAGTTTCAAAAGACAGATTTCGCGAATTGAATGGATGATGGACTAGCTAGAGGGTTCTTCTCCACACATGACACACTTGCATAAAAACCAATTTTCAGTTGTTCTTTCAATAAACCATGAATCTCAACACCCCAGATTAATCGTGAACAACACTTTTTTAACCTTCAAGTTTTCCTTAAGTTATTGAATTGGACGGAAAAGCGCATACAACAATTCAAAACATTCTTCAAAAGTCCCCTACGTGAACAACACAATAGAGATACAATCAAAGATCATTAAGCTTTGTGAAAACTATAAGCATTGACGAGGCATTCGTAACTATGAACAACATGATACTCTTGCCAAGAATTCACTTAACGCGATTGTGACTAGCAACCTCCACTACTTGTGAATATAAGTTCATAACGATTAGGTGAAACTCCCTTATATTCTAGCATCAAATTCATGCATGCAAACTAAGTATGCATCCTTAATCGACATACAAGAATAAGTTATAAATCAAGCAGTTAAGCAAATTGAATTCACAACTCATGAAATCACAACTGAAGGTAATCAATTCATATTACAAATATGTTCATGGCTTTGAATCAACCTCTAGCCAAAACGAATTTAGTTCCACATATTTGCAATTAAACAACTATAATTGAATTTAAACATGATAAACAAAAGTAGAAGACACCTAGAACGCTCCAGCAATCCAACGTCTTGAATGGTTAGCACAGCTCCAAGTCCTCCTCCTTTCTTGCAAACACGCGGCACCAAGGTAGGTGTGGTGTTTGGATAGTCTAGGGGATGTGGCAGAGATTGGATAGGTTGAGAGAGTATGGAAGGGTGGTAGGGGATGGATAGGAAAAGAGGTGGATGGAAATGGATGAAGGAAAAAGGAAACTTGCAGCAGAAATTGTGTTGTTTATGGAATGTGTTGTAGATGTGAATTGGTGTCTTTGGCCTTGATGGAGAAGCCTATTTATAGGCTTTGAGAATGGATCACTACCATCCATTTTCTTGGTGAGAATGAATCACCACCATCCTTTTTTGTTGGTGAGAATGAATCACTACCATCCATTTTGTTGGTGAGAATGAATCACCACCATCCATTTTGTTGGTGAGAATGAATCACAACCATCCATTTTTTATGCTCCCCATGCATACAATCCATTTCACCCCAAAATAGCTCCAAATTGCACCAAAATGCACTTCTTTGCTAACTTTGTTATTTAGAACCTACAAACACACGAAAATAGCTTAAAACATTCTAATAAGATGAAACTAATTAAGTAAATGTAAGGAAACAAACTAATAAAGTCATATAAATATGTTCCTATCACTTCTCCTTCATCCATATCGAGAGCTATAAATTCTGATTCCATAGTTGATCGGGCTATGCATGTCTGTTTGGAAGATTTCCAAGATATTGCCGCTTCTCCCAAAGTAAATACATATCCACTTGTAGACTTCGTATCAGTACTATCGGATATCCAATTTGCATCGGTAAATCCTTCAAGTACAGGAGGGTATCTCATATAATGCAATCCATAATTCATTGTATGCTTTAAGTATCTCAATACTCAAATTAGAACTTCCCAATGATCATGCCCAGGATTGCATGTGTATCTACTCAGTCTACTTACTGAGTATGCTATATCAGGTCTTGTACAGTTCATAATGTACATAAGGCTTCCAATAACTTGTGAGTATATCAGGTCTTGTACAGTTCATAATGTACATAAGGTTTCCAATAACTTGTGAGTATTCACGTTGAGATATAACATCACCACTATTTTTCTTAAGTTTGCTATTGGCATCAAAAGGAGTAATTGCATCTTTACTTTGCAAATGACCATATTTTCTAAGTGTAGCTTCAATATAATGGGATTGTGTAAGAATATATCCTTCTTGGTTTCTTTTGATTTTTACACCTAGAATCACATCAGCTAGTTCAAGATCTTTCATATCGAAATTTGATTTCAATATCTTCTTGGTCCAATTTATTATCTCTTTACTTGTTCCCATTATAAGCATATCATCTACATATAAACACAACATAACGCAAGCATTATTTTGAGTTTTTGTGTAGACACACTTATCACACTCATTTATCTTAAATCCATGTGTGATCATAATATGGTCAAATTTTTCATGCCATTGCTTTGGAGGTTGTTTAAGTCCATAAAGCGATTTCACAAGTTTACAAACTTTGTGTTCTTGACCCTTAACAACAAATCCCTCGGGTTGTTCCATATAAATTTCCTCATCTAAGTCTCCATTTAAGAATGCAGTCTTTACATCCATTTGATGTATTTCCATGTTATGGAGTGCAGCTATAGCAATCAATAGCCTCATTGAAGTAATTTTTGTTACAGGTGAGTATGTATCAAAGAAATCTAAACCATGCTTTTGACGGTACCCTTTAGCTACCAAACGAGCCTTGTATTTATCAATTGTACCATCTAGTTTTAATTTCTTCTTAAAAATCCATTTGTACCCAATTGGCTTATTGTCAGGGGGCAAATTGACTAATACACATGAAACTTTTCTGAGTGCCATGTATAATGTATACAGGGCAACTGATTTGACCTTTACAGGAGAAAGTGAGCTTGAGGATGATAAGGAATTTTGCAAAAGAATACTAGAAAAGGAAACAATAAAAGATTCTAAGAATTTGGTTGGGCCTCTATATATATATATATGAGAAGTTATCGATAATAACCAAAATTTAATACTTAATTTCATAAATGTCACTTTTTTTAAAAAAAAATTTCAAAAATAACATAAAACCCACTTAAATAGACTTAAATACCCTCAAAATTAAAACCAAATAAACATAAGGATGTAGTTGGTAATGTAATGAAAAAATTCTGAAGTGTGGCCTCTTCTAACTACATAGTTTTTCAATGACGAAAAATAGTCAATGGCAGACAAATTGGGATATGAGGTTAGCAATCTTTCTTATATACGCATTTGATAAGGAAGATAACTTTTGGCAGCTGTATGGCATTTTTCTACGTACCCAATGCAGATGATTGCCCTAGTATGCTTCTAGCTAGTGAGGTAGATTAATTTACAGAACTTTCAAAACTTTCTCGTAAAAATTTTGGATAATTTATTCATACTTATCTTTGCTTCTGCTCCATATATGTTATAGGTGGAGCTTTTAGAACTGCAGGATCCCAATCTTGCTTCAACTATGAGAGAATAACAACACTGAGCCTTGGAATTTTGAGAAAAAAATTGGGTATTAATCATCCTGTATATCTTGTTATCATTATGCAGAAAAAAATTGATTACCATATGTTTTAACTCATTTGTGCACTGAGTATGGCACAAACACTATGCATTGGCATGCAAACTATAATTGGTGCGCTTGTTCAAGATGCAAATATACTAATGGAGCAAATGGAGAAACAACATTTCATTCCAGGCATTAGGAATACACTATGACTGCAATCTTGAATCCCAACTTTCTTGAATTTCTTCTATATATGGATGTGGAGTTTGAGGGTATTTAGGTCTATTCACGTGAGTTTTCTGTTATATTTGAAAGTTTTTATAAAAAGTGACATTTATGAAATTTGGTGTTAAATTTTGGCTATTAATGATAATTACTATATATATATATATATATATATATATATATAATCAGAATAAATATAATAAATTGCAATAAGAAAATATATTCAATCATTATAATTAGTTATTTAATGATCATCTCCTAATTAATTTTGAAAAAATAGATTAACATCATTTCACAAGATTCAATTTTCAAAAAAACCAAGTGTAAGATCTAATATTTAATTTTGATCATTTGACTTTATATTCAACTCAGCAACTTTTTATATAAGAGTTGAAGAGTCAATTAATTAATAGCATTATTTTTGTTTGTTCCTAAATCACACTTTTCCTATGATTTAGCCAATAAATATTGACTATTAGGCCTTTGAGCTTTCATGTTTATCTTGAAATAAAAAAAAATTTACTAAATGTCTATACAAGTTGCACAATCAGAATCAAGTCTCATTTATAAAAAACAACATGTCCAACTTATATACACAATTCTCATTTATATTATCTCTTATCTCTCTCAATTGTATATTCTCATGATTCGTATGTTTCTTGCATTATGAAACAACTAAGGTTTGCAAATCTATTTTTTACTTATGAATTATGTTTATTCGTGTATACCTACAGATTATGTTTATTCGTGTATGGTAATTTTTTGTCTATGGAGATTGACAAGTACGTATTTTTTAATCTATGATTTGTGTACTTATATGAAGATACATGGAGTAAAGTTTGTATACCAAAATTGTGTACCTATGTTTATGCCTTTATACTTCCGTACCTATGCCTATTCACTTATACTTCCGTACCTATGCTTGTGCACTTATATTTCTGTACCTATACTTATGCACTTATACTTCCGTACCCAATTACACTTTGTTAATGTACTTATAATTTTTATGGGTGTTCTTCTTTTTTTCTCATGGAGATGGGAATTGTGTTAGTGATGATGTTTTGCTTTTCTTTTGTAATGTATTTTGTCATTTCTTTCAAGTTTATATTCATAATTAATCAATATAAAAAATTCGTTTATTTTCTTGTACCTATATTAGTACTTTCCAAAAATTTTAAAATTTTAGAATTTTGATTTAAGTGTATTAATGGGTGATTTGAGTGTGAAAGTCAATTTCTAATTTTTAGTCTTAATTATGAATTGAATAGGAAAATGTGGATGGCAAATTTATAAATAGCATACGTGATAGAGGCAATTAAAGATGACATGGTGTTAATGTGACATCTCACATCGTCCAGGGGAGTGATCCTTAAATGTATATTCTCATCCCTACCTAGCACGATGCCTTTTGGGAGCTCACTGGCTTCGGGTTCCGTATGAACTCTGAAGTTAAGCGAGAAGGGGGCTAGAGCAATCCCAGGATGGGTGACCTCCTGGGAAGTTGCTCGTGAGTTCCCAGAAACAAAACCGTGAGGGCGTGGTCAGGGCCCAAAGTGGACAATATCGTGCTATGGTGATGGAGCGAGCCCGGGAGGTGGCTGCGCCCGGGCCGGGATGTGACAGTTAAGATTTTAAATTGGATAGAGAAAACCATGTAGGTTATAATCTAAAAGTAATTTTATTTAGGTCCTAAAATCTAAAAGCCCTTAATTTTGTTGCATATCTTCCTTGAGTAGATTAAGTATGAAATTAGTATTCCATGGCTTGCTCGGTTGGATCATCTCGAGCACAGGAAGTTTCATTGAGAGGAAAGAGCCTGTTGGTCCATGGACAAGAAAAGGCTTATCCTGCAGGTAATTAGATTAATACCAATTAATTGAATAGATTAAGGCAGTCAAATCACTGATTATGCAGTTTAATTTATTAATACCTTGCAGATTATCATGTCAAAGCAATGCCATGCTGCTAGCCTGCTACAACTTGCTATGGAGAACTATACACTAGGCAGGCCAGGTTCAGAAATGAATTAAAGGAGTTAGAAAGGTTCGTATTCACTCAATACACTTTCACTACAGAATTTCCATTTAAAAAAAATTTAATACTGGAATTAGCTAACCATGAAAACTTTTATCTTTTTCTTTTGGTCTTGTTGATATGGGGTTTGCTCGACAGAAAACTGCGTACTGTTATTTTGCAGTTGCTTCAACAGCATCACATTCTTCCCTGTCATATGTTACTGCTGATGATTTTTTTTTTTTTTGGCAAGAAAGGTTCGGCCACCATAGTATCCATTCTCTAATAGGTAGTTTAGATAATGGATACTAGTCGAATGTCCACACGTTATATATGTGTGTAATTAAATTTGTATATTATTTGTTATAGAAATATTTGTATCACTTTTTTTAAGGGAAAAAAAAACATTAAAAAACAAAATAAAATTGGGCACTGGAACTTGGAAGAAGAGGAGGATTTGAAGTGGGAGACGTGGGGTTAAAAAAGGAACTTCACAATTTTGTTTTTTTAATTTTTAATGAGACTTGTTATAAGCATTCTAAAAATCTCATTTTGTACCCTAAATTTTTTATAATTAGAATGAAAAATACACTTGTGAGAAGTATAGAATGAGATTTTTTAAGTGCTAATAACAATTCACTTTTTAATTTTTAAATAGGGTGTCTGGTTGTGAGGTTTGTATAAAAACAGCAAAATTTGTGATGCATATAATTACCATATTGCCCATATTTTTACTTCTGTTTAGTTTTGAAGCAGGGATTAGAATAATAATTTTTAAAATTTTTTATTGACAAATAGAATTCTATTAATAAATAATTTACATTAAAAAAATAATAAAAGTTAAAGAACCAGACTAGGGATGAGCAACGGTTATGGCGGGCGGGTAACTGTGGTTATTTATTCATAACTGTTTATTCTCATACCCGCATAACCGTTTACCTGTTGGGTAATTGCCGAAATGGTTATACCCATACGCATAACCGTTTATAAATGGTTAACCATACCCATAATCGTGTATCCATTTAACCGCAACCGTTTGGTACCCATTTACCAATTTATCCTTTTTAAACTTGTTTATCCTTTCTTTTTTTACCATTTACTCCTTTTTCAGTTGACTACGTGTTTTTTTAACAACTTGAAAATTAAAAAAAAATTGTCATAATTTTCTTTTTCTAATAATTAAATACCGTTATAGGTACATTCATCATACATTTCCGGATTTTAATTTTTGAAGTCCTTATACCATTCCAATAATTGAAATAATAGTTTACAGACGATATTTTTAACTGTTAACAATGAAGATAATATAAAATTTGCTAAGTATTCTTAGGTTACGAAAACTGTTAAAAGACAGTATTCTTGGATTATTTAACTTGGAATGTAAAGTATTAGTATAATGTATATAATGGACCATTAAATTTAAAGTGGTTAAGGAAAACTATATTATATTAGCTACAGAAATCAAGCACTATAGTCAATAGAATTGATTTAAGTTTTGTTCGATAAGAAACATGGTTTGTATTAATTTTACATATATAAAATAAATGGGTAAACGATTACCCGTTTATAGCCGCGGATAATACCCATAACCGCCCATTTAAATTTTGCAGATAAATGATTATACCTATAACTATAACCGTGAAATTTAAATAAACAAGTAACTACGGTTACCCGTAACTAATGACTATTTGCCCATCCTTAAACCGGACCCATCCACAAATTTTTTGGCGTTATCTTTTTTCTCGGTCCATCTTGGAAACCTCTCCCTCTCCTCCCTCTTTTTCTCCGTCCTTGCTCTTTACCAGTCCAACCTTCATCACAGAGATCACCAGTGATCTGGAAACTGATCGAAGAAAAATTTCGATTTGGTTGCAGGGTTTTTAAAGTTGGTTGTTTTTCTTATTCTGGGAGCCGATAGAAGAAGCAATGTTCAAGCTGGTTTTGGGAAAGCTGCGCAGGAGGCCAATCCCCTGCCCACGATTCACACGATGTACGATATTTCCGTTGTTTCTTGGATTTTTTTATTTCTCAATTTTGTTATTTTTTTGCAGAAATTATGAAAATGAATTGGGTTTTGTGATTGTAATTATTTGGTTTTGTTTTATTTTATTTTATTTATAAGTATTGGTCTTTTGGGATTTTGCAGAAAGGAGAAAGTGGTTGTGAAGACGGCATCTTCCGTCATCATGCTGACGCGTCAGCATGACGTCATATTTTTTTTATTTTTTTTTATTCACATTAGAATGGGGGTGGGCGAAATCGAACTTGGGTGAGATGGGCATTTCTTTGGCTCTAGTGCCACTGCAACTAGGCTGCCCTCTCCCATGTTGGACAGCCCACATGGAATCATGGGGTCACGACACACGCCGAAAAATATACAGGATACTTTGGAAGCAAGCAAAAGACAAAATGAACAACCAGCACGTTTTTGTGACTTTTCCTTCAACATGATTTAAGACTGTCCATTGCACTAGTCTCAATCCTCGCATTGCCGGCCGCCTCCAAATATCAGATTCACACGCGCTTCATTTAGGTTTAGTGTTATTTTTTATTTTATTTTTCATTTGTTAATAAGAATAGATATATATATAACTACTGCAGGGTGGTCAAGTGGTTGGTGATGAGTCTTAGCGCTGGTGAATTGCATGATAATGGCTAGAAGATGTTGAAATGTTTTTGTGAGTTTTTCTGGTCCTCAAAAAGATGAATTTCTGTGACAAAGTCACCAACTGATCCTCTATGCTCGATCTCAGCTATATTGGCCACCAAGTACGAACCTGTGTTTGGGTATACTTAATTAGCTATCCTATAGCTAGTTAGCTATCATATCTCTAGGACATAAAAGTATTAAAAAAAATAAAAACAAAATAATTATCAAGTAAAGTGAGGCGTATTCAATTGTAAGTTTAATGATTTTTTATTATTTTAATAAATTTAAGGATATTTAATTAGGACTCTAAATGATTTTCTGAAATTCAATGTATATTTAATCAAAACTTTATGATAGTTTATTAAAATACTTAAAATTTTGAGTGCACTCAATTAGGATTTTTAAAAAGTTTATAATATTTTAGGAGTATTTAATTAAGGATTTATTGTTTATTTATCACTTAGTACTACGGTATAGTGATATTCATCTACACTTGTAAGTGAAAAGTCTTAAGTTTGATTCTCGTCAAATGTGAATATGAACCATATTATTGCTAGCCCAGTATGAGGCTAAATCCACCCTTCACCCCTTTAATGTAGATAATATCGTTTATTAAAAAAAATTAATTTTTTTTTAAAGGTGAAGAATTTGAAGGAATTTGAGAGATTTCATTATGTATTCGAAGAATGCACAATCTTACCTCTCCCTTGAGATTTTGCAAGAATTGAATCAAAATTTTACGTAAAATTTCTACAAATCAATTAAACTCTATCAAAATCCATGAATTTATAAACTTTTTAAAATCTCTCAAAATTTCAATTGAATTAGCTCTCTATTGCATTTGAAATGAAAATGAATAGATTATACGTAAGAGTAATGCTGCATTTATATTTGTCTCACCTCTCTAATTGACATATGACCCACCAACATATATAGGTTCTATATATATTAAAAGGACGGTACATATATCGTATGAAAAATATATTTACATAGTAAGCATAACATTTTTTTATAGGACAACTAACAAAAAATCTAAAAAAACTTTAGTTTTAATGAAAAATGACAAATAAATGTATAGTAAATAGTACCAGAAAAAAAAGATTAAAATGTGATTTTTCATTAAAAGTGAACAGTATCATAAGTGTTTTATTAAAACTCAATTTTTTTAAAAAATTTTTTTTTAACTTCAAATGTTAGTCTTGGTGCAAAATCGAATGTCATGACCATGGAGTCACTAGTCGTAGCCAGCCAGTACATGTCTACTCTGCTACATTACGTCACACCTTGTGTTCACACGGAATAAAGTCTTTCCACGTTGAAAATTCCATATGTGTCGGTCGGATACCCTGGGCCCTCGGGCATCGACTTTTATTTTATTTTTGTGAAAAATACAGAACGGCACTAATTTCAGGTAACATTCATATTACTTAAAGCTGTAGTAGTATGCTTGACCAAGAAGCACGAAGAACCGCGCGCAGATTTTTCTAATAATCAGGTTTATCATGCCACTGTCAGATCCTCGGGTACTAATACTGTGTGTGGTCTTGAATAAACACCCAACACACGCACACAAAAATTGACATATACCAGCGAGAGAAGATAATGACTTGATCGGTCGAATCACTAAATTAAAGTGGAACAACCTATTCTACATGTAACAGTTTTAATTGATAATTCCGTGTTTAAATTAAGGAGAGAACTAGAACTAAATAGAACTAAACTTGTTTTATTGTGAATTCTGTGTTTTAATTGGAAGGAAAGAAGAAGAAAAATGGAGAAGAAGAGAACTAGTTATACTAATTCAAATGGTGCGATCGAAAGTTTGGCATACTTTTTTAGTTGGGTTGTACTAGAAGTCAAAATAGTCACGACGAGAAGAAAACATAAATCTAATAGAGTAATTATGAGCTTGTTTAGAAGTGTTTTAAAATGAATGAATGAAAGCGCTTTTGGCCCCTAATATGAAGAAGAAGAAAAAAATGAAAATGACGAGATAGGATGCCCAAACAAAGCCATTTTAAAAGCAAAAAACACAATGAATTCACAGTGAAATGGAAGGAAAAAAGCTCAACTACTTACATATCTCTTTTTCTCTCTTTTTTTAGTCCCCTCTTACTTGGTCGAATGGTTTCGTCAGATCGAGTCTTTGATAGTCTGAGAGCGCAACAACAACATTTTTCAAAATACCCGATCTTTGAGATTTTACTAAGAATTGGTTTCAAAAACATTTTCACTAAAAATGCTTTCAGTCATTTTAAAAACACTTCCAAACGAGACATATGTATCCATGTAGTCGGGCTACTAGAGCAACTCCACCCCTAAAAAAGTTCTCCAGCACTCAGCCTATTTAATCCACTCAGTGAACAGTGATAGACCCTAATGAACAGTAATAGGCCAAATGCATCTCCACCCCTAACAAAAATTAGCCTAGTCAATTTTATTAAAATAATATTAATTTTATTATAAAATAATAAAATCATAATTTATTTTTTAATTTCTAACTTTATAAAAAAATATTATTAATTTTTGATATTTTTATTTATGTTTTAAAGTTTTTTGGCATAAAAATCTGGACAATTGATCTGAAAATCGAATGGTCCTCATTGTGCCACGTTAGCAGCCATTAATTTTAAACTTCAAATTTTTTTACCATTGGAAATCCAACAGCCCATAAAACTAGCAGTTGAAAATCCAACAGCCGAGAACTGGCCATATGGCCTTCCATCAGACAGCTTTAGTGCGCTTGCGCCAGTGGTCCCGGCTCTGCACCCTTGTCGGCGACATGAGCACATTCGTGCGTCTTTCCCAAGCGCCTGACAGAAAAAAAATTTAAAAAAATAAAACCAACGACGTCACCCTAGCGTCAGCATGAAGTCAGATGGGCAATCCATTTCCTCTATTGATTCTGGGTCGGTCTGTGGCTTGCCTTGGGCTGGGTGCCAACCTAAAGGGTTGTTGAATATTTCAAGAATATATATATATATATGATTTGGTGTTGCAGTGCGCATCATGTGTACAGTCGGCAACCCTTTACAAAAGGTTGGGTTTCATTCAACCTTTGCATATTTTGTTGAATGGTTGCAACTTTTGATTAAAAGACATGATGCTTGATGCTTACTCAAATTGTATAAGTAGAATTAAAAGATGTAATTAGTCAAATTTATTTTCTGAAAATATTAAATAGAAGACATGTCTTTTGGGCCAACACTATTAAGAAGGGTTATATATCGTCAATTAAAATAGAAGACATGTCTTTTGGGCCAAAACCTTGACCACCATATCACTTATGTTTTTTGTGAAAATATGCTAAAATATTTACATATTTTATACACTCACAATGTTTGTCAGCTCGCTATATAATCAACTTAAATCAGTTAAATCCATCATGCAATGCATTTCCTTCCAATTTTTTGTGATAAACTAATAGATAATTGACTAAATAAACATCCTGCAAAATTTCAATATTTTTTTTTAAGTTTTTCTTACAAGTTCCGTGATTTTTATTCAATTTTGAGACATGAATATGTCAAGCAATTAATAACTGATGAAGTTATTAATATTGTTTATGTTAAATCAAGTAATAACTTGGTGGATCCGTTAACGAAAGCACTTTCAAGAGCTTTGGTAGTTAGTACATCTAGTGGAATGAGGCTAAAATCCTTTACTGAAAATTAGCCGCCAATAATGGTAACCCGACTTTGTCTAGAACATCACTAGTTTAAAAGTTTAATGGGTAATAACAAGTTATTGATAAGTGGTTGTGAAAGCACTGAAAATTAATATATAGCTCATTCCAGGATGATCAGTGCAAGACTGCTATGTTTAGGAGGATGAGTTTTTTCTCTTAATGAGGTTATTTGTAGTTAGGTCTATAGTAGCAGGGACATGGGAAAGAACCTCACCTATATGAACATAAGAAGTGATGCTGCTTCTACCAAGAGTTGGGTTTTCTCTTGTAAATGTTCATGAAACCAGGATGAAGCACAAGGCCACGATAGTACTTAATTAGTTCATAAATTTCTTTAAGGAAATACGATACAGTCATGTGTGTAGTTGTTCCTGTTTTAACATAAGAATAGTTGGTTTAAATTTAGGTCACCATCGCATTCGTTATAACTTTGAATTACTTACACTAATTAAAGGTTTAATTCGAAAGACACCTTTATTGTATGCATGATTATATCGGTATGCTTGTGATTAATTTAAAAGAGAGAAGTATTGTAATACCATTTATTACATATTCTTAAAATAGAAAAGAATTGTTGAATATTTCAAAAAAAAAAAATATATATATATATATATATATAATTTGGTGTTGCAGTGCGCATGTGTGTGGTGTTGCAGTGCGCAACGTGTACAATCGGCAACCCTTTACAAAAAAAAATTGGAGAAGCAGGTCCTTTTTAGGCCTGGGTACCGACCTAAGAGTAAGGGTGGAACCGGAATGCCAATTGTGTACTATGTACCAAATGGGTTGACTTCAACTGACTCTAATGACTGCTGCGATTGCTTCGAAACATCGTACGATCGAGAACAAAAGTAGTGTATGAAATTTTTAGGTTTACGCCCGTGGGAAATTAGTTTGTGTATGCTTGTAGCTCTCTATATATATCACAGAAATTATATGCTTGATCTGCAAGACATAACAAAAGCAAAAAACAAGGGTACGTACCTAAGTACCTGTGAGCGTGTTAGTATCTAAAAACACAATATCGCATGGATTCTCAAGAAATTATGCTTAAGAATCTTGTAATGAAAGTTAAACAAGAATTGTTTTCACCTGATTTTGATCTTGTTTCTCTTGTTCCTCCTTCTCCTTACGACATTGCGTGGCTGTCGATGATTCCAAATCCTCACCGAGGATCAGACGAACCCTTGTTCAAGGGATGCTTGGACTGGGTGCTCCAACACCAAACCACACGAGGCTTTTGGGGAGATGATGACCATGATCCAACCATAGAGTCCCTCACTTCAACTCTTGCTTGCATTGTTGCACTTGCCACATGGAATGTTGGCCATGATGCCATTCAGAAAGGTACGTAAAAAAAACTGAAAACATGACTTTAGTCCATAAAACTCAAGTTTCTTTACATAAAACCCGACATAGTTTTTTTACTTGAATAAAACCCATGACTAGGCTCCACATAAGCAAATTCATTATTTTTGTTTGCCTTTACACATTTTGCATTTTTCATATGCCTAAAATACCCCTAATTACTGTTTTAATGTATACATTTAATTCTATGCAAATTTGAAGGGAGGGATTAATGAAAACAAAAGCACTCATGTTATACTTTCCTTAAGATTTCGTAATTATTTTTTAAATTTACATGTAATTAGACTTTTTAATTTAATCTTGTCATTTTCTTACCAAATGAAAATCTGAAAGGGCACTATAATATAACTTTTACATAAAAATATAGGTAAGTTATTTGGACATATTTATTAGTACTAAAATTATATGTAGTAATAAATGCAAAATAATTTATCTATAATATAATGTACCTACAATATAATTTACCTTATTGTTTAATCTTATAAAAGAATAACGTATCTACTGTTTTATTTTAATGGTGATAATTTTTCTTGGTTTAACTTTTACGAAATAATTTAGGTAATGTTTAACTTTACCAAAATAATGTAACTACTATTTTAATTTACCTACAAAATAAATGCTATTTGATTCCAAATTAATTTACCTATATTTTACATATAAATAGAGATAAATTATTTTTAACACGCAAATATAATAACAAATAAAAAAATGTCTAATGTATGTAATAAAATAATTTACCTACAACATAAAAGAATATTAATTGGTTCTTTTTTTTTTGTATACATATGTGTTACTAATATTTGTGATACAAGAAGGGTCGAATTTCCATATGGGGTTAATTGGTAAACATAATAGGGTGAGTAATTATATTTATTGACATAATTAGGGTTTTGTGGCATAAGTTGTAAATATTTTGTAATAATGGGTTATATATTTCTCTACGTAGTAGTCTATTTGAAATTTGGGTTTTATTTGAATGTTTAATACTAAGTGGGTTTTTGTTTGACAAAGAGGAGTTTCAAGGGCCTTTCTCTAAAGAACCCTAAAAAAAAAGGGTAGTTGATCAAATTTCGCTAACCCTAATATAAAAAATACCCATTTATGCAGTTGGAATAATTGGTTTTTGCAAATTTTTCTCATGTTTATTGTTTAGGGCTGGCATTCATCCATGCAAGTACAGAAAAGCTACTGGAAGAGCAAAATAATTCTTTTCTTGAGTGGTTTGTGATTGTTTTCCCAGCAATGGTAGAACTTGCAGAGACCAAAGGACTGCATGTTCATTTTTCTCATGGTTCAACAGCACTGGTAGAACAAGTTTTCCAAAATAGACAACAAATATTCCAAATGCATAGGTATAAATAGTTTTTAGTTTTTATAATTTATTTAGAAATTAAGAGAAAATACAAGAAAAAAAATTAGGGATGAATAAGGATAGGTGATTAATTAATGGCGGGTAGAACATGGAAGAAATTCACATTAAATGATACACAACATGAAAACTAAACACATAAAAGAATTTTATACTAGATTTTCTTTTTTAGTTTTGGTTTTCATTTTCGATTACATTAGATGTGTATTTCTCCCTCCTCCCACACTATTGCACTTTCTTCCTATGTCAAATAAAAAGCTTATTGAATCTAGTTTTTGTCGAAATTTTTATCAAATCGACTCCAAAATATTTAATCTAGTTTTTGTTGGGCAGGTTGGTGCAAAGTGGTGATCAGCAACAGTACTATTCACTAGAACTCATGCAATACCTGGAAGCTTTGCCTGAAGCATATGATATTAACCTCAATAAAAGTGAGGAAGATGGGCTGTTAATCCAATCCCCATCAGCCATTGCATATGCTTTTATGAAGACAGGACGCAAGGACTTTTTGTCCAAATTGAATTCTATTGTCGAGAGATGTGGGTTCTCCGGTACGTAGGACATACATGCATGCAATTCAACCCCAACGATTGCCCAAAATTCCCAAGAATTGTTTTTTATGTCTTGTTTTTTTATTCCTATGATGTGATTGTTGGTCTAGGAAGCGTAGTGTGCTGTCACCTGTACAAATGTCATAAGACTATTATATATACACACTCGAGATATGTCTGAGTATACTATATTATTCTTTTAACCGTTAGTTAAACTGTTCAGAAAAATATAAATATAAAAATAAAAATCTAACGTTTAAAAATTTAAGTTATCATACACAGCATTGTAGAATTTTTTATATACACTTACCAAAAAAAAAAAAAAAATTCAATTTGTAACTTAGTTGGTTATGCGGCATTCGTCCTTGCACCCAAAGTCTCATGTTCGAATACCCACCCCCCTCCTCTCCTCAAAATATTTACAAGTAATGTAGATTATTTTACCATCTGTAAAAAAAATTGACAAAATTAACCACATGAACTCAAAGAGTAATACAACTCTGGTATACGTGTACAGTTCATGCAATCTACCCCATAGATGAAGACCTTCTAAGGGTTTGCCTTGTTAATCGGATTGAGAGGCTGGGACTGGCAGAGCATTTCATGGCCGAGATAACAAGCATGCTAGGACAAGTGTACAGGTGACGACCTAATATTCATCATTAAGCAATATACGCACACTATTAATCTGGTTTATTATTATTATTATTATTATTATTTGTAAAACAGAAGTTACATTAGCTGCGAAGAGCCAAAGAGCAAGAAAAAGCATGCCATGCCACTACAGCTATATAAAGATTCACTCGCATTTCGACTTCTTAGACTTCACGGTTATACAGTATCTCCTCGTAAGAATCAATTAATGCTTAATTGCTGATATGTACATGCTTTCAAATTATAACATTTGTGATGACTTTGAAATCTAGTTGTTTCTAGTCTCGTTATGATGTTGTAACTCTGTTGTGACACTCTAACATACATTGTAAAAAAATGTTATATGTCATATTGTTTATCAAGAAAAAAATCAGTTTATTTATTAATTTACATACCAAAATTTGTTAATATTTACAGGGAAGTTCTGCTGGTTCCTTCATGACGAAGATTTAATGGCGTACATAGAAGAGCACCATGAAATTTTTTTGAGTGCCATGTATAATGTCTACAGGGCAACTGATGTGACCTTTACCGGAGAAAGTGAGCTTCAGGATGTTAAGGAATTCTCTAAAAGAATACTAGAAAAAGAAACATATATTCAGAATGACTTGCAAGACCAGGTATACATACATTCAGAATAAATATAATAAAAATTGCAATAAGAAAATATATTCAATCATTATAATTAGTTATTTAATGATCATCTCCTAATTAATTTTGTTGCATATCTCCCTTGAGTAGATTAAGCATGAAATTAGTATTCCATGGCTTGCTCGGTTGGATCATCTGGAGCACAGGGAGTTCATTGAAAGGAAAGAGCCTGTTGGTCCATGGACAGGAAAAGGCTTATCCTGCAGGTAATTAGATTAATATCAATTAATTGAATAGATTAAGGCAGTCAAATCACTGATTAAGCAGTTTAATTTATTAATATCTTGCAGATTATCATGTCAATGGAATGCCATGCTGCTACAACTTGCTATGGAGAACTTTACACTACGGCAGTCTATGTTCAGGCATGAATTAAAGGAGTTAGAAAGGTTCGTACTCACTCTCTACACTTTCACTACAGAATTTCCATTTTTAAAAATATTAATACTGGAATTAGTTAACCATATGAAAACCTTTTTCTTTTTCTTTTTCTGTTTTGGGTGAAAAATTAAGGGGTTTTTGAATATTAGTCCTTGCATAAGATTAAAATTTAAAAAAAAAACCTGGTGCTATTAAATATTCAATTTAATCCCTTGAATGTACTTTTATCAAAATTTGCATTCAGTTTTTGTTATTTAATGTGTATTTTTATTTAATCTCTTCACATTAAATTTTAATTTTATTAATATGCACATATTTAGTTTTTTTTAATTATAAATGAATGTAAATGAGAAAATATTAAAAGAAATTTGTGATACAAAAATATATAAATACATAAGTGTTGATAAATGATTGTGCCGAAATATATAAAATTGACATTTTTGTACCGACATATTTGTACCTACATGATTGTACTAAAATATATTATGATGAATCTAAATGTATGTACCGAAATGTATTATATTGAATTAATATACCTAAATGTCAATACTGAAATGTATGTACCAAAATGTACGTACCTAAATGTCAATACCAAAATATATGTACCTAAACGTCAATACCAAAATGTTTGTACTAAAATGTACGTACCTAAATGTATGTACCGAAATATAATATATTGAATTAATGTACCTAAAAGTCAATACTCAAATATGCGTACCAAAATGTACTTAACGAAATACATTATATTGAATCAATGTACCTATATGTTTGTACCGATAGATATACCGAAATATTCAAATGTATTAATGTATCTAAATGAAGAACATACAAAATTGTTATCGGAATATATATTATAAAAAATTAATTGCCTAAATGTAGACACTAAAATATATTATGATGAATGAAATAAAAATTAAATTTAAATGTAATTAATACATTAAAATAAAAATAAAAATAAAAATAAAACATCAAAATATAACTAATAAATGATATGATTAAATGTACCAGGGACTAAAATTAGATTTTAATCTTACATAAAGTTAAAGTCTAAAACTCATCTTTTTTTAAGAATTAAAATGAAATTTTCTAAAAAATTAATCATGCAGGTGGTCAAAGGACATTGGTCTTGTTGACATGGCGTTTGCTCGACAGAAAACCGCGTACTGTTATTTTGCAATTGCTTCAACAGCATCACATTCTTCCCTGTCATATGTACGGCTCGCAAGTGTGAAAGCTGCAGTCCTTGTTACAGTTGCTGATGATTTTTTTGACAAGGAAGGCTCGATGAATGAATTGGAAGCTCTTGCCAATGCCGTCGAGAGGTACAATATATTAACGTATGATTATTGTGTGCACGGGTTGTGATCTCGCATGCATGTTCTAAGCAGAAATATATAATCCACCTATAGAAATTTAAAGTAACTCTTGTTATTATTTTTAAATAATTAAATGTGTACATCGTACAGATGGCAGGAAAAAGGACTGGATGGACATGGAAAAGCTATATTCAAGGCTCTAAAAGATTTTGTTGATGACATTTCTTGGCAATTCTTCAAACAAAATGGATACGACATAAAGAGTTATCTACAGGATGTAGTAAGATTTTTGGTAAAATAATTTAGTTGACATAATAAAAAAAAAAATTGTGTTACTTATTCTTCTTTTTACTCTTTGCTGAATGAATTTAGTGGCATCAAACATTTGTAAGCTGGTTAAAGGAAGCAGAATGGAGCAGAAATGGGCATCCCTTGTCAATTGTTGAGTACCTCCAAGTAGCCACAATCTCCATTGCTTCTCAGACTATTCTTCTTACAGCTGCTCTTCTGCTTGATACACCTCCAGGATTAGAGATCCTCAAGTCCCCTCAAAGTCATCCACTTACAAATTCACTTATGCTTTTGACGAGGCTTTTGAACGAAATTCAAAGCTATCAGGTATATGAGGAGAAATTTTTTAAGGAGACATTGGATGCGGTCCCTAGCTATGAATATTCTTTGGCTGAAATCTAGTTGGTTTTCAATTTTTGGTCCAAGTCCTTGAAATTAATGTGATAATTTATTTCTATGTATGTTGCTATATTTCTTAAATTAAAAATTGAAATTTATAGTTGTTTATATTAATGAGATTTTAAATAAAAAACCATAATTTGTGGGATTAAAAATATTAAAATATAAATATACTATTGTGTGTATGTGTGTGTATATAAACATGGGTACATTGTTCAAAATCACAAAAAGAAGAAGAAGAAGAAGAAGATATTAGGCTTAATAACATTAGTAAATTTCTTCGATTAAACTTGACATGGATACATTCTGAAATAAAAAAAAAACGAATGTACCCATATACGTTTAAAAATGAATTAGAAAAAAATTGAATAGATTTTATATAAAAAGAAGGGTGCATTTTACATATAACAAATTGGTATATTTAAGAATGAGTACATTTTAAGATTAAAAATTTGAAAAAAATTACATGAATGGGTACATATAAGATCAAAAAAATTGAAAACATTTTTTTTAAAAAAAGCTAATGGGTACAAAATTATTCTAATTTTTAATTTATTTTGGAAATGTTTTGAATTGAAAATTAGTTAGGAATTTAATAAAGGTGTGAGTATTAAAATTCTAAATGAATTATTAATTTTTATTTAAAAAAGTTATGTAACTAACATGTAAATTCATTATTGCATTAATGTTAGGGACTTGGATCAAAATCTGAAAACTAATAAGGTTTCAGTCCATGAACATTAGTAACTAGAGACTGCAAACTAATTTTTTAAATTTTTTATTATGATCGTCACACTGCCAATATAATATTATTAATGTACCTGATATAACTAGATTGTTACATTAGGCACCCAGGGTATATCTTTAATCAAACATGCTGTGACAAAAATAAATAAATAAATACACATAAATAGATTAATGATAACTTCACGTGGTGGTGGAGTAATTAGACCGAAATATCTCCCGAACGAGAAATTCATAATGACCACATTTTTGATTAGTTGTCACCATGTTAATTTAGTATAATCTTAACTAATGGGGAAAATTGAATGATTTCATTGCAGAAGGAGCAACAGGAGGGGAAGCCAAACCTTGTTCTACTTCACATGAGGGAAAATCCCAATTTGGGGGCTGAAGAATCAATTGGGATTATACAGAAGGTATTGGATGAAAAGAAGAAAGAGTTTCTAGAACAGGCTCTGGTGATTAATGGCATCGATGGTGATGAAATGCCAAAGGCATGTAAAAAACTCCACCTCCCCTGCCTCAAAGCCTTTCAGATGTTTTTCAATTCTACAAATGCATATGACTCCCCAACAAAATTGCTTGCTGACATCAACAAAGCAATTTATGATCCCTTGAAAATGGATGCACAAGGAATATTACAGAAATATAAAACTAAAAGTTTGGCTAGCTATGGAAAATCCCAGACTACATGTGTTGTGAAAGTCCAACGGAACTTAAGGAAAGAATTTGTGGCCAAACCTTACTTGGGATATGAGGTCTTGTCACTTAAGCTGAGAAAACCAACTATTTTTACGACATTTCGGAATTCCAAGGTTTGCATCTATTCCGTCTACTAGGGTTAAAACTCCTCCTTTAGCTACATCCCACTCGTCTTGTTAGTGCAGAAATAAATTATAAAATTATTCAGATTGTAAAGCAGAAGAATAAAAAGATGAGTGCGAAAATGGCTAGTTAGTCACCTTAATGTAATTTTTGAGAGTGAATTCCACATTTATGATGGACTTATAAATAAGTTGGATATACACGTTTATGTCTGGCAACTGTTGCATATACACGTTTATGTTGAATCTTACTATATCTGGCAACTGTTGCATATAGACGTTTATGTTCATGTATAATAATTTTTATGACTGGAATTGTACCTCTTATATATATAAATAATTTCATTGGAGTGGAGTTCCATAGAGCATTGTACATATTATTTTCCTTGCTTCCCCTTTTGGCTAGCAAATTATTATTGACACTCAAAAAATTTAGAGTGCATAATTGTGCACTGTTTATAAGAGTATTTTTCTTTCTAAATACGAACATTTAGAGTGCATAATAAGATTTTTGAAGTACCAATAACAATTCCCTAAAAATAAATTAATTAGCTAGGAAGATAACTTATAACATAATTTTAAATTGGGAACTTTAACGAAAAGCTCCCGGTACTGTTCACTTTAACGAAAAACCACATTTTTACACTAAAAAGTCAATCCTGGTACTATTCACTTTATCCTTTATTTTGTCCTTATCGTTAAAACTCAAAGTTTTCAAGCCCTTTTTGACACACCCTAACCCGAAGACTAGGACGTGCTGGCCGTCACGTGAGTGTGACGTAACCATAAGTGCAAGCGGAAACGATAATATACTAACAAAATACGAGCCAACTAAAATCAGAAAACCCACTCATTGCAGTTATTAACAAACAAGCGTTCTAAGTGCATAAAAGGTACTAAACACACATAAACAGAGCATAAGCATCTAGGTGCAGTCAAGTAGGGCTAAAACTATTTTACAACACCCTCGGGTGAATCCTACATTTATTTAGTCCGTCAGAACGCCGAAGGAGTCCTCGTAGGCCACCAACGCCTCAACTTTCAACTAGAACCTGGAGGGGCGCAAAACAGAAAACGTGAGTGGGCGAAAATAAAGCTTTTTCAAATCATTTCATACAATCCACATTTATAACCCCTCTTTGAAAAACCTGTATACTTTCCCAGAAAAATAGTATATAAGCATATATATATATCTCAACCATCTCAATCATCAATCTCATAACAGATTCAATATAGAATGTACCATGCCAAATTCAACAGTTCAGTATGAATGCATTAACATAAATCAGATCAGGTGAAAGAAAGTAATCAACCGGAGACCCCCTAATGGTCCTGTACGGCTGAATCTAGAGCTCAAATCTCATCCTGCCGGAGTCACCACCTGTGACCTGTACGGCCTTCTGCACATAAGTCGGAACTACCTAATGTAGTCTGTACGACTTAATGGTTATTATTACGCTCTAGTGCTTTTCTCATCAATCATCTATGCGCATAATCTAAGGTCACCCACCAGTCGGAACCTCTCTAAAGGTCTGTACGACTAGCCTGTCGGAACCACCTCCTATGGTCTGTACGACTAGCATCTACTTGGATCCAAGGTGAGCGTGCGATGCGGTGAATATTATAAGCACTAATATCATGGTGCAGGTTATGAGCTCAGCATATCTCAACATCATCATACAATAACAATTCTCACCTGATACTTACCTGTACGTCCGCCGCACCATTTCACATATATGCATCATACAACAATTCATAATATTCATGAAATTCTATGCATGGCAATCAAAACACATTTCATATCTTATTTCAACATACTTTTCATTTACGTTTGATTTCTGGGAGAAATCGAGTATATAGGTATATATAAAAAGCAAATGCCCACTCACTGGTACGTTGCCGGGTCGTGACCCCCTTGACGCCCCTGGTTGTGCTCGTCCTCGTTATAAGTTCCACCTAAAGGCGAAACCGCTAAAACAACGTCATTTAACGCACATTTAACGCACATAAACCAACTAGGCAATTAATTCCTCATACAATGCTCAATTTTGACAAATGAATACTCTAACGTGATCTACACAACCTCAGGATCATCCCCATATTTTTAAAATAATTTTTCTAAGTCTCACGCGCCCTCACGCGCCGAATTGGGCACGGGTCTACGCGCCCCCACGCGCAGCCCACGCGCCTTGCACAGTGATGACGTCAGCCTTGCACAGTGATGACGTCAGTTGACGGCGTCAGGAATATTCCTGGAATATTCCGTCAACTTTAACGGCGTTAGGTTAACGGCGTCAGGTTAACGGCGTTGGAATATTCCGTCAGAGTTGACGGAATATTCCTTCTCCGTCGTCTTCTCCGGCGACCTCGCCGGCGCCTGGTTTTGCCGGAAACTGGAAAAATTTCAATCTAGCTATTCTCGCTCGTTTTTCGTCCATTTTTCTCGTATTTTACACCAAAATGAAGCCCTAAACATCTCCTATCACGATGGAAGGATTTTAAACACTAAAAACCACGGGATCATACCTTCCAAAATTTCTCCAAATCGGTTAAACGTCGAACCAGGTGAATCTGACGTCCAAAACTTCCAAACTTTATGCTCCGAGCTTCCTTAGGACTTCCTAAAGCTCGCTGTGATCTTGGTTTAGCCTAAATCACAACCAATTCGAAGTTCATGAACAGTACCATTCACGGAACCTTTAAAACTAGGGGTTTTTCCGAAGTGAAACTTACCTGAATTTGGTACCTACGTGATCGTGAAGTCCTCAGGATTACAATGGTACCCTTAAATCCGGCGTTGGTGGAAGTTCTTGGTGGGTTTGAGTGATGGTTATGCTTCGGGAGGAAGAGAGAGAGAGACGAGTGTTTGAGTTTGAGGAGAGAGAGACAACCCATACGGGTTTTAGGGAAGGAATTAAGGGGGGTGGGATCCAATTGGGGTCCTACCCTAATTTGACTACAAAATTATTACCAAACAACTAAATCTAAACCTAAGTCTAAGTTAATAACCAAAAGAGTAGGTACTTAAATAAAAATCAACATCACATTTACACACCTTAATCCCGATAAAGGGTATTTCTGTAATTTTACATCTTCGGAATTAATAATTCCGGAACGGGTTGTAACAATTTTCATTAGTTTTCCTTTTTAAATTTTGTTTGGCTTTTTTCGCCAAAATAGTCCCTGAGATTTGCATAACTCCTCACTTTGGTCCTTGAGATTTCAAATCGATAGAAGTGGTCCCTGAGATTATCCACCATCCATCATTTTGGTCATTCTTTTAAAAACTCTTTGGGCAATTTTTAAAGCTTTGTAACTCAATTGTTTCTTAACCAAATTCGACCCATAATATATTGAAATGAAGATAGGAAAGTGTAGAACAAGATTATACCCATTTTGAAGCCCAATGGTTGCCGGAGATGGCCGGAAAATAGCCTCAAAGGTGAATGCTCAGTGGGAAAACTGAAAAACTCGCTGGAAACTGGGTAAACTTTAAACGTTCATAACTTCTTCAATATTCAATGAAATCAAGTCATTCAAAGATGAAAATCATACTACTTGACGAGACGAAGAGAATGGTACCTTTCTTGACTGCTAATTCACTGTGGTTTGGCTGGCAAACGGCTCGAAAGTGGCTAACTATTTTCGAGTTAGCTAATTTCGAGCCATTTTTCGGCCAAACCACAGTGAATTAGCAGTAAATAAACTTTAAACGTTCATAACTTCTTCAATACTCAATGAAATAAAGTGATTCAAAAATAAAAATCATACTTCTCGACGAGACAAAGAGAATGGTACCTTTCTTGACTGCTAATTCACTGTGGTTTGGCCAGAAAACGGCTCAAAACTGGCTAACTATTTTCGAGTTAGCTAATTTCGAGCCATTTTCTGGCCAAACCACAGTGAATTAGTAGTAAATAAAGGCACCATTCTCTTCGTCTCATCAAGAAGTATGATTTTCGTTTTTGAATCACTCGATTTCGTTGAGTATTGAAGAAGGTATGAACGTTTAAAGTTTACCCAGTTTCTGGCGAGTTTTTCAGTTTTTCCACAGAGTAGTCACCTTTGAGGCTATTTTCTGGCCATCTCCGGCAACCATTGGGCTTCAAAATGGGTATAATATTGTTCTAAACTTTCCTATCTTCATTTCGATATATTATGGGTTGAATTTGGTTAAGAAACGATTGAGTTACGAAATTTTGAAAATTGTCCAAAGAGTTTTTAACGAAAGGACTAAAATGATGGATGGTGGACAATCTCAGGGACCATTTCTATTGATTTTCAATCTCAGTTACCAAAGTGAGAATTATGCAAATCTCAGGGACCATTTCCGCTATTTACATACTAACCAGATTTTATCTTAAATGAGGGCTATCTAGGTGTGTATATATAAAACACCTTAAAGCCTAATTTTTTATTTATTAATAAAGCACTTAAAGTGCTTTTGCCCCCTCAATATATATATATATATATATATGTGTGTGTGTGTGTGTGTGTGTGTGTGTGTGAATCAAATCAGGGTTTAAAGACTGGTTTGAGATTGTGGTGCTTTTAAAAAAAATAGCTTATTAAAAAATCTAGAACATTATATGTGTTTGGTAATATAAAAAAGAAGTGTTTTTTTTAGAAATTGTTGTCAATGACAGTAGAAAAGCATAAAAATGCAGAACCATGGTAAAAAAAATGTTTTTTTTTGGCTATCAAATCATAGTAATCAGTACCCATTAATGAAATTTTCAAATGGCAAGTATATTCCCGTATATTTTACAAAGTTACAATCTTTTGCCCCTATATCATTCTCTTTGGCAATTATTATATCACATTAAATATCATATCATTTTTAGTCATTTAACATATATATCACAATAATTTTATATAAAAGTTTACCAAACACTTAGACAATGTTTTTTCTAGAAGTCTTTTTGTTAAAAAATACACTTCTACAAAAAAAAAAAATACTAAACATTCGACAGCTTTGTTTTACAGCTATTTATTCTCATAGCACAAAATAAACATTTTTGTTCTTTTCTAAAACACAGCAATACCAAACTAACCCTAAGTTTCACAAGCAAAAGATTGCTCAACATATAATTTTCTTAGAATTTCCATATGGCTAACACAATCACATGTCTCTTTCTATGCATCCTATCATCAACTCTATTACTACCAAGGGTAACCTTGGCAAAACAAGGGTTGAGCATTAAGCTAATCCACCACGATTCCCCCGAATCACCCTTCTACCATCCCAACCTCACACAATCAGAAAGAACTCAAAAACTCATTCTCCTAACCAAAGCGCGCGCCAACTACTTCCGCCAAGGTTTGCAAGCCGCCAAGCACAATTATTCTTCCAATGCTGTGCGTCAAATAGTTGGTCATCAAATGGAAACTACATACATTGCCAAACTAAGCATAGGCACATTCAAGAAGTCATCACCCCTATCTTACTTTCTTCTCATGGACACGGGAAGCGACCTTACTCGGATCCAATATGCCAAGGGTGTAATGATCCAGGACAGCATTGCTTTGTACAAAGACAACCCATTTTTAATAAGGGGTGTGATATCCACACACTCCTTTTTACTTCTCTCACACCTTTTTGGATTTCGGCCGTCGGATTGGATGAATTAAAGAAGATCTAACGGACAGAAATTAACAGGGGTGTGTGAGAAGTAAAAAGGGGTGTGTGGATAGCACACCCCTTTTAATAATTCACAATCCTCTTCCTATCGTAAAATTTCTTGTTGTAGCCACCCCCTTTGCGGTCGTGGAATATCGGAAAATTTCTTGTTGTAGCCCCTATCGGAAAGTATTTGTTGGGATTTCTCTTTCAATTAGTCCACATGATATCCTGGATCACGACACACCAAAAAACATATTGGGAGACTTTGGAAGCAAACAAAAGACAAATTGAATCGGACTTGTAGGCACATAATTGGGACTTTTCCTTCAACATGATTAAGATTATGAAGACTTGCTTATTTGGTCGGTTCGTAAGTACCATTAGTAGGTTTACAATTAACCAAATGACATGCATGACCTCAAGATTAGACGGGTTAATGTTGCTTTCCTTCTTTATACTAGTCATTTGCAGGCCGCCTCCAAGTACTCAGATTCACACGCACTAGACTGTGCGATATATAGTTATAAAAACTGTGGTCATAAATCATGCACCATTTCCATATTCAGATAAGTACTAATCAGATTAGCTGTGTTTGTTTTGAGGAAACATCTGTGCATTGGGTCGATTTCTGCTATTATGGCCACCAAGTGCGTACATATTTAGGTATACTTAATTAGCTATCCTACACGTAGTTAGCTATCATATCTCTAGTACATAAAAAGATAATAAAATTAAAAATGAAATAGTTATCAAATAAAACTTATATATATATATTGCATTTGAAATTAACTAGCTAAATTTGTCCGAGTGATGCTGCGGGATTTTAAGACTGTTTAACATGGACAATAGCTAAGCATGCAATGGACTGTCTCAAAAAATCCTTTCAGCAACCTGTGCATTCTACATCCATTGAACTCCAGAATCAATTAACAATTTAACACCAAGGGTCAAGCAATTAGCTGACTAATTAATGCATTAATAATAGTGTACAAAATTTAATGAAATGAATAGGTTGAGAGCTTAAAGAATTTGTGCTTACAGATTTGTAGCAAAAGCAGGGAATATGACTTTCATTTTTGGAAAACAAGAAAGCATCTATAGTTCGAGGCACACCTGATTCTTCCCAATCCTTCCATCTCCATCCCAGAATCCATCCATCGTCATCGCAAATACATGTAAAAAATCTGATAAATATAAACACCAAATTTCAAATTTGCAGCAAACACCTAATTATACCGCTACATATACCAACTACATAGGGTGATAGCATTCAGGAATTGACGATGAAATTCATTGTGATTTGGAGTGGTTAGGGGTTCTAGAATTCATCACGATTTGGAGGGGTAGAAGAAGATGGTTGAGTTGTACAAATTGAGGGGGACTATGGAAGGCAGTGGCAGACTTGAAATAACATTACATAAGCGAGGGTAAAACAGTTACTCCACTGTGCTTATAAACAGTAAATCAGTTGATTTTGGGTTTTAATATATATTAAATTTGAAAAGATTATACGCAAGATTAATGTTACACTTACCACATTTTTCATATTACGTTTGTATTACTTCTATAATAAAAGTAAAAAAGATAATACAAATCTAGGATGAAAAATATGATAAGAATAATATCAAATGTTAGGCTTCATGCAAATGGGGTCACTATATAAAAGTAAAAAAGACAATACAAATCTAGTATGAAAAATGTGATAAAGAATAGGGTAAAAGACATTTTACTACCCTAATGTTTGGTGGTTTTCAACATTTAGTACATCAATTTTTTTTCATCCCAGAGTCATACCTAAAGTGTAAATTTTGGGACAGTCTCATACATCCGTTAGTCAAACTGTTAGTTCTCCCGTTAAGTGATGACGTGGCGCCCTGATTGAGTGCCACGTGTCATTAAAAATATTTAAAAATTATTTAAATAAAAAAATATTTAAAAATTAGTATTTAAATAAACAAAATAGGGTAAAAGACATTTTACTACCCTAATGTTTGGTGGTTTTCAACATTTAGTACATCAATTTTTTTTCATTCCAGAGTCATACCTAAAGTGTAAATTTTGGGACAGTCTCATACATCCGTTAGTCAAACTGTTAGTTCTCCCGTTAAGTGATGACGTGGCGCCCTGATTGAGTGCCACGTGTCATTAAAAATATTTAAAAATTTCTTCTTCTCCCCCCTCCTCCTTTTTCTTCTTCCCTCTTCCTTCCTTCCTCTTCTTCTTCTGTTGCCCAGATTTCGTTTGCTTGTTTTTTTTTTTTTTCTTTTCTTCTTCTTCTTCTTCCTTCGTCTTCCTTTTTCTTCTTCCCTCTTCCTTCCTCTTATTCTTCTTCTGCCCAGATTTCGTTTTTTTTTTCTTCTTTTTCTTCTTCCTTCTTCTTCCTTTTTCTTCTTCCCTCTTCTTCTTCCCTCTTCCTTCCCCAATCCCCCGTGCCCACCCTCCCACCAACACCCAGATCTTCCCGTCGACCCGTGTCTCCCCAACCCAAACCTTCCCTTCGATTTTTTTTTAGTTTTGTTTTGCTAAATTTGGTGCGGGTTGCAGAGGAGATGAGGGAGGGTGGGTGATGTGAGTTGCAGAGGAGAGAAGGGAGGGAGGGTGGGTGGGAGTTGCAGAGGAGAGGAGGAGAAGGAACAAAAAAAAAAAAAAAAAAAAGACACAGAAACGGAACCCAGCAGAAGAAGAAGAAGAAGAAGAAGAAGAAGAGAAAGAAGAAGAAGAAGGAGAGAAGAATAAAATTTTTTGGGTAAAAGACATTTTACTACCCTGATGTTTGGTGGTTTTCAACATTTAGTACATCAATTTTTTTTATTATTATTATTTTTATTTAAATACTAATTTTTAAATATTTTTTTATTTAAATAATTTTTAAATATTTTTAATGACACGTGGCACTCAATCAGGGCGCCACGTCATCACTTAACGGGAAAACTAACAGTTTGACTAATGGATGTATGAGACTGTCCCAAAATTTACACTTTAGGTATGACTCTGGGATGAAAAAAAATTGATGAACTAAATGTTGAAAACCACCAAACATTAGGGTAGTAAAATGTCTTTTACCCTAAAGAATAATATCAAACGTTAGGCTTCATGCAAAATCGAATGCTGTGAAAATGGGGTCACTGTACTAGCCAGCTACCAGGTACCAGTGTCTTGTTCACACAGAATAATGCGTCACCGAGTTGAAAAGTCGATAATATATGTTGGCCCAGATACCCATAGCCCTTTTGTTTAATTTTTGTGAAAAATAAAAAATACAAAACGGCCGGCACTAATTTCGTGTTACATGCATATTACGTTTGATTAATTAATCTGGAGGTCCTTAGAACTGTAGCAGTGTGCTTGACCAACAAGCGCGAAAAACCAGAGTATATTTTTTTTATTAGGGTTTTCATTACAAATGGTTCTTTAAATTAACACACTTCATCAAGATGATATTTGAAATTGTAAATTGATTAATATAATCTCTGAAAATTAGTGTCACAAATCAATGTGATATTTCCGTCAAAAATCAATGTGATATTTCCGTCACAATTCTGTCAAAAATTTTGTTATGTGCTGATGTGGCATATCTTTGGGTTTCACAAGTTTAATTAAATATTGTCATGTTTTTATCACAAATAGTCTCTGAAATTGACTCACTCCATCAAGATGATCCCTGAAATTGAAAATAGATCAATGTAGTCCCCGAAAATGAGTGTGACAAATCAATGTGATCATTCCACCACAATTTTGTCAAAAAATATGTTATGTGCTAATGTGGCACGTAACCAGGCCCCACAAATCTAATTAAATATTGTCATGTGGATTGAAAATCTGATGTTTTTGTTTATTACTTTTTATTTTAAGTTTTAATTATTTCAAACTATTTCTTTATTTTGAATCATCTATCCATGTGGTAATATTTTATTGAACTTGTGTGACCCAGATATGTGTCACATAACATAACATAATTTTTTACAAAATTGTGACGGAATGATTATATTGATTTATGAGACCTATTTTCAAGAACTACATTGATGATTTTCAATTTCAGGAACCATCTTGATGGGGTGGGTCAATTTCAACGACCATTTGTGATAAAATTAGATTTGTGGGATCAACTTATGTGCTTCATGAGCACATAACATAATTTTTGACAAAATTGTGACAAAAGAACCATATTTATTTGCGACACCCATTTTCAAGGACTACATTAATCGATTTTCAATTTCAATGACCATTTTGATGAAGTGAGTCAATTTCAAAGACTATTTGTGATAAAAAAAACCCTTTTTTATTAATAATCATGATACATGTCTATCAGGTCCTCCCTCGGGTACTAATCATGATACATCTCTATCAGGTCCTCCCTCGGGTACTAATACTGTATGGAATAAACACCACACACACACACAAAATTGACATATGCTAGCAAGATAAGATAATGACATGATCGGTCGAATATCTAATTCTAATGTGGAATAAATTGATACCCTTTCGCCACTTAGTAATGTAGTTTAGAAATATTTCTCTTTACTCGTAAGTGAGAGGTCTTAGGTTCGATTCTCACAAAAGGTGAATTTGAACCACATTTTTGCTAGCTCATTGTGAGGCTAAGCACCCCTTCTCCTTAATATAGATACTATCGTTTGTTCAAAAAAAAATATAAAATAAAATAAAAAAATTGATACCCTTTCTATATGTAACAATCATGAATTTAAGAAGATAGCTGCTAGACCACTCTATTGTCTTATTTTTCCCACCCACTATAAAAAGTTAAAAAAATTGAAATGTTATTTCCCCACCTAATATTACAATAACCCTTAATATATATATATATATATATATATATATATATATATATATATATATATATATATATATATATATAATACGCATATGAGCCAGTTCACAAGAAAAATAGGCAATGTGCACAAAAAGTTATTTGTGCTCAATGAGGTCAAAGGGCACTTGCATATGTGCCTATAGGGCAATAGCAACAGTGCATCAACTAAATTATTAATCGTGCCCTATATAGGCGTGCCCTTTGGTTATAGGGCACAATATAGTCCTTGGTGCTCAAAGAGGTAAGCACAAATAAAGGTCTTTTTGTGCCTCTGTTCTGACAAAGTTGTCAGATTACTTCCTCCACCCAAGTTAGCACACTTTTTGTTATTGTGTCCAAGAGGTCAAATATTAAAAAAAAATCAAAACAAAAAATTCAAAAAACATAAACCCACAAACTGAGATTGAGACTAAAGAATTTTTTTTTCTTCATAAAATTAAAACAGCCCACAACCGCAAGCATCTAAAATAGTACAATTTACAAAGAGATTCACAACCATCTATCAAAAATATATATTAAAACAACTAGAATTTTATACATTCTATCCCCATTTAAACAAAAATATAACTTTGAAAAGAAAAACATAAACATATTTCTTGAACTGCATCTTCTCAAAGTCTTTCACATCATCTCATCATTTTGTTCCAAAAGGAAATCATGAACACCCAGCTTAGTCAGATGTCAAAATATTTTTTTCAATCAACAAACAACTCAAAAACTTATAATCTCCATCCACTAATACAAAAAACACTTTGCGTGACCCAAGTCCTTCGTCACACAAAGTCAAAAAATGTTGCCCAAAAATTAGCCCAATGAAACCTTCGTTGCGCGCCAACCATTGTGCCAAGTCAGTGAAAGTAAGGTTTGCGCGACGAAGAAGTAATATGCGTCGCGCAAAGTGTCTTTGGGCGACAGACAACCTACATCGTGCAAAGTGTCTTTACACGACGCAGGTTTAATACATCATGCTACTGGGTATCGGCTGGACGAAGTGGTTGGGAGGTCGAAGGTGGAGCAAGATTAGGTGCTGGCATCGGGATTTGGAGGCCGGACATCTGTAAGGCCCGTACAATCATACTCATCTGTTCGCCCTGGGCCACAAATTGTCTTCTAAGTATGATAATTATCTCTACTTCTAGCACATTTAAAGAAGAAAGAGAATATAGGAAAGGTTGACAGAGGCGCCTAAACCTTGTCTCGCTCTCACATTGAACAAATACCTCCAAAGCAAATAAAGGGGGTGAAGTAGCCATGTAAACAACAATTAGCACTTCAAAACATTGATACTAATGCAATATCTATCATGCATAATCTGGCACGATAGACAAACTAAATTTCAGTGGTAAAAGCCCAAAATTTTATTGATTTTTGGTATAAGAATGGAACCCTATTTTTGAAATTCAGAAAGATAACAAAGGCTAAGTATGGGTGAGGGGCTTCCAATTTCCAACACATGGAGGCTAAGTGAAGAATAAATAGACTACAAAAGGGACTACAAAAGCACTACATAATCATGACACAAGCATGTATGAAGGATTTGTTAATGACTCGTTCCAAGTAGTTATTTGCAAATCCCTCTCATATTCTTCGTAATGCTCATGAAGTGCATTTCTAATCTCCTCTATCTAACATTTTGTAGTCCATTCCTTACTAACTTTACCTCAATCCCTCACCCAAACATAGCTATAATGTTCAGCTGTGAACAAGAAGTCCACCATCTAAACTGAGTGATCTCTAATGCAAAAGTTTCATTCAATCTTCCTACAACATGTTACTAACACAGGAAAAAAAAACTTCAATGAAACTAATCAATAAACTGTATCTCCCCAATTGGCATGCAGAAAAGCAAAGGGATATCTCTAAAAACTCTGCAGCTAATGCCCACAGAGAAGCCCAAGCCCAAAACCTGACTCTATGATCTATCCCCAAATTTTGACACCTCCTCCATCTTTATTCAAAAGTTCTTGCCATTCCAAGCCATACAAATGAAAAAAAAAATGTCAATACACAACACTTCCCCCCAAAAGTTTTCACAATAATGACTACTTCAAGTTTGCACATACAAGACCATGAAAGTGAAGGAGATATATCATGCCTCATATGGTTAACTTTGTTGTACGTCTCAACTCTCCCATGAGTAATTCTCCAAACAAGCACTTGAGCTTCACTATGTATCCTAGCATTCCAAATTAGTATGTTGGGTTAGATTTAGAATAGGTAAACACATGTCATCAATCAATCAATTAAAACAAGATTTTTAAGTTGTAGGAAATTTTAATTGAAAAGCCCATATCAACCAAGCCTAATAAAAGTTAACACTTTCATTCAAGCAATTTTGATAAATTGATAATAGGGAAGAAAGCCTTCGTTAATTTAATGACATTTAGGCTCCTTTAGAAGTTAAATTCCAACCCAATAGGTAAGACAAATTGGCAATTGACACATCGTGAGTATACGCAACCTATTCCCACACCATGTATTTTTAGAAATGTAATCCTATCCCAAAGCAAAGGTTTTGAGAAAAGGAATTCATTCCCTGTGAAATGTTTCTTCAAAGGCTTCTAGAAGAGTTTCAAGAGCCTCCGAACACCACATTGAAATGGGAACCCCACCTCCTAGCACTATGGCAATACCTATTTCAGGTGACAACATGCTAACTACTTGTCCTCAATCAAAGGGCTTTCCTCTTAATCAAAATTCTAACACCTAAATCACATTTTCCTTAGATCATAAAATGAATTCCCCTTACTAAATAACTCCTGTTTTATCTTTTCTCCTTGGTTATCTCATAAAAAATCTGTCACTAGATTTCTAACTTTGAATCTTTTAACAAAGCTACTAAACTTTGCAATAGCAACTGCACTAATGTTTTTTCTTTTCTTTTCTCCTTTAATAAGAAATATAAATATCAATTAAAAGAACTCGCCAATTTCGACAATTTTAGAAGAACACTAAACACGTAATCTGCAGCAACAACTCATATCTAGGGAAGATAGACAAACAGAATTCTCAAAGTACTACAAAACACATGCTTTCACATCTGACAAAATAGCAGATGCCACCAAAACTCTACAGCAGAAGATATCGCATACATAAGATAGAAAAACATTTTATCGGATGTGAAAGCATATGCTTTGGCCGGATCTTAAATACGATATTTATAACAAGCTTAATTGAATGCTGAATATAATGACCAGCATGTTCATGTTCAGCCCTAATCTAAAAGATCCTATCACAATATTCTAAAATTCACAAACAAAGGTAAAGGCTGAAACAATTCTGAAATCAATAAAGCCACTTACCCAATATTGCCTAAGAAGTAAACGACACGTTCTATTTGAGGAACTCGCAAGCAGTGATGACAATGGGCTCGACAAGATGTTCTTGCAATCATAATCTAAAATTTGATTTAACACTAAAATTCCCAATTTCACCCTAAAATTCGATTTAACACTAAAACCCCCAATTTTTAATTTAATTTTCCTAATTGAATCTAATTACAATACCAAAATCTTTAAATTAGGGCATTAGAAAGAAGAAAAATAAAGAATTAAGCAAAGATAAATTCCTGGCTGGGTGCAGTCGAAAGGAAGGACAGATGAAAAGGATGTTGGGTGGGTGGGTGCAGTTAGGAGGAATGAAGGATGAGGAGGAGGTTGGTTGGGTGGGTGGGTGCAGTAGGGAGGAAGGAAGAAAGAGATGAAGTGAGAGAGAGGGCGAGATGAGCAAGAGGCAAGAGAGATATCGAGTGAGAGAGCGGGAAGAAAGACCGGCTCTGGAAACTTGTGTTCAAAATTGGAAAAAAAGGCCTATTAACTAAATTTGTACCGCCAAGATTTAACAGCTTTGCGCGACGTAGGTATACATCATGACGTCGCGCAAAGTGTTTTTGCGCAATGACCCGATTATGTCATCGCACAAGTTATATTTAAAAAAAAATTATTATAATATTTACTGAAAATGTGACTTTATTCTCTTCAAATTCATTTTTTTTACATAAAACCCACAATAATATATTTTTCTAACAAAAACCTAATCCGAACTACAATAATAAATTTAAAGCTACTTAGTAAATATACATACCATTCAATTTCTTTAAGTGTTATATGTACAAAATAAATAAATTTAAAGCTACTTAATATATATATACACACACAATTGAACTTGATGGGACACACATTCTATGAAGCTAATTTCAATGATCTAACTGTCAAACTTGTTTGTATATAAGCCGAGATCGCATATGCCAAAATCGCAAAAAATAAACATTCAGAGATCAAGTAGCTGGACAAACCTTTTCTACGGTTATAAACGAAAAATCACGATTTAACGGTTATTTTAACTTCGATTTTGATGATTTTTACACTATATGAATACAATGAACTAATTCGATCTTCAATTGAAAATATTTACACTAGTGGATACCACCAAATCTTTACGTTATATTTAATGAAAGCATAAATAAACTCAAGTGTTAGTGAATTCATCGTACGCATTATACGAAGCTAATTTTAACGATCCAACCGTCAAACTTGTTTGTATATATGTCAAGATCACATACGCCAAAAATAGAAAAAAATAAATATTCAGAGATCAAGTAACGGGACAAACCTTTTTATGGTTATAAATGAAAAATCATGATTTAACGATTATTTTAACTCCGATTTTGATGATTTTTTACTCTTTGACCCTATATGAATACAGTGAACTAATTCAATCTTCAATTTAAAATATTTACACTAGTGGATACCACCAAATCTTGATGTTATACTTAATGAAAGTATAAATAAACTCTAAGTGTTAGTGAATTTACCATTTTGATGGGATACGCATTCTACGAAGTTAATTTCAACGATCCAACCATCAAACTTGTTTGTATATACGTCGAGGTCGCATACACCAAAAATTGTAAAAAAAAACATTCATAAATCAAACAACGAGACAAACCTTTTCGACGATTATAAACGAAAAATCACGATTTAATGATTAATAATAAGGAAAATGAGTGTGATAAATATGTGGGTGGGGTTAAGGGGAGAGAAAGTAAGTGGAGTGTGGGTTTACTGGAGATTGGAGAGAAGAGAAATAGGTGTTAGTGCATGGGCTAAGGGGCAAGAGAGAGTCAGTGAGTTAAGGGGAGAGAGAGCAAGTGGGATGTGGGTGGGTTATGGGAAGAGAATGAGAGAAAGTGGGGTATGGTGGGCCATAAGTTTTTGAAAAAGTAATAAAAATAAACATTTGTATCTTTAGAAGAAAAATATAGGCACACATAATATATTTGAGTCGACATTTTTGACAAAACTGTTAGCTAATGTAATTGTGTCTATTTTTAGTTACATTGAGCACAATAGTTAGTGTCTTTTATTCAATGGGCACTATTTCACTTTATTGGTGTTCTAATAGACACACATTCCTTATTCATGTCCTTACTTTTGTATCCATAGACCATTTTTTTGTAGTGTGACTTGCACTGTTGACCAGAACCTTAACTAATAGAGTAAATAACAAAAAACTACCGCAAGTATTGGTGTCATGACACTTTCATACCTCATCTTTTAAAGTTGACAATGTCATACCTCATCTTACGAATTTGTGTCAATGTTATACCTTCCGTTAATTGGCCGTGAATTTGTCAGTTAAATGCTGACGTGGCTTGATCCGGGACCCACTTTTTATTAAAAATAAAATAAAATATTATTAAAAACTAAGAAAAATCATATAATATTTTTTAAATATTAAAATAATAAAGAAAAGTAAAAAAAAAAAAAACTGATCGTCCTGTTCCCCCTTCTTTCTTCTCTCTCTTCTCCCCATTTCTTCTTCCCCTTTCTGGAAACCCAGAAAACAGAAGAACTAAAAAAAAAATTAAAAAATTAAAAAAAAAACGAACTTATTCATCCCATTCCCCCCCCCTTTCTTTCTTCTCTCACTTCTCCCCCATTTCTTCTTCCCCTTTCTAGAAACCCAAAAAAAAGAAGAACAAAAAAAAAGAAAAAAAAACAAATGGAGGAGCCTAACGTCCCGTTCATCCTGGACCTCCAGATCTTCGAGCCCAAGTTCGTCTTCGAGCCCAAAACGGTCCAGCGGATGGAGCTCCGGGTCATGGGTATTCTTAATTGGAGTCTCCGATTTGTCACCCCCTTCGATTTCCTCCCCCATTTCGTCTGCAATCTCCCCTCTTCCTCCTCCTCGTCTCTCTTCGCAGCCTCCTCCAATTTGGTTCTCAGCACCATTTGTGGTATTTTAACTTATTCACTTCTCGATTAAAAAAAACCCATATTTTAGAAAGGGGAAGAAGAAATAGGGGAGAAGAGAGAGAAGAAAGAAGGGGGGAACGGGACGATCATTTTTTTTAAACTTTTCTTTATTATTTTAATATTTAAAAAATATTATATGATTTTTTTTTAGTTTTTAATAATTTTTTATTAATTTTTTAATAAAAAGTGGGTCCTGGATCAAGCCACGTCAGCATTTAACTGAAAAATTCACGGCCAATTAACGGAAGGTATAACATTGACACAAATTCGTAAGATGAGGTATGACATTGTCAACTTTAAAAAATGAGATATGAAAGTGTCGTGACACCAATAGTTGAGGTAGTTTTTTGTAATTTATCCTAACTAATAATAATATTGTAGGCAAAAGTTAAATATAAAATCATAGCCAGAGAAGTATGCAAATTCAAATGAAAAACCATAGAACTATGCAATTTAAATGAAAAGTATGATGGCAATATATTCAATTATATGGTGGTGACAAATTCAAATGATCCACACATAAAATTATTCTTTTACCTCTTCAGTTAAAAAATAATCTTTTTTTTATAGAAACGTCATCTTCTAAGTTCATTCTTTTTGCTTTCTATGAATGAAAGGAGATGGGAAAATGAGTTAGGATTTAAGGTAGACAACTCGTCAAAACAGAGCATGAGAGTTATCACTATCATACTTTTCTTTAACAACAAAATTAACACAAAAGAGGGTAATTAAGTTGTCATTTACAAATAGACAAATTTGTAGTTAAAAAAATTCATTAAAATATGGGTGAAAAGATAAGACATCGAGGTGAGAATAACATCATTCTTAAAGAACTTGAAAGAAAAAGAAGAAAAAAGAAGAAGAGAGAACCAGAATTTAGAACTAAACTTGTTTTAATTAAGAAAATTTTATGTGTTTTAAATTAACTCGTGTTATAATATGTCTAATAATTTAGTAATACTCTATCTTAGGTTCATGAAATTCAACCTCGTCCCTAGTTCGTGGATTAATTAGTTATACTAATTCCAATTGTGTTATAGAAAGTTTAGGATACTTAACTTTTTTAATTGGGTTTTAACAATGATGGATTAGAAGTCAATAATATAAGAGCCTGTATGGTGGGCTAGATGAGATTGGGTTACAGTGATATGATTAGATTGGCATGGACATGTAAAATAGGATTTGTAATTCATATATAATGATAGGTTAGATGACTCATTTTATTGTGGATTCATAACTCATCATGTTCAGTCTTGTCCTCTCACATTTTGACACAACAAACAAAGGATTGCATTAAGTTCATTCTAATTGATCACAGTCTATTCCAACCAACCCATCAAACAGACCCTAATAATCACGACAAGAAGAAAATCTAAATCTAAGAGAGCTTATGTATCCATTGAGTGGTGCTATTATGGGAATGCCAATTGTGATTCGTGAACTGTGTTCCAAATGCGTTGACTTTGACTCTAATGACTGTGGCAATTGTATATTATGTCTAGTTCTGCTCTCTTACATTTTGACACAACAAACAAAAGATTGCACCAAATTTATTTTAATTAATCACAACCTATCCCAACCAGCCCATCAAACAAACCCTAATAATCACGACGAGAGGAAAATCTAAATCTAAGAGAGTGATTATGACTCAATTGAGTGGTGCTATTATGGGAATGCCCATTGTGATTCGTGAACTATGTTCCAAATGGGTTGACTTTAACACCAATCAACGTCTGTGTTCAGTTCTTTTGAACGAGTTCAACTATCTTCCTTGGTCTCGAGCTGTTTCACTAGCTCTAGGAGGCAGAGGGAAATTAAGGTTTGTCAATGAAAGCATGGAGGCTCCAGACAGCTCATCTTTAACATACAATGCATGGCTTTGCAAGGATCAGCTTGTCATGTCCTTACTCCTCAACACCATGGAGAATCATGTTGTTGAGATTTTCAGCTATTACAATTCGTCATTTGGCCTTTAGAAAGCCTTGCAAGATATGTATAGAAATCAAAGCAATCATGCACGTGTCTTTCAACTTAAGAAAGACATTGTTGGTGCCCAACAAGAAAAAAAGACATTTGTTCAACACCTTGGGAGTCTCAAGGCCATGTGGAATGAGTTGGATGTATATCTCCCTCATACCACAGACCCTACCACTCTCCTGAAAAGAGCTAAGGAAGGAAAAATCTATCAGCTGTTAGGGAGTTTGAACTCTAAATATGAGGACCTATGGAGTCATATATTGATGAGTCAAGAACTGCCTACCTTCAACAATGTTTATGCAACTATTCAACGAGAAGAAGCAAGGAAGAAAGTGATGAATGCTGAGTACAGTTCGAGATTGACTGAGACTCGTTCATATGCCTTAAAGAAATACATTGTTGGTGCCCAACAAGAAAAAAAGACGTTTGTTCAACACCTTAGGAATCTCAAGGCCATGTGGAATAAGTTGGATGTATATCTCCCTCATACCACAGACCCTACCACTCTCCTGAAATGAGCTGAGGAAGGCAAAATCTATCAGCTGTTAGGGAGTTTGAACTCCGAATACGAGGACCTAAGGAATCATATATTGATGAGTCAAGAACTACCCACCTTCAACAATGTCTGTGCAACTATTCAACGAGAAGAAGCAAGGAAGAAAGTGATGAATGTTGAGTACAGTTCGCAATTGACTGAGACTCGTGCATATGCCTCAAACTACAAGAACTCAGAGGCAAAAAGGTATAAGGGAAGAAATACACACCTAAAATGTAAATACTGCAATGGTATTGGTCATGTGGAAGACAAGTGTTGGGAACTTCATCCTGAACTCAAGCCTAAGTTTAGCAAAGATGGGAAGATGATACCAAGTTCCTCACAACAATTTCACTATCAACCCAAGGCTCAACTTGCTAATGCTCACTCTCCTACTATCTCACAAGGATCCATGGAGTTCACTGCCAATCCATTGTCACTCATCAAGGAATTTGCAGTTTATCTTCAAAGTAAAGGACAAGAAGGAGGTTCACATGCTCAAGGCAAGGATGAGGGCAATCATATAACTATATTGGGACAATTTCCTGGCTTTCTTGCTGGAAATAAGAAGGTACCACTGGAAGAAACACCAAGTATACTCAAAGCCTTCACTACTACCCAATTGACTAATACTGAAAATGATTGTTGGGTAATAGATTCAGGCGCCATAGATCATATGACAAACAAAGTCACAAACTTGCATCATTTTAAACGTTTTTCAAGTCCGTCACATGTTTCAGTTCCAAATGTAAAAAATGTCTTAGTTTTGGGCAAAGAGGAAGTAAACTTACTATCACACAAAACACCTTCCACTGCCTTATATGTACCAACCTTTCCCTTCTAACTTCTGTCAATTGGAAAAATCACAAACACCCTAAATTACCGTGCTATTTTCTCACCAGATAATGTGATTTTTCATGATGTTCTCACCATTAAAATGATTGGTGAAGAGGTATTCATAAATGGACTTTACTATCTGTGCAAGAATGCCTGTTTTACTCAGGCTCTTCAAGCTCAATCGAAGTTCATAGATGAAAACCAACTTTGGCATAAGAGATTAGCTCACCTCATAGAAGTTGTTTTGTCTAAACTATTTCCACAGTTTTGTAAATCTCATCTTACTTGTGATACTTGTCAATTTTCTAAGTTTACTAGACTGCCTTTTGGTAATTCGATGTCTAGGACAAGTAAACCTTTTGAAATGGTACACACTGATGTGTGGGACCAGCAACTAAATCAATGGAAGGTTTTAAGTATTTTGTTCTATTTATTGACGACTTCTCTGGAATGAGTTTTTTTTATACCTTATGAAATCAAAGAGTGAAGTCCTAAACATTTTCAAAGACTTTCATCTGCATGTTAAAACTCAATTTCAATCAAACATTAAAGTCTTAAGATCAGACAATGGCACTGAATTTCTATCCAACAACGTGCTTCAATACATAAGTTCTCAAGGCATCATACATCAAACCAGTTGTGTAGGAACTCCCCAACAAAATGGAGTAGCCGAGAGAAATAATAGGGATCTTTTGGAGAAGACTCGTGCTCTCATGCTTCACATGCATGTTCCAAAGAAATTTTGGTCACTTGAAATCCTCACTGCCACTTATCTCATCAATCAACTCTCAAGTCCAATGTTGGAGTAAATCTCCCTATAAAGTACTCAAAGGTAGAAAAATTGATTTGACACACCTCAAGGTATTTGGATGTGTTTGCTTCGTTCACATTCAAGCCTTGAATCGTGATAAATTAGATGTCAGGGCTACAAAGTGTGTGTTTATGGGTTATTCTTTCACCCAAAAGGGATATAAGTGCTTCAATCCAATCACTAAGAAGTGCTTGTGTCAAGAGATGTAAAGTTTGAAGAATACTACCCTTATTTCACTTCCAAAAGAACTACTATAAGTCAGAGGGATGAATTGTTTGAATATTTCCACTCTCTCAGAACTTTAATCCTCCAATGTTGGAAGAAAACTCAGTCTCTATGATTTCGGATAGTGAAGAAGTGCAAACTGACTCAATAACTGCTAGTCCGATTCTTGCTAGTGAGAGGAATGATGAGTCTCATTCTGATCATGCTCAACCTCTCACAGAGTCTAAAGTGATTAAGATAAATCATCCTCGAATAAGGAAACCTCTAACTAGGTTGCAAGATTATGTTACTTATGCCTCACGGCACCCTATCATTGAAAGCATTAGTTTTCGTGAGTTCTCCACATCTCATGCTACATTTCTCAGTGAAATTGATAAACACTATGAACCTAGGAGTTTCCAAGAGGCGTCACTCCTCCCACAATGGAATCAAGCCATGGCAGATGAGCCTCATGCACTGGAAGAAAATAACACCTGGAGTTTAGTTCAACTACCACCAGGAAAAAGGGCTGTTAGAAGTCGTTGGATTTACAAGATCAAATTCAAGGCTGATGGTTCTATCGAGAGACACAAGGCTAGACTTGTAGCTCTAGGTTTCACCCAAACCTTTGGGGTAGATTACAAGGAAACATTTGCACCTGTGGCCAAGATGAATTCTGTGAGAGTTTAACTTTCAGTTGCTGTAACTTGTGGGTGGTTTCTCTATCAAATGGATGTGAATAATGTTTTTCTTCACGGAGAGTTATAAGAAGAAGTATATATGCAGCCCCTTCCCGATTATAATGGTTTTGAAAGTAACATGGTGTGTAAATTGCACAAGGCAATATATGGATTGAAACAATCCCCAAGAGCTTGGTATGCCAAGCTCAGTTCAATACTCGAGAAGGTCGATTTTATGCGAAGTAATGTTGATTCCTTAATGTTTGTAAGCACTATTACCAGTGGAAAATTGGTGGGTCTCATCTACGTAGATGATCTCATTATCACAAGAGACAGTGCTGTTGAAATTGAGGCACTGAAACGTTCACTACATCAAACATTTGCTATCAAAGATCTAGGACGGCTCAAGTATTTTTTGGGTATTGAAATGGCAACATCTTCAAAAGGGTTATTTCTACATCAATGCAAATATGTACTAGATTTTCTTCAGGAAGCAAACATGCTTGACTGCAAACCTGCCATCACTCGTATGGATTGCAAACTGAGGCTCAACACAGATGGATAAGCCATGCATGATATGAGTTATTACCAACGGTTAGTAGGGAAGCTTATATATCTCACCATCACACGTCCAGATATCACATATGATGTGAGTTTAGCAAGCCAATTTATGCAATCTCCCACTGTTGATCACCTTCACATTGTTAAAAGAATTTTACGCTTCCTCAAGGGTTCAACAGGGCAAGGAATCATCATGCGTAATGATAAGTCCACTGCCATTAATGGCTACATGGATGCAGATTGGGCAGGGAATGCACTTGATAGAAAATCTACCACAGGCTGTTGTACATTTGTTGGGGGCAATCTTGTTACTTAGAAAAGCAAAAAACAACAAGTAATTGCTCGTTCCAGCGCAGAGACTGAATATCGAGCCATGGCAGCCACTGCCTGTGAACTTATTTGGCTCAAAGGGCTTCTTTCAGACTTAAGGTTTCCTACTCCATCCTCTATGTCCCTTATGTGCGATAATCAAGCAGCCATGCACGTCGCTACTAACCCTGTATTTCATGAAAGAACCAAACATATCGAAGTGGATTGCCATTTCATTATAGCTCAAGTTCAAACTCAAGTCATATGAACCATCTTCACATAAAACCATGATCAACTCGCAGATCTCTTTACTAAAGCATTGACATCAACGCCATTTCATCGTTTTTTGGGCAAGCTTGGCTCAATTAACCTCATCGATCCAGCTTGAGGGGGAGTGTTGAAGGAATGAAGTATGTCCCGATGGGTTTAGGGTTAGCTTCTAGGGTAAGCTACCATGGGTGTATCTTTAAGGTAAACTTAAGCCCATACTTGTTGTAAATCTGTTTTTCCTTAATTTAAGGGAAGTGACTGATTAGTGTAAAGTAGATAAAGCCTTTCCTTAATCTAAGGTGTATGATTGGGTGAAGTAGGTTAGCTCTAGTTGGCTATGATAGACAACCCTATTTTCTTCCTACTAGTCAGCTGCTTGTTGTAGCTAACCACCCGGACCTCTTCTTTCCTTTATCTCTCATATATACTTTGTCTATTATGCATTACAATCATGTGAAATACATTGAAACTTAAAGCTAGAAAATCCACATGGTATCAAAGCAGGTTCTTTCGTATTTATATTTTTTTAGTTTTTATAATTTATTTAGAAACAAAGAGAAAATACAAGAAAAAAAAAATTAGGGATGAATAAGGATAGAGGATTGATGGCGTGTAGAACATGGAAGAAATGCACATTATACATAACATGAAAACTAAAAACTGAAAACAATATTATTGGTATTGCATTACATGTAGATTTCTCCCTCTTCTCACACTACTCAAAAGCTTATTGAATCTAGTTTTTATCGAAATATTTATCAAATCGACCGTAATTAAATATTTAATCTAGTTTTTGTTGGGGCAGGTCGGTGCAAAATGGTGATAATACTTGTTTGTGTTAATATTTGAGCATTGGGTTTAAATAAATAAAGGCCTAGAATTGTCAAATGAAGGAGAATTGCCCGAAGCCCAACACGGAGCTCAAAAACCAATTAAGGCCTTTTTTCAGTCAAATCAAGCCACTTGCTTGCCTATGGAAGTGGCAAGTGAATGAGACTAGCCTACTATCATCCAAAAAGCACTTTTCAGTGACACTTAAGTAAAAAAAAAGGTGATGACTCATTGCCTTTCGAGTGCTTTCAGGCAAGAGCACAACCATTGCAGTCGGGCTAATCTGCCTATAAAAGGAGGATGTGGCCGAAGAGACAAGGACACTCAACCAATCAAACAAACAAACTTACAAACCCTGCCCCAGATCTCTGATCTTTTAGGCATCGCCTACCCAGAAAGTTCATCTTTCTTTAGTTTAAAGCTTTGTTACTCTAGTAGTATCAATTCCCTTGTGTAAACTTGTTTACCATCCATTACTTTTCAAGCATATAACCTTTGTAAACTTAAAGATAAGCGTTTGCAAGAAGTTCAAACTTGCTGGACAAGGTGAAATCTTGCCCGAAACTCTTTGTTTGTTCTTTAAACTAGTATATCTGTCGTTTAGCATATTGTCCAGCATGTATTCAAGTCATTTCAACTTGTGTTTTACTTTGAGAGTTCCATTTGTGCTCATATCTGGTTATCTTTATGGATCTTCTTGCATCTAAAACCTATCTAGAACTAAACAAATGACTTAAAGGGTTCTGGACACCCTTCCTTCAAGCATACAAAACCATAACTGAAAGTCCTTGATCTCAAGGCAAGAAAGAACTTTATATGGACTTAACCTATCCATGACAATCTTTTGATAACAAGAAGTTTGAGTAACTTGAGGCCAAGAAACCGACTTAAACACACTTGTTCTACATCTACTATAATGAGATAGTAGTGGCATGCCCAAGTGCTTAGTTAGTTTTGATTGTGAGCCTCAAGGCCTATACCTAAAGCCTCACAAAAGCACCTTTCAGAACTAACTATGTCTTGTTCTTGCAACGGACGAACTAGTAAGAGCTCGACCACCAAACACATTCAAACCAACATGCCAATCTCCAGGGGAGCTGTGCCGAGGTGCTGAAGACCCTCCCTAGTGGAAGAAATTTTTGCCCGAACATAGTTTTGACACACTCGGTGAGACATCAGAAGTCTTGTATGCCAAGAATGAGAAATGAACAGACTTTCACGTTGAGCACAAAATACAGGCCACCCCAAGATTTACTCAGATCAAACATGACAGATCGACCAGAAGATCTCCCTTCCTGACAAAGATCAGCCATTCCAAAAAACTTGACTTCCTCTGAGAAGTCAGGAGCAAAAGTAACTAATGAAGACCTGCAAGCTACTATGGTGTAAGCCTTGAGAAGTATGGAGAAAATCTTGCTAGAAACCAGGGGAGAAGTCAACAGACTTTGTCCCTTAATAGAAAGCTTGCAAATGAGGCTAGATCTGAAGTTTTTTACCCCCGATGGGTGATCATGATGATGCTTTGAGACAATCGTGCCCTAAGAAAGAACCAATGGTTCCACTATTTCCTTGACTGTGGGAAGAAAAAGATAAGGAAAAAGGAAAAAAGTATCTGAAGTTTACCAGCCAATAGTGAAAGGAAGCAGAGTTGCCCGACCCCCTGTTATTCTCACTAGATAATAGATGGGCAAGGCGGTCAAGATAGAAAGAGGTATGGGATGCCCCAGATAATTGGGGAGTCTAGTGGGAAGAATGAACCCATCACTATGGATCCACCATTGGCCAATAAGGGAGGAAGGACTAAATGGATGAGGCCCGAACCAAGAAAAAAGATTACCTTAGGCAACGATCGTAGCCCGAAGTGGGAACCTTCTTATACCCCACTTGACAATACTGTTAACCAACAACTCAGGGAAGAGTTGGTTGAGTTAAGAAGGATGGTGGTCCAGAATGTTCAACCACATGCTCATCCGCTGTTCAGAGTCACTTACCAAAAGCCTTACCCTGAGCACATTGATGAACAAAACATGTTTCCCCTGAACTTCAAGATGCCCGCATTCTCAACATTCAGTGGAGAAGATGGTATTGTGTCATCGACGGATCACATTTTAAAGTTCTCCAATCATTGTGTGACATTCGAGGACAATCCCAATTATAAATTGAGATTATTTAGGAACTCATTGATCAGTTTAGCATCTCAGTGGTACTTTTTGTAACCCTATAATTCTATTGCAAATTGAGGGCAAATGTAGATGGCTTTCCATAAGCAGTTCTATAGGGTGAAGCCCGAGATGTCCATTAATGACTTGGTGGAGGTGAAGCAGTATGAGCATGAATCCACGAAAGACTTCATAATGAGGTTCAGAATGACACGAACGAGGTGTTAGTTCCCTATTAACCACGTAAAACTCATATCCATTGCTTAAAGGGCGTTGAGATTGCCGCTAAGGAAAAAAATTTATGATGTGCAATTCAATGAATTGCAAGAGTTGGTAAGTTGTTGCTATAAGAACAGCAAGTGAAGCACTCTTCCAAGGCTCACCCTTTCTATAAAACAAAGCCACAATTCACCACGTAGAGTTTGAAGGAGTTGATTCGGAGCAGGCTGAGGGCCATTTGATGGTGAAAGGGTTGGTCTAGCCAGTTAAATACCATAATGTGGTAATGAACGATGGGGGATTTATCCCTATGAAGCCTTCCAAATATCAGAGATACTCATTTGATTTTACCAAGGCTACTGAGATTTATGAAGAATTAGTGCGGGCAAGAGTAATTGTGCCCGGCAGCACCAAGAAGTTGCCCACACTAGAAGAGATGAGAGGGAAGAAGTATTGCAAGTTGCAATACACATTCAACCACTCCATAGCCAACTATGTCCAGTTTAGAGACTGGATACAAGATCTCATTGTCAAAAGAAAGCTACTGCTAGAGAAACCCCCAGCTAACATGATGATTAACACAGACCATTTCCCCGAGGCCCCAATTAACATGATCAATTTAACTTGGGCAGAGAAAGGGAAAGGAAAAGCCACTTGGGAAGTAAAAGTTGAAAGGCGACCAGTAGACATGCTTACAAAAAAGGCCATTAAGTTGCCCGAAAGGCCTAAAACAGCTATAGTCAAAGGAGTAGTGATGTGCAATAAATGCCAGTATGAATGCAAATTAGAAGAGATTCCCAACCTAAGGGGCTGTCAGAGGTCTTTAGAAACCACGAAGCATCTGAAGAAGTGGAAGACGAAGAAGCTAAGACACTAAGGTAGGTAGACATAAGACCTCTCTAGCCAAGTTATGGCAATTGAGACATCAGAAGAAATGAGAGAATCGTAAATCTAGTCACAAAGAAGAATCATGCTCGACTCAGGCGAAAGTGGTATGTGGTTGGAAATGATGGGATGCCAGTTAAAGAAATGGGACCTTCTATGATTAAGAGGGTCCAAAGGTAACACAAGGCCCACATGAACTCCTTGAAAATCCCTACTACGTCTAAAACTTCTAAGAATATGAAGTTTGATAAGGTACCTTATGGAGGAAGGAACCAACTTCACTGGAAAAACAAGAATGAAATAGAGAAAGCTAATAGCAAGACTGAAGGGGATGGGGACCATATCCCACAGAATCCCTATCATGGGAAATACTTGATCTTGAGGAGGGCTCAAGAGGACATCATGATAATCCCAACGCCAGTATGGAGCCCAGAGCCAATTTGTTTTGGAACCATCTTACATGAGGAAAGAATGCCCTCACTTTTGTTGGTTGATACTCTTTGCGATGTTCCAGAACAAATGCCAAACTTTGGTATAGTTCAGGAAGAAAGGTTGCTCGAATTGATACTGCCAGAAGAAGCACAAGTCTGGTTGGATGAATTTCTAAGCCATATTGGAGGTAAGAATGATGAGCTACCTAGACCCAGCAACCTCCACGTGAACATGACATGTTTTATCAACCATGTTTTGTGCCGAGCCTGATCAACCCACCACAATGGAGGTGATTATTTGGCAACAAAACTAATGATAGCGCATGTTAGTGTCGACGAAGTAGGGAAAAAGAGAGTTAGGTAGAATGGAGTTGCCCGAGACCTCTAAAAGAAAGCTCGAGAGAGTCTATTCAGATGGGATGGCATTCAGCCATCTAAACATGACCCTAGCCAACCATCTAAAACTCATATATCTAACTGCTCATCTGGAATGAGTACCATTCGAGAGGGTTTTAATTGAAGGAGGGGCTACGGCTAATATGCTGCCATACAAGCAGATGAAAATGCATGTAGGGGTGAAGAAGATCTCATCCCTACAAACCTAACGGTGACCAGCTTCTCTGGAGCCATCACAATGACCCATGGAATAGTACCTTTAGAGGTTGACTTGGGGTCCAAGCAGATAATGTTGGCTTTTTTCATGGTGGATTGTATTTCCACTTATGGAGCCCTACTTGGGAGAGATTAGATCCACCAGAGCCTTTCTGTGCCCTCTACCCTACATCAATAGGTGGCAGTTTACCACGACAAAAGGGCCACATAACTAGGATTTTGGGAAATACTGAAGGTTGAATCACAACTATTCCTTCCCATAGCTAATGTAGCAGAAGCTAATTACTACAATCCCAGCATTGGGATTCTCCAGTGTTCATGAGCTGATGAGAACGGCCGCCCAACTAAGGTGACGGCCCAAAAGTTTCTGGAACAAGGACTTTTCCTCACAAATGAGAAGTGGGATAAACCCTACATTGTCTTAATACCCCAACACCAGTAATGTCAAAACAACGAACGAAGGACCAAGTCATTGCAGCCAGGTCCTTAATCAAGAGACTGTTGGTGTTTGAGAGAATAAGAAAGCGAGGAAAAATGGGTTGATGCCCTAACAAACCACGATAAGCTCCCTTGGTTTTCCACCAAGTATCAAACAACGAGGATATTACTAGGCAAACTTGAAAGAAAACTTACAAAAGACATCCAGCTAATACTAAGTTTTAAAGGAACATTATTCAACGTTACGGGATGCAAATGAAGGTTATCTTAGGAAGACCCAAGCAAACAAAAGGAAAAAGAAGAAATTCATTTCATTGCAGTCCAACTATTATAGAAATTCTACCTTAGCCTAACAAATTTGCACCTTCGGTTAAGGCAGTTATTCTGGAAAAATAAGTCTGCATGATAGTAAAAATTCTACCTGGCTTCCCTAGTTTCATATGGCTATTAACAAGTTGTTTTTCCAAACTCTCGATCTCGGAGTTCGCTACTGAAATCCTGCTCTTCGTGATTGATCTTTCGTTTACTAACTGCTAGAGGATGACAGAGGATTGGGTGTGCTTCTCTTGCTAACACTTTACTTTATTTGAAGCCCGCTCTACCTGCTGGTGTTGATCCTTCAATGCTCGAAAATTCTTGAAGAAATTAAGAAAAGAATCATATTGAACCTTCGATAACAGCTGAGCTTTATAGAGCTCCACCAAGGCCTTCTCAGCATTATGGATGAACTTGACGCTAAAGTAGGCAGTAAAGTCCTTCCTCATCCAATCCTTAAAAATTCAACGAGGTGAAACAGTTTGGTCTTGATCTGCTCTAACTTCTTAACCAGCTCGGGCAATAATGTTACAGAAAGAGTGGTGGGCACCTCTCTGTCACTTTCAATAGAAGCAAAGGGGGCAGCCTCGGCAGGCAGAGAATGAAGACTATCAGGAGTGGGAGAAAAAATGGAAACAGCAGCAACCTTAACCTTCTTCTTTGGCTGAGGAATGGGAGTCTCTATCACCCTAGAAGCCAAATGAGGCATTAGAATATCTAGCTTACGCACCAAATGGGGAGGAGATTGTCCCGAGCCTTCTCCAATATCATATTACAACCAAATAAGGCAGGTTGAAGAAAAGAGTATACACTAAAGATTGAGGGAAGACAGAAACAAAAGGTTAATGAACCTGAATTAAGGCTGAAGCCTTAGGGGGTGGAGGAAGAGTGGTCTCTCATAATAATTGGAAGCGTACCCAAACCTTCACTAAAGGCCTATAAATACCAAAAAAAAAAAAGTTAATGTCAACAACTCAGTCGGAAAGGGAGAATAGAAATAAAGATACTTCTGTACCTGAGCAGAATCCTGTATAAAGGGAGTGGGTTCCTCTGTATAGATAGTGGATTGAGAATAAGCATGTGGGCTAGTTACTTCTGAGACTACGGGGATCTCGGGCACTATGGGTTCCCCGAATGCAGATTTGGTTGGTAGAGAAGTTTCTCGTGCTGGGGGAGACTAAGTAAAACAAAATATATGTATGATAAATATAGATTGAGGAGAAAGGACTTTAGGCATAGAAAGTTAAAGCAAAACACTCGTCGTATTACTATCATCTTCTACAAAGTATAGTATTTGCCTGGTTGATGGATCAAATTGAGAGGTAGAAACCGCCACCATAAGAGGAGAAGTTGAAGGAATAAAAGTAGAGCTTTGCCCTTCTTAGGGAGCTAGATTTCCAACTTTAGTCTGTAAAAAGGGAAAATCAACCATTAAAACTCTGGTATGGGTATAGGTACAAGTTTAGAAAGTGAAAAGAAACATACCTTGGATGGATTAACCCGAGGAGAAGAAACACGAGCTACTTGGGTAGGAAGATAAGTGGCCTCAGACTGAGAAATAATTGCTTCCCTTTGAGCCTGACTCCAATAATCGAGCAGGAAGTTAATAGAAGATAGGGGAAAAGTCTAAAGAGTAAGTTTGAGACACAGACCATACCTCTAGTTCCTTAAGGGTGGAATCTCGCATTTGTTTAGCCTCTTGATACATTTTAGCCCCCATGGGTTCATCCTTTGAAGCAACGGTGGGTTTCTTGGTGGCTTGAGATCCTGGATTCGAAGAAAAAGAAGTTATTAGCTTTCAAGCACAGAATACAATAAATAGAGGAAGATTAAAACAACATTCACTCACGAGAATTTTCTGTTTCTTCCTACCCACGCCCACCTCCACCACCGAAGCAGAAGACTTGGAGGATTTAGCGGCTTGTGCCTTTTTCCTTTTCTTAGTCAGAATAGCCTAAGGACCAGGAATAGAAAGTTGAGCTAGAGATCGTTCCTTGGGCTCAGAATCTGAAGACTCCACTGCTGTTAGCAGGGTCCTCTGGGTTGCCGCTTTACTGAACTGCCTACCTCACCCTCAGAGTCCCCAAATAATTCGAAGACGTCGTTGCCATCCCCAATGCCTCAACTACGGCTCTCTGAAGGATCAAGGCATTTGCAATTTCCTCTTCTTCTCCAATGTCTGCTGTTTCAGCGTTACCTTGAGCTATAAGGTTGGAAGAAAAAGGGTGAGAGAGCAGATGAAGGCACATGGTTGTTTTAAACACAAGATAAGATAGGAAATACCTATTAAAAGAAGGTTTTTTTACGATGAATCATCTCCTTCCAATTCTCTAACCCACTCGAGCTAGGATAGGATTTAATAGAGAGGTACTTGAAGAGTCGATCATGTGAATCCCAGATATCTCCTTCATACTTCTTGACCAACCTTGCCTCTCACTAGGTGGAAAATGATGGGGAGCACTCAAAGTTAAGAACCATGGGCTTGCAGGCAACCTTACTCATAACCTCAAGGCTACGTCGGGCAAATCGAAATGTAACTTCTGGTGAAAAGTAGAGGCAGTATGAAGTGCTGCAGTGAACAGAGTCAAATAAAGGCACTGGATGGATTGCCTAAATCCCAATTGCCTACTGCAAAAGTTTGGATGATAGACTTCTAGCCCGCGCTCATAGTGCTCACTCTTTACTCCTCAAGCCAAGTCTCTTGGCTGGATGCAGCCAATGAATTTCTCTCTACATAAGGGAGTGGAATCGAGTTTTACAGACTTTGAAAAAGAAGACGTAAGAAAAGGTAGAATAATTGGTAGGTAAGGCTTCTCATCAAAAATTCAGTCAGGAGCAACACCCTCAAGGAATTCAAGGTTGGGAACCCAAAGCTCAAGAAAGTACCATTGAAGCCATACTTGAATCATCCAAGTAGGCCCATTGAGGTTGTTTCAAACGGAACGCCCCTGGCTATTTCATCAATGAGATGGTAAAGATGAGCAAAGAGGAAATGACATGTGGCTACATCATCAAAATTATGCAGTGCTTCCACCAAGGGGATCCATTCGACTTTCACCCCCTTAGACTTATTGGGGAAAACGTGTTTGTTGAGCCAATACATGAAAGAGGTTCTATAACCCCCTTAGACTTATGTTCCTGATCTCTATTGGGGTTGGAGGAAGAGGGCCCATAACCCATGAAAGAGGTTCTATAACCCTTGAATATGGCCGAGTTATACTCTAGATGAGTTATGGGAACAAGACCGTCCAAGCTCTCAGTGGTCGGGCGAGAATGGGGTGCTCAATCATGGTAACATCTACAACCCTACCTGAGGGTCTTAAGCCAAAGACATGCACCATGTCTAGGATGGTAAGAGACATCGGACCCATCCTAAAATCAAAATTATTAGTGCCCGAGTTCCAGAAGAAAAGTGCAGTTGTTAACAACTCGAGTTTAATGACAACTGTGTTCTTCGAAAGCATGATCAGCTCGTAAATACCATTCTTCATCCAATGTTGCTTAAAGGTAGGCTCAAGCACATCAATCCACTTTACCCAAGCTTCATCATTCATCAGAGGGAATCCTCAACGGTGGGTAGACCACTTGGATGAAGAAATTCCTGACTCAGCCAAAAAAGGGTTCAGAGTGAACCAGTTCGCCTTAGGCATATTATTTTCCACAGCAATAGAGACTGAAGAAGTCCATGCATACCCCAGGGAGTGTACTCCCCCTCCTTAAAAAAGAGCTCAGTGTGCAAGCCAGCCCAAGGGCGATGAAGGCCATTAATAAGAAGATGAATGGTGGCGATGCCTGCACCAGTCTGATAGGGGGTTGAGCAGTTTTGGGAGCCATTGAGAGGGTTTTACAGGAAAATAGAAAGATGGGGGAAAGTTGAGATTAAGAAGCAGGTTCTGGGAAGATGGAAAACTCTGGAAATTTGGAGGTTCAAAATTGCTAAGATATTTAGCTAAGCAGTTAAGTCAGGGATTATGTAGTGAGTGGACAGTTAACGTTTGAAATCGTGGGTTAGTGCAACAGTTTATTACTAATTAACAGATGTGCGCGAGTCCCAAAGGAAGGCGTGTGACTTCTATTTAATCATTATTAGCGTCTTGAGCTACAAAACTCAACAATGATTAAAGGGGGCATTGTTTGGGTTAATATTTGAGCATTGGGTTTAAATAAATAAAGGCCCATAATCGTCAAGTGAAAGAGAATTGCTCGAAGCCCAGAACGGAGACTGTTTGGGAGCCATTGAGACTGTTTGGGTTAATATTATATCGTTTGTCAAAATAAAATCAGTTTCTTTATTAGTTTACAAAATTTGTTAATATTTGCAGGGAAGTTCTACTGGTTCCTCCATGAGGAAGATATAATGGTGTTTATAGAAGAGCACCATGAATTTTTTCTGAGTGCCGTGTATAATGTATACAAGGCAACTGATATGACCTTTACAGGAGAAAGTGAGCTCAAGGATGTTAAGGAATTTTGTAAAAGAATACTAGAAAAGGAAACAAAAGATTCTAAGAATCTGGTTGGGCCTACTAGTATGAATGACTTGCAGGATTAGGTATATATATAATATTCAAAATAAATATAATTTTTTTGTTTTAGAAAACACTTGCGCTACAAGAGAAATTTTTTTTAATAACAAAAAAAAAGGTTAAACCTTACCCCTCATAAATCAAGAAAGAATAAAAGAGAAAATGAACATTGAAAAGAAAAGGGAATATAAACCTTATTCCTTTAGAAACGAAAACAAAGAAGATACAAGACGAAGGGGGACAAGATAAAACCTAACTCCTCTAAAGCCAAACCTAAAAGATCTAAACGGCTAAACAAGTTGAACAACGCCACAGGGTTAAGAAAAAAATAAACAAGAAAGTTAAACAAACATGTATACTGAGATGTGCATGAATTTGAGAAGCGGAAGTTAGCCAAACCAACATAGTCCAAAAACAAAACAGGATGAGTTGCCGACGGAGGGAGAGGGGGGGGGGGTAAGAATCATGCCATGCTGAATACCGAAGTTGGTGAAGGCAAGCCCATGTTAAGGAAATTTTATCAAATAAAAAATTACAAAAATAAGAATATATGTTCAATCAAACCAAAAGGATATGGCATAAGAGTTATCTTCAGGACCTAGTAAAATTTTTGGTAAAGCAATTTAGCTGACATAAGTGGAAAAAAAATGTGTTACTTATTCTTCTTTTACTCTTTGCCGAATGAGTTTAGTGGTATCAAAAACATTTGTAAGCTGGTTAAAGGAAGCAGAATGGAGCATAAATGGGCATCATTTGTCAATTGTAGAGTACCTTCAAGTAGCCACAAGCTCCATTGCTTCTAGACTATTCTTCTTACAGCTGTTCTTCTGCTTGATACACCTCCGGGATTAGAGATCCTCAAGTCCCCTCAAAGTCATCCACTTACAAATTCACTTATGCTTTTGACATGGCTTTTGAACGAAATTCAAAGCTATTAAGTATATGAGGAGAAATTTTTTATTATGACCATCACACTGCCATATGTTATTATTAATGTACTTGTTATAATAGTAGTGAACGACTAGATTGTTAAATTAGGTTATTCCAGTGGGGACGGCTATGATCATGATAGCTGTGATAAAGTAGGCAGGGGTATCAACGTCTATTCCCCAGATACCGTCATTACTTCTTCTTCAGGAAAAGAAGTTCACAACCCATAGGCCTTCTACCTTCACGCGACATTGCTCCGTCGGCCCCCATTGAGGAAAATTCCCCTCTATTGCCTCCTGTAGGAGTCTGGGCCGTGTCTCAGTCCCAGTGTGGCTGATCATCCTCAATTATATCCTGAGGTAAGGAATAACTAATTACACCAAAAGATGCGGTCAATACACCCAAAACCACACCTATAACCCAAGTCAATTCACGAGGTTTTTTAAAGCCGTCGTCTTTAATAAAATATGTTTTGACAAAAATAAATAAATACGCATAAATCGATTAATGATAACTTCACTTGGTGGTGGGATAATTAGACTGAAATATCTCCGGGACGAGAAATTCATGATGACCACATTCTTGATTAGTTGTCACCAAGTTAATTTAGTATAATCTTAACTAATGGGGAAATTGAATGACTTCATTACAGGAGGGGAAGCCAAACCTTGTTCTGCTATACATGAAGGAAAATCCTAATTTGGGCGCTGAAGAATCAATTGGGATTATACAGAAGGTATTGGGATGAAAAGAAGAAAGAGTTTCTAGAACAGGCTCTGGTGATTAATGGCATCAATGGTGATGATATGCCAAAGGCATGCAAAAAACTCCGTCTCTCCTGCCTCAAAGCCTTTCATATGTTTTTCAATTCTACAAATGCATATGACTCCCCAACAGAATTGCTGGTTGACATCAACAAAGCAATTTATGATCCCTTGAGAATGGATGCACGAGGAATACTAGAGAAGGATAAAACTAAAATAAAACTAAAAGTTTGGCTAGCTATGAAAAATCCCAGGCTACTTGTGTTCTGAAAGTCCAAGGGAACGTAAGGAAAGAATATGTGGCCAAGCCGTACTTTGGTTATGAGGTCTTGTCACTTAAGCTGAGAAAATCAACTATTTTGACGACATTTCGGAATTCCAGGGTTTGCATCTATTCCGGCAACTGGGGTTAACACTCCTACTTTAGCTTCATCCACTCGTCTTGTTAGTGCAGAAATAAATTAGAAATTATTCAGTTTGTAAAGCAGATGAATAAAAAGATGAGTACGAAAAAGGCTAGTTAGTCACCTTAATGTAATTGTAGAGAGTGAATCTCACATTGATAAGAGAAGGGACTCTGCTTGGGCTTATAATAAGTTGGATTCCTCTCTACTCTACATATTGCCAATTGATGAGCTTGCTGTATCAGGCAACTGCTGCATATATAAACATGTTTGTAGACATCAAAATTTCGGTGAAATAAATGTTGACCAAAGCCTTAAAATTACAACCTCCACTTATTTCACCTCCATCATCCACTTACTTCACCTATAACCTCCACTCATTTTTACCTCCATCGTCCACTCACTACAATTACAACATCCACTCACTTCACCTCCATCATCACATCCACTTCACCTCCATCATCACACCCACTTCACCTACAACATCCACTCACTTCACCTCCATCATCACACCCACTTCACCTCCATCATCACACTTATTTCACCTCTATCATCCACTTACTTCACCTATAACATCCACTCCATCATCCACTTACTTCACCTATAACATCCACTCACTTCACCTCCATCATCCACTCACTTCACCTACAACATCCACTCACTTCACCTCCATCTCAAAATCTATAAATAGGAAGCCATCTCATTCATTTTCATTGACCAATTCACAAACACATTTCTCTATTCCCAAATTGGAAGAGAATTCTCTTGAAGTTCGTTCTTCGCTCTTCGTTCTTCGTTCATCGTTCTTCGCTCTTCGTTCTTCGTTCATCGTTCTTCGAGATCAAGCCCCGACGGCCCTTGAAGAAACGCTCTTCATCCTAAGATCAAGCCCCAACGGTCCTTCGGATCAACACAACATCAACGTTCATCATCAAATCCCTGAAGATCATCCTCGTTCATCCTAAGATCAAGCCCCAACGGCCCTTCGAATCAACACAACATCAACAAATCCACACCATTGTTCATCCTAATAATCAAGCCCCAATGGCCCTTCGGATCAACACAACATCAACGTTCATCATCAAATCCCTGAAGATCATCCTCGTTCATCCTAAGATTAAAGCCCCAACAGCCCTTCGGATCAACACAACATCAACAAATCCACACCATTGTTCATCCCAAGATCAAGCCCCAACAACCCTTCGGATCAACACAACATCAACGTTCATCATCAAATCCCTGAAGATCATCCTCGTTCATCCAAAGATCAAACCCTCACGGCCCTTTGGATCAACACAACATCAACAAATCCACACCATTGTTCATCCCAATAATCAAGCCCCATCCTAAGATCAAGCCCTAACAGCCCTTCAGATCAACACAACATCAACAAATCCACACCATCGTTCATCCCAAGAATCAAGCCCCAATGGCCATTTGGATCAACACAACATCAACGTTCATCGTCAAATCCCTAAAGATCATCCTCGTTCATCCTAAGATCAAGCCCTAACGGCCCTTCGAATCAACACAACATCAACGAATCCACACCACTGTTCATCCCAAGAATCAAGCCCCAGCGGCCCTTTGGATCAATGGCCAATCAACAAATCCATATCCTATGAAGATAGAATCAGAGGATAAATTATAAAGAGATTGTAACCCAAAATTCATCAAATACAAATATTATTTTGTACACGTGTTCTTCTTGTTTCAGAAATTTTCGTGTTTACAATGTTTGTGTTGATGTTAATAATTTTTATCAGTGAAATTGTACTTCTTATATATAAAAATAAGAAGTTTCTTTAGAGTGGAGTTCCATTGAGTATTGTACATATTATTTTGCTTGCTTCCCCTTTTTGACAGCAAAATATTATTGTCACTCCAAAATCTAATTATGCACTCTTCATAAGAGTTTTTTTTTTCTTTTCTAAATGCAGAAAGTTTAGAGTGTACAATTAGATTTTTGGAGTACTAATCACAATTTCCTAAAAGTAAATCAATTAGGAACATAACTTAATTATAACATAATTTTAAATCTTGGTTTACATACCAACCAGATTTTATCTTAAATGAAGGCTATCTAGGTAGATATACAAATAAAACACCTTAAAGCCCGATTTTGTTATTAATAAAGGACCTTAAAGTGAGTTTGCCCCCTCAAGATATATAACAATCAATCTAATCAGCGTTTAAGTTCCACAAGCAAAAGATTGCTCAACATATAATTTCTTCGAATTTCCATATGGATAACACAATCACATGTCTCTTTCTGTACATCCTATTATCAACTATATCACTACCTAGAGTGACCATGGCAAAACAAGGGTTGAGCATTAAGCTAATCCACCATGATTCCCCCGAATCACCCTTACCCAACCTCACACAATCAGAAAGAACTCGAAAACTCATTCTCCTAGCCAAAGCGCGCGCCAACTACTTCCGCCAAGGTTTGCAAGCCGCCAAGCACAATTATTCTTCCAATGTTGTGCGTCAAATAGTTGACCATCAACTGGAAACTACATACATTGCCAAACTAAGCATAGGCACAATCACCCATATCTTACTTTCTTCTCGTGGACACGGGAATCGACCTTACGTGGATCCAATGCCAAGGGTGTAACGATCCAGGACACCATTGCTTTGTGTAAAGACAACCAATTTTTAATAATAATTCATAATCCTCTTGTCCGAGAATTGCTTGTAGTAGCCACCCCCTTTGCCGTCGTCGAATATGCCATGGAAACTTTTGATCGTACCATGAAGAGTACGGTAGTGGTGGCAGTTCTGAAGGTGAGTTTGCATTAGAAACCTTTACATTTGATTCAGACCCAAGGTTCAAAAAAGAAGATTCCAAACATTGTTTTTGGGTGTGGTACTAAACAGACAGGTATGGATCATTGGGGCAAGGAGGGAGGTAATGTTGCGGCCGGGTATATTAGACTTAGGATGGTCGCCTCGATCCCTTGTCACGCAGTTAGGCTCTACAGCACAGGCAGGTTCTCATATTGCCTCCAAAAACTTGCCCCTAACGATCACAGTCACACTACATATCTCCGATTTGGTAAAGATATACCAACTAGTCCGTACTTTCGCAATACGGAAATTTACCATAATCCTGCCTCACTTATTGGTCTAATTGTTGCTTACTTTTAAAGAATTTTAACAAAAAAACTCCAGATACTGTTCATTTTAACAAAAAATCACATTTTTACACTAAAAAATCAATCATGATACTATTCACTTTACTCTTTATTTTGTCCTTATCGTTAAAACTCAAAATTTTCAAACACTTGTCATTAGTTTTCCTTTACTTGGGAATTTTATAAACATGACAGGCATTAGTGTTGGAGGCACACCTTTACGAATTCCACCCGAAACCTTTCTTAGGAAAAGGTCCCGTGGGGGGGACCATAATTGACTCAGGAGCTCCTTACTCGTGAATAACATTAAACCATCATACGAGATCTTGGAACAAGCACTGGTGAATCGCTTCTCTAGGATGACAGGCATAACGAGGATCCACATAGCGGAAGAGTTCGATTTGTGCTTCCAAATACCAAAAGGAGTAAGGCAAGGATATGCCAATCGATCTTCCAACAATTACATTCCATTTGGTAGGTGCCGATCTAGTGGTGCAGCCTCCGAGTGCATTAGTCGTGAAAATCGATCAAAGTAAAATTGAGTATTTTTGCTTGGCAATGATACCGGAAAGTGATAGAGAAGGTGTAATCACCATAGGTGCATACCAGCAACAAAATTACCGTTTCCTATATGATCTTAACAGAAAGACATTGCGTTTTGGACCCAAAGATTGTGTTACAAATCCATGAATTGTGCTAATCATTGGCAATTATTATACTAAAAATTTCATAAAATTTCAACCTCCCTTGAATTTTTTTTTTTTTTTTTTTTTTTTTGAACAGAGACGATATCATTTCATTACCATAACCAAACACTTACCAGGATGCCAGATGGGTACATGTACTTCAGTGATCAATTTCTTGATCTGAAGGTAGTAAGCACAAATTACAAATAATTTTTAAAACCCCTATACGGCGATCCACAAGGAACACACCACTAGAACGAGTATTCCCAAGAGTGAAATGTCCCATGAGTGACATAACAAGTATCGAGACCCTCACCAAAACCCACGCGATAACAGCGAGGTCACAAAATCGCAAAAGCGACACAAAATCGATTGTCGAAGCAACACAGACCCGTAAAAAACTAGACTAAAATAAAAACTAAAAAACAGGTGAGGTGTCCACAAAGGAGGTGTAGCTGCTAGTTGGCAGTAGGCGTGGGGAGCATAGGCAAAGGTACGAGCAGAAATGTCGGAAGGTGTGCGAGGCCATCAGGAGCCGGGACGGACTCAGAGAGGTGGGGCGGAATGGAATCCAGCCAGAGCCACCGCAGCCATCGGAAACGCCACCACAAACCAAGACCCAACATGAAAGTACCAAGAGCCGCCAGAGATACCTCCGACTGGAGTTGGTCGCAGTAATGGCAAGAAATAACGGCAACGACATGGATGGAAGAGGGGAAGTCAAGACCACCCACGCCACTAAACCGCCATCCCCACCACCACGACGAACCCAAAGAAGACACAACGATATTTCCAAGGGCAGAGCCCTCAGATGTCCAAACAACCGATAGAGAACAGCTGGCAAATATGCAACCCACCACGGCGGAGCCCAAGAGTTGCCGCCGGGAAACTCCAAGTTCAAACTCCACCCAGAAGCTACACGAACACCACCAACCAGGCCAGAAGAGCAAAACAACCGAAAAATCAAGGCAAAACCATTAAACAAACCAAAACCCACCCAAAATCTCAGATCTAAGGCCCAAACAGAGCCATGTACGGCAATAAAACCGAGGAAGTGGGTCGATGACTTGCTACGACGTGAAGGGAACAGGTTGCGCACGGAAGAGTACGAGGAAAAAGGTTCTGGTCAGACCAAGGAAAAGGAAGGAAGAGAGAGCACCGATGGGAGGGGGTCGAGGGTGCGGATGGAAGGAAATGAATGGGTTGCAGCACCGGGGGGTGGGGGGTGGAAGCAAGGGGTGGGGAGACTTGGAGGGGGCGCTAGAGAGAGGTGGAAAGGGCTGCCGCCGGCCCAAGCCTGAGCAAGGGACCGGCGGCTGGAACCTCCCTTGAATTGAACATACATGTGTGACTTTTTTCGTGAACATTTTCATGTCGAATTGTCATGATTTGAATATCACTGAGATGTTGTGGCTCGAACTGATGTACGGCTGCAACTGCATAACCATGAACAAATAAAATATCTAAATCCATCTTAATTAGCTAAAAATTTCTGCAGTGAAATATTCAAACCATCTTTGCCATTAATTAGGTCATAATCTGCATAAAAACTCTTCACATATGTATAAAGAAGTTTGCATTTTGATAAGGCTCCATTTGGATGAAATGATTTGGATTTGTTAACGAGGCTGAATTTGCTACAAAAACTAGAAAACATTAGATTATGTTTTGTAGTGCATTTCTAGACGCTAAATTCTCCTTATTACTCCACACTTTTGTGTATGAATGTTCAAGGCCGTGCCTGAAATTTCGGGGGCCTTGTACAAAACTTATAATGGAAGCCAATCTTAAGACAGTCTTCTAGAAAAAAAAGTTGAACAATGTATTGATGGTGCTAAAAAGCAATAACTAAAACTAAAAGAAACTTCAAAATTTACACTAATTAACATTTTCTAGATATCATTAAATATAAAGAAAGCTACAAAAATTACATATTACTAAATAATCAACAATCAGTTCAATCTTTAGAAACCAAATGAGTAAAAGCTTCAAAAAGTCTAACATTGAAGTTTCACTTAAAATGGTTCTTCGTGCATTATTTGTTACAAAATCATCAATTAAATATTCATAATCAGTTTTGTCTAAAAAACCCACTTTCAATCAATATCAAAACAAGCTCATTTAATTTTTCCTGCAACATGGTTAATTGCAAGTATGATTTGTAATTGTTGTAGAGCCCACTAAAGTATCATTTTTTTAGTACATCGATATTATTACAATAGGGGAGAGAAAGTACGGCTAAGTCACACAATGGGCAGCTTAATTTGGTATTGAATTCGTCATTCATGAGATTCGAACTTAAAACCTCTCACTTATAAGCGAAGAGAAATATCACCATACTGTAGTACTGAGTAACACTAAAGTGTCATTAGATTGCTAGAAAAATCAGAAAGGTGGTTTTTGAAGAAAAGTGGGGAAATTAGAAAAGAGATAATTGTAAGTCCCACTTGAAATTCTTTACTTTGTTTTTTCGGTCACATTCCGATGTAGTAATGCTGTGTATTAGATAGCAAAATTATTTTGGGAGCCACTTAAAATTTGGGACCTTCTTTGGTCGAACACTTCGCTCCCCCAAAGCTGCCACCGTGAATGTTAGTTGGGGAAGATGGATATACCAGCTGTGGATGTCATTCATGCTATAACTACCTCTTCATGTCTAATTAATTAATAATGGGGAAAATTAGATTTTCTCCTGAGTTGTGCTTACCCATAAATTAATGATTTACAAAAGAAAGATGACAGCATTCATTACTTGTGGATTTTCAGATCTTTCCTTGAACATTATGTGCAACAAATCAGATTCTCTCTTAAAAAGGAATCACCCTTTAAGTTTTCCTTCCCTCATCACATAAGCCATGTGGTCTGGGTTTAAGTTTCACAAGTAAAAGATTGCTTAACAGACAATCTAAATTTCCATGGCCAACAGAGTCATGTTTCTCAGTCTCTACATTCTATCCTCAACTCCCTTGCTACCAAGAGTTACTCTGGTGTGACAAGGGTTGATCATTAAGATCAATGTTTTAAGAAATTAGTATTGAGACTCGTCTAAGCAGTTTTTTGGGCGGGCTATCAACGTCTCTGCCTAGCGAGAGTGGGCTGTAGACTAGCCTCGGCGTTTGAGAGATGCGCCTAGGCGCCTGAGGCGTTGTCAAGGCGCCACTTGAGAGCCACCTTACTTGGATCGAATGCCAAGGGTGCAGAGATTAAGGAAACCATTGCTTTTACCAAAGACATCCGATTTCAATAATTTGCAATCCTCTTCTTATCGCAAAACTTCTTTGTAATAGACACGACCTTTGCTTTCCCGAAACATGCCTTGAAAATTTTTGCTCATACTGTTTGGAGTGAAAAGAGTACCATGAATTTAGACCACTCATCAGATGTATGTACTATAAATTAATATTTTGCTAGGACACAATCAAGTCATCGCGGGACTTTGATTGATTTTGGGAGTAATTACTCATGGATTGTTCGACCAGCTGCCTACGAAATGTTGGAGCGAGCACTGGTGAATAGGATTCCTGGCATAACATTGTAACTAGACTTTATCTTGTAAATGTTAGAAGAAACTTCTTATGCATTTCATTTTATTGTATCTTTGATGCAACTTTGCGTTTCAAATTTGAACCTTCATTTCACGCCTAAAAAACAAAAACAAAAACAAAAATTATAATCAATGTTTTACTCAAGCAAGTGGCCATTTATCACAGTGGTAGAAAAGAGTTAAGCATTTTTAAATTAGATAGAAATAATTGTAGAAATTCCTTTTGCTGAATTGGAAATGTCCACACGCACGTAATTCAAAGGGAAAACAGTAGAAGCAAGCATGTGTAAATTTGTAATGTATGGCAAAGAAAGCAAGCACGATCGTTTTCTCTAATCCACATTCCACTGAAAAATCGAGAGTCGTGTGTTACTTTTCCGATCAAGCAAACACTTAAGTCCCAACATAAACTCCCACGTAAAAACATAGCCATTTACATCGCATTGGAATTCCTCAATTTCTCTGAATGCTCTCTCGATTAACCCAACAAAATGGCTACCCTTAACATGATCGTAGCTCACAACCTCCCTTCACCCGCAACCGCCTCCTCGGCCACCCAATCTCACAAACCCAACTCGCTTTCACTCTTCTTCTGCACCCAAACCTCCAGCAAACCCCACCCACCACGGCTTCCGGCCTTCCCGACCCGGAAAAAACGAAGCTGGATTGTTGGATCGGTCACGGAGGACAGAGAGGTGGTTCCGTCGAAGAAGAAGGATACAGGGGAACAAGATAGCAGCTTGCTGCTTAATGGGTCAGGAGAATTTCAGGCTCTTTCGACATCATCGGAGGAGAAAGGAGAGGGGGATGATTTGGATAAGCTGACGAGCAGAGCTATTAATGCCTTAATTGTTCTGGGATTTGGGACCTTTGCGGTCTCTAAGTTGCTCACAATCGACCACGATTATTGGCATGTAAGTGATCTCATTCACGTGTATATGTGTATAGGTGTACATATTGGTACATGTGTTCATGGATTATGTGCTCATATGAATCTTTGAAGGGTTTCCTCTGATGGGTTTACCTTAATTTGTTGGTTAATTGATTAAAGTTTTCAGCTTTAATTCTGGAATTGGTTGATCTTTAGTACTTTAATCTATACTTAGTTAAGTTTCACTGCTGGATTTGGAACATCTTTAGTAGAATGACGAGCCGAATCGAAATTGTTGTCTGTGAATTCATGGATTTTGATGCAAATAAGCTGCCGAATGTTTAAAGGGTTTTCTTTTTTGTCTTAATTTGTTAATTTGCTTAAAGTTTCCACCTTTGTTTTTGGAATGGGTTGATCCTTAATACTTCATAAGTTAACCTATACATGGTTGAATGATGAGCTGAATCGAAATCGAGTTCTTTTCTTCTCTATATTGAATAAGGTCTATATTGAATAAGGTGGTTGCCTCGGTAAGTTGTTGTATTTTGGATGTCAAAGCTTAATTTTCGAGAGGTTTTTCAGGGATGGACACTTTATGAGATACTAAGATATGTACCGGAACACAATTGGATTGCATATGAACAGGCTCTCAAAGCAAATCCCGTTTTTGCCAAAATGGTGATAAGTGGGGTTGTCTATACTCTAGGAGATTGGATTGCTCAAGTAAGTCTCTCTTCAGATAAGATTAGATAAATTTCATCTCAATCATGACTTGTTTTTGTGGCTTCTAAGCTGTTTCCTATTGTAAGTGAAGTGTTTTGACGGGAAGCCGCTTTTGGAATTTGACCGGAAACGCATGTTCAGATCGGGCCTTGTTGGCTTTACTTTCCATGGATCTCTTTCCCATTATTATTACCAATTTTGTGAGGTGATGGTTCTGGTCTATATTTGCTTATTTCTAGCTTGTTTGATGGGTTTCTATGAATGGCTAAAATTATCGACTTTGATTTTCAGGCTCTTTTTCCTTTGGAGGATTGGTGGGTGGTCCCTGCCAAAATAGCCTTTGATCAAACAGTGTGGTCAGCGATTTGGAACAGCATCTATTTTGTGATTTTGGGGTTCTTGCGTTTCGAATCCCCAGCCAAGATTGTTGATGAACTTAGGGCTACATTTGTGCCCATGCTGACTGTGAGAAACTCTTCTAAATCTTCCTTATCAGTTTTTCATGTCTTGTTTTTGTTTTTGTGATTGTCTTTTGCTTGTTTTGAATGGATTACAAGATTATTTTCTTACCAGATAGAGTTGGATTTCTGTAAAAACACTTGAGGATACGTTCACTTGCATCTGATTCAAGTTCTCTGACTCGGTTATCATAGCTTGTTTTGCTTCATATGCTGCTTAAGTTTATTAATATTTCATATGCCGCTTAAGTATAGCTAAAATATGAAATTTGAGCTAATAGGTCTCCAACAGTAGAATTGCTTCTTTCACTTGTACTTATGCAATCATACCAGCAGAGCTTAGTGTTATACCTGAAAAAAGTATATACAAAGATCAAGGGGATAGAGAAAAAAGGAAATTCATTTTTTCAGATATTAGTTTACGTTAGGAACTAGCAAGTAAAATCAAGTAGAAATTGTTATAACGCCGTATTTGATCTAGATGCTTGTGGTGGTTTGAGTTTTTAGCGAATACAGGTTTTATTTGGTATGTTATAAGTTGTAAGTTGTAACCTACTTATATCTGTGAGTCAACTGGCATGACAGGCGGGATGGAAGCTTTGGCCATTCGCTCATGTCATTACCTATGGCCTGATCCCTGTTGAACAAAGACTTCTTTGGGTGGACTGTGTGGAGCTAATTTGGGTTACTATTCTCTCAACGTAAGCCTCCAATCTTAGTTCTTTTATGTGGCGAGAATTTCTGTGTGGGAACCCCTACCCTGAGAAGTGTAATCTGCCCTATTTTGTATGCATGTTAATTTCAATATGCATATTATCATCTCTCACTGATTAAATTTTCTTTGGGTAGTTATTCAAATGAGAAGGCAGATTCTAGTTTATCTGAGGCATCTTCTGGAGCAGATTCTGCTTCTTCGTCAAGCAGTTCTTCAAAGGTATGTCACGTTAGCAGTCAGTGAAGGGCCTATTTCAGAATATCAATACATGCTTAGGTCCAATAATGAATTTGTGATTCCGTGGGCAGGACTAAATTTTGAAAAGCACGCTAATGAGACGGTTTTCTACAGCCAACACAGCCACTGTTTCCACCCTATTAGGGTGTGGAAATCAAAAATCCAATACTATTAAGTGCGAGTAACATACTCGGTGAAAGGGGAGATCATCCTCCATTGGATGTGCAGACCCCCATATACAAGGAAGCAGCATGAGCTAGCTTGGGTGACCAGCAATTATTGGTTATCCTAACCAAACACATACGACACGAAGAATTATTTTTCCCTCAGGTGTGTTCTATATTCGTTCTCAAATTCAGCCAGATCTCCCTGGCGATCTCGTGCTATGTATATGTATTGGAGTAGCTGTAAATTTCAACAGGTACTGCAACTCATGTTGCAGCTTGGAGAAACTATATACTTGTAATTATTGTGACACAAAGATGAGTAAGAGGACTGAGATTTTGCAACTAGATTTTGTTCGAGGTTGAAGTTGAAATGACTGCCTTTTTCGGAAAGTTTTGAGAACACTGCTTGGCTCCTTCCTCGGAATGAGCTTCATCTTCTTTACGAATCGCAGTTTCACATATATGCCGCAATAATTTATATAGTTCGGTCGTTTCCTCTCTATATTCTTCGCGTTCCTCTGCTTCATCATCTTTAAGATTACATCGGATTCTTTCTATCTCTAGACACCCACATTCTTTCGAATCAGGTCCATCCTCTAATCCCTCTTCTCAATTTCCCTGATGGGTTTTGTCAATTTTGGGTATTTTGAATGCAATTCGTGTAATGGGTTTGCTTCGCGATTTCTTGATTGTTGTGGGTTTGACCCGTTTTGGTTGATTTGAGTTAGAAAATGATAAAAGTTTCTTATAATTAATTGAAGAAGCGGGTAAATAGATAGCATAATTATAAATGTTGAGCCTTTAATATGTGTCCATGATGCAATTGGATGTAGCTTGAGCAATTGTTCTAATCTAATATAAACTAGGGGGACGGGGATTCAAACTTGGATGGAAACGGGAAAGCACACTGGTCTAGCCAACTTAGTTAGGCGAGGCCGCGGTTGTAATTGTAATTGAATGGATTGGTAGAGGAATCAACAGGACTTTGAATGCATGGAAACCGAAATGAAATCTGGTATAAGTGGATCTGCAATTTGTTCTCATCTGGGTAGTTGTTGGATTGATGATTGGCGTGTTCAATGTGAAAAATATGTGGTTGGTGATGGAATTTATTCTAGGCATAAATATGGCTGTTTAATGCCAAAAATAGTAAGTTTGTGCACATGTTGTTATGAATCCAAGTAAATCATGAAATTGTCAGTTCCTTAGATTTAAATGGCTGGGATTAACATATAAGCAGCTTGGAAAGTTAAGGGCCTTTGGTATCCTATTTAAAAAAATTAATCATGTCTCAAAACATTTCTTAAAAACAATTTTCTTTAAAATTCAAAAACTTAATTGGTTTGCAATTTAAAATTTTTAAATCTTATGACTAGACAAAGAGATCTAAAAAGAGGGGGTTGCTGGAGAGGAAGAAAGAAAGTAAGAGATGATTGAAGAAAAGAGAAAGAAGAGAGGATCGGACGAGATAGAGAGGAATAGGAGTGAGAGAAAAAACCGAGAGAATGAAGAGAACGGATTGGAGCAGAGACGAAAAAGGTAAAAAAAACAAAAAGGAGAGAGAGAGAGAGAGAGAGAGAGAGAGAGAGATTTGGAGTGAAAGAGGAGAAGGGAGAAAAAAGAAATGAGTGAGTTTAAGTTTAAAAACTCTAAAAACTCATTTTTTATGTTCTTATATAATAGATTATATTTTTGAGTTAGTCTTTAAGTTTAGTTTTTTAAACCTACCAAATAAGTTTTTAAGACTTAAATTTTGAAAATTGTTTTTGAGTTTAAAAAGTTGGATTCAAGTAGAGTAGGCCCTAATCAACTTTCAAATAAAATTCACTCAAAGATTTAAATGCCGTTTCGTGTCAATTGGTTTATGGTTATATCTAAACCAGTGTGTGTTTTGTTTCTGAACAATTTTCAGTAAAATGTTGTTGGAAGTTCGTAGCGCTCGATCGATAAAATGAACATTGCTGTGATCTCAACTTAAAAATATGTGCAGGTTTCACTTTAGGATTGTTGATTAGTACCTAGCTGTTGTTTATGCCTTTGCAGCTGTTTCGTTTAGTGACGTCTCTGGGGATTATGTGACAGGTTCAGGTCCAAGCTTGAAGAACTTCACGGGTGTTGGCATCGTCGGATTCATGATGTGTTCGGGTGAATCGGGAAAAGAAAAAAAAAATCCATTTTCCTTTTTGATCGAATATAATTTAGAAACAATTGCCTTTTGTGGCCTCTATTTCTGGGAACAGACACGTGTACTTAAGTGTAATATTCATATATGAATTAAGATGATGGATTATGTCTTTGTATTAAGAACTAGATGGTGTTTGTCATTTGCTTTCATACCAAATTTAATTAATGTCGGATTTGAATTATTCTTTTTGTTTTTCTGGTGTAATTTGTTTCTAATTAGTAGGTCTAGTTGCTTCTTTTATAGGTTCACCTCATTAAAATTTTGTCCACCACAAGAATAATAGGAAAGTGATATCCGTACTCATGTTATCTTCTTTTGCGTTCATTTTTCCCGTTGTAGAGAATACATCAGAAGGAGAAAACAGGAGTGTGAAAATCATTGCCCGCAAATTAAGTTTCCCTTTCTCTCACACATAGTTACAGACACAAAAACATGGCTAAAGAGTAAAGAGAATAACAGCCGCAGAGCAGTATTCATTGATTCGCATTAGAAGTGGAATTACCACATAAAAACAGCAAACACATAGATTTATTAACTTAACTACTTTCTTCGAAGCTAGAAAAGCAGCATGCTGGTCTCTCAGGAATCTAGCTCTCTCAAACTAAACAACAAATGACAGTAGAAGAAAAACACACATACAACTAGTCGACTGATACAGAATCAACAAATGACAGTAGAAAAGAAAACACACATACAACTAGTCGATTGATACAGAATCGTGACCTGGCACGCTTATTCGAAGTTCATTTGGAAACGAATTCAGGGATTTGGAGCAACTGGAGTGCTCCCGCCACCATTCCCAGGGGTTGGAACCTCATTACCGGGGTTTGGGACGAATGTGTCATCACCGCCTGGAACATAGTTGTTACTACTCGGGCTTCCGCCACTTCCGCTTCCACCAGTGCTGCCGGTGCTGCCCATGCCAGGGAATGGAGCAAAATGGTTCCCTGGTGGTAGCATCACACGCCCAATGCCAGGAATGAGAAGACTTCCGTCATGGTCAAGAAACCACTGAGGTTGTTTCTTTTCATCTTTGTTGGAGGTTGTCGGCACATTTCGCCCGGCAACTGCTCCCCCAACTAGGGCAAGGAGGATAGCGGAAACGGAGATGAGAGCAAAGAACGAAAGGCGGGTTTTGTAAGCCATTATCGGAGCAATGGTAGAGGGAGGGAGAGATGAGAGAGAAGGGTAGGTCTTGCGGAAGTTAGCTTAGTGATTTGAATGTAGAAGAAGGGCTCTTCTTATAGCCGAGGATTTCTGGCAAGTTGGGTGAACAGTTTGTCGGTGAGTTAAGAAGCCATGGATAGAGAGGAGATTTACAAATGTATACGTGCATGGAGAGAGAAGTGATGATGAGTCGTTGAGTTGGGTTTTTCTTAGGTCGATAATTTTTAGGGACATTTAGATTTTAGGATCTATATAAGATAATTTTTAGATTATAACTTAAATGGGTTTCAAAATCTTATTTAAGTCCCTAATTTAATATTCACCATCACATCATATTATAAGATACCTCTATTACCTACCATATTTACAAACTTTGCCATTTAAATTGTCAACCTATTCTATAATTAAGGCTTAAATATATTCCGTTAATAAACCATTCGTCAATAAGATAAATCCAACTAAGGTAAATTAAACTAATTTATACTTGCTGACAAACAAATTAAGTCTGTAGTAATTTTAAGTCAGTCACCTTAAGAAGTCGAAGATGGAAAAATCAACTACAAAAACAATAGGTTAAAAAATTAAATAATAACCCTTAATATATATATATATATATGTCACCTTCCGGGCCCACTCCACCACCGTAGAACGATATTGTCCGCTTTGGGCCCCGACCACATCCTCACGTTTTTGTTTCTGGGAACTCACGAGCAACTTCCCAGGAGGTCACCCATCCTGAGAGTGCTCTAGCCCCCTTCTCGCTTAACTTCGGAGTTCCTACGGAACCCGAAGCCAGTGAGCTCCCAAAATGCCTCGTGCTAGGTAGGGATGGGAATATACATTTAAGGATCACTCCCCTGAGCGATGTGGGATGTCACAATCCACCCCCCTTAGGGGCCCGACGTCCTCGTCGGCACACCACGGTCAGGGTTTGGCTCTGATACCAATTTGTCACATCCCGGCCCGGGCGCAACCACCTCCCGGGCCCGCTCCACCACTGTAGCATGATATTGTCCGCTTTGGGCCCCGACCACGCCCTCACGGTTTTGTTTCTGGGAACTCACGAGCAACTTCCCAAGAGGTCACCCATCCTGGGAGTGCTCTAGCCCCCTTCTCGCTTAACTTCGGAGTTCCTACGGAACCCGAAGCCAGTGAGCTCCCAAAAGGCCTCGTGCTAGGTAGGGATGGGAATATACATTTAAGGATCACTCCCTTGGGCAATGTGGGATGTCACATATATTTATATATATATATATATATATATATATATATATATATATATATATATATATCACAAAAAAAAAGTATAACAACTCCTTATTGTCTATATATAGGAATTACATAAGTGCCGGTACATATGTGTAGGTACATACGTGCACATAGGTACAGAAGTATCGGTATGGAAGTGCCGGTACATACGTACACATAGGTACATACGTACACATAGGTACATACGTACATATAGGTACGAAAGTATTGATACATTAGCATCGGTATGAAAGTATCGGTGCAAAAGTGTCAGTACTTATGTACATATATATAAGTACAAAAGTGTTGATACATAAACATCAAAAGAAAAATAAATCACCAACACTAGAAAAAAATGATGAAAGTAAATCATGCACTATTAGATGCATAAGAAAAGAAATATCAGATGTGGATGGTGGTCCTAGCCCTTTCTCACGATTGAAGATAATTTTTTGGGTTGGACAAAAAGTTTCATTTTTAAGGAGAATCATTTATGTTAGCAATTTAAAAATGAAAAGTTATAAATAAAATAAATATAAGACATTATAATCCACTCAAGGATAATATAGAAAGAAAAAAATTACATAAAAAGAATTAACTCTGACATTAAATATAAATGCTGACTTGGACATAAGTCAAATGACTATAATTAGTTTTTTATCTTGGTTAAGGTTTTAGTCTAAAAATAATCCTTTTCAAGGATTAATATCTAGTTTCTATATTTTTATGCACTTTAAGGAGTTCGGTTAAAATTAAATGACCACGGTCTTGCGAAATTCCAAAATACAACAATGTATGACATATGTTGTGAAATTTGACAATTGGATGTATGCATTGATATTCAGAGGAAGAATAACTGGTGAATGTGACCTGCTTATAGGGTAATGTATACTTTACATTGATGTACAGTACACCGATGTATGACATACATTGTAGAATTTAACGGCTAATGTGCACTCCGATATTCAAAAGAATTTATTAGGTGAATCCGATCCACTAAAAATGTAATATATATTGATGTAAAGTTCAAAAACTTCAGGGGGTTTTTTCTTAGTTACCAAGATTGAGTTATACTTTAAGGGGGCGTTTGTTTGTCCTCACTAAGTGGGACTGGACTAGACTAGACTAGCTGTTAGTCCAATACCGTGTTTGTTCCATGCTGGGACTAACATTAATGAGACTAAAGGGGACTAGCATGGACAAAACGCTTCACTAAGAGGTCTTAGCGAGACCCCTCAATAATCATGGGACTAGCTAAGACTATCATCTCTCTCGTCCTCGTCATGCTCAACGACCACTCCCGACATACTCCTCGTCATCTCCGGTCACCTAGATCAATCATTAACTTTTCGATTCGACTCTCTTTCAGATCCATTTCACAACCAACTTTCATATAAAATATACCAAATTGAAGGTGTGAGATGGAAATGGTAGGAAAAGATGGAGAGAAAAAATAAGATCATAATAAAATATTAATAATTTATAGATCAAATAATATAATATTAGAATTTGTTATTATCTAGCTTCTTAGTCTAACACTGCACCAAACGCTTCACTAAGTTAGTCCAGCTTAGTCCTTAAAACTAATCCAGTCCGAGATAGTCCAGCGCAACAAACGCACCCAAAACGTATTAAAATCTGCCTATATGTTCCAGCAACTCCTGCGGCCACTAATGATGTGCAGATCTGCCTACATTCCTCTATGAATGTGAATCAAAGAGTCGTTACCATTGATTTCAGCTGCTTTTTTCTGTGTCTTCATCTTCTTAATTTACAATATCACTGTCACTTTTGAGTTCATAAACTGCAAATCATTTTACTGCTGCCAACTTTGAAAGCACTGGTACATTTGAGCTATAAAGGTGCCTGCCATTTAAGGTTGCATCTTTATCTTTTGCAGACCTACTTTTTTTCTGGTTTGGACTTTTCATTTCTCACTGACAAGGTATTTAATGGGGTCATTTTCCACATTTCAATTTTCCATCTACCCCTTTTTTGTTGTTGTATCAGTTGTCTGCCATAGGAAATATTTTACAAGTGGCACCTATATGTGGTATTGCTGCAAAATTATGCCACTTAATTGGAAAATTGAGTAATTTGTCACCTCAATTTTGATGCTCTAATTGCCACCCACGACTAACTTCATCCATTTTTTTTTTCGTCCAAAAGGTTGTCAGTGTCAAAATGATTCTTTAAACATATGGTGTATCGATATTTCAGACTTCAAAATATTTTTTAGAGGTATTTATTGATTTGTCCCTTGAATTTGTATAAAGGTGCCAATTTTTTACATAAACATTAATTTTAGCCTATTTTCTCTTGAACTTTAACTTTAGCCGATTACCCCCTAAACTTTTATAAATAGCCAATTTCCCCCTTCTAGATTTAGATTTTAAAAATTTCATCCAATTTTTCACTCTTTTTGCCCTATGTAGTTGTCATATGTTGTCTGCGTGACCAAAATGGATAAAAAACCTGGATGGAAAAAATTTAGCAACATGGGTGAAATTGGCTATTTACAAAAGTTCAATAAGTAATCAGTTAAAATTAGAGTTCAAGAGAAAATTGACTTATTATAAAAGTTCAGAGTGTAATCAGCTAAAATTAAAGTTGGGAAAAAAAATAGCACTTCTATACAAATTTATAGAACAAATTGACAAATACTCCTATCCTTTAAATACTTCTTAGAATCACATGCTAACTTTTCAGACGAAAAAGTAGATGGAGTCAGACAAGGCGGCGATGGGTTTGAACAAGGGCCAATTCAAAAGCTAAATCTCATAAAGCATACATGTCTTGCGTACGTACATTACGCTGCGGGATCGTTTACACCGTCAGATATGATGGTTTCATTTTTAAACGTCGACGTTCGGTTAAGTAACGTATTGCATAAATTTACAGTAGAAATGTGGAAAGTAAAAATCTAGGCTGCATCTACATCTGATCGGGACAAAAGAATGTACAAAAAACTTAAAAATTAGAGGTGACAATTCTAACCTTTAAACTCGATAACCGTGGATAACTGCCCGAATTGATTGGATTTGAGTATGAAAATTCGGGTATATTTTGGATATGAGAAAAATCGTGAATAATATTCTGTTATGGTTTTGGATATGATTATAGGGGTCTCCAATTCATATCCGTCCCCGAATCCAAACCGGATTATATAAAATATAATTGTATTATAATATATATATATATATATATATATATATATATTATTCACTAAATACATTACCTTGAAAATACAAAAGTTGCACTGTGTGAGTTGTATTTTGTGGGCAAGTTAAAAAGTTTTTATATGAATCAAAATCTATGAGAATCCAACTCAATAGTACTTATGCAAGAAATAAAAGATCATCCGACATTATCAATGTTTAGTTTTAATTTTTATGTTTCACAAGATCCATTCATTAAATAATTTAATACATCAAATATTATGACAAAATTAATATTTACTTAGTTATCATACGTTAATTGAACAAATATATTTTTTGTATTGATAAAAATGATTATAACCGTTAACCGATGAAGAATCCACTACCCGGTAGGTATGATTATAAATAATACCCGATGGTTAATTAGCGGTTATGAATATAGTTAATTTTCTTAATTATAGGGATGGATATAGTATTTCCGTATCCAAACCAAACCGTTGCCATCCCTATTAGAAACACAGAGAATTATATTTGCCTCAGCTACCCGAAGAGAACAGTTTCCTTACTTTTTGTGCCTTCTGCAACAACTGCTGAGGAAATGGAAACCCAGAAAGATTTATCTTTCTTTTGGATTTTAATGAGGCAAAAGGATGCCATAATACAATAAACGCTAGCCGGTTTCGTTTATATTTGAATCACAATTTCTAAGGCCTTTCTTCGGAAAATCTAGGAAGTTGAACGAGGGAATTCACGCGTGTCACGCCTTCCAAACCCGACCAGTTCTCTTCAGCTGCCACTGTTTCTTCATTCCCTTCAATCTCAACCGGTAGTCTACCATGAGCATCACTTTCATCAGATGACCTGACAGTGAAATTCCTCTGCAAAGATGGCTCCGACTTCTGGCCATCATCCGATTCAACTGCATTGCCGGAGTGATTGCTTTGAAGGGTCGCAGATGAAAAGCCTTGTTCCTCGTAATCAGATTCCGAGTCCATTTTCCCATCCAAAAACAAGCAAACGACTGCACAGTCATCCATCTTTGAAGTCGGGTATTTGAGTTTCCATTCGCGAGCAGCTGAGTCAACCACAGTCCTTGCTGCTGATGCCCGGGTTGGGGCTGAGGACACTATCTCAACAACCTCTTCATTGCTTAAGACATCCCAAACCTACAAATATACAAGTTAAAAGATCATCGAGTGAAGCTAAATACTAAATTTTAGGTTTACTATATTTAAATGGGACTTGTCTGCAATTCTATCACTTCATATTTGGTTCCTGTAAGCCATTTCAAGCGCAAATGGATATTCCTCATCGTTGTGTGATTACTATGTCAATTTTTATTTTTCTTTCCATTATTAAAGCCAGCAGTGCCGTGTATAAATATTCAACAAACATCTAACCAAAAAGAACAAGAAACTATAGAGAATATCGAAGAAGGATATTGTCAAAGATGAAATTTTTACCCCGTCAGAAGCAAGAACAATGAACTGGTCTCTGTCAGTAAGTATCCGGTGTGAGAACTCAGGTATCGAGATCACTCCATACTCCTTTAAACAGAAATCGCCGAAGGCTCGAGCCATTGCTAAACCAGGGGCATCATCAAAAGGCAACCATACTCGAGACACTTCAGGTTCATCATGCAAAGCAAACACCCTACCCTTACACCGTTTAATTCTTTCAGCTTCCCCTATGACATGTACATAAGCATCAACCAAGTAAGGTTCAAATAACAAGAAGGCAACCAAAGCATCAGTGACAAGAAATTTAGAATATTGTTCACACTTGGCAGATCAGGCTTTAAGTCAACAGTTAACTGGATTGCCACCATGGAATCACTACTGTCCTTTGATCCCAGGATTGCTCGGGAATCCCCGATATAACCCATGAAAAGATTTGACCCCTGAAAAGTGAAGCAATCAAAAACAAAGCAAACGAAATGGGAAAAATTAAAGAGTGAAGATGGTGTTTGCTGCCGTACCTGTTTGACTAGAGTGACTGCAGTGCTACCACTGCAGAAGCAGTCCAAATTAGGATGAGACCTCAGCTCCTTGTCCATGGCTTTGTATGACTTCAGGAAAGCGTCTCTCCATGATAAATTCAATTTTTCCTCATCCAAACCATCCTTCTCAGTATCTCCACAATCTGACTTCTTTAGTTTCCCTTTGAAACACGTTTTTCTGGACCCTTGGTATGAATACAAGAAGGATTGCAGCTTCATTGGCAATGTATCCCTTACTTTGCGAGCAACAAGATGGCCGTGTGGACCATGGCCGTCAAAAACACCACAGAATATCGCATCATCGGACATGAAATCCTTCAAAAGAATATAAAATCAAGACTTCAGAAATCAAAAATTATCTTACCAACATGTTCAATTAGTTTCCCACTGCAGAGGAGAAACTTACTTCCCACACAAGCATGGCATCTTGGTTTATGCCTTTGCGGCCCTGCTGTGTGAATATGCAAGAAGTCTGGCTCTTTCCATTGGTAAAAATGCGGTTGGGCAAGGCGTGTAAATTCTGAAGAGTATATGCATGGTCAGAGAATGTCTTCTTCGTTCTCTTTCGACAGCAAAATTGAATCCCCAAGCGTGGGGGTGTGACTGCCTCTCTGTTGCTGCTGCTGCTACGAGTACTCTGACTACTAGTCGAAACACAACCCCCCATTTCCTCAGCTCAACAAAGAAGACATCTGACTTAATAAAGGATAAGTCCTACTTCAGCCAACCAGATCTCACATGAAATTCTGAAATTCGCCAAAAATGGTCGACGAGCAAATGACTATCCAAACACCAAGGATTCCCACACATCCAAACCACCAGCCACTTTACAAGCCCATATAGAAAAATGAGGTCATTTTATCTTGGTCAAATGCAGTCCGTGGAGGTAACGCGAATCGATAATAAACTAGCTGAGGAGAAGAAGAAGACATTAGTTAATTACTTCTTTAATCTCTAGCAAGACATAATCCAAAAATTGCTGCTTCTGCTTGTAAAGAACTAAACAAAACAAACAAGATGCATTCAAAAAACACAATTCCATGTGAAACATGGAATAGAAAATACTTAAAAAGGCCGTCCAGATCCTATTGCCCTTCATGAGGAATCACACTGATGATGACCAAGTGGTAGGATTTTGAGCCAATTGATTCATATAAAATAGAAGCCAAAGACCCGTAGATTAGAATATCGCTATATAAAAACACCAAATTTACCCCGTATTCTGCCAACTATGAGATTCGGACTCGTCAAAATTCAATAACACAAGAAAAATAAACATGTCACTTAAAAGATTCTTAATAAAACAGAACTACATAGAGATGCAAAAACCAGAAGAACAATGAGACTATCGAAAATCTTGCCCAATTATGTATACCAACAAACAAACTCAGAGAAACTTAACTGTTGCTAGGTTACTAATAGTGACACGGTACTCGAACATTAAGAAACAATCAAAGATTTTCGGAATTAAATTGGATACCATTAAGGAAACCAGAAAGAAATATTCTCTTGACAACTTGGAATTTTTTATTACATGTTAAATCTTCCTCCACTTTCGCAGCAACCAAACAACAAAGCATAGGGTCCGGTCAACGGACTATTTCGGAGGAGAGAGAGAGAGAGAGAGAGAGAGAGAGAGAGAGAGAGAGGGGGAGGTAAAGGCTATATTGAAATTGGTAGAAAGTTACGAACTGTAGGAGAGAGGGAGAGAGGGAGGTAGGGAGGTAAAGGCTATATTGAAATTGGTACAAAGTTACGGACTGTTGTTTTCCCACTAGAGAAAAATCCGAGAGAGATAAAGCAAATTTTGAAAAAGCAGGAAAAAGACGAGAGGAATGCTCTTTTGTCAAATAACATAATCATTTAGGTATAACTATTTATCATACAAAGAATAAAAAGCAAACAAACAAAGCATATACAGGCTTAATCTTCGTTTGGTTCCTGAGAAAATATCAAAGAAAATCTGTAAACTTTTGAGCATAACAAATCACTCAAATATTACATGATCATTCTTAAGGGCAAACAAAGCAGAAAAACCCAAATCACAGACAACCATCAAAATCAAATTATATGTTTAGTTTTTTATGAGAATGCAGTAAAAGTTTCGGTCGTTACAAAGCAAAGCACCAAAAAAAAACTGAAATTTAAGATGTTTATCTCTCTCTCTCTCTCCCAATACCAATAGAGATCAAAACCCAAAAAGGATAAGTATATAGATTGGAGGGCAGATAGACAGAGAAGTTGTACATGCAGATCTTTGATTACTCAGTGATTATTGTTCCAAATCACTTATAATTTAGAATCAAAGCAAACAGAGATGAGCATTATTGATCACAGATAATGGAAAGCAAATGGTTTAAACAAACAAACATTTGAAAATTAGAAATAAAATTGGAGTATTGGAGAAAAAATTGAGAAAAGGGTAGTGAGTTTTTTACCTTTTTGTTGAAATTTCTTAGCCAAGGGATTCAGAGTGAAGAAAACCAGAACAGAACAGAGGGGGGTGGGGGGAGAGAGTTGAATATTAATATGGTGGAGACTGGAGGAGGGTGGTGCATTAATTGCAAAAGCAGCGCAGAACCGAAAGAGGAGAGGAGAGAGAGAGAGAGAGAGAGAGAGAGAGAGAGAGGGAAGTTACTGTGGAGTAGCCGTGCACCTCCCGGCTGAAATGATGATTGAAATCAATCTCAGATTCTCATGATGCAACTGCCACTGTTTAATATACTTTCCTCATGGCGCGTCCAATCATCCTTATCCCCTTTTTCTTTTCATTTTTTTCTTCTTCTTTTTTTCTTCCTTCTTAAAACTAAAAAAAATTTTAACGAAAAATATGCGGTACTTTTTATTTTAACGAAAAATCATATTTTTACATTAAAAAATCAAATTTGATACTATTTAGTATTTACTTTACTATTTATTTTGTCTTTATAGTTAAAACTCAAAATTTTCAAATTTTTTTCATTAGTTTTCCAAAAACTATAAAACGATTAGGATCCTAGCCGGATCCTCTTCCTAGGATCTAGATAATCAATCAATTATGTTCATTTATCGTATATCATACGGTCAGAAATTATTTTAAATTTTTATTTAAAAATAAACATAAACATTACTTAATGAAAATTGACCGCACGATATACAATGAACGGACACAATTGATTGATCCCCCAAATTCCTACAAAGAGGATCCTCATCCAAAATAAAAGGCTAAATACACTAAAATAATGATCTTCAAATTTTTATACTTGTACTACAGACACCAATAATTGAGTTAAAATCTAAAATTTAGGTTTTAAACTCATCAAAATCATCTCTAACTATGGGGCTTAAAGCAAGTTTAGGGATAAAACCTAAAATTTGGGCATATTTAGCTCAATAAACCATTTTTTGGCCCATCACTGAGCGTGGACACATCAAACTCAAACCTACATTGCACGCTCACACGCCCAACGGTCCATATTCAAAATTACTTTTTTTTTTAGTTTATAAATTAATTAAATTGATTGAGATCAATATAATCAAATGTAAAGATAAAAAAAATTAACTTAAACTTAAATAATTTTTAACATTTTAAGCTAAACCATTAGAGGAGAAACACTATTTTTGGATTAAACTCTAATAAGTCAAAAGTAGTTACATGGTTAAATTTTGTAGTCACTACATGCAAGTTGTTTTAAGGGTGTTTTTGTTATGTCATGTCAATTTGTGGTTGAGCTGCAGCAGTAGTAAGTGTTATTTTGGTGGCTAAATCAAAATTTTATCTTTGGGCTAATCTCAATTTATTATCCTAAAGTTTCTTAGTTTTCAACATTTTATACATTAAGTTTTTTTTATTTCAATCTGGTACCTAAAGTCATAATTTTAGGACACTTTCATACATCTGTTAAGTTTTTCATCAGAATCTCTGTTAACTAATGACGTGGTGTCCATGTGGACAATGATTGGGCGCCATGTGTCAATCTAAGTCCACGTAGATATTAAAAATTTATAAAATAAATAAAAACTAAAACTAAAATTTTAAATTTTAAAAACTAAAAACCAAACCTAAACCTAAAAAATTTGGGAGCATGTTTGCTCACCACCACAAATTATGGTGTATGTTTATCATACACCTAATCAATTGACACGTGTCATTTTACTTAATATTTGTTAATTTTTTTCAAAATTGAAAAATAAACATTTAATGTGAAAGTTAACTAGAGTTAGGTGAAAAGACACTTGTCAATTAATTAGGTAAATGGTGAGCATACACCATGGTTTATGGTGGTGAGCAAAAATGCTCCCAAAAAAATTAAAATTGCCCACTTGGCCGTCGCCTTCTTCTTCACACAATTTCCAAACCCAGGTACCAACCCTTCGACAATATCAATCAACCCAAACGAGCTGACCGAGATTTGATTGAAGGAAAACAATCCACTGCACAATCTCTTCATCTCCGGCGACGGCGGCGCAAGCAGAAGCTCTTCTTTACACACCTTCCAACTCTCGCCGGACATAATTTCTCGCCAAACTTCGTTGACGGTCTTGGGCAGCAGCGCTGATGAACCATTAATTTTTGCAGCGGCGTTGAGTAGGGTTATTTGGGTGTCGATGAGGGTGGCGTCGATCATGCGGGTGGGGTTGGAGGCGTAGAGGACGCTGCTAACGGTCATGGAGCCGATTGGAAGCGACGGTGGTGGGCTTGGGCTTTGTAGCAGAGGACAAATTGGAAGGGCATCGGGACAGATCCGAGTTTCGTGATCTCAACGATGCCGTCTCTTCCATCATTGATTTCTCAAGCACCTAGGAATCTGCACACTGTAACGCCCCGGACTCGAAACATTTGTTTTATTTCGGACAATAATAATTATATTAACAATAGACTCAAACTAAACTTTACCATTAATTACCTTTCTTCACGTCCATGATTTAACTTCTTACATAACTAACCTTATCTTTGGAAACATATTATTAGAATATAAATTTTAAATTCTCAAATTGCTTCCATTAGAACAACTTCTCATCAAAAGATAAATTCTCAATTATTTAACTACCATTTATCGTAATGCACTTACTAATTCCTTGTTTCTAACCAAAATCCATAACTATAAACTTCCGTAAACTTTTCAATATATTCTCATACTTGTCACCATTTTCTTTTATAAAACAATTTTCCTTTTAAAGGTTTAATCTTGAATTACTTATTCTCACTTAGTTTATAGCTGCATCTAACTTCACGTTAGACTGCATACGTACCCTAAACAGGAATCAAGCCATTCGTAGTTCACATTCCATTTCCAAAGACATCCAAGTAACTGAAATAACCAACATTGGGTCTAATAATCGAAACACATCAATTGGATACCAAATTCACAGTTAGGATATCAAAATTTGCATAAAATGGCTACGTCGGCCCGCCACCACGACTCACAAGAAAATTCACTATTTCTAAAAATTCTAAAAATTACAGAAATGAAGATCTCAAATAGTAGAGCAAACTTTATACCTGCGACCAAGTCCAATTTGGCCTGAAAAGTCTCTAATTTACCTCGAACCCCGCTGGATACCCTATAAATGGGTGTTCTCAATTCGACACCACGAGTGCTCCGCCATCTCCCAAGATGTTTGGGCTTTGTTCCTGGGATATATGGGAGTGTTTTAGTGATGGAAATTGAAGGAAATTGATTCACGATTGGTGAATCCCGAACAAAGTCTCACGGCACCCACCGCCAGTTTTAGACCAAATTTACCACCAAATTCCTCCTAATTTTGGGTGAAAATGAAAGATAGAAGGCCAAGGTGATGATTGGAAGCGATTTATAGGTCCAATTCATCAAAAAATTGGACGAAAAATGACGAGAAGCCGTCGGGTTTTAGAAACCGGGTTGCACGAGTTAGGCCAAGATCCGTGATCCTGTGCACCTTCCTCCCCTCATTTTTCCTCCCGGCCTCCTCTCTCCTTTCTTCCTTTCCTCCTTTTCTATCCTTTTCTCTCCATCACAGCCGTCCATTTTCTTTTTATCTTTCATCTCAGCCACACATGTGGCACAACACATTGGCTCCAATTTTCTAGAGCCTTCTCAAATAAAATAAAATTACTAAAATATTCCTACATTTAAACGTTAATATCTTCTTTATTATAACTCTGTTTCACAAACGGTATGTGCCTACGCGTTCGTGAGATCGAGCTCTATTCAAAATTATAAATTGTGACCTCAAAAGGTCTACGGATTTTAAATAATTAATTTTCAAACTTTAAACCTCGTAATTAGTTTAATTTAAAACTTAACTCACATCAATTATGATAAATTCTCGAAAAATCATATAAAAGCTCAATAATACAAATATATTAATTATAATAATTTCCGGAAACAAAACTTTAAAATTTCCCAATTCTATTTCCATAACCATAAATCAATTTATTTCCAGTTTTCTCTACATATTCAGAATTATGAATATCTAATTCATATATTTAAATTTTCATAATATTACATCCACTCTCTCTAGAATTGGAATTTTAAGGGTTCTGATTTTTTTGTTGTTGTTGGGTTTAGACTTGGACCGTAGCACAGAGAGGATCAATCTTTTCAACAAGCGAAGCAAAGCAATTTTGCAAAGGATGATGGCTTACCCGATTTTGGTGGCTTAGGTAGCAGCTTGGGTGGTCTCAGTGGACTGGGAGGAACAAGTGGGGTGGGTTAGGCGGTGCGGCTGATGACTTTCTGTTTTGGTTTGAGAAGAAGAAACAAAGAGAGGAAGAAGGTTGGGTGCAAAGAAGGCAGCAATTTTAAATTTTTTAGGTTTAGGCTTGGTTTTTAGTTTTTTTAATTTTTAATTTTTGTTTTAGTTTTTTTTTATTTTTTAAATATCCACATGTACAAAGATTGACACATAGTGTCCAATCATTGTCCACATGGGCACCATGTCATCAGTTAACAGAGATTCTGACGAAAAACTTAACTGATGTATAAAAGTGTCCTAGAATTATGACTTTAGATCCGATTCGTTAACCATATTACAGACCCCACATACGTTGTCAACCCGCATATGTCTTCTCTTGAGATGACGCCTAACAGCCAAGGCATTGTTGTAGGATCTCCAGATAAAAAACTTGATTTTATTAGGTACCTGTAAACTCCAGATCTTTTTCCAAGTTTGATGGTGCTTAGAGATCATACTGGACCCCCCACGACCTTTTTTTTCCAAGGCTGCATTATCCATTAGATTCATAGCAACACCATAACCAGATTTAACAGTATAAACATCGTTCGAAGTGTAGTGCCATACCATTCTATCACAAACGCCCGCATGACTTAAGGGAATACTGAGAATTGTGGTTACATCCTCATGATTGAACCCTGCCGTGATAACATCCTCCTTCCAGAACCTAAGGATCGAGTCAATTAGGTCACAAACCATGGTTTCTTCAAGAGTTGCTCTCGGCATAACTTTAAAAGTTGAGGGTTTAGGAAACCAAGGGTCTTCCTTAATTTTAATACTTTCACCATTTCCCACTCGTCATCTTAACCCGTGCTTTAACACTTTTCGCGCTTCAAAAATTCCTTTCCAGCCCCACGAAGTGTTTTTTCCTCTAGAAGTCTCCCAAAAAGATTTCCCAGGAAAATATTTCTCTTTCAGCACAAGAGTAAGGAGAGACGTCGAGTTTTGGGTGAGCCTTTATCCAATCTTAGCCAGGAAGGCTAAATTGAAGCATTGGATGTCTCTGAACCCCAAGCCACCAAAAATTTTCTGTTTCACTAACCGGTCCCAGGAGATCCAATGAACTCCATTGCGCTGATCATTACCTCTCAACCAATAGTTCCTAATAGCTTTTTCAACGTCCCGACAAACCCCAATAGGAAGTTTGAAGCAGCTCATAGCAAAATTTGGCAGCGCCATAGCTACAGCTTTTATAAGAATTTCCTTCCCCGCTTGAGATAAGAACTATTCCGCCCACCCGGTCATGCGGCCTTCGATTTTATCCCTGACCTCCGCAAAAACAGCTTTTTTGGAATGCCCAAAATCTGCATGTAGACCAAGATACTTCCCAAAACCATTCTTACTTTGGATCCCTAAGGTTTCCTCAATTTTACCTTTGCTCTGTTTCCTAGTCTGAGACCCGAAAAAGATGGAGCTCTTAGCTAAGTTGATTTCTTGTCCCGACCCCCGAGCATAGGTCTTCAAGATCTCCGCAATACCTTTCGCCTCATCCACAGTAGCATTTCCAAACAAGACAGAGTCATCCGCAAAGAAGAGGTGGGTGATTGGGGTCCCATCTGGCGAAAGCTTAATTCCATGAAGAGCACTATGTTCCAGTGCTCTCCTAATCAGCATAGAGAAGCCTTCAGTACAAATTAGGAATAAAAAATGAGAGAGAGGGTCTCCCTGTCGAAGGCCACGAGTTAGACGGATAAGTCCCATTGGGTTGCCATTTATGAGAATGCTGAAAGAGACCGTTGAGACACATTCTTTAATCCAGTTACAGAACAGATGAGCAAAACCCATTTTAGCCATCATGCCGATGAGAAAGTTCCATTCGACACGATCGTAGGCTTTAGCCATATCCAACTTAACTGCCATTCCCGCTTGATCCTCCTTCCTTTGGTGGAGAATGGAGTGCAGGACTTCATGCACAATAAGAATATTATCCTAAATCTGCTTACCAACAACAAAGGCAGATTGATTTTTCCCAATCACATTCGGCATCACCTTCTTAAGTCTGTTAACTAAGACCTTTGCTAATGTCTTGTAGATGACATTGCAGAGAGCGATGGGTCTATATTGCATCATATTCTTGGGACATTTCACCTTTGGGATGAGCACCAGGTTGGTGTGGTTAAGTTTACGAAGAAGAGAACCGGAATGCCAGAAGGCTTTCACAATCTTCACCATATCTTTTCCCACAGTTTCCCAGTGATCATGATAGAAGCAGCCAGTAAACCCATCAGGACCCGGAGATCGCGTGGGGGGAATTTGAAAGGCTGCCTCTATAATTTCTTCTGCCGACACCGGCCCAGTCAAGGCATCGTTATCCTCTTGGGAGACCCGAGAATCCATAACACAATCAATCACATCCTATTGACTAGGATCACAAGTTTGAAATAGCTCCACAAAATAGTCAGAAGCCGTGGCGCAGATCCCAGACTCTGACTCCAGCCAAACCCCATGTTTATCTTCAATCCCACGGATTTGATTGATCCTTCGTCTTTTAATCGTTTGTGAATGGAAAAATTTTGTATTTTTGTCCCCTTCTTGAGGCCATTGAATTCTGGATTTAGCTTTCCAGTAGGCCTCTTCATCCTTAAGCACAATCCTGAGGTCGATCTCTTTCTTCTTAGTCTCCGCATAATCAAAATCATTAGAGGTACAAGCTTCCCTAATCTCCATTTTCAACTGCTTAATCAAGTTTTTAGAGTTCCTACCATTTCCTCTATACCAATCCCTGAGATTACGACGAAGAGTTTTAATTTTTTCACAAAACCTGAAAGCATGGGAGCCTACAGATTTGTCTCTCCACTGATTAGAGACAAGTTCTCGACATTCTTTCTTCTTGCTCCAGCGAGCGTCATACACAAAATTCCTGCCCCTCATCTCCGTAATCTTATCAGCTGAGAGAAATAGAAGAGACAGATCGCTGCTCTAGAATAATGTGCTTGATTTTAGTGTCAGGGAAGAGATTATACCAGCCAAGGGTTGCCAGCCCGCGATCAAGTCTCTGCGGAATAGGAAGGGAGTCTCTTTTGTTGCGCCAAGTGAATGGAAATCCTTCGTATCCTAGATCCATAAGTTCCTTACGAGCCACAAAGTCTCTAAAGTCCCTCAAACTGGAAGCCGTCCTCAGATTACCTCCCTCTTTTTCTTCATTGCATAAGATATCGTTGAAATCCCCAATAAGAAGGCAACTGTCACGGTTTTCATCAATTCTATTGCTCAAATTCCTCCATTGTTCCTTACGTTTCTTCTCATCAGTGCTGGCGTAAATAGCAAAAAGCCGCCAAAAATAGTTTGACTTATCGTCCCATAATTTAACTTCAATCACAAACTCATCAGACCTCAATGATGAAACCATAGATTCATCTTTCCAAAAAAAACAAAGACCACCACCAATACCTTTTGGTTCATCCGCAAACAAATGCTCCATTCCAAGCTTTCTTTTTAAATGTTCATAGTTCCTGGTCTTATTTTTAGTTTCCAGCAGAATCACTATGTCAAGGGTGTGCAGTCGATTCTGTTCCAACAGATTGTCAACTGTCAGGTTACCCCTGATACTCTGACAGTTCCAGGTGATTATCTTCATGAGGCCTTGGTAGACCCCTCAAGGCTGGTATCCTCCGCCTCAGCAATTAGGCTTTTCCTTAGTTTGTGGCTTTTAGGTTCCACGGAAGGGATTGGCTCTGAATAGCTCAGCTAATTGAAGGCCCGCTTTTTGCCTTTGTTTTCTTTCGTAGCAGCCTTAATGATAGGTAGCAGATCAAAAAAGTCTTCCCCCAATTCTCTGATTTCCCCCCTCGATTCCCAAGCTCTACTCAGTCCCTCAGCCACCTCTTCTAAAGCCATTTCTACAATACCCGCTCCCTCATCACCGATTGGTTCGCTGTTTAAATCGAAGCTTTGTCCAGTTCCTGATGACATACCAACCGATTTTGGTTGATCGTCATATTCCAGGATTTCATTGAGAACAATATCCTCAGCACATTCGCCCATCACTCCTCCAGGTCCGATTAAGCCGGCATCGAAAGCAATTTCTCTAGCTTTCCTTTCAGCCTCTTCTTTCTTCCGTTGGGCCCGGATTTTATCCGCTAGTGATTGGCCCCCACTGTTGTGTTTGCTTGAGGACCAACAGGGCTTGCTCGGGGAGGTACCAGTGTCAATTTCCTCCTCAATCGACCTGTCTGTATACTCACTACCACAGATCGATCTTGATCCATCGCGTTGCGAATGACTTCCCATTCCAGATGTCGTTGATGAGCGTCCAGAACGCTTACCTCCATCCTGGTCTTCGCTACGATCATCTTTCCAACGTTCCATATCTCTCCTACCTTCCATAGCCTTGCGGGATGCCCTATTCTTGAATCCTATGCTCAGTGGTACACCCCAAAGATCAGTCACCACATCCAACCCTTTGAAAGCAAAGTCTTCCTCATTTTCCCTTGAGTGCACCACATCCTCTTTGTCATCAATGTGGGAATTGTTGCATATTCGAGTAAGGTGCCTCATCCTCCCGCAGATTAGGCAGTATTTTGGTAGAGCTTCGTATTTGAAGTCCACCCATACTCGTCCATCATCAGGGAAGTTAACAAAGGTCCTTCGGATAAGAGGTTCCCGAACATTGAAGCATATTTTAACTCGAAGGAATCTACCGACACAGTCTCTACTTCCCGATTTATCCACCTTTTTCACAATGCCAATCAGTCATGCAATTGATTCCGCCATTGCCTGCGTCATGCTGAGCACCGGAACATTGTGAATTTAGACCCAGAACACCCCCAAAGAAAGCGGCGCCCATCTATTTTGCCCCCTGTCGGTTCGGTCCGCTACCATGACCAAATCATTTTTGAAAAACCACGGTTGATCTGCATCTATAACCCTTTGGAGATCCCGTTACCCCGCAAAACGTGCTAGAAATCGGCGCTCTCCGATGTCTCTGATAGAGACCCTCTCGCGTCCCCTCCAGAGGGACATGAAACAATCGCAGAAAGCTTCCCCATTTACTTCGTTAAAGGTGAGAACTTCAGCAATCAGGGTATATTGTAGACCCAGTAGAGCGCCTTCGACGTCTTTTCTATGAATACAGAGACCTCCCATTTCTTTCTCAGACAGTTTTAGATTAGATTCGAAGCGGGATCCAAGTTCCTCTAGATCCTTCTTGGATGTACCCCCCATCATATTACTAGGTTACTCCCACACCGACTCCCAACCCTATCAAAATTTCCTTTACAGATCGCTGCTTGAGCCCAGTCCAGGGAATGTCCAACTCTGATGTTTCCCTAGAAGACTCATCTGAGAATCCAGAGATCCGCTTGCTTTCCTAAGTTTTGATACTTCCAATGTTTGACCTTCAGAATTTGCGGTTGATCGTCCTGCGCCGAACAAAATCCACAGCCCCGTAGCAACAAAAAGACTAGCTTTGCTTCTCCCAGGTGAGATAATCACAAGTAGATTTCAAATCTCTTTCGCCGTCTTGATACACACCCCTCTTTTCGAGAATCACAAAAACCCTCCTTGCGAAGCACCTTCTTTTTACGAATCTAACTCTAGGGATTTCACTGAGGTAGTTGCACCGGGCCAACTCAATTAGCACCTGAGATCGGTATTCGATTGAAGCCCCTAGTACGAACACTTGACTGATGGAGAATCGCAGAACCCCACTTGCAGAAACCCTAGACGGAAGAACAGGACCCCTCCTTACGAGGAACAAAAATCGCCGCGCGTGGAGCGCGTACAAAGAACTTTTTTAGTTGGGTGAATGGATTATCTCCTTTCTCTTCACCATTTCTTACTACCATTTCGTTTTCATCTGTCCAATCACTACTTTCTCTGTCTCCTCTCATCTCCTCTGTCTATCCGTCTTTCTGTTCTACCTATCTAATCCTCTACAAATCAATTAAACTCCATAAAAATTCATGAATTTATAAATCTATTAAAGTCTCTCAAATTCTCAATTGAATACACCCCTCCACTCCCATGTTAGTGGGTGGTTTCATGGTTTTGCTCATTTTATTTTTCTGAATTATCTTTTAATAAAAATATAAAATAGTTATTTAAAAAAAATTTAAAAGACATAATCTAATATAAAAAAAAGCCAATTGCCACACGTGTATGGTGTGGCAAGAGGCTAGTATATATTTTATGCGCCATTATTCTGGGGTGAAGAGTGTGAAGGCTCGAAACCTGAAACCTGAAACCTGAAACCGGTTCTTCATGTTCGAAGTTGAAAAGACATAAAAGCACACGTCAAATTGACAAAAACTCCGGACACGTGACGTGGCCGAATTTCTTACCCTCAAAAGTAATAACTTGAACAAAAGTTGCCAACTTGCCCAACTCTTCTTCCTCCCTCCCTTTGTCCTTCTGTTCTTCCCATCTACCACAAACCCCACACACGCACTCACCTCCCTTCCGTGCTAGCTTTTCCTGTCCACCTTCCCTTTCCTTTTCTCCTCCCTCTTTTTCAATTATTATTTACTTTATTTTTTTACAAAGATCAAGTTTAACATGTTATAATTTAAATGTCGAGCCTAATAGTGCAAGTTTGTAACTAGTTGTATTGTATGAGGTGGTTGAGTCCGGCTCTAGACGCGTAGGGCACAAACCCTACTCGCTCCGCTATAGATAGGTAGCAAATATGATGATTTTAAATGGGAGAGAGGGAAAGAGAAAGGGAAAGGAGATGGGGCTAATTAAGCTAACTACTAAGGTACGGTTGGCAATGACAATTTTGGCAAATATGGAAACAACCCTACTTAAAAACTTATGTAGGTGTGGGGATTCAAGATTTCTTCCTAAAAACCCAAATCATGGCATAAGATTTGGCTTTTACTAAACTTGTCTATTACTTAAACTCCTTATGTAGTTGTCTCAATATGATGTTGAAGGCAAGATTAGCATAAATTTTTTTAAATGACGGTACATTACATAAAGTATCATTGATCATTGTCATTATTTTATAGTGAGTTTTGGATGGACATGAATTAGAGAATTTTGGTGGTCAATTAAACATGTTCATCATTCATTGGCTCTAAAATTACTCAGAAAAATTCTTTGTTAAGGTTGTCGCATACAAAATAAAATAGAATAAAAATTTGTCTTGGAACGCGAATATATCCCATCATGCCTTTGTCTCTTATCATGTGTTCTTTTGTCTCATAAGAGTGAGAATAAACTGAAAACAGATAAATATACTTTCGTGACAAGCAAGTTCACTCTGTCACATAAGACAACTCTCTCAGTATGATAATTGCTCTTGTATTTCTTCATTAGACCCAATAGTCTCAATGTGAGATAGTTTCCTTGTACAACCCTATCTTAGAATTTCTCTTCTCCTTGTGCTTTGTTCACGTGTTATCCATTTTATCTAGTGCAACCCCAGCTACAATTCAAACTTAAACCCTAAACTATAACCACAACTCTTGTAATTGCATACATACTTGCAAGTTGCAAGGCCAGCATTGGTTAGGTTTATGAGTCTGTGACCCACTTAAATTGTGTTCCCCTTCGCTGTAAAAAGCAAGGCTGGAACTAATCTAAAACGAGATCTTGTGGAACCGGGATGATCGATAATAAATGGCAACCCAGCTCAAAAGGAATAGGCATTTTACATACTCCTTTTCAATTTCTTTACAAAAATAATTGCAAATGCATACCTAATAATCAGTGACATTAATACTACAGATGCATAACAAATCATATATATAATCTTATTTTATTTGTATCATAGTTTATCAATCTCGAAACTACTAAGTACTGGTCAATTTCATATCTTCAAGAATCTACTGACGGATTTGTGTTGAGGCACAATTGTCGAAGCACAAGAGTTTCCCTCTAATCAAAAGATCAATCATAACGCGACACTTGTCAACATCATAATAAAATTCCTAAAATCTCACATCGACCGAGAATGAAAACGCACGATTCTCCTCAACTATAAAAGAAAACCATTCTCCTACAATTAATTCTTAATGTCATTATTGTACTTAATTTATTATTAAAACTCACTAACAATGATCATGCTTAAACGACTGTATCATGCACACTTTACACATTTGTGTAGATAAACTTGTGAGCTAGTGCTTGACAGATCCGATCAGGTATTCATAGCATAGAATAAAAGGTTAAGCAGGGTAAGCATCCGAAGTACGCCGGGGTTATAAGTGGCCCAGCGTTCCAAATCACACTAGTTTTTCCATTCCATCCGAAAACCTAAAACATGTGGGCCTACGAAGAAATAACACGTTACGTTCACATGGGACTGACTTATTCACACCCCCACCTCTTTTTCTTCTGAAAAATGAAAGATCATGTCTGCAAATCTGAAGGCCTTTTTTATGATCATATATTACCCAAAGTATTGTTCTAAAAATTCCCGTCTAACGCCGCTTAGGCTCCGTTTAGGCGCTAAGCAGTTAGCCATCGACTCGATTAATGTCTAGGCATTTGAAAATTAAGCAAAATGTGCCTAAACTTGTTGAGGCACCCGCTCATACCCGCCTAAGCAGCCGCCTATGTTGTGATTCACTCAGACAAAAAATAGATAATTTTCATTTTGCATTTTTTTTCAATAAATTGTAAATGACTTATTGAATACTTAAATGAATATGCATTATATGTATGTTCCCCATGTTTTCATTATGTTCCAATACTTCGTAATATATATGTTATTCTATTTTATAGTTTATAATGAAATTATATATATTTTAAGTATAAACAGACATTTATTTATGAGATATTTTAAGTAGACAAATACAATACCGATACTTTAGTTTGGTGATATTTCTTCTACTATAAATGAGATGTCTTAAGTTGACAAAAACAATACCGATGTACGTGTCATGGCATAAAAATGCTTGTTCTTTCTCGCTCTTTCCATAATTTGAAAAATGTCGACAAACAGTTGTGGATATGCTCCAACTTTTTATGCTTCCTTTAGCTTTTTGATATACTTATATATTTGAAAAATCCAAGCACTAACCCAAATTGAAATTGAAAGCTTATGTTCTTGTTCCTTGTTTCTCAGTCTATCAAAATTCAGAAGAACCAATGTATCTTTTCCACAAACTTTTAAAGTGGTAGCTTTACTTTACAACAAATTTTCTTAAAGTGTAGGCCCTTAATTATTTCAACTTTGTTATGTTAGTCCACATATAATTAATTTAATAATTACAAATGATTATTTGATCACGATTACTGATCATGACCATATGGGACGATCATGCAAAGTGTGATTATTCGCATCTAGTGTTCAAATTGTTAATTACCATTGTTCAATACATTCATAAAGTCATAATCTGGCCCTCGGATTCCTTTTCAATTTTATTTTGTATTTTAGCTTATTTTCCAGGAAAGGCTGCCCAATTATTTATTTGCAGTGATGCCCAAACGTATGTTATATGCAAAAGCCTTGTAGTTCACTTTGTATATTAAGTAAAAACGGGTTTTCTTTTTTAAGAAATGATAGTATACTTACAAAGATACATTTGTAATAGGCTGTTAACTCACCAATAATAAACTATAGGGAACTTTAACGAAAAGCTCCCGGTACTGTTCACTTTAACGAAAAACCACATTTTTACACTAAAAAGTCAATACTGGTACTATTCACTTTACCCTTTATTTTGTCCTTATCATTAAAACACAAAGTTTTCAAACCCTTTTCATTAGTTTTCCTTAAACTATAGTGGACAATAATTTATTATCCGACTCATTGTAAATCTATATTATCATCGTTATGTGTGATTCAAATTTGAAACATCTTCTGTTAAGTGAAGACTAAGTGCCGCAGACTTATCATTACAAGTCAAAAAAGCTGAGGACAGTTTCATTTTTAAATGTACGGGTGCAAGGTAAAATGATGAAAAGAGAACACAAATGTTAACCTTGGCTTCTTTATGGGGTAAGAAGTTTGTACCCCATCCCCTTTTTGGATCCAAATTATACTGTAAAATAATATAAAGATAGCAGCCGAGTGGGGTTCATATGTGCAAAGCAGAGAACAAAATCGGAACCAAAACCGAGGTTGAGCAAATATGGTCCTGGTAAACAAAGTTGAAAAGTAAAATTTGGCAAGCACTAAGAGTGAAATGAAGAATTTGGGGAACAAAACAAGGGTTGTAAAGCAAGGGCAATGAAGTTTATGTGCAAAGATTATAATGCATGTGCTAAAAGCTTCTTTGGAGTCTGGGATGGAGGGATTGAGGGGACGATTATGACTTGAGCACGAACAAAGTTTGCAGAACACCAACCCAAACAAGACCATTCAAGTTTGGAGCATTTGGTCAGAGTCCAAAATCTACAGCCCAATGTTTTTAAAGCCCGAATCATTTAGGCCCATGTTTTTTTATAGACTTAAGGGATTTAGGGAATTGTTTCCATACATTGAAGAAAATTCTCTGTATTTGAGATTTAATATTTCAAGTTGATCATGTATTATATAGAAAGTGAGTTAAGATGACCGTGCATGCTTGATTCAAATACCATCAGCGTGACAATATAATCCTTGGTACATGTAAGTTTTTCTCCATTATATCATCTCCAATAGTAGACTTCTCTTTATCTATCTTATTACAAGGTTTGTCTTTTGAAACATTGATATCTATTCCAAAAAGGTGTGATATTTGGATAAACAAAGAATCAACTATAATTAGTTATCAAACTCGTAATTCATACAAGCCGAACTTAAGACCTTCCGAAATATCATAAGACCCTATTGCTAGTTGCTTTCAAACTCCAATTTTAGTTTCACTTACACAACTTTCTACCCTCTAATTTTGTTGTTTTAACTTTTAGAACAGTCAAGGCCTTGCAACTTCAAGTAGCGTGAACCTAATTAACAACACACACCTCCAGCAGATCTCTATCCAATGCCTCATTGGTTCACCTCTCATCCGAAAAACCAAATAAACAAGATAAGGTGATAACTGATAAGCACACGTGGCACAAACCCAATTACTGGTTACTCCTACAAACGCATTCTCTCTCTCCTCCCCAGTCCTCTCTCCCTCCACTCCCAACCATGGCCTCACCAACACTCCTAACTCCCACCTCTAAACTCAAATCTCTTCCACCAATCAAGTCCGTCAAATCCACCGCCACCGCCACCGCCACAATCCCACAACCTCGACGCCGCGAATTCTTATCGTTCGTGGCGGCAGCAGCTGCAGCAACTCTGTCCTCGCCAGCATGGCTCTTCCCGCTCACACCAGCTGCATTTGCCGCTTCGGACGAGGAGTACGTAAAAGAAACGGAGGAGGTGATAAACAAGGTCAAAACCACCATTAACATGGACAAGAACGACCCCAATGTGGCTTCTGCGGTGGCGGAGCTCAGAGAAACATCAAACTCATGGGTGGCCAAGTACAGGAAGGAGAAGACTCTGCTCAGTAGGGCTTCTTTTAGAGACATTTACTCCGCAATCAATGCGGTTTCAGGGCATTATGTCAGTTTTGGACCGACTGCTCCGCTTCCGGCAAAGAGAAAGGCGAGAGTTTTGGAAGAGGTGGAAACTGCAGAGAAGGCATTGTTGAGGGGCAGATAAATTTGTGAAGAGACTTCTGGTAACTCATCAGTATTCAATGGAAAGATGAGAGAGTGAGAAAATTTTAATTTTCTTTTTCTTTTTGTATTATTCCTAAAACTAGTATTTTGAACTGTTTTATTGTTTACATTTTGTTTGTTAATCTTGAGGTTACAGAGTGAGATTACTGGTAGGGTTTTTACTATCATGAAAACCCTCCATGATATATTAACATCTCTACAACATGCTTATTACTTTAACTAGAAATTGAACATGACGAAATTATTGCGCGGTATTGAACCATTGCTGCGTGATATATTATATGTTAGAAGTTTATTTAACTTTCTTAGTAGCTAAAATTCATTGCTACGTTTGTACCATATACCCATGGGGAAGGTTCAACGAAGAGGTTGCATATATTTTCGATCGTTCTGTTTTATGTTCCCACAGTGTACTGCAATACAAAAATTTGGATAAAAGTTGGAATGTTTTTTTTTATCAAAGACACATAGATCCATCATGTGATAACCGGTGCATACGATAATTTTTTTTTTTTTGGAACTTTAACGAAAAATTCCACTACTGTTCACTTTAACAAAAAATCATATTTTTACACTAAAAAGTCAATCACAGTACTATTTATTTTAACCCTTTATTTTGTCCTTATTGTTAAAACTCAAAATTTTCAATTCTTTTCCATTAGTTTTTCTTTTTTTTAGACCTTCGGTATGAGTTTTCAATTTTGAGTAGGCTTTTTTACTTTTCAAATTGTTAGGATACACACAATTTTAAATCATTTTTCAAAGAACTTATAGTTCAATTGGTTAAAAACATTTACTTGTACACTTAGGTCTCATATTTGATTCTCCTTCATACGAAAATTTCGTGTAAATTTCCAAAACCTTTTCAGAACGAAATTACAAAAAAAAAAAAAATTAATTCCGAAACACTTGGATTCCCATAATTCTAATCCGAAAAATCCAGGCCTGATCCTATGAGGCCCAATAATATAGGCCTTATTGTACATATATTTCGATCAAACAATCTTCACCACCTTCTGAACAAAAGCCCAAAATGCAATTTAATTGGGTATATATTTCCTTCTTGTTCGACAATCAAAAGACTGTAAGAACATGTCGTTTCTTTCCTTTGGTTCAACGAAAAAAAGAGTGAGCAACATGCTTCATTATGGTCCAATATCTTTGCTAAATTTTCCAAGGAGGTCAATGTGGAGCCTAAAATCATCTTAAAAATTCTAGAGGTAACACGTAAACTATTGCTATAAAAAGACAAGATTACTCTCATTAAATGAGCAAATTTCTCAGATACTCAGCTCAGCACCTGTGAAGGTCCAAGCAACTGAATACGATTGGCCACAACTCACCTGTCCTTGGCAAGAAAAGTCAAAGCATTAATTACCCAAATCTTATATTTAATACATTCTCAATTAAAGATTGACTCCATTTAAGTAAGCATTGTTCTAAAAATCCCCACTTAGGAGTTAGGCGGTTGGTCACCGCTCCGATTAATGCCTAGGCATTTGAAAATTAAGAAATGACGCCTAGACCTACTGAGGCGCCCGTCTAGACCGCCTAAGCACCCGCCTAGCCTGTCCAGACCCACCTAAACACCTGCCTAGGTTGCGACTCACTTAGACGGAAAATAGATAACTTTCATTTTTTTCAATAAATTGTAAGGGACTTGTTGAATACTTAAAGGAACACACATTATATATTTGTTCTCCATGTTTTCATTGTGTTCCAATAGCACATAATATATGTGTCATTCCATTTTATAGTTTATGATGAAATCATATATATTTTAAATATAAATAGACACTTATTTACACGAAATATAATATATTTAATTAAATCCACCTAGGCACCCGCCTAGACCCCACCCTAGACCGCCGCCCTGACTTGCACCTAGCGTCTTTTAGAACCTTACAAGTAATCCCTATTTAAATCAATTAAAGATATTTACTCCATTATCTCAAGATATTATCTCCTATTTAATATCTTGAGAATATTTCTCCATAAACCTTGGCCAATAGGAATACCTTCATCTCTACCAAATTTCGGTAAGATTTTGTTATCCCTAAAAGCCTTCTTATACTTAGGGCTGGTTTGGTATTGTTGTGCTCTGAAAAAAAGCTGCTTCTGCTATGCTGTGAGAATAAGCAGCTGTGAAATAAAGCAGCAGAGTGTTTGGTAAACTTTTTTGTAAAATTGCTTTTGAAAAAAAAAAGTAGTATTATAGTGTTTGGTAAACTTTTATGTAAAACAGATGTGAAAAAAGCCAGTTTTTTAAAGCTGGATTTTGCAGCTTATGTTTTTGGCAAAAAAGATAAAGCTGAATGTTTACCAAATACAAAAAAGTTGCCAGCTTTTTTTTTATACCAGTTTTTTTTCTAGAATCACCTCAGTACCAAACCAGGGCTTTCTCTTTTCAGATAAGCTAACTTAGGCATCGGAGATCCATCATGGACGCTTGAGGCTTAGGTCTTTGATCAAAGATGTTGATTGTTTTGCATGTACATTTTTGTCAAGATTGAAGATGACGAAAATTTGCAAACACAAAAAGCTGGAGGCAACTTTTGTTGGATATGCAATTAAAACAACACAAAATGTTCTAGGATCACAGCTAAATGAATATGTCAATGTGCATGTATATAAACTTGACATTAACCTGTAATCGAAGACATGGTGCTAGGTTTGAGAAGGATGTCTTCTCCACTCACTACCAAGAATGTTCACGCAAATGAATAGGGTTTTTTGCTTCAATATGGAAGCTGTGCAGTGGATGCAGAAACAAACCTAATACATATAGCTAGGGTTTCCTACTAATCCGCCGATTATAGAGTGGTTAGGATTTGCCATAACTCTATGATGTCAATTCGATTTCTTGTCATGATAACTAATAGAAGTCTTTCTTAATTAGGTCTCCTCTTGTTGTATGGTATTAAGACTCCATGTCATAATCATATCAAGATTACCTCACAATTTCGCCGAAAGTCAATCTGTAAAAGAGGTTGCTTATCGTCCGAGTAACCAGTTAATATTCATTAAACTCACATAAGTCTTACAACTTTGGATTGGAAGAGACAAAAAAAAAAAAAAAAAAATAAATAATAAAAACTGTCAAAACAATTGCTTGCTAGCTAGCATATGGGATGTTGTCCTCAATCGCAAGCAATTTGCTGACATTGTCTTAGTTATAAGAGAATGTTGATTAGCAAATTAAGTTAAGCAATGTGTTCGGTGGTCTCTCCTTGTTAACAATTTGCTTACCTTCTAGTCTTTGTATATAGGGTCTATCCTTGTTAACAATTTGCTTACCCTCAAATCGTACGGCCATGCAGAAGATGTAGTCTCAACTAATTAGCAGCATGGTTGGCAACTGTTAAACATTTCACAATTGACGGGGTCCAATTTTAATTCAATAGCTTATCCACAAGCTTTCTTTGAAAGTCAAACGATGCGAAAACAATCCGAAAAATACATTCTTCTGTGGGCATTTTTTCGTGAGAATTCCCATTCATCTTATGCAAATGAATGAGTTTAGCCCTTGACCATCTGTGATGTGTATGAAACTATGAATCTTTAGAGTTGCGTGGCCTTTTTTTTCTTCCTAATAATTAGGTTGGAAACTGTAGCTTCCTTTAACTTCACGTAACTAAAAGAAGCAGCATGATAATGTTTAGGAAGACCTAATTCTGGACCAGATCCAGGTTCTACGTTAAGATAGAGAATTTAAATGAGATAACCTTCATTGACTTCATATATAGACTTGTTTATCGTTTTTTGAGGAATCTTGATGCCGCCTGCATTTAGCTTCACACACATTGCAATATTATTCAAAATTACGGGCATTTATATGCATTGCACTAGCTAGTCGTGCCAAATTTTGTTTTTTTTCTACACCCACTCATTTGACTATTAAAGTTGTCATCATCTGATATTTAATTACTTATATGCAGTTCAGAGGTTAAGCATAAGAAGAGAAAAATAGGCACTACTAGTCTAGCTGGTAGAAACCCTGCAAGTTTAAAAGTGTGCTCGTTGCCACTTAGTATTACGGTCTAGTAACATTCATCTTCACTTGTAGGTGAGAGGTCTTAGGTTCACTTCTCACCAAATGTGAGTTTGAACTACATTATTACTAGTCAATTGTGAGGTTTAGCCCACTCTCTCACTCATTTAGTATAGATAATATCGTTTATTCAAAAAAAAAATGTGCTCATTGCCACTTTAGACACTGTTAAACCATGTATAATATTCTGTAGGCACCAAATTAGCACGACAACACTTGGTGTTGCTTAACGCATATATAGCCTTTTTTATCTTTAGGTACTAAAACATTTGGGCTTAGTTAACGAGCATAAGGGGCGAAATTAGACTATTTCAGGCTAGTAGCCAGCTAGTACTTCAAGATTTGAAAAGAAGGGGTTGCTTGAAGGCATATACATGTTTTGGAAATTCTTTCACACGTGTTTTTACGAGTGTACGCTTCTTTTGTCCTTTCGTGAGACTTAAGAGGGGACACTCGTCACTCGGGCATTAACTCCATCCATACAAGCCCATTAGGTATCATCACAACTCAACAAATCTACCTTCCTCTATTTAGGAAAGAGATCCTCTTCAAAGTCCAAGAATCAAGTGATCTGAGTCTTTAAAATTTGATCAAACAACTAAAAATAGAGAAGTTAGTGAAAACTTTTAAAAGTTATAATAATTTTTAGCCGTTAGATCAATTTTTTAAAAGTTCAGATCACTTAATTCATGGGCTTTGAAGAGTGAGATTCAGAGAGGATCTCTTTCCCTCTATTTAACCTATTATCCAAAAAAAAAAATTCGTCAAAACCCCATCGTCCAATTGGTGTTTACCCATTTTAATTTTAATTTATGAGATAGACGTATGAATTAATTAGAGGTGGTGGAGTCAATTAAGTACAAATATGTCCAATTCAATTTCATTTCCCATCTTCTTCCCCGTGAATATAGAAGACTTCAAAATCGCCTTCGATTGCGGAACAAATTTGATATTTTTGTGAAAATTTAACGGGTATTGAAAAGGCACGCTTATAAAAGATTATACGGGCATCAACCTTGAATGAAAAGCATATTCTTCAAGAGTGAGAGTACAACTTGAAAAAGAACAAGATAACAACAAAATTGAAGTCACTCGGTACTACGATTTGGTGGTATTCTTCTTCTATTAGAAATGAAAAGTCTTTAGTTCGAATCTCGTGGATGGCAAATTCGATACTAAATTAGGCTGTTCATTGCGTGGCTTATCTAAACTCTCTCTAATCTCTAATATAAAAATATCGATGTACTAAAAAAAAAAACTAACGAAAAGTCTAAAAAAAACTTTCCTTTTAATGAAAAGTTCTTTTTAAAAGTACAATGAATAGTACTAGGGAAAGGTAAAAATGTAATTTTTTGTTAAAATGAACAGTATCGGATGTGTTTTGTTAAAACTTAAAAAATAATAATTGAAAAACACGTATCTAAGCTCCCTTGCTATAGCTAATTATATCCATCTTCTATCTCTCCACAGTATATATCTCTTAATTGCTTATACCATGTGCTAAACTTTTGGATGCAAATCCAACTGCTATTATATATAATGCTACATTACCATTTATTTCTCACCATAACGTTATACCATCTTAAATAGCATCTTTAGTGAACAACCACATCTATTAAAAATTATATTTGCGGCAGCTGAGGTGGATAATTAGTTCAATTGAATTTTGTAAACTAAATAGAATGGAAGTTGACGATTGCATTATTACTTAAGTGTTGATTTGCTTATTTCTCATTGTTCACACATTATTTAGTTTTTAAATTTAGTTTACCTAACATTATTCATAAAATTATCCACCTAACTGCCACAAGATGCTCTTTAATTGATGTGTATGTCTGAACCGGATCCTCTCGTCCCAATAATCTGAGCCTAATGATCAAATGATTCGGCCCGTTGAAATTTGATTCAATGGCTACAAACAGGGGATCATTCTAAGAGTTATAATAATTGTAGTCATTTGATCAAATTTCAACGACCAGATCAAATGATCATTGGGCTCATATTATTGGGATTCGGAGAGGATCCGGTTTCGTGTATGTCCATCTCAACCGTCACATCAATTAGTATATAATTGTGGTATATTTAGATGATAAAAATAACATTACTGCTGCAACGAATAACAAATCAAAAAAAAATGTCAACCTTACATAAACAAAAAATAGAAAGAAAAAAAGAGTCAAACTTCACAAACACCCAACAAGAAACAGTTACACAGACATTTCAGTGACTTCACAAATTGGATGATTGAAGGAGGATTTGTTTTCCCAACTGCCAGCTAGCAGCAGGCTTACTACGTAAAACTTGACCATTCAACTTTAATGCATGGACCACGAAGACAAGGACAAAGTCTACTTATTTACTTGCTGATAAGATAATATAACATTAGATTAGATTTAGATTAGATTAGATTAAAAAGTTTTCTTGAAGACCCAAATACCATGTTACGAGTTCTTAACCTTTATTCATAAAATTATATTAGAAGAAAAGGAAAACTGAAAAATAAATAAAATATGCAAAACAATTTGTCCCTTTTTCTTTCAATTTCTTCTTATTTTTTCCCTCCTCACAAGCTTGCTGCCCTTTATTTTTTTCCCCGGCATGTATAATTTTATAAGTTCGACCGAAACCAAAAATCTAATTACGTTTTGTCACTAACCACTTTTGCAAACTATGAATGGCATAGTTCTCCTTTCAATGGCCTATGACAATGAAATCAAATGCACCTCAGTTTGACTTTCCAATATACACGGAAAAAGACTAATAAAAATGGTTCTTGAATTGACCTCTCTTTATTTTAGTGTATCAACTTCAACAACGATCAGTACGCATCAATTTGATTATTTTGTTTAAATTCTGTCACTTATTCTAATATGATACACATATAGAGCTTGCAAACTTAAGGTTCATTTTAAAATACTTTTAAAATGATGAAAAGCGTTTTCATAGACAAATTTTGAGAAATTGTTTGAAACTATTTTTTAAATGACTAAAAACCTTTTTAGAGAAAATGTTTTGAGGGGGCTGTTTGGAACTGTTTGAATCAAAAGTACTTAAAATGTTTTAGGCTAATTTTTTTTTTTTTGTGGTCCTTGTGGTGACATGCCACTTTTAAGGTGACCCTTGTGGTGAAAAAACTATTAATTAAACCCCCGTGGTGAGCCCTGTTAGCAATTGAGGTCCAAATCCAAATTTCCGTTAGTCTTCCGTTAAATAAAATCATATGACTATCACATGTGGATCGATCAAAATTAAGTTTATTTATTTCGAAAAATAAAAAAACAAAAATATTATTGGATTAAAATAAAATTACAAATAAAAGAAACTTGTAAAGATAAAATTAAAAATTAAAAATTAAAAAAATTAAAAATTAAAAAAAAACCCCAACAGTTCACATATCTCATCTCAGGCTCCCAACCATAGCCATAGCCATAGCCACTAGTGGATCTCCTCCACCGTCACTAACCATCACCCCAATTTGATAGCACATGTATCTCAACCTATATAATGCAGAAAAATTACATATGTACAAGAATAACTTAAAGAGTTAATGACAATGGGTGAAATGCAGTATATATGCATTCAGATGAGTGAAAAAGCATTGTAGAATTAAAGACAATGGGCGAAAGGCATTGCAGAAAATTCAATCTTCAGGTCCACCCTCCGCATATAAACTTCAAGAGCGTAAGAAAGTTAAAGAAATAAAATTCAAAGAAGATTAAGAAAAAAAAAATTAAAAGGTTGTGTACTGGGCGACTAGGGCTTGCATAAAACCACATTACCAATTAAAGACAAAACTGAAAGGCATTTATGCATTCAAACTGGTACAAATTGATACAAGAATGAAAATTCAAGACTAAGACTCTAACTCATGATCAAAGACGCGTTGGCATTGAAAAAAAAAACAATGGTATATTAGAAGTATTTTTCCAAACAAAATTAAATCATACCTAAGAAATTAGGGACGACTTCACCTTCACCTCTTCTCCTAGCCATAGACATGGTTTTACACGTTTAGTTTCAATCTTTGCGTTCAAGCTTCTTCTTTTTTTCTTCTGTAAAATGTAATTCCCACCCCCCCCCTAAATTATAATAGATGCCCATTGAATAAGATGTAATTTGGATTGAAAGAACGAATTTGACCCTTCATGTGATAGTCACGTGAGTTTATTTAACGGAAAACTAACGGAAATTTGGATTTGGATCTCAATTTAACAACACCCACCACGAGGGTTTAATTAAAAGTTTTTTTTACCACGAGGGTCACATTGAAAGTGGCATGTCACCACAGGGATCACAAAAAAAATTTGGTCAATGTTTTATGCAACTTTTAAAATGATTAAAAGCGTTTTCATGGAAAAAAATTGGGAACTTGTTTGGAATTGTTTTATAAATGACTAAAAAACGTTTTTAGTGAAAACGTTTTGGGGGGCATGTTTGGAATTGTTTGAATCAAAAGTACTTAAAATGTTTTATGCAAGAAACAACTGTTACGTGATTCTTGCATAAAGGAATAAAGTATTTTTTTCATGTTCCACTTGCCATTTTACTAAGGTTTGATTCCAAAAGCTTTTTCACCAAAAACGGTTCAACCATTTTAAAATCACTTCCACATGAGGCGTTTCTAAAGCACTTCAAGTACTTTTCAAGGATTCATTTGCATTTTTACTAAGGGTTGGATCTAAAAATATTTTCGTCAAAAACGCTTTCAGCTATTTTAAAAGTACTTGCAAATGAGCCTTTAATAATATAGTGCCCTGTAAATTATACAAAAGATAAATGAATTGTTTTAAATCATTTGAAATCTAAAATCTATAAAAACAAAATAGGACGAGAAAAGAAAAAGAAAAAAAAAAGTATCCAGTCCCTAGTTACTAATGTTCTTTGTGACACACCCCAACTCGGAAAGTCCACTTGGACTCCGAAACGAGTTGTGTTGGCCGACACCTGGAGGGTGACGAAGCCATAAAATGCAATGTAGTGGAGGAAGAATGCTAATAAATTTAAACTTAAAAGTGCCTAATCAAGAGAGTGTGCAGGTGAGCGGGATTGAACCTTATTCACACGTGATGTCAGAGCATAAGACAGTATAGTAAATAGGATGAGAGTTATACCACTAAAGGTAACCATCTCTTGAGATTTGCCAAAATCCTCGTATACACGTAAGCACAACTACTAAACCTAGAGGGGCGAAAAACAAAGTTAAGTGGGTCAGCAAAACAATGCTTATACCAAAATCTTTATTTTTGAATATACTAACCCCTCGTCGTAAAACAAGTATAGTTTCCTTTAAGAAGAATAAGCAACGTAAGCATGTACGTATCTACAATACTATAGCCAAATGTAAATGATAATATATGCAACAGTTCATGATATAATCAAAGCCACAGTAATATACTCATGTGATAAATGTTGCTATATGGTTGAGATATTACTGTTATGACATTCATATATAAATGTGCATACTCATCCAGCTGCACCGGTGTTAGTACTCGCCCCAGGGTCAGGGCCAGTCCTTCACATGCATGTTCACATCGCACCGTTCGTTCACCTTGGATCCAAGTTAGGTGCCAATCATGTTGGGTAGATTGCATTAGGCAATCCGACTTGTATGTGGCCATGCTTCTGCACCAGCCTTCATGTGATCGTAGTACTAGAGCATATTGATTACACCCAGTCCTGTTCGTGTTAGATATTGTATGCTCAAACTCATATGTTAGCTTAGATGGATGAGTACTTCATTATATTTTTTTATCACATGAGTATATTACTATGGCTTTGATTATATCATGAACTGGCACATATATTATCATTTACATTTGGCCATAGTATTATAGATACGTACATGCTTACGTTACTTATTCTTCTTAAAGGAAACTATACTTGTTTTACGGTGAGGGGTTAGTATATTCAGAAATAAAGGTTTTCGTATAAGCATTGTTTTGCTGACCCACTCAACTTTGTTTTTCGCTCCTCCAGGTTTAGTAGCTGTGCTTATGTGTGTACGAGGATTCTGGCAAATCCCAGGAGATGGTTACCTTCAGTGGTATAACCCTCATTCTATTTACTATATTGTCTTATGCTCTGACATCACGTGTGAATAGGGTTCAATCTTGCTCATCTGCACACTTTCTTGATTAGGCACTTTTAGGTTTTAAATTTATTAGCATTCTTCCTCCACTACACTACACTTTATGACTTCGTCACCCTCTAGGTGTCAGCCAGTATAACTCGATTCGGAGTCTAAGTGGACTTTTTGGGTTGGGGTGTGTCAGTTTAGTATCAGAGCCAAACCCTGGCCGTGGTGTGCCGACGAGGACGTCGGGCCCTTAAGGGGGGTGGATTGTTAGATCCCATATCGCCCAGGGGAGTGATCCGTATATGTACATTCCCACCTCCAATTAGCACGAGGCCTGGGAAGTTAAGCGAGTAGCACACGAGAGCACTCCCATGATGGGTGACCCACTGGGAAGTTCTCGTGTGAGTTCCCAGAAACAAAACCGTGAAGGCGTGGTTAGGGCTCAAAACGGACAATATCGTTCTGCGGCGGAAGTCGAGCTCGGGATGTGTGGACCCTAGGCCGGGATATGACATATTGACTAAGATAATGAATTTACATGTTAATTACATAATTTTTTAAAATAAAAATTAGTAATTGATTTAGGGTTTTAATACTCACACCTCTATTAAACTCCTAATTAATTTTCGATTCAAACATTTCATAATAAAAAATAATATAAGTTTGTACCCATTAGTATCTTTTTATAAAAAAAAATTTCAATTTTTTAATCTTAAATGTACTCATTCAAATAATTTTGAACTTTTTAATCTTAAATGTACCATTTTTATAAGTAAATGTACTCTTTTTTTAATATAAAATGTATCCAAATTTTCAATATAAAATCCATTCAAATTTTTTAAATCTATTTTTAAAATTATATGTGTACATTCTTTTTCGTTGATTTGAGAATGTGTCCATTTCAAGTTTAATCAAAGAAATTTAGTAATGTTATTAAGCCTAATATCTTTCTTCTTTTTTTTCTGTGGTTTTGAAGAATGTACCCATGTTTTGGTACAACAATTTTTTTTGTTAATTTGATGAATATACCTATATATATGTATAGAAATTGCTTAAGGGGAGGGATTCTCATTTTTTTTTAAAAATGGGGACACGCTCCTCACCGTTGGATTTAACTTTAATGAAATTGTGTGGTTGAGATTGTATGGCTTGTGTTTTAATCTCAACCACACAATTTCATTAAAGTCAATCTAACGGTGGGGAGCGTGTCCCCATTTTTAAAAAAAAAATGAGAATCCCTCCCCTTAAGCTCTCTGTATATGTATATATACACAATATAATAGAGAGCATAATTTATATTTTATTATTTCTAATCCCACAAATTATGGATTTAACTTAAAATCTCATTAACATAAACAAATACAAATTTCAATATTTAATTTTTAATTTAAAACTATAATAACTTACATTATTATATTAATGCCAGGGATTTCGATCAAAAACTAAAAACAAAAAAAATAATTTCAATCAAAGAATATTGATAATTAGGAACCGCATCTAAAATATCCAAAAAAAAAAAAAAATAAACAAGTTAAAAACCAAATCCACCAGTTTATCCTATTGGCTATTTCCCTCCAATTTCTCCACCTTCCCACCAGCGGCCCCGTGGAGAGTGGAATAGTACCATGATTATAAAGCTTTGTCCTCCATTATATTGATTACTAGCCTCACGCGCGTGAAGAAAATATTTTTTGAATCACTGCATGTTACACGCGATTGACACGTTTTAAATGTATTTATATGTGTAAATTGACAAAAAGAAAGTCAAATATTTGAAGTAAATGAATAATCTTAGATCATGTGACACACCCCGACCCAGAAAGTCCACTAGGACACTGAAGTCGAGTTGTACTGGCCGACACCTGGAAGGTGACGAAGCCATAAAGTGCAGTGATGTGGAAAATGTGAATAAATTTAAACCTAAAAGTGCCTAAACACCAGAGTGTGCTCGTAAGCGGGAGCGAACCCACCTCACGCGTGACTTCAGAGCATAAGTAAATACAAAAGAACGGGCAAGAATTATATCATCAACAGTAGCCACCAGACCAGAGATTCGCCAATAATCCTCGTCGATACGAACCTTAACAGCTAACCTGGAGGGGCGCAAAACAGAAAACGTGAGTGGGCAAAAACAAAGCTTTTCAAACCATTTTAAAAATCCGTATATAACCCCTCACTGTAAATCTAGTATAATTTCCCAGAAAATAATACGTATATATACTCATATACTAACACATCGTCCGGAAATCAAAACTCATCATCAAATCTCAAAAATAAGCCATGTCGATATACCAACTCAAAAGCAAACAATATCAGACAGGTGAGATCAATATGCATCAATATTATCATGTCAGCTGGAGTCACCTCTAGTGACCTGTACGGCTGAATCTATAGCTCATCAATCACAATCCATCACTATCAATCATTATCCTGCACACGAGTCGGAACCACCTATAGTGGTCTGTACGACAGGCTAGGTGTATAATATTACGCTCAGTGCTACGATCACGTGAAGGCTGTGCGACGAATCGCGGGTCACCTATGAGTCGGAACCACCTATAGTGGTCTGTACGACAGGCTAGGCACCTGCCTTGGATCCAAGGTGAGCGTACGGTGCGTGAGGTGAACGATCACATGAAGGCTAGGCCCTACTCTGGCGGAGCACAAACACCCGAGGTGCAGGTGATGAGCTAAATCACAATCCATCATCATCTCAACTACTAACTATCATACTCACCTGACTTACCTGGCCGTCCACAGCGCCGGAGCATAATGAATGCAATCATACTCATAATTATAAAATATAATTGGCATACGACATGGCAATTCAATTATAAAATCAATTCAATTCATAAATCATTCAAATCACGTTTCTGGGAAAAACGTCAATTATATATATATACTGAAAACAAAAGCCCACTCACCTGAAGTCCACGCTACAGCCCCCTAGCACGACTCTCGAGACATCCCAAATGATCCCAAATGATCACCGCCTAGCATAAATGTCAATTCATGTCTCAGAATTCGTACTGAGAGAATATGCAATTTATATGAAACGCATCCCTACGAATTTGATCCAGAAGATCCGTATCACGAATCTTCGATCCGTCAATTCCAATAATCCACATTAAGCTTCTAGAACAATATCCCAAAGTTTCGTTACGATCCAACGGTTGGATCTCCGCCAATTGCCAAAACCAAGTGGCGGTTAACGTTTTATTTACAAACTTACAATTCCAATTTGGGAAGATCCGTACGATGGATTCCCGATCCGTAAATTCGTACATTCCTCAAATATTACATACTGCCATATACTAAAGTTTGGTGACGATCCAACGGTTGGATCGTCGATTCATATTTTGACCTATTACCGAATCGTAACGAATTTACGTCCTAACGATCAATCTATGTCAATCCATCATCAAAACTAATATCAAGGCATTGAATAATGCCTAAAAACATTATTGGCGGCCCTCGGGCCACGCGCCGCCGCGGGTGGCGGTTGGCCGCCCCCGGGTCGCCGGAAAAATCAACTTTCACTAAAAATTCTCAAAATCTCCAGAATTAAAGATCTCAATGAGTAGAACAAATTTCATACCTGTGAGAAAGTCCAATTTGGCCTCGAAGACCTCCAATTTTGCTACACCCGCCAAGAACCCTAGAAATGGGGTGCTCTCCAATTCAATTCTGATGCTCCAAACAATGATTGGGCTTTGTTCCTGGGTTCTAGGGGAGTATTTTGGTAGTATTAATTTGATGAAAACGTTTCAGGATTGGGGGATTTCGAGCACGACCCGCCGCACCCTTAGTGCGGTTTTTCCCCATTTTCAAGGCCAATTCTTCCAAAATTTGATGTGGAATAGGTAGAGGGAAGGTCAATATAGTGATTGGGAGTGATGGTTTGGCTCAATTCTCTGGAAAAACGGGTGAATTTCACCGGAATTAGAATCGGGTTAAGGATGGGGCGCGGGTTGGGGGAATCCCCCGTTTTCCCCATCTCTCCTTTCTCCTCCTTTCTTTCTTTTCTGATTGGCTTTCATTCCTCTCTCTTCTTCTAACTGGGCAGCGCCCAACCATCTTATCTCCTTTCTTTTAAATCCTCACCACACAACTTTATTTCTTTTTAATCTGGGCCGTCCATTTGGCCCTCAAATTTTCTGGAACTTTCCAAACAATTTCAGAAAGTATCAATTTTGCCCTTAACTTTAAACGTTAATAACTTCTTCGTTATAGCTCCAAATTCGAATCCGTTTGCGCCTACGCGTCCGTAGCGACGAATAGTACAAGAATATGCTAAGAAAATGAACCTTAGGTGTCACTACGAGGCAGTCAACACCAATCGAAGTATGTGCCTCGAAGGGCATTTTTGTAAACTCACTTATTAAAATTATAAAAATCATAATTTTTCGGGACGGGTTGTCACATCATGCTAGATGAAACCCCTCACTAAACAAATTAAAACAGCTGAATCCACATAATAAAATCGGTCTCTATTGAGTTTATATTAATAATAGAGAAAATAATATTTAATAAACAACTGATTAAATTATATTATTGATAGTGATATCATCCAATTCCAACTCTGCCAATTCCAACTCTCCCTCCTCCTTAGTGTAGATAATATCGTTTGTTAAAAAAAAAGGCCAAATTTTTTTTGTAGTCCCTGTGGTGACACGCCACTTTTAGTATGACCCTTGTGGTGAAAAAGTTATTAATTAAACCCCTGTGGTGAGCTTTGTTAGCAATTAAGGTCCAAATCCAAAGTTCCATTAGTCTTCCGTTAAACAATATCATGTGCTTATCACATGTGGATCAATCAAAATTAAGTTTATTTATTTTGGAAAATAAAAGGACAAAAACATGATTGAATTAAAATAAAATTACAAATAAAGAAACTTGTGAAGATAAAAAAAAACCCAACAGTCCTTGTATCTCATCCCAAGCTTCCAGCCAGCACCATAACCACTAATGGACCTGCACCATCGCTAACCATCACCTCAAATCCCATTAACCTAGTCAAATTGCAGATCAAGCCAAACCCATTGTGAAAAATAGATCCCACCCCTCAAATTTGCAGACCAACCAAAACCCAAGTGAAACTAACCTCGTAAAACCACTTCAATGGCTAGGATGAGAGGTGAAGGGTGAAGTCGCACGTAATTTCTTAGGTATGATTTAATTTCGTTTGAAAATATCTAGGCTATAAGGCATACACATGTGGAAACTACAAGAGCAATAAGCCAATTCAAGATGGCAACTGCAACCATTGAAGATCTAATAGGAGACATCCCATATCAGTTAGTTGGAAATTCAGCTCTAGTGCATACAAGGGCTAAAGTAAGTTGTTTATTTTGTAGTTCTTTGCATATTATGTAGACACTTGGATGTTATTTTATTATTCTAATAATTTATTGTACAAATATAATAGTGTAAGAGGCAGACAACTGTTGAAATTGTTGGAAGTTCAGCTCCATCGGTTGTATTACCTTCAGTGATATCATCCAATTCCAACTCTGCCAATGCACCTTGGAGACCTCCAAGAATGACCTCTACAGTATCATCCAATGCTAAGAATCCTAGGAGACCTTCTAGAATGGCCCCAATGCACAATATGCAAAATCACCATCTGAAAAAGCATTGTACCTTGCAAAAGAAATGATGTAGCAGAGGAAATTGATTTTATTTTGTGGGATACTAGATTATTTGTTTATTTTGTGGAAGACATTTTCAATGGAATTTTGTTATGATGAACCACAATATATTGTGGAAGACATACTTTTGTCTTTGCTTTTTTTATTTTTTATTTTTTTAGGCTAGACATAATTTTGTCATCAGTGTGTAAAATATATTATGTTATGAAAAATGATGAAGTTTTTTCGTTTGTGAATGGTTAATTATATTATCTCTCCTTTTTCACTTGGGTTTTTGTTGGTTTGCAAATTTGAGGGGTGGGATGTGTTTTTCACAATGGGTTTGGTTTGATCTGCAATTTGACTAGGTTAACGGGATTTGAGGTGATGGTTAACGACGGTGGAGGTCCACTGGTCGCTATGGTGGTGGCTAGGAGCCTAAGATGAGATACGAGGATTGTTGGGTTTTTTTTATCTTCACAAGTTTCTTTATTTGTAATTTTATTTTAATTCAATCATGTTTTTGTCCTTTTATTTTCCAAAATAAATAAACTTAATTTTAATTAATCCACATGTGATAGTCACATGATTTTGTTTAACCGAAGACTAACAGAACTTTGGATTTGGACCTTAATTGCTAACAGAGCTCACCACAGGGGGTTTAATTAATAGTTTTTTCACCACAAGGGTTATATTGAAAGTGACATGTCACCACAGGGACTACAAAAAAAATTTGGCCAAAAAAAAATCATTTGACAACTAATTTAATCACATTATTATCAACGTGCGAAAAACCTTTTTTATAACTGGTATTACACACCTCTTAAGATGTTTTGAACGTGTTTAAAAATAGAGAAAATAATATTTAATGAAAAACTAATTGAATCACATGCTAACCTATTGTGAGGTACTAATTATTACAAAAAAAATGTAAAAAAAAAAATAATTATTAAAAAAACTGTTAAAATGACGAAAATACTCTTGTCACATTTGATGCATTATTTTGAATTGCTTTTGAAGTTTTTGTTTGAGAGGTATTTTTGTCTAATTATTTTGATGGAACTTGTGACACCAAAAAATACTGTTTATTGGGCCCTTGGCTTTTTATATAAAGATGTGTTGGGAATCATTGGTTATATGTGTCGTGCACCTATGTAATGCAATTATGTTTTTGTATCATGGAATTGTGTGATATTGTTTGCCATAGTAAAGTTAGCTAGCTAGGTGGGAAAAGAATCTGAGTTGTGATTTAAACCGATCACAGATTCTGTGAAAGGCTTCCATATGATGCTTACTTAGCTCAGATTTATGTACAAATTAATCAGACTGCAATTGACTATTCAGCCAGTTAGTACAAGATATAGATGTATACCTTTATAATAGAGAATTTGATTGAATTAGTTAGGGTCTGTTTGGTACTCTACTTAAATCCAACTTTTTAAACTCAAAAACAATTTTCAAGTTTTAGGCCTTAAAAACTTGTTTGGTAGGACTATTTTCAAAAACTGAATTCAAGACTAACTAAAAAATATAGTTTATTTTCAAAAAACAAAAAAAGTGAGTTTTTAAACTTAAACTCACTCCTTTCTTTTCTCTCCCTCCTCTCCTCTCACTCCAAATCTATCTCTCTTTTCTTCTCTCTCTCCTTTTTTTTTTTTTACCTTTTTTGTCTCTCCTCTAATCTACTCTCTTCATTCTCTCGGTTATTTCTCTCACTCCTCTTTCTCTCTATCTCATCTGATCCTCTCTCTTCTTTCTCTTTCCTTCAATCATCTCTCACTTTCTTTCCTCATCTCTCATCTTTCTCTCTCTCCCGCGACCCCCTCCTTTTAGATCTCTTTATTTAGTTTAAGTTGTGAGATTTAAAAATTTTAAATTACAAACCAATCAAGTTTTTGAATCTTTAAGAAAATTGTTTTCAAGAATTGTTCTTAAGAAATGTTTTGAAAAATGATAAAAAATTTCAAATAGAATACCAAACAGGCCCTTAATGTTTTGAATTTTTTTTTCTTTGGCATGAAATCCAACAATTCCAACAGTTCAGCAGCACCAACAATAATGAGAAAAGAATTTAAAATATTTCTTTTTTGAAGGGAAGACGAAGAATTTTGTTGAAATTTTTGAAAGAACGGAAAAAGAAGAACAAATGCTGCAAATTCATATTCTTATTTCATTGGCTAAAATAAAGAGAGAAGACTACATATTGTCACGACGGCTGCATAATAAAAAATTTCGTAGTGCCAAACTTTTAACTCCCATAAAATAGTTAGAAGGTGTATGTATAAAGACCTAATTCTTAACAAACAAGAAAACAATTGTAAACCTTGATAAATAATGTGACAGACAGTAATCAAAATCATTATCCTAATAAAAGATTAATACATGAATACCAAACGAGTTAGTATAAAAATAAACCAAATGACTAACTTTAATATTTTTCAACATATCTCGAGATAAAATGAAAAGAAATATCACTAAATCAAATACTTTAGTCCGTCAAAAATCTAATAATTGAGTTAGGCGGATGTATTTAATTACATCAATTCCAATGATGGTTTTTATTTAATTTACGAGAGCGCTGAAAACAGTAAAACCCATTTGGTATAGAAAATTAATGCAACCTCTTACTGGAAAAAATTGAGCGAAAAATGTACTCTCCTGTCAACTTTTAGCAACCCCAACATCGATAGTTACACATATCTACCTATTTCAAAACTGATGACACGATTGAAACAATTAAGTTGTAAGTCTGTGTCATCCAAATTTAATTATATATTTTGTAATATATATAGTTTTCAGAAATTAATTATCATCTAGGATCCCTTAATTAACTTCCCAAAACTGTGCTGAAGTAGCTTGTTCTTGTTGGCCAGTGTTTGTTACAGGCAACACTTTATTTGATTACTTGTGTATTTCAGTTTCAAACAATTCGGCTACACTTTTAAGTGCTAGCAGACATCAGATTCAAGAAGTGGGGGCAACTAGGGTTTGTTTTGAAGTGGGGGCAACTAGGGTTTGTTTTCTTTCCAGATTATTATCGTGATATAAATAGGTAAGACCACGTCGAATAAATATGCAGAAAAAATATGTTGCAGACGGGTCCCATTTGAAGTAGGTTGCATGCTTCTAATACTGTTTAGTGATGGAGGAGGTAACCTGAAAACATGCATAATTATTAAGTACAGTGCCGTTGCCAGAAATTCAACGTATAAATGTGGCACTACTAGCTTGCAGTTGCACACATAAAAACATCCCTGGCGTCATTTTCTTCTTCCGTGACAAGGACAAATATTGCAAGTGTATCCTGACATGTCACAAAAAATTTGCATAGAAATTCAGTAATTACTATATAAGTTCAATGACACCTAAAGTGTGACAGATCTTCATTTTAACTTCAGTCAGAACAATGGTAGTATTTCTTCAACATGTGTATTAAAATGTGTGTTAAAAAGTGTGTTCTCCGATCATGATTCTATATATATGTATATATCATATTGCTTAACGGGAGGGATTCTTATTTTTTTGAAAAAAATGAGGACACGCTCCTACCGTTAGATTGACTTTAATGAAATTGTATGGTTATGATTAAAACACAGACCACACAATTTCATTAAAATTAAATCCAACGGTGGAGAGCGTGTCCTCATTACTTGAGAGTTCTACCCATGCATTGAGGTTTTTTGAATTGTTCATTATTCATGTTATATCGATCGTTTATATGATTTGGACTGAAGATTTTCTTGAACATGAATTGAGTTGATTTGAAACTGACCCACATATTGGATCGGAGTTGTGCCATACTAATTACCCAAGCGCTCAAAGTAGCGCTTAATGTGACATTCCCAATAAATTTTCCAAACAAATAAAACCCACTTCACTCAAGTTTCGTTTAACTAGCCTGTATCATAATTTTACTCAGTGTAGTTATAATTTCACTTGGTAAATCAGTAGTTAATATTTTCTTTAGCATAATGAAAATTAAGTATCACCAAGGTATAAAATATCGATGATATCGGAAATATCGGTAGTCCGGAAACACGGAAATATCGACGAAAATATCGGGATAATATCGATATCGATAAAAATCCAATGGAAACCACGGAAATTGTAAGAAAAAGTTGGAAATTTTTATTGAAACTTTGCAGGATGTTTATTTAGTAAATTATCTATTAGTTTATCACAAAAAATTGGAAGGAAATGCATTGCATGATGGATTTAACTTATTTAAGTTGATTATATAGCGAGCTGGCAAACATTGTGAGTGTAGAAAATATGTAGTAATTAATGAAAGAAGTTTAAACACACCATAATCATTTATATATAATCAATTAGTACAATATTTTACACTCATTTAAGCAAGGGATTAAGCAATATGAGCTGTTGCTCCGAACCAATAACAATTGCGCCGAACCAATTACAATCATTTATATATAATGAATTAGTAAATAATTATTAGATAATATGTTATTTTTTATAAAAGAACATACATATGTGAATGTTTGATGTACATATCTAATATGCTTGCCTAGGAAAAAAAATATCTAATAATTTATAATTTATATAACATTTATATACATATAATAATATAATATACCTCCCACACACACACACAGTGACACACACGCACACAACACACGCACGCATACATCACACGCAGCAGTCTCCTTCTCTCTCTCGATACTTCTGTCTTCTCAGTCTCTCTCTCGATACTTCTGTCTTCTCAGTCTCTCTCTCTCTCTCTCGATCATTCTCCTCTCGATCCTTTCGTCTTCTCAGTCTCTCTCTCTTGATCCTTCCGTCGTCTTCTCAGTCTCTCTCTCTCTCTCTCTCACTCTCTCTCGATCCTTCTCCTATCGATCCTTCCGTCCGTTTTCTCAGTCTCTCTCTGCCTCGGATAATGAGGGGGCAGCAGCCCAGAATACCCTCCCTGTGAGCTCATCCGGATCGCTGACATTGCCGCCTCCGTTGCCGTCACCACGGATTTGTCATCAAATTCTTGAAAACTCAACGGCCAGGAATCCGAGTCGTTGGTATGGCTGTAATTCGCGAATCTGTTCTTTGTCTACCACAGTTCCTGATCTCTGAAATTCTCCACCGCCATGACTCACCAAGCCGAATCGTCCGACTCGTAAGTCAACTCGCCACCATCAATTTTGTTTTACTTTCCACAATTTTTATGTGTCGGAGTGTTTCCTTTCCGTTTGATTTGCGTAAATATTCAAATTCTGATTGGGGATTTGATTGTTTTGCAGGAAGAAGAAAGACTTCTCGACGGCAATTCTGGAGCGGAAGAAGTCGTTGGTATGGCTGTAATTCGCGAATCTGGAGAACAATCTCTCGGACTCCCAAGAACCCTCAACTGGGTTTTTACTGTGAAGCTCCGAATCTCCGCCGTTGGCGAAATTGGCGAGGAGGGAGCGCAGAGCAGAGCGAAATCTGAGCAACCCATAATTGTGTTGGGGGTATTTGAATCCATGAATGGCGGTGCACTGCTTCAACACCCACACACACGCACAGAGACCCAAGGTCTCTCAATCCTCCCTCGTCGACTTCGGCTCCGGCCACCTCCGGCTTTCTTCTCCGAATCTCCGATTCGCACAATTCCGATACTTTCGAAAATATCGCGATATTATCACAAAAACTCGAAGGAAAGCAAAAAAAATATCGCTGGGTGAAAAATCCGATATTATCGGCGATATATCGACATTTAATACTGTGGTATCACTATATCAAATCGCCATTGGGAACTACCCATTAGATTAATTAAGCTAATTCTAGGTTTCAAATAGTGTAAGTGAGATTGAAGGAAATGAGAAAAGAGTCTTTCTATTTTGCTTGAATATTAAAAGGAAACATGTTGCCCAAAGTGATATATCGCACCCCAAAATTTTGTCGTCTAAACTTAAGATTTAGGGAGTAAATTAATAAGCGTCTTAATCTTGGCCTAGGATTCTCTCCGCTTTTTTTTCTCTTATTTTTCCTCACATCTTATTTGAACGGTCACGATTAAGTCATACCAACATCTTGTGTTGACTCGTTTATAGAAAGAAAAAAACAAAATAGAAAGTGCGAGAGGAGAGAGAAGGATGAAGATTTGAAGGGGAGTATCGTTGTGACGACGTCTGATTGTTGTTGTTGCAATGGTGGTTCAAAATCCTAAGAATTTTGGTTTAAATCAAATTGAAATGTAAGTCTTTTATAATTAAATGGGGTTCATTGAAAATGAATTTTTGGTTGTTAATAAAATCGTTAGAGTGTAATTATGACGCCATGATATTGTTATTTGATTGGTGGTTCAAGATCGAAAAGAGGAATGTGTCGTTGAATTTCGTTAGACCATCTCCAACCCTGCCTTATAACCTAAAATTTCCCCTTTTTTTTCCCCCAAAATCCACTCCAACCCAAAACCTAAACCAAACCTAAAACCTAAAACTTAAAATAAAGGCAAATTTACCTCAGAAAATAGCCCACAAAAGTAAACTGGGACCCACGAAAACAGTAAAGAAACAGAAAAACCCAGCCTTTCAGCCGAGGTGGACCCCCACCCACGTGGGTCTGTCCCCCGGCGTGGCAGAAATCCTGTGTAGCCAACGGCTACTTTTTTCAATCTAACGGTTGTGGCAATTGGACCGTTGGTTAATCCAACGGTCCACATTCAAATTAATTTTTTTTTAGTTTTATATTTATATATTTATTGAATCCAACGGCTTAGATCGAATATAATCAAATCTAACGGTAAAAAAAAAGATCTAACGGTCCAAATTTAAATCCAACGGCTAAAACAATTTAAAAAAATTATTTAACTTAAAATTCAACCAAAAACTCTATAAATACCTACATATTTGTTCAAACATCCACACAAAACTCACTTTTATCCTACAATTCTTCCAATTTTTCTTTCTACCATTTCTTCTCATTTCCAAAATTTTCAAGATGGCAAAAGAGCATGTTAGAGGTCGTAATTGGACCTTTGACGAAGATATTGCTTTATGTTTGGCATGGATTTCTGTTAGTGAAGATGGTGCCGTCGGCACCAATCAAAATAGAAAGGAGTTGTGGGGTAAAATCGTTGATAAGTTCCATGAAAACTCCAACGCCGGTCGAAGGGAAGTTGGTGGTGTTTATGATCGGTGGAAGATTATCAACAAAGCGTGCACTTTGTGGAAAGGAAGCTTGGAGAGAGCCATGGTTGATATGCCTAGTGGAAGGGGCGCCTCAGAAATTGTGAGTTTCTTTGTTGATATTTTAGTTGTCATGTACATAATATTATTTTGCAACTAATTATTTTTATGTATTTGTTGCATAGGGTGACAAAGCAATGGCAATTTACAAGACAAGAACTACACCAAAAAATCAAGCTTTTAAGTTGCATCATGCTTGGAACATCCTCAAGGATTGTCCGAGGTGGGGAACTGATGTGAATCAACAATGTGGAAGATTATTTCATAATGAAGCCCCACCCCAAAATGATGTCAATGAAGGTGTCGACCAAATGACCCCAACTTCTTCTTTGCCAAGGCCCTCGGGTCGAGATAAGCAAAAGGAAGCAAAGAGAAAAGGGAAGTCCCAAGATCCGAGTTATGCACAATTTGCTAGCGAAATGGCAAAAATGAACGAAAACCATTGCCGTCGGCAAGAAGAATCGGCCCAAAGGTTTTTGGCCATGAAGCAAGAAGCGGATAGGGAGCAAGAAAGGTACGAATAATGGAGGACCTCGACAAATACACTCCAGAGAGGAAGAGATACTTACGTGGTAAGCAAAAAGAAATTATACGAAGGAATGCCACAAGGAGTATATTTCAAGATGATGATTCATCTCAAGACTATCACCCAAGTCCATCACCAAGTCAAGATGGTGAATATCATTATTAAGTTTATGTAGTCTATGAGTTTTCGATTGTATTAAGTTTATGTGGTTTATTAATTGTCTTTTTTTTTTTTTTTTTTTTTTTTAAGTTTATGTGGTTTATCATGATTTTCATGTATTAATTTAGTGATTTTTCAAAATTTATCGGAATTTAAATATTTTTAGGTTAAAATGTTCATAAAATTAATTTAGGATAGTCTACATAATTTTTTTTTTTAAAATTCCACGAGTAAAAAAAAAATTAGCCTTAATTCATTCTTTGATAATCTGGGGCTAAAATTTTAGGCCAGGAGGGTTGGAGTAACAAAGCTGTTTCTGGGCTAAAACCTAAATTTTATGGGCTAAATATTTTTAGGTTTTAGGTCAGGGTTGGAGATGGTCTTAGGGCGCCGTTGCATTTCTGCTCCCTTTCTGATTAATGAAAGGCAATATGAACATTTCACAGATATATTTGACAAAAAAAAAAAATCAATTTTTTAAAAGTGAAGTCAAATTTGCGACTATTATAAATAAAAGAAAAATCATTGCTGCTAAAACTCAAAAACAGAATGCCATCGTCAAACTGGAAGGGACCACTCTATCAACTCGCTCATCAATACTATCCTGTTCCTTGCCGTACTGGATATCTATCTACTTGTTCATACTATTAAATAAGAAAAACTAATGAAAATAATTTGAAAACTTTGAGTTTAACGAAAAGCCACTTTTAAAGGTATAGTAAATAGTGACAGTTAAAGGTAAAAAAGTGATTTTTCGTTAAAAGTAAACAATACCGGGAGTGTTTTATTAAACCTCCCTTAAATAAGGGTTGTGATTTTCACACACCCTTATGTCATCTCCAACCGATGGCTAGCCAGATGGCTCGTTTTGGCCCTCTGACCCTCCAAGATTCTCCAACCGAGGGCCAAAGGGCTCGTTTAAGTTTAATGTTGTTAAATGTTGTTTCATGTTACTTAATTTAATTTAATGTTGTATAATGGCTTAGGAAGTTATAGGAAAAAAAATATAATTTAAAAAAAATATGAAATAGAAGTTATAGGAAAAAAATTGAATTTAAAATAAAATGAAACAAATTTTGTGAAATAGAAGTTATAGGAAAAAATGGAATTTTAAAAAAAATATGAAACAAATTTTGTAAAAGAAATGTTATAGAAAAACATAGAAGTTATATGAAAAATTTTGTAAATAAAAAATAATAATAAAACTGTAAAACTGTAAATAATAATAATAATAATAATAATAATGCAACGGCTAGTTGCTTTAAATTTAATTTCAAATTATTAGTGTCGGTTATAACTGACACTATTGTAATTCAAATTACTATTAGTGTCGGTTATAACTGACACTAATAGTAATTAATAAAAAACATTTGAAGCTAACGGCTAGTTTAAAACAGTGTTAGTGTCGGTTATAACCGACACTATTTCTGCCCCCTAAATTATTCATGTCGGTTATAACCGACATGAATTCCGATAGTTTAAAAAAAAAATAGCCAGCCCTCTAGCCCTCTAGTCCTCTCCGATTCTGTGGGGCCTTCCCAGATTCCATAGCCCTCTGGCCTAGCCCTCGGTTGGAGATCGTTTTTGGGCTATTTTCAGCCCTCTGGACCATTCGGTTGGAGATGGTCTTAACTACTTTTCCCACACCCCTCTCTATTTTTTAATATTTAATTAGTATCTTACTATTTAATCTTCCATATATACCCTTCTTACTTTTTGACTTTTGAAAGAGTCAATGTATACATGGAAGGGTATATATGGAAGATTAAATAGTACAATACTAATTAAGTATTAAAAAAATAAGAAGGGATGTAGAAAAAGTAGCTAAGGGTGTGTGAAAATCCCAACCCTTAAATAATTGCTGACACAAAAAAAAAAAACAGATAAACAATATATATACTCAAAGCTAATTGCTTCTGTAGGGCTTTTAAGGGAAAGATTCTCATTTTTTCAAAAAAATAGAGACACGTTCTCTACTGTTAGATTGGTTTTAATAAAATTGTATAGTTGAGATTAAATCACAGGCTATACAATCTCAAACACATAATTTTATTAAAATTAAATCCAATGGTGGGGAGCGTTTTCTTATTTTTTTTGAAAAATAGGGATCTCTCCCTTTAAAGGCTATTTGCTTCTGTATATTAAAGGGGGAAGGTGAGTTACAGACATTCTACGTCGTCGTATTTTACTTATTTTGTGACAGTGTTGTTGTTGTTACGTTCACGCGGTTACCCAAATGCCAAGATTTGCTTCTTCTCCTCGAACCTTAACTTGCCTTGCCGCTATGAACATCATATGAGATAATATTATTAATAAGTGAAATTAACCAGTAAATGTTTTGCAGCTACCGAACAAAAACAGTAATTAATAAGATAATTACAAAAAAAAAATGTAGAGTCTTGCTCCTAGGCCTAAAATCGATATTTTCTTGTCAATTTCTTCACATTATAGACGAAAGTCACACGTTGTTGTTGGCACCATATTTAATATGATACGATGATTTAAACAGAAGGCATTGGGCTAGCTTATTTTTTTTATAGAGTTGGGGACCATATAATGATATTGAAAAAAGTTAGGATTTCCCTATAAAATCAATCGGAAAGTTGTAGTCCAACTCTATATAAGTCCTTGCATTGTTTGGTCTCTCACTGATGTAGGACTTTGGTCTCACATTCTCACACACCCCTCACGTGTGGTTAATTTTCAAGCATAACATGTCGACAACACAAATTGGGTGACATGGCTGTTGAGCTTCACATGTACGCCAACTTGCTATATGATACCATGAAGAAGTTGTAATTTCACTATAAAATCAATTGGTAATATAGGGAGTAGCCCAATTCCTTATAAGCCTTTGCATGATTTGGTCATTTACTGATATGAGACTTTGTTCTCACGTTCTCACGAATACTATCTTTTTATTTTTTATTTTATTTATTTAATCGGCATATGCTTTATTCAAATGCAAAATTAGTTTTTGTGTTTGTTTAGGAGAGCGAAATTTTAGTTGTTACAAATGAGGAGAGCATAACGAAGGAAATAAAACAATTATACATGCAATTCTAAGATGTGATTGCTAAAAGAGATGGAATATTTGCACATTTTGAGTCAATAATTTTAGTTGAAAATGGGAATCTCCAAATTAGGTATAAGAATCAAAGGTGAGATATTTTTGAAGGAAAATAAGAAAGAATGAAAGGTGAGATTAGAGAAATTAGTTCACCGAGTTGGTGAAATTTCATGTGCATCTTTGATGTTTTGCAAACGTTTTTTTTTTAATTTTTTATAGCAGTTGGAGTTTAATCTAATATTTTTTTCTTTATAAAAAAATTGGTGACATTCAATAAATATAGAAAGAGAAGAAATTTAAACATGAACAAACTCTTTTATCTAACTTTATAAATCATAGAAAGAAAAAAACTCAAATCCAAACTCCTAGGTAGAGATTAGCCACTAATGAAGTTTCTTAGGCGAAACTTTTTATTGTGACGGGAATACGAGTGATACATCACTTATTTTTATGTAAGTGGTGAAAATTTTTACTTTTTAAGTTAATAACATTTTAACACACATATCTCATCATCTGTATTATGACACGTGGTATATCATCTCGTGTGACGATCACACTGAAAAATCTCTTGTTTCTTGGACTATGTGAATCTTAGCCGAAACTATTATAAATTTGAGAGAGAGTTCTAATTTCCTAAAGCTTGAAAATATTATAAAAAAGCTTTAAATTCATTAAATTCTTTCAATCTTTTAGAATACTTTAAACTTACATTCTAATTAAATACACTTATTTAAAAAAAATGAATAAATACATTTTAAAATCTTGAATAAATACATTCAAATTTCTATATAATATTATAATTATATATATATATATATATATATTTTTTTTTAAATATTGATTAAATAGGCATAGACTTTCATTTCCATAGATTCAATTAAAGTTTTGATTAAATACATATGAATTTGTAAACTCTTTTAAAAATCCTTTTAAATGTTATTTAAATACACCTCCTTTGGTAAACAAATAAATCAATAATTCTACTCTTGAAAACTGTTTTTCACTTAAAAACATAATAATTTTCAGTTTAAAATAAGATAAAGAGTTTCAACAACTTTTGGCAATATTATGAACGAAATTAAGAACGATTCTTCCACCCCTCCTTTTCCTCTACATTTGACCTTCTGACAATTGCAGTATTGAAAAGAGAATGAAGAATTCAAAGATGATTATGCTACTTACCAAGCAAAGCCATGGACAAAGTCTCATCCAGTTAAAGAAAAAATTAATAAAAAAATTCAGCTGCCTGCATCTTCCTATTGGATTAAAAATATCATAATATCCAGGGAAATTAAAAACAGAAGCAACAGAAAAAGAAAATTCATAAATTCACAGAGTTTATCTTTTTAGAGGGAGGAGGGGACCTTTGACTGAGACAGATGAGTCCATAAATGATAAATCTGGTTTTCTGATGCCTTAATTATTGTTGATTCTCAAATCCATTTCTCTGCTTTTTATCTCTACAAAATCTCGCTCTTTCTAGAACAAAAAGCGCCATTGATATTTTTCTCTCCTTCTTCCTCTTTCCTCCCTCACTCGCTGTTTGTTTCTTTTGCCTTTGCTTTCTCTGCTTTTCCGGGAAAGTTGAATCCTTTTCTCGCAATTCTGTTAGAAAATCGTGTCTTTGTTTGTAAAACTACAAAAACCCAGAAATCTCTCGCGCAGAAAACCAGGGTTTCAGCTTTTTTTTTTTTTTCTTTCTGGTTTTCTCAAAACTTTTTCTGTCATTTTCTCGGGAAAATTCGATTGAAAGCCAGTTTTTTCTGGGTTTTTTTCGTAATTTTGATTTTTGGGTTTGATGTAGCTTGAAGGTTTAACGTTGAAATTTCGTGACTTTGATCAGGGTTGAGTTTTCTTTAAGGTTGGTGAAGAAGGAAAAACGATTACAAAAACCCGAAAAAACAGGGTGAGAATTCCGTGTCCGGCATATAAATTCTCCGGCCAACGGAAATCCGTTGGGAATTGATAGCATTGCCAGCGAAGAATCTACCTGTGAAGGAAAAAGAAAAACAGAGGTGCGAAGACTCGCCCGTGAATTGCTGTGTCCAAACGTAAAAAAAATAGAACTCCTTCGTAGGCCCATTTCGCATTTTTGTCTCACTTTTCAAGGGAAATCGAATCCCGACAATCAGTCTCTCCCCTCTTTCCCATTTCTCTCCGTTTCTCTCTCCTCTCCTCTCCTCTCCTCTCTCTCTGTTTTTTTCTCTCTTTTATAAGGCTCGCTCTGTTTTCCGGGTTGGGGTGAGAGAGACATTTTATTCTCTCTCTGATTCAGGGTGAGCGAAAACCCAAATTTTCTCTCCCCCTCTCTCTCTCCCCCTCTCATATCTCTGTCTCTCTCTAGAATAGCAGAGGAAAGAAAAAGAAATGATTTTAGACAAAGGGTCAATGCAATCAAACCTTGACTGCTTCCTCCATTCTACAACCCCGGTGCTCCAACCCCAATTCCTACCCAAGGTTTGAAATTTTCTTCAGTTTCCTGTTTCTGGGTTGTTTTTGGATGAATACTTTTTCATTAATTTGCATGCTGATTTTGTTGTTTTTGAATGTTTGGTGTTGCTGATTTTGCTGCTGCTGATTTTCTGTATCTGGGTTGTTTTTAAATCAATGGTTTTTAATCAATTTGCATGCTGATATTTTTTGTTTTTGTTTTAATGTTTGGTGTTGTTGCTGATTGTGTTGCAGTCTGAGATGAGGAACCTCAATCGGCTATGGCATCCATGGGAGAGAGAAAAGGTTGAGTATTTCACATTGAGTGATCTCTGGAATTGCTATGATGAATGGAGTGCTTATGGCGCCGGAGTTCCAATCGCCATGGACAGCGGCGAGACTCTTGTGCAGTACTATGTCCCTTACCTCTCTGCTATCCAAATTTTCACTAGCAATTCATCTGTGAACAGCTTCAGGTATATATGTCAGATTTTACACGTAATTTTTCTTGGGTTAAGGTTGAAAATTGCATTTGTAGTAGCTGTGTCTGCTTGGTTTTTGCAATCTGATTGTTCCGGTGATCGAATTTGTAAAATGGTGGTTTTGATTGCCTTAAAACCGATATGGAATCAACCAAGTTTTGGTTGTGAATTGTTGTACAATTGAAATGCTAAGATTCTGATATGGGTTAGTTGGACTACATTGATTTGGTGATTCTATCCCCATCTGATACAGTTTTACTTACTGTAATTTCGTGTAATTTGCAGTCTAATAATGGTATCTGTCTTTTTTAAGTTGCTGTAAATGGCAGAATCACGTGTAATTTACAATCGAATAATGGTATCTGTGTTTGTTAAGTTGCTGTAAATGGCAGAATCACATTCAAATGAACTTTTTCAGGGAAGAGCCTGAGTCGGGCGACTGCGAGACGAGGGATTCGTTTAGCGATTCGTGCAGTTTTGAAAGTGAAAATGATAAGCCGTGGAGATGGGATGGATGCTCTTCGGAAGATGGCGGGTTCGAGCAAGACAATCTCTTGCATGTGAATGATAGATTAGGGTGCCTATATTTTGAGTATTTTGAGAGATCAACTCCCTATGGAAGAGTTCCGCTCATGGATAAGGTATCCATTTGTAGTTCATTTTCCTCTTATGCAAACCTTACTCTCTGCCTTTCTAATTTGCTTTTTTTCGGTTCGATTTGAGTTTATCTGATTAAACTTGGTAGTAATCTTAAATTAATGGTTTTGTTATAGTCATGCGACTACTTTCTCCAGTTTTGGTATCTGAACTTTTGACCTTGATTAGTTAACATCCACATCTCTCTTCATGAGAACATGTTCTTGTTTAGTTGTTCTTCTCTTTTTGACTCTCTGTTTAAGAAGAAAAATATATGATTCCCTTAAAGATATGAGGTTCTAACTTTTGGACGATCGGGACAACTTATGCTTATTTGTTTATCAGGCTCCATAATTTTACCGCATAATAAAAGTATGTTGGTTTGATTGACACTTTGTTCGTTATGCGCTTTCAGATCAATACACTAGCGCAACGATACCCAGGCTTGATGTCATTAAGGAGTGTTGATCTCTCACCAGCTAGTTGGATGGCTGTTTCTTGGTATATCTCTCTTTCTTGAGCATGTTACTAAACCTTATTCGTTTTGTTGCTTATGAAAAACACAGAATGTGCAACATTTTTGGAAAATCACTCCAATGTCGGTTATTATTACACGTTGTAGAGAATAAATACTGCTGATAAATGACTGTAATTACACAGATGCGCATGCTTCCTTATTAGGAGAAAGCAGAATTTAATTTAACTTTCTTGATGTGATTATTTTCAGGTACCCAATTTATCACATTCCGATGGGAAGGACTATAAAGGATCTGTCCACATCCTTCCTCACATACCACACCCTTTCATCTTCCTTTCAAGGTATTTATCCTCCACGTCCATTTCACTTAGTTTTGTTTCCATTCTCAAGCCCTTTTCACCATCAATATCTAAGTTCTCCAATAGGTATGTATATGCACGATATTTACTTACACGTCCGATATGCACTCTATGTAGACATGGACCTTGAGGATGATATTGAGAACGATGAGCAACGGAAGCGAAAGAAAGGGGAAGGCATCTCTCTCCCTCCATTTGGTTTGGCCACTTACAAGATGCAAGGGAGTGTGTGGGTCTCAGGCAACTGTGGAAGGGACCAAGAGAGGCTCATGTCGCTATTGAGCGTGGCGGATTCTTGGCTAAAGCAGCTGAGGGTCCAGCACCATGACTTCAACTACTTCACAACTATTAGGCGTGGCCAGTGCCACTACCTTTGAAAGAACTCCTCCACTTGAAAGTGAAAGTGAAAGTGATTGACCGCTCAACTCCTCTCTTGGGATAATTTGGTTTTTGTTAACCTTTTGTTTTGGAGTTTAATTAGCCGATGAGGCTGTTTTAGGATTGTGGTTATTTGCTAGGGTGTTTTAGCGTTGAGCTCATGTTTGAGGTCAGTAGATGAGGGTATGTGATGTATGACTTTTGACTCCTCTTATTGGGAATTTGTATGTAGTTGAGAGATGGGTGAGGTTAGAGAAAGGCTCTTTGAATCACGAGTTTATAGTGGTTTGTGTAAATTATTATATTCTCTTGACCGTTTTATGGAACTCTGGGGAGATAAGGATAAATTGCCTTCTGATTTTGCAATTTAAAAAAAAAAATATTTTTCTTCTGATTTTCCAAACCCTAACACGTGGACGTCAATGTCGACCACATATTGGGTGGTCAACATACTGGGAGTGAATGTTGCTTTCGACTGTGTATATTCCACTCTTTAGAATACTTAAAACATGATTAAAATGCTAAATGAAAAGAAATTGTAACATGATTAAAATGTTGAATGAAAAGAAATTTTATGACAGGAGTAGACCGTTGTTAAGGATAAGCCTATTTAAGTAGACTGCTGTTAAGCATAAAGCTTATTTAAGGAATTTTGTGGATGATATCATGATGTAAATTATGAAACTAGAGAAGTGGATCCTTGGTTGTTCTTGCATCAGCCAAAACCTCACTAATATGGGAAGCTCTGTGTATTTTGACTAGTTCGTCTTGTCAGTTGGAAACATGGAATTCCAAGACAAAACAACCAACCAAAACACTTTATGGCCTTGGGTTGCCTTCAGTCCTTGGCTTGCTGCCACGCTACATCATTCTGTGTGCTCGCGTCAAACTGAACCACCACACGACATAAGTTATTGCTTTTAGTAGATTGGTTGCACAAAGTTATATTAGAATATTTGGGATTACAGTCATCATAACTCTAACAGTAATCATGCTTTAATATTATAATATTCGTTGAGTGAAAATCACTTACTTGTTATCAGGATATTTGTTTTTGGTGGAGGTTTAAGATTAACATGTAAGACAATTTGACTACTATTTCAAGACTTTGTTTGCGCTTCGAGTGAAGATAAAAAAACAGGGGTTTTGTCAAAAGCAATTTTCGGTACATAGGTGTGAACTATTAGGTATTTGTTGGATGAAATTTTTATATGCTAGCTTCATGTACACGTGGCTTTTAGTTTAAGTCATTAAAAGTATTTACCCATACACGAAATCTTCACATTTTCTTTTCTACCTTTTAATATATGTATGGGACTAGAAATGAGAATGGTGCGAGCTTACCTTATTATTACTCAAAGGGGAAGGTTTGATAAAGGAGTTTTTAAGCCCTTTTGCTGAATTGTTGGTCCATAGCCCCGCCCTATAAAATGGATAAGGAGAGGCATGTTCCACTCTTATACTACTCCTTACCTCACCTCCCCTTGTCACTTAAACAGTCAAGTGGCTGAAGCGAGTCTAAAGACCAAAGAGTGATCTTTGAACGCTACTACGCATCCTTACTAATTAATAGTATAGTGTAAAGTGGTAGCTATTGCCTATTGGATTGAGACCACAACATTCTAACTAGCCTACGGTGTGAAAGGAATGTTGGCATGCTGAGAGTCTATCACTCTCTCTAAAAAGCAAGAAGAACTTACATGGCATAGGTAAATCACTCCGATGACGTCCTTGCGCGAACAAAATAAAGGCGTGTAAAGTTTTTGTCCACGGTGGTGTCCTTTTGCTGGCAATTTAAAAAATCATCTTTAGTTTTGAAAAAACCTAGTGCGCACATAATTTTATAACTAATCTACAGTTAAAATACATGAGTGTTAGTATTGACTCTATCGATTGGTTTTGAACATTCAAGATGGGGAAGAACTCACTCTAGAAGGATAAAAATTTATTCCAGGGTTTGCGTGTTTTTGAATCCCATTAGTGCTCAATTACTTATCTCTTGCCCATGTCATTCATTACTGCACTTGTAGAATGTTAGTGGTTTCTAAGACAATCCCATTGACAAATCTGTAAGCTCCTTTTTTAGTGCAACCGACTATGTGATCCACTTATGGCTTTTGGTTGAAAAGTGGGGAAAACCCAAATTTCCCTATTTTATCTATAGAGATAGAAACATCACGTCGTTTTGATCTCAAAAGTGCAACCACTAACCACATATACAACATGTTGTGTATGAACTGATATAAATAACAAGGACTTTTGGAGTCCAACTACCAACAAACACCAAAATTGCACCTCGCTGGGCATTTGCCATTGGGTTTTGTGGGTCTAGAGACGTTGAGCATGGGTGGATTTGCTGTATTGCACTTGATATAATTCACTCAATCTGATAATCTTCTTAGACATTAATAATAGCTTGCCACATGCCATGCTAAGATAATTTCTTCTTCTTTCTTCTTCTTCTGATTTTTCTAATAAAAGAAATTCATAAATGTTTTTGATACATCGGATGTCATCAAAATCTTAATATAGCTAAATCTAAACCATTTCCTAGCTGGCCTTATTATTTGGATAAATTTTAAGGAAAATGCTTTTATGTTAAAGTTGTTAGACTGTAAATTTAGACTATTAATTCAGTAAATTCATATCTAAATTTGTAATTTCTTTTAATAAAATGACGACATAAGCATTTGCATAGAAAATAAATATAACAATAAACAAATGCTTTCATTCTGATTAAGTTGCTTTGTTTTTTTAATTATTTGAGTGCAATTTGCTATAAGTGGGATATTATCACCTATTAATTAATTTTTTTAGCTACAAATTAAAGATTTCCGATATTAAGAGCGCATGCGCTAGAAACTATACAACAATTAAGTTGAGAATTTCCATCTATTTGCTGTATCAAATTTCATACATTTTATGTATAATATATCTCATACCTTCCTACCAAGCCTTGTATAACTAAAACGGACATTAAAGTGATTGATTGTGTAATGGAGTCTAAGTTAACTGGGTAAATGCATGTGTTCTAATTTTCTCCATAGTTTAATATATGAGGTCACATTAAGCACGCCTTAACTTACTCAGGTTAGTAGGACACCTTAATAACTTTAGGTTAGTAGTTAATCACAACTTGTACCTTCCTGGTTCTCCACGTGGAATATAGAATTGTTATTTTTTGTTTCGTTTTTATTCTCTTGTATCGTAGTTTCACATGCGCTTTACCGAAAATTGTTGAGATACTATATAATTAAATCTTGGTTTCCAAAAGATGGCTTTTGATTTTGTAATCCGCAGAATAATGTCTACGATAGTCAGAGGTGAACATCTTATTCTTATATTTGGAGTGTGGACCATGTTATCCTATAAATCACCCAATTCGGGGAGGCCTGGTAAGGCTTTTAGCCTGCAGGTTGGTGGGTTGAGCCCGTCATAATTGAACCCTTGATAAATGCCTACCCGAGCCTAATGAACTGATTGGCGGGTTGAGCCGAATCACCAGATGTCCACCCCTGCCAATGGTCAATACACACAAAGAAAGTTATCACACTTTGCCCTTAAGTGCACTGAAAATTTGAGAGTTTCTTTTGAGTACTCCACTGTATTCAAACAACATAATTGTAAAGCCAATTTCTTATTGCATGCTAAGCATTTTTAATCGCTTTATTATATATTGAGATACATGACAGAATCAGCAAAACAAAACCGATGCGGTTCATTCCGGGTAAGCTTCTATGATTGACAGGAAACTTGGGATTTTGATGATCTTGTAGCGAGAAAGTCCTCCTGCCCTCAGCAGTTCCTTCCATTCAACTTCACTTCTCTCCTTCCCGCTTGAAGTTTGAACCATCATCGTCAGGTCATACCTTTGAACAAAAGAATCCTGTAGTCCACCGCCATCTGGCTGTAGAACCCCATCAACTATAATGATCTTTCCAGTTTTCTCAGGGATGGCTTTGCAGCAGTTCTTCAGAATTTTAATGCATTGCTCATCATTCCAGTTGTGCATTATCCACTGAAACACAAAAGAATTGTCATCTCATGCATATGTGTAATAGCATCTCCAAGGGATTAGGAAAAACTTTAAGGTAAATTTGTACTTTGACGCTGATGTGGCTGTTTGCCTACCCTGTTGCCTTGTTCTAAAACCTATTTTAGTATTTGTTTATAGTTTTCCTAGCCTGTAGATCACAACGGAATCAGTCAAAAGGAAGGCTTAGCTAAAACTTCTCAACAGTCCAATTCTTTGGCTGTTGAATGATTTTGAATTCAAATAGATTATTAGTTAACTGTATTATCCGTAAATTATCCTTGGTTTGTTTTTGAAGAGTTTGTTCTTCACTCAAACTCTACTTGTAATCTCTATATAAACAGTAATACAATATGCTCAAACTATCGAGCACAATTCTTATAAGATTTACAGTCTAGTTGAAAACATATTTAGCATGCACGCACGCATCTGTAATGCATGTGTCTCTATATATTGTGACATATTTGAATGCTGATTATGCTACGGTATGTGTCAGTTGTTATTAATCTATTTTAATGGCATCAGCATTGGGAATAGCATCAAACATGTCACCCCCCAAATGGGTCACACCAGGGTACCTTGGTGCCCTAGCCACCACATCTGGTAGGTCAAAATTGATGCCTTTTGTATGTGGATGTGCATTTACAATCTCAGCCACAGCTGCCCCTATACCCCCTCCAACATCAGCAATCAATCCAACTCCCTCAAATCCATCTTTATAATTGGACAATATTGCTTTCATGACAATCCTAGACGTACATGCCATATACCCTCTTGGAAGTAGTTTCTCAATCCAGAAATCTCACTTGGGACATCGTAGAGGCTAAACCCATTTGCCTTTTCAAACCCACTTCCACCTTCCGTTATACATTTGCTTATGCAATGCCAGGAGGCTATGTGATGGGACTGATTGGCCAAAAGCACTAGTGGGGCAAGGCTTTGCTCCTCATTGCTCAAAAGCCACATAGATGAGCAAGTGAGGCCATAGAAGAAGTCACCTGTTTTTGCATCAGTGGTTGCCTCGAAAACCTTTTTGCGCGCCAAAAATCTCATGAGACGTGAGAGGTGATCAAGGTTTGTGGTAGGGGATGCAATTTTAGCTGCAATTTGTGACAAGGTGATGGGTTGGCCTTGGCCTTCAGAGTTTATGATGTCTGCAATGCCAAGCTCCACAGCACATTTCAAGGCCATGCTTTCAACAAAGTTATATGTGTAACGCAAAATATCAACTTGGCCTTGGAACATGGCTTCTCCTTCCCCTTCTTTCAGTTCTGGCATTGCCATGATCTCCCTCCCCTAATTTCTTTTCGGATCACCACGCGATCGATGTATTTATAGTGATATTGGTACTGTCATCGAGCCTATTATCTATAAACCACATTAGCCTCCATATATCATGTAGCTAATTACCTCAGTTTTGTATGTATACAAATAGCGTTGTCCTTTTGTTTATCTAGCTGAATTATGCAGATCCCCATAATTAGCTTGAATCCAAGGGAAATTAGTGCTAGAGCCTAATCATGTACCTGAATTTTTTTTTTTAATTTATGTTAATGCCTAATCACGAGGAAATAAAAACTAACCGATTATAAGTATGCCTTACATCATCTCAGGGTTCGAAAGAAAATTAAGTTTTTATCATAAAACAAATTGGCAGTATGATGAGTAGTCAAACTTCTTATAAACACACGCAAGGTCTATTTTTTTGCCGAATAGAATTTATATTCTCAACACGATCTCACATGCGACAAATTTTCAAGTCTAACATGTGGACAGGACAAATTAGGTTGTGGCATTTAGGCTTCACACATAGGCCAAGATATTCTAATAAATGAACGAAATTAAAGTTTTACCATAAACTAATTGGTAATATGAGAAATGGTTTAACTCTTTATAAGCGCATCTCTTCTTTCTCCGAGTGAAATTCATACTTTCAACCATGTTTTCCTTCTTTTCAGTTCTACTTGATCAAGAAAGGCTATGTGTTATAACCATCATAAATTGACATGCTTATAATTTATCATTTTATGGTCAGAAATCGAAATGATAAAACCTAAGATAAACGAAACCAACGTAATCCAATTTCTGTGTATCTTTGTAAATACGTACTCAAACTTTAGTCATGTAATGTACCTAAATAATTGGTGATGAGTGTTTATCTTCCTTTTTTTTTTTAAACCATACTTCACTATTTTTGAATCTATTGAGTAATGGTTAACGAAATACCTTCAAAGACCTACTAAAGGGTTCGTGCAGAGACACCCCTGCTGAAGCACAAAAGTTCCTCTTCAATCAAGCAACCAAACACAATGTGACACTTGTCAACACCTGAATAAAGTTTCTAGAGTCCCATGACAACTACGGATGATAACAAGAGACTCACCTCCACTATAAAAAGAGATCATTCACCTGCAATTGATCCCTGATGACATTATTCTACTTAAGCAATTATTAGAACTCACTTATGATATTGATTATGCTTAAACTTTTGCATCTTGTGAACTCTACATTACTAATGAGAACTCCTCTACCCTCGTGGACATCGCTCAACTTAGGGAGAACCGCACACATCTTGTGTTTGCTCCCCATATCTCTTATCATTTTACATATTACCTTCACTGGATGGCTAAAGCAACCTTTTGAAAGGTCACACCTCAACACTTTAAGTTGTTCTAAAATCAACCCAGTTTTGTGCATCAACAACCTTCATTCTTCAATAAGTTTGGCATTTTCTTTAGTCTTGTCATGTACCTAAATAACTGGTAATGAAGGTTTATTTTATTTCTTCAATAGGTTTGGTCTCTTTTTAGTCTTGTCATGTACCTAAATAATTGGTAATGAAGGTTTACCTTCTTTCTTCAATATTTTTAATTTCTTCTTTAGTCTTATCAGGTACCTAAATAACTGGTAATGAAGGTTTACCTTGTTATAGGTTTGGGCTCTTCCTTAGTCTTGTCATGTACCTAAATCACTGGTAATGAAGGTTTACCTTCTTTTTTTCAATAGGTTTGGCCTCTTCTTTAGTCTTGTCATGTACCTAAATAATTGGTAATGAGGTTTACTTTCTTTTTTAATAGTTTTGGCCGCTTTTGAAGTAGATCAATGACAAAAATTAACAAGAGTGTATGAAAGGTAAAAATAAATATGTGAATAACACTATCCGTACCTAAATAATCATTGCAATAAAAAAAACATTCGACATGATTGTAATATAATTAAGCATGATTATATCATCAATTTGTTGAGTATCAATAAATGACAGCTCATCATTGGTTAGTAAGTGAGGCTGACATGTCATACTAAATCTGTTAGGTTGTTAAGAAGTTAGTTGGTTTGTTACTAAATGACAAAATTAACCTCAATTTAATAAACCATAGGCCAAAATGATTTGACAAAAATAGAGGATATTTGTGGATGCAAATTTCCGCCTTCTTCTTTTTGGACAAAAATGCACCTGCAAAACAATTAACACTTTAGGTCAAGGTCAAGAGCCTCACACGCCCATGATGAATGTGGGGGAGGGCTTTGGTCAAAGAACCACCTATACCAAAGTTAGAATTTGAGGGAAAAGTGTTTAGAGAAATTTGGAGAATTTTAGAAGAGAATTGGACTTAGGTTTTTTGGAGAAAATGAGGCTATATATAGGGGTGTGGTCGACCCTTTTTGGAGAAAAATGGTCCGGCCACTTTTGGTGGTTTTTTTTTTTTGCTCTAATTGCAGGATATTATGTCAAAATAATATATTGCAATCAATTAGAAAATTAATCAATTAATTAGGAAATTAATCAATTAATTTTGGTAATCAATCCTAATTTGAAAGAATAATTGGGGGTTACCTTATGGGGAGGATTTGATGAGGATTAATTAAATATGTTTTGAATAAATACGTATTTTGATCACTTTTGACCTTGATTGAGCCATTATTGGCCACTGCTTGCGAATGGGAATTTTGGTGTGCTTCGAAGGTAATTTTGTTTTTTACCCAAAAATCCACGTGTCACCTCCATATTTTTCTTGATTATTTTTTGCTCCACAATATTGTTGTCATTTTACCCTTATTTTATGAAGATTTTTCATGGAATGACAAAAATGATTGATTGCGGACAAACTAAGGGATCAATTTTATTGATTTCAAATCTCAATGACCATTTTAGCTAAAAATCCTATTAGTTATTAATGTACCCGCGTTAGAACTAAAGCTAAATATTTGCCGAAAAAAGGGAAACAACTTGTAATACACATTAATTTTTTTCCATCAAGTTGTCAAAGAATTGTAACCAATTTGAAAATAGGACATGGATTACTCAAAAAAAAAAATTATTCATTTGAAACTTTTCTTTTTTTCCGGCAACATGGAAAAAGAAAAAGAAAACACTAAGAAACAACTAATCTAGTTGTGGTAACTCTAGAGCAGTTATCCAAAAGAGTTTGAACTAAACAAGAAGGAGGCTGCACAAGCTCTTGAAACTCCATCTCGCTATTTAAACCTAATTTGGCTAACCCGTCAGCTGCAAAATTACGCTCTCTATGAACATGTTGCACATTACAACTCCAATTCTCTATGGTCAAACTTCTGCATTCCGAGACAAGACCATAGAGAGGATGATTAATAAAGCTAGGTGAACCATGAACGAGAGAGACCACCAAAGCAGAATCAACCTCCACAATAAGATGAGAGAAATTTTTAGCTTTAGCTATTTTCAACCCATAAAACAAAGCCCAAATCTCAGCATGGAGAACTTCCCCAACTCCATTTTTAGCAATAAAGCCAGTGATCCAGTTATCGTGTCAGTCTCTAATTAGTCGTCCACTTCCAATCACCCCATTAGAACCAAGCCTAGCACCGTCCACATTTAACTTAACAATCCTAGATAGAGGAGGAACCCAAGCTAAGAGTATTGGACATATGTCAACAATCTGTGATAAACTTATATATGCTAGTAAATAATAAGTACGAATAAATATTGAATAGAGTATGAACAACGAAATAATTTTAAACATAAAAATTGAAGATCGAGGCTTGCGTACCGCAATGTTCGTGAAACAGAAATTTCGTCCATACTCAGTGTTTGTAGTTCTACGGACGTCTGCTTCACCAAGATTCAAAGATCTAAGTCAGGAATTCTAGCACCGGAAAAATTGACTTCAGGCGAATTTCTATGTGGTTCTCTCAAAAATGATGTTTATGATTGTAGAAGAAGAATGTTGATTTTCTATTTTTTAAATGTCATGCATATTGATGTATAGATAGTAGATGGATGTCTGTTCGCAATAGGTATGAGAATGAGATGTGTCTGTTAGGAGACGTCTTCTCTAGAGGGGTGCTTTGCTTTGCGTTCTTTCTGAACTCTTCAAACTTCATATGAAATAATGAGTCTCCCGAGCCCAAGAGCCCCAAGGCCCATTAATTATATATTAATTATCAATTAATTAGCACACCCCAAAGCCCAATTCCAAGGGTGAGCTCAATTTTAGTCTCCAAGGTCCATTACTTTAATAACTTTCTATCAGAGATAAAGCTTTATAAAGTGGTGAAACCTTTTGGTAGTGACCAATGTGGGACAATGAAAATTCTACTCAAAATTTTCAACAAAGAAAACCTGCACACGGTTGTGTTTACTAGAGATGCTAACATTAGCTTTGAGCCATTCAGTAGAGTACTCCAAGATGCATTTCTTTGGATCAGGATGTTTAATAAAATTAGGACAAAATATAGCACAACACCTCCACTTTCATATGAACCATAAGGCTACATCAAAAACAAGATTCTAAGGTAACCCAAGCTTATGCAAATCATTGCATTTTAAATTTGACTCCACTCAACCAAGGAAGGAATCAAATTGGTTCCAATGAAGATCATGTGGAACATAAATATTTCTCCAGACCCATATAGCAGCATGATAGCTTGAGAAAACATGCGACATATTCTCGACTATAGAACTACAAATCTAGACATTTGAACCCTTCTTAAAATGACAGAACTGTTAACTACTAAAAACTAATAATTTAACTCATTAACACTATCATGTGTGTAGAGATAGAATCAAACACATAGGTAAATGATCATATTAACTACATAAATTACAAGTTTTTTTCTTTCTTTTTTGCCACTTAGTACTACGATCTAGTGATATTCCTCTTGATTTGTAAGAAAGAGGTCTTAGGTTCGATTCTCGTCAAAGGCAAATTTTAACCACATTATTACTAGTCCATTGTGAGGCTAAACTCACTTCTCTCCCTTAGTGTAGATAATATTGTTTGTTCAAAAAAAAAAAAAAACAATCTTTTTGCACCTGTTGCTAGTCTGGGTAAACTTGTTTTGGTTGTAGTTAGGCTTTGCCTTTTTTTGGCTCATTATATTTATTTACTTGATTACTAGAGCGAAAGAAAAGGGGTTGGATATTGAGGATTAGGTTACAAATAAGTTGGGTCTAATGGAAGTGCTTAAACCAGCTGGAGTCACCATGATTGAGGATCATTTTATAGGCATTGCATAATAACTACAACATTTGCATCATACTGATAATTTAGTTCACATAGGGTAGGCCTCAACAATGGATGCTATAGCTGGAATTTTGATGACTTTGTAGCGAGGGAAACCTCCTCCTTCCAATATCTTCTTCCATTCACTCTCAGTCCTCTCCCTTCCACCTGACGCGTGTGCAATCATCAACAAATCAAAGACCAATCCTGTGTCATCCAAAATCCCTTCACCATTTGATTCTAGAACTATGTCAACAATAATGATCTTCCCACTTTTCTCTGGTATTGCTTTTCGACAATTCTTCAAAATCTTGATGCAATCACTATCACTCCAATCATGCATAACCCACTACATTAATAAAAAATTAATTAGCTTGTCATTTCAATTTTTAGCAAATACTGCTACCATGTCTAACTAACAATGTTTCTTCACAGATAAAAAAACTACTAGATCTCCCCATTCGAGATGATGAAAAAATTGCAAAAAATTCATACTTGGAAGCAAAGTTCTAAAAGGCGCTAGTCGAGAGGCAAACAGTAACCTAGCACCTAACATCTAAGGGTTTTTTTTTTTTAAATTTGTTTTAATTACATTTATTATACAACATATAAATAAATATCTACTTATATTTTAAAAAATACATAATTGTATTAGGATACATGAATTTCAAAATAGAATGACATATAAATTATAAAATATTAGACCAAATTGAAAATAAGGAGAACAAGATATAATGAGTGTTCATCCAAGTATTCAACAAGTTTCTTATAATTTATTGAAAAAATAAAATATAAAGTAAAAATTATCTATTTTCTGCTAAGTGAGACTCGCAGACTAGGCATGTACCTAGGCAAGTCTGGGCACTATTTCTTAATTTTCAATCTAAGAAGTAATCACAATAATAACCAGCTGTCTAGCGCCTAGGCGAGGCCTAAATAACACTAGACGGAAATTTTTAGAACAATGCCTACAAGGCCACAATCATCATATACCGGCTAATGATCCCCTAACTTCTTTATCATAAAATGGATATCATACCGTAACTTGAATGTAAAGATTCTGGTGACTTACCTTCATGAAAACTGCATCAGCATTTGGAATATTGCCCTCAAACATATCACCACCTACATGTGACACACCATGGTACACCGGCGCCATGGCTACGACATGCGGCAGATCAAAATTGAAACCCTTGATATTAGGATAGGCCTTGACAATCTCAGCCACTGCAGCTCCAGTCCCACCACCTACATCCACTAACGATCCTACACTATCAAACCCATGTTCATAACCTGTGAGTACCGCCCTCATCACAACCCTTGCCGTACAGGCCATGCTATCATTGAATAGTTTGTTGAACTCTGGATTTTGAGACGCATAGTCCCAAATCTCAAGCCCATGGGCCATCTTAAAAGCACATGAACCTCCTCCTTTGATGCATCGGCCGAAATAGTGCCAAGGGGCCATTAGGCAAGGGTGATTCTCCATCACAAGCATTGGAGCTAGGCTCAACTCAGCATCATGTAGCAACCATTTTGATGAGTGTGTCAACCCATAGAGAGGTTCCCCGCCATCAGACGGGTGATGAACAGTGAATATATTTCGGCGGACAAGAAGTCTCATGATGCGTGTGAGGTATGTGATTTCTGGGGAGGGTGCTATGCATGAGGCTAATTGGGACAAAGTGATCATAGGCTTTGAGTTTGAGGCACCAGCACTAGGACTATGGGAGTGTATGATATCGGCTATGCGTAGCTCCACAGCGCATTTTAAGGCCATGGAGTCAGCAAAACCAAACATGTACTTCCATATATCTGCTTGGCCTCTTAGGCTTGCCTCAACTTCTGTTGCTTCCTGCATTTCCATCTATAGAATACTTTTGAAAGATGTGCTAATTACATGAGTTATATGAAGAAGGGAAACATATATTATATAATCTGGTCAATAATGTTGAAACATTTTGGTAAAGTGTAGTACTCAATTGGTGGAGTAGGTAGTGATTAAAGTTGAAGAAATCAACTTTTGGCAATGTGTAGGTGTGTAGAATCTTCTAATGCACGAGCACTAAGCAGCACACAAATTTACTGCTATTTCTATTTTAAACAAAACAATGACGTCATTTACACTAAATTCATCTTCATTAGATTTAAATGTATGTGCAAAAAACGACTTCACTACTCTAATCAATATGAGAAAACCTGAGTCTACAACAGTTTACTGTTTAAGATTGCACATATAGTTTGGGTAAGTAGCTCAATTCAGAATCACATTGAGAGGTCCTGTGATTGGTTTCTCAAATTTTTAGGGTAGTTCTTATATTTTTCTTGTTATATTTTAATCATAGGGGTGGTCCTTATCATTGTGTTGCTATATTTGATTTCCTTCAATAAATTGGGTAAAATATTGTTCAGTGATCACACTATTAAAAAGAAAAGAACATTATTATGACTAATTCAGTATGAGACTTAGTCCACTTAGTTGTGAAGCTGTCGGCAAGTCCAAGAGAGACTCCTAAGCCCATCTAGTTCGACCGGAAACTGGAAAATATGTTGATTTTTTTGCCTTTGCTGCTGTCGCGCAGCAGGGTTTGTTTCTATACAATATGTATATATTTCGAGTAAAAGGACAACGTCTTCCTGCTTCATTAAAAAAAATTAAAATATCGGGGGACCACTGGCGCCCCCCCCCCCCCCCCCAGCCACCATCCCGTTGAGTTTTACATCTCTCCCACTTTACCAAACACTACAAATACCCCTTTTCTATTAGTGCCCCAATTCCCAGCAATCACCAAAAGTCAGATGCAAATTTTCTCCTTCTCCTTCTTTGATAAAATTGCACCTATAAAACAATCAATACATTTGATCAAGGCCAATAGCTTCATTCGCCCACGATGAATTGGGGGAAGCTTTAGCCAAAGAACCTTCGATGTCAAAGTTAAATTTAGAGAGAAAAAGTGTTTAGAAAATTTTTGGGAGTTTTGCAAGTGTGGACTTAACTTTTTAGAGAAAATGGAGTCACATATATAGCACATGGTTGGTTCCCTTGGGAAACAAAACAAGATGGTCGGCCACTTTGTGTGTTTTTGAGGTGCAATGGTGATTTAATTGGTGATTAATGGGTTAATTAAGAATTACTCCATTAATTACCCAATTAATCTCTATTTATATGGAATAATTTGTAGGTTAACCTTTTATATGGAATAATGTGTAGTTATGACGTAATTTCTTAAGATGAGGATGAATGAGATAATTTGGAATTTGTTACCTTTTTTGGACACTTTTGACTTGGTTGAGAGATGATTGCCCATTGTTCGTGTGTAGGAATCTTAGTGTGCCTCAAGGGTATTTTTGTCCTCTTTTATCCAAAAATCCACGTGCCGCCTTGTAATTATTTTTGGCTCCACACTAGGCAGCAAGTTGCAGGCTGCAACAAACACCCCCAACCCAACCCCGTTGGTTTCCATACGAATCCAAATGGTGGGAATCTTAAGAATTCTTATATCCTAATCGTTCATTATACATCGTGCAATAAAAAATTATTTTAAATTTTTTATATGAAATTAAACATAAATAGTACCTTACGAAAACTGACCGCACAATATACAATGAACGGCTAGGATGTAAGGATCTGTAGGATCCCCACAAAAAGGATCCTCATCCGTTCTGTTGGCCCTTCCATTTCAGCCGCCACGTCAGCTTCCATTTCAGTTGCCACCTAGTCACCACGGCATCCTTCCCAATTTTAGATAAATTTTAAATCCTAATTAATTATTTAATACGAATTTTTAGTATAGAATCATAGGGTAACACATTAATATGGTTATTGGTTTTTTTTTTATAGATATGAATCTAAGATTATTGATGAATGAAATTATTGTCTCGGGTAAAAATTGAATTCTTGGTTATTGATTGATTAATTGAATTATTGAATAATGTATACGATTATTCATATTGATTAGTTGAATTGATTTTTTGTTTATTGAATAAGTTGTATGATTGGTATTGATTAATTGAATTGGGTTTAATTAGTTATTAGTCATATTAGTATAGTTTATTATAGAATTAAGTATCACACCCAACCCAAGATACGTTCAGGAGTGCTTGTCAATCTATCATGCCTCGCCTCCAATAAAAAAACCTTTTCTAGTTCACTATTTAATTTAATTTTATCTTTCCGATAAGAAACCGCAATTACCCATATCCACCAGCCAATTCTGTTCTTTCACAGCCAAAATTCCACAACCTTTATTTAGCAACCTAATCGATTACTACTAAAATTACTGAAACCGAGACTCAGAAATTTCCAAATGCCATGTCTGAAACCCACATTCACTTGGTTACATATTTTTATTAGACCAAATCGGATTAATAATTCCCGCAGTGGCATGGTATTCAGAAAATAATCACTATACTACTAAAATTTAGAATTTAAACCCTTGTGGTGGAGATTGTTTGCAAATTTAACCCAAACTGACATTTCTGTCAAATGTCAATTAGATGTAGGGATAAAATTGTAAAAACGCAGCATCGAAAGTCAGAAGAGTCGCCTGCGATCACGAACGGATGAAGATCGCGTTTCACCAACTCAAATCTCAAATCCCAGTCGGTCTCCTCCAAGTATCCATCCATCTAAGTTCTCTCATTTTCTCAAATTTCTCGCACCTATTTCTGTATTTAATGGATACTTGGTGAAATGGGTGTCAGACCCGATAACCTTGAAACGGTATCCGGGGATTTTGAGCTGGTTTTTCAGAATTCCAGAGAGATGGTTTTTTGTTGGAGTTTTCTGGTTGGTTTTTAGAGAAAGAGGAGAGAGAAGGGAAGGTGCTCTTCTGGAAAATTCTTATGTTTTTTTAGCTTTCTGACTTACTATGCTTTTGGGCTCTGAACACTCTGACTTTTGGGAATTTGGGTTTGTGTGTGCGTGACTTTTCTAACTTCTAGAGAGAGATGGAAGAGGAGCAGAGAGAACCAAAATTTGCAGTCTTCGTGGGACTACAGTTTCTAGTCTTACCCACTGAAAAGACAAGATGTTTAGGGTTTAGGTGAGAGAAAAGATGTTGGAGGCCGAAGAAGTCTTTGCATCTCTCACAATTCCATTAATGAAGCTTGTACGTCTCTAGACGCCGGAGATGGCGACGGAGGGCCGGTTCTCCACCATCGTCATCCAAACAGACCAATTCTCCGCATTAGGTTTCAATTTCAAAACAATTCAATTGAAATTTCTAAAAAAATTATGAATTAATAAAATTTAGAATTGAGATTATTTGCAAAATTTATCGTCGGATTGGAATTACCACGGGGATTCATTATTCATTTGAAAATGTTGGTGGATGGAGATACAGATTAGAGAGAGAATGGAGATGAAGAGAGAACGTGAACAGAAGGAAGCGTGGTTTGACAAAATTACATATTTATCCCTTGATTTAACGGACATTGGATGAAAATGTTACTTTCGGGTTAAATTTGCTATCATTCTTCGTTACTAGAGTTTAAATCCTAATTTTTTTACTATATGGGCTATCATCCGAACACCCTATCACCACGGGGATCATTAATCCAATTTGGCCTTTTTATTATATATACTAGGTTGGAGTGCAAAAGACATTTTCAAATAGCTAAATACACTACTTTTAATCAAACTATTAATCTTTTCCTTAATTATGATTTGTCAAGTGACTAATCTCTTCCTCTTTTTTTGTGGTGGTTTTCTTCGATAATCAAAAGTAATGCCGCCATGCTGTAATAACATTAAATTCTAACTCTAATGAACTTTTGTTAGTCATGCAGGTATTATTATGTACATTAATTATTAATGAACCATGCCAAAACTGAATGCACTTCACCATTATTTTTCTTGACATTACTTTGTCAGAGAAATCGATCAATTATTGGGTTTACACAGAATGATCAAATATGATATATATACCTGCTTCATGTAAATGGTAAAAGACTCGAACTTATTGAGCATAATTGGAACGAACAACTGAAGAACCAAACAATTAATTTGTAAATACTCACATCCAAGAAAGAAAACAACGAAAGAAAAATAGAATGATTACCAACTCAGATTGTTGAAATTATCAGCATTAAGTGAATTATGCAAACAAATGATCAGTATGCTGAAAATTTAAAAGAAATAACAAACTTCATCATTTAATCCGAGAGAAAAGAAAAAAAAAGAATAGAAGAATTGCATATCTCATTGATCAGTCGATTTTATATTATGTATTATTCTCTATTCTTGGTCTATTTTAGTGTTTATTTTGGTGAGATTTTGATGCTTTATTATGTATTTCCAATATAAGACGTGCAAACTTGTTTGAAGCATAAAGTAATTAAATAGTGGAATTTTTGAGTGATTCCAATTGAATCGGGTTCGTGAGTCTGTCAAGAAGGTTGTGTCAAAATTTCACAATTTTATCCTGAATCATCTTATCGTGGCGAATTAATTTATGCCCAGCGCACAGTGCTGACAAATTGCACTACAGAGCTTGTTTGATACTTTTGGGCTTGAAGATTATAGATTTTGGACTTGGGTTGTTCTTGGAACTTGAAGAGGAGGTCCTGATCTTTAATTTGATTCGTTTTGGGCCAGTTTTGGGGCCTTGAAGGTCCAGATATGCGGCTTCTCTTTTGATGGGCAAATTTCCTAGTCATAATATGAATATAATTTTTAGTTATCATTTTATTATTTTATTTTCTAGTTAAAATAAAAAACCCTTTTCATATGAGGGTTTTAATTGGGGGTAGTATAAATAAAGATTTTGGGTTTGTCACATCCCAGCCCGGGCTCGACTCCGCCATAGCACGATATTGTCCGCTTTGAGCCCCTACCACACCCTCACGGTTTTGGTTCTGGGAACTCACATGAAAACTTCTCAGTGGGTCACCCATTTTGGGATTGCTCTCGCGCAAACTAGCTTAACTTCGGAGTTCCGACGAACTACGAAGCCAGTAAGCTCCCAAAAGGCATATTGCTAATTGGAGTTGGGCATGTACATACAAGGTACATCACCCCCTCTTCGTTGGTCGATGTGAGATGTCACAAGGTTAGAGGGGACACAACATTGAGAGAATTTAGCAAAGTTTTGGAGAATTTCAAACTTTTTACCTACAAGGTGTAGACCTAGCAATTTCTTACACGACACGTAAACGACACGAAAATAACGAGTTTCGAGTCAACACGATAATTAATTGGGTCAATATCGTGTCACACGATAATAATGGGTACTTAACAGGTTTACACGAGAGTGACACGCGGGTAATTTGTTTTGACACGATAAGAAAAAAGTTACTTTGATGATTTTAATTTTGTAAACTACTAAAAAACTTATTATAAAATACAATAGATATAATGAATATGTATATATTGTTTATTAATTATTATTCTATATAAATTTTAAAATTAAGTTTTATTTATTTATTTATTTTTATAATATATTATGGGGTGTGATATCCACACATCCCTTTTTACTTCTCTCACACCTTTTTGGATTTCGGCCGTCGGATCGGATGAATTGAAGAAGATCTAACGGACAGAAATTAACAGGAGTGTGTGAGAAGTAAAAAGGGGTGTGTGGATAGCACACCCCTATATTATAGTCAAAGATTGAGAGTAAACATTATAAAATACATTAAAAATAAAAATATCAAGTAATTTAAAAATACCAAACACATTAAAAAAAATATAATAATTAATTTACATGTGCGAAAAATATGAAAAAAATATGCAAACGCTCGTAGTCGCATCCTCTACGCTTTGAGGATGGGTATATGATCGTCTGAATTTTTAAAACTATACAAACTCTCATGAATAGTATTTTTAAGGGAGTTCAAAATAAACAAAATTCATAATCATTAATGTATAAGTCTGAAAAATGTGAAAGCATAATAAACTCTCATAATTGCATCATCAACGCTTAGACGATAGTTATATGGTCGTTTAAATTTTTAAAAACCTCCAAATCTCATGAATAGTGTTTTTTTAAAAGTGCAAAATTAATAAAATTAATAATAATTATTGTAGAAGTGTGAAAAGTGTAGTCACTTGTAATGAAAAACTTTACAACTTTTATAAAGGGGTTAACTTCGAAATTTAGTATGTATATACTAATTTAGTGTTATGTTTTACATTTTTTGGGTCAAATTATGTTTTTCATTTTCATTTTTATTGATTTAAAATATATTTTTCTTAACGGATAATAGTCGGGTCATATTTCCTGATAATATTAACGGGTTGATTTCAGGTTGGGTCATATTACCCGTTTACTTTAACGGGTATTATACGACATGACCCGTTAAGCTATCGGGTATGACACGAACATGAGAAACACGACTCGAATGCCAAGTCTAACAAGGTGTTTTCGTTCTTTTTCTAATTAGTGATATTTTTTTTGATTTTTATTATGAGTATGCGTAACTAATTCCTTTTCCTAGGATTAGGCCATGAGCCTTAGCATGAATATGTGATTTTATTAATTTGCCTATGAATGGATGCAAACTTGCTTTGAATTAGTAATCACTACAATCAAAACTATCTATATATTTTAATGATTGATCACCATTAGGATATTTAGACAAGTAATTTGATGCAATTTCTGTTAGAATATTACCCTGAAATTAAGGAGGGCTTCTTGTGATTAGTAATTGTAAGTTCACTTAAGGCAAACATCACGCTCTTAAGGGTTGCATGGTTTTTCAAAGGATTTTCACAAAGCTTAATGAGTCTTGCATGTTTATATTTGATCTGAACATCACAGACGGATTGCATGTTAGATATACATTTTCGCTTGAACTTCACAAGGAAAATATGCATTAGGAAAACCTAACATTCAAAGCATGTATGTGGAAATTCATAAGTAATTATTGTGACAGTGACCGCTAAACCCTAGTCTTTCCCTAAATTGATTTTAATTTAAAAGCGTTTTTCTTTTTGCTGCCTTTATTTTCAAACTTTTAAGTTTCTTTAATTGTTAATTTAATATTTTGAAACTCAAAATTTCTCAAATCTTTGATAAAAAATCTATTTTAATAATTAATTAAGAGTTAATTTAATTATAAATTAGTCAAGCAATCTTTGGAGACAATGATTTTACATGAGCATTTATACTATAATTACATTGTATTCTTGCAAATATTTTCAATGATTTTAACTCTATTTACACAGGTACTAAAAATCTTATCACTCATGATTTTGGAGAGAAAGAAATGTAAAAAGGGGAAAGAGAAAGCATGACAAATGATATAGAGATATTTGTCGGGAGTCCTCTCTTTCTCCACCGACTTCCCCCCTTCTCGATTCCTCCGCCCTTTTCCCCTTCTTTATTTTATTTTATTATTATCTATTTATTTATATATTATGTCTATTATTATTAAACTTACCCATTATTCTTAAAATTATTAAAATATCCTTAACTTTAGTGTTTCATACATTTCTCGTTCTAATTTCAATTTTTGTTCTGCTTGCTTCATGCGTTCGTATTAACGAGTATTGTACGTGTTCCGACTACGAAGTCAACACAAATACACACATACCACTAGGGTATTTTAGTAGTTTTTCACGCTAAGAATTTAAAATACTATACTTCATGAACGGGTTGTTACAACAAAAGTCAACATTTACCCTTCTATGGACATTTTGGTCATTTCACATTTTACGAAAATTAAATATATTAAAATTAAGGACGGGTTGCAAAAGAGTAAGAATTTTCTTTTTCTATCATATAGTTACTTAATGGAATGATACTATAAGAAACAGTTCTTAAATTCTCCTTCAAATATTCCAAGTAGTCCTCCTCCTCCTCCTTCAAATATTTCAAGTAGTCATTATTCGAATATTCCAGATAGTTCACAAAAAGGTGAGGCCACTGAGTTGGATGAAATATTGGCTAATCTTCATGTAGACCTTAGATATAGACATTGAATGCTTGATTATCCACCTAATTATCACAAAACAATTCATAGACACTATCTCCCAAATGATCCTTGTCAACCTAGAGACCAAATTATTGCAAGAAAAGCTACCAACAATCAATGTTTTACCACCAGTTGGTTTGATAATTTTAAAGTGTTTAGAGTATAGTATAATAAAAGTTGCTGCATTTTGTCGTTATTGCTATCTTTTCAAATGTGCTTTTGATAAAGCGGGTAGTATTGGAAGTGTTGTCTTCACTGAGAAAGGTTTACAAATTGAAATAAATGACCTGAAATTTTTCTAGTTCATGAGGGAGGTGTTAGAAGTCTTCATAATAAATCTTTACAACAAGCTAGAGATTTGAGGACCCAAAAGCAACACATTAAAACATTTGTGATTAAACAAACCGATGAAGCTCGCATTAGTTATCACACTTTATTAAGTGGAGCACTTGATTCCACAAGATGGTTGTTGCGACAATGTATGCTTTTTCATGAGCACAATGAATTGTTGAAATCAAGAAATAGGGGTAATAATGTGAAGCTTCGGTGGAAAACTTTTTTTGCTATGAAAATTGTGAAAACACCATTGCATAACAAAATGGGAGATCAATGAATGAGTGATAGCATGATTGTTTACATTGAGAGATATGTATTTGCTTTTATTGATAATGAGCCTATTATGCGATATTTTTATGGCACGAAACCTCGCCGCAACAATTGTAATTTATTTGTATTGATAAATTAGGAAAGACATTACTATATAAAAGGATTTATTTTAGGAGTGTGCAAAACTTTGATTCGTATATGCACTTTGCACACTAGATGTGGGGCAAATAAAGTTTGAAAAATAACGTAGTTATTACTCGGCTTGAAGCAGTCATTCGTCTCTCATCATAACCAGAACCCGCATATTACAATTTCTCCAACAAATAATTGTAGGTACTCAAATTGTTGCAATCTTGGTTACATCATCATTATTCATTTCTGTCTAGCAACCATTCAAAAGCATTGTCGCACAAGCATGAGGTTGTTTTCAATTGTATCAATCGCACCTAATGCCTTTAAGATTACCTGTTCTTTTCATCTGCAGATGAAACCATAAGAAAGATCTTACCCTGTTTTATGGACATCAATTATATATAACGCAAACGTTTTAATTCATCAGAAATTTTTGGGAGTTGAGGTCATTTTCAAAGGGATTTTGTACTACCTCTAAAGCTAGCTACTGGTACAATAGATTGTAAGCTGGTAAATCATGTATTCTTTGAGTATCTTCTAAAGACAACTCTCTTTCCAACTGTGTCCTTGTTGCTTGTAGAACCTCCTGAAGGATTGCAAGCAGAAACGAAGGGTTAGTGATTGGAGAGCTGATCAGAAGAAACAAGCCAATTTGACCTAAGTTAAACTAGAAGCTGTGATGCAATGAACGTTCAACTCTAATAGTTAAGAGTTTGAAATTATCAAGATGTGTCTTCAAAGATAAGGTAAGAAATAAGTGAACAAGTATAAACCATCCTTAATTAACTTAGGAACACATTGAAAAATAAATAGATGAGTTGTGCGCGTTTTGGGATACTGGAAGGATTTCTTGTTAAGTAGTTAATACAAACAAAGAGAATATGTGGAAATTAAGGCATGATTTCTGAGGACTTCGAACATTAGGAAATTGTGTGCGTGTGCTTGTGTCAATGTGCACGTTTGTGTATGTGCATGTGTAGAGCGAGAGAGTTACATTAAACTGCATGTAGGACGCATGCATTGCGAGCCACTGAGCATCAACCATTTCGAAAGCTATACAGTACAGTACATCAAAGGCAGCTTCATCTTCTGCAAGCAAATCATAATTCATGAGGGTCGTCAGTAACCTGTGTTGTTTTTAGCTGTTCTCTAACTCGTAAGACGTTTGATCTGTAACCAAACAGAAGACATTTGAGCATAACCTTGTCTGAGATGTACATTTACCTCCTAATAGTTTTACGAAATTTATTCCTGGAAGACACCTTGGCTTTTCTGCAAAGTAGATTAGGAGACGAGGAAGATTCAAGAACAATTAGCTTTCCTTTTATAAATTTTTGTGTGAAACAGATGGTAGAGATACTCTATCGCTTCAAGAAAGAAGCTGATTTCAATTTAATGTGACAGTTAAAACACGGTAGGAAAAGCTATACATGGTATACGTATTAGAACTTCTTTACAAACCTGAGCAAAGATCCAACATTTTGATCAACATAAATGATATATTTATGCCAGCAACAGCAAATGGGTATTCCCAAGTTGCTCGATTCCCGTCTCGCTTGAACAATAACCTACGGAAAGATGCCTTCATTTTGAATTTATATGATTAGTAAGCTAAAGACACAGAAAAAGCAGATATGATTATTTGCAGCAGCTGCACAACAGTCAAGAAGGCATACTGGATAAATCCTGGCAAAAAAAAGCAAGTTCTCGAGGGAGATAAAACCGCAGCCCCTGAAGAGAGCATTTCACTATAAGAGAATAAACTGTGGAATTGCAATAGTACAGTCTAGTAAGATGAAGTATTTCAATTTCACACTGTCCGACAAACTTTGTGTCAATTGGAAAAAATGGTACCTGAAGTCAGTAGAGGGGTTAGAACCTTGCCAACCCATCTCTTTCCATTGCTCGGAGATCAGACCTCGCAGAGCAACATCTGGAAAGGCAGCATGCCACAATGCTTTCAAGGCTTCCTGAAGTTAAATGGAATAACAGTCGTATTCAATGATATAGAACCAAATAGCTAATGAAAAGGGGTTTAAGCTTCCTGAAGCATACTGGTAACAAGACAAAATTAATCATGTACTTCAATTGAAGTTTCGGCATGAAAAAACTAAATTGCAATCAAATGGTGTAGTCATGATAGCAAGTTGTTTCTCTAGCAGACACAAATCACAGATAATGAAATAAACAATGAACGATCATCAAAATCTATCGGAACTTGTTTTAACCAAATTAAACCAAGACAAATGGACCAGAGTAATAATAAGAAAATGTTTAGAACCAGCATGAAGAATATACTTGATGATCAGGGCGATTCTCGTCAAAAGGTACTTGTAATCGTGCTTGAAGCCTCAAAAGTCTCTGTTCCTGTACATAGAAGTTGAGAATTATATTAAAAGTCCAGTAAGGTGGATAACAGCGAAGTACATAGCTTCAAGAACCTAAAACTGACCAAAGATAGAATTGTATGCTTAAGTCTTCAGAAATTCCAAGAAAATTCTTATATGCAAAGTGACGATGTCATACTATTTCACACGCCGCGGCAGTTTCACATATAACTATGCAAGTTTTTAGGAGTTGGCAGGAGAACACCACAACTGTATACCTGAAGAGGACTCAAAGAGTAGTCATCTGGCTTCTCATTACGTTTGTTACTTGAGCGGGTAAATAGTCCTGTCCATGATCGTGGTCCAACCATAGCATTAACTACAACGACTAAAAACTTGTTAGTGAGATAAGAAATTTTGTGAACAGAGTGTAATAGGATCATAGGTGCACATTTTATTATAAACTTTTGGTAGTTTAAAAAGAACATGATGGGTATAGCACTGGTCGCAGTGTATACAAGGGATATACAATTCGAGAGAGATTTGCTTCAAGTCGTCAAAATGCATTCGATATAACAGATGAAGTGTGTGCACGAACTAAAGGTGTTTTGTTCCTCATTTCCAAGTAAATGTCGTCACCATAATTATTGAGAGAAAAATACATGAGACACAACGTTCCTCTGTTGGGAACCAAAAGATGAATTGAATTGAATGGAAGAGAAATACTCTACTCACTAAAACATTGAGCTAACTGCGGTTTGACATGAGTTGAATTGTGTGGCCATTCCAACTCTTCATCGCACTTTTTCCGTCTCCTATGATTTTCATCCTCATCAACCTACACTTGGTGGCATTTCAATACTCATAAATTGTTGCAGATTACAACCGAAAGCATAGAAAAGGTTTCAAATTATGGACCGATCCATTTACCTCTAGTCTAATTCCATAACATCAAACATTTGGAAGCTAACATAGAATGTAGAGCACACAGACGAAAAGCAAATTCTACCTCCTTACAAAAGTGTGGCAAACACAACACAAAAATAAGAGCCTTCAACTGATATAAACACTTTCCGAGGAAAAGTAAAACAAAGTAGCAGATAGACAATCTAGCATCAAATTGTAAAAGAAGAATTCAGATTACCAGCAAGTCTATCATGAGTTATTAGAAGGCTCTAAGTAAATATCAATGAGAAAAATTCAAGTAACACGAATCTTTGGTACACAAAGAGAATACAAGAGAGTTGGGACAAATTAAGAGCTTACTTTGCGAAGGGAAGAGCAAGAAGGAAAGCATTGTATACGCTTCCTTAATCTCATGAGGAGGCCAAAATCCAGAGAGAAGAAGAGAAAGAGAGCATATTTCACCCTCCTTAACCGAAAGGAAAAAGGCGAAAAACAAAAAGGATTGGGAAAAGAATTTGTGGCAAAGGCAATATGATTGCACTCAACAACTCATGCTCAGTATTCTCCTATAATTCAACCTCGCCTTCTATATATATATATATAGCACAATGAGAACTTTATTGACATTGGAAAAATGTTACCTTACCCCAATAATTCAACCTCACAATTATTCAACTTTTCCTTCTTTTTTTTTTCCTGCCCCAAATCACTTTAAGGAAAGACACAGAAAGTCTAGGAATGAAATAATGGCATAATTGCATGGTGCCCCAAAAGCTATGAAGATGGGAACTTTTTAGAGGGAAAAGATTAATTGCACAATTAAAGGGCTTCCTTTTTCATAATTTATGATCAAATATTGAAACTTTTCTGAATAGATGAGGTGGGTACCCAAGCACTCATAGTATTGACATACAAGACAAATATTGCATTGCAACATACAATACATATATATATATATATATATATATATATATATAGAGAGAGAGAGAGAGAGAGAGAGAGAGAGAGAGAGAGAGTACCTGCTATGGCATCTGAGGAGACATGTTGGCGGTGGAGGTTCTGTTGAAGATGATGGTGTCACGGCGGGGTCCACTGGAAGAAAGACGTCGTGGTGGTGGGAGCAGGAATGATACAGAAGGAAGAGGAGGAGGAGGAAGAATGACATTATCCCTTTTTTGTTTTTTTAGAATCAACAGTTTTGCATTTTCAAAAAAAAAAAAAAAAGCATTGTTTTGTTTTGGGAAGTTTTGTCTCAATCTGTCATGGCACTCAAACCAGTCAATTTCCTGCATACCAGCCTATATATTAGCTCTCCCTCCGGTGCTTCTCTTTTGGCCTAGGCGGGTTTGTTCTGTTCCTTATGGTCTCGCACGTGCCAAAATATGTTACTCCAACAAGGGTTTGTATGTACCAACTAACATCATTCCGCTCACATAAATAAACATGACGATAAGACCTAAATAAACATATATGTATTGAGTTTGATAATTTTGGCCATTGGTTTCTTTTTGTTTTTTCTAATAATTCAAATTGGTTATACTTACTTGTCACTTAGTACTATGATATAGTAGTATTCCTCTTCATTTGTAAGTGAGATGTCTTTGGTCCTATTATCGTCAAAGGTGAATTTGAATCGCACTATTGTAAGCCTATTGTGAGAGCAGCGACAGAGCAGCAATTCGGGTTTTTCAGTTCAGCTTTTATGCAATTTATTTTCCATAGAATTACCATGAACATCTTTGTGATGGGGGTTCTAAACTCTTAGCTAAGGCTAAGAGGAAGCCCTAATTATGATTACTTGAGCTATTTGATTGTTTGATTCATAGATTTCAGATTGATTGTATATAATATTGATTGTAAAAATAAAATAAAAAACAATACTGTGAGCGGAATGATGTTCCTTGGCTAAGTTTACCCTTTTTTTGGTGAACTAGGCAATGCCCAAATAAAATTACATAATGTCACAAGGCCTGCAAATACCTATTAAGTCATCTTCCAATAAAGGTCTACAACGGCCATAAGAAGGTCGTGAAATTAAAGTAGTAAGCTCCAAACTCAAGGCCTGCAAATAATGTCACAATGCCTGCAAATATCTATTATGATACCTTTAAATGTGTTCTATTTTTTAGTTTCTAGGTGATATAAACATAAAGTGACAAAGAGTTTAAAAAAAAGTCTGACTTTTGAGATTGTTTTTAACATTTCTCATTAAAAAATTGCCTCTATGTTAGCTAACTGCATAATAGTGACTATGAAAAGGTCATTATGGCCCATCAAGGTCTTTTTGTAAGTGTCCTCGTATGCTTAACAAATTTTACTTTGTTAAATATATGAAATCGAGAAAATTAAAGGTTCTTTGTGATGATTAAATTTCAGATAATTTTGAACCCACTAAAAAAAGAAAGTCCAAGTCTTTTGTGATTTCATAATATTAAACATCAGTAAACAACTCTCTGATTACACAAAATCTCTACCTAGCAAAGAAACTGGAGGTCCAAAAAGGAAGGAAAGTTTGATTACATTGGTTGACATTAAACACTGTGATGAACAAGTGAACTAAGGAACAGGATAGGACTTGTTATTGCACATGCACTTGTAAGCCATTGGACATGTCTCAGACTCAGCAACTGATGCACAAACAAAGCTCACCATCACGAGTTTGCATGGTCTGCAAGATCCACAAGCATGGGAGCAATCGGGCAAGCTCGACCCTGCCACTTGGAGTGTATCTGGCCCCCTAACTCTTTTATAATTAATTGACTTTTTATCCACTAATCCTTCTCTAATTGTACTCTTCAGATGGCGCCCATGATGACCTGCATGAGAAGATTAATGTATAATCAGAAAAAATGTAAAAAAAATTAAAATAAAATAAAAATTAAGACATGTTTAATGTTAATTAATCACAGTTTACAACAAATAAGCTTAATCGAGAGTAATCGTACGTGAATGAGGCCGAGCTATGCGCCTTGCGGACATGGCTTGTGGAACTAAAAGAAGAAGAACAAGAAATGTAGCTACACAAATTGAACCCTTCATGGATTTTGTTTATTTTGCTTCGTTTTTCTTCTTTTGATTCGGAAATAGTGGGGTTTTGCAAGCTAGAGAGGCTTTTGGGAGATTGAGTAAGAAGAAAGGGCTGAAGGAGAAATATATAGAGGGCATGAAGGATTGGAGAAATGAGAAAATTAAGAAGAAAGTATTGAAACAAATCACAGGAGAAAAGTGGTACGAAAAGAAAAGGTCACATGAAAGATACAAGATTGCAGGCTTACAGTAACAGATAGTCACAGGACTCATCAAGCTTTGCCCTTTGTGGTTCCATGGAAGAATGGTGATATGGCTAATTGCTCAAGAATTTACTAAATTAAAATGGTGCTTTTTTTTTACGTGAACTACTCTGACTCAGACTTTGGAAACGCATACATAGCCATAAATGCAAGCTTTATTAATTAATGTATTGTTGTAAAAATGAAAATTGAAGGCTTAAGATTGATAATAAATTTTGCACTGTGGGTCTGTTGTGACTGCCATTAATAACATTTCCTCCGCTTGCTGGATAGGTAGCTGCTATATTTGGTGAACCTGATAAGCTACTCTATTGTTCTTCATGGACCATCTTAAGTGAAGCTCCTTTGTTTGGTGGTAGCTTGTACTGCATATCCTTTGTGTATATATTTCGTCTCAATATGTGTGGATTGACCCTGTACAAATCTCGCCAAATATAGGAGAAAGAGTTGTTAAATTTCAAAGGCATGGGCCAATAGTTCAACGCTAATATTATCCTTAACTTAATCGCATCCTAGTCCAGTAGATTTTTACTTTGTCACAAAAAAACATTCGCATGCTAACTCAAATGTATGATGCCCATATTTTAAAGCTAGTTAAAGGCCTAAAGCCCGAGGACCGCTGGCTGCTGCACACTAAGCATGTACTACGTACGTAATCGATGAGCACCAGTCCCATATATAGCTCTCAAAGTTGGTGTCCTCTTCACAAATTTGGTAGACGACCCATTTAAAAAAGCAAATGTGTTACGGACTGATCTCGAATACATTGGAGCAATACTTCTTAAATTATGATTAAATTGTAACTATGATCTTTCAATTAAAAAAATTTAATTAAATCTGTTAAATTTCGTTTGTTATACATTTCAGTCATTGTTTAAGAACCAATGCTCTAATGTACTCTATTGTAATGTAATCATTTATTATATTGTTGTTAAAAAGGCTTAGTAAAATCCAAAGTCAATATTAAAATACATGCGTTGCCCTTCTAGATAGACTTTTGCTTGAATATCACCGAATAGTTTGCATCTACCTAATTAAATACTATATGCCCTTGAAAATCTTAAGCATATCTCACACACACACACACACACACACACACACATATATATATATATTCTTAAACGGTGGATCACAAACAAGAGGTGTGTGCCACGTGTAATTCTATGGTAGTACAAATACTACAGAAAGTTCCTGGTGGTTGCTGTGAGTTTTGACTTGCTGTTTCGTACATTACAATTGGCTTTGCTATAGAGAGGGTGGCGGCGCCAGCCAAGAACGAAAAAATTGAAGGGCAGTCAACAACGGTTACTTTTACTTTATTCATTCAAACCAATAAGAAAACGTGTAAAACCAAAAAATAAAATTCTCTACTTATTCTTGTATATAGGACCAAGTGAACTGCAAGAGCAACCTAAAATCTTCTCCGGCTCAATAATTGATCTCATCATTACTGTCCATAGTTAAGCACAAATACAGAGCCATGGACGGTGTAGTCCGCAGCGCCACCGCCAGCATGAGCCGGCGGTTTGATGTTTATAATTATGAGCCGTTGGATCAACCGAAGAGAATTGCAAGCAGGCATGGTGCTGGAAGGAGGAGATCGATGTCGTCTAAGCGTAAGAAGGTGGCACATGTTCCGTTGAGAAATAATGAGGATCGAGCCAGGCAAAAGCGCCAGATATTCCTAAACTCCTACAAGTTTGAATCACCTGATAAATCGCAGCGCTCAAGATGTATGAAGGTAAACAAGGTGGTTCGTAAGGTTAAGACTGTTGTGGTGAAGTTCGTGTCGTCGTTCTTTCGAATTGGAGCTTACCGATCTTGTAACTGTCATCAGGCCATCCGCGCCTCCTCTCCAACGCCGCGGAGAAATTAAATCTTTTCTTTCTTTTTTGATGGTATGAAATTGCGGTAATTAGGAATCTCGACTTCTGGAGTAAGTTTTCTTACATCTGGAAGTTATAAATCCTGAGTACCACCGGCTTCATTGTAGGAAGTGATTCTTAAGTGAATGTTACTCATATTTAATTACGTGTTAATTATCAGAGTTAAGTTGGAAATTCATTGGCAATTGGTTATTTCGAAGAGTAGGGAGATCATTTTTGACAAACCATAGCGTTAGTTGATTAAATTGTTAAATGTTAGAAGAGAAAGAAATCGGTAGAGATCAAACTCGCACTAAGGTGCATATTATTGTTGTCATATCCCAAAATTTATAATCCTTCTGTAAAAGCTTACATGCACCCTAACTGAAATTAAGTTTTGCTTACAAACATACTTGATTAGAACCTCGGTAGTACTTTTGCACAGCACAAAAAAAAAATTTCCTTTAATATCAGTTCAAATAACATTTGCATTCATTACAACAAAAGGGAGTAAATTTAGCGGATTATTTTGAGCCTAAAATAGAAAATTGGTAGGTGAAACCCACAAAACCCGTTTTGACGCACAATTACAATACAAGGCCAGCAGGAGTCAAATGTTTGACGATGCCCACACATACATAACAATGTCCTTAACCAATCGAAATCACCATATATATCCCTACGAAAATCCCACCTCCTCTTCCTCACATTGACATCCCCCTTGGGTCTCCATCCATCATCCACCCGACCATCATTCAATCGAAGAAGAAGAAAGATCAAGTACCTCTCCTTCTTCTTCGATCTCCAAACTTACCTTGGTTGTACGTCCAATCTATGCATGCACATGCGCGCGCATTAAGTAATTGAAGGGTTAAGTAGGTAATACGTACTTGATTCAATCGCTATCGCAACCTAGGTAGTTGTACCATCGAAATTTATCATATATTATGCACCCCGGCCCTAATCACCCTCCGCCATACGTGATGCTCCAAGATCAAGGCCATCCAGGTCCCCATGGCCGCAATCCTCCTCGCTTTAATGGCCAATACCGTCCCAACGGGCACCGCAAAAGCAGTTGTCTGAGATGCTACTGTTGTTGTTATTGTTGCATCTTCATAACCCTAGTGGTGATCATTGCAGCCGTGGTCATCGGCCTAATAATTATCAATCCCAGTGTGCCCAAATACAGTATTAATGACTTCTCTGTCAAGGCATTCAACGTCACCCCTGATTTCAACCTCCACGCGCAATTCATGGTCACGGTGAAAGCTGTGAATCCCAACAAAAAAATCTCCATTATATATGAGAAGGGCAGCACCGTGCAGCTCAAGTATTCCGGGATGAAGCTTTGTACCGGGGTGGTCCCACATTTTCGTCAACCGACGAGCAATACCACCATGATCAACGTGGATTTGAACGGAGCCTTGAAAGGGAGTGAATTTAAAGGATCCATTGGGGAGTCACTTATGGAGAAAATCAAGAGTGGCAGGGTCCCTTTGACTGTTTCGGTTAGGGTACCGGTCAATGTAGGGCTTGGGAAATACAATATGTTGCTGAATCCAATCGGGATTTACGTCGATGCCTCCATGGTTGTCAACAATTTGTCCCAGCCAGATAAGAAAGTACAGATTTCAGACACTAAATATGACTTTAATTTTGGATTTAAGTTCAAAAAATGATAATCCACCTAAATGTCATAACTTTGATTTCAGAAAAAAATTTAAAAGGTGTGGGAAGTTAAGCATTAGGCAAGCTATTTGCTAGCTCGCTAGCTGCTTAATTTCTGCTGAGGAAGATCGATTGTATGGTTAGTTAAAGTGTGGTTCTTGCACACAACAAAATTTCCCTCCTTTTTCTTTCAAATGTAGATAGATTGCATATCATTTAAGAAGATTTCATGTTAAAGAGTTTGTGTAAAGGGAGACTTTGAATGTGGTCTCTAACTTTGATTGAAACCTTGTTGGTTTTCAATTTTTTATCGAAGCTCCTGACATTAAGGTAATAATATATTACTATGTAGGCTATTTTTTAAATAAAAATTTGAAATTTGTAGTTGATTATATTAATGAGATTTTAAATTATGCCCATAATTTGTGGAATTAAAAATATTAAAGGTTATATTAAAGCTAGTGAGTCTGTTTGGCTGTGGTTAGGGGAGGCTGAAATGCCTCCATGAGTCTTCTCGACCCCCAAAATGATGGATAACCGTAGCTTGCCACCAGTTATCTCTCTTTAAAAAAAAAAGTATTGTATGTATATATAAACATGAGTATATTCATCAAAATTAACCAAAAAATTATTGTACCAAAACATGGGTACATTTTTCAAAAACCAAAAAAAAAAAAAAAAAAAAATATATATATATATATATATTAGGCTTAATAACATTATTAAATTTGTTCGATTAAACTTGACATTGATACATTCTCAAATCAACGAAATAGAATACATCTAAGTTTAAAAAATGAATTAGAAAAAAAATTGAATTGATTTATATAAAACATGGGTACGTTTTATATTAAAAAATGATACATTTTACATATAACAAATTGATATATTTAAGAATGGGTACATTTAAGATTAAAAAAATTATATGAAAGTACATTTAAGATTAAAACATTAAAAAAATTATAAAAAATTAATGGGTAGAAACTTATTCTAATTTATTTTTTTATTTGGAAATGTTTTGAATTGAAAATTATCTAAACTATACTAGTATTTACCTACACACTTTGTGTGTATGAACACATTTTTTAGAAAATGAGAAGGAGAAAGAGAGAGAGAGAGAGAGAGAGAGAGAACATGGGGCAAAGGGTGGTTTTTTTTTTTTATAAAATAAATATTGGAGGTATTTTAACATCACCTGTAGATGAGGCTTCAATATAAAACAGTAAAATTTAGACCCAGTGGCGAAGCCAGAAATTCATACCAGGAGGGGCCTTTAAACTAATGAAAGAAATTAGAAAAAAATTTAGTAATATCATGAAAAATTTGAATCAAACAAGAGTGATGGAGCTTTAAAATTTGTATGAAAAAAATTAGTATTGAGAGATGTCATAGTAAATAGAACATGTGTTGACATCTAACGCAAAATTGATAATAACGTTATAACTAGCTCAAACTATTATTACGATATTTTTCTTTTAATATTATTGAATCTTCCTCTCGAATATATATACCTTGTTTTATATGAACTAACAAAACAATAAGCTATTATTACGATGTTTTTTAATATTATTGAATTTTTCTTTCGAATATATATACCTTACCTTATATGAACTAACAAAAAAATAATTGATTTAAAAGAAATCAGAATGTTGGCAGAATGGTAGTTATATATGGTAATTGGTAAAAAAATACCAGAAAAAAGTTTTCCATCAGTAGGCGTTGAGAACCCAAGACCTAATGGAACCTCTAAAACCTGATATACCAACATACCACATGCACATTATTGCAAAAATCACTACACAATTGACATAAATTTAATTCCAGGATAGGCCCCGGACTACCCTAGTCCCCATGTGGCTCCGCCCCTGTTTAGACCTGTGAAATTACCTTATTGCCCATCATTTTTTTTTGTGTGATAGGAGACTAATTTGTCTTTTCGCCCTCTTTTGATTGAGAAAGAGAGTTTTATTAATTAGTAGAGATATTAATGAAACCATTTTTGTCAACTAAAATAGGTGAAAATACATTTTTGTCTTCTATCACAACAAAAAAGAAGAAGATAATAATGTAATTTCACAAAATAAATTTTTTTTGTTTAAGCCTCATATGTGGGTGATTTTATCATCTCTAATTTAAAAAAATTAAAAATGAAAAAAAAAACCTCTCACAATTTCTCCCCATTCCCACGTTCTCTCTCACTTCTTCATCTCTCCTTCAATTTTAAAAACAAAAGTAAAAAAATTTATACACACTTTGTGTGTGGGCATATGCTAGTTAGGAGTTTAATAAAGGTGTGAGTATTACAACTCTAAACCAATTACTAATTTTTATTTTAACAAATTATGTAACTTACATGTAAATTCATTAATACATTAAAACTAGGGACTTCGTCCAAATCTAAAATTAATAAGGTCTCTGTCAATGAACATCAATAAATAGAGACAAGATACTAATTTTTCCTTGTGCAAATATATTTTTTTGGACGTACGTGCATGGTTTATCGGTGCTTTTGTTCAAGAACCACCTTGTTATACATGTGTCGTATATACCGGAAAGCAAACAAAACCAAACTAATGTAGGAAGGTTCATGAGGTCAGAAACATGTAATTAATTATCAGATCATGCATAGTTTTACAAATATTTTTTTCCCTTCAATTTCGAGATCCGGATTGGATCAATCGAATTGTAAACCATATACAATAATCTATTTGTGCCAAATACGAATATGTGGGTTCGATCCCACCAATTTCCCTCTCATTTAACAGCTATCTAATCCACTAACATTCTTGTTCTACTTAAAAACACTCGTTGATGAACGTGATATTTGACATCTCCCCGCCTATTGGGATTCATCAATAATTTTCAACACAGACGTAAGGGTCATCATTTGGTTGTAGGGCTGCAGACGGCCGGCTGGAACTCAATGGGCTAAAGCCCGGCCCAAACCATTAACGATTCTACAAGTGTGATATATTTTTCCAAAAGAAATGTGTATATAAGTAATGTGAGAGATCTTAGGTTCAAATATTATGAATGACGAATTCGATACCAAATTAGGTTGTCAATTGTGTGGCTTAGCCAAACTCCCCTTCCTCCTAGTGTAAAAATATCTATGTACTCATAAAAAAAAAAGAGTAATGTCCTTATTGTCTGACAAATGTTTATATTATCAAATAGTAAACAATACCTTCCGATGCTACTTAGTAATACGGTCTAGTGATATTTTTCTTCATTTGTAAGTGAGAGATCATGGGTTTAATTCTCGCCAAAGTCAAATTTGAACCACATTATTGCTAACCTATTATGAGACTAAGCTCACCCTTTCTTTAGTGTAGATAATATAATTTGTTAAACAAAATAAATAAATAAATAAATAAAACATTGCGACAACACCGATGTTTAAAAACAGCATAACTGAAGATTTTTTTTTTATCAACTTGGGGAGCTTGTTTTTCTTTCTTTTTGCTGGGATTGGTTTAGTTGTTAGTTTATGCATGCCTCCTCTTGTTTTGGAGATCCTTGTGTAGTCGGGTCAGTCCACCTTACCACATGTAAGTGCAAGGTAACACAGCTTCTCTTGTTGGAGATGTAAATATTTTACATTTCTTGTTTGTCGGAAAACGCATCAGTGAATGAGATATAAAATACTCATTAGATCTTATGGCTTTTACATCTCAAATGTCTATAAAAATAAAAAAACTGGGGAAGTATCTGCGCATAGTGGTTTATTAATTTCCTTTGCAAACATTATTGTTACGTACACATGCTACAACAAAGTTGGTTAGATTTGATACTACACAAGAAATCAGCAAATCAAATTACAGAACATAAGGAAAACCCAATCTATTTGCAAGCAAACGAGATCGAAATAACGGAAACCATGACTACTACCGATACCATATTAACTACGTAGAAGGATATGAGAAAGGAAGAGAAAAGGAAGAAGAAAAGAGGAATGGAATCCATTCCACTGCGCGGAGTGCACTAACGATTATCAAAAAAAAGAAACACTACAAAAAGAATGTTGTGAGAGTGAGCAAGCCACCTTTTTGGTTATCTTATAAATTCAGCATCATTATTCATCATTGGAGCTTTGCCTTTATCCACCACGCCATGCTTTGCTGCCCCAACTCAACACTGCAGGTCTGCACCTTATTGCATGCCATCTATCATGTATGCAGCATGCCCCTGTGGCATCAGTTGGTCACCAGCTCAACATTTACTCATAAATTACTAGTTTGAGAGAGAGAGAGAGAGAGAGAGAGAGAGAGAGAGAGAGGTGGGTTTGATTACCTATTCCTGGAAAACAACCAACCGCGTAGCCATTTTGTGCTTTTGTTTAGCTGAAGCAGCTTCTGCGTTTACATATTATTTTTCTTTTCACTTTTAGCCGACAAGGAGGAGAATGAGCAGATGCGGTCCAATGTCAATGCGTGTGTGTTAAGGTTGTGCCCAAAATACAATAATGTCTAACTTATACAAATTACAAGGGCCAGTGCACAAACTACCCCAACCATACCAATTTTTTGGCTCAATAATGTTACGAGTAATACGTCTTTCCATGTATTTTTTATTCGTGGTTAAAAGATTTCTCTTGTTCTTTCAAAAAAGAAAAAGAAAAACTCACACTTTGGAACATTTTATTTTTATGTTTTTATTTTTTTCAACAATACATTAAGTGTCTTTTTTGAAACATCCGATAAAATTAGAACGATACACATAGTCAAGTTAAGTCACGCAATATGCCAAAAGCACAACTTCTACATCTTTTTTATGTTTTCATGTGAGTCGAATCTGAGACTTTTCAACAAACACCTAGTATTTAAAGAGCACATTTTCATTGCACAATATTTTCATCTTTATCTGAAATTAGGAATCTTAATGCCTATATAAACTTTCTGCTATCGAAGTTTCTGTAACCAATTTTCGTCCAATTCGTTTTTTTTTTTTTAGCCCGTGTTTATATGGCTTTTGTGTTTTTGTGATTTTGCCACTTTCTAATTGATTCGTGACCACGTTGTTCTGGTTTCTTGGAGCCGGCTGACTTCATTAGATTGTTGTGATTTGGCTTGATCAACAATTTCTTTATTTTCAAAAAGAAAACGAAAACAAGGAAATATACCTAGATAAGTTTCTTTTAATCAAAATTATGGAAAATAGAACTTTTTCTGCTAAAAAGAACAAGTTTACAATTAAAAATATAATCTTTTTTACTAAAATTATGTTTGGAAGTACTTTTAAAATAGCTGAAAAGTGAAAATGTTTTTGGTACCAAACTTTAGCAAAAATGCAAGTGAATCTCATAAAAGCACTTAAAATGCTTTTTGTAAGAAGAATAACTATTGCAGGAAGTACTTTCAAACAAGTCTATAACATGCTTTATTGTCTATTTAGTGCCCATGTCAATAAAATAAATCAAAACCATAATCCATAGTAAGTCATTGATCAAGAAACTTCAATTGGGTTTTTTTTTTCCTTCTCATTTTGTCTCCTCTTGGAGTCATCAAATATCATCATTATCCAATCTTTTTTCCTAGATTGTCTCTCCAATGATCAACGATGAGCCTTTTTCCTTTTCAACACACAATTATCAAAATTATATTAAAAAACGGACCTTTGCAAAAAATTTAGCCCCATGTCCCATTGCCTAATCTCTATTAACGAGGGTTTCCGTAGTGGCCTCACAGTCACAAGTGTCCCGAAAGACTTGCAGTGGGAGCAGTTTCTCAAGGAGACCAACAACTGTCTCGTGCCTCCACTCACTCACTCTCTCTCTCTCTAAACCTTCTCAAACCCACTCCTAAAGTGATCAACCCAACTGTCATGGTGGTTACTAGTTCTTCAACTTCTCTCCTTCACATTTTCTCTCTTTCCCATTATTCCTCAAAGCTTTAGCTGCAAATGAAGCTGGTTTTCATTGCTACCATTTTGTTCTTTCACCTTCAAAACAGCCCAAAATTTGTTCTGCAATTGTAGACATGTTTGACATCTTATTCGGGTGGCGAAAGGCTTCGAAATGGTAATTTACCGCAAAACATGCAATTTTGAAGCTGTTTTTTTGTTGTTGTTGGAACTGTATCATAGTTTCTTCTTCTATAAACCAAACTCATTGTTTTGTTTTGTGTGTGCTTGTTCTTCGGTTACAGCAAGAGGCTGACCAAAGAGGTGCAGTGCCGGCTCAAGTTGCTAAAAAACAGGAGGCAAACAATTGTGAGGCAACTACGCCAAGATGTGGCGGAGCTGATCAAACATGGTCACGAAGACAAGGCCTTCAACAGGGTATGAATGTAACAGTTGAAACCCCGTGACATCCTCTCTGTTTTTCTCATTTAATTCGCCATGAATATTTTAGTTAATTATTTCATATTACAATATAGTTGGTTGAACTAATCTGGCAGCTGAGTTTGTTACCATTCTTTTCATTCTGAATTCCGCGATTCCCCCAAAAGCACTTTTGGTTAAGAAAGTTGTTAGTTAAAACATAAAAATACAACCACCAGAAAATATGCGTTTGTTGGAATTTCTTGATATTATTGTGATGCCAACAATTCTGTGTTTTCTGGGATCTTTTCTTTCTCGTTGATTTTAGTTCTCTAATTTTGGGTGACAAAAGTGGTGCGGTTGAATTTCTGCTGCATGGAAAATTGAAAACACATTTCTCATTTTTCAGGTTGAGCAGATAATCAAAGACGAATCCGTAGTGGCATTGTATGAATTGTTGGACAATTTCTGTGAATTCATCCTCATCCACCTTCATTACATCCGCAGACGCAAGTATGCCTTGATCTATTTTTTCCATTTTGTTCCACTTGATCTCAAGTAATTGTGTTTTTGCTGCAATTTGGTGGTTTTTCAGGGACTGCCCAAATGACATAAATGAGGCGGTTTCAAGCCTTATATATGCTTCTGCAAGATGTGGGAATCTGCCTGAGCTTAGGGGGATCAGGAAGCTATTCGGAGAACGCTACGGGCAGAAATTCACAATGAGTGCTCTTGAACTACTCCCTGGGAATCTGGTGAACCGTGAGGTACAATGTCAAGTTTTACGATTTTGCAACAAATTTTTTAAAGTGTGTTTCTGTAGGTCTCATAAGGGTGTGAACTATCAAAATCCAAAACTACAGGTAATAGAGAAACTCTCCGAAAAGTCGGTAACAGATGATATGAAGCATATATTGGTCAGTGAAATAGCAAGAAATTACTGCATCAAACCAGAGGTTTTAGCTATTGAGTACTATTCAGAATGGCAACAAAAGGTAATTACAAATTACATGCCTCAATAAATATATATGTATAGAGCATTTATGCTATTATATAGCTCTTATCACACTTAAAATTTAGAATTTGAGTCATTTGTTCAATGCACATTAGGTGAAGGAAATCAGTGGACATCAAATACTGGATGCAGATGTCCAGACTTATTATGAACAGACCGAAACATCTGAAAGGCAAATTTTAAATGTTGAGGAAGTCGAAAGAGAATTCGTAGATGCTGATTCTATTGTATCTAGAACTTCTGCTAGTTCTTCATTAGCTACGCCACTGATTGAAGGGAATTTTTCTCAAGTTGGTTCTCCAAATATATCTACCCCGGGCACTGAAGAAAGTCGGGGCAGTACTTCTGGCAGCACAAGTCATTCTACAACAAGAGATGGAGATATTGTGATTTACCTTGATGACATAGAAGAGGTTCAGTTTTCTACAACAAGAGATGCAGACTCCCAGGACCAAAGACTCTTCAAGTTCAAAGCTATAGCACCGAAGAAAGAGACTCCCGAAAGCAGTTGTGATCTCAGCTATGTGGATTGTTATGAGGCGTGGAGTGAGAATTCCGAGTCAAAAAGCCCTGGGAGATCAAGTTGGAAGGGAAGTGGGAAAAGAATGAGGAAGAGATCGGTTTCTCAGGAAAATCAATGGTTGAAGGATAATGAATGTCAAAGTTACTATGGCAGAAAGCATCTGAAAAATCAAAGTAGGTGTGGAAGTGGAATTGATACAAAGATATTAATCTGCGGCTGCACCCTGGGAAATCCATGTTATTTTTCCATCCGAAACGATGAAAATATTGATTGTGAAGTTCAACCGTGGAAGCAAAAGAGAGGGATTACAACTAGGGTTGGATTTCCAACTCATGGACATGAACAATTGAACAGGGGAGTCGAATGGCGTGCAGTGCCTCGAGAGCGAATGAGGAGGAAGAGCAATGGCAATGAAGCTATGCTGTACAATGTTTTCACATATCCGGATCATCAGCATCCCAATGTGCAAAACAAGGTGATCAAAGGAAGAGTGGAGGAATCGCATTTTCGATGCAGGCGTGCCTCATATAGTTCTACATCTCCAAATGCGACTAATTCTTGGAGTGCAAGAAAGGAAACGGTGCCTCCTTATTTCAGAACCGTGACAATGCCGCCTGAAAGAGCCAAGGACAATCACAAAGACGAATTCCAACGATCATATTCCGACGCCTTCCAGTATCCTACTCACGTCCACCCCAAGCTGCCTGACTATGACGACATAGCAGCTAAATTCATGGCACTAAAGAAAGAGCGTCTGAAAAATAAGCCTCATTGCAGCAACCAGAAAATTTAGCTTAGAACAAGGCAGTTTTCACTATATAGGATCCCTAGCTTTGTAATCTTTCAATTCAATTACACATTTCAAGTGTCTGAGGATTTCTTCTTCTGAACAACTTGTTCTTATGGTTAATCTTCATTTTTGTTATGAGTGATATTACTACTCTAAGTTTTGGGACGCAGTTACTCATTTGATATCGATTTATGTGTGCACTAGCCCTATCGAGGGTGAAACCAATCCGAGTCCTAGAGAAGAGAAGATCACTGCAAAGGTTTTGATACAGCAACTTCACGCTCCGTTTAGAAGAGTTTGCATTGGTTGTCTGATCTTATGGCTAATCCTGCAAGTAAGTCTTGCTTCCTTTATTTGTATATTAATACTACGTGTTGACAACGACATAATATATATAAATGTAGTCTAGTGATCTGGTTGATCAAATTCTTTGAAGTATCAAAATGCCTAACAGATGTAACTTATAAAACACGAATGCATCGCTGATGTGAAGTCCCACCGTTCAAGTTCTCCTTATCAGCACTCAAAATAACTCAAATGAAGACTAATAATAAATGGAAAAGATAAGAAAAAGATGGTATCCGTTCTAGATTCTTATCCTTATCGTCCACTTTGGCGAAACAAACCCAAAAAACCAGACCAAAGCCCTTTGCATGCGCAGTGCCATGTGTCCAAAGGAAACCAAGGCTTCATTCAATTCCCACCTAGTACTACTTGTTCTTACTAGGCTACTCTACTCTCATGAAAACGTGAAGGGCCACTCTACTCTCGTGAAATTGTTATTCCAACGTCACGGTAACGGCGTATTCGTTTAGATATGGGATTTTCGGAATTGAGGGTGATAGATCGGTACAATGTAAATTTCAATGAAAAAGATTTGGAGTTTTTGTCCCTCTGTTCATTTACCATCTTGTATATGCAAGTTCAAGGTCAAAAGTTAAAACCACATTTGTACATCTGATCTCAGCTTCACAAAGGGTAAAAAGGTAAAAAAACCAAAACTTAGAAACTTAAAACAACTCTGAACAAAAGCAAGGGTCTTGATCCCTTCAATGCCAAATAAAAGAGCCAATCTGAGCCGTCAAAACTGAACCGTTTTCAACGTTTCCATTTTTTTACCGTTCAAGCCACGTAATCCAGCCCCAGCTCCATTTTACACGCGCCGTCGTCAGCGGGTGATACGGCGCCGAATCCAGCCTCAATTCTTCTCTTCTTCACCGGAACGACGTGGTTGGCACGTGATTGCGGCTGCAACCCAAGCGTCAGCTCCAAAGCTAGCTCCCCATCCTGAACAGACTCCGTTCGCTTGCGAGCCGACTCGGGCTCGGCTCGGAAAAAGAGCTCAGCCTCAGCCGTCTCGGACGAAATCATGCTCTCCGACTCCTTGCTATCACCCTCCACGTTGGCAGCCACCTCGGACTGGTGACTCAGCGATGACTCGTGACTCATCGACCGGTTGAACTTATCCGCAGAGCAGCCAGTCCAATTCGGCTTGGCCGAGTCATCAGCTCCCGAGCCACAGCCAGAGCCCGAGCCGGAACCGACCTTGTTGGTCTTTGGCTTGACGGCGGACCGTTTGAAGCGGTACCGGGTCTTAACCTTCTGAGGATCGTTGGATGCGGCCGAGTTCTCGTCCTTGGACACGTGGCGAATGTCATAAGCCTTGAGAGGCGGACCATGCCCATTCGCCGCCGCTTCGGAAGTAATCGGCGTAATCGGCTGGCCTTTCAGCACGGCTTCAACGGCGGCTTGGCAGAGCTGCCAGCTCCCGGACCACAACAACCCGACCGATCCATAAATTGGGTTGACAATCCGACCGCATGCCTCGTATAGCAAAGACCGAAAGATGGCTGTAACACCAAAAGCAAAAACTATTAGCCCCCTGTTTTCCGTTTGTTTCTCGGGAAAACAAAATGCCGGAAAATAACAACATGCAACCGGGAAAATCAAAAGAGAAAGAGGACTGACCAGGGCGGAGGTGTTCGGGGCCGGCGTTGATGAGGTTCATGAGTCCGGCGCGGCCATAGAACTTGGCGAGGAAGACGGTGGCGTTTGCTTGGGATTCCGGGCTCTTAATCCACTGCAAGCAAGGCCTGATACTGCAATTCTCGCTGCAGCCCTTGCGGAGTATTCGGCATCCATTACAGCTCATCCGCATTTTCGCTTTCTTCTTCTTCAAAACAGAGAGAGGGTTTTTCTGGGTATTTAGAGAGAGAATGTTAGGATTTTTAGAGAGAGAGAGTGGTGTTGTTGGGTTTGGGATTTTGGATGAGGAGGAGAGGGTGGGGTATTTAAGTGGGGTGCGCGGTTGGGTTTATGGGGTGGGCTGCTGGGTTTACAATTTTTCTCTCTCTGCCCACTGGCTGGCGGGGACGCAGCTGTTTTTAAATTGTGTGCAAAATAAGACACTGGTTTCCACACTCAAGGATTAAGATTCCTTAATTTGGATATTTTAATCATTTTTATTATTGCTTAATCCATTGTACTCATTTCTTTCATGACTCTCGATTTCAGCGCGTGAAACTTACTCCCAATTAGTGGGAGCTTTTGCTTCCTTCCCTTGGGTTTTGGGGATTCACCATTTTGATGGGACGAGTGTCAAGTTGGGAAAACTACTTTGGTTTATTAATTTCAAGAATTTTGAAGTTGAAATATTTGGTAGGAAATTATAAATAAATAAAACGACAATAGTAGGGAGATTAAATTGTTTAGACTAAATTTTTTAAATTAAATTTATAAATTAAATGATGTGATTATTGATAATTGAGTTACTACTTGAGTATTGATTAACGTGTTTATTTTTTTATTGATAATACATTATTTGATTTGTAAATTTTAGTTTAAATTTTAATTTTTCTAAATAAAATATGTACTTCGCAGTTCACACTTTTTATACCTCTCACATCTGTCTCCCCACCATTACCCTAAATAAAATATAATGTAATTCACACTTTTTTGTACCTTTCACATATTTTTTATTAATTTTCGTACTTTGATCATTTTTCAATGAATCTAATTCAATAGCCAAAATAAAGAGACGTGTGTCAAATATAAAAAGGAATGTGTGGAGAACCTTGTCGTAAACAAAAGATTGTAGACACATTAGTGGACCATTGTAATATTAGTGATCTCTTACTCATAGGTGAGAAATTTATTAGTTAACTTGATGTTCAATGTTTAGTGTACATTGTGAAAGGGAAGAATTTCTGAAACAAAAATGTCATTCTCATCATTCATTGGCATCATCTCTCTATCAGCTAACTTGATGTTCAATGTTTAGTGTACATTGTGAAAGAGAATAATTTCTAAAACAAAAATGTCCTTTTTATTATTTATTGGCATCATCTCTCTAATATAAATGAGATCTACATATATCAGTGAATCATACCTCTATTAAAAAAATGTTACAAATAGATAGTAAGTGTAATACTAATACGCTGCTCTCAAGAACTTTGATTTAAATTTCAGAAAAAGTACGATTGTAGTGGCGAGGTTAAGATGGTAAATGCAGGGCATAGGCAGAGACAGGTGGGGAAAAGGGTGGAGAGGCATGCAGATAGGAACAAAACCAGAGGAGGGAAGAGAGCGGCGCGTGTCAGGCACGTTGAGTGTCAGGCAGCGGTCGAATCGCCACATATCAGTGGAGTGGGTTCCAAGAGCTGGCTGTTTTAATGAAACAAAAATAAAAAGAAATTAATTAATTAAAAAAAGGAAGTGGCGCGTGGCAGCCACGTTGAGGTGCAAGGGTGCGGTCGAATCGCCACATATCAGTGGGGTGGGGTCCAAGGAAACAGCTCAATTTCTTTTCTTAAAAAAAAAGGGAAATGAATTATAGAAGAAGCTGGAGTAGAAAAAGGGTGAAAAAAGCTCCTGGTTTTCGGGAGGTCGTACTGGTTTCGGAAAAAACCGGGTGAGGGGATTAAAAACAGGGTGTCGGTTTCCGGTTTTGGTGGGGACTGTGGGCGCCCTAGAAAGTACATGACCCATTCGCCAACGGTTTTGGAGGGACCTCTCACTCGCGACTAAACTCTCAAATTAGTATTTAATAATGTTTTTTTTTAATTAAAGAAAGGAGAATTAGTTGATGCTTTCGGAATTGGATCCCCTCACTTTGTAACCGTTGGATGTCCAACGGCCCACAGTTATTGATAAGGGGGATTTCCACCTAATGCTCAGGAGGGGATCCAATTTTGATGATTTCATCTTATGAGTTTACTTTTTTGAATAGGTGAACTAAAAAGACTCGTAGATAAATTTTAGTTTTTTAGTGCGATTTTATCAGAGATAAAAATCAAATCCAAAACATGCCGTATAAAATACGAGTCTTAATCAAACACTGGATCAGGCCGTAGTTGTCAAGTATTTTATTTTTTTACATTGGCTTTGTTTTATATTGGGTTTTATTTTTGTTTATGAAATTAAAATATCATGCTTATCCTATAAGGCGGGACGTCCTAGTTGGATTATTTTACGTAAACACTGCCAAAACCCGGGTCCAAACACCACTCCACACGCAACTCCAGTTTCTTGGGTTTCTTATCATTTTTTTATTCTTTGTTTTGTTGAAACTTTTTTCTTCCTTCTTAACAAATTTAACAGTAGTTTAGTATCACAATTTAGTAGTATATTTTCACTAATAAATAAGCGATTTTAGATTTAATTTTCGCTAAAAATGAATTTAAATCATATTATTAATTAATTATTTTGAGGTTTAGCCCACTTTACTCACCATAGTATAACTAATATTGTTTATTTTAAAAAATAAATAAATAAATTTAACAGTTTAAAAATTGAAAGGTAGGCAAACAAAATTGCACACAGGATTGCACGGTTTAGTTAGTATAACTTAGTTTGAAAGAACCACTTGATATAATTGTAAATATTTTTATCGAGGATAGTACTAGTTAACTTTTTACAGTGCAAGATATATATATTTTTTTTTTCTTCGATCACGTTAAAATTCCAACAAGATTTATATCAAAGCCCATTGTTATATACCTTATCCTGTAATAGTTTACGTATTCTACTTTCTATCAATTAATATCTTACCTTTTCCTCAAAATTCTAATTGCAAGTCGTGGACCGGTATTTAGCGTATCCTCCATTAGTTGTCTGAAATCAAACTCTTCTCTTAAGCTTGGTGTAGTTTAGAATAGTAATGAACAAAGTTTGGCTGCTAAACAGTTATCCTAGTTGGATTATTTTACGTAGACACTACCAACACCTCGGTCCTAACACCACTCCACACGCAACTCCAGTTTCTTGGGTTTCTTTTCATTTTTTTATTGTTTGTTTTGTTGAAATTTTTTTATTCCTTCTTAACAAATTAAACAGCTCAGCTACTTAATATTACAATCAAGTAGTATTTCTTTTTACTAGTAAATGAGCGGTCTTAAGTTTGATTATCGCTAAAAATGAATTTGAACTTTATTATTACTAAGTCATTATGAGATTTAGCACACTTTGTTCATCATAGTGTAACTAATATTATTTGTTTAAAAAAATAAACAAATAAATTTAACAGTTTTAAAATTGAAAGGTAGGCAAACAAGATAGCACACAGGATTGCACGGTTTAGTCTGAGTTCCAATGATTGTATAACTTAGTTTGAAAGAACCACTTGATGTAATTGCATATATTTTTATCGGGGATAGTACTAGTTAACTTTTTACGGTGCATGACATTTTTTTTTCTTCAATCATGTTAAAATTCTTACAAAATTTTTATCGAGACCCATTGTTATATACCATATCCTCAATGTTACACGTATTCTACTTTCTATCAATTAATATCGTACCTTTTCCTCAAAAATTCTAATTGCAAGTTGTGGACCGGTGGTTAGAGTATCCTCCTCCAGTTGTTTCGAAATCAAACTCTTCTCTTAAGCTTAGTATAGTTTAGATAGTAACGAACAAAGTTTGGCTGCTAAACAATTATCAGGAGTATTTCATAAAAAACCAATGTGGCTGCTCATTGATTTGGCAATTGTTCAATCATTTTCTCTTTTCTAAAGCATTATTAAGTTCCACCACCACTATTTTGCTCTTGGCAAAACCCTAACCTTGCAAAGCTCACCCGCCGGTCCCTTGCTTAGGCTTGGGTCGGCGGCAGCCCCTTCCACCTCCTTTTACCTTTCCCCTCTTCCTAGCCTCTTCACCCTTGCTCTTTCTTCCTCCCCTTGCTGCGACCCACCTCACCCCTCCCACCTGAACCCCCTTCACTCGCTGCCCTATTTTCTTCTCTGTTTCCTTGGTCTGCCCAGCACTCACTCCCCGCACTCTTCTATGCGCAACCGGTTCCCAAGGTTTCGATGTCGAGCCCCCGATCCATTCGCGTTTTATTGCCGCACAGGGCTCCTGTTTGGGCCTTAGATCTGCGGTTTTGGGTTGTTTTGTGGGTATTTGACCTACTTTTCTTTCTGATCTTGCCAGGTTGGTAATGGTCTTGCCTCCAGAGGTTTTGTTTATTCGGCTTCGTGTAACTCCTGGGTGGGGTTTGCACATGCAGCTTCCTGGCGGCGGCTCCTTAGTCTCTCGCTATGTGGGTGTGCATATTTGCCAGTGTTTTTCGCTCGGTTGTTGGACATCCGAGGGCTCTGCCCTTGGAACTATCATTTTGTCCTCTTTGGGTTCGTGGTGGTGGTGGGGATGACGGTTCAGTGGCGTGGGTGGTCTTGGCTTAGCAACCCTTTTTCCACCAATGTCATTGCCATTATTTCTTGTCATTACAGCGACCAACTCCGGTCGGTGGAATCTTTGGTGGCCCTCGGTACTATTATGTTGGTTTGGTTTGTGGTGGCGTTCTGACGACTACGGTGGCTTTGGCTGGAACCCTTTCCTCCCCCACCTCTCTTAGTTCGTCCCGGCTACAGCTGGCGTCACACTCCTCCCGACATTTCTGCACGTGCCCTGGTTTACTCCCCATGCCTCTGCCAACTTGCAGCTGCACCACTCGTATCTTTTGTTTTTTAGTTTAGTTTTATTACTAGTCCGTTGCTTCGGCCTTCGTGTCGCTTATGCGAATTTGTTTGTTGCCTCGCTGTCTCGCGTAGGTTTTTGTGTCGCTTAGGTGGTTTTGTAACCTCGCTGCCTCACGTAGGTTTTGGTGAGGGTTTCGTTGCTTGGTATGTCACGTGTCTATGGAACATATCAACTTCGAGATTTCTCGTTTTAGTGGTGTGTTTTTGTGTGATGTCCGTATAGGGGTTTTCAAATCATTTGTATTTGTGCTTATTACCTTCAGATCAAGAAATTGATCACTGAAGCATATGTACTCATTTGACATCCTTATAAGTGATTGGATTTGGTATGTTAATGAAATTCTATCGTTTCTCTTAAAAAAAAAAAGAATTATTAAGTTTGAAAAGTCATTTTCTAGTAAATGCGTCGTCTTTTTTTCTTTAAAGGAATTGTCAACAGTGGGACTCAAATTTTGACCTTAGTCTAGCGAAGAAAATGATCATTACCAACTTAACCAACTCTCGTCGACAGAAAATTTCATTTTCAGTAGTGGAAAATAAAGACTACACCAATTTCACTCTGGTGGTTTATGTATTCAATACTAAGTTAGAAATGGATAGGTACCAGTATGGACTATTGTTTTGGATTTTGGATTGAGGTGAATTTGCTAAAGAATACTTGTTTAATGTATTCTAGGATTGAACAACTATCCAACTTTATTATGGCCAAGGGCCAAATATAAATTGTTTATACGATTTAATCTTGTAATGATTCAGCTTATTTTTTCGACCGTCTTAAAATGGTTTGATCCAGTTGTATGAGAAATGTTTGGTTGTGAGTGTCATACTACCGTAACATTAATCAACATGTTGTTATCAAGCCATTCATATACTAACACTATTAATTCGTTTTTATGAGAAAATTCTTAGGTGAGAGCGTCATACTATACATTGTAGTATTACAACGTCACTTGTATTCAAATACGTGTATCTATTACATTGTAATACATAACCAGTTAATAAAACTTGATTGTTACACCTGAATACTTTCATATTTATTGATTGCTATTATTGACATTCCAATAAAGTCATCATACTCATCTCTAGTGAAAATACCGAGTTAGAAGTACATGATGCACTACCAAAAATTACCATTTGTCCGACTAACCAACTTTAGTCGGACAAAGTAACTTTATTTGACAAAATAAAACACTTTGTTGGGCAAAAATTGTTAACGTTTTGGCTTTTTCAGAGACTTAAACTTCGTATAATAAAACAGAAAAATATCTTAGACCTGTTTGAAACCCTTTCATTGGGAAATAAATGTAAATCGTTTAATGATGAAATCCTCATTTAGCCTGTCGAAATTCTTTCGTTGGGAAATAGTTTTCTTTGAAGTGCTTGCCCTACTGATTACAATTCATACATTATTATTGTTATTATTACAACTATTGTCAATCCACAAATTAACATGGGTGTATAAATACATTTTTACGCACATATTAAACTGTGATTAATATCAACATGATTCCAACTTATAATGGAGTCATAAATACTATAGATCAATTTTTGCAGGCAACAAGGTGAGGACAAAGTTGGTTGAAAGCCAACCCTCCGTCAACGTGGATTCATCATAATTCTTGCTCTTTCTTCAAGAGTGAGTAATTTCGTAATGCAAAAGGGATACGATAGACCAAACAAAGTAAATAAAATAATAAATAGTTGTCGTTTTCTTTGTTTAGTAAATACCAAAAGCATGAGGTGAAATGCATGTATGCATAAAGAGTAAAGTCCTATCCATTTTTCACCCTTTCCGGGCCTATTCCTTTCCAAAAGCATGCAATCACTAGTGGGCGGCTACAAAGAATTGGAAATAAATTTATTCCGCTTTCCTACTACATGATACATATTGTTTCGAAATCATGCAAAAATAAACTTAATTTAATGAGATTCCTCGATGCCAATGTCATTTGGTTGAAAATTTATTGAGTAGGTATGGTCAATTGTTGAATATTGTGATTCTTGAGAATGAATTCTACGTTAATGGGAGAAAGACGTTGGAATGATTTATAAATAAGTTATATACCCTTCATATTATCAATTGACTTGATGGTGAAATCTTATTTTTTTCGGTGTTTCTTTTTAAATTTCTATGTTGAAATAAATAATTATTTTATTTTCCTGGGTAGATTATGTTGAAGCATATGTCTTTTGTCGAAAATCGTATGAAGTTAATTTTTTTTATAACGAATTGTTTTACTACTAATTATGTCGATGATATTGTATAAAATTGTTCAAGTAATTAAATTGAAGATAGTATTAATGTCGATTAGTAGTGGCTACGTTCTATGAAAATTTTGACATAACACTCTAATTTTTTTCTTTTTTGAATATTTCTATACAAATTATGAAGGTAAGGGAGTAGACTAAGTTTTATAATGGATTAGTAATGATGTGCTTCAAATTCAGCTTTAGCGATAATCGAACTTAAGATATCTCATTTACAAGTAAAAAAAAATACAACTAAATCATAATACTAAGTGGTTAATACTCAAATTTATAAGGGTAAATGCACTTGTGAACCGTTTGCAAAGCTGATCGATCGGTTACTTGCAGAAGCCCCCAAAGAAGTGCGTACAAAACGACATCGTTGCATAGCAGCGTCGATCCCGGCTTTTAGGAGGCTCCAGATACCATTACCACCTTTTACAAAATCTGTGTTCCTACCACCTCATTTTATTGAAAACAACGTGGGGGCCATATACACTTCTTAAAAGGAAAAGGTTGTTTACCAAAAACAGGAAAAGGTTTAGTGGATGCATAGACTCCTAATTTGGAAATTTTATCTTGTTCTCATTAAAAAATGTTTGCACTTTGCAACAAACCCTTAATTAAGACTCGGACTATGATTACGAATTCAATGATTTTAGGAACACGACATATTTGTAAAATTATATGGGACGAATTCGTGACATTATTATTTTATATAATTTTTACACACGTTTTTGTTGGCTCATTTTCTAATGTATTTCAACGATTTGTACCGTCTATCTTTTAGGTATTCATCAACAATTATGTCTACCAAAAATCACCAAATCTAAAATCAAATGACTGTTGGATTAAAGGTTAAGGGTTCTTTTTTGTATAACCGTCTATTTTCTTCACTATAAATGAATGTCTTAATAGTTTTTTATTTGTCTAATTTTTTACAAGAATGATATGTTAATATGTTCTAAAAGATATATTGTTCGAATCGTTAAAATACATTATAGAGTGAGCCCACAAAAACGTGTGCAAAAGTTGTGAAAAAAATGATGTCATGAATCTAGCTCCATGTATAAATATATATTAGTGTCATATAATTAATGTGTTACCGTCAATAGTGATATATATATATATATATATATATATATATATATATATATATATATATCATGTATAATAATTTTAACTCGTTGATGGTTAGTTGTATATAACATTCTGTAGTAATAGAACTTAGCATAAAAATGTGATTTCCGTAACTCTAATCTTATAAATCAAGCCTCCAGCTAACCAAAACAACTACACATTAATTATATTTGAGTTGATCATAAGCTAAAAGTATTAGTGTTTTGCTAAGCAAAGGATGACAAGTTGGGTTAGGAAACACAGGTGCTTTATATTATTGGGGGGAATAATTCAGGTACCTAATAGCACTATGTATCTCTGCGAACAAACTTGCTAATGTTATGTTTTATTACCCACAACTTGCATTATGATATGTTGATTCGTACATGACTTAGTTCAAAGGTCATGTGAATTCGAACGCAAGATTTGGATCGTCCCATTTCTTATTTGGAACTTATTGCAGTGACCCTAATGATGGTCTTTCTTAATAAATAATTAACAATATTCTTCGTAATAATGATGGACGCACATCTCACTTTTTAATAATGTATATTTACCATATAAATTGTATAATCGGAATCGGTCAAATTTCTCAATCTTCATTTGAAGATCATTTTTGCAAAAAAAAAAAAACATTTGAATCGGATATCGTTTAGTCATCCAAATATATAAAACAAATCGATGATGTGAGTATAAACTAACATATCCACATAATGACCCTCAATTTATTTAATACATTTGAATGACTACACGATATCCGATTCGAATAATTTTTTCATAGGGATTTCAAATAAAAATCAAGAAACTAAGCTGTTCCAATTATAGAGTGTATACGATAGAGATACACTATTTGCATTCTGATAGAATACATGCATTCTTCCGAAGAATGCAAGTATTATTCTATATTATATTGCTGGTAAATTGGGACGATTAATGGCATAGTTGCATTAGTTTAATTAAGTTTGGCTTTCTCAAAATTCGAACTTCTACGAGCCTTTAGGACTTTAATATTTATTCAACTTGGCTACCCTTTGAATTTTGAACCCTGTATGAATGTAGGTTAGTTGATCCACAATTATAGTCTCGAGCAAGATTGGTTATCAAGCTTTTCTGTCGTATACATTCCGTGAAAGATGATGCACATGCAATGCAATTTCATAATCCAGGCTTGTACTATCCCACTCCCGCATGGCTTTATTAAAATTAAACAAGAGCTAATCAAGAGCATCTTCTATGGAAAACTGAAATAGAATAGTGTTCAAGTTCTAACTATAGTTAATAAGGTAATATGATGTTAATAAATAGTTAGGTCCATTCTTAAACCCTATATCATGACCCGAACAGTTTATTTTTAGGTCCATGGGTTGAATCATTTTAGTAAAATATTCACTCAAATCGAAATTTATTTAGTTACCTTATTGTGATTGAAATAGATATATGAACAAGTGATTAGCATTGTTGCCTTGTTAACAAGTGAATCGTATAAAGTATGATCTGATATCATTAATCATAGATTATATATGCAAATAATTAGATAAATTGACAGTCATTAACAACAATTAATTGTAGTCAGCCAAATAGATAAATATGATGCTTCAATTAATGAAACACTAAAATGATCACCATTTAATCTAACAATCATATATATATATATATATGAGTTTCGATTTGGGTACTTAAAAGATACATGATTGGGATCGTTGAAATATAATACTTAGTGTGCGTCCTACTAGGTCTCGGCACCCTATGGAAGTCGGAAAATATGTGGGGAAGGTTTGTAGGATGACCCTATGGGCATTTGGTATTGGACTTGAATGCCTCCAAACTATTCGACGAAATGTCTCTTCAGCATAATTTGACAAATCTTGGCAAGTGATGCCTGCTCGGTAGGACCTGGAAGCACGCTTTGGTAGGCGATGCTCGACATGTCTCGGCATCGGGCTTGGGAAGCTATCGACATATATAGGCACAATGATGACATATGCCTAGTAAGTGCTCGAGTAAATGCTTTTGTGCAAAAAAATTGAAAAACTTTTACATGCTGTGTTTGAATTTTTTACACTACGACCCCGTAAGGATAGAGTCTTAGATCTGCCATGGCTTATAAGTGTGTCCCTTAAATAAGCTTAATTGAGTGTAACCCCATGTATTTGCACTGAGAACCTTCTACATTGTAGATCACTCTTTTAAGATAATGTATGAAAATATTCGCTCAATCTGAAATTATATAGTCATCTAATGACTATCTAATAAATAGATGAACCATGAGGAACTTAAACATTGAAATTTTGACAACGTTAATCAAACAATTAACAATGTCTAATTCGATTGATTTTTGCAAAGTTAATCTTTAAATGGTGATCTAGAAAGTAAATAGTTTGAACTCAACAACATTAGAAAATGGGAAAGAAAACCAACAAACTAAAACGAGAAGATTTAAGCGAAAGGTTTGCTAGCATTCCCCTATTCCAATTATACCTTCTACACATGGTATATGCAGTGCACGCATTCTTTACCTAATTTATTTATTTATTTTAAAGCTAGGTATACACACACAAAACACATGGTTGTTTTCCACCCAGAGACGGAAAGTTATTCTGCTGATTAACTTTACAGTTAAATTAAGACAAAAAAAAAAAAAATTATCTAAATGACCTTAATTGGAAGACAGAGACTTGCACGAGCGTCCTCCCTATCTTGTCCAAATCCAATGTGATTTATTCATTGGATTTATTTGGTTTCAATCAAAATAAGTGTAATGTGAATGTGTCTCATTAAAAAATGACCATAAAATCGTCACTGTGGACATCCACTTCCCTGTGTTATTTTGTTATCTTTTTATCCAGACCAACTTGCTTCATTTCTTTGGTTGTTAAACAATCATATAAAGCTATTTCGTTTTCTGCCAATAGATACTTCTTATTCGTTTTAATGCAAGTAGGACGAATACACTTTCGAACGAAGTTTATAAAATATCAACTTGTCTTTGCTATATTCGTTTTTTGTCAACTCACAATTTAATGTTAATTTTCGTATTAATATTATAAAAAAAATATAAATTGATAAAAATCTGTAAAAATTCTATTTTTATTTTAAAGTCTCCTTTGAAATTTCTCTTTTAAAGTATTATCTAAAATGAATCAGATGGCACTGGCAGGCACAGCTAACAAAGCACCAAAGCTTCTTCTGGTTCTGGAGCACCACGGCACGTGTAGGATAAATAGAATGATCGTTAAAATGTGCCTTCCATGCACAGGTTGTGGACAGGGACGATAAGTGAGGACAGTGCGCGTGGCGATTAGGTTCTGAGGAATGACAATGTGTTGATAATTGGCTGCACGCCCATTCAGCCATGTGTTTTGGTCGTGCAAAAAGTATTGTGACATTGAAAAATGACCATTTCCATCATTTTCCAATTTTGGACACAAGCCACATCCACATTATTTGCTCCTAACTTTTTGGGAAGCTTCTCAAATTTCCATGGTAGAAGTCGTTTGTTCAACTCTCCATCTCCAAATGGTCGATAGACTATCAAACACCACTCCCCAATTCCCCTAGTTTTGGTTTTATAATCCATGCCTCGCCCGTGGGCGACTCATCAACAAAGTTAATATAATATATTTGCCCTCGCGGCTGATGGCTTGTGGGAGTGGCTCTACCTATAAAACAATGTGTTTACATATAAATGGATCCAATTATTAATCTGTGGTTATATTTAATTTAAGATAATGATTGAAAAGCTGGTTAGCAAGAGTTAATAAAGAAATCCATGGTCTACAAACTCATGTGTTACGTAACAAGATGAGTAGCATACATTCTCAATTAAACATAAGGACACTTGCCCTGTTAGGTTGGATTCCTATAAATTGGAATCACAATATTTGGGAATATTTGACTTCAATATGAATGACTTTAATTGATGAGAATATGTAAAGTTGTAAAAGACGCTAATTGCTAACCATGCGGCAGGCTGGAACTTAGTGTTTAGGTGTCTAGGCGGAGGATGAGACAGACTAGGAGGGTTTAAGAAAATTTATTATAGTGTATAAATAAGTGCATGATCATACTTATGAAGTATATAATTTCATTGGAATACATAAATCATCATGCCCCCCATGCCTTGGGTAACATACGTGCTACAATGGTTGGGACAAAGAGTCACGATCCTGTGATGGTGAGCTAACTCCAAAAACCCGTCCTCAGTTTTGGATTGTAGGCTGCAACACGCCTACATGAAGCCGGAATCGCTAATAGTCGTCGGTCAACCATGCGACGATGAATTCGTTCCTAAGTACACACCACCCGTATTACAAAATAAAATGACTTATATATTATAATGTACTATATCCTAATAAAACCTCATTAACACAACAAGAACCAATGATGGCAATAACCTCAATTAATTCAAGATAAACTAATAATCATGTGCCATGACTCAAAAGAAAAATATGCAAGAAAAGAGGATATATTGTTAGAAAGGTAACTTGACTGAGGATAAGTTCTTAGATGTCTTGTTGAATTTGGTGATTATAAATGAAATAATTTATACTACAAATCACTCTACAAAAATCCCTTATGCAAAAAGTTAATAGAAAATAACATCTTTAATAATTGAAATGTACACAAATTGTCTCTTTATTGCTACAATTTATTGGCCAAACAACATCATGTTAAATAAATTTCCAAGTAATATTTAGAGAATAATTTTATAACAAGAACCTTCTTAATTATAAATACAAAATTTCATAAATTAATAACAAAATATCTTGAAGAATAACTCCTCCTCAATTGTAAAGATATAAACTCTCCTTTATTGTTAACCCATACCGTGGAGGCTTGGAAAGCAAACGAGGAGGAGGGGATGGACTAGGGACCTGGATCCTCTCCTGAGCTCAAGGAGAGGATCCTCCTGACTAAGAATTTAAGACCGTTTGATGAAAGTCCAACGGCTATAATTATTATAACTTTAAATGGACCCCTCTGTTTGTAGCCGTTGAATTTTCATCTAACGACCTTGGATCTTTGGTCAGAAGGTGGCTCAGGAGGATCCAGGTCCGCGGACTAGTACGTGGAGGAAAATGTGGTGTACGTATTTCTGAAACACAATGACCCGTGTAGGACGCAGAAGAAAAGGTCGGAAAATGTGGCATCCATGCAAATGCAAGTAGCTTCGCGTGACCACCACGTTTCTTCTGAGCTCCAGAATGTCAGATTCCACCCGCGTTACGTGGAAAAACGTCACCTGCTTTATCTCTCCCCGTCACAACTTTAACTCCTAAATTTGAGGAGTCCTTTCTGCAATACCGCCATCGGATCTGTGGGCGCTTCTCAAACCTAATTGCATTTGTTTTATTTATCGTTATTTTTATTTGTGGAATATGTTCTTTGTGTCTTTGTGTTTAAATTAGCGTAAAGCAACCACAAAAGTATAATCTGATTGTTTATTAGTCCATAATCTAGCTTAACAATATTGATCATGTGCCAAATAGAATCTAAGCACACAGTATTTGGTTGTGTTGAATACAAAACTTCTAGTTACATATTAGAAAAATATGTTGACTGTGCTGATTGAAGCAAGGTTCAATGCATTCAACTTATCTGGTTCTTTCATGCATGTGTATTTCCAGCCTTTTGTTTTGTGTTTTATTTTGTTTTCCTGTTGATATTGGACTTTTGTACGAAAATTATGTGGTTCTGAGTCGTTTGGTATAAGGGATCGATGTCACTGGAACAAATAACTCTACAAAATTCAAAATTATGAAAGGTAGATGTGAACTATTTTTCATTTTGAGGAGATTATAAGAGGATTAGATACGATAAAAACTTCTTCTTCTTATTCTTTTTGGGGATGATTGAAATAGATAAGTTTATTTCTTGAACAATCATGCTCATTTTGGTCACAATTTTTTCATTTCTTCTTTCAACATACTTTAAAAATAGATGCTTATCCATTTCAGTCGAATCCTTCAAACCCAACAATGCTTTAAGATTTAGGAATTTTTATTTGTTATACGAAAATGAATCGAATCTATAACATAACCTCATCTTAACTTGCCTCGCAACTATTGACGAGTGGAGAGGGGAGCATAGGCTCAGGTGCCCCTCTCACCCTTTTTATTTAGAAAATTTTACATTAATATAGCAAGTATTTACAAAATTTCTATTAAATTCTGGTCTTCCTTCATATTATGTTTTCTCACTCAATTTTATGCCTAAAACTATGTCGAGTTGCATGTTTTTGGTAGTATTATAGTGAGTGTTATTATGAATACAACAGGTAAACAAATATTAGAGAAACGGGCCACAAAATTAGAGTTTTTAAAGTTTTCGCTCTGTCCTGGCATGTTGGACTTTGTAAGTGTTTGAGTTGAACCTTCACTTAAGTCTCGAAGTGGAAAGAACATCCTTTTCGTTCATAATTGTTGGCCTCCATCTGCGCTAAAAGGGGGTGAGATTATAGGCATCCAGAGCAAAGTGAAGTTAGTAAGTGTTTGATAAAATATAGTGCTAAAAGTGTTTTTAGCAAAAAAAAAAAAAAAAAATGGAGCGGTTATGATCGCTAATATGAAAGTTTCATTAATTAGTGTTGTTCATTTGCCTTAAATGAAAAAAATCGCATTTTTGAGAATCATGTGTAGAGTTGCTTCTACTTTCTGCTGTTTTGGACTCATAATTTTAAATTAAAAAAACACTTTTTTTTCACTTAATAAACACAATTAAGGCTTTTAACTTTTACTTTAATTTTTTTTAAAGTTGCTTTTAAAAAAAAAAAAGCAATCCCAAACCAAATGGTCACATCCCCGCCCGGGCTCGACTCCGCTATAGCACAATATTGTCCGCTTTGGACCCCTACCACACCCTCACGGTTTTGTTTCTGGGAACTCACATGAGAACTTCCCAGTGGGTCACCCATCCTAGGATTGGTCTCACACAAACTCGCTTAACTTCGGAGTTTTGATGGAACCCGAAGCCAGTGAGCTCCCAAAAGACCTCGTGCTAATTGGAGGTGAGAATGTACATATAAGGCTTACAGGATCATCACGCCTGAGCGATGTGGGATCTTACAATCCATCCCCCTTAGGGGCTCAACGTCCTCGTCGGCACACTTCCGGCCAGGGAGTGGCTTTGATACCAAATTGTCACATCCCGGTCCGGGCTCGACTCTGCCATAGCACGATATTGTCCGCTTTGGGCCCTTACCACATCTTCACAGTTTTGTTTTTTGGAAACTCACACAAGAACTTCCCAGTGGGTCACCCATCCTGGGATTGCTCTCACCCGAACTCACTTAACTTCGGAGTTCCGATGGAACCCGAAACCAGTGAGCTCCCAAAAGACCTCGTGCTAATTGGAGGTGGGAATGTACATATAAGGCTTACAGGATCCTCACCTATGGGCGATGTGGAATCTTACACCAAAACACTGAATTTTGAGTTAATTTTTTTTTGCAAAGACCCTTTGAAAACCAAAGAAACGCCACTAACATGTAGATAATTTGAGTTTTATACCCAAACTGATTGAATTTCTTGACCCAATGGGCAAAGAAATAACAAGCATGAATTTGATTCGGCTTCGAAGTTGGAAGATTTGGAATATGGTCTTTTGTATTCCAAAATTATCAAGCAAATATCTGCAAGCTTAACAAGGACGAGTCCAATCTGACTTGGCTTGAAGAATATACACAAACATGTGTATATGCACACACGGGTTTTCTACTTTGCGGTTAATCACATTATATAAATGCGGACATGTAGTCAATATGTGGTCAGTATGTATTAGAGTTAACACTCTCGAATTTGACGTGGATAATTGAGACTAGTGTTTTTCATAACAAAATTTAGAAAACAGACCATGAAGAACAGCTAGAGAATTGAAGAATAATGGAAGCAATGAATTGAGAGAGAGAGAGTTTGTATTTCTGAGTAAAATGATACACTTGAATGAATGAATCTTACACCAACATATGACCTTATATAGCCTATCTGTGCTAACTAACTCTAACAACCAATTCTAACAATCTAGATTAGTTACAACAGTACCAACAAACTAAATGCCAAGTCATCAATCCTCAACTATAATTTTTCCATATTATTAGTTGATTGCTAAGCCATCAGTACAATCAATATCCCCCCTCAATCTCAACTAGGGATGCCGAGGTCTTGATCTTACGGATGAACTGGTGTCTCTGCTGTTGCTTTGGACTCAGTAAGGGGCGCATTTCCATGTGCCGCGTTTCTCTCGACTGCAGAGGAATCAACCTGGTTAGCCACCTCAACCATTGGTTGAGGATCAGTGGATGGGGTTTAGTCGATTGAGGGCGACTCATTAGCGGGATTCCTTGACCATCTTCGTCCTGAAATCAGAGTTGTTGTTAGTATCTGGGAATCTAATTAAAAGAAAAGAGTTCCTAGCAACTTAATCATACCACTTCTTCTAGAATGATCATTGATTTTGTTTTTGGATTCGGAGGGAGATTTTTTTTAGCCAAGGTGGCCACTTCCTCCAAGACAGAAGCAACGGCCGGCCTTGGAGCTGCAAGTCCCTTGACCAACGGAGCAACTATTGGTTCGACCACGACTTGATGGACAAAATGAACTTCAGATGCTTGACCGATGGGAGGGTTTGGTTGCACGTCCGTCGAGGCTTGAACGACAGGAGCACAAGGAGATTCACTATGAGCAGTCGTTCATGTGGTTTGGTTAGAGATGACATGAATCTCCGCTCCTTTTGGTTCGCCAAGGTTGGCAAAGCGGTTGCAGTTTTCTTTAGCAAAAGGGCAAGTTTTTTCTTGGCCACGGCCATAGCTACCACGTCCATCTGCGTTGGCATACGGCTACTTGAAAAAACTAAAGTCAAATCAGAAGGGAGTTTGAACGAATGGCCAAAGTAAAATGATAGACGTAGACAAAAACCTTGAGCCGTTTCTTTGGATTTTGGGGCGGGAGCCTTCTTTGGACGGTCGCCAAAAATCTTTTTGACAACATCTTCGATCGGTTTTCCAAAGAAGTCTTGAGTGTATACGACCCACTAGTCAACAAAGGTAGCAGTGTTGAGAGTCTCAGAGACGTTAGGCCAAAGGCGAAATTTCTTGCATCTCTCCTGAAATTCTTGCTCGACCTCTCTGCATTCTCTCTCTGAAGAACCAGAGAGACGTCCTCGACTTAGGAGAGAACGAGAGGTGAATAGAGGCATTAGGCAGCCTTGTAGGTAGTCGAGTTGTCGTGCGGTGAAATGGGGTTGGTAGACTTCCCAACTCACGCTCCTAGCATCACAACCAAGAGGAAGGTCGCAAGTTAGTACAAACGTCCCTCAGTTCTTTCAAAGGTCAGCATCTTCTACTTCACTCCATGCCGAGAATGAAAACTTGATGGAATGATGGTACTCTTGACGACGACAGATCAGAAACTCGTCATTAGAAAGGTTTTCTAGGCTGAAGAAGTATTTAAAACTTCTTTGGCCAAGTGAGGAAGAGCTGGTCTAGAGCCCAATTAAAGACCTAGTGCCTCAGAGAACTTAAAGCTAGGGACTTCTGGCCTAAGGGTGGCGAAATAGACTTGCAACCAGAATTGAAAAACCTAGAGAGAGCCATTCTGGTGCGGGTCAATTTTATTGACGGTTGTCTCGGGTAGGCAACGCGTGAGGTTGCCAAGGATAGCCGAACTAAGAGCCAGAGTGTGACCACTGGCTAGGGCTTTAGCGATCGACATGTTCTCGACCAAACACTTATTCGACTTGGTATAGTAAATAAATTTGTTGTACCAGTAGAATAAGAAGGCTTTGTGTTCTCCTTTCTTGAGGTTTTCTTCCCTTCGACCAACGAAGTGGTAGATGTGAGTGTTGTAGTTGAAAAAGTTCTTGTGTAGCTTCTGAACTTCTTCTTTTGAGGGCTCTTGGTCTTTCTTACTCAGCGACTTGACAACGCGTTCGTCGAAGAGCGATTTGAGGTCGAGGTTGGATTGGTACCTAGAAATGGTGACGTCAATTGGAATACCAGAAAGAGAAGTCTTGAGGATGGCCGAGACTTCGAAAATAGTATAGCCAATAGGGTCGAGGATGAGGACAATGGTATTGGTGGCCGAGAACCAAAAACCTAGAGCTGCCATGAGAAGTTCTTTGTCCATGGAAATTTCGACGATCGAGAGCTTGATGGCATCATAAATGCCAAAAGTTTTCCATTCTTTGCCAAAAAACTTTTCCATTCTTTGCCAAATAACTTTTCCATCCGCTCGACCTAAGCTGCCCAGGCTGCAGTGGTTGAAAGCCAAGCTCTTTGAGGCTTGGTCAGATCCCACTTTGACCAGTCATATCTTTGAAACAAGGGCGCCAAGTAGTGAGCTTTGAGGAGGTTGGTGATGGACGTTGGGACGTCATATTTAAAAAATGGCCCTAGGATCTGGTGAGAACGCATAAATCACCTTCAAATTGCAGAGTTTTGATGGCGCTTCGGTTGATGAAGTCCTGGCACTTGGTGCATTCATTGGAAAATTTGGAGATAAAGGTGTTGGAAACCATTGTTGAGAACTCAGGGAATTTTTTAAACTTGAAGGATTTTCTAGGTTGAGAAGAAGTTCTAAGTTGAAGGTTTTTCTGGGATTTGAGATGTTTTGGGATTGAAAGTAAATGGCAAGAGGTTTGAGAGTTTTAAAAGCGTAAAGGTTAAATTTGAGTATTAATAGGTGTTTTGGGAAAGAGACCAATCGTTTGATTTTGAAAAGAAGGGGTAAAATCGGTCAGACAATTTTGTAATCATGATGGATATTCAAGGAATCCAGATGAAGAGATCGAGAAACTCATGGATTGAGGATGCATGTTTACGTGTGGCAACATATTTAATGATGAAGGGACGTTTCGACGATCGCATGTTTCGAGGGTCATTATGAAAGGTTGATAGATGAACTAAGAAGTCGCCATGTGGTAGGGCATTTAAAAGAGTCAGGAACGTGTGATCGTGGTTCGTAAATGTGCATGGTGGGGGTATTCAAGGCTTTTCAGTGCTTTTCAGAGGTATACTAAGGGTCAATTTCACTGCTTCAAGGTCGAGGCTCGATTTAGGATTGAAAGTCGAGGACCTTAGAAGCGAGGGGGCAATGTTTGGGCCGAGCTCTGAATTGTTCTCGGCTCAGTGGTTTGGTTATAGAATCATTGTGTGACATCTGGTTGTTATGGGCCATCCAGTTGAGAATAGTCGAGTCCTAGCGCAAAACGGATTGATGGCGGAAGCCAAGTTCTGTTACAATAGGGAGTCTTAATATGATGAGGATGCTGAGATTCGAGAAGTGAATGTGGTTTGATAAATGAGTTGGTTCAAAGTCCTAATAGAGGAAGGATTAGCCAAGACCTAGTTGGATTAGGTTGAAGAGTTCTAATCTGAATATAGTTTTGGTTTGTCTATGAGGAGCATGGCTACTATAAATAGAGAAGCGGGGTGCATCATTCCAATCTCTTCCAATTCAACACAAAACTGCCCTGCGCAAACTCGCTCTACACGAAACCTCTCAATAACCGTGAGAAATTTCTCTTTTTCCCTTTCTCGCCAACACATCTTCAGTTTGGATAAATAACACTATGAAGGCAACCGATGACATCTTCAGTTTGGATAAACAGCACTGCTGCCGTAGAATCAACCAACTTCGGAGCACCTTCAGTTTGGATAAATAGCACTGTGTCGAGGCCGACTGGTTATTTATCCAAGTATCGGTCGGGAAGGATTTTTGAGTCCTTATTGGCAGAGGTCATCTCATTAGCCTTCTCGACGAAGTGAAGTATTACAGACTATTAGGCTCGACACATTGAACGCTGAGTTATTTTATGATTGGATACTGACAAGTAGGTTTTAGAGTTCGACATTTTGACGGTCAAACCATATTTACGATTAAGACATATATTTGTTTTGAGTACCTGTGCCCATATAGCCTGGTGTCGATTCGGCGTGCTTATACTTTTATGAATATAATCACTGTGATTGAATCCGGCACCGACGATTTATGAACTTCACAGAACTAGTAACCTTGTCTTCAGGCTCTAGAATCCGAAGGCCGAGACGTGTTCCTTCCTCTGCCGCAGTCGCAAGATCAAGAAGTCAGCAGCGCGCCCAACACCACGCAACATATTTTACTCCCCAGCCGAGCTCGGCTGACGAGTTGGCACGTCCTACACATAATTAGAGGATGTAGTTAGCTCATTAGTTACTCGGCATGCGCGCCACGTAGGCTTTGTAGTTTTTAGGGTCAACACAAACATGGGACTAAACTGCCACTTAGTCCAGTCTAGTCTAGTGAGTGCTAGTGATTGCAAACAAACGCACCCTTAAGTTACACCTAGCGTAATTTTTGAAAGCACTTAATAAATCGGGCCTAAAACACGTCGGAAGAAATACATGCTCTAAGGCTACAATAAACTTTTTGGCTTAGTGTGAGTTACCACCAACGTTATTGAAATTGTCTTTACTTAACCACATATTATTATGTTTATCAAAAGCTTCGGTAATATTAGAAATAAAATCTTCCAAATATAAATTGTGTATTATTTTGTTATATTTCTGATATGAAACTTAATTCTCCGGCAAGAACATTTTTGCATATATACTCTTAGTGCTTCTTGAATATTGAATAAGCGTTGCGCAGCAGTACTGACTATCGTTTCTTTGCCCAACCATTAATTCGAATTTGTGTAATTAACTAGTGACATAGAATCAAGGGTTTGTATGAATTCGAAGATGGATCATAATCACACCCAATAAATAAAAATAATGGGTAAATTACACAATAAACCCTGAGGTTTGAGGTCTTACACAACCCCCATACAACATTTTTAAAACAATTCACTTTCATACATCAAGTACTATTTTATTTCAAAATAGTACCTCCGTTACATTTTCCATCCATTGATCCGTTAAGTGCTGACGTGGCTGCCAAATGTGTGCTACGTGGCAAATTTTTTTTTAAATTAAAAAAAAAAACCTGAATCTTAAAATAAAAAAAATAAAACCTGAAAGCCTTACCCGTAACCCCCAAAACCAAAAACCAAATAATCCCAAAACCCCATTAATCCCACCCCCCAGAAGCCAAATAATCCCTTAACCCCATTAATCCCCCCCCCCCCCCCCCCCCACAAAATGACCCACTCCCCTCCCAGATGAGATGGGTTATTTTTTTTTAATTTCACCTTTACTTTTCTGGGTTGCAAATACTGGGTGAGGAGGAGGAGGTGGAGGTGCACGGTGGGTTTGGATAAGACGAGAAGGAAGAGAAAAGGGTGGGTTGCAGGGAAGATGAAGATGGTTTTTTTTTTTTTCCTTCTCTTTTTTCTTTCGGGGTTGCAGGTTGGGCTCGGGTGGGGGTGGGGGAGATAGGAAGATGGGTGCGCGGAGGAGGTGGAGGATGGGTGAGAGTGGTTTTGGATTTGGGTTGTAAGGAGGGAGGACGAATTGGGAAGATGAAGGGGATGGGGTTTCGGCGGGGTGGGGGTTGGGGAAAGATGGGAGCGGGGAAGAAGGTTGAGGTTTTTATTTTTTTAATCTTTTTTAATAAGGTTATATTATAATACTTTAATGTATAAAAAAAATTATTTTTTTTGCCACGTGGCAGCCACATCAGAACAAATGTGGCAGCCACGTCAGCATTTAACAGAATAATAGATAAAAAATCTAACAGAGGTGTTATTTTGAAATAAAATGGTATTGAATGTATGAAAGTGAAATGTTTTAAAGATGTTGTATGAAATTGTAATAGACTTCAAACCTGAGGAGGTATGGTGTAATTTATCCAAAAATAATTGTGTCCGCATATTAGATTATTTGTTTGGTTTTGTGATTGCATGTACAATTTTTTTATATAATTTATAATTCTCGTTTAATTCTTTAAAAATCTTCCATTTTAAATTGCTCAATTTGATTTGTAGAACTTAAATTTCTACTTTTAAGGCTTAATAGATGATTAGGGTAGGAAATTTTAAACAGAAAATTCAAAACCAGTTGATCCAGCCATATTAGACTCGTATCTTGAGAACCCAATAGTTTTTGAAGCTCGATTTCACTGTGGCGAAGCTCGATTCAAGTTTAACTTTTCCCACTGCACAAAATAACAGATTCACGCCCAGATTAAGCAATTGAACTTGGAGGCCATGTTAGTGTTTATATGTTGATTTGTAGTTAATTATGAGAAGAACTTGAAAGAAAATGGAATGATTTTCGACTTTGATTTTCTGAGGAAAAGATGAGATATGCAGAAAATTGCAGAGATGATTTTCAGTAGGAATATTTCATCATCAAATTCATTCACACGAAGTGTGTGAATTTGTTACCATTACAAAGATGAGGGAGAGCAATCTCTCTTACATCAGCACAGTGAAATACTGACACATAACATGAGCTAACTTACTAAAACAAAAAATAAGTGATCCACATAGACTGTGATCCATGGCTCGCATTGCATCGATAAGACTTAATCAAAATTGACAATCAAGCAATCTGCAAAAAATGTTTACACATCAACTCTAGCAGCTTCCCAGAATCCAAAATAATTGAATTTGATTGCGTATCGGGTTCTCAATTATTTATCAAGGAGATATTAATGAATTTAATGCGATAAGTGCTTCTTTCAGTTGCAATTAAAGAAAGTCATTTGACTAATCTATGAGCAAACGTGCAGGAGAATTACCAATTTACTAATTAGAAAGCTCATAACTGCAGACTCGTATTGCCCCAATTCAATATGTAGTGTTGTTGTTTTTCAATAGTTAGGTGGGGTTCTACGGGAAAAAGGGACGGGAAGCCTCAAACCTATAGGTGACGAAGGTCACAAGAGTGCTTGATGTCCAATACGACACTAGCCCTCCTCAAGTGTTATTAGACAGACTGACTTTGTTTCATTTTGTTTTTCTTGCTTTTTTTTTTAATTCACATATGCTCGGTTGATATGAAATCTCGTTGAATAAATGGCAGATTGAACATGACAGCTACAATTGTTTCTAGAATGCTTAACTTTAAAAAACTATGACGATTGGAGTTCTCAAGTAAAGACCTACTTGTTAGCCGAAAATCTTTGGGACATTGTCAAAGGCACCCATGAACCTCTTGAAGAAGAAGAAGAACGTAAGGCTTGGAAGAAGAAGGATGTCAAGGCCTTATATCCCATCTAGAGTTCTTCCGGGGATGAAACGTATAAATTTATAAAGGACAAAACCACAGCCAAAGAAGCATGGAATACTTGTTTAATTTTGAAGCCAAGGCAGAATCAACAATTATGCAAAGTAGGTACATACAGACATCAAAAGTTGGAAAAAAAGAAAAAACTGATAAACATACGACAGTGGTTGTACCTTGCAGCTTGGTGATCTATTTTAAAATTTGATGAGAAATATTTAGTAATTATTATGGATTACAGTATTTTCATTTGATTTGTTACATAATTAAGACGCAATGAAATGTGAAGTATCAGATGCACAACAATTACTTTTTCACTATTATTTTACACACATATGAATTTGTACGAAGGAAAAGAAAAAATCAAATTAAGAATTGAATGATTAACATCTTTCATCTAAAATAAAGATTTTCATTGTCACATAAAGTCGGCCACTAGAGTTGGGAACTAAGTTAAAATACAATAAAGGATGAACATGGACACATGGTTAAATGAAATAGAGTTCGACGAGTGTTGGCCAAGTAATATAGGCTGTACACTTTTGGATGGACATGGACACATGGTTAAATGAAATAGAGTTCGACGAGTGTACAACAGTACAAGTGCCATCTTGCTCCGTTTGGAGATGGGGTTGTACAGTTGGATAACCAATCCAATTTGATGACAACAAGAAAAATGTAATGCACGTATAGGAGGATGTGTAGAAGTTTCAAATATTTATGAACAAATTAATAAATAAAAATTTGATGAAAATACGTAAACTATCAATGCGTAAATATATATAGTAAATACCAATCTTCACACTTCAATCTAACGGTCACAATTTTTTTTGAAATAAAATAAAATAAAAAATAAAAAAGGTATATGAATATTTTTTTTCTATAAATATTAAATCATATTCTTCACTCCTCATACCAAAACTTTATTAAAATATCATTTTTTCTAAGTTCCAATCTTATTCAAAATCTCAACAAGATTTCTGATAGATATGGACACGTAGCCAAAACATAATCACTGAAAATGTTTTTAGAAATCAACAATGTGAGTTATAAAAGTACATGAAATATGCATAGCACAAAATAAAAAGTTGTTTTCAACTCTCTAAACAAAGTTAAAATGCCAAAATCCATCTTCCAGTCGTGATGATGTGATGAGCTTGATTCATCTTGTCATACCTTTTCATTATTCTATATAAACTTTTTCGTTGAATAATTATTAAATTATTAAATCAAACATGAAAAGTAACAATAATTGTAAAGAACAATTGCTTACTATTCAAAATGGGTGCATGGAGTGTGGTTTTTGAGAGGCTAAAGCAGTTCGCCATTCAAATGAATAGTTACCGCTCCAACCCCATTCCTAGACTCAAATCTTTCAAAATTAGTAAAAATGCTCTAAGGGCTTTCCTTTTTGCTTCCATTTATCTGAGCTGTGTATGATTTGGTTTCGGGATCCTAGCTAGGGTACGGGATTGAAGCTGAACACCCAACAAATTACGGCTGCTTTGCCACTAGCTCGTTGAAAATACTTTATTAGCTATGATCTATGTTTGTCATTTAATTACAATCTTCAATGTGCAAAATTTAACTTAATTATGGATGAGAACAAGCATAAATTTTGCAAGAGACGCCCTAATATCCATTTTAAAAGAAAATTATCAATCACTCGGAAACTAAGTGCACAGTAAACTCTGGCTTTCTGAAAAGATATATGAATTGAGAAACATGCTTGATGCAAACTCCAGACACCACTCGTTCATTCAGACATAACAGATATGAATTGTGATTTGCGGATTTTGAGTGGCCATCGTTTTGTGGTGGGAAAAGAAGAAAGAAAAAGATGGAAGACAAAAAATAAGACATTCTTGACCACTAAGAAAAGGACCAGCCTGCGTTTTGTGTGAATGCAAAATAATCATTGCAATGGCGGTCTCACATTTGATTTTTTAACCGACACCGAATCAATCAACCACATTGTCTGTGCCGTTGTTGGGCATATGACAGTACCATTATTGAGTGTGGCAAGACAGTACCATTATTGAATGTGGCAAAGAAAAACTATGTCTGATTACTGTTGTGGAGGTTCTAGTAGTGGTGACTAGAGAGTGTGCCCAAAAGAACGGTGTCTGTTGTGGGCAATTCTGTTAGCGGGGACTAGAGAGAGTGTCCAAAAAAACCGCGTCTGATGTGGACTGTTCAGGTATTGCGTAGTACGTTATGACAAGGTGGAACCGTGAGGCGTGGGAGCTAGTGTTGTGTGTTCTCGTACATGTCAAAACTTTTACCTAAAAAATATCATAAAGTTCACGTGAGATATAATTTAGATTTGGAGTTGGGAATCTCTCCCTAATCACTCGATGTCATGCACCTTTCTATGCACTTAGGATGGCAAAATCGCATTGAGTTTTTGACGTTTGAGGAGTGAGAGGAGCTTCTCAATTTCATTATTAATTTTTTTTTTAATTTCAAGTGACATTCTACACTAATTGACAAATAAAAATTATATTTTTATTAGTTCACTTAATTTCATAAATTAAAGAGCATGGTTAGAATAAAAAATTTCTAGGAACTTAGAATAAAGTTTTTCTAGGAACTCCTAAGATAATTTTTTTAATATTTGTGTATGTGTGTGTGTGTTTTCTAATAATGTATGCACTTCAATCTTAAAAAAAATAAAAAAATAAAATCCAACTCCACTTTATACTTATGATTCTTCTCGTTTGCCATGTTTGGTGCGGTGGTTGCAGACTTGCAGTCATAGGTGGTTGTGGCGATGGTTGTGGTGTTGGTGGTAGCGATTATGGTTGTGGTGTTAATGTGGGTTATGGTAATTGGGGATGCAGAGGCAGCAATGGTTGTAGGATCACTTGTGGGTAAGGTTAAAAAAAAAAAAACTGTAAAATTTTATTTCTGTGAATTTACTTAACTGTTCATGATTTTATTTTGTGGTAGAGACCAAATTGTATTTTCACCCTCTTTTGGTTGACAAAATTAATATGTAGTTTATACATGTGTGTGTGTGTAAATAATTTGTGTACCTATACATATGTACCGATATATATGCACTTATATATACATTTGTATACTTCTACATACAAACCTATGTATATATGTGTACCTATATATGCATATATGTACATGAATATATATATATATATATATATATATATATATATATATATATATATATATATACACATACATATTTATGTTCCTATATATATACACCTTTATAATATATATATATATTGTTTATTTTTCTCCCATATAAAAGAGGGACAACTGGTGGCAAGCCACAATTGTCCATCCCTTCCGGGCTCGGAGAGGCTAGGAATTTCGCCCTGACCATGGTCATAGTCACGCAGACTCACCAACTTAGAACATCGAACAAGGGACCTCCTACATTTTTTTGTTTATTGGGGAGCCACTGTTCGCGCCCTTACCACTAAACTACTTGCTGTGGTTATAGTATATTGTTTATTGTGTCGACATATTAATACATTTGTTTGGTTTTGTGCATTGTTTGTAGAAATTTTTATGGGATTTCTCCATTTTAATCCTTGATAAAGATTAAAATTCAATTAAAACCTTATGTTAGATTATATATTCATTATAGTCCTTTGACTAAATTTCCATGTCAGCATAAATATTAAAATTTATATTTTCTTGTTTTTAAATATTTAATGCATTTTTTGGTTCCTATAATGCCCCTATTAAATATTTGATTTTAATTTGCTCCAGATTTTTTGGCATTGATTATTGTTTGACTTTCTAAAATGATAAACATAATTAAAAAAATATTAGTGATATGTTACAAGAATTAACAAATACCTAATTCAAATTATTCATTATCACCATTCAAAGCATAGAGGAAATATAAATAGCCAAATCATATATTATACATAATCAAATGCACTTAAACCACGTCCTAATGTGCTTAAATCATAGAACCTAGTCGAATGCACATAAATCATAGTACCAAGTCAAATGCACCTAAACCATGGTACCTATATGAATGCACCAAAACCATGGTACGGTGGTACCTATATGAATGAACCTAAATCATAGTATCTATGTGAATGCACATAAATCATAGTACCTATATGAATGCACCTAAATCAAAGTACCTATATGAATGCACCTAAATCATTTAGTACTATCAATTAAGTTCTATCCATTCGGTATGGTCGATTAGGTGCTACATAGTATATGTCCGATTAATTTGTTACGGTCAATTAAGTTGTGATTTCACATTCATTTTCTCAATTTGTATTTTTTTTTCATTTTTCTTTGGATTCACCGTCAATTTGGCATCTAAAAGTCCCTTTTTTCTTCTTTCTTCTGAATACAACGAGATTTTTGGTTTCTAAGTTTTTTGGCTTTTTTGTTTGATCATGGTTTCTAAGTTATCTGGGTTTCTTTGATTGGAATAACATATGGAGGTTTATGGTAATGTTATTGTTATAACAAACATGTTAATTATGGATCTAGTTAATTAAGCATTCTTGAAAAATTAATTATATAGTTGTTTCTCTAATTGGTTTTAAGAGAGTAATAAGGGTAAGTAGGGAAACTAAAAATGCAATAAATTTATTAAAAATGATTAAATATGACATGGAATACTATAATATGACATGGAGGACTATTTTTAGTTTTTAATCTTACATATGGTATTATTGAAAAATCAATCTTATTTAGGGATTGAAATGAAGTTTTCTAAATTTTTATATACAAGTTATTTCTCATGAACAAAATGTTATTTAAAAATCTTCCATTTAAATTTCTAAATTGATTTGTAAAAATAAAAAATTCCTATTTTAAGCCTTAATTGATATTAAATTAGGAATTTTAGAAAGAAAATTAAAAAAACAGTAAAAGTGGGCAAGGGCATTTAATATGACGTGATAATAAATTTAAATTTTAGAGTAAAATTAGATACTATCGTAGTATAGATACTATCATTTGTTAAAAAAATTAAAATTAAATTTATAAAAACATTCAGGTTATAATACAAAATAATCTTATTTGCGCCCTTTTAAATCTAAATGCCCCAAGCAGTTCGTATGGCCGCAAGTAGATAGAAGCCTCTCCCGTTAATTATTGAACACAAGAAGTGTGTGGCTGAAACTAGGAATAGAACTCTCCCATTATTGAATTCGCCCAGTTAACACCGACTAGGAAATTAATGGAGTATTAGGTGGCATAGTCTTCCGAGTCTCTTGTCCTTTTTCATTGCTCATTTGCTATACATCTATATATACATCAGAAGTGTAGTCACTCTAAGTGAACAGAGTGGGAATTTACTTAAGCTCATTGGATAATAGTTGCATCTTACTTATTTTTGAAGATTGCCACTACTCGATCGAGCAGAGTGAGTTAGTTATATTGTTTTGTTTCATTATTTTCTTAATTAATCAACCTAATATAACTTTGGATAATTGATTACATTTGCAGAGTAAATATGGCAGCTACAGTTGTTTCCAATGTAATTGCTGATCATAAAGTTCTTAGTCCTGATAATTATGAAGATTGGAGTTTCCACTTTAAAACCTACTTGTTGGCTGAAGATCTTTGGGAGGTTGTGGAAGAGACCTCTGAACCTCCTAGAAGAGAAGATGGTGAAGCGGAGTTTATGGTTTGGAGGAAGAATAATGCCAAGGTTTTACATGCAATCCAGACTTGTTGCGGGGATGATACTTATTTTATTATCCGGTGCATTAGCTCGGCCAAAGTCGCCTGGGATACTTTGGCTGAAAAGTTTAAGCCGGCTGATCAAGCCTTGGAAAACACAGGTACGTGTACGCCCGTACTACATGTCTGCTTTCCAAGTTAATTCCAATATTGTAGCTGTTAGGATTTAGTTTTCTTCTTCTAATAAAGTCGCCGTGCGTGATCGATGCAGAGGATGTGCCTTTGATGGCACATGAAGAGCTGAATACCGGTCTGACGCGGAATGAGGGTACGTACGTAGTAATATTATGTGATATCTACTGCAGCATGCATGAATCTTTATTGTTTTGTTTAATTTTATTTGATTCAGTTCTCTTTTATTTCAACATTATGTATAATTCGTTCCCAAATTCTTGACGTTTAGTTAACAAACAATAAATAATATTACTTGACAGAGTATTATAAAACTAACGGCGACTTCAATGAGTTTCCCCACCATCAACCCTTGATTGATGCTGTTGCAAAAGGTAACTGGATTTCTGCAAAGAAGTATCTTACTATGCATCCCGACGCAATCAGAGAAAGAGGTTCATTATCAGGCTCGACAGCTCTTCACATGGCAGTTTCAATGGAAAACGAATATATGGCGAAAAAACTAGTGGAGTGGATGACAGAGGAAGACTTGGAAATAGAAGACGCTAATGGTGTCACAGCTATAGCTTTAGCTACGCTAAAAGGACCCGAAGTGGCTAGATGCATAATCGAAAAGAACAAGAGATTACTTTGCATACCATGCAATCTCCTGAATATGATCCCACTGATCATGGCTTGTCATGGCGGCCATTGGGGATTGGCTCGCTATCTCTATTCAGTTACTCCATTGGAAGCTTTGACGTCGACCCAAGATAACTGTCGGACTGGTGCTGATCTTATTTCCCACTGTTTTAGCTCCAAAGAACTGGGTACATAAATGTTTTAGATACAATCTTAGCACACATTTTCTGTAGCATGTTCCCTAACAAATATTGGTTACTTTTTTCATGTATATAATTCTTCTTCTTATTTTTTCTTATTGTAGATATTGCATTGGACTTAATTCAGCGTTGTCCAAACTTGGCCTTTGCCACAAATTCTACTGGGAAAACACCTTTACAGGAATTGGCTTGTATGCCCTCTCTCTTTTTAAGTGGAACGCGTCTCAGATTCTGGCAACAATGGATCTATAACAGTTAGTAACTACATTCTTTATTCTATGATGAATTTTATACTTTATTAATATCTTTGTCCCTCTAGTTAGGTGGGCGTCGGCCGGTTTTTCAATAAGATATTTCCTGCATGTTATACATGCAAGGAGACCTGCACAAGATTCCAGCGAATTTGATTTATCTCAAAACTTGATATATATATATATATTTATATATTTTATACTTAATATGAAAAATAAATTAAAACAATAAATGCATTCTATGTCTCGATGGAGATTTTTGTCCCCAATGTCTAAGTCAAAAAGTATTTGAGAAAAACTAAAATTTAGTAGAGAATTCTAAAAAGAGTTTGTGATAAACTAGTTTTCTTGTATGACTTGGCTATTTATAGTGGAAGAGGTCCATAAATCGTATACCAGCAGGCTGTAGTGGGCTTAGGCAAGTTAACGAGTCTCCCTTCCCCTACCTACTTAGACACCTCTATGTTATGAAGTTCAATGGTTACACATGCTCAATATCATCCAATTTGTATTGTTCTCGTGTTTGGTTCAAAAGTTAATCACACGTAAGGGGTTGTGTGATGATGTGAAGGTAAAGAATCCCACATTGGTGAAAAGAGAAACCTCGCAAGGACTTATAAGAGATTGAGTTACTTCCTATATTGCCAATTAATTTTATGGTTGATGATCATCAACTTTATATAGGCGTGAGGTGCAAGGGGACATGTCCCTTGAAGAAAAACAAAATGTTTGCTAGCTAGCTTGGCGAGAATCGGGGGTTAGGGCCTGATAGTTGTGGGCATTTTCCGGTCCTTAGGGGTTGGTTTGCTTAACCCATTAGAGTGGAGATGGTGGTTTCTCACGATATTGGAGGTAGTTCTGTCAAATTGAGCTTATAATTCACTTGACACGTTATGATTGGATGTGATTAATTTATGTCTCCACACTATGCTTTTCTTCACTAGTTTAAGTCAAGAAATAGTAAAACAACGGGCCAAAACCTAAATGGCTCTTTTGTTTGTCGTCGCCGGTAAGTCCCTTGCATACAGATAGACAAATAAGACGAACTTATATTTGATGTACTCATATACAAACGTGTTTCATGTTCGAGTTCACAGATCCCTCAATTGTTTCACAAGTTATTTTAAGGTGAGATGCGATGAGTTCTATAGCGGCACAACTTCAATATGTGGTGGCAGTTAAGGTTTAAAGTAATGAGTTAAATTAGAATTTTGGTTTTGGGTCTTGGTCAAATATTATAGTGTAAGTTATTTTCCCTCTTGAGTTCATTTTTTAATGTCTAAAAATAAGTGTTAAAATATTTAATGTGTACTTTTATCGTTATCAGTGTCCATTAATCATTTATTTTGGGTATGCACCTTAACTTCTCTTTTCACAGACAAAAATATTTATACAGTAAAAGAAAAGGTTCAATGTGTCCAGACCCTCGACTTAAAACAAGTTCTATATATTGACTAGAGGCATGTGTTTATTTTCTTGATAGGTATACACATACGGCATGCTTCTGGGATCCGTGATGTTCGTATAGATGTTCAAAAACAAGCCAATGACCCGGTTAATGATCAAAGGGATCTCATAATTCGCTCAGGTATGCAATATCCATATAAAATGGCACTATGCAATTTTTTTTTCCAGTACATATATAGTAAAACGAGAGTTATGACCTCAGTCTCATCTTTTACTTTGTTATAGATCATACCTAATTAACAAATTCTTTGAATAGCTAATGCAAAACATTTTGTATTTGCAATATTGTAGTTATGGCTTTACTGCGAGGGCTCGTCTCAAATCTCTGTAAATTTTTCGGTAATACTTCATTTCAACACTTTGTTAATCTTTTCCTTCAAGTTTTATTCTAATATTTATCCAGTCATCGCTTGAAACTTCTTTTTGTCGTACTTTTCAAAATTTAATGATTAATAATTCTTCTCTGTCAACCTAGGAATCGATCACATGTACAAAATGAAACGGATCCATGCCCAATCCCTTGAAGTTTTACAAGGCATGTGCAAAATGACAGAAGGTTTAAGCCTTAAACAAATGCAAGGAAGTTCCGTACAAACAGCACTCTTCAAAGCTGTTGAACATGGGAATGATGAGTTTCTTCGTCAGCTGTTTACTGCAAATATCCTAGCTTTAGGGATATATGACGAAAATGCAAAGGGCATGTTTCAGTTTTCCATTGAATGCCGTCAAGAAAAAGTCTATAACTTTTTCCATGACTTTATCCGAATCATAAATGTTCGCACTGAATCCAGAGTAGATAAGTTCAACAATACGTTACTACATTCCGCAGCGAGGTTATCCCCACCACCACAGCTTAAACATATCCAATGTGTAGCATTGCAAATGCAGAGAGAATTACAATGGTTTAAGGTTAGAATTTCTTCCTTATATATATATATATTTTTTTTTTTTCTAATCAAGAAATCAAATTTCATTATAATGTTGATCAAATTTCAAGTTTGACTCTCATTGATGATAAATTTGATATCAAATTATGATAGACTCAATATAAATATGAACCGACCACCACCAGCACCAATATCTTTATATATAAAAAAAAGTATTACAAACTTAAGTGACTTTAGTATGTGGCCTCATTCAAACCCATATGAAAGTATTCTATTTAAACACCACCTCTCTTCATAGGACGTGATCTAAAAGAAATATAGCTTATTACAAAATTCAGAGAATTTATATTTATAATCGGCTGAAATTGGGACTAAAAATTTTACAAACAATATTGCTATTTTAAGCTGGACTAAATGGATGAGAGTTTAATAAGACGAAGTGAGTTAAATAAAAAGGAGTTTACCACCAAAGCAACCCACAAGGTCCACCATAAATTAATAGGTTTTACCGTATAAAGTTCTGTTCACGTGGTCAATCGGTATATTACTTGATTAGACTTGATTATTTGTGACAGCAATTTGCACTCATATAGGAAACAACCAAATTAAAAATGAAATCATATTCTGTCTAAAAATGAAAAAAAATGAAATTTTGATTACTGTTACGAATTCAGAATGTTAGGTTATTTGGGATTAGATTTGAGCATATATATTCAAGGTCAAAGGGCATACATCAAGGATTTGTAAGAGTACAAAAATATTAATTACTTGGGATTAGATTTGAGTGCCTTTGAAGAAAATAAATTAAAGAAAGATATTTAAGTTTCTTCTATTCACTGAAATGCAGGAGGTGGAGAAAATTGTACCTTCCAAGTTTCTTGAAGTTGTTAACTATACAGATGGCATGACCGCCCGTGACCTATTTACTAAGAACCACAAGGAATTGGCAAACGAATGTGAAAGATCAATGAAAGCAACTGCAACTTCTTGTACGGTTGTAGCTGCTCTCATTGTTACAATCATGTTTATTGCAGTGTTTTCAGTTCCTGGTGGAAGTAAGGCAGGCTTTCCCGTGTTCTTAAATAAAAGGATATTTATGGTCTTTATAGTTGCGGATGTCTTTTCACTTTTTTCTTCCACAACTTCAGTCGTGACATTCTTAGGAATTCTCAACTCACGTTATGCTGAAGATGATTTCCTTAAATCATTGCCAACAAAGATGATGATAGGCCTTTTCACCCTCTTCTCCTCTATCGTTACCATGATGATTGCCTTTTCTTCAACCCTTTTTCTTATGCTGGAAGCAAAAAAGTGGATAGTGGCTCCAATCATTTTACTTGCTAGTGTTCCGGTTGTCTCCTTCGTATGGATGCAATTTTCCCTTCTTGTTGAGATCTTCATTTCTACTTACGGAGCTGGAATATTTCTGAACAACAAAAAAGGCAAACCTTGGTCTTTCAATTCATAAACAGTTTACTCATTTTGCATTGATATTTGTTTCTGTCACTTTTGAGGAAGATTTTAGAATTTGCTTAAAGAATATTGATAAAGGACTTCTGCATGCTCTTTCGGTTTTTGGGCCTCAAGATGTATAATGTATGTGTTCCGGATTCGGTAATAAACTCCAACTTCAAGAATGTTCAGTCCTTTATTTTCGTTAATAAGAAACGTTACTAATAAGTATTATAATTTTAGAATCTCATTTATAGCTTGATTTCTTATTATTTTTAAATAGATTGATTTACACATTTGAGCATCAACTAAACTACTTTGATCATCCTTCCAAATTTAAACCATTTTATATTCATATTACTATGCCAATCCATCTAAAAAAAAATTATATTTCAATAATTGGGAAATTCTACATAAGTATGATAGTAACTATACTATTATACCTAGACTAATCCATTGCCTCTAAACATGTAATATAACTAAACTAATGCACTTAAGAAGAAAATATTGTACCTACACCATTGCACCTCCACTATGGCACCAAGACTAATTAATGTACCTACACTATGGTACCTAGATTAATGTACAATGCAAGACTTTACCAAACGAATGAAAAAATAAATAAAATAAGCAAAATTGATGTTTGACATATTTATGACGTTAATTGCTTTTTCTTTGTTTGGAAGGCTTAATTGAATAAATGGTTTTTGTAGTGATATAGTATTTAGAAGATCTTCTTGACTGTTATTCAAAAGGTCCAATAATGTATATATATTGAACCTTTTTAGACAATTATAGACCCTAAAATAGCCTATATAATAAACAAATTAGGAAACAAACCCTTGTGGTGAGGATTGTTAGTAATTGAGCCCCAAGTTAAAATTTATGTTAAGTCACCAACCTACTACCATCATCCAGATCCACACTACCAAGAACCGCCTCCAAACCTTCTCTAACCGCTTCAACCTCCGCCAAAATTGCCGCCGTATATCGTTCTCCGCCCAAACCTCCCACAAGATTCGGTATTCCTACAAAGTCACAAAGCACCCATCCAATTCCACCCCCCCCCCCCCCCTCTTCGACTCCCCCCTCCAAGCAACATCACAGTTCAATTTTAATTCACCAAAAACAGGCTTTCGCCATTGGGATTCCTTGGTCTCCATAACAGACCCACTCACACTTTCCACCCGTGCCCCCTTTTGCCACTGCTGCTCCTCTCTACCTGCACACATAGCCTCACGAAACTCCTCTACTTGTTGCCGCCACAAGTCTACAGCAACCTGTGAAAGAATATGAGTTCCTGTGAATACCGCCTCATTCCTACACTCTCAAATTCTCCATAACCCAAATGCTACCTGTTGTAGAAGCAAATCCACATCCTTCTCCAAAGGGATTGATTCAGATGTTGAATAAGGAGGCCATGGCTGATGTGTCTTTTGAGGTTTATCTCCACGACATTTGGAGAATGGCAACTTTATTCCAGTTGGTAAAGTTTTGCTTTAACCCTCGGCTATGTAATCGTGCAACTCATTCAATGGCAGTGTACGTTGTTAAGCATGGCGGGAGATTTGGTTGGGATGAGCTAGGTCCATAGTTTCTTTTCTATATCTTGGCTGAATATGCAAATGTAGCTAATCGTATTTAATATTTTTATTCCAATAAATTCATATCTTTCGACAAAAAAAAAAATTATGTTAAGTCTTGTCAATATGTTGCCATGAGTCTCATGTGCAAGGTTAAATTAGTCACTTTACATCTATTAGCGCATTACACCTCTTTCTGCTTTACATTGGCAAAGCAGAGAACTCTCAGTTTGCCTCCACTAATAACCTGCTTCTCAACTCTCACAGATTTGCAAGGGTGTAAAACGATTCTGGCTGCAAATTTTCTCTTTGCTGCTTTCTTATGTTTATATTTCTTTGATTTTTTTTTTTGTCAAAAGATACATTTGTTAGATTGAAGAAGCAACGAGATTCGAACTCACGTCATAGTGCAAGAGCAACACTTCACTGCACTATGGTAGAGAGCCATTTGCTTCTTTGACCTATTTTTGGGTAAGAGAAGTTTGAGTTCAAAACCAAAACATAATTCGGTGGCGATTCTTCCAACTGAACTTATTAAAACCCAAAACAAAGAAACAATAAAAGCCAATTAATCAAATGACTCAAACAATGCAAGTTGTAAGAAAAACAGACAAAGCCAAATTACATGAAATTGGTTTTGGATGAATCGGTGAGGTAAAATGGGAAGGAAGGCCTATTGTTTTATGTAATTGGTGTTGGAACTTCAGAGCTTTAAGATTGGAGTCGACGATTTCAATTCGAAAGCCTCTCAGTCTCCAACCCCATTTTTTAGCAAAAACTCCAGCACCCACACGTAGATAGTGATTTCATCGTTTTGGTCTTACAGACTAGGGGTGGGACACTGTGTAGGATGATTTGAACGCTTACTGGGTTAACTGTTCTAAAAATCCCCGCCTAAGCGGGGCCACCGTCCCGATTAATGTTAGGCGTTTGAAAGTTAAGAAATGACACCTAGACCCATTGAGGCGCCCGCCTAGACTGCCTAGGCACCTACCTAACCCGCCCAAAACCGCCTAGACACCATGGCCGATCTTAGCGCAGTGCTACCAGGGCGACCGTCCGGGTCCTCAAAAAATCGGGGGCACAAAAATTATTAGGGTAGTGCATTTATATATGTTTTTGTAAGCATATAATTTTAAAAAGTTTTGGTTAGCTTGTCAAGAAGTATAGGTAGTAGCGCTGGTTTCATTGCTCTTCCGTAACATAGAGGTCTTGTGTTCAAACTAGGCCCTAGACTCCTTTTTATTTGTAAATTTTCACTAATTTTTGGTTTGATTCTTAATTTCTTTTTGCCTTTGATTTTTTACTAATTTTTGGTTTGATTGTTAATTTCTTTTTGCCTTTGATTCTTTCACTAATTTGTGTTTGATTCTTAATTTATTTATTTATTTACTAATTTTTGGTTTGATTGTTAATTTCTTTTTGCCTTTGATTATAAATTATAATTACTAGTTAAAAATGGGTTGCAGGTTTTTGACATTCATTCCAATTCAACTTTCAACAAATTAATATGTGTCTCTACCAATTTAATTTGGTAAGAGTGGAGGATATTCAAAAAAGGTTTTTGACATTCATTCCAATTCAACTTTCAACAAATTAATATATGTCTTTACCAATTTAATTTGGTAAGAGTGGAGATTATTCAGAAAATGAGATCACTTTTAGGCAACTGAAAAAACTAGAACTTTCTCTTCTACCAAATCACAAGGTTTTTAGTCAAAAAATTGCATTGTCAAATTCCTGTGCTTGAACACTTTAGAGATCAAGTATTGCTCGATTGAGTTCAGGATTTCTCCTAATTAATTACTTCTAAGTGATTTAGAACCTTGAATACCAGAATTAACAAAGGCAGGGGAAGAAGTCAAAGATGCAGCAGAAAATAAGAAGTAGAAAAAGAAGAGAACGATGCAAATACTAATCTATTAGATGTCTTGTTTATCATTCGTTGTTGTGTGTTTTGTTTGCTTGAATGGTTTGATTTTCCCTTTTTGTGTGAAGGAAGAGAAAGAAAATTTTAATCATCTATATTGCAAACACATAAAATAACCTTTGTTTATTTATTGTCTTATTCTATATAGTTTAATATTAAGGATGAAGAATGTAATTTTATTTATACCTTAATTTTGGAAGCACATAAGGATGATACAAGAAAATAGCCTCTCACATGAACTAACAGAGAGGCTAGTATTTTTTTACCATATGACAATCTTTTTTTTTATGATCACTTGACCAAGTTTTATGATGTAACTTTGTATTTTTATGTATGACATACTTATTTTCCGACAAAGAAAAATACTTATTCAAATTATTAAAAATCCTTCAAATACCTAGTCAAAAAAGAGAAAAAAAATCACATAAAAAATGTAAATTTTCTTGTGTGTAATTGTAAGTTTGCGAGCCCTTTTTTTATTTTGCCCGGGGCCTCCAAAATGTTTGGATCGGTCCTGCTAGACACCCGCCTAGGTTGTGACTCACTTATATAGAAAATAAATAACTTTCATTTTGCATTTTGTTTTTTTAATAAATTGTAAGAGACTTATTTAATACTTAGATGAAAACATATTATATACTTGTTCCCCATGTTTTCATTATGTTCCAATAGCTTTATATATATATATATATATATATATATATATATATATATATATATATCATTCAATTTTGTAGTTTATGATGAAATCATGTATATTTTAAGTATAAACAAACACTTATTTACCTGAAATATAATAGATTTAATTAAATCGTCTAGTCTGTCTAGGCGCTCGCCTAGACCCTGCCTAGCTGCCTAGGCGCTAGGCCCCAGCTCGCCGCCCGACTAGCGCCTAGCGTCTTTTATAACCTTGTTAATAGAGTTGAAATGATGAATTTAACCTTGCACTTGGAGCTCACGTGCAGTCTATTAAGTGTAACTTGACGGAGTTTTTAATTTGGGGCTCGATTCCAAACAGTCTCCATCACGAGGTTCAATTCCTAATATTATTTTTTTCATTAAATGGGCTATCTTCTGAACACTCTATCACCATGAGAACTATTTATCTGATTTGGTCTTCTTTTATGAAAAGAAAAAACGATAAGAACATTGTTGACAAAGTCTTTTGCAGAATTTTAGGGATGAATTGGATGATTGAATGGTGCAATGGGCATCCCTATTCATAAACTGTTTCCATCAAAGCATCTGTTTGTAAAGGTCGTGACTGAAAAACAGTCAGACGTTGCATTGTTTTATGTAGGAACGATGAAAAATTAAAATACCTTACTAGTTCAGTGCTAAATTCTCTTGGGGCTTTCTTGAGCGATAAGAAATCTAGTTTTGGTGTTGTCTCTATAAGAATAATAACCTAACTTGTAGAAGCCGATGAAGAAATAATTGATGGAGTACACCTCAGTTTCCTCTTATTTGAATGGATCTATCACTGAATTTTATCCTTTATTTTAAAGTTTCAACATTGAAATCTTTAGTTATCCCACGAGGATCAACTCCATTAGAATTTGGAATTAAAATCTATAAAGGGAGATTTTTTTTTTTATGTATTCAGAACACAAGTCGGTACATTATGTATCATAATATAAATGGATACTTAATAAATATACATTTTTCGTGTCTTTCTTCTTATATTATGACACATGATGTATCGATTTATGTTCTGTGTATACTACAAAATCTAAAGCCACAAAGAGTCATTGAATATTTCTGGAATTTTATCAAATTGGACATGCACAAGACTTCTTATGACATGTCCAATTTGAAATGAGTCGAAGTTAAGTTAGGCCTTTCCAACGAATTCGAAATGGGTCGAAGCCCACCTCCTTTTCCACCTAAAAAAATACAGGCAAAGCACTGCAAGCTCCATTGCCTCGATTCATCTCTCCTCTCCGAAGATGGGGACCGCCAGTCGCCCCGGCAAGCGGTAGCCACACTCCCTTCACCTCTGATTTATCTCTCTCTCTCTCTCTCTCTCTCTCTCTCTCTCTCTCTCTCTCGCGCGCGCGCGCGCTCTGGTACGTAAAAAGGTAAAAACTTTTCATTAACTTCCCCACAAACCATAATCTTACAGTTTTACTGACTGGCCTGTGCTATGTTCTTCTCATCTTTTCAGCTAAAGATTCCAACTTTTGTCTTGCATTATTTGTTTTGGTTAGTTCCCAGAAAAGAAAATGCTCGAATTTGATATTTAATGAGCTCGTTGGAAATACTTTACTAGATCAAGGTACGTTTTTTAACTACAAGCTTTACAATATATAATTGAACTTTTGTATTGGCAGTCCCTGAATTCAATAGCTTTTGCTTGATTTAGTGTTCCGTTCGAAATTGGAAATGATGAGCCCAGTTTCATTGCTTGAGAAAATTAGTATGGCATTCGGCTCTTTCACAGTAATGGCGACTTTTTTTATTGTTTTGTTTAATCCAGGTATTAAGGTTTGCTTAAAATTTAAGGAAATTAATGAAAAAAGTTTAAAAACTTTGAGTTTTAACGATAAAGACAAAATAAAGGGTAAAGTGAATAGTATTAGAATTGATTTTTTAGTGTTAAAATATAGTTTTTCGTTAAAGTGAACAGTATCGAGAACTTTTCGTTAAAATTCCCTAAAATTTAGTCCGCTTCAGTATTTAATTTTTAGTATTGAGGGGTATGATGGATGGGAACAATCGAAACTTTTTCAAGAAACGCCCTAATATCCAGTTTAAAAGAAGAGGGGGTAACAACAACTACAAGAAAGGAAAGTGGAATGATTCAAGCCGTAAGCAACCTTCACAGGATTATCAGTTGCTCAACACTGTGTATCGTATTCTCTGCCCATCTAAAAAGATCGGTGGTGGTATTGGGAAGGGTGCTGGTATTGGGAATGGTAGCAACACAGTCAAAGCCCTTAGAGGAGACCCCCGGCAAAGATTAAGATTTCCGCTTCTGTTCTTGGCTCAGATGAGAGAGTAATTATTATCTATAGCTCTCCAACAAAAATTTCAAGCAAACAAAAAAATCATGAAAATTTAGCTGAGGGAAATGAAATGGAGCTGCATTGTGCTGCCCAGGATGCTCTGTTGAAAGTTCATGACAGGATTGTAGAGGAAGATCGTTTTGGTGGAGTTACATTTAATGATGACAATGAAAACAGTGTTGTCACCACAAGACTTCTAGTTCCAAACAATATGGTAGGTTGTTCTTCCAGCAGATCAGCTTCCAACTTGTGCTATGGAAGCTGATGCATTGGTGCAGGTACTTTTTCTTATTTTTTGCTCCTTGCATGTTCTCTAACATAGGAAATAATGTTCCAAAAGAAGATTTTATATGATGTAGATGGCATTAGACTTTTGATTGAACTAAAACAGCAAATCTTATGACGTCGTATAAGCTCATCTGTTGATTAAAGTTTTTTTTTTTTTTCAAACTTATTTTTGTGTTAGAAATGATTTTTGTTGTTTTTAATTTAATATGTGTTCCCAGCTGTGTATGTTATTATTGGGAAATTTATTGGTGCTCAAAATATATACCCTAAATTTGTCTATGCATACAAATGAAGGTCCAGTGGTCCACATATCCAGTCACTTTGTACCAGTGAAATCTGCCGCTAGAAACTTGTGGGTGTATTGAGATTTTTCATGTCTTCATTTTACATTTGTAAAAGCATATGATTTTGTAGCTTCGTCACTTTCAATCTCCAAACATGCTTATATGAAACTCACACGAAAAGTTCTTTGTTATTTGTTTTTTGGTGCCTATATTAACTTTCAACAAAAGTGAGAGATATCTGCAAAACCAAATGTGACAAAGAGGGCACTTTATGAAGTGTCTAATCTACTGCATCAGAATCTTAGGAAGGACAAGCCTCCTTCGGGCTTTCCTATACCTTTCCTTTCACCTAGAAATCCAATGTTGTCTTATCGGGCTCCTTCCCACCCAAGGTGGTTTTAATGGTTTTCCTCCTGGACATGGAGGTGAAGCTCTAGCTCTAGCTGAGTTTTCATGAAAATTATGCGTTCAGCTGGGAAATTTGGTGGGTTATTGGCAAGGGCGGTTTTAATGTAAAACAATTACAACTGGAAACAGGAGCCAGTATTCATGCTCAGGATGCATCAAAGGATTCAGAAGAAAGTGTAATTCACGTCTCTGCTTTTGAGGTATGCCATTTTGTGATACACAGCCATTTCCTGTCTTTAACTTCTTTTCATATTGGCTTAGAAGTGTTATTTGCATGAACAACGTACCGTGCACCAGCTGTTTGCTGTGCCTGTGGATCAGCTTGCTCATACTTTTTCAGGCTTTGTGGAATCCCAGATCACAAACCATTGAGACAATTCTTGAGCTTCAGAACAGAACAAGTGAATTCTCCGATAAAGGCATAATCACTACTAGGCTTCTAGTACTTGGATGCCTCCTTGGACAAGGAGGTAAGTTATAAATGAGATGAGAAGGAGAACCCAGGCTGATATTCGTGTTTACTCGAAGGATGATAGGCCAACTTTTTGGTTTATCTTGGTTTGGAGTATTGATTTGATTGCCTTCGTTTTGCAGTTAGTTTTTAGTTGAATTTTTTTTCATGAGATTGACAACTTTTTTTCTTTTGTACTTATATTTTTTATGTAGAGTTTATTGTTAACTGAAAGGCCACAAATTACTCAAGAGTTTAAATAATAAACTGCCTTGAAATTGTTAATCATGTCTTAAATAGTGTAACAATGTTTCCCAGGAGAACCAGTAGTAGAATTGAACTTTCTAGATATGTGAACACCATGAGCATTGATAAGGCGATATTATACTATATATTTTATCCTATTCTTAGTTATTAGTAACTAATTTTCGTTTGCTTCGGTGATGCATTGAGCCTTAGCACGAATATGTAGTCTTTATTTAATTACTTATGATATTATGCATGGATACTTTGAATTATTAATCACTATGCTTTAAACTATCTTTGTGTCTAAATGATTCGCGGCCATTAGGATGTTTAGACAAGTAATTGGATGCAATTCGATCGGAATGCCACCGGAGGATTGGGTATTGCTTCTTGTGATTAATAGTTGTAAGTTTACTTAGGGCGAATGCCACGTCTTAGGGGCTGCATGGTTTTTCAAAAGGTTTTTCACAAAGTGTAATGAATCATGTATGTTTATATTTGATCTGAATGCCACGGACGAACTGCATGTTTGATATACGTTCTAGCTTGAATGCCACAAGTAGAATATGCATAAGGAAAACCTAACCTTCAAAGTTGCATGGGTAATTCATAATTAATTGATAAATTTACATAGGATTGTTAAGGGAACGGTGGAACCATAGGCTTTTATAATTTGGTTTTTAAAAGTTTCTTTTTGTTTTCTTTACTTTGCCAATTTCTTTAATTATTTTTAATTAAATTCGTTTTTAATATTTTAGGTCATAAAATCAACATATTCCAATCTTTGTTTTCAAATAATTAACTAAGAATTAGTTTAAATACATATTATTCATTCAATACCTGCGGAAAACGACCTTACTTGAGCCGTTTATACTACAACAACCTTATTCTCTTGCAAGTACTTTTAAGTGTTTTTATTCCTACTTTTGCAGGTGGTAAAAAATATCTATTAAGAAATTGGCGCCGTCGCCAGGGATTGTTTTAAATAATTTGTGTTTATCAACTCTTAGTTAATTATTTTTGTATATATCTTTTTATTTACTTGATTTAAAAAAAAAATCGGTAACAATTTGTTGGTCTTAAGGGATTGCAGTAATGGATTGGTTTGGAGCTTCATAAGAAGCACCTACAGTTTGTGATCTTTGCAATTTGAATACGCATGATATTATGTATTGTCCTCAGAGTCAGTATTTTCTAGAGTTTGTGCAGCACCATATAAATACGAGGAACAATTTTCAGAGGCCTAGGTGCAATTCCTATTCAAATTTTCACAATCCATCATGGCCAAAGCATCAAAATCATATGTGGGTGGGTAGCCATTAGCCTTTTGAACAACCTCATGTGCCAGCAAAACCTGATTGGGAGATTGTAATTGACAAGTTGGCAGATGCCACTTGCATCAGTATTGAGCAAAGCAACCAAAACCTGTAAAAGATACAACAGACAATGAATCAGAATATGCAGAATATGCAAGCTTCAATAACTTATTTGGAGAGGCAATTTGGGCAACTCATGCATCAATGTGACGAACACGAGGAAGACGAGTTTCCTTGTCAACAAATTGATGTGCCACAAGACTCAGAGGAATGGTGTATAATTCAAACACCCCTAATATGCAAAGAGTTATGATAACATGCTAGAGAACACTAAAATTGAAGAGCCAATTGCACGTGACTCGTGCCCAAAGGATGAAACAACACATGCTGATCCTAAAATCCTCTCAAATCCTTTGGCTACCCAAGTTCATGTGCCACCCGAATTTTCCCACAAAGACTACAGGAAAGCACGGGAATAGATGTGTTGGAGAGGGATGTTCACACAAATTTAGAATCTTGAAAATTAAATGGTTAGCATTTGGACACACTTAAGAATTTGGATACAAGACAACATACAATTTTCGTTGTTGAATTGGGCATTCCAGCAGTACAGCCCATAAAATTAAAAAATATCAAGGCCAATCCTACAAGCAAGCTAAGGCATACGAGAAGATGTTTTGTGGCAGCCAAATTCCTCATAGAGAAATCCAGCCAGTGCAGAAATTATGGGTGTTAAATAGAAGAATTAAGTCAGTTCAAGGGAAACACAAGCATCAATGGAAGGGACCCTATTTGATCACAAAGATTCATTCACATATAAGGGCAATTATGAAGAAGTCAACCACTGATAAACATCAACTCATTTCGTATTGATTATTGTCCAATGATGCTGTTAAAGATTGGTTGACTTTACAAGAACAAGTGACATGATCATTGACCTTCCACTACGTCTAGCTATAGACGTTAACTAAAGCGCTAATTGGGAGGCAACCCAATTTTTCTAACTTTTTCCTTTTTATTTTGTTTATTTTATTTTCCTGTTTTTATTCCTAATTACAAAAATCACAACAACAAAAAAAACAGAAAATTGAAAAAAAAATTGTAATTTTTTTTTTAATTCTTGTTATTTTTCTTTACTTATCTAATTAGATTTTTGATTTTTGATTGCATGTTACATTCAGAACTGATTTGGCCTAATCTCAACTACGTGTGGATTCAACCCATTCACCCTTCATTCACCAACATACATGGCGTGCCAAATCAATAGATAGTGCAGTAGATCAGAAGCATGCAGAAAATCAAATAGCTGGGGTTTATGATTGCTTACAGTGGGGTTGTTGAGAAACTTCTACACTACTTGGAACCAATCACTCATACTCTCTCCCATGAAATTAATTTACATACCATTCAACAAATTTCTAAGTACACAGTTCTACATTCGAGGATTCCAGCGTGCAGAAGGCTTCTATTTCCCTTGGTTTTACTCGGATCTTGAACTCTACCTACAGAGTACATCCCTACATGTGTTACCTTCAGTCATGAACTCGAAGGAAAGAAGATCTAGATGCATTTTACCTGAGGAAAGTGGCACTGTATTTGCAGTGGTAAAGAAGTTTAGGGGTGGATCTGCCTCGTTTCCTATCTCAGAACAAAGGAGGAGTATCTTTGGGGCCTTGGGTTTCCATTGCAGAATTGGCGGAGAAAGGAATACCTTTGATTTCTTGAAGAGAGAGAAAAAGTGCTGGGTTTGGAGGATGGTACTGGTCGAGCAAGCTGCAAGGAGCAACTAGAGAGAGAAACAGGAACGGCAACTAGGATTGGAAATGAAGAATGAAGCTGTTAAGTTAGCTTATATAGCTGGAAGTGTTAAGGTTTTCACACAAGTGCTCTTGCACGTGCAAAGCTCAGGCCCTCTTGTTGTTCCACCAAGTCACCACTTCGACCCCAGGTGTGTCCATTCCTTTTTCTTTTCTCTTATTTTCTATTTTATTTGTTATTTTATTTGTTATTTTATTGTTTTCTCTGTTTGTTGTCCTAGTTTATTTCTTTTATCTTTGTTAGTTATTTTACGTTTTTATTTTAGGACTTATTATTTTTGTTTCTTTTCTTTTCTTTATTTTTCCACACCTTGAGGACAATGTGTGATTTAAGTTTGGGGGTGGGAATTAGAATTTTAGATTTTTAATTTCTGAGTCAATAAAAAAATGGACATGGTGAAGACAAGGTGAAGGTTAATCACATAGTAGAGTCTTTTCTATTTATCGTTACTTAGACACTAATTCATAAGTTATACTTTGAAAACTTTGCACATTCACACCAACATAGTTTATGGGGAGTGAGATTGAAATGCCTATTTCTCATCTAAATTGTTATTGTCTTTAACTTATGTTTGAAATAAAGTTAAGTTAGTTATTATTTTAAATAAGGGTAAAAGACATTTTACTACCCTAATGTTTGGTGGTTTTCAACATTTAGTACATCAATTTTTTTTCATCCCAGAGTCATACCTAAAGTGTAAATTTTGAGACAGTCTCATACATCCGTTAGTCAAACTGTTAGTTCTCCCGTTAAGTGATGACGTGGCGCCCTGATTGAGTGTCACGTGTCATTAAAAATATTTAAAAATTTCTTCTTCTCCCCCTCCTCCTTTTTCTTCTTCCTTCCTTCCTCTTCTTCTTCTGTTGCCCAGATTTCGTTTGCTTGTTTTTTTTCTTTTTCTTTTCTTCTTCTTCCTTCTTCTTCCTTTTTCTTCTTCCATCTTCTTCTTCCCTCTTCCTTCCTCTTCCTTTTTCTTCTTCCATCTTCTTCTTCCCTCTTCCTTCCTCTTCTTCTTCTTCTGCCCAGATTTCGTTTTTTTTTCTTCTTATTCTTCTTCCTTCTTCTTCATTTTTCTTCTTCCCTCTTCTTCTTCCCTTTTCCTTCCTCTTCTTCTTCTTCTACCCATATCTCGTTTTTTTTTCTTTTTTTTTTCTTATTCTTCTTCCTTCTTCTTCCGTTTTCTTCTTCCCTCTTCTTCTTCCCTCTTCCTTCCCCAATCCCCCGTGCCCACCCTCCCACCCACGCCCAGATCTTCCCGTCGACCCGTGTCCCCCCAACCCAAACCTTCCCTTCGATTTTTTTTTAGTTTTGTTTTGCTAAATTTGGTGCGGGTTGCAGAGGAGATGAGGGAGGATGGGTGATGTGAGTTGCAGAGGAGAGAAAGGAGGGAGGGTGGGTGGGAGTTGCAGAGGAGAGGAGGAGAAGGAACAAAAAAAAAAAAAAAAAAAGACACAGAAACGGAACCCAGAAGAAGAAGAAGAAGAAGAAGAAGAAGGAGAGAAGAATAAATTTTTTTTGGGTAAAAGACATTTTACTACCTTGATGTTTTGTGGTTTTCAACATTTAGTACATCAATTTTTATTATTATTATTTTTTTATTTAAATACTAATTTTTAAATATTTTTTTATTTAAATATTTTTTAATGACATGTGGCACTCAATCAGGGCGCCACGTCATCACTTAACGGGAGAACTAACAGTTTGACTAACGGATGTATGAGACTGTCCCAAAATTTACACTTTAGGTATGACTCTGGGATGAAAAAAAATTGATGTACTAAATGTTGAAAACCACCAAACATTAGGGTAGTAAAATGTCTTTTACCCTTTAAATAAAGTAATAATTGTTTCACCCGAGGCTTTGCTTGGTAACCGGGTCAATCCTGCCTGATCAACAGTGATTCTCGTATCAAACGGTAAAATCTTCGCATGGGGCATGATGGTTAATTGGTTTCGTAGCCTTTCCAGCTCAAGTTAATAAGTCCTTAGACCATTTCCAACCCTTGGGCTAAAAGCCAAATTTTTTAGCCCGAAAAATTTAGTTTTTAGCCCAGAAACAGTTTTTCTACTCCAACCCTTTCTAGCCTAAAATTTTAGCCCGGAATTATTAAAGAATAAACTTAGGCTATTTTTTTCTTAAATTAAATTTTAAAAAAAACATATATATGTAGACTATCGTAAATTAATTTTATGAACATTTTAATAAAAAAAAAATTTAAATTTTGATAAATATTTTCATTCAGTTTGGTGGAGCCCACACCGATTTCTGGGCTAAATTGTGGGGGGAATCTGGCCTTGGTTTAGCATTTAGCATTGAGCCCGAATTTTCCCCTTGGGTTGGAGTGAGTTTGGGGGGAAATTTTGGGGGGTAATTTGACTTTTAGCCCAGGGTTGGAGATGGTCTTAGGGGTGTTCTACACCTAGTGCCCTAAAGCTCATTGCATGGGTTGGATCGAAAGTTTAATGGAACTAACATTGCACAACCACTACTATTACTGGAAGAAAAAATCAAAAATAAGAAAAAAAATAAAAAGAAATAGTCTTATTTAAATGTAGTATGTGTGAAATAAAGAGGACAAGTGGTAAGGGTTTTAGTCAAGTCTTCTTAACTACCCAAAACAAAGAAACAATAAAAACCCAATTAATCAAATGACTCAAACAATTCAAGTTGTAAGAAAAACAAACAAAGCCAAATTACATGAAATTCGTTCTAGATGAATCGGTGAGCTAAAATGGGAAGAAAGGCCTCGTTTGACACATCGTATAGGTACTCGATAATATTAATAATAAAAAGTACGGTGTTTGATGTATGTTTGTATTAAATAGTCACCAAATTAAAAAAATCTGGGCCCACTTACTTTATACGGTATGCTCATTCTCTCCAAAACCACGGTATAATTTAGTCGGGTGCTCTATCCTTCCTCTCCAGACGCAGCCCCTCTCTCTGCTCCAGGTTAGTCTTCCCACGCCTTCTTCTTCATTGTTTGAGTCCCAGTTCATCTTCTTCTTCTTCTTCTCCAGACGCAGCCCCTCTCTCTACTCCAGGTTAGTCTTCCCACGCCTTCTTCTTCATTGTTTGAGTCTCAGTTCTTCTTCTTCTTCTTCCTCCTCCCAGGTTCCCATCCCTTTGTTCTTCTTATTCGTTTCCCCTCCCCGGTTCAACTCTTTCATATCTCTATTCTTCTTCTTCTTCCCAGGTTCCCCTCATTCTTCTCTAAACGCAGCCCCTCTCTCTGCTCCAGGTTAGTCTTCCCACGCCTTCTTCTTCATTGTTTGAGTCCTAGTTCTTCTTCTTCTTCTTCTTCTTCCTCCCAGGTTCCCTCCCTCTGTTCTTCTTCTTCGTTTCCCCTCCCCGGTTCAACTCTTTCATATCTCTCTTCTTCTTCCCAGGTTCCCATCCTTCTTCTCCAGACGCAGCCCCTCTCTCTGCTCTAGGTTAGTCTTCTCACGCCTTCTTCTTCATTGTTTGAGTCCCAGTTCTTCTTCTTCTTCCTCCCAGGTTCCCCTACCTCTGTTCTTCTTCTTCGTTTCCCCTCCCCGGTTCAACTCTTTCATATCTCTCTTCTTCTTCTTCCCAGGTTCCCCTCTCTATGTTCTTCTTCTTCGTTTCCCCTCCCCGGTTCAACTCTTTCATATCTCTCTTTTTCTTCTTCTTCTTCTTCTTCTTCCCAGGTTCCCCTTCCTCTGTTCTTCTTCTTCGTTTCCCCTCCCCGGTTCAACTCTTTCATATCTCTCTTTTCTCTCTACTCTTGCGTTAAAAAAGCAAAACCCAAGTCCGTCGGAAAATTGTCAGCCATGGAGAACGGTGAAATTCCAGAAGATGCCAACGAACGTAAGCCCTTTTTTCTTAATTCTCCGGAGCTTTTCATTAATTTTGTGTTCGTCGTGATGGTTTAATTTTTGTGGGATACTACTGGTTTTAGATTGCCCGGCCCCGCAGTCCGATTCGGCTGGAAAATCCGACGCCTGCGAAGGATGCCCGAACCAGCAGATTTGTGCTACTTCTCCCAAGGGCCCCGACCTAGGTTTCCTCTCATTCTTGCTCCTAAAGCTCTGTGCTTTTTTTTTCTTCCTTTATTTGCAGTTTTCAACTGTTTTTTAAGTTAATTTTAGCATGTGCTTTTTGTGCTACTGCCCCTCTCCGGCCGAGACCTCATCCCGCTCCTCCACCTCCTCCTAAGATTTCCACTTCTCCACCGACATTGCACGTAGTCAGCTGCTAGAATTTGGCCCTTTTAGCAGCTCAGTTTAATGGCTAGAATTTGGCCCTTTTTGCAGCTCAGTTTGATGCATGGAATTTACTATTTTTTTTTTGTTATTTGACATTTCCTTTTCTTATCCGGCTCAGTACCAAATACAGTATAAATAATACGGTTATTAATTTGATACCGTACTAAACGTCCAATTAATTTAGACATAATATTCGGTGGTTATTTATCATATCCGACAAAAATAGTCAGTACAGTCCAAACTGCCAAATGAGACCTATTGTTTTTAATCCGGGGCTCAATTCCAAATAGTCTCTATCACAAGGGTTCAATTCTTAATTTTTTTCACTATATGAGCTATCTTTCAAATACTCTATGTTGGTACCACGTATTTGGGCCTCCGTATTTAGACCTCGTATAAATACTCGGGGACTCAAAGACAATTATGTAATAAAAATGGCAAATATGTAATTAAGGAGGGAGCCCTTATTTTATAAAAGGACTCCCCTTCCCTTTCATTTTGGGGGGAGCCAAGATGAGGCCATGAGAGGTATTTTGTGAGAGGCCAACATAAGGTCTGGGAGGGATCTAAGAAACACAACAGAAATAGGCTAGAGAACACACTGCCTCTAGCTTTCATGTATATTTACCATTCAAAGTGAAACTAAATCAACATCAATGTGGACGTAGCTCAAACATTGGGGTGAACCACGATACATCTTTGTGTTCTTAGGCATTCTTGCAGATTTACGGTCGGATTTACGTTGTTCCAAGACTTACCCAGTTTTGTGCATCAACACTCTATTACCATAAAAACCCTTTATCTGATAAAGCCTTGTTTTATGAAATGAAAATACGATAAGGACATTGTTGACAAAATCCTTGGCAGAATTTTAGGGATGAATTTGATGATTGAATGGTGCAATGGGCATCCCAATTCATAAACTGTTTCCATCAAAGTATCTGCTTGCAAAGGTCGTGACTGAAAAACACTCAAACGTTGCATTGTTTCATGTAGGAACGATGAAAAATACCAAACTAGTTAAGTGCTAAATGCTCTTAGGGCTTTCTTGAGCGAGAAGAAATCTAGTTTGGTGTTGTCTTTGTAAGAATAATAACCTAACTTATGGAAGTCGATGAAGAAATAATTGATGGAGTACACCACAGTTTACTCCTATTTGAGTGGACTGTCACTAAATTTTATCCTTTATTTTAAAGTTTCAAACAATGAAATCTTTAGTTATCCCTCAAGGATCAACAGCATTGGATGTTGGAATTAACACACGTACATGGAGAAAATTTTCATTTATGCGGAATACAAATCAGTACATTACGTGTCATAATATAATTGAATAATGGTTAAATATACATTTTTCGCGTCTCTCCTTATATTATGACACGTAATGTACCGATTTATATTCTGATTATACTGTAAAATCTAAACCCATGAAGAGTCTTTCAATATTTTGAGATTTTTTTTCAAATTGGTCCAGGACCTCTTGTGACATGTCCAATTTGAAACGGGTCGAAGTTAAGTTAGGCCTTTCCTACGAATTCGAAATGGGTCGAAGGCTACCTCCTTTTCCACCGAAAAAAATACAGGCAAAACTCTGCAAGTCCAAGACTCCAAGCTCCATTACCTCGATTCATCTCTGTCCTCTCCGAAGATGGGGACCGCCAGTCGCCCCCGCAAGCGGTAGCCACACTCCCTCTACGTCTGATTCTCTCTCTCAGGTAAAAAGTTTTCATTAACTTGGAGTAGGATTCTCTACTCTCCTATTTTCATCCCCTTCTATGCCCTCCTCTCACACATTACTTTTTGTTTTATTATCTCTATAAAAGAATGAATATAAGATGTTGACGTGGCTTAACAATGACCTTTCAAATAGGAAAACATTGAAGGGTAGAGAGATTAGGAGAGTAAAGAATCATCCTCCCATTAACTTTCCCACAAACCATAATCTTAGGGAGCGTTTGTTTGCCCTCACTAAGTGGGACTGGACTGGACTGGACTAACTGTTAGTTCAATACTGTGTTTGTTCCATGCTGACACTAACATTAATGAGACAAAAGGCGACTAGTATGGACAAAACCCTTCACTAAGAGGTCTTAGCGAGACCCCCCAATAACCATGGGACTAGTTAAGACTATCATCTCTCTCGTCCTCATCATGCTCAACGACCACTCTCGACAGACTCCTCGTCATCTCCGGTCACCTAGATCAATCATTAACTTTCTGATTCTACTATCTTTCAGATCCATTTCACAACCAACTTTCATATAAAACATATCAAATTGAAGGCGTGGGACGAAAATGGTAGGAAAATATAGAAAAAAAGATAAGATTATAATAAAATATTAATAATTTATAGATTAAATAATATAATATTAGAATTTGTTATTATCCAGCTTCTTAGTCCAATATTGCACCAAACGCTTCACTAAGTTAGTCCAGCTTAGTATAGTCTAAGCCAGTCCAGCTTAGTCCTTGAAGCTAGTCCAGTCCGAGATAGTCCAGCGCAACAAACGCACCCTTACAGTTTTACTAATTGGCATGTGCTATGATTGTACCTTGCAGCTTGGTGATCTATTTTAAAATTGGATGAGAAATATTTAGTAATTTATGGATTACAGTATTTTTATTTGATTTGTTACATAATTAAGATGCATTGAAATGTAATGTAACAGATGCACAACAATTATTTTTCACTACTAGTTTACACATATATGCATTTGTACGAATGAAAAGGAAAAAAACACATTAAGAATTGAATGGTTAACATCTCTCATCTAAACATAATGATCTTCATTCACATAAAGTCGGCCACTGGAGACAGGAACTAAGTTAAAATTCAATAAAAGGACGAATATTAACTTGGACGTATATCCATCCAACCAAAAGAGAGTTGGCCAAGTAATATAGGTGGTAGTGGTACACTTTTGGATGGACATGGACACGTGGCTAAATGAAATAGAGTTCGACAGTTGGATAACCAATCCAATTTGATGACAACAAGAAAAATGTAATCCACGTATAGGAAGATGTGTGGAAGTTTCAAACATTTATGAACAAATTAATACATAAAAATTTGATAAAAATATGTAAACTATCAATGTGTAAATATATAAAGTAAGTACCAATCTTCACATTTCAATCTAACAGTCACAATTTTTCGAAATAAAATAAAAAATGAAAAATAAAAAAAAAGTCACAAAAAATACTTTTGAAAAACATTTTTTTTTCCTATAAATATTAAATCATATTCTTCACTCATACCAAAACTCTATTCAAATATCCTTTTTTCTACGTTCCAATCTTATTCAAAATCTTAGCAAGATTTCTAATAGATAGCCAAATCATAGTCACTGAAAATGTTATTAGAAATCAACGATGCGAGTTATAAAAGTACATGAAATATGCATAACACAAAATAAAAAGTTGATTTTAACTCTCTAAACGAAGTTAAAATGCCAAAATCCATCTTCTAGTCGTGATGACGTGATGAGTTTGATTCAGCTTATCGTTCTTTTTTAGAAAGATATCACGATCTTGAAACAGAAACCGAAACCACCATTCATCATAAATAATATTATTTAGCAAAATAAAAATATGAACTTATTTTATATTAATCTTTTTCGTTGAATAATTATTAAATTATTAAACCAAACATGAAAAGTAATTATAATTGTAATTAAGAACTTCTTACTATTCAAAATGGGTGCATGGAGAGTGGTTTTTGAGAGGCTAAAGCAGTTCACTATTCAAAGTTTCAAATGAATAGTTACCGCCCCAACCCCATTCCTAGACTCAAATCTTTCAAAATTGGTAAAAATGCTCTAAGAACAACTCCAGTGTAGGAGCCCTCCTCCCAAGCTATTCACTATTTAATCCACCCAGTGAACAGTAACTGCCGTCCTTAATAAACAGTGCATTCCTCTGACAATTGTTTTTTGTATCTCCACCCCTGCACTGAATAGCCCTGGTAATTAGTATAAAATATTAGTATTTTTTTTATTTTTAATTAATATTATATTATTTATTTTTATAAATTTGGGGGATTTTCACTCTCTCACTCCCGAAACTCCCACCTTCTCTGACTTCTTCTTCCTTCCCACTCCCTCACTCCCCTCCCTTCTCTCCTCTGCGCCCACCTAACCCTCTTCGATCCCCTGCACATCCAACCTTCCCCTCCCTCTTCGATACTCTTCTCTCCTCTGATCATTCCATACCCTACCCAACTCTATCTCACCACCATACCCTAACCCCATCCATTTGATGGACGGTGGTCAACAAAACCTAGATTTACGGCCAGAGAGTCGGTTTGACGGCAGTGGAGAACAAAACTCAGCGGGCGAAGAACACGGTGGTGGAGAGCACAAACCCAGCGACCAAATAGATTTTTTAATATTTTAATATTTTCTTTCAATTTTTGCTTTGAATATGGCCTTTGTTATGCAAGATTTGGTCTGATTTGGATTTTTTTTTTTTGCATTTGTTGTGGATTCGGATCCCAAGTGCCATTAGTCTCGGCGACGAACTCCGGCGAGAGCCGTTGAGTTCAAAGCTAGAATTTTACATTTTTTTTTTAATTTTTTTTAATTTTTTATATGTTATTAATTTTATATTATGGATGACGTCGTCCTGACGTCAACCCACGTCACATGGCCTCGGGCTCTCGAGCTGGCAATCCCTGCCGGGCTTGTTGCTCGGGCATCTCCTGTCCATCGGGCTCCCATACGCTGGACCCTATCCCCCCAGCAATTTGGTCCTGTTTGCTGGCCTGTCCCCCGAGCAACCTCCCCCGCTGGAGTTGCTCTAAGGGCTTCCTTTTTACTTCCATTTATCTGAGCTGTGTATGCTTTGGTTTCGGGATCCTAGCAAAGGTGCGCGATTGAAGCTGAACACCCAACAAATTACGACTGCTTTGCCACTAGCTCGTTGAAAATACTTTACTAACTATGATCTATGTTCGTCATTTAATTACAATCTTCAATATACAAAATTTAACTTAATTATGGATGAGAACAAGCATAAATTTTGCAAGAGACGTCCTAATATTCATTTAAAAAGAAAATTATCACTCGGAAACTATGTGTACAGTAAACACTGGCATTCTAAAAAGGTATATCAATTGAGAATCATGTTTAATACAGACGACACCACTCATTCCTTTAGACAAAAAAGATATGAATTGTGATTCGGGGATTTTGAGTGGCCGTCGTTTTGCGGTGGGAAAAGAAGAAGAAAAAAGATGGAAAACAAAAAACAAGACATTCTTGACCACTAAGAAAAGGACCAGCCGACCTTTTGTGAGAATGCAAAATAATCATTGCAATGGCGGTCTCACATATATTTATTTTTTAACCCTCACTGAATCAATCAACCGTATTGTCTGTGCCGTTGTTGGGTATGACGGTACCATTTTGAGTATGGCCAAGAAAAACTGTCTGGTTACTGTTGTGGAGATTCTAGTCGTGGTGACTAGAGAGTGTTCCAAAAAAACCGCGTCTGATGTGGACTGTTGAGGTACCACGTAGTACGGTTTGATGTTTGAGGAGTGAGAGGAGCTTCTAGTAGTCGTGACTAGAGAGTGTGGCCAAAAGAACGGTGTCTGTTGTGGGCAATTCTGTTAGCGGAGACCATAGAGAGTGTCCACAAAAACCGCGTCTGATGTGGACTGTTCAGATATTGCATAGTACATGTCAAAACTTTTACCTAAAAAAATATCATCAAGTTCACGTGGGATATAATTTAGATTTGGAGTTGGGAATCTTTCTCTAGTCACTCGATGTCATGCACCTTATTATGCACTTAAGATCGCAAAATCGTATTCAGTTTTTGACGTTTGACGAGTGAGAAGAGCTTCTCACTTTCATTGTTATTTTTTTTTTAATTTTAAGTGATATTCTATACTAATCGATAAATAAAAATTTCTATTAGTTCGTAGTCACTCAATTTCTTAAATTAAAGAGCATGGTTAGAATAAAAAATTTCTAGGAACTCCTAAGATAATTTTTTAATATTTGTGTGTGTGTGTGTATTTTCTAATAATGTATGCACTTCAATCTTAAAAAAAAAATTTTAAAAAAAAAAAATCCAACTTCACTTTATACTTATGATTCTTCTTGTTTGCCATGTTTGGTGTGGTGGTTACAGACTTGCACTCATAAGTGGTTGTGGCGATGGTTGTGGTGTTGGTGGTAGCGATTATAGTGGTGGTGTTAATGTGGGGTATGGTAATTGGGGATGAAGAGGCAGCAATGGTCGTAGGGGTGGCAACATCGGTTGTTGTGGTTGTGGTTGTGAAGGCGGTGGTAATGGCGGTAGTGGTGTAGAGCGGTAGGTAATGGTGCTCACTTTGTTTTCTAAGAGAGAAAATGTGTGTGTAAAAGGATATCTTTTAAGTAACTAATAAATGTAAATATTTATTAAATAAGTTAAGCTCTACTTTTTATGAAAGTAGCAAAGCTGTTTACTTTTACCAAATATTTTAGTGCTTAACTTTAAAAAAAACTTTTTGATGAAAAAGAATATAATACCAAATAAGATCGTCTTTAAAGAAAATGTTAAATTATAAGAGTCAAATTATAATTGATGGCTAATGTGTCAATTTGTAGTCTTATGTCAAATTTTTTACTTATTCAACCGAATTGTCAAATATTATTTTCTTATTAAAATAGATTTTTAAATGATTGTAATTATTAAAAAAATGTTAAAACAAATTTTTTATTGGTTAAAATGTTAATGGAAGGACCCACCATTAAAATTAATTAAAAATAAATTTGACATCAATGTCAAATTTGACTCCTAACAGGGCCGGTCCAGAGATTTTTTAGGCCAGGTCGACGCTAAAAAAAAGTGCCTTAACTTCGTATAAGAAAATTATTTATTTTCACACGTAAGACATCAATAAAATTATACTTAAAAAAAACACTTCAAACTCAATAATTTAAAAACACTGAAAGACTAATTTATTTTGTATTGAGAGAAAAAAACAAAAAAACTATGGGCTTACAAGTAGATAGATAATGAGTTTTGTTTTCCATTTGAACTTTGAAAGTGTTTTTGTATAAATCATGAGGTGTTTTTTTCTTATTTACTAACTTTGTCAATATGACTAAAAAAATAATGATATTTTCGAGTCTTTAATTGATATGTATTAGTAATGAATGGGCATTAAATTAAATATTTTGATAACACGTCATATAATTTGTCAATTTGCTCTAAAAATTTGGTCTACGTATTACTCATTATTGAAGATTAGACTTGAATTGAAATGAATATTTAAAAATAACAACCAACATAGCTACTAGTTAGTAACTAAAAATAAATTAACAACCAAACAAAAGTTTGTAAAATTGAAAAAAATAAACATGCGCGCGTTTCGAACTTAGGACCTCTTGTTAATTTTAAACAACAAAAATCATTGCTTCTAATTAAACTTCTTGATTGTTTAACCAAATTTTATAAATTTATACTCTTATAAAAAGAAATTTGTAAAAATTAGAAAGTAAAAAGCACATGTGGTGTTTTGAACCCAAAACCTCTTTATTACTTTCAAATGACCAAACCACCACTTCCAGTTAAATTTATATGTTATTGAACCACATTATATAAATTTATACTCTTATGAAAACATATATAAATATACCGCCCTAATAATTTTGGTGCCCCCAATTTTTTTGGGCCCCAGACGGTCGCCCTGTTTGCACTGGGCCTGGGCCGGCCCTGACTCCTAATTTTAAGCATAAATTTTGAATTTGACAGCCTATCTGACATTTTAAAAAAAAAATTAAATTTTGCTCTCGACCTAATATGTTAAATTAAGTTATATTTTATTACACTATTTTTTTTCATAATATATTTCAAAATTTTACATATAGATAATTGATAATAAAAATTCATATTATTTAACAATGGAATACAAATACAAATAATTTAACAAAAGTACAAGAAGCCGTACATTAGCACTAACCCTAAAACACCTACACCAAAATATCTTCAAGAACTAGCAGCCGATGCCACAACTAAGATTAGCACCACCACAACAACCACCTGAACACGTGTGGAAAGAGACTCGGAGAGACCAACGGGAGAGGATGGAGGCGAACGTAGCATTTTCATTTGGTAGGGAAATAAGTGGCGGGAACATAGCAAGCAGAGGGGAGATTAGAGTAAAGATATTGTAGGTGAATCAGTTAGTTCTAACAGGGGTTGGACATGCTAGGTTAAGAGGTGGGCAACGAAAAGAGGGATTGAGATTAGGAGAATTGAGATAGAGGTAAATGTGGGAGGGGACCAGATCTGCACAGAGAGAAAACACAGAGGAAAGAGAAAATAGAGAAGAGAATAAAACAATAAATAATTAATAATTAATTTTAAAATATTTGAAGCTACTATGAAATTTGACAGCAAGGACGAAATATGTCTTTCTATGTCATGTCACATCAGATTTGGTTTCTTGGTTGGAAAACAATACTGCTGTCTTTTATTACCGTTATTGCTGATTTAGTCATTTTGACATCTCTTTCGGAGATGCTCTAATTACAAAACCTTCAAATCCAGTCAGCAGATAACACTTCAATTAGAAAGTCTTTTGATGTCAAATATGCACAGTGACAGTCAACCTAAGATTTTGACCTAAGAGAATCTCCAAATGAGACGTTAAATTCAAAACATCAAATTTAAATTTGATGGTTGACTTGGCAATTTGACATATTGTTAATATTTTCCTTCCACCTCGTATGCCAAAATTTATTGCTTTATTTATGTTTTTTTAAAAACAAAAATAATAAACTTTGAGTTGTTGGTTTAAAAATAATAAAATAATGCTTAAATATGCTATCATTTAAGGTAAGACAAGTGGAATGCTTTGGAATTAAATAGAATGTTCAAAACTCATTATCACATACATAAACATAAACATAGTAAAGGTAAATTTGATTGGATGATTGTTTGATTACTTATAATATGGGTACATTTAGTTTTACGGTACATTAGATTTCTGGTACATTTAGAATCTAAGGGTGCGTTTGTTGTACCGGACTGTCTCGGACTTGATTAGTTGCAGGGACTAAGCTGGATTGGTTTAGACTAGATTAAGTTGGACTAGCTTAGTGAAGTGTTTGGTGCAGTATCAGGACTAAGGAACAGACTAATTACAAATTCTAATATTATATTATTTAATTCATATTTATAAATATTTTACATTATTTAATAAATATTTAGTAATATTTTATTATTAGTTATGTCTATTTTCTCATTCTGGAAAGATCAATCCATTCCCAATTGTTTTCTCTCCGCCCCTTTCCCTCTTTCTTCCTAAATGTTCTCCGCCCATTTCCCTCTGTTTTCTTCCTAATTTTTCTTGGTCCCTCTCCCTCTTTTTCTTCATCCCTCTCCCTCTTCATCTCCATCTTCTTCTTCCTTTTGTTCTCCGTTCATCTTTCTCTTTTCTTCCTTTTGTTCTCCATTCATCTCCCTATTTTCTTCCTAATTTTTCTAAGACCCAATTGGTGAATCAGAACCCGATCAGAATCTGGGTCATCTGGGTAGTTATGGGTCTACTTCTCTGGCGTCAATGGCAAAGGTCTGCGATAAAGGAGTCAGGACTTGGTGCATGTGTGATTAAAGCCACTGTTATGCATTTCATACGCACAGTGATTTTGTATTTTGTATTTTTTTTTTGTTGCTTTTTTGTTTAGAATTTTGGATTTGGCCATGATTTGGAAATTGGAAAGATTGCAAAATTTTGCCTAAAATTTTGTCTTTTTTGTTTTGAATTTTGCTGGATATGGGTTGAAAAATGGTAGATGAGAAGGGGCGAAGCAGGGAGTTGGTTTATGGGAAAGGCGAAGCGAGGAGGGCGTAGCGGAGAGGAGTGGGCTTAGCAGTCCGGCCGATTTTGGGGGGTTTCGCTAAGGCCCTTTAGCGAGGAGGTTAGTCCCGTTTAGTCGGGGCGAGTCTCATTAAGCTTTGTCCCGGCGTGTAGCAAACACGGGACTACTCTGCCAGTTAATCCAATCCAATCCAGTGAATGCTAGTGAGTGCAAACAAACGCACCCTAAACGTACTAAAAGTTGGTACGTTTATTTCAAATGTACCATAAGTTTTAAACACATTTTTATATAACTATGCGTAAAATTTTAATAAATTAATAAAGTTTTCTGATAAAAGTATTAATGACTTTTTTTAATGTAGGAAGAGACTAATTAATATATATCAATAGAAATAAAAAAAATTACCTCTTTTTTAGTGATAATGAGGAATTAGTTAAATAAATATTTTTAATTAAAAAAAGCCACGAATTTAAAATTTCTAGATTGTAGGAAGTTAGTTGTTAGCTAGCTTAAGTGGATATATATATGGGACAAGGGGCAATTTTATTAACTCCAGGCTTTTGGGGATCCTTTGATTACTAATTACTCCAAAACATTACAATGTGTTTCCAAATATCATGCCTGTTTCTATAAAAACAAATCTTTATCAACGTGGAGAGACCCTCCTAAAGAAGGTAGGAGAAAAAGACTACCATAATGATCGTGCTATGCATATATTGCTTAAGTGGTAACAATACATATATGTTTATATGCGCGCGCACACACACGCATATATATACATACTAGCATAATGCTCCACACTTTATGTGTGATAATATCTATTTTTAAAATGGGAAGGAGAGAGGGAGAAGAAAGAGAAACGTGGAATGGGAGAGAGAAGTTTGTATTTATTTTTTATCTTTCAAATTAGAGAATGTTGGGATCACTTGTGGCTGAGGTTTTTTTTTAAAAAAAAAAAAAGCCTATAAAATTTAGTTTTTGTGAATTTACTTAACCACATTCATGCAAACTCACAAACTCGGAGTATCGAACCCAGAACCTCCCACATTTTTTTGTTCACTGGGGAGCCCGCAGTTCGGGTCCTTACCACTGGGCTACTTGCTATGGTTATAGTATATTGTGTATTGTGTCGATTAATACATTTGTTTAGTTTTGTGCATTATCTGTAGAAATTTTTATATATAGTTTATTTCTCATTAACAAAATGTTATTTAAAAATCTTCCATTTTAAATTTCTAAATTGATTTGTAGAAATCAAAATTCCTATTTTTAAGTCTTAATTGATATTAAATTAGGAATTTTAGAAAGAAAATAAAAAACAATAAAAGTAGGCAAGGGCATATAATATGACATGATAATAATTTTAAATTTTAGAGTAAAATTAGATACTATTGCAATGTAAATGCTATCGTTGTTTAAAAAAAACTAAAATTAGATTCATAAAAAACATTCAGTTTGTAATACAAAATAATCTTATTTACGCCCTTTTAAATCTAAATGCCCCAAGCAGTTTCGTATGGCCGCAAGTAGAGAGAAGTCTCTCCCGTTAATTGGATAATACTTGGGTCCTGCCCAGTCAGACCACAAGTGCAATGACTACCGACAAAACCCAATAATATAAAGACATCCGTTATTTTGAAACACCCACTATACTAGTAACCAAACACCATCCTAAACTCATAACTGAAAACCAAACACCAGATTCCCAACCCTTTTCACCGCCGGAGCCGACCGATACCCAAACCCATTTCACCGCCTTCCCTCACCTGAATCTCTCTCTCTCTCTCTCTCTCTCTCTCTCTCATCAAAGTCTGCAATTCTTTTGAACTTCAAAGTTCCAAACCTCTTGTCTTCCACAAGCTCCAATTTCGCGGATTTCCACAACCCAATTTCACCGAGCTCAGATCTGGACACCGGCGAGGGATTGAAATTGAAGTCACCGGAGAAGAGAGGGAAATGGGAGTGGTCCGGAGTGAGAGTAGTTCGCCGGAGAAGAAACGGAGTGAGGGTTTCAGGAGGAAGAAGGGTTGAGGAGGAAGACAGAGTGTTTGGTTAGGAGAATAAGAGGTGTTTGATTGAGTTTCAAACAGGTGGAATAATTTTATTGGGCCACATAATTACTGAAGACAAGTATTATCCCCGTTAATTATTGAAGACAAGAAGTGTATGGCTGAAACTAATGGAGTCTTCTGTCTCTTGTCCTTTCTCATCGTTCATTTGCTATACATCTATATGTACATCAGAAGTGTAGTCACTCTAAGTGCAGAGTGGGAATTTACTTAAGCTTATTGGATATTAGCTGCAGCTTACTTATTTTTGAAGATTACCACTACTCGATCGAGCAGAGTGAGTGAGTTATATTGTTTTGTTTCATTATTTTCTTAATTACTCGACCTAATATCACTTTGGATAATTGATTACATTTGCAGATTAAACATGACAGCTACAGTTGTTGCAAGTGTAATTGCTAATCTTAAAGTTCTTAGTCATGATAATTATGAAGACTGGAGCTTCCACTTTAAAACCTACTTGTTGGCTGAAGATCTTTTGGAGGTTGTGGAAGAGACCTCTGAACCTCCTAGACAAGAAGATGGTGAAGCGGAATTTGTGGTTTGGAGGAAGAATAATGCCAAGGTTTTACATGCAATCCATACTTGTTGCGGGGATGATACTCATTTTATTATCCGGGGCATTAGCTCGGCCAGAGTCGCCTGGGATACTTTGGCTGAAAAGTTGAAGCCGACCGATCAAGCCTTGGAAAACACAGGTATGTGTACGCACGCACTACATGTCTCCTTTCCAAGTAATTTCCAATATTATAACTACTAAGATTTAGTTTTCTTCTTCTAATAAAGTCACCGTGCGTGATCGATGCAGAGGATGTGCCTTTGATGGCACATGAAGAGCTGAATATCGGTCTGACGCGGAATGAGGGTACGTACGTAGTAATATTATGTGATATCTACTGCACCGTGTATGAATCTCTATTGTTTTGTTTAATTTTATTTGATTCAGTTCTCTTTTATTTCAACATTATGTATAATTCGTCCCCAAATTCTTGACGTTTAGTTAACAAACAATAAATAATATTACTTGACAGAGTATTATAAAACTAACGGCGACTTCAACGAGTTCCCCCACCATCAACCCTTGATTGATGCTGTTGCAAAAGGTGACTGGAGTTCTGCAAAGAAGTATCTGACTATGCATCCCGACGCAATCAGAGAAAGAGGTTCATTATCAGGCTTGACAGCTCTTCACATGGCAGTTTCAATGGAAAACGAATATATGGCGAAAGAAGTAGTGGAGTGGATGACAGAAGAAGACTTGGAAATAGAAGACGCTAATGGTGTCACAGCTATAGCTTTAGCTACGCTCATAGGACCCGAAGTGGCTAGATGCATAATCGAAAAGAACAAGAGATTACTTTGCATACCATGCAATCTCCAGAATATGATCCCACTGATCATGGCTTGTCATGGCGGCCACTGGGGATTGGCCCGCTATCTCTATTCAGTTACTCCATTGGAAGCCTTGACGTCGACCCAAGATAACTGTCGGACTGGTGCTGATCTTATTTCCCACTGTTTTAGCTCCAAAGAACTGGGTACATAAATGTTTTAGATACAATATTCGACACATTTTCTGACACACTCTAACTATATATGGCGGACTGTTTCATTATTTATAGAACTCACCTGTACTTGAGAATGTGTTTAAATAGCATGTTCCCTAACAAATATTGATTACTTACTTTTTTTCATGTATATAATTCTTCTTTTTACCCTATTGTAGATATTGCATTGGATTTAATTCAGCGTTGTCCAAACTTGGCCTTTGCCACAAACTCTACTGGGAAAACACTTTTACAGGAATTGGCTTGTATGCCCTCTCTCTTTTTAAGTGGAACACGTCTCAAATTCTGGCAACAATGGATCTATAACAGTTAGTAACTACATTCTTTATTCTATGATGAATTTTATACTTTATTAATTTCTATGTCCCTCTAGTTGGGTGGGCGTCGGCCGGTTTTTCAATAAGATATTTCCTAAATGTTATACATGCAAGGAGACCTGCACACGATTCCCGCAATTTGATTTATCTCAAAGCATGATTTTTTTTTTATATATTTTATACTTAATATGAAAAAATTAAAACAATAAAATGCATTCTATGTCAAAAAGTATTTGAGAAAAACTAAAATTCAATAGAGAATTCTAAATAGAGTTTGTGATAAACCAGTTTCCTTGTATGACTTGGCTATTTATAGTGGAAGAGGTCCATAAATCGTCTACTAGTAGGGCGTAGCGGGCTTAGGCAAGTCAACGAGCCTCCCTTAGAGGGTTGGTGGGGTGGTGTGGTGTGGTGTGGGGGGTGGGTTCGGGCCTGATAGTTGTGGGCATTTGCAGGTCCTTAGAGGGTTGGTCTGCTTAACTCACTTAGAGTGGAGATGGTGGTTTCTCACGATATCGGAGGTCGTTCCATCAAATTGAGCTTATATCCCACTTGACACGCTATGATTGGGCGTGATTAATTTGTATCCACATTATGCTTTTCTTCACTAGTTTAAGTCAAGAAATACTAAAACAATGCCCCAAAACCTAATTGGCTCTTATGTTTGTCTTCACCGGTAAGTCCCTTGCATACAAATAGACAACTAAGACAAACTTGTATTTGATGTACTCATATACAAACGTGTTTCAAGTTCGAGTTCACATAACCCTCCATCGTTTCACACCTTTTTTAAGGTGAGATGCGATGAGTTCTATAGCGGCACAAACTTCAATATGTGGTGTTTAAGGTTATGAGTTAAATTAGAATTTTGGTTTTGGGTCCTGCTCAAATATTATAGTGTAAGTTATTTTCCCTCTTGAGTTTATTTTTTAGTGTCTAAAAATGTGTTATAAAATTTAATGTGTACTTCTATCGTTATCAGTGTCCATTAATCATTTATTTTGGGTATGCACCATAACTTCTCTTTTCACAGACATAAATATTAAAGAAAAGGTTCTATATATTGACTAGAGGCATGTGTTTATTTTTTTGATAGGTATACAAATAAGACATGCTTCTGAGATCCGTGATGTTCGTATAGATGTTCAAAAACAAGCCAATGACCCGGTTAATGATCAAAAGGCTCTCATAATTCGCTCAGGTATACAATATCCATATAAAATGGCACTATGCATTTTTTTTCCAGTACATATATAGTAAAACGAGAGTTATGACCTCAGGCGCATCTTTTACTTTGTTATAGATAATACCTAACTAACAAATTCTTTGAATAGCTGATGGAAAACATTTTGTATTTGCAATGTAGTTATGGCTTTACTGCGAGGGCTCGTCTCAAATCTCCGTAAACTTTTCGGTAATGCTTCTTGTCAACACTTTGTTAATCTTTTCATTCATGTTTTACTCTAACATTTATCCAGTCATCGCTTAGAACTTCTTTTGGTCATACTTTTGAAACTTAATGATTAATTATTTTTCTATGCCAACCTAGGAATCGATCACATGTACAAAATGAAACAGATCCATGTCCAATCCCTTGAAGTTTTACAAGGCATGTGCAAAATGACAGAAGGTGTAAGCCTTAAACAAATGCAAGGAAGTTCCGTACAAACAGCACTCTTCAAAGCTGTTGAACATGGGAATGATGAGTTTCTTCGTCAGCTGTTTACAGCAAATATCCTAGCTTTAGGGATATATGACGAAAATGCAAAGGGCATGTTTCAGTTTTCCATTGAATGCCGTCAAGAAAAAGTCTATAACTTTTTCCATGAATTTATCCGAATCATGAATGTTCGTACTGAATCCAGAGTAGATAAGTTCAACAATACTTTACTACATTCAGCAGCGAGGTTATCCCCACCTGCACAGCTTAAACATATCCAATGTGCAGCACTGCAAATGCAAAGAGAATTACAATGGTTTAAGGTTAGAATTTCTTCCTCCCTCTCTCTCTCTCTCTCTCTCTCTCTCTCTCTCTCTCTCTATTTTTTTTTCTCATCGATTGCGAGTTTGAGATCCAATTATGACTGACTTAGTATAAATGTGAACCCACCACTACCAACATCTATATAACCACCACCAACACCAATATCTTTATATATAAAAAAGTATTACAAACTTAAGTGACTACTAAAATGTGACCTCATTGAAACCCATATGGGAGTATTCTATTTAAACACCACCTCTCTTCTTGAATTAAAAGGAACATACCTTAGTACAAAATGGAGATAATTTCTATTTATAATTGGCCGAAATTGAAACCAAAATTTTATAAACAATATTACTATTTTAAGCTTATACTAAATGGATGAGGGTTTAGATTTAAGAAGTAATGAGTTAAAGAAAAATGAGTTTACCACCAAAGCAATACACAAGGTGTATAAATTAATAGGTTTTACTGTATAAAGTTCTAGCCACGTGATCAATCAGTATATTACTTGATAGGTTATTTGGGATTAGATTTGAGCATATGCATTCAAGGTCAAAGGGCATACATCAAGGATTTGTAAGAGTACAAAAGTATTAATTACTTGGGGTTAGATTTGAGTGCCTTTGAAGAAAATAAATTAAAGAAAATTTAAGTTTCTTCTATTCACTGAAATGCAGGAGGTGGAGAAAATTGTACCTTCTAAGTTTCTTGAGATTGTTAACCATCCAGATGGCATGACCGCCCGCGATCTATTTACTAAGAACCACAAGGAATTGGCAAACGAAGGTGAAAGATCAATGAAAGCAACTGCAACTTCTTGTACGGTTGTAGCTGCTCTTATTGTTACAATCATGTTTATTGCAGTATTCTCAGTTCCTGGTGGGAGCAAAGCAGGCTTTCCCATCTTCCTTAATAAAAGGATATTTATGGTCTTTATAGTTGCGGATGTCTTTTCACTTTTTTCTTCCACAACTTCAGTTGTGACATTTTTAGGAATTCTTAACTCACGTTATGCTGAAGATGATTTTCTTAAATCACTCCCAACAAAGATGATGATAGGCCTTTTCACTCTCTTCTCCTCTATCGTTACCATGATGATCGCGTTTTCTTCATCCCTTTTTCTTATGCTGGAAGCAAAAAAGTGGATAGTGTATCCGATGATTTTCCTTGCTAGTGTTCCGGTTGTCTCCTTTGTATGGATGCAATTTTCCCTTCTTGTTGAGATCTTCATTTCTACTTACGGAGCTGGAATATTTTTGATTAACAAAAAAAGCAAACCTTGGTCTTTTAGTTCGTCTTAAATTGTTTACTCATTTTGCGTTGATATTTGCTTCTGTCACTTTTGAGGAAGTTTTTAGGATTTTGTGTAAAGAATAATGATAAAGGATTTCTGCGCTCTTTATGTTTTTGGGCCCAGAGCATGTATAATGTATGTGTTCCGGATTCGGTAATAAACTCCAAATTTATAGCTTGATTTCTTATTTATAGCTTGATTATACTTTTAGAATCTCATTTATAGCTTGATTTCTTATTATAGCTTGATTATACTAAGTGCAACTAAATTATACTTTTAGAATCTCATTTATAGCTTGATTTCTTATTATTTTAAATAGATTGAACTTTGCATATTTGAGCATCAACTAAACTACTTTGATCCTCCTTCCAAATTTAAACCATTTTATATTCATCTTTGTCAATCCATGTAAAAACATATTATATTTCAATCATTGGGATAATTCTACATAAGTGTGATTGTACCTACACTATTATACCTAGACTAATTCATTGTCTCTAAACATGTAATATACCTAAACTAATGCACGTAATAAGAAAATATTGTACCTACACTATGGTACCTAGACTAAAATACAATGCAAGACTTTGCCATACGAATGAAAAAAAAAAAAGAAAAAAAAAATTCATAACACTTGAAGCACAATTGATGTTTGACATATTTATGACGTTAATTGCTTTTTCTTTGTTTGGCAAGCTAAATCGGATAAATGGTTCCTGTAATGATATAGTATTCAGAAAATATCTCCTATAGTAAAAAAAATTAAAAAATAAACCCTTGTGGTGAGGACTATTAGAAATTAAACCCCAAGTTAAAATTTATGTTAAGTATCGTTAATATGCTGCCCGTGAGTCTCACGTGCAAGGTTAAATTAGTCACCTTTCATTTGTTAACCCATTCCACGTCTTTCTCTTTCACATTGGCAATACGGAGAGCTCTCATTTCGCCTCCACTGATAACCCATATCTCAACTCTCAAGAATTTGCAGGCGTGTAGAACTATTTTGACGGTAAATTTTGTCTCTCTGATGCTTTCTTCTGTTTATATTTCTTTGATTTATTTTTAGGCAAGAGCAATTTGAGTTCAAAATCAAAACATAATTCGGTGGGGATTCTTCCAACTGAACTCATTAAAACCCAAAACAAAGAAACAATAAAAACCCAATTAATCAAACGACTCAAACAATTCAAGTTGCAAGAAAAACAAAGCAAGCCAAATTACATGAAATTGGTTATGGATGAATCGGTGATCTAAAATGGGAAGGAGGGCCTATTGTTTCTAATCCGGGGCTCAATTCCTAATAGTCTCTATCACGAGAGTTCAATTCTTACTTCTTCTTTTTTTCTCACTCTATGGGCTATCTTTCGAATACTTTATTACTATAGAAGCCTTTCATCTGATTAAGCCTTGTTTTATAAAAAGAAAATACGATAAGGACATTGTTGACAAAATCCTTGGCAGAATTTTAGGGATGAATTGGATGATTGAATGGTGCAATGGGCATCTATATTCATAAACTGTTTCCATCAAAGTATCTGCTTGCAAAGGTCGTGACTGAAAAACACTCAGACGTTGCATTGTTTCACGTAGGAACAATGAAAAATACCGAACTAGTGAAGTGCTAAATGCTCTTGGGGCTTTCTTGAGCGAGAAGAAATCTAGTTTGGTGTTGTCTTTGTAAGAATAATAACCTAACTTGTAGAAGTCGATGAAGAAATAATTGATGGAGTAACACCACAGTTTACTCCTATTTGAATGGACTGTCACTAAATTTTATCCTATCGAATGAAAAGCCATGTTTCTGTTAAAGATGGCTTGAGCCATTTATCACAGAAACCTTAGGTCGACTGAAGCCATCTAGCACAGAAACCTTAGGTCGACTGAGAAGATGTCTTGAGCCATTTATCACAGAAACCTTAGGTCGAATGTGCAGCATCAGAGGTTGTCAGAAACTCTCTGCAAGCACCATACCTCCTGCTGCACCTCCTGTTGTCATTCTGCAAACATCATACCTCTTTCTTGTCAACCTTTCTTAGTTGCTTGTAATATCTTCTTTCCTTGTAATTGGGGATTGGGTTGGAGTAGTTAGCCTACTATTTCTTGTAGCTTTTCTTTTTCGGCTCTCTATATGAGTTGCCTTCATGCTCTTGTAATTATTATGAAATATACAACAAATATTTGGAAACCAAATTTCAACATGGTATCAGAGCAGGAACCATAGGGTCCTGACTCTGTTCGTTTTTTTTTACTTCTTCGTGTGCTCATCCTCAATAGAGATGGCAGAAGAAAATGCTTGTAGCACTGATAGTGCCTCATCCTCATCCCTCAACTTAACTCAAGGGAGTGAGAGCAACCCAAATCAACGACTCTGCTCGGTGCTACTGAACGAGTTCAACTACCTTCCTTGGTCAAGAGCTGTGTCTCTTGCCCTAGGAGGAAGATCGAAGCTAGGGTTTATCAATGGAAGCTCTGAGCCCCCAGAATCCACTTCACCAACCTATGATGCATGGCACACCACGGATCAACTGGTTATGTCCTGGATACTTAACTCTATGGAGCCAAAACTGTCTGAGCTTTTTAGCTACTCAGAGTCTTCCCTTCTCCTATGGGAGTCTGTTAAAGACATGTATGGCAGCCAAAACAACTCAGTTCGCATCTTTCAACTAAAGAAGAATGTTGCTAGTTTAAAGCAAGGTGGGCTCTCCTTTGTTCAACACCTGGGAAGTATGAAATCCATGTGGAATGAACTTGATATGTACAGTCCACACACGACGGATTCCGCTGTGCTAATGAAGAGGGCTGATGAAGACAAAGTGTTTCAACTCTTGGCAAGCTTGGGAGCCGAGTATGAAGACCTGCGTAGTCATTTGCTAATGACTCCAGAGCTGCCCTCCTTTACTAGTGTGTGTCATGCAGTCCAGAGAGAGGAAACTCGAAGAAAAGTGATGAACATTGAGCCTAAATCCAACTCTGAGGCTAGGGTTTTCACGGCAAATCACAAACCAACTGGTGATAGGGTGCTTGGGAAGAAAGTAGACTGGAAATGTTCTTATTGCAATATGAAGGGACATGTGAGAGAAAAATGTTGGATTCTTCATCCGGAGTTAAAGCCTAAGTTTGATAGGGAAGGTCGGATGATCAAAGATGGGAGAGGAGGAGTCACTCCAAAAGCTTTTCACTCAGCTTGTTCCTCAGCTGATGGGATGACCAATTTCTCAACTAATCCTATGTCCTTGATCAACGAGTTTGCTGCCTTTCTTCAAAGGAAGCAAGGAAGCATCGAGCATGATGAAGTGACGACTGAAAACCCTACTGCAATGCTAGGGAAATTTGCTGGATTCTTAGCTGACTCGGAGAACACATCAAAAGGCAATATTCCAGGTATTATTAGTGCCTTTTCCACTGCTCTTAATGCAAATGTTACACATGATTTTTGGATTATTGACTCTGGTGCCACTGATCATATAACTAATAAACCCTTGAGTCTCCATGAATTTCAAAGAACTATTAATCCAATTCATGTGTCTATTGCAAATGGGAAAGGGGAACCTATTCTAGGGAAAGGAAAGATTAGATTACTGAGTGAGCATACTGAGTCCACTGCTCTTTATGTACCTTCTTTTCCTTTTCAGCTCTTGTCAATAGGAAAAATCACAAAAACTTTAGACTGTCTTGCCATATTTTCTCCTCACAATGTTGTGTTTCAGGACCGAGTTACTCAGAAGAAGATTGGTGAAGGGTTCTTCTTAAATGGACTCTACTATCTCTCAAATGAGTCAAATTTGTTCAAAAAGCTTAGTGTCAACTTAAGTCAAGTTCAAGAACACCAACTTTGGCACCAACGCCTTGCCCATCCTTCAGAACCTGTGATGACCAAGTTGTTTCCATCTTTTTGTAAAAACACATATGAGTGTGAAATTTGTCAAATGTCAAAAGCCACTAGACTCCCTTTTGTTTCCTCTAATTCTAGAACTAGTAGGTTTTTTGAGCTTGTTCACACAGATATCTGGGGTCCTTCTCGTGTAGAATCCTTTGATGGGTATAGATATTATGTTACATTTGTTGATGACTATTCTAGAGTGACCTGGTTGTATCTTTTAAAACTCAAAAGTGATATGTTTGATGCTTTTAAGGACTTCCACAATCTAATCACCAATCAATTTTCGTCTAAGTTATATATGTTAAGATCAGATAATGGCACCGAGTACACTTCCAATAACATGAGTAATTACTTGAGCAATCATGGCATTCTGCATCAAACTAGTTGTGTTGGTACGCCACAACAAAATGGTGTGGTAGAAAGAAAGAATCGAGACTTATTGGAGAAGACTCGATCACTTATGATCCAAATGAATGTTCCTAAGAGATTTTGGTCTCTAGCACTACTAACTGCCACGTACATTATTAATAGACTGCCAACTCGGGTGTTGAATAATAAATCTCCTTTTGAAGTCATGAAGGGGAGGTCTATAGACTTGTCTCACCTCAAAACCTTTGGTTGTACTTGTTATGTGCATATTCAAACTCTTCATCGTGATAAACTTGACCCTCGAGCTGTCAAATGTGTGTTCATGGGATACTCCAGATCCCAAAAAGGTTACAAGGTGTACAACCCTAGCACTGGGAAGCTGACAGTCTCTAGAGATGTGCGATTTGATGAATACTCACCTTATTTTCAAAAAGGTTTAGAGACTAATCCCAATGTGGAAGATCTTATGGAGCTATTTCCACTGCCTACTCCAGCAGAAGTTCATGAAGTCACTCCTGCTCATATTAGCACTGGGAATTCTCGATCCACTGAGAGTGTAAGTGATGCAATACCTAGCTCATCTGAACCATCTGAAGCGCAACCATATCAGCAAGCTATAAGTGCACCAAGAAGAAATCCCACTCGAGATAGACATCCTCCAGTAAGGTTACAAGAGTATGTTACTTACACTGCAAGGCATCCTATCTCTGCTACCATTTCTTATCACAAATTCTCATCTTCTCATACTTCTTTCCTTAACAAATTGTCTCTCACTCTCGAGCCAAGGAATTATCATGAAGCTAACTGCATGCCTGAGTGGCAAGACGCTATGACTAAAGAGCTCCAAGCTCTAAATGACAACAAGACATGGAGTGTGGTGGATCTTCCAAATGGCAAGAAGGCAGTGGGAAGTAGGTGGATATATAAGACCAAATTCGACTCTAATGGAAGCATTGAGAGACACAAGGCACGGTTGGTAGCTCAAGGCTTTACACAAACCTATGGCATTGACTACAAGGAGACCTTTGCTCCAGTTGCCAAAATGAACACTGTGAGGGTATTGTTGTCTGTGGCAGTCAATAATGCATGGCCCTTATTCCAAATGGATGTGAAGAATGCATTTCTTCATGGGGATCTTCAAGAAGAAGTGTACATGAAGTTGCCCCCAGGGCATCCAAGAGAAAAGGAATACAACAAGGTTTGCAGACTTCACAAAGCCATATATGGTCTCAAACAGTCCCCTCGAGCTTGGTATTCAAAGCTCAGTTCAGTCCTTGAAGCTGCAGGATTCAAGAGAAGTCATGCTGACTCTTCTTTGTTTGTTCGAAGTGGCATTGCTGGCAAATTAATTGTGCTTATATATGTTGATGACCTTATTATTACAGGTGACAATATGAATGAAATCAAGGCCCTTAAGCAGTCACTTCACCAAAAATTTTCCATGAAAGACTTGGGTCCCTTGTAATACTTTCTTGGAATTGAGGTGGCTACCTCTTCAAAAGGATTGTTCCTGAATCAAAGAAAGTATGTTCTCGATCTTCTAAATGAAGCCAGCATGATGGAGTGCAAACCAGCTCGGACACCCCTCACTAGCAAGCTTCAGTGGCATGAAACAAGTGAACCTCTCTCGGACCCTAGTGTTTATCAGCGAATGGTTGGGAAACTTATTTATCTCACCATTACTAGGCCTGATATCTCATATTCAGTTAGCCTAGCCAGTCAGTTCATGCACTCTCCTACTTTAGTTCACTGGGAAATCGTCAAGAGAATACTTCGATATCTCAAGGGCTCAGTAGGTAGGGGGATAATTATGAAAAACAATGGATCAAATCACATTTTGGCATACACTGATGCTGACTGGGCTGGAAATGCCCTTGATCGAAAATCCACAACAGGTTTCTGCACATTTGTTGGAGGGAATCTTGTCACTTGGAAGAGCAAGAAACAAACTGTTATTGCTCGATCTAGTGCAGAAGCTGAGTACAGAGCCATGGCAGCAACAGCTTGTGAACTGATATGGTTAAAGGGTCTTATTTCCGAGCTCGGATTCACAAGCATGACACCTATGTCCTTGTATTGTGATAACCAAGCTGCCATGCATATTGCATCCAATCCAGTGTTCCATGAAAGGACCAAACATATTGAAGTTGATTGCCATTATATTCGTGCTCAAGTTCAATCCAAGGTGATAGACACCGTATTCACGCGCAGCCACGATCAACTTGCTGATTTATTCACAAAAGCCCTAGACTCCACTCAGTTTCAGCGTTTGTTGTACAAGCTTGGATCAATCAATCCCCTTGATCCAGCTTGAGGGGGTGTATTGAATGAAAAGCCATGTTTCTGTTAAAGATGGCTTGAGCCATTTATCACAGAAACCTTAGGTCGACTGAAGCCATCTAGCACAGAAACCTTAGGTCGACTGAGAAGATGTCTTGAGCCATTTATCACAGAAACCTTAGGTCGAATGTGCAGCATCAGAGGTTGTCAGAAACTCTCTGCAAGCACCATACCTCCTGCTGCACCTCCTGTTGTCATTCTGCAAACATCATACCTCTTTCTTGTCAACCTTTCTTAGTTGCTTGTAATATCTTCTTTCCTTGTAATTGGGGATTGGGTTGGAGTAGTTAGCCTACTATTTCTTGTAGCTTTTCTTTTTCGGCTCTCTATATGAGTTGCCTTCATGCTCTTGTAATTATTATGAAATATACAACAAATATTTGGAAACCAAATTTCAACATATCCTTTATTTTAAAGTTTCAAACAATGAAATCTTTAGTTATCCCTCAAGGATCAACTCCATTGGATATTGGAATTAACACCAGTAAAGGAAGAAATTTTTTCATCTATCCAAAAATACAGGCGAAACTCTGCAAGTCCAAGACTCCAAGCTCCATTACCTCGATTCATCTCTCTCCTCTCCGAAGATGGGGAGCGCCAGTTGCCCCGGTAAGCGGTAGCCACACTCCCTTTACGGCTGATTCTCTCTCTCTCTCTCTCTCTGGTACGTAAAAAGGTAAAAACTTTTCATTAACTTCCCCACAAAACATAATTTTACAATTTTACTGACTGGCCTGTGCTATGTTCTTCTCATTTCACCGATCACCCTCCATCTAATTCATTGTTCCCTGTCGTTAATTATCTAAAGATTCCTCCCTGTCGTTAATTATCTAAAGATTCCAACTTTTTTCTTGCATTATTTGTTTTGGATAGTTCCCAGAAAAGAAAACGCTTGAATTGTTGAGAATTAAGCTGCATACTAAGCTTAAATCAACTTGCAGATGACAATCCTGCAGATTGAAAGAGATGAGAAGTTTGAAATCGAAGAGAAGAAGAAGTTGCCATTTTTAGAAATAGCCGTTAGCTTTGAATTTGTAACGGCTAGTTCTACATTCCTATTTTAGAAACTCTACAGCTGTTATTCTTATCCTTTTCAGTTGTACTGTGTTATTCGATCCTTCTCCAAGTGGAAGGATCGTAGCCTCCGATGGCCTGAATGGCTGGAGATGAGTCCTTGCTCCCTCAAAATAGGATCTGAGCATTTGACTGATTAGTTGAATATAGGCTTGTATTCTCTGATTTCACATATAGAAAAATATATACAAAAACCTTCTCATAGCTTTTCTGCGTTCTTTTCTTCTCTGCCTCTGATCCTTCTGTTATAAAGTTTCAGCCTTTTGTGTGTTAAATCTATCCAAAAACGCATAAACCCTGATACCATCATTGTATGAGCTTGGTTATCCCATAAGTTGTGTCCTTTTTGCTTCCAGTTTTGTATTTGAGCTGAATATGTTTGGTTTTTGGAACCCTAGGGCGATGGCTCGAAGCCTAACTCTCACGAATTACGGCTGCTAGCTCTTTGGAAATACTTTACTGGATCAAGGTACGTTTTTTAACTACAAGCTTTACAATGTATAATTGAACTTTTGTATTGGCAGTCCCTGAATTCAATAGCTTTTGCTTAATTTAGTGTTCCGTTCGAAATTGGAAATGATGAGCCCAGTTCCATTGCTAGAGAACATTAGTATGGCATTCGGCTCTTTCGCAGTAATGGTGACTTTTGTTATTGCTTTGTTTAATCCAGGTATTAAGCTTTGCTTAAAATTAGTCCGCTTCAGTTATTAGTTTTTAGTATTGAGGGGTATGATGGATGGGAACAGTCGAAACCTTTTCAACAAACACCGTAATATCCAGTTTAAAAGAAGAGGGCGTAATAACAACTATAAGAAAGGAAAGTGGAATGATTCAAGCCGTAAGCAACCTTTAGAGGATTATCAATTGCTCAACACTGTGTATCGTATTCTCTGCCCTTCTAAAAAGATCGGTGGTGTTATTGGGAAGGGTGGCAAAGCCCTTAGAGGAGACCCCCAGCAAAGATTAAGGTTTCTGATTCTGTTCTTGGCTCAGATGAGAGAGTAATTATTATCTATAGCTCTCCAACAAAAATTTCAAGCAAACAAAATAACCATGAAAATTTAGCTGATGGAAATGAAATGGAGCCGCATTGTGCTGCCCAGGATGCTCTGTTGAAAATTCATGACAGGATTGTAGAGGAAGATCGTTTTGGTGGAGTTACATTTGATCCTGACAACGAGAACAGTGTTGTCACCACAAGACTTCTAGTTTCAAACAATATGTGATTCACAGCCATTTCCTGTCTTTAACTTCTTTTCATATTGGCTTAGAAGTGTTATTTGCATGGACAACGTGCCGTGCACCAACTGTTTGCTGGTGCCTGTGGATCAAGAATATGCTAGCAATGGATCAGCTTGCTCATACTTTTTCAGGCTTTGTGGAATCCCAGATCACAAACCATTGAGACAATTCTTGAGCTTCAGAACAGAACAAGTGAATTCTCCGATAAAGGCAAAATCACTACTAGGCTTCTTGTACTTGGATGCCTACTTGGACAAGGACGTAAGTTATAAATGAGATGAGAAGGAGAACCCAGGCTGATATTCGTGTTTACTCGAAGGATGATAGGCCAACTTTTTGGTTTATCTTGGTTGGGAGGAGTATTGATTTGATTGCCTTTGTTTTGCAGTTAGTTTTTAGTTGATTTTTTTTCATGAGATTGATAACTTTTTTTGTTTTGTAATTATATTTTTACGTAGAGTTTATTGTTAACTGAAAGGTCACAAATTACTCAAGAGTTTAAATAATAAACTGCCTTGAAATTGTTAATCATGTCTAAAATAGTGTAACAATGTTTCCCAGGAGAACCAGTAGTAGAATTGAACTTTCTAGATGTGTGAACACCGTGAGCATCACTGTCGATATCTTGATTATTATCCCAATTCCCAGACACACGGCAGTGGTTGTATTATTCTGGTTTGATGAGGAATATTTTGTATTTATTATGGATTAATAAAGCATTCTGATTAGTAGCTGAACTTCTCACACACATAGGCATTTGTAAGAAAGGAAAAGAAAAGACAAATCAAGAACTGATGGTAACATCTGAACATCAAGATTTCCATTTTCAGATGAGAGGTCACTTCTTCAAGCGTATCCAGCCCCGATTGATCATGATGATGGGCCAACCCCAACTGATCGTGAAGCTAGGCCAGAGCTCGCAATGGAAGAAGGGCTCAATGCAGCTAGTGTATATATATACCTTGATCCCTCACAAATTAAGATATTGCGTGGGAAAGTTAGCAGTTAACAAAGCTAAAATAAAATATGGCATGCAGGACATGAGAGCAATTCAAACGATATCCATGCAACTTTCGTCAAATATGTGAAGTCTAAAGATTGGGATAAAGCGATCCAGTTTCTTCGCGACCATCCCCAGGTAGGAAGTGAAAGAATTTCAAGTGGCGGTACAACTCTTCACTACGCAGTCCGGCCGCTTAACAACTGCAGCGTGCGCAATATAGAACAGTTGGTGGAGTTAATGGCAAAGGAAGACTTGGAAATTCAAGACACATTCGGTTCCACAGCTCTGTATCTTTTAATAACATTTCGTCAAAACAGGGTTGAAGTAGCCAAACGAATAGTTGAAAAGAATGACAAATTACTTAGTATTTTACCTTCCGGCACGACGCCGCTAGTTGTTTTCGCTCAGAGTTTGTCAATTGGGGAAAGAATGGCTCGTTATCTCTATTCTGTCACTCCACGCAAAACACTACACGTTACCGATGCCTCTCAACTGATTTCTCTCGGCTTTCGTTACAAACGATTTGGTAAGAGAAGGAATCGACTGAGTTTCAAACATGACCAATTATTAATGTCGACGCCCTAGCTATATCTTCTTTTGCCCGTGTGTGATATTTTTGGTTACATATTTGTTTGGCCCCGAAATAATGGTTTGGGCCGAGCGTGAAGTGTTTCTCAGCCTAGAGGCTTAATAGGAAAGGTGCTGAAGGATATTTAGTTTGCGGGCCAACTAACGGGGGTCGGCCGAGTTCTATCACGAAAAGGAGTTGTCCGGATACAGATGAGGAGGGCGAAGTCCTATGGTTAAATGGATAAGGAAGTGAAGTCCTAGTCCGGGTAGAGTTACGATGCGATCGGAGGAGGTTCAGCTACTATAAATACAGATGCAATGGCAACGGGAAGAGGACCTCTAACAAAACACACAAATCTGCCATGCGCAAATTCTCGCTCTACGCGAAACCTCTCAAAACCATTGAGACTTTTTTTTTCTTTTCTTGCCTTCACATCTTCAGTTTGGACAAACAGCACTGTAGAGGCAACCGATGACACGTTCAGTTTGGATAAACAACACTGTTGCCGTAGAATCAGCCGTCCCTGAAGCACCTTCAGTTTGGATAAACAGCACTGCGTTGGGGTCGACTAGTTATCTATCAAACTCTACGCGGGCAAGGATTTTCGGATCCCTGTCGACAGAGGCCATCTCATCAACCTTCTCGGCGAAGTGAGGTGTTACTGATTGTTAGGCTCGGTGCGTCAAACACCGAGTTATTTTATGATCGCATACTCACAAGTAGGGTTTAGAGTTCGACACTCGGACGGCCGAACTACATTCACCATCAAAACCTTCATCCGATTTGAGTATATATGCCCCTATACTCTAGTATCGATTCGGCGTGAATTTACCTTCACAAATACGGTTATTGTGGCCGAATCGGACGACGACGATTCATGAACTTTGTAATTAGTAGCCTTGTCTTCAAGCTTAAGAATCCAGAGGCCAAGACGTGTTCCTTCCTCGACTGCAATCGCATGACAGAGAAGTCAGCCGTGCGCATCGACGCAGCACATCAGCATATTTTTACTCCTCGGTCGAGCTCAGTCGACGAGTTGGCACGCCCACATACATTTAAAGAACGTAGTTAGCTTGTTAATTACTTGGCATACACGCCGTGTAGGATAAGTAGTTTTTGTAGTCAACATTTTGGCACACCCTGTGGGACATAGTGCTAAAACTACGAAGTTCATGCCCGTTGAAACACGATCGGTGAAGAAGAAGACATGGATGGGAAAGTCTACTTGTTGGAAATGTGCCCTAAAACCAATCATATGATGATACTTTACGGACATTTCACATGATTAAACTAATCTAGTTTAATATCAAGGGCAAAGATTATTGTTTGAGCGGTCTCATATAAATGTTATATGCTTAAACGATAAAGTCCAAGGAATATGTGATTGGGAGAATGCGATCTAAATAGTTAGATTCATGAGACCATTCTTTCGTAGACACATCCTAAACGTTCCTGATCATAGGATTGCCAATTGGGCATTGACAGTCCGTTAAGATCAGTACGTGCTATGTCTTCTCTCAGGGAGAGTGACTAGTCTCGAGTCATTGGTGTGAGTGACACCAAGACAAGTACGTAGGTGCTCAATAGAGAATGAGTTCACTGAACACGATCAACGACGAGTTCTTATATTCATGTCACGTGAGAACTCATGGTTAGGATAATGCAAATTAGTCCTTTGACCTGAGGCATCATAGTTGTCTTGTGGTTAGGTCCTTGATCTTTGATCGTGTCAAATGGCATTCCTTTGGAGTGTCCACGGCATGGTTGGGGTCAAGCTATCTAGTCATGGAGACAAGTGAATGCGCAACAAGGGATCTCTAACCTTCAAACTGTTGAGGGAGAATACTCTATGATATGATTTAGAATCTCTGGCCAGAGTATGAATGAGATGTTGGAATGCGTTCCAGATCACATTCAAGGTAATCATATAAGCACGAGATTCACATTGGATAGTAGACATGAATAAACTATCAATCCAAACAATGTGGTCAAGAGTATTGGATTAGAGAAGGACCGTATTGCATTTGTAATCCTAAACTGAATAGGTTCTCCACCTCTTCTGATTAGCTTGGGTAACCATGATATGCTGCTAGGTGTCACTCATGGTTTGTGGAAGCCCTAAACGTGTGTAAACACTAAAGGGAGAATTGAAAGTAAGTTTCAAATTCACAATCGATTTGAAAGAGTTTGAATCGCCCACTGCCTCGCTAAAAGGAACCTAATGGATCGTACACCGTGTAAGGTAGAGATTGAAGATTCAACGGAGATGAGTAAGAATAATTAAATGGTTTAATTATTTATGGCAAGGATTAAATAATATGATTATTAATCAAACGAATAAGTTCGTTAAAGACCTCGGGATGGTTTTGGACCTTAAGGCCCAATGGGCTTCGAACGTCAAGTCCATTGAATTAAGTTGTATGACAACTTAATAAATAATGATTTACAAAGGCCCAAATAATCCAAAAATATCCCTAAGGCCGGCCATATTGTGAAGGGTAGCAAACTTGGACTTATTTACAAGTTTGCCACTCAAATGAATTAAGGTATAAATTTGACTTTATAGCCAAAATTCATTAAGGGTTGTTTTTGAGGAAATTGGAGAGATGAAATGCTCTCCCTTCTCTCTAGAATGGCCGGCCCCTTTGGAGGGATTAGCTAGCAATCCTACTCCTCCAAGGTCACTCATCTCTTCTTAAATCAAACCTTGGTGTAGAAACTTAGAGGTTCTCAATTTTGAGAACTTAGAGAACCTATCCTTTCTATATAAATCCATAGATTTAAGATGCAAGGAATGAAGGCCCTCTCTTTGGGTGATTAGCCTTTGCTTATGCAAAGAGGAATCTACAAAGGTATTAATTTCAACTCACTTGTTTTGAGTTGTTTAAAGGTTCACCAATCTACTAGGCTTTGAACATTCATGGGTAATGTTTTGTTTTTAAGTATATGCAAGCATAATTCCGCCTTTAATTTGTTAATTGCATGCTAATGATATTGCTTAAATGAACATGTATTTCCAAAATAATCCTTCACTACTACCACACTGATGACTCAGAATACAGGTCTTGAATGTCTGTCACAGGCACAGACCATCGTTGCCGTGACACCAGACTCACGCCGAGAGAGGGAAATTATCCTCGGCGAGCCACCCAATAATACATGAGTCTTCACTAAAGTCACAAAAAGAATCTTTTGCCGAGGGGATGGTAGAAGATTGTGACGAAGATGGTGGTGAAGCTTCTGATCCACCTTCCAGGTAGTTTTTCAGAAAACGACTGGAAGAACAATCTCGGCAATTGGGCAAACAGTTGGTCGAGAAATAAGAGGGATACTCAAAGAGGTACACGGGTACAACGCTACACATACCAGATTGCTTGAAGTCTTGGTTCACAATACCTAGAATTTGGGATTCACTGATCGGTCAAGACAATCCCTGCCTAAGCATAATGCAGTACTAGCGTCAACGGTTGAAACGGGATCCGCTTGGCTTAAATCGATCAATCTAGAGAAAAAGAGAGGATCGACCAATATGTGGCTCGTTTTACCACGCAATGTGGGGATGTTAACAGTAATTATTACAAGTGGGGACGTTAACAGTGACTATCACAATACCCAGAATGTGGCTCGTTTTACCGCGCAATGTAGGGACGTTAACAGTGACTATTACAAGTTATGATTATTCAACTTCTCATTGACAAGGCCAGCATTCGCATGATATATTAATCTTCCCCAAACTCCATTCAAAGTTCGGAAGAGTTGGTTAAGAAATTACACGAATAATTATATCGGCCAGGAATGAAGATATCAGTATCTTTGTTGGCCAGGATGGCTTAGGCATCTGATGAGTCACCAATGGAGTACCTAACGAGGTTTAAGTCAGCTAGGAATTGGTGCCGAGTGCCTCTCTCCGAAGTCGAATTCGTGAGAATTGCTCTGAATGGTCTAGACAAAGAAGTTCATAGGGGCAAATTTTCGGGATATGTACAAATTGGCTCAGCATGTTGAGCAGTACGAATACTTACTTCGAGAAGAGAAGATAACAAAATCCCTGACACGAGGAACTATATACAAAAACTCTTCGGTCAGTTACACGTCGGCCGAAGGAGACGACTCCTAATATACCAATGTTGACACAGCTGAGATTGTCATTGATAAACCGTACATTTGCAAGGCTCTGGCTCAATCTAAAGATGCCAAAACTCGCATGGTCGCCCCTGAAGAGATTGCAACCAAAACAACAAAGGTTTATACCTTTGACATTACCAAGGTGTTAACACCATGACAGCCGCCTACAAATATGGCAATAACCCAACAATCGCTCATTGTCGCGGCAACGCCACCGAAGGTACTCGGTGCAGGCCAGTGCCAAAAGGTGTTCGACAGGCTTGGCCCCCAACCACGAGCCAATGGATCATCTTCAGTCAGGCGACGACTTGATTTGACGCCCTATTTTATAATGAGAATTACTATAGGCAAAACTCCAGCGATTCCGGCTCGTCGGCGAATTAAAAGACATTTAAGCTACCAAAACCACGTGACCAACGATGGTACAGTTACAATTCTTCAACCGGCATGTACAGTGCACTGTTAAAATCTAAAAAACATCGTCGCCAGCTGATAGATTACATGGCTCGATGACAGGTGGCCCAAGCTTCTTCGACTCCCAAGTGGCAGCCGAAAGAAATAGTAGAGAGTGGAGATGACCGATAGCCCCCAGCAATCATGACTGAATTACTTCAAGGAAAGAACGCGACTGATCATGATATCGAAATTGCCTTCGAAGAATTTGAGAAGCGGATCAAACTCCTTCTCCGGCTTGGGGAAATGAAAGCTCGTTTTGAGCAGTTTAGAAAGAAATCGGAAAGTAAGCTCCCTCAATTGCCAACATCAGAGCCATTGATCAAGATATAACGAAATCTCCATCCTCCTTTCGTTGGCGAAGCTATACATGCCGAAATTTCATAAGATGCATTCGGCCAATGATTTATACAGCTTACCAAAGGAGTGTCAAGAGGCCCTCGAATTGGCCTTAACCTTCCTAGATGCCAACCAAATTATCTAGAAGACCACGGATCCGGCGATGAAGGCCAGATTCCATTACATACGCGAAGCTCGAGTATTCGGTTTTGAGGTCGATCTGTACACTAATATAAACCTTACCGAGCTGCCATTTTCCCTGGAAGATCTTCAATATTTAAGGTACCATTTCGAAGTCTTCTCGGTAGTGGCTTTCTTCAGCCTTACAGCTAATGAGAAAGAACGTGTGGCGTGACTAGATGCGTACCGTGATACAAGGAACGCTCGAATCGCTTATAAAGAACAAGCCCGTAGAGCGGCACAAGTCCCAACAACAAATGAGCTCGAGGGTGACACCCGCAATGATTCAGCATAAAAAGATGATCCATAATCCGTCGTCAATACGACAGATGATCAAGCCTAGGATGCTCAGGAACAAGATACTTCGGTTGATAACCTATGAGAAGACAATCATAACCCGATGGGCCCTTCTGTCCTTGACAATTTGGAGATTAGCATGGTTCGCGTTTTACCTGCCGAATTTCAAACGACTACTTCTCAACCAATGTTCTTGAATGGTGATGTAGTTATCGAGGAAGCAACACAAGTTGACTTTGTCACTACTGAAGAAGATGGATCAGAAAGTAAGGAAGACAAGCTTACTGCATGCCTCACCGAATTGTTTCCCCGATCTCTCACCACCAATCTGCAGCATTTAAAGCCGTTGTATGTTACGACTCATATCGAAGGATATCCAATCTCCAAGGTATTCATCGATTTTGGGGCAACTGTCAACGTTATGCCCATTACCATCATGCGAGCCATTCGATGGTCAAATGACGAGCTCATCCCCTCTGGAATAACCATGAGCAGCTTCATGGGTGATAAATCCTAGACGAAATGAGTACTTCCTCTAAAGGTGATCGTCACCAACCGTAACCACATGATCGCGTTCTTCGTAGTGGACTCAAAGACCGAGTACAACACACTGCTCGACCACGATTGGATTCATCAGACCGGCTGCATTCCGTCATTATTATACCAAGTCCTTGTTTTCTGGGACAAAAAATCGGTCGCAGTCCAACCGGCCGATAGCCAGCCGTTCGAGGGTAACATGATTCAGGCTCGTTACTGTGATGATTATGTCGGCTACATCACCCTTCAAGGTTTCAATAAGGAATGATGGCTGACTCAGATTTCAGTGCAAAAGGCCATCGAGGTAGTGGCCGAGACTGTACAATAGGATTCGGCGAGACTCGAACCAGCCAACCTACTTACCGATTCTAATAATTGACGCCAACCAAGAAAGATGCAGGGCCGCGGTTTCATCAACCATGGAATGACTGCTGGCCCATTGGTATACTGTCTCCAAGCAACCATACTCGGGAGTCAACCTGATTAAGTTTCTGGCCGAATGAGACAACGGCCCAACTCGATTGTTAGATAAAGTCCAGGCTGCACCGGCCGAACTCGAAGATAGTCGGCCTCAGGTCAAGGACCCTTTAGAAGAATTAAATGTTGGGACGGCCGAAGATCCAAGGCCTTTATTTATTAGTGCTTTATTACCCCAACCTATGAAAAATTAGCTTTGTAATTTACTCAGGGAATTTAAAGATTGTTTTACTTGGAGCTACCATAAGATGCCTGGTTTAGATCGAAAGCTCGTTGAACATGAGTTGTGCATTAAGCCTAGATGCAAACCATTTTGAAAACCACCTCCACAATTCTCGACCGAAGTACAACTCGGCATAAAAGACGAGATTGTTCAACTCTTAAATGTCGGTTTCATTCAGACAGCTCGATACGTCGAATGGTTGGCGAATATTGTCCCGGTTCTAAAGAAAAATGGTGCTTTGCGAATTTGTATCGATTTTTGAAATCTAAATATGACGACTACCAAAGATGAATATACGATGCCGATTTCAGGTCTATTAATCGATGTCGCAGTAAGCCATGAAATTTTATCCTTTATGGATGGACATGCTGGTTATAACCAAATTTTCATCGCCGAGGCCGAACTTCACAAAAATGCTTTTCGATGTCCGAGGGCACTTGGTAAATACGAGTAGGTGGTTATGCCATTCGGCCTAAAGATTGCTAGTGCAACGTACCAACAAGCGATGAACGCTATTTTCCACGACCTAATTAGGACTACAGTCGAAGTATACATTGACGATGTTGTAGTGAAGTCAAAATGACGACGGACACACTTGGAAGACCTTCGCCAGGTTTTCTTATGCATGCGCCGGCATAACCTCAAAATGAACCCTGCCAAGTGTGTTTTCGGTGCATCCACCGGTAATTTCTTAGGGTTCTTGGTACATCACCGGGGCATTGAAGTCGACGAAAACAAGGCTTGAGCGATCATTAATGCACTGCCCCTGACGACAACGAAGCAGTTACAATCGTTGTTCGGTAAGATTAACTTCCTTCGCCGATTTATTACAAATTCGGTAGGAAAGATACGAGGAAAAATACGAGATTTTTCCATACTTCTCAAACTTAAGGACTTCGACAGGTTTGAGTGGCGCACTGAGCATCAAGAGGCCTTCACACAGATCAATATGGCTCTTTCGACCCCACATGTCTTTGTCCTGCCTCAACAAGACAAACCTCTTAAGTTGTATGTCTTTGCGGCCGAAGAGTCCATCGACTGTCTTCTAGCACAAGACAATGATGTTGGCCGCAAGCAGGCTATCTTTTACCTTAGGTGCAACCTCAATGCTTCGGAGATCAACTATTCGGCCGTCGACAAATTCTGTTTAGCTCTATTTTTCGCCACATCTAAACTCAGGCATTATATGCTCACATCCGTCACTCAAGTCATTGCCCAAACCAACGTCATCCGTTATATGCTACTCGGCCGAATTGGGAAATGGACAATGGCGTTGTCTGAGTTCACTTTACAATATGTACCCCAGAAGGCTGTCAAGGGCTAGGCACTAGCTAATTTCTTGGCCCAGCACCCGTCCCCATACGACTTTGGGGGAAATGATGTCGAAATCGGCATGGTGGAAACCTGGGACAATTATTGGACAATGTACTTTAATGGTTCGAGCACTTCCATTTCGGTTGAGGTTGGAATAGTCATTCAGTTTCCCAAACACTGTCGGTGATACTTTTCTCTAAAGTTAGACTTTGATTGTTCGAACAACCAGGCCGAGTATGAGGCCCTCATCATCAGCCTCAGTATCCTTCACGACTTACAGGCACTTCGCGTCCTTGTCCTCGATGACTCAAAACTTGTGATTAACCAACTCAATAGCACTTTTCGTTGCATGAGTTACACTCTGGCTCCTTATCACATGGTCGCCAGCTATTTGGCCGAGTCTTTCGATGGCATCACGTTCACGCACATTTCTCGAGTCCACAATACTGCTGTAAACGAGTTGGCCCAAATAGCCTCTGGTGTGCAACTCATGGGGGGCAAGATAGGCATGGTGATACTTGTAATACGATAATCATACGTGGCCCTGGTTAACCAACAAGTTCTCGAACAGAATCATGTGATTCGAACGCGAGTCATATCCTTACCTTCGTTGTTAGAGCGGGAAGATCCTGTCAAAGTTTGCGCGGTCGAGGCATTACCAGATGATTGGAGAAGGACGATCATGCGATACATCGACAACCCTAATGGACAACATGACCGTAAGACAAAGGTGCAAGCCACAAATTACGAGTTGTACCAAACGTGTTGTACAAAAAAGGTGAGGACGACCTCTTGTTGTTGTGCCTCGGCCCTGAAGAGGCCGCCCAGGCAATTGCGGAGGTTCATGAAGGAATATACGGAACTCATCAATCCGGTCAAAAGATGCGATGGTTGCTCCGCGGACACGGTTACTTCTGGCCAAGCATTCTAAAGGATTATATCGAGTTTGCGCGAGGATTTGTGCAATGTCAAATTCATGGTCCCATACAGAGAGTCCCGGGCGAATCATTGCATTCAGTGACCAAACCATGGCCGTTTAGAGGATGGGCCATGGACATAATCAGAAAAATTACACCGTCTTCCGGATCGGCGAAGCATGCATGGATACTCGTCGCGACATATTACTTTACCAAATGGGTCAAACCAAAATCGTACGTCGAATTAATGCCTAAAGAGGTTTGTGACTTCGTAGAGGAAAACATCGTAACCAGATTCGGTGTGCCAGAAACGATTATAATGAATAATGTTACGGTTTTCATGTTCGACAGGTTTAAGGAGTATACGGCGAACCTTAAAATTCGACTTGAGCAGTCTACGCCATATTACCCACAAGCGAATAGGGAGGCCGAGGAAAGCAATAAGGTTTTGATCGGCATCCTAGAAAAAATGGTAAGAGAAAGGCTTGGTATGTGGCATTTAAAGTTAAATGAAGCATTATGGGCTTATCGTACCTCGCCCCGTTCTGCCATCGAGACTACTCCGTATGCATTAACTTATGGACATGATGCAATGCTGCCAGTCGAACTAAGTATAAATGCATTAAGGATGATTGAGCAAAGCAGTTTGTTCAGCGACGAGTATAGTGAGGCTATGAGGCAAGAGTTAGAAGATTTAGAGGAAGCTCGGCTCGACGCTTATAATCTGTTAGTCGCACAAAATAAAATTACTGAACGAGCCTATAATCAGAGAGTTAGGCAAAAAACGTTCGGTGAGGGCGAATTAGTCTGGCAAACTGTGCTGCCAGTAGGAATTAAAGACCCAGGTTCGGCAAATGGTCGCCAAATTAGGAAGGACCATTTGTTATTCATAATGTTCTCGGCAAGGGGGCATATCATCTCAAGGATCGGATTGGTTTAGTTTACAAATTGCCAATCAATGGAATTTTTTTAAAGAAGTACTATCCGACAACTTGGGAAATGCAAGTGTAAAGGTGTTTCATTTCATTAAAATAAAAAGATTACAAGCAAAGAAAACAGCCTACATGATTACATTCTTAAGGGTTCAAGGGAGATAAGCTTCAAGAGCAGCTTTAAGTTCCAGCCACCTCACTTCGCCCAGCGTGACTTCAGCCTAACGTATCCTATTTTTAGACTTTATTCGCTCAACCCGCTTCACGTTGGCTGCGAACTCCGTTAACTTGGCCTTACTCGACTCAAAATTCGCTTCAAGAATAGAAGCAACAGCTAACCTCCAACGTTAGAGTTCTGCAATCTGGTCATCAATGATGACCAGTTCCAGCTTCTGCTCTTTTATGCTCTCGAGTTCCGGTCGAGTGGCTCCAAGAGCGACCTCTGCAGCTTTTAGGTCATCTTCGGCTCGAAGAGCTTTCTCGAAAATATGAAAAAATTCTCAAGTTTTCCCCAAGATATAAGATAATTAAACAATAGATTCGTTGTCTAATAGACCCTCAGAAGCAAGGTCGTTCAGGCATTCGCCAACAAAGTGGAGGCTTTTCCGCTCCAGGATTTGGGAAGCCAAGAGGGGTAAGAGGTCTTGTAGCTTGGCAAAGACGGATAATTTTGTAGCAGCAGGGGCAGGCTTGGTCGAGGAAGCAGATGAGCCAGCCACGCCAGAAGCAATGGAGAGAAGGGCGTCAAGCTCGACTTGTCAGGAGAGCTGCACACGAAGTATTGATCAGGACATATTTCAAACAAGAAGGTTTAGAACTCTAAGGCAGAAAAGGGAGAAGTGATAGGAACTTACAAAGGTTGAAGTGGCTTCTTGAGGAGGGACTGTAAAACCCCATTCCTATGGATGGACCGGTGACTCCGCTGACACTTCGGGCTCGGTAAGGGCCCTCTTTCCTTTATTCATCGCGGGAGGATCGACCGGAATGTCTTCAGCCACTGAAGGAGGATTAGGAAGAGTCGGCTGATGACGACTCGTCAATGAGGTCGCGTCGCTTCCATCATCCTGTAGCAGAAGTTATCAGTATTGGAAGGTTTAGTGAAAAGCAGGAAAGTTTACCAAAGTTATACCTCCTCCAAAATGACCATCGTTTGTTTTGGATGTTTAGGGAGAGACTTCCCAGCTGAAGAAGTTACCTTCTCCAAGACGGGCACAATGGACAGCCTTTGGGTTGTGATATTCTCGGCCTGTCGAGTAGCCACAGGTTCGGCCATGGCCTGGGGAGCAGGTCGAATCACGAACGCTGGCCCGGCAGCACCGATTCTGACCCCTAGAGCGGTTGGGGCCGGCCGCTTCGCTGTTGGAGCCCGAACGACAAGATGAGAGAGAGGAAGACTTGGTGACGTTGCCCATGTCATTTGGCTGGGGATGACATGAGTCTCCCGGTCCTCTTTCTTTGCCAATTTCTTGATGCATTTTTTGGGACGATGAGACTTACCAGCCGCCTCGACCTCCTAGTAAGGCCGTTTGCTCGGCAGATCGGCCACAACAGCCACAGACGTGGCAGTTACATCTGCTAGCTTGGGTGCACGACCACCTGAAGAAATAAAATCAAGTTAGTTGGGGCTAAATTAAGAATGTGAAGGAAAAGATTCTGAGAGATGTACCTTGGGTCGTGTCTTTGATGAGAAGGGTAGAAGCCCTCCTAGGTCTGTCACCAAAAATTTTGCTGACAACGTCTTCGATTGACGTACCAAAGAAATCCTTGGTGTATTCCTCCCACCAATCACCAAAAGTGTCAATGCAGAGGGTTTCAAGGACAGTCGATCGAAGACGAAACTTCTTGCACCGCTCTTGGAAGCTTTCTCGGCGTCTTTAAACTTCTTCTCGAGAGAGCCGGAGAGGCATCATTGGCTTAGAAGGGAGTGAAATGACAGAAGAGGCACCGGAGAACCTTGGACGTAGCCAAGCTGCCGGGCAGTGAAGTGGGGGTGGTAGACCTCCTAGCTCGCTCGGCGAGCATCTCAGCTGAGGGGAAGATCGTGTGGCAACACGAACGATCCCCAGTGTCGGCGAAGGGCAATGTCCTCATCCCCGTCCCATGCTGATGTTGGGAGTTTGATCGTCAAACAGGACTTTAAGGCCAAAGAAGAATTTGAAGACTTCTTCGGTCTAGTAAGGTGGTGTTGGTCGAAAAGCTAGCTGGAGGCCGAACACTTCGGGCGATTGAAAGCTAGGAATGTCTGGCCGAAGCGTGGCGAAGTAGACCTGCAGCCAGAGTTGGAAGAGCCAGAGGGGTCCACTTTGGTGTGGGTCAATGTTGGTGAGGGTCGCTTCGGCCAAACAGCGAAAGAGATTGGCAAGTATAGCCGGGCTAAGCGCCAAGGTGTGACCACTTGCCAAAGCCTCGACTACTGGCATGTTCTTGACCAAACATTTATTGGACTTGGTACAATAAATGATTTTGTTGTAACATTAAAAGAGGAAGGCTTCGTGTTCTCCCCTTCGAGGGTTTTCCTCCCCTCAACCAGCGAAGTGGTATATAAAGGTGTTGTAGTTGAAGAAATTTTTGTGCCGTTTCTAGATGTCCTCTTTTGAAGGCTCGAGGTCTTCCTCTCTTAAGGATTCGACGGCCCCAGCTTCGATGGATGCCCAGAGAGGGCAGCGTTGATTGGGAGGCCAGAAAGGGAAGTCCCCAAGATGACGGTAACATTGAGGACGGTAGGTCCGACAAGGTCAAGTGGGAGGACCATGATGTTGGTGGCTGAGCACCAAAGACTCAAGGCCTCCATAAGTAGCTCATTGTCCATGGTGATTTCCATGGATGAAAGTATGATGGCATCGTAGATACCAAGAGTCTTCCACTGCTCGCCAAAAAGCTTCTCCATTCTGATAACCCAGGCTGCTGTGGTCGAGGGCCAGTAGCCTTGGGGCTTGGCCGAATCCCACTTTGATAGAGGGACTGCCTCTCTAAAGATTGGTCTGAGAATCTGGTAGGTGACACTCATGTCGCTCTCGAAGCGCATGGTCTTGATAGAGAATCGGTCGATGATGTTCTTACACTTGTCGCATTCTTCAGCAATCTTGGAGATGAAGGAGGCCATTGAAGAAGTTGTGGAAGTTTTTGGGTGGAAGTTTAAAGGATTTTTGCAGAAAGTTTGAAAAAGTTCTGGGTTTCTTTTGAGAGCTTGGAAAAGGTTTCGGAGTTCTTGAGGCGTAAGAGTGTAGGTAAGGGAAAATTTAGGTGTTTATAGGCGTTTTGGTGGGAAGATCAGACGTTTGATTTTCAAAATGGAGGTAAAATCAACCGGGAAAGACGCCAATCATTACAAATATTTGAGGGAATCTAGGTGAAAAGACCGAACGTCTCGCAAATTGAAAACGCACAATTGCGTGTGGCGGCGAACAATAATGGAGAAACATTTCAGTGGCCGCGTGTTTCAAGAAACATCATTAGGGCTGTTGGGAACGATAGGATGTTGCCACGTGGCAGGGAGTTAATGAGAATAAAGACAGGCGATCGTGCTTCATAAGTACGCATGATTGAATGTTTCGAGGTGAGTAAAGTGGCTTCACTTCTTCAAGGCCGACGACCTCAGAAGTGAGGGGGCAATGTTTGGGCCCGAAATAATGGTTTGGGCCAAGCGTGAAGTGTTTCTCAGCCCAGAGGCTTAGTTGGAAAGGTGCTAAAGGATATTCAGTTTGTGGGCCGACTAACGGGGGTCGGCCGAGTTCTATCAGGAAAAGGAGTTGTCCAGATAGGGATGAGAAGGGCAAAGTCCTATGGTTAAATGGATAAGGAAGTGATGTCCTAATCCGGGTAGAGTTACGATGCGATCGGAGGAGGTTCAGCTACTATAAATACAGATGCAATGGCAATGGAAAAAGGACCTTTAATAAAACACATAAATCTGCTCTGCACAAATTCTCACTCTACGCGAAACCTCTCAAAACCCTTGAGACTTTTGTTTTCTTTTCTTGCCTTCACATCTTCAGTTTGGACAAACAGCACTGTGGAGGCAACCGGTGACACCTTCAGTTTGGATAAACAGCACTGTTGTCGTAGAATCAGTCGTCCCTGAAGCACCTTCAGTTTAGATGAACATCACTGCGTTGGGGTCGACTGGTTATCTATCCAAGTCTCGGCCGGTAAGGATTTTCAGATCCTTGTCGATAGAGGTCATCTCATCAGCCTTCTCGGCGAAGTGAGGTGTTACTGATTGTTAGGCTCGGCGCGTCAAATGCCGAGTTATTTTATGATCGCATACTCACAAGTAGGGTTTAGAGTTTGGCACTCGGACAGCCAAACTACATTCACCATCAAAACTTTCATCTGTTTTGAGTATTTGTGCCCCTATACTCTAGTATCGATTCGGCATGAATTTACCTTCACAAATACAATTACTGTGGCCGAATCGGACGACGACGATTCGTGAACTTTGTAATTAGTAGCCTTGTCTTTAGGCTTGAGAATCCAGAGGCCAAGACGTGTTCCTTCCTAGGCCGCAATCGCATGACAGAGAAGTCGGTCGCACGCATTGACGCAGCACATCAGCATATTTTTACTCGCCGGCTGAGCTCGGTCGACGAGTTGGCACACCCCGCATACATTTGAATGACGTAGTTAGCTTGTTAATTACTCGGCCTGTGCGCCGTGTAGGCTAAGTAGTTTTTGTAGTCAACAATATTTTATCTGCATACTTACACTATTGTTTTTCACACTTATATTATATATAGATATTGCATGAGATTTGATTCAGCATTACACCCACAATCTACCATGGCTAAAGATCCTAGCGGAGAATTCCCTGTAGTAACATTGACCAGTGACCATTTTGCATTCAAAAGTGGAAGCCAACTCAATTTCTGGGAAAAGTTGATTTATTATGGTTAGTTCAACACTGCTTTTTATTTTCTCCTCATATTTTCAGTTTTTAAAATTACCTATTACCCTCCACAATAAAAGTCCTTTAGCTTTACTTTGTTTGAAAAAAATAAAAGAGTTTATAAACTTTAATCCTTAAAGAAGATTAAAATTTAATAAAAACTTGGTGTTAGATTGGATATTGCTTTTAGACCTTTAATGTGTACTTAATTCAAATTCATATTATATTTTTGTTATAATATTTAATAGATATCTTATTTAATGTCATTACATTAAATTTTTAATTTATCATGATACACATTTTAATTCATTAATTTTATTTAACTTCATCTAATTAGTGTACCTAACGTCTGTATCTTAATATATTTTTACTAAATTAGTGTACCGAAATGTTCATACCTAAATATATTGTACTACCTAAATGTATTGTAGTTAATTCGTGACACATAAGAAAATATGTAAAATCATAAGTGTACCGAAAATTTCGTACGTAAATATATAATACTAAACTAAGGTACCGAAATGTACCTAAATATATTATACTAAACTAGTGTACCGAAGTGTCCGTACCTAAACATATTATACTAACCTAGTATAGCAAAATGTTAGTACCTAAATATATTATAATGAATTGGTGGCACATAAGAAAATATGCAAAAACATAAGAGTACCAAAAAATATCTACAAAAATATTATGTTACATGTGTGAAGTCCGATTTGGTTTTTGTTAACATGGTAAGTTGCTCCATAATGGTACTATAAAATAGATATGAACATCTTCATTCCATATATGTACTTCCTGCTTGGCTATAGTTTATTTATTTATTTTTAATTACAAACGATAGCCTTAATGGCTTTGTTAACTTTTGGTAAATAAAAATAAAAACTTCAAAATCTGAGAAACTAGCTGCAACTAGACCTGACATTTTGAACCCGACCGTTAAAACTAGTATTTGGGTAGGTGCTTAACGGGTTGGGTTGTTAGCGGGTCAACCCGTTAGTCACCCGTTAAGTAATGGGTCATTTCGGGTCAACCCGCGAAACCCATTAACACCCATTAAGAAGGACTTTTGTGTAATTTCATAGGGAATAGAAAACCTAGCTCTCTCTGTTCTCTCTCACGTTCGAACCCATTAACACCTGGTGGCTGCCGTTCTCTGTCCAAAGTAATCTCCATAGATATATATATATAGAGAGAGAGATATATATATCTATATATATCTATACATATATATATAGATATATATCTATACATATCTATACATATCTATATAGATATACTATCTATCTATATAGATATACTATCTATCTTTCTATGTATAGATATGTATAGATATATATCTATATATATATATATATATCTGATTTGGAAGATTGTAGTTTGATATATATAGATATATATATATATATATATATATATATATATATATATAATGTTTGTAATTTTGGGTAAAAATGTGTAATTTGTATTGGAATGCAAAATGTAAAAAAATAAAAAATTCTTAACGGGTGTTAACGGGTGACTTATTAGGCTTAACGGGTTGGGTTCGGGTGACCCGTTAACTTAACGGGTTGGGTTGAACCCGACCCAAACCCAATAAACCCGATCCGTTTATAGGTCTAGCAGCCACCGAGTCTCCGCCCACTCCGACACCCACCACGATCTCGACCCCGCACGCCAACGACCAAAACACTACTAGTAGTAAACTGCACTCCTACTCGTCGCTGACCAAGCCTCATCTTTCTAAAATTAAATCCTAAATCTTAACAGTATAGTAGACCTAATCAGATTCGACCCACCCAGTGGCGGAGCCAGAAATTCATGCCAGGATGGGCCTTTAAACTAATGAAAGAAATTAGAAATTTTTTTTAGTAATATCATGGAAATTTTGAATCAAACAAGAGTGATGGAGCCTTAAAATTTGTATGAAAAAAATAGTATTGAGAGATGTCATAGTAAATAGAACCTGTGTTGACATCTAACGCAAAATTGATAATAACGTTATAACTAGATCAAACTATTATTACAATATTTTTCTTTTAATATTATTGAATCTTCCTCTCGAATATATATACCTTGTTTTATATGAACTAATAAAACAATAAGCTATTATTACGATGTTTTTTAATATTATTGAATCTTCCTCTCGAATATATATACCTTGTCTTATATAAACTAACAAAAAATAATTAGTTTAAAAGAAATCAGAATGTTGGTAGAAGGATAGTTATATATGATAATTGGTAAAAAAAATACCAAAAAATAGTTTTCCATCAGGACCTAATGAAACCTCTAAAATATACCAACACACTACACATTCTCAGTATTGCAAAAATCACTACACAATCTACATAAATTTAATTCCAGAATGGGCCCTGGATTACCCTAGTCTCCATGTGGCTCCGCCACTAGACCCACCGTACGCTCACTATAATAGATTAGCATTTCATGTTTATCATGAAGTTACAGTTTCAAGTTTACCATCCTAGTTGCAGGCACACCGACTACATCTTTACAATTTCATGAATTTTACAGTACCCAACCAAGAATCCTCTTGTTATCAAGGGCAATTGCAAAGCTCCACTTATTTAAAATTCTCAAGCGTAGATGGATCCGAGAGGCTTTTGGTGACGGAAAGTAAGAGTAGGTAAGGGTAACTGCTAGTGCATGGGATTCAAATATGCAAAGATGGGATAAAGATGATAATTTTTGGCTGGCAAAAAGATGGGATTGCATGCACGTGGGATGATCTGAAGATAATATTCTTAGTTTCAGCAGCTTTGGTACTCACGGGTCACGGCAACCAAGTTTACAACGTCGTCATCAAGCGCATTAGCTTTATAAATACAGAGCATTAACAACGTAGAAAACCTCTTCAATTCAACGTAGAAAGCCTAAGAATGATGCTAGGCAGTGATGAACAATCGCATATTAACCAAGCATGATGATCTTTAAAGTTCATATGGACATACCTAAGTAACAAGGATCACCTATCGTAGATTAACCACTTACAGTTTTATGGTTGCCCATAGCTGATTAACCAAGCACAACCCTTAAATAGTATGGTCCCACAATGCAGATTAACCAAGCAGGACCATTCATGTACCACACTCCTACACGGTACAGACTCAATGCCACATCACCCCATGATACTAGTTAGCGATCCTCTACTGTCCCTTACAGTTCACAATCAGTTGAAACATAACATAGGTATACACTAGCACACATTTCAATAAAATTATTTGTAAATCCATGTTATGTCCCCGCATAATATAACAACAAAGTTTTCATGGGTGATAACCATATCAAAGAAAATATTAAAGTCACCCACCTAAGTTCTTTGCAATTCCAGATTCACCACCACCGCTCCAATGAATCTCTTATAGTATACAATATCCGACTTAGCAAACTTAGGAAGACCTACAAATAAAATGAGACGAAGTGGTATTTACATGCAAGGTTCTAAAAGACGTTAGGCGCTAGTTAGGCGGCGGGTTGGGGCCTAGCACCTAGGTGGCTATGTGAGGTCTAGCCGGGCTCCTAGGCAAACTAGGCGAATTTAAGTAAATTCATTATATTTTGTGTAAATAAGTGTCTGTTTATACTTAATATATAGGGTAAAAGACATTTTACTACCCTCATGTTTAGTGGTTTTCAACATTTAGTACATCAAATTTTTTTCATCCCAGAGTCATGCCTAAAGTGTAAATTTTGGGACAGTCTCATACATCCGTTAGTCAAACTGTTAGTTCTCTCATTAAGTGATGACGTGGCGCCCATGTGGACAATGACTGGGCGCCACGTGTCATTAAAATAATTATTTAAAAATAATAATATTTAAAAAAAACTCAACCTTCTCCCCCGTGCGCCCCAAACCCAAAAGAAGAAGAAGAAAAGAATCCCAGTTCGTACCCCCCTCCCCCACACACAAACAACCTAACCCCCTGCAACCCAGAAGAAGAAGAAGAAGATGAGGAAAAAAAGGAAAAAAAAAACTGAATCTGCAACCTAGAAGAAGAAGGGGAAAAAAAAAACCGAACCCAATTCGCCCCTTGCAAGGAGGAGAAGAAAAAGAAGAAAAAACCGAACGCATAAGAAGAAGAAGAAAAAACGAACCCAGAAAAAGAAGAAGAAGAAGAAGCATGAGAATGAGGAGGAGGAGGAGGATGAGGAGGAGAAGAAGAAGGAGAAAAGAAAAAAAAAATCCTAAACGCAAAGCGTTCTCTCCCAACCTGTTTATTTCTAAAGGCTGCCCTCTCTCGGCTGGAGGCTTGATGTGCCTAATATTAATCTATCACTATACTAGGGATGCCGATGGAATATTTGAACATCTCAAGTTGGTTCATCCAACCAGAATAGTTTGGGTCTCTCCCAACCTGTTTATTTCTAAAGGCTGCCCTCTCTCAGCTTGATGTGCCTAATATTAATCTATCACTATACCAGGGATGCCGATGGAATATTTGAACATCTCAAGTTGGTTCATCCAACCAAAATAGTTTGGGAAGAAGAAGAAGAAGAAGAAGAAGAAGAAGAAGAAAAAAGAAGAAGAAGAAGAAGAAGAAGAAGAAGAAGAAGAAGAGAAAAAAAAAAAAGAACCAGAAGAAGAAGAAGAAGAATGAGGAAGAAGAAAGAAGAAGAAAAAAAGGAATCTGGGGTGGGGCGCGGGGGGTGGAAGGGAGGGTTTTTTTTTAAAATATTATTTTAATATTTTTAATGACACGTGGCATCCAGTCATTGTCCACATGAGCGTCACATCATCACTTAATAGGAGAACTAACAGTTTAACTAACGGATGTATGAGACTGTCCCAAAATTTACACTTTAGGTATGACTCTAGGATGAAAAAAAATCGAAGTACTAAATGTTGAAACTCATTAACATGAGGGTAGTAAACAGAGATATACCCTAATATATATATTTTCATCATAAACTACAAAATAGAATGACATGTGTATTATGAAGTATTGGAACATAATGAAAACATGAGGAACAAGCAGATAGTGTGTGCTCATTTAAGTATTCAACAAGTCTCTTATAATTTATTGAAAAAAATTAAATGCAAATTGAAAGTTATTTATTTTCTGTCTAAGTGAGTCGCAACCTAGGCAGGTGCCTAGGTGGTCTAGGCAGGCACCACAACTGGTCCAGACGCCCTTTCTTAATTTTCAAACGCCTAGGCATTAATCAGGGCGGTAACCAGCCTCCTAACACCTAGGCGGAGATTTTTAGAACAGTGTTTACACATAAATCAAGACGCACGTCGCACGAGACAACATGCTCACAAAGACAAGTCGACTAAGCTACCTCAACTATCTAACAACAACATATTACAAATTGACAACGATCCAACAGTTGGATAACTGCTAGTCATACAAATGAGTGGCAGTCCAATTTGATCACAAGATCGAACGAATGAATCTCAGGAAACCAAGCTAGACATGAGTTCATAAGGTCACTAAAAGGTTTCTGATACTAAGGAAAACTTGTGATTGGGCTGACGCACCGAACACGTGGTAGCAGCTATGGTGGAGAGTTTGAGAAACTCAAATTTTCAACCTTAACCAAATGAATTCAAATTAACTTGGTATCTAGAGTTCAACAACAGAAACAACTTTCATAACTAGACTGACGACTAATTCTAGTTGAAAACCAGCCAATATCACTGAGATAAATCGAATTTCTAGGGTTCCAAACACCTGACTAAAAAATAACTACCAATGCATGAAAAATCATACCAACTTGAATATCATGAAGAATAGATGAAGATTCATAGCTCATTTGACGAAAATCATTGCCGAAATCGCTGGAAAAAGATAAGGTTGTCGGAAAACCCTTAGGAGTTTGTGTGTATTTGGTTCCAATTTTCCTTGTTTGTCATATGCATACACACACGGACATGTATAAACGTATGTATGCATCTAATACCAAGTAATGGGTTTATTCCAAGGACGAGTGACGTGTCTCCAAGAAGTCAAGAACTTATGGGTAGGTCACACAGTCATATTGTTAATTGATTTTTCTATTTCTTTTTTTCTTGTTTGTTTTATTAAATGTCAATATTATTTTAAACGATTGTAATTTTATATTTGTTTTCAATAATGAACTTAGGAATCAATCGTATATATCAAATGAAATTGGTGCATGAACGAGTCGATCAGTTTCTACCTCTCATGTGTGAAGCGACAAACTTTATTGATTCTGAAAAACGAGATTTCTTGATCGAAGCACTGAGCCTAGCAGCAGAAAGAGGGCATGTAGAGTATATTACGCGTTTATGTAAAGCTCCCATATCCACCGTACCAGAAGCTATAAACGAAAAAGATCAGAACCTATTACAGATTGCCGTTGAATGTCTGTCACCACAAAGTTTATAATCTTATATATGTTTTCAATTTCGGGTACAACAATGTCTTGGGTCAATTGTTCGAAAGAGAAAAGACAGATGGCCACGATCAATCCGATCAAAGTGCTAAACTGCAGAACATAGTAGGCTGCAGAAATCACCTTGGCAATAACATGTGACATGCAGTAGCAAGTATTTCCTCATTGTTACAGATTAAACATATTCGAGGTGCAGCTTTGCAAATGCAAAGAGAACGACAATGGTTCAAGATGATTACTTATCTATCTCTATATGTTTTGTGTTTATATATTTTTGTCTCACTCTTATTTTCTCCTTCTACTCCTCCTATTTTTGTCATTTTATTTTTCAATTTCAAAGCAAGTGCGCATTAGAAGAACAAAGCGAATGCGAACAAAAGTTAAAATTAAAAAGGAAATCTTTAGTTTTTTTTTTTTTTAGTACATCAATATTTTTACATTAAGGGAATGAGAAGTTTGGCTAAGCCACACAATAAGCAACCTAATTTGGTATCGAATTCATCATTCACGAGATTCGAACCTAAGACCTCTCACTTCCAAGTAGCATCCTATATATGTAGCTAGCTTAACTAACGATTGTGGGTTATGTGGTGTCTTAAACGACAAATGTTTAAGGATTTGTATGATGAGATAAGGACTTCATGGTCACATTCCTAAAATCTTTTGTTTCTTAAAATGCAGGAGATGGAGAGCATTGCAGATTCTGAGAAATGTGAATATGTAAACGATGATAATATGACACTATATGAAGTATTTACGGAGAATCACAGAGAAATGGAGAAAGCGGCGGAAATTTTAATGAAGGAAGCAGCAACTTCTTGTACAGTTGTAGGTGCTCTCATTATCACCATGATGTTTGCTGCAGCATTTATAGTTCACGGTGGGAATGATGAAGATACTAGTCTTCCTACATTCTTAACTAAAAAGGTATTCACAATTTTTATAGTTTCAGATGCAATCTCGCTCTTTTCTTCCACAACTTCGGTTATTATGTTTCTGGGAATTCTCACATCATGTTATTCTGAAGATGATTTTTACAAATCCTTGCCCGCTAAAATGATAGCATGCCTTTTCACCCTCTTTTTATCTATTGTCACCATGATGATTGTCTTTTCTTGTGCCCTTTGCATTATACTTGACGGGAAACTATCGATTGTTATTCCAAGCATATTGTTTGCCATTATTCCAGTTGCCTCGTTCGTATGGATGCAATTTTTTGTTTCTTCTAGAATTACTTATTTGTACTTTGGGACCGGAAATATTTGACAGGAACCAGAAAAGTTGTTTTAAATTCCTATGTTATTTTTAGCTAGTTTTGGATTTGCTACTGTCTAACAAGCTTGTAAGCTGTAAAGAGAAGACAATGTATGTGAATTTTATTTTATTTTTTGGGTAAAGAATGTACGTGTATTTTCTTTGGCCGATATTAATGTATGTGCCTTTTCTTGGGTTCATACTGTATGCCTTCGATCCTATAATTTTTTTCTTAAAGAAAAAGTCCAACTTCAATTTATATTTCGGTACAGGCTTTACTCTGGACCTAGACATCAAATTTTGAAAATTACACGTAAATTCAGCAATTTTTGGACGTTGGGAAGATGATTCACGTGTTACTTTTTAAAGCTTAAAAAGTTTGTGGAACATGAGAAACCTTTTGCATAAGGATTACCAACGATGCATAAGGATGACCACCAATATCATTCCTATTGTTTCTAATTTAGTCAATCACTTATTACTTGGTATGAGATTTTATTATGAAATGTCTCGGTTTTTTATGTCAAACTCTATTCTCCAACATGCCTCTTCACGAGTGACTTTTACATAAAAAAACTGATCTATTCTTTTTTCTTTCTTTTTTTTTGCCAAAAAAAAAAACTAGTCTATTCATTGTATTGAATCTAACAACAGTCTTATCGAGAACCCAAAGTACTGGAGTCAACACACATCTTTTTGAAAGACTAGTCATTAAATCAATACATTTAGGGTGGGTTTGTTGCACTAGACTATTTTGGAGACTAACCTCAAGGACTAAGCTGGACTAGCTTAGAATAGACTACGATAAACTAACTTAGTGAAGTGTTTGGTGTAGTTTCGGACTAAAGAGCATGATAATAAAAAGGGTCAAAGACAGTTTTCTACCCTAATGTTTAGTGGTTTTCAACATTTAGTACATCAATTTTTTTCATCCCAGAGTCATACCTAAAGTGTAAATTTTGGGACAGTCTCATACATCTGTTAGTCAAACTATTAGTTCTCCCGTTAAGTGATGACGTGGTGCCCTGATTGGGCACCACGTGTCATTAAAAAAATATTTAAATAAAAAAATATTTAAAAAAAACCCACCTGCAAAGAAGAAGAAGAAGGAAGAGGAAGAGAAGAAAAAAAAATACCCGAACCCAGAAGAATGAGAATGAGGAGGAGGAGCAGAAGAAGAAGAAGAAGAATGAGAATGAGGAGGAGGAGCAGAAGAAGAAGAAGAAGAAGAAGAAGAAGAAGAAGAAGAAGAAGAAGAAGAAGAAGAAGAAGAAGAAGAAGAAGAAAGAAAGAAAAAAAAATCGAATCCAGAAGAAGAAGGAGAAAGAAGAAGAAGAAGAAAAAAAAATTCCGAACCCAGAAGAAGGAAGAATAAGAAGGAGGAGAAGAGAAAAAAAACCGAACCCATAAGAAGAGGAAGAAAAAGGAAGAAGAAGAAGAAGAAGGAGGAGGAGGAGGAGGAGGAAGAAGAAGAAAAAAAACAACCGAACCCAGAAGAGAAGAAGAAGAAGGAGAAGAAGGAGGAGGAAGAAGGAAGAAGAATGAGAATGAGGAGGAGGAGGAGGAGAAGGAAGAAAAAAAAAAGAAGAGAGAAACCGAACCCAGAAGAAGAAGAGAGGAGGAGGAGAGAAGAAGAAAAAAAAAATTATTATTATTTTAATATTAATTTTATTTAAATAATAATTTTTTTAATATTATTAATATTATTTTTATTTAAATAATTTTTTTAATATTTTTTAATGACACGTTGGGCGCCACGTCATCACTTAACGGTAGAACTAACAGATGTATGAGACTGTCCCAAAATTTACACTTTAGGTATGACTCTGGGATGAAAAAAAATTGATGTACTAAATGTTGAAAACCACTAAACATGAGGGTAGTAAACTGTCTTTTACTCTAATAAAAATTATTTCTCTTTTTCTTTTTGTTTTCTTTCCTAGAAGTCTCTCCATCTCGCCATTTTTCTTTAGTTAAACTATCTTTCCTCCTTTTTCTCCATCTCTTCCCTTTTTGTTTCCCGTCCATCTCCTTCTCCCCCACCCTTTCACCCTCTTCACTCCCTATCACAACTTTATAATCGACTGTGCATATCTTCAAAATCAAACCACAGAGCAAAAAATAGAGTGAAAATTAAGGAGTTGGGGCAGAGTGCATGTGCAATTGGCTCGAAGGTGAAAGATAGGTAAGGTCTGTGATTAGCGATTTTTATGTTTTCTGGGTTTGGTTTGTGCTCTACATCACTCCCATCATTGATTCAAGCTCATCCCACAGATTTTATTTTTTTGGGTTTTCTAGGTTCGATTTTCTGGGTTTTCAGGTTGTGGGAAGCAAGGAAGGAGGAGATGGGAGGGAAAAAGCGGAGCGAAAGTAGCAAAAGATTCATCTTTGTCGTTGTTCGGGTCGACCCAAATGGCGAAAGATCCTAAATCATTGACCAAAATGCCAAAAGGTTGCTGGGTTTGCGAAATGATGGAGATCGGTAACAGCCGTTTCTGGTTTGGTCACTGGAGAAGAGGGGCTGATGCTGCTCATGTTGGTTCACGGGACGCGACTTGCAGACGAAGGAGACGGGACTAGCATTCCCGTTGTTTTGGGGGGGCTTCGCTAAGACCCTCTAGCGAAATGCTTGGTCTCATTTAGCCGGGGCGAGTCCCATTAATGCTTGTCCCAGCGTGTAACAAACATGGGACTAGATTGCTACTTAGTCTAGTCGAGTCTAGTGAGTGCTAGTGATTGCAAACAAACACACCCTTAAGTTACAACTAGTGCAACTTTTTGAAAGCCCCTAATAAATCGGGCCTAAAACGCATTGGAAGAATAACATGCTCTAAGGCTATAATAAACTTTTTGGCTTAGTGTGAGTTACCACCAACGTTACTGAAATTGTCTTTACTTAAACACATATTATTATGTTTATCAAAAGCTTTGGTAATATTAGAAATGAAATCTTCCAAATATAAATTGTGTATTATTTTGTTAAATTTCTGATATGAAACTCAATTCTCCAGCAAGAACATTTTTGCATATATACTCTTAGTGCTTCTTGAATATTGAACAAGCGTTGCGGAGCAGTACTGACTATTGTTTCTTTGCCTAACCATTAATTAGAATTTGTGTAATTTGACATAGAATCAAGGGTTTGTATGAATTCGAAGATGGATGATAATCACACCCAATAAATAAAAATAATTGTGTCCGCATATTAGATTATTTGTTTGGTTTTGTGATTGCCTGTACAAATTTGTATATAATTTGTAATTCTCGTTTAATTCTTTAAAAATCTTCCATTTAAAATTGCTCAATTTGATTTCTAGAACTCAAATTTCTATTGTTAAGGCTTAATAGATGATTAGGGTAGGAAATTTTAAACGGAAAATTCAAAACCAGTCGATCCAGCCATATTAGACTCGTATCTTGAGCACCCAATAGTTTTTGAAGCTCGATTTCATTGTGGCGAAGCTCGATTCAAGTTTGATTTTTCCCACTACACAGAATAACAGATTCACGCCCAGATTAAGCAATTGAACTTGGAGGCCATGTTAGTGTTTATATGTTGATTTGTAGTTAATTATGAGAAGAACTTGAAAGAAAATGGGATCATTTTCGATTTTGATTTTCTGAGAGGAAGATGAGATATGCAGAAAATTGCAGAGATGATTTTCAGTAGGAATATTTCATCATCAAATTCATTCACACGAAGTGTGTGAATTTGTTACCATTACAAAGATGAGGGAGAGCAATCTCCCAGAATCCAAAATACTTGAATTTGATTGCGTATCGGGTTCTCGATTATTTATCAAGGACATATTAATGACTTTAATGTGATAAGTGCTTCTTTCAGTTGCAATTAAAGGAAGTCATTTGACTAATCTATGAGCAAACGTGCAGGATAATTACCATTTTACTAATTAGAAAGCTCATAACTGCAGACTCGTATTGCCCCAAATCAATATGTAGTGTTGTTGTTTTTCAATAGTTAGGTGGGTGTTCTAGGGGAAAAAGGGACGGGAAGCCTCAAACCTATAGGTGACGAAGGTCACAAGAGTGCTTGATTTCCAATACGACACTAGCCCTCCTCAAGTGTTGTTAGACAACCTGACTTTGTTTCATTTTGTTTTTCTTGCTTTTTTTTTATTCACATATGCTCGGTTGAGATGAAATCTCGTCGAATAAATGGCATATTGAACATGACAGCTACAATTGTTCCTACAATACTTAACCGTAAAAAATTATGACGATTGGAGTTCTCGAGTAAAGGCGAAGAAAAACGTAAGGCTTGGAAGAAGAAGGATGTCAAGGCCTTATATCCCATCCAGAGTTCTTATGGGAAAGAAACGTATAAATTTATAAAGGACAAAACCACAGCCAAAGAAGCATGGGATACTTTGTTTAATTTCGAAGCCAAGGCAGAATCAACAATTACGCGAAGTAGGTACGTACAGACATCAAAAGTTGGAAAAAAGAAAAACTAATAAACATAGGGCAATGGTTGTACCTTGCAGCTTGGTTATCTATTTTAAAATTTGATGAGAAATATTTAGTAATTATTGTGGATTACAATATTTTTATTTGATTTGTTACATAATTAAGATGTACTGAAATGTGATGTATCAGATGCACAACAATTACTTTTTGACTACTATTTTACACACATATGCATTTGTACGAAGGAAAAGGAAAAAACTAATTAAGAATTTAATGGTTAACATCTTTCATCTAAACATAAAGATTTTCATTGTCACAGGAACTAAGTTAAAATACAATAAAGGATGAATATTAACTTGCACATATATCTATCCAACCAAAAGAGAGTTGGCCAAGTAATGTAGGAGGTACACTTTTGGATGGACATGGACACATGGCTAAATGAAATAGAGTTCGACAGTTGAGTGTACAATAGTACAAGTGTCATCTTGCTCAGTTTGGAGATGGGGTTGTACGGTTGGATAACCAATCCAATTTGATGACAACAAGAAAAATGTAATGCACGTATAGGAGGTGTGTGGAAGTTTCAAACATTTATGAACAAATTAATAAATAAAAATTTGATAAAAATATGTAAACTATTAATGTCTAAATATATATAGTAAATACCAATATTTACACTTCAATCTAACGATCATAACTTTTTGAAATTAAATTAAATTAAAAATAAAAAAAGGTTTATGAATTTTTTTCTATAAATATTAAATCATATTCTTCACTCCTCACACCAAAACTCAATTAAAATATCATTTTTCTATGTTCCAATCTTATTTAAAATCTCAGCAAGATTTATGATAGATATGGACACATAGCGAAATCATAGTCAACGGAAATGTTATTAAAAATCAACGATGTGAGTTATAAAAGTACATGAAATATGAATAAAATAAAATAAAAAGTTGTTTTTAACTCTCTAAACGAAGTTAAAATGCCAAAATTCATCTTCCAGTTGTGACGACGTGATAAGTTTGATTCGTCTTGTCATTCATTTTAAAAAAGATATCATGATCTTGAAACTGAAACTGAAACCACCATTCATCATAAATAATATTATTTAGCAAAAAAAAATGGACTTATTCTATATTAATTTTTTTCATTGAATAATTATTAAATTATTAAATCATTAAATCAAACATGAAAAGTAATAATAATTGTAAATAACAATTGCTTACTATTCAAAATGGGTGCATGGAGAGTGGTTTTTGAGAGGCTAAAGCAGTTCACTATTCAAATGAATAGTTACCGCCCCAACCCCATTCCTAAACTCACATCTTTCAAAATTGGTAAAAATGCTCTTAGGGCTTCCTTTTTGCTTCCATTTAATGTTCGTCATCAGGCCTGTTGCTCGGGCATCTCCTGTTCATCGGGCTCCCATACGCTGGACCCTATCCCCCCAGCAATTTGATCCTGTTTTCTGGCATGTCCCCCGAGCAACCTCCCATGCTGGAGTTGCTCTAAAGGCTTCCTTTTTGCTTCCATTTATATGAGCTATGTATGCTTTGGTTTTGGGATCCTAGCAAGGGTGCGCGATTGAAGCTGAACACCCAACAAATTACGACTACTTTGCCACTAGCTCGTTGAAAATACTTTACTAGCTATGATCCATGTTCGTCATTTAATTTTAATTACAATCTTCAATATGCAAAATTTAACTTAATTATGGATGAGAACAAGCATAAATTTTGCAAGAGACGCCCTAATATTCATTTTAAAAGAAAATTATCAATCACACGAAAACTATGTGCACAATAAACTTTGGCTTTCTGAAAATGTATATCAATTGAGAATCATGCTTGATGCAGACTCCAGACACCGCTCGTTCATTCAAACAGAAAAGATATGAATTATGATTCGCAGATTTTGAGTGGCCATCGTTTTGTGGTGGGAAAAGAAGAAAGAAAAAGATGGAAAACAAAAAATAAGGCATTCTTGACCACTAAGACCATCTCCAACCCTGGCGTATAACCTATTTTCCCCTTTCTATCCCCCCCCCCCTCCAAAACCCAAGTGAAAAATTGGACCTATAACCTATAACCTAAAATAAAGCCAGAAATAGCCCAAGATTTAGTCCAAAAAATAGTGTGGGCACCCACAGTGAGACTCCAACCACATGGACATGTCCCCAAGATTTATTGAATCAAACGGCTGAGATCGAATATAATTAAATGTAACGGTAAAAAAAAGATATAACAGCCCAAATTTATATCCAACGGCTAAAATAATTTAAAAAATTATTCAACTCAAAATTCACCCAAATTTAGTGATTTTTCAATATTTATCGGAATCTAAATATTTTTAGGTTAAAATGTTCATAAAATTAAATTGAAATAGTGTACATAAAAATTATTTTTGAATTAAAATCTAAACTTTTTAAGCTAAAAATTGTAAGTTTTAGGCCAATATTTAGAGATGGTCTAAAAAAAGAACCAGCCTGCCTTTTGTGTGAATGTAAAATAATCACTGCAATGGCGGTCTCATATTTGATTTTTTAACCGACACCGAATCAATCAACCACATTGCCTGTGCCGTTGTTGGGTATATATGACGGTACAATTATTGAGTAAGGCCAAGAAAAACTATGCCTGATTGATTACTGTTGTGGAGATTCTAGTAGTGGTGACTTGGAAAGTGTGCCCAAAAGGACGGGGTCTGTCGCGGGCAATTCTATTAGCGGAGACTAGAGAGAGTGTCCAAAAAAACCGCGTTTGATGTGGACTGTTCAGGTACAGCGTAGTACGTTTTGACAAGGTGGAACCGTGAGGCATTGAAGCTAGTGTTGTACATGTCAAAACTTTTACCTAAAAAATATCAAGAAGTTCACGTGGGATATAATTTAGATTTGGAGTTGGGAATCTCTCTCTAATCACTCGATGTCATGCACCTTACTATGCACTTAGGGTAGCAAAATCGCATTGAATTTTTGACGTTTGAGGAGTGAGAGGAGCTTCTCACTTTCATTATTAATTTTTTAAAATTTCAAGTGATTTTCTACATTAATCGACAAATAAAAATTATATTTCTATTAGTGCGTAATCACTTAATTTCCTAAATTAAAGAGCATGGTTGCAAAAAAAAAATTCTAGGAACTCCTAAGATAATTTTTTAATATTTGCGTGTGTGTGTGTTTTCTAATAATGTATGCACTTCAATCTTAAAAAAAATCCAACTCCAATTTATACTTATGATTCTTCTTGTTTTGCCATGTTTGGTGTGGTGGTTGCAGACTTGCATTGCAGTCATAGGCGGTTGTGGCGATGGTTGTGGTGTTGGTGGTAGCGATAATGGTGGTGGTGTTAATGTGGGTTATGGTAATTAGGGATGCAAAGGTAGTAATGGTCGTAGGATCACTTGTGGGTAAGGTTTAAAAAAAATTATAATTTTTTTTTGTGAATTTACTTAGCTGCTCAGGATTTTATTTTGTGGTAGAAGACCAAATTGTATTTTCACCCTCTTTTGGTTGACAAAGAGGGTTTCATTAATATGTATATATATATATGGAGCTTAAGGGGAGGGATCCCCTTTTTTTAAAAAAAAAAATGGGGACACGCTCCCCACCGTTAGATTGACTTTAATGAAATTGTGTGGTTGATATTAAAACACAGGCCACACAATTTCATTAAAGTTAAATCCAACGGTGGGCTCAACCACACAATCTCAAACACATGGCCACAGTCACGCAAACTCACCAACTCGGAGCATCGAACTTGGGACCTCCCACTTTTTTTTGTTTATTAGGGAGCCGCAATTCGCGCCCTTATCACTGGACTACTTGTTGTGATTATAGTATATTATTTATTGTGTCGACATATTAATACATTTGTTTGGTTTTGTGCATTATCTGTAGAAATTTTTATATACAATTTATTTCTCATTAACAAAATGTTATTTAAAAATCTTCCATTTTAAATTTCTAAATTGATTTGTAGAAATCAAAATTCCTATTTTTAAGCCTTAATTGATATTAAATTAGGAATTTTATAAAGAAAATTAAAAAAACAATAAAAGTGGGCAAGGGCATTTAATATGACGTGATAATAAATTTTAAATTTTGGAGTAAAATTAGATACTATCGTAATGTACATACTATCGTTTGTTAAGAAAAACTAAAATTAAATTTATAAAAACATTCAGGTTATAATACCAAATAGTATTATTTACGCCCTTTTAAAAATAAATGCCCCACCCAAGCAGTTTCTTCGTATGGCCGCAATTAGATAGAAGCCTCTCCCTTTAATTATTGAAGACAAGAAGTGTATAGCTGAAACTAGGAATACAGAGATTTTTCAGTGTGACCGAAACACGGGGTGGTACATTACGTGTTACTATACAAATAGCAGAATATGTTTGTTAAAAAGTTAATAATTTAAAAAATAAAATTTCTCACCACTTATATAAAAACACATGATGTACCACCCGTATTTTAATCATAATAAAAAATTACTACTAGGGATATAACTCTCCCATTATTGAATTCGCGCAGTTAACACCGACTAGGAAATTAATGGAGTATTAGGTGGCATAGTCTTCCGAGTCTTTTGTCCTTTTTCATTGCTCATTTGCTATACATCTATATATACATCAGAAGTGTAGTCACTTTAAGTGCACAGAGTGGGAATTTACTTAAGCTCATTGGATAATAGTTGCAGCTTACTTATTTTTGAAGATTGCCACTACTCGATCGAGCAGACTGAGTTAGTTATATTGTTTTGTTTCATTATTTTCTTAATTAATCGACCTAATATCACTTTGTATAATTGATTACATTTGCAGATTAAACCACTGTTCTAAAAATCTCCGCCTAGCGCCGTCTAGGCCCCGCCTAGGCGCTAGGCCCCAGCTCGCCGCCCCGATTAATGCTAAGGGCGCCTAGACTTACTGAGGCATCGCCTAGAACGCCTAGGCAACCGCCTAGACGGCCTAGGCACCCGCCTAGACCGCCTTGACCCGCCTAGACCCGCTTAAACATTCGCCTAGGTCGCAACTCACTTAGACAAAAAATAGATAACTTTTATTTTGCATTTTGTTTTTTTCCCAATAAATTGTAAGAGACTTGTTGCATACTTAAATGAACACACATTATATCCTTATTTCACATGTTTTCATTATGTTTCAATACTTCATAATATATATGCATTCTATTTTGTAGTTTATGATGAAATTATATATATTTCAAGTATAAGCAGACACTTATTTACACGAAATATGATTGATTTACTTAAATCCGCCTAGTCCGCCTAGGCGCCCGCCTAGGCCCCGCCTAACTGCCTAGGCGCTAGGCCCCAGCCCGCCGCCCGACTAGCGCCTAGCGACTTTTAGAACCTTGGATTAAACATGGCAGCTACAGTAGTTTCTAGTGTAATTGCTAATCTTAAAGTTCTTAGTCATGATAATTATGAAGATTGGAGTTTCCACTTTAAAACCTACTTGTTGGCTGAAGATCTTTGGGAGGTTGTGGAAGAGACCTCTGAACCTCCTAGACGAGAAGATGGTGAAGCGGAATTTATGGTTTGGAGGATGAATAATGCCAAGGTTTTATATGCAATCCAGACTTGTTGCGGGGATGATACTTATTTTATTATCCAGTGCATTAGCTCGGCCAAAGTCGCCTGGGATACTTTGGCTGAAAAGTTGAAGCCGGCCGATCAAGCCTTGGAAAACACAGGTACGTGTACGCACGTACTACATGTTTCCTTTCCAAGTTAATTCCAATATTATAACTATTAAGATTTAGCTTTCTTCTTCTAATAAAGTCACCGTGCGTGATCGATGCAGAGGATGTGCCTTTGATGGCACATGAAGAGCTGAATACCGGTCTGACGCGGAATGAGGGTACGTACGTAGTAATATTATGTGATATCTACTGCAGCATGCATGAATCTTTGTACTTTTGTTTAATTTTATTTCATTCAGTTCTCTTTTATTTCAACATTAAGTATAATTCGTCCCCAAATTTTTTATGTTTAGTTAACAAACAATAAATAATATTACTTGACAGAGTATTATAAAACTAACGGCGACTTCAGTGAGTTCCCCCACCATCAACCCTTGATTGATGCTCACTACTAGAAATTTGGCTATAAGCCACCCTTTCATTTGGTGGCTATTGTCAAGTGTTGCCACTCACATTGGTGGCAAACCTCTATGGCCACCAAGCACCCACTAAACTAGTAGTGTGGCCTATGTAGAGGACTCTATTGTAACAATGGCTACCAATATTGCATTGGTGGGTATGTGAATAGTACAACAATTATATACTTTATAATTTATTTCTAAAATTTATTTAATCTCATTGTCCCTCTTATTAGTGGCTAAATTTGATACCATCATTGGTGCCTTTCAAACTCATATAGCCACCAAACCAATCATTGGTGCCTTTCAAACTCATACAGCCACCAATCCAATGTGTCTATGATAGGATTAGTGGCTTTTTACATATAGGCACCAAAGTTGGTTTGAGGCTACAGCATTCCAAATGGCCTTTATGTTCGAATTGTATTACATGGCTGTTAAAGCCAAGCTCTGTACTATATTAAAACTCATCTTCTTAATATAAACTTCACTAAGAAATTTAAATTTGCAAAAGGATTCACATTGACAACCAACCACACTTTATATCCCATACGGAATCAATAACAAGGTTTGTCCCTTTTAAAGGAAGCATATTACATTCATGTTTGTTGTCCAACACATCCAACTACCTAAGGGTGATGAGATTACATTTTATAAAACCAACATTACATATGCACATCCACCAACAACAACTGAACTAACAAAATCCACCCAACTAGATCTATGCCTTCCCTATGGCATTTGTACTATATACATCAAGCAAAATAGAAATGGAAAAGGCAAGGTATGCAAAGAAGATACCCAGCAGCGTGGGAGTGGAGCTTCCGTTGCCCACGCCAATCGCCAACTAAACAAGGCCACTAACAATCTTGTCCGCTATGCCCTGTCCGCATCCTGCGACTGTGACTGGTTCGCGGTACCGCCCGTCTTCATCACTGATGCAATAATGGCCGAGATATGCGATTAAGGTCCTAGGCTCTGTCCTTCTATGGGTTTTGGCTCTGTCTCCCTTTTGTATTGGATGTGCATCCGTAGGTCCTGATAAGAAAATATATATCCCAGCTTTAAAAACAAAACAATTAACCAGTACGTTCCCAACAAAATCAATAACAAAATACATAATGAAATTAAAAAGCAGAAGCAAAGAAATTTTAAGAAATAAAGATATTTATGAGAGAAGTATCTGAATTTCCTTTAATAGCAAGCAAGCAATTTCTACTCATTATTGTTATGATAATTAGCTTAGGAGAAGGCCTAAAAACCTTTCGTGCTGCACAAGTATAATTTAAGCATACCTGTGTCTCCTGAGATACATATTTTTCAGTGCACTGCTTGTTTCCCTTCGAAGAAGACCAGGCACTCAACAATGCTTGGGTTGAAAACCCAGAGTACTTTTCCTCCATGTACGAAAGATCAATTGAAGGAAAAAGGGTGGACGGAAGATTTATCTACCATATTTAAAAACAATCAAGAAGTCCATGTTACTCTTCATACAGTCATATGATTTAGAACCAAATTCATCTGAAACACAACGATACAGAAAAAAAGATAAAATAATAATTTGTGCACCATAGTCAACGAAATTGTTGAAAACGATACTCCTAAAAAAAAACCCGACTACAGCTCCAACGAAGATTGTCACCACAAGCCTTATTGTCTCATTGGGGTTTCTTAAATTTCCGCTACATCTCAAAAGAAGTTCACATTACAAAAATGATGAAAACTTTTGAGTTCCGTTCGAACATCAACGAATGTAAAGATTACAGAATGAACAAAACAAAAACAAAAACAAAATTCAAAAGATTCGTACATGCGTATCGGAGACCCCATATTACTCAAGTTACTATGATCCCACATTCACAAAGATACAGGTTGAATTCTAGCAAGCATAGGGTGCTCCACATTCACAAAAATCGGCAGATTCTACAGCTTCATTAGTGAAGCAACCATCAAACAACCCTCAAGGCTGAAACGATAAATTAATTAACTTAAAACATGCTTTGTGAGTCAAATTAGTCTCAGTTTTCACACATTAGCTCACTGGCTTTGTTTACACCACTCGTCAGCTGAGCCAAATTCTAATTATAGCAAAATTCATAGCTAAGCAACCTAGTACACACAACCCGGAAATTTAATTAATTTATTAATCTTGAAATTAAACTCAGTTAAACGCATCAAATCTAGAAATATGAACACATAGGAGATTAAGGAAAGTAATTAATAATTAACGAGAAAGTAACATACAGAGGTGATTTTGCCGTAAAAAATGTTCAGCGCGGCGGAGCAAAACCGTACAAGGCCCAGCTCTGTTGTCCGGCAGGGCCTTCCAGTTCCGTTTCCATAAATCTCCGATTGCGTTTTTGAAAATGGCACCAACGAGGAACTGCTGAGATTTAATATCCAAAGTTCCACTTTAATTTCCAAATAATTAAAATATCTACACATGTATAAATTCATCAAGTGAATAATTTCAACAATTACCTAGAATAACAAACTTAAAAAAAAAAACGAATTTTACCCAAACAGAGAGTGGATCCATGGATGTGGAAGTGAAGGACGCTTGGGAGGGTTCTCAGATTGGAAACAACTTTAATTCATCTTTCTCGAACCCAATCTTTCACATGCATACTGATAACGTAATTAAAATTTGAAATCTAGAATAGTTAAATTTACCGTTTTAGAAGAACCCCCTTCACCTTAGTTTCACCCACAACCTTCCAAGGCCTCCATTCTTCTCGGCCTAGGTTGGACACAACCTTGATTCATCTTCCTCGTCCCCAATCTTTGACATGCATACAGAAAATGGAATTAAAATTTGAAATCTAGAATCAATCCAAAAACTGAAAGTTTTTATTTTGAGAAATCACTTACACTAGGGAACAACCATGAGGAAAAGATCATTTTTACCTCTTGGTTGAGGTCCAATTCAGGCAGACTTCATCGGATATTGGCAGGAATACCAAAGATCACCGTTTCTTAGATCTGAAATTGAGAAAAGTCGGCTACAAATTTGGAGAAACTAACTTGAGGGTTGGAAAGAGGAAGGGAAGAGGTTTCTGGAGGTGTAGTTTGACGCTCGTTGGTGACCGGAGGACGGAGCCACTGCTGCATGAAAGAGAAGAGGGAGAGAGAGGATACGGGAGGGAGGAAAGAGAGAATGAAGGGGGAAGCGAGCGGAGGAATGAAGGGGAAGCGTTGGACTTTTGTGAAGGGGTGAGAGGTTTAATGGTTTATTTATTTGTTTTATTGTTATTCAATAAATTGTATTGGTGCCCAATTAATCACAAATGCACAAAAAGGTATTTTTAAGAAATAAAGATATTTAACAGCCACCAATCATTGGTGGCTCAATGTTGAAGGCCACCAACATTAGCGGCATCCCATGGTAAAGCCACCAATAAATAGTAAGAGTAGCAGCTTTATATCTATGGCCACCAATTACAAACGGTGTGAAAAAAATGGTGGCCTATGAGCCAAATTCTAGTAGTGGCTGTTGCAAAAGGTGACTGGAGTTCTGCAAAGACGTATCTTACTATTCATCCCGACGCAATCAGAGAAAGAGGTTCATTATCAGGCTCGACAGCTCTTCACATGGCAATTTCAATGGAAAACGAATATATGGCGAAAGAACTAGTGGAGTGGATGACAGAGGAAGACTTGGAAACAGAAGACGCTAATGGTGTCACAGCTATAGCTTTAGCTACGCTAATAGGACCCGAAGTGGCTAGATGCATAATCGAAAAGAACAAGAGATTACTTTGCATACCATGCAATCTCCAGAATATGATCCCACTGATCATGGCTTGTCATGGCAGCCATTGGGGATTGGCTCGCTATCTCTATTCAGTTACTCCATTGGAAGCTTTGACGTCGAGCCAAGATAAATGTCGGACTGGTGCTGATCTTATTTCCCACTGTATTAGCTCCAAAGAACTGGGTACATAAATGTTTTAGATACAATATTCGCACACATTTTCTGACACACTATAACTAAGGTGGACCGTTTCATTATTTATAGAACTCACATGTATTTGAGAATATGTTTAAATAGCATGTTCCCTAACAAATATTGATTACTTACTTTTTTTTTCATGTATATAATTCTTTTTTTTTTTTTTCCTTATTGTAGATATTGCATTGGATTTAATTCAGCATTGTCCAAACTTGGTCTTTGCCACAAGCTCTACTGGGAAAACACCTTTACAGGAATTGGCTTGTATGCCCTCTCTCTTTTTAAGTGGAACGCGTCTCAAATTCTGGCAACAATGGATCTATAACAGTTAGTAACTACATTCTTTATTCTACAATGAATTTTATACTTTATTAATTTATCTGTCCCTCTAGTTGGGTAAGCGTCAGCCGGTTTTTCAATAAGATATTTCCTAAATGTTATACATGCAAGGAGACCTGCAGACGATTCCCGCAATTTGATTTATCTCAAAACCTGATAATATTTTTTTATATATTTTATACTTAATATGAAAAAAATTAAAACAATAAAATGCATTCTATGTCTGGATGGAGATTTCTGTCTCCGATGTCTAAGTCAAAAAGTGTTAGAGAAAAACTAAAATTCAATAGAGAATTCTAAATAGAGTTTGTGATAAACAAGTTTCTTTGTATGACTTGGCTATTTATAGTGGAAGAATGGGGTGTGCTATCCACACACCCCTTGTTAATTTTTGTCCCTTGATCCTTCTTCAATTCATCCGATCCAACGGCCGAAAAATTAGAAGGATGTGTGAGAAATAAAATGGGGTGTGTGGATATCACACCCCTAAATCTTCTACTAGTAGGCCGTAGCGGGCTTAGACAAGTCAACGAGTCTCCCTTCCCCTACCTGCTTAGACACATGTAGGTTATGAAGCCCAATGGTCACATGTGCTCAATATCATCCAATTTGTGTTGTCCACGTATTTGATTCAAAAGTTAATCACACATAAGGGGCTGTGTGATGATGTGAAGATAAAGAATCCCACATTGGTGAAAAAAGAAACCTTGCAACGACTTATAAGGGATTGGTTACTCCCTAATTACCAATTAATTTTATGGTTGAACATCAACTTCATACAAGGCTAAGGTGCAAGGGGTCGACAACCATGTCCCTCGAAGAAAAACAAAATGTTTGCTAGCTAGCTTGGCAAGAATCGGGGGTAAGGGCCTGATAGTTGTGGGCATTTGCCGGTCCTTAGGGGTTGGTTTGTTTAACCCATTAGAGTGGAGATGGTGCTTTCTCACGATATCGGAGGTAGTTCTGTCAAATTGAGCTCATAATTCACTCGATGATTGGATGTGATTAATTTATGTCTCCCCACTATGCCTTTCTTCACTAGTTTAAGTCAAGAAATAGTAAAACAATGCGCCAAAACCTAAATGGCTCTTATGTTTGTCTTCGCCGGTAAGTCCCTTGCATACAAATAAACAAATATGGCAAACTTATATTTGATGTACTCATATACAAACGTGTTTCACAAGTTTTTTTAAGGTGAGATGCGATGAGTTCTATAGCGGCACAACTTCAATATGTGGTGGCAGTTAAGGTTTAAGGTTATGAGTTAAATTAGAATTTTGGTTTTGGGTCTTGCTCAAATATTATAAAGTTATTTTCCCTCTTGAGTTTATTTTTTAGTGTCTAAAAATAAGTGTTAAAATTTTTAATGTGTACTTTTATCGTTATCAGTGTCAATTAATCATTTAGTTTGGGTATGCACCTTAACTTCTCTTTTCACAGACAAAAATATTTATACAGTAAAAGAAAGGGTTCAATGTGTCCGGACCCTCGACTTAAAAAAAGTTCTATATATTGACTAGAGGCATGTGTTTATTTTCTTGATAGGTATACACATACGACATGCTTCTGGGATCCGTGATGTTTGTATAGATGTTCAAAAACAAGCCAATGACCCGTTTAATGATCAAAAGGATCTCATAATTCGCTCAGGTATGCAATATCCATATAAAATGGCACTATGCATTTTTTTTCCAGTACATATATAGTAAAACGACAGTTATGACCTCAGGTGCATCCTTTACTTTGTTATAGATATACCTAATTAACAAATTCTTTGAATAGCTAATGCAAAACATTTTTGTATTTGCAATACTGTAGTTATGGCTTTACTGCGAGGGCTCGTCTCAATCTCTGTAAATTTTTTGGTAATGCTTCATTTCAACACTTTGTTAATCTTTTCATTTAAGTTTTACTCAAACATTTATCCAGTCATTGCTTAGAACTTCTTTTGGTCGTACTTTTCGAAATTTAATGATTAATAATTCTTCTATGTCAACCTAGGAATCGATCACATGTACAAAATGAAACAGATCCATGTCCAATCCCTTGAAGTTTTACAAGGCATGTGCAAAATGACAGAAGGTTTAAGCCTGAAACAAATGCAAGGAAGTTCCGTACAAACAGCACTCTTCAAAGCTGTTGAACATGGGAATGATGAATTTCTTCGTCAGCTGTTTACTGCAAATATCCTAGCTTTAGGGATATATGACGAAAATGCAAAGGGCATGTTTCAGTTTTCCATTGAATGCCGTCAAGAAAAAGTCTATAACTTTTTCCATGACTTTATCCGAATCATGAATGTTCGCACTGAATCTAGAGTAGATAAGTTTAACAATACGTTACTGCATTCGGCAGCGAGGTTATCCCCACCTGCACAGCTTAAACATATCCAATGTGCAGCATTGCAAATGCAGAGAGAATTACAATGGTTTAAGGTTAGAATTTCTTCCTCTATATATATATATATATATTTTTTTTTTTTTTTTTTTTTTTTAAGCTGGACTTAATGTATGAGAGTTTAATAAGACGAAGTGAGTTAAAGAAAAATGAGTTTACCACCAAAGCAATCCACAAGGTCCACTATAAATTAATAGGTTTTACTGTATAAAGTTCTATTCGCGTGGTCAATCGGTATACTACTTGATTAGACTTGATTATTTGTGACAGCAATTTGCACTCTCATATAGGAAACAACCAAATTAAAAATGAAATCACATTCTGTCTTAAAAAAAATGAAATTTTGATTACTCAGAATGTTAGGTTATTTGGGATTAGATTTGAGCATATATATTCAAGGTCGGCATACATCAAGGATTTGTAAGAGTACAAAAATATTAATTACTTGGAATTAGATTTGAGTGCCTTTGAAGAAAATAAATTAAAGAAAGATATTTAAGTTTCTTCTTTTCACTGAAATGTAGGAGGTGGAGAAAATTGTACCTTCCAAGTTTCTTGAAGTTGTTAACTATACAGATGGCATGACCGCCCGTGACCTATTTACTAAGAACCACAAGGAATTGGCAAACGAATGTGAAAGATCAATGAAAGCAACTGCAACTTCTTGTACGGTTGTAGCTGCTCTTATTGTTACAATCATGTTTATTGCAGTGTTCTCAGTTCCTGGTGGAAGCGAGGCAGGCTTTCTCGTGTTATTAAATAAAAGGATATTTATGGTCTTTATAGTTGCAGATGTCTTTTCACTTTTTTCTTCCACAACTTCAGTCGTGACATTCTTAGGAATTCTCAACTCGCGTTATGTTGAAGATGATTTCCTTAAATCACTGCCAACAAAGATGATGATAGGCCTTTTCACCCTCTTCTCATCTATCGTTACCATGATGATTGCATTTTCTTCAACCCTTTTTCTTATGCTGGAAGCAAAAAAGTGGATAGTGGCTCCGATCATTTTACTTGCTAGTGTTCCGGTTATCTCTTTCATATGGATGCAATTTTCCCTTCTTGTTGAGATCTTCATTTCTACTTACGGAGCTGGAATATTTCTGATCAGCAAAAAAGGCAAACCTTGGTCTTTCAATTCATCTTAAACAGTTTACTCATTTTGCATTGATATTTGTTTCTGTCACTTTTGAGGAAGTTTTTAGAATTTGCTTAAAGAATAATGATAAAGGATTTCTGCAAACTCTTTCTGTTTTTGGGCCTAAAGGATGTATAATGTATGTATTCCGGATTCGGTGCTAATCTCTAACTTCAAGAATGTTTAGTCCTTTAACCTTGTATTTATGTTAGCATTCATATCCCACATCATAATTTATTTTGAAGAAATTGTTATTTTCGTTAATAAGAAACGTTACTAGTAAGTATTATACTTTTAGAATCTCATTTATAGCTTGATTTCTTATTATTTTAAATAGATTGAAATTTACATATTTGGAATTGGATCCCATCTGGATCTACTTTGTGGGAATCCTTAGGATCCCAACATCTCAGTCATTCATCGTGTATCGTGCAATCATAAATCATTTGACTTTTTTTATTTAAAATTAAACACAAATAATATCTGATAAAAACTAACCGCACGATGTACGATGAACGGCAAGGATGTGGAGATCCTTAAGATCCTCACAATGTGGATTTGGAGAGAATCATCTTCCTACATATTTGAGCATCAACGAAACTACTTTAATCCTCCTTCTAGATTTAAACCATTTTATATTCATATTACTATGCCAATCCATCTAAAAAAATATTATATTTCAATCATTGGGAAATTCTACATGGAACCGGATTCCCTCCGGAGCAACACATGCAGAGTCTGCTAAGCAGGCCCATCGGGCCGTTGAAATTTAATTCAACGGCTACAATTATTATAACTTTTAGAGGGCCCCTGTTTGTAGCCGTTGAATCAAATTTCAACGGTCCGATAGGCCTGCTCAGCAGGCTCCGCATGTGTTGCTCCGGAGGGGATCCAGATTCATTCTACATAAGTATGATTGTACCTACACTATTATACCTAGACTAATCCAGTGCCTCTAAACATGTAATATAACTAAACTAATGCACTTAAGAAGAAAATATTGTACCTACACCATTGCATCTCCACTATGGCACCGAGACTAATTAATGTACCTACACTATGGTGCCTAGACTAATGTACAATGCAAGACTTTGCCATACGAATGAACAAAAAAAAAAAAACTCATAACACTTGAAGCAAAATTGATGTTTTACAAAATTATGACGTTGATTGCTTTTTCTTTGTTTGGAAGACTTAATCGGATAAATGGTTTTCGTAGTTCAGAAATGCTCTCCTAAGGTCCTTATTTTGAGGACCTGTGAGGTCCTATTTCATTTCAACCCCTAAAATTAATCTGATTGTGAAATAATCCAAAATATGATATTATCCCTGTTACAACATAATAAAATAATAATTTTGATAAAAAAAGAAAAGAAAAAAAAAAGAAGAGTTTCAGTCGTGAATGTCTTATATCTGTTATGTTGTAACAGGGATAATATCATATTTTGTTATTATCCCTGTTACAACATTATTATTTTGTTATGTTGTAATAGGGATAATATCATATTTTGGATTATTTCAGAGTCAGATTAATTTTAAGGGTTGAAATGAAATAGGACCTCACAGGTCCTCAAAATGAGGACCTTAGGAGAGCATTTCTGTTCGTAGTTATATAGTATTTGGAAAATAGCTCATGTAGTAAACAAATTCGGAAATAAACTCTTGTAATGAGGACTCTTAGGAATTGAGCTCCAAGTTAAATTTTATGCTAAGTCTCGTCAATATGTTGCTATGAGTGTCACGTGCAAGGTTAAATTAGTCACTCTACATCTGTTAACGCAGTACATCTCTTTTTGTTTCACACTAACAAAACGGAGAACTCTCATTTCGCCTCCACTAATAACCCACACCTCAACTCTCATATATTTGCAGCGATGTCAAACGATTTTGGCTGCAAATTTTGTCTTGCTGCTACTTTCTTCGGTTTATATTTCTTTGATTTATTTATTTTTTGTCAAACGATACATTTGTTAGATTAGAGAGTGGACGGAGTTTGAACCCACGTCATGATGTAGGAACAACACTTCACTCCACCCTTGTGATAGAGGGCCACTTGCTTCTTTGACTTATTTTTGGGTAAGAGAAGTTTGAGTTCAAAACCAAAACATAATTTGGTGGTGATTCTTCCTATTGAACTCATTGAAACCCTATTGAAAATGTACAACACAGCATGCTCTAAGATGTCAAGTTACTCTATCCCCTTTTTTCGGGTAGAGTTGCTGCTGCCATTGCCGTCATTTTTGCTTCCTTTTGCTACCTAATCACATTTTTTGATCATATCTCTTAATTCTAGGGTTTATGTCCTTTTGTATCTTAGTCCTTTATCTTTCTTGTAACTTGTTGCTATGTCTAGATCTCTCTTTATCAGATCTCCCTTAAAATCTAATTGTAAGTGTTAAAAGGTGTATGGTTCATCTTTCTCTTTTTCGGTCTCTATATAGAGCCCTCCCTTGTATCCCTTACTTACATGAAAATATACAAACCTTTTGGGTACTAAATTTCCACATGGTATCAGAGCAAGAACCATAGGGGTCCTGTTTCTATTTGTTCATCCATTCAAAAAAAACCTTGTTTCTGCCGTGCCTCATTCACCACAATGACAGAAGAAAGCTCCTCAAATACCTCATCTCCCAGTATCACTCAGGGTAAAATCAATCCAAATTTACGTCTCTGCTCAGTGTTATTAAACGAGTTCAACTATATACCTTGGTCTCGTGCCATTTCACTTGCCATAGGAGGAAGATCAAAGCTCAGGTATATCAATGGAAGCATTAGACCGCCTGAACAATCATCTACGTCATATGGTGCATGGCATGCAAATGACCAATTGGTTATGTCCTGGATACTTAACTCCATGGAACCAAAGTTATCTGAACTCTTCAGCTACTCGAAGTCTTCTTTCACTCTCTGGGAATCCGTTAGAGAAATGTATGGCAGTCAAAATAATGCAGCTCGTATCTTTCAGCTCAAGAAGGATCTTACTGGGCTAAGGCAAGATGATCAATCCTTCGTGCAACATCTCGGAAGCATGAGGTCCATGTGGAATGAACTCCGTTGTGCTTCTTAAAAGAGCTGATGAGGACAAGGTATTTCAACTCCTAGCAAGTCTAGAAGCTGAATATGAAGACCTTCGAAGTCACTTGTTGATGACCCCGGAGTTGCCCTCAATCAATGCTGTCTGCCAAGCTGTTCAAATGGAGGAAACTCGAAGAAAAGTTATGCACATTGAGCCAAAATCAAATTCTGAGGCTAGGGTGTTCTCGAGCTATCACAAAAACACTGGTGAATTTTTTTTTGCCAATAAGAAAGAAGACTAGACATGCACTTACTACAACATGAAAGGTCATCTAAGGGACAAATGCTGGATCTTGCACCCGAAGTGAAAGCCAAAATTTGATAAGGAAGGAACAATGATCAAAGAAGGGAAAGGAATTAACCCTAAGGCCCTCCACTCATCCAGTTCTTCGACTGGTGAAATCTCAAATTTCACTGCAAATCCAATAGATTTTATAAATGAACTTGCAAACTTCCTTCAAAGACGAGGATGCAACACTGAAATCGAGGAAGTGACCACTACAACTCCTACTGCCATGCTCAAAAAATTTGTAGGATTTTTGGCTGAGACCTCAACTCATGACAATGTCTCAGGTATTATTACTGCTCTAAACACTGCACTTAATGAAATTAGTCATGATTGTTGGATTTTAGACTCAGGTGCCAACGACCATATAACAAATCAGTCTTTTTGCTTGGATAAGTTTCAAAATATGCATGAGTCTACACGGGTGTCTGTTGCAAATGGGAATGGAAAACCTATTCTGGGAAAAGGGAAACTTAAACTGTTAAGTGATAAGATTGAGTCAACAGCTTTATATGTACCTTCTTTTCCCTTCCAACTTCTGTCCATAAGTAAAATCACACGCACCCTAGATTTTCTTGCCATATTCTCTCCTTACAGTGTTGTATTTCAGGATCGGGTCACTCAAAAGAAGATTGGTGAAGGGTATCTCCTGAATGGACTCTATTACCTCTCAAAAAATTTCAAGTCTCTTAAGCACCCTCTTGCCAGCCTCAGTCTCTCTCAAGATTACCAACTTTGGCACCTTCAATTGGCTCATCCCTCAGAACTTGTGATGACCAAACTTTTTCCCAATTTTTGTAAACCTACACATGCTTGTGAAATCTGTCAAATCTCGAAAGCTGATAGGCTTCCTTTTGTCTCTTCCAAGTCTAGAACATGTAAACTGTTTGACGTCGTACACTCAGATATCTGGGGTCCCTCTCGTGTAAACTCTTTTGATGGATTTAAATATTATGTCTCCTTCATTGATGATTACTCTCGGGTTACATGGGTTTACCTCTTGAAATCCAAAAGTGAGTTTTTTTATGCCTTTAAAGATTTTCATAAACTCATCACAAATCAATTCTTATATAAGTTAAGCATACTGCAATCAGACAATGGCACTGAGTACACATCCAATAACATGTCTAATTACTTAAGTGATCATGGAATTTTGCATCAAACCAGCTGTGTTGGTACTCCATAGCAAAATGGTGTAGCGGAGAAAAAGAACCGTGATTTGTTGGAGAAAACAAAGTCTCTTATGTTCCAAATGAATGTGCCTAAAAGGTTTTGGTCACAAGCTTTTCTCACTGCAGCGTACATCATCAATAGGTTACCTACTTGAGTTTTAAACTCAAAGTCTCTTGTTGAAGTGATGAAAGGAAGAAATATTGACATCTCACATCTCAGAACGTTCGGGTGCACTTGCTATGTTCATGTTCAAGCAGCACATTGAGATAAGCTTGATCTTAGGGCTATCAAATGTGCCTTTATGGGATACTCAAGCTCTCAAAAAGGATATAATACTTTAATCCTCGGAACGGTAAGGTTGGAGTCTCTAGAGATGTCAGATTTGATAAGCTTGCTTCTTTCTTTCATAAAGACTGCAGTGAAGAGCCTAAGAGAGATGATCTTATGGATATTTTCCTATTACCTACTCCAACAAATCTTCTTGAATCCCATTCTGAGAATGATTCTCTCGAACATCACTCGGAACAACTTGAGAGTGAGGGAACATCTACAAGTGAACAAAGCTTAACCACTACCTGTAACCTTATGTGGCTCCTCGAAGAAACCCAACTTGGGACAGGCATCCTCCTTCAAGGTTTCAAGAATACAGTACTTACAATGCAAGACATCTTATTTCAGAAGCCCTAACATATCAAAAACTGTCAAAACCCTATGCTACATTCCTAAATTAGTTATCCTCGAATTGAACTAAGGAACTTCCATAAAGCTGTGCACAGTCAAGAATGGAAGGAAGCTATGCAAGAAGAGCTCAAAGCCTTAAATGACAATCAAACATGGAGTGTAGTTGATCTACCAAAAGGGAAAATGGCAGTAGGGAGTAGATGGATATATAAGATCAAGTTTCATTCCAACGGTAGTATTGAACGACATAAGGCCCGACTTGTTACCCGTGGATTCACTCAAACTTATGGTATCGACTACAAGGAAACTTTTTCTCCTGTAGCTAAAATGAGCACGGTTCGAGTGCTGTTGTCTGTGGCAGTTAATCATAACTAGTCTCTATTCTAAACGGATGTGAAGAATGCATTTCTCCACGGTGATCTTGAAAAGGAGGTATACATAAAGCTCCTCCTTGGAGACCCACAAGAAAGTGAAGCTAACAAAGTATGCAAGCTCCACAAGGCCATATATGGACTTAAACAATCCCCCCGAGCCTGGTACTCGAAGTTAAGCTCAGTTCTTGAGGCTGCGGGGTTCAAGAGGAGTCATGCCGATTCCTCTTTGTTTGTTCACAGTGGTACAAGTGGCAAATTAATTGTTCTTATATATGTGGATGATCTCATTATAACGAGGGACAACATAGAAGAGATCGCTACTCTAAAATCCGCTCTTCATCAACAGTTTGCAATCAAGGACTTGGGAACCCTAAAATACTTCCTTGGCATTGAGATGGCAACATCTGCCAAGGGTTTGTTCTTAAATCAACACAAATATGTGCTTGACTTATTGGAGGAAGCTCACATGTTGGATTGCAAAGCTGCTCCCACTCCCCTTATAAGCAAACTTCAACTTGATGCCTCTAGTGAACCTCTATCAAACCTTAGTGTCTATCAACGTATGGTAGTGAAGTTAATCTACCTTACAATTACTCGACCTGACATTGCTTATTCTGTAAGCCTTATCAGTCAATTCATGCACTCTCATACTCTAATTCAATAGGAGATTGTCAAAATGATACTCAGATACTTAAAGGGGTCAATTGGCAGATGCTTACTCATGAAGAAACATGGCTCAAATCACATTATGGCATACACAGATGCTGACTGGGCAGGTAATGCACTCGATGGAAAGTCTACCACTGGGTTATGCACGTTTGTTGGTGGAAACCTCGTGACATGGAAGAGTAAAAAACAGACTGTGATTGCACGATCAAGTGCAAAGGTTGAGTATAGAGCCATGGCAGCCACGGCTTGTGAATTAATCTGGTTAAAGAGTCTTCTAGCAGACCTTGGCTACATCGACAAGGAACCTATGTCATTGTTTTGTGATAACCAAGCTGCCATGCATATTGCTTCTAACCCAGTGTTTCACGAGCGCACCAAGCACATTGAAGTGGATTGTCACTTCATTCGTGCTCAAGTTCAATCCAAAGTCATCAACACCATTTACACTCGCAATCACGATCAGCTTGCTGACTTGTTCACAAGGGCTTTGGACTCTATTCATCTTCAAAGGCTGCTGAGCAAGTTTAGATCAATCAACCCTCTTGATCCAGCTTGAGGGGGAGTATTGAAACTGTACAACACAACATGCTCACACAGCATGCTCTAAGATGTCAAGTTATAGCTGCAACTCTATCCCATTTTTTCGGGTAGAGTTGCTGCTGCCACTACCGTCATTTTTGCTTCCTTTTGCTACCTAATCACTTTTTTGATCATATCCCTTAATTCTAGGGTTTATTTCCTTTTGTATCTTAGTCCTTTATCTTTCTTGTAACTTGTTGCTAAGTCTATATCTCTCTCCATCAGATCTCCCTTAAAATCTGATTGTAAGTGTTAAAAGGTGTATGGCTCATCTTTCTCTTTTTCGGTCTCTATATAAAGTCCTCCCTTGTATCCCTTACTTACATGAAAATTTACAAACCTTTTGGGTACTAAGTTTCCACAAACCCAAAACAAGGAAACAATAAAACCCAATTAATCAAATGACTCAAACAATGCAAGTTGTAAGAAAGACAAACAAAGCCAAATTACATGAAATTGGTTCTGGATGAATCGGTGAGCTAAAATGGGAAGGAAGGCCTATTGTTTTCTGTAATTGGTGCTGGAACTTCAGAGCTTTTAGATTGGAGTCGACGATTTCAATTCGAGAGCCTCTCAGTCTCCAACCACATTTTTCGCAAAAACTCCAGCACCCACACGTAGATAGCGATTTCATCGTTTTAGTCTTTCGGACTCGGGGAGGGACGCTGTATAGGCCGATTTGAACGCTTACTAGGTTAATAGAGCTAAAATGATTAATTTAACCTTGCACTTAGAGCTCACATGCAATCTATTAACTGTAACTTGACGGAGTTTTTAATCTGGGGCGTGATTCCAAACAGTCTCCATCATGAGGATTCAATTCCTATTTTTTTTTCTTCACTAGATGGGCTATTTTCTGAATACTCTATCACCATGAGAATCATTTATCCGATTAGGCCTTGTTTTATGAAAAGAAAAAACAATAAGAATATTGTTGACAAAATCTTTTGCCGAATTTTAGGGATGAATTGGATGATTGAATGGTGTCATGGGCATCCCTATTCATAAACTGTTTCCATCAAAGCATCTGTTTGCAAAGGTCGTGACTGAAAAACAATCAGACGTTGCATTGTTTCATGTAGAAACGATGAAAAATACCAAACCAGTTCAGTGCTAAATGCTCGTGGGGCTTTCTTGAGCGACAAGAAATCTAGTTTTGGTGTTGTCTTTGTAAGAATAATAACCTAACTTGTAGAAGCCGATGAAGAAATTAATGATGGAGTATACCTCAGTTTCCTCTTATTTGAATGGATTTGTCACTGAATTTTATCCTTTATTTTAAAGTTTCAACATTGTAATCTTTAGTTATCCCACGAGGATCAACGCTATTAGAATTTGGAATTAACATCCGTAAAGGGAGAAAAATTTTTATGTATTCAGAATACAAGTCAATACATTATGTATCATAAAGGGATACTGAATAAATATACATTTTTCATGTCTCTCCCCTTATATTACGACACGTGATGTACCAATTTGTGTTCTACGTATACTGCAAAATCTAAATCCACGAAAAGTCTTTGAATATTTCGGGAATTTTATCAAATTGGACATGCACAGGACTTTTTGTGACATGTCCAATTTGAAATGGGTCGAAATTAAGTTAGGCCTTTCCAACAAATTCGAAATGGGTCGAAGCCCACCTTCTTTTCCACCTAAAAAAAATACAGGCAAAACTCTAAAAGTCCAAGACTTCATGCTCGATTCATCTCTCTCCTCTCCGAAGATGCGGACCGCCAGTCGCCCCGGCAAGCGGTAGCCACACTCCCTTTACCTCTGATTTTCTCTCTCTCTCTGTCTGTCTCTCTCTCTCTCTCTTGCGCCCGCGCGCTCTGGTACGTAAAGAGGTAAAAGCTTTTCATTAACTTCCCCACAAACCATAATCTTACAGTTTTACTGACTGACCTGTGCTATGTTCTTCTCATTTCTCCGATCACCCTCCATCTAATTCATTGTTTCCTGTCGTTAATTAACTAAAGATTTCAACTTTTGTCTTGCACTATTTGTTTTGGTTATCCCATAAGGCGTGTCCTTTTTGCTTCCAGTTTTGTATTTGAGCTGAATATGTTTGGTTTTTGGAACCCTAGGGCGATGGCTCGAAGCCTAACGCTCACGAATTATGGCTGCTAGCTCGTTGGAAATACTTTACTAGATCAAGGTACGTTTTTTAACTACAAGCTTTACAATGTATAATTGAACTTTAGTATTGGCAATCCCTGAATTCAATAGCTTTTGCTTAATTTAGTGTTCCGTTCGAAATTGGAAATGATGAGCCCAGTTTCATTGCTTGAGAAAATTAGTATGGCATTCGGCTCTTTCACAGTTTGGCTACTTTTGTTATTCTTTTGTTTAATCCAGGTGTTAAGGTTTGCTTAAAATTTAGTCCGCTTCAGTTGTTAGTTTTTAGTATTGAGGGGTATGATGAATGGGAACAATCGAAACTTTTTCAAGAAAAGTCCTAATATTCAGTTTAAAAGAAGAGGGGGTAACAACAACTATAAGAAAGGAAAGTGGAATGATTCAAGCCGTAAGCAACCTTCAGAGGATTATCAATTGCTCAACACTGTGTATCGTATTCTCTGCCCTTCTAAAAGATCGGTGGTGTTATTGGGAAGGGTGGCAACATAGTCAAAGCCCTTAGAGGATAACCCCCGACAAAGATTTAGGTTTCTGATTCTGTTCTTGGCTGGCTTAGATGAGAGAGTAATTCTTATCTATAGCTCTCCAAAAAAAAATTTAAGCAAACAAAATAACCATGAAAATTTAGTTGAGGGAAATGAAATGGAGCCGCATTGTGCTGCCCAGGATGCTCTGTTGAAAGTTCATGACAGGATTGTAGAGGAAGATCATTTTGGTGGAGTTACATTTGATGATGACAACGACAACAGTGTTGTCACCACAAGACTTCTAGTTCCAAACAATATGGTAGGTTGTCCTTCCCGCAGATCAGCTTCCAACTTGTGCTATGGAAACTGATGAATTGGTGCTGGTACTCTTTCTATTTTTGTGCTCCTTGCATGTTCTCTAACATAGGAAATAATGTTCCAAAAGAAGATTTTATATGATGTAGATGGCATTAGAATTTTGATTGAGCTAATATAGCAAATCTTATGACGTCGTATGAGCTCATTTGTTGATTAAAGTTTTTTTTTTTCAAACTTATTTTTGTGTTAGAATTTAGAAATGATTTTTGTTGTTTTTAAGTTAATATGTGTTCCCAGCTGTGTATGTTGTTATTGGGAAATTTATTGGTGCTCATAATATATACCCTAAATATGTCTGTGTATACAAATGAAGGTCCAGTGGTCCATGTATGCAGTCATTTTGTGCCAGCAAAGTCTGCCGCTGGAAACTTGTGGGTGTATTGAGATTTTTCATGTCTTCTTTTTACATTTGTAAAAGCATATGATTTTGTAGCTCGGTCACTTTCAATCTTCAAACATGCTTATATGAAACTCACACGAAAAGTTGTTTGTTATTTGTTTTTTGGTGCCTATAACTTTCAACAAAAGTGAGAGATATCTGCAAAACCAAGTACGACAAAAAAGGCACTTTATGAAGTGTCTAATCTACTGCATTAGAATCCTGGGAAGGACAAGCCTCCTTCAATCTTTCCTATGCCTTTCTTTCACCTAGAAATCCAATGTTGTCTAATCAGGCTCCTTCCCACACTATGTCGCCAATGCCATGGACAGGAGGATATCAAAACCTTTCTGGATTTGCCCAAGGTGGTTTTAATGGTTTTCCTCCTGGACATGGGGGTGAAGCTCTAGCTCTAGCTGAGTTTTCATGAAAATTTTGTGTTCAGCTGGGAAATTTGGTGGGGTTATTGGCAAGGGCGGTTTTAATGTAAAACAATTACAACTGGAAACAGAAGCCAGTATTTATGTTCAGGATGCATCAAAGGATTCAGAAGAAAGTGTAATTACCGTCTCTGCTTTTGAGGTATGCCATCTTGTGATACAAGACCATTTCCTGTCTTTAACTTCTTTTCATATTGGCTTAGAAGTGTTATTTGCATGGACAACGTACTGCACGCCAACTGTTTGCTGGTGCCTGTGGATCAATAATATGCTAGCAGTGGATCAGCTTGCTCATACTTTTTCAGGCTTTGTGGAATCCCAGATGACAAACCATTGAGACAATTCTTGAGCTTCAGAACAGAACAAGTGAATTCTCCGATAAAGGCATAATCACTACTAGGCTTCTTGTACTTGGATGCCTCCTTGGACAAGGACGTAAGTTAAAAATGAGATGAGAAGGAGAACCCAGGCTGATATTCGTGTTTACTCGAAGTATGATAGGCCAACTTTTTGGTTCATCTTGGTTGGGAGGAGTATTGTTTTGACTGCCTTCGTTTTGCGGTTAGGTTTTAGTTGATTTTTTTCATGAGATTGGCAACTTTTTTTTCTTTTGTACTTATATTTTTTATGTGGAGTTTATTGTTAACTGAAAGGTCACAAATTACTCAAGAGTTTAAATAATAAACTGCCTTGAAATTGTTAATCATGTCTTAAATAGTGTAACAATGTTTCCCAGGAGAACCAGTAGTAGAATTGAACCATGAGCATCACTGTCGATATCTTGATTATTATCCCAATTCCCATCATATGATCGTCAAGTGAAAAGTTGTGCATGCTCAAAGCACTGGTTATGGCAGAACTGGTCAAAGGAGGCATTCTGTTGATGGCAAGAAATGGTTCTCATAAAGTGAAGCTTGCAGCAATGAGTAATTGGGTATCTCCAAATGAGATTCAACTGATATTTACCATTTTGACCTCATATTTATTATGGAACACGGGTGTCTTCCTTTCCGTATGAGTATTAGATACATTATAAAATGTTTTATGTGCATCTGGTTGCTTTTTAGATGGAATTCTAGGCAATTAAGAGGATATATGATCTGCTTAGAAATCAGAGTACATGCGATCCACAGCTTATGTATGAAAATGCCCATATATTGAACCAGAATTCTTGTCAAGACGGTAATAAAATAACAAAGTAAATCTAGATAAGTGGAAATGACGTGTCTGTGAATGATTGCTATAAGTTCCTTGTCAACCACAGAGTTATCAGATCCCTCCAACTGCTTCTGGGTATGGAAGTATTCATACTTATGTACGAAGTAATACTCATATTTTATCACCCTGATTTTTGTGTTTGTTTATGTTGTTCCAGCTATCCAAGGGTCAACTATGCTATGGAGAGTAAGGTCCCAACGACTGCAGTCGATTTTCCTGGAACAGTAGAGCGCAGCATTTCCGCTATTAGAGAGGTATATTTTCAGAACCTTGTGAGAGTAGTAGGATAAGAGAAATGGTAGTATACCAACGGATTTCGCAAAGAAAATTATACATCTAGCCTCTTGAAATTCCTATTCAGGTTGACGTATCAAGAGCGCAGCTCCAAGACTCCCACGGTGGTGGCTCTGAGCATTCTGTTGAGATCAGTGGTTCTGATCACTTGAATGCAGCACAGAATACCCTTCAGGCATTCTTGGCTTCTGCAGATCAAAATGTGAGTTCTCAATCTGGTTCCTACCGCAATGTAAATGCTCATCAAGTCTCCTACCACGAGACGAATCCTCGGCAAAGCCCCTACCAAATCAATCCTCAGCACAGCCCCTACAAACTCAATCCTCAGCATAGCCCTTATCAAGTCAATGCTTCGTACAGGCCCTACCGAATAAATGCTCAGGAAAGCCCCTAACAATCGAGCTCTCAACAAGGATCATACCCAAACACGATTGGTCCTTAGGGCGCCTACCACAACTATAGTTTGCAACAAGGCGCCTACCATTACCGGGCTCTAATTTGGGAATCTATCATAATTTATATTATGCTTCTAGATAACTGTTGGTGTTATTAGCGAACCGATAGGGTAATTAGCAAACAAATTGTTAAATTTCATTGAGTTTCTTGGTGACTCAAGAAACACTTTTCCGTTATGTGCACCAGGGAATTGTAAACATCTTTACTAACAGGAATGTATTAGAGTTTCCAATGTACGGATTTTCTGTACGGAAGTGATCGATTGTTCGTGAATTTTCTTTTCCTCCGTCCTGAAGATATCTTCTAAACCAACAAGAAAAAATTACTAGTAATTGCAAAGCAACTACATTGGTTTGGGAGGATCCAGTCTCTGAAAAAGTCCGCTAACAATAACAAAATGCAATGAAATCACACTTTTTCTTGGCCCGCAAGCCACACTGATGGGCCTAAACATCCATTTAAAGCTAAAATCGAGTCAAGGAAAAAACCACTTCCCTAACTATTGTTCATAATCTCATAATTTCACTGTTGCTTTTTTACAATAAAAAATCATATACAAGCCTATTTCTAGATTTCAGACGCAAAGCCAACCTGAATTAGCAAACATATACCATTTTTCGTTGCAACGAAATGTACTTCTCCAAACATTTTGGACCATGCCAACCGAACGAAGAAGAAGCATGGTTCATGTTTCTCTTTTATGAAATGGATGAGAGATATATGATGGTGATACTGACGGAAATAAAATGTTTTATGGTTTCTTCTATACTATAATTCGTAAGAAAAACTTGAACAAATGTATCTAGTCACGTCATGTGTCTCTCACAAAAACATAAAACTCCATATATTTTGATCTCATCTGACTGCACACTAATTTCACTTAATACGAAAATTGTCTTAATCAGACAGCCATTTAGAAATTCAGGAGGCTTGCATAGCCAAATGCTACCACCAGTGCATAACTACATGCCAAATTGTCAAAGCATGTCGGCACGTCCCATCAAGTGAGAGGCAACTTTCGACATCCATTACCACTGCATTACAAACATGGGGTGTGTAGCACTTGTTCCAATCTAGGGTTGACCTTTTGATAATTAGTGGTCTTCTATCTGGTGCCAGAAAAAAAAGAGTACAAACTTCCATTACTTGTTGGAATTAAAAGAGAGATTTTTAATTCCATACGTGCATAAGTAATCAAGTACCCAATTAGATAACCCTAGTACCTCAAAAGCCCCACGATGAGGAAAAGAGAGTTTGCACAAGATGGTACAATTCTTCAGCCTCTGTAAGGTCAAGTGCTTCTTCAACTTGGCCACTTAGTAGAGGAATTTGTGCCTTGTGGTGAGCCCTGTTGAGAAGTTTTTGGTGTTTGCCTTGTCACCTTCATCCATTCCCATGAAATCCCATCATAGAACACTTTTTTTTTTCTTCATGTTATCCATATATGTTTAATTGGCCTCATAGAATCATTGATATCTATGAACACTAACATGATCAACGTCCTCATCATCATCATATATTGATTGAACAAACACACGAGAGATAAATGTTCATCCATCATGAGATCTAAATAGTCTTTTCTCAAAACCCATGGGCAGAGTTTCTCCTTATCCGGCAAAATTTATGGCCCCGTTTAGTAGGTGGGACTAGAAAGAAAATGAACATTTGAAATGAACTAACTACTAGGTTTCATGTTTGATGAACTTTACAATGGTGATTAGTTAAACTCGACAACTATCCAACATATTTCATCTCCAACCGACTCGGCCAAATGGCTATACGGCTAAAAATAGCTTGAAATGACACAAAAATTGTCTCCAACCAATGACTAGGCCAAATGGCTCGTGGGCCCCATCAGGCCAAAACCACTAAATCAAGCCAACCGGCTGGCCCAAAGGAGCCAGCCAGCCAAACCAGGGTCAGCCAAAAATTTCAAACTTAACGGCTACCTACCGTCAGCATGACATTAGCTAGCAACGGCTAGCTGACGATAGGTTACTGTTGGATTTGAATTTTGTTTTTTTTTTCAGATAAAATTTAAAAAAAAAAAAAAAAATTCCTATAAATACCTATGTCATTCATACACCATTTCTCACATAATTTTCACCATTCCATACTATGTTACTTCATTTTGCTAGCTGGTGTCATGCTGACGATAGGTTACTGTTCGATTTGAATTTTTTTTTTTTCCAGATAAAATTAAAAAAAATTCTAATTTTTTTCCTATAAATACCTGTGCCATTCATACACCATTTCTCACATAATTTTCACCATTCCATACTATCTTAATTCATTTTATTTCAATTCTTCACATTTTATTCTCTTACCTCTTCCAATAATCTTTCCTTCAATTTTTTCAATAATTTTCAAATGGCCACATCTGCAATGAAAGGTAGGGTTTGGACCCAAAAAGAAGATGAAGCTCTTTGCAGGGCTTACAGATGGGTCTCAGAAGATAGTGTGAGGGGGAGTTCTCAAACAAGTGAAGGTGTTTTGACTTGTACGTCCAAAAAGTACTATGAGTTCTACGAGTGCACCACTTCACCGAATTCCCGAAACCATGAGAGTTGTTCTTCAAGATGGAAAAATATCTTCATCCAAATTTGAATAAATGGCATCAAGCAGTGTTTAAGGCCACAAGCAAACATGAAAGCGAAGCCAATTACTACGACGAAGTAAGTTTTTTCACGAGTTATTTTAAATACTTAATTATATTACATTTAATTTCATAAATTAATTTCCTTTAATTTTTGTAATTATATTTTCTAGGTACGCCAAGTAGAGGAATTGTATATGGAGGACATCTCCAAACCCTTTAGTCATCACAATTGTTGGAAAATTTGTTAAGGGTGGGTGTTATTTGAAGACCCACCTCAACAAAGAGTTGGTCCTACACTGGTATTCGGAAATGCATCCTCAAATGCAGATGGGGATGAAGATGGATCTTCTGCCATTCAAGAAACAATGGTAGAAAATTCATCTCCGGGTGAAGGTTCCATACCTAGGGCTAGGGGATGAAACAAGGCCATAAAATTAAAGGAAAAAGGCAAGGCAAAGGATGATTACACCTTTCAACATGAAATGGCAATGGCAGAGCAAAATGCCTTTGCCACGGAAGAAAGGAACCATAGGCACGAAGAACGGGCAAAACAAATACTAGAAAAGATGGATGATAGGAACATGCAAATGACTACTTCGAATTACACTCCAATGAGTAAGACATATTTTGATGGAAAATAATTTTTAAATTTAAGTTGTTGTAGTCTTTAAATTGAAATAATAAATTATGTTTGGCCTATGGCCTTTTGGCCCTCTCGGTTGAAGATGATTTTTTGTCATGGGGCTATGTTTGGCCTATGATGGTATGAAATATGGCTTGACATTATTCAATAAAATATAATTTCTTGGACGGCTATAGAGCTAAAGAGAGTCTTATGGCCCTCATTCTGTTGAAGATAGCCTTAGTAGAAGAATTTGTGCCTTGTGGTGAGCCCCGTTGAGAAGTTTTTGGTGTTTCCCTTGTCATCTTCATCCATTCCCATCCTATCATAGAACACTTTTTTTTCATGTTATCCATATATGTTTAATTGGCCTCATAGAATCATCGATATCTACGGACACTAATACGACCAGCGTCATCACCATCATATATTGATTGAACGAACACACGAGAGATTAAGTGTTCATCCATCACGAGATCTAAATTGTCCTTTCTCAAACCCATGGGCAAAGTTTCTCCTTATCCGGCAAAATTTATGGCCCCGTTTAGTAGGTGGGGCTAGAAAGAACATGAATATTTGAAATGAACTAACTACCAGGTTTCATGTTTGATGAACTTAACAATGGTGATTAGTTAAACTCGACAACTATCCAACATATTCCATCTCCAAAAAATGGTAATTCTATATGACGAAACTAAGATGATCAGTCCTAATACCGTCTAGTCTTAGCTATGGCTGATTTTTGGATAGATCAAATTAAAAACAAAGTTTTCATTTTCCATTCCAAATAGTTTCGAATAATTTATTACCAATTTTTGCAATGAGAAAAATTTAAAACATATTTTGGAATTCTTACATTGTACAAGTTTTTGGATATTCTTGAACTTTTCGTATATACAATTTAGGGGTGTGATATTCACACACCCCATTTTACTTTTCACACACCCTTCTAATTTTCGACCGTCGGATCGGATGAATTGAAGAAAATCAACAAATCGAAATTAACAAGGGGTGTGTAAGAAGTAAAATGGGGTTGTGGATAGCACGCCCCTACAATTTAATGTTCTTTCTTAGTAATTGGTATATATTAATGTATCTAAATTAAAAAAAAAAATTAGTACACTAGTATGTCTATGATTGTATATAGCATAGATACATTAAGACAAAATAAAATAGTATAAGTGTATCATTAAATATAAAAAATAGATTTTTATAACAAATGAACGTGATAAAATTATAAAAAAAATCCTTAAAAGATACATAATTTTAGCAAACCACTATCAAATATTGGAACATTTCGAGAAAAAAAAATTTTGTCATAATAAGTTTGGCAAATTTAAAAAAAAAAATGGTTCAGCCAGAATTTTCAAAATCTCTACCACTATGTTTGGATGAAGAAATTTAAAATTACTAAGAAATTTTAAAATGACAGGATTTTATCTCTTAGAATTTGTGAATTTTCTTGTTTGGTTAACCTAAAAGAACAATGAAATTAAATATGAAATTTGTTATTTTTAAACTCTCAACCATAAAAATTGGGAAATGAACCTATTTACATAGAATTTAAATCCAAACAAAAAAATTAGTACAAGTCAGTTTATAAATTTTGATTTTAATTCAAAATTTAAATTTATTTCTCTCGTCCAAACATAATGTACATGTATTCAAATTGTTTTTGACAATTTAAAATTCAGAATAGAGGTTTTAATAATAATGTCCAATTCAACTTCCACCCCATTACAAGTTGATGTCTTCTTTGTCTCACCATCATTTCATGGCATAAGACTATTGACTAAAATGCGAATCCTACCATATATGCCGTCAGTCAATCAAACTTTTGTATTAGCATGAATCATGACTATGAAGCCTGCAGGCCTAGGAATACAAATTACAAAGGGAACATCACGCACAGTATTTCATTCGCGCAAGTGGTCCGACAACTTTTGTGCATATTGCATACCCTTACTTACTTAGTATGTGTACGTTGCGAGACAAAGCTCGAACATTCATTTTATAAGATAGGGTTCTCATGTTAATCAATTTCGGCACTGTATATATCTGTTTTTTATACAACGGCGGAGACGATAACAAAGTTAGGATAAGCTCTAGCATAAAGAGAGTTTTAATTGTTTGAGATTAAAAATAGTAGTAGCTTAAACTATTTTATTATTTTTAATTACTATAACTCACCTAATAATTATAATAAGTTCCGACAGTAAAACAACTTTTAGAAAGAAAAAAAGAGTTAAAAAAATATTAAATAAATTGTTTACTTTAGTGAAAGTTCTAAACATGTTTCCTAGGTTTGCTCAGGGGTAGTCTATAGGTTTTAATATTTTATTATTTTTAGATTTCCTAGGGAGTACTCACGCGGTTTTAAAAACTAGGTTTAATATTTTATTATTTTAGGTTTCACTGAGAGTAGTCACACTAGGTTCTAGGTTTTTAGGAGTAATTATTAACTTTTATTATTTTATTCATTTTAATGAGTACTAACACGTTTCTTAACACTGTATTTTTGACTTTTCAGTAGTCGATTTTTTTAACTTTTTAGAAAGCTTCGGCGACATTTGTGTACGATTCACAAACCCTACAATTGTAAAAGTTTATTGATTTTTCTCGTTAATAGGCAAGTTTCTGACTACTTTATTAATTCTTAACGAGTTTATTTATTTATTGCTTGAATTTTAAGAGTTTGTTGTTTTTCAATTTGTTAGGTCGACGTCTATTCAATGAAGATGTTAAGAACTATTGATTTATTTTTTAGAAAAAGAAATGGTGGTGATAAATGAGAGAGATATTATATTCACACACCCCAAATTACTTCTCTCACACCTTTTTAATTTTTTAATATTTTTTATCCACCACAAGCATTTGATAGAAAAATATTAAAAAATTAAAAGGGTGTGAGATAAGTAATTTGGGGTGTGTGAATATAATCTCCCTAAATGAGATAGTGATATACTTTTTGTATCTAATGATATCGCACCAATGCCTCATGATTCTCACCGGACATCTAACATAATTTCTTACTTCAAATTATTCCTTTTAGACTTATTATTGTGTAATTTTATGTACGTAACAAAAAAATTTAACCATTTGTTTTCGGAGTAATAATTTTAGTTTAGTCTACCCAACAAGTAATTGCTGGCTCTGCCATTGCTCTTATAAGAGTGCTTGGGCTCACCATTGCTGGCAAGTGTATAGTTAGGGTTATGACTTTTTACTGACATATGTCACATAAAAATTGTTGCATACGATAAATATATAGCGTTTCACTTCACTTGCAACAATTTAGCTCTATCATGTGATTAACCATATGTTGTGAGAGTTTTTTTTCTCTCTCTTTTATAAGTTATTGTTATGTGCATAAGATCAACGTTGTATGAAAGAATTTCTCTTATCGGGTTATAGATAATTATTTATCCTAGTGCTATGCTTGGGGATCACAATTGACGTGTTTCTTTATTCAACTGTTTGCAGCAGTTCACGTGGACATGGGTGTGCTGGGTGGCGCAATTTTTCAGGTAGTTTCCACACAAATTCAAACGGTGAGCTGAAATTTTTAGGTAGTTTTCAAAATAGTCCCTATATATGAGTGCATTTTTTATCACCCTTAAATGGTGGTATTGATTAGTGTTAGGATTTTGATTTAGGTTTACACAAAATTTAAAATTTAAATTCATTCACTAACAACCAATGCAGTGAGCATTACCACCTTTAACTACCACTTAAAAGTGGTGAGAAAAAATATTCTCATATATTATACTATGAAGGTCGATGAGTCATATACCTCACACTTTTTTTTTTTAACCAAAGATAGAATATATTAAAGACGCAAAGGAATGTTTACATCCCGGGCCAGAGTATTAAACAAAAATGACGGGCCAATACAATCCCATCTAGCCACATAACCTTGCTTGAAAACATGCTTAGCTACCAAGTGAGCAGCACGATTGCTCTCCCTAGACACGTAAGTAAAAGTCACAGATGACAACCTACGAGCTAGACACTCAATATCACCAAGTAAACATTCAAGACTAAAATCAGGAAGCAACTCCTTACGGAGCATCTGGATAATCACCTTTGCATCCGATTCAATAATCACATTTACGTACCCGAGTTCCACGCATGCAGTCAACGCCTCCCGAATTGCCGAGGCCTCCGCAGCTCCACCCGAGTGGCAGATCTCCTTACCTGAACCTCCAGCATCCTGGAGAATCCCCGCAAAATCCCTGCAGACCCAGCCCACACCGGTTCGTAATGTTGTCCGGCACCACGCTGCATCAGTATTAACCTTCATGGTCCCAAACCCGGGCTTTGTCCACTGCTTTCCTCCCCCTTCTCTCGCCATGGTGGTCCGGCCAGCAGAAGAGCAGTCAAACACCGGCATCTGGGACAGGGACTCACGGAACTCCAGGATGTTCATCCTCCAAAGGTCGAGGATTTCGATCGGGGACCAGTGTATCCCATTGAATACAGCATCGTTTCTATTTTTCCAGATTCTCCATAGGCCAAATGCAAACTTTTGGAGGACATCATCAGTATTTTCGTTACCTTTGACATGCATGCACACCTTCTCCCAGCTTTCAAGGAAGTCGCCTCCGGCCAGGATACGGGAATTAAAATGGAGAGGGGAACAAAACCAGAATTGGTGACTAAGATGACAGTGGAAGAAAATGTGGTTCTCCGTTTCATCCACCTCATTGCACACCCCACAGACATTGTCCACTCTCATGTTCCTTCGTTGAAGGTTCCGTTTAACCGCCAGAGCATGGTTACAACACTTCCATACAAAGATTTTAATTTTGTTCGGAACCTTTAACCTCCAGATTGAATTCCAGGCCTGGTCATTAGACTGCCTACTACTGGTCATGCCCCGCCCTCTCTTTCCAAGGTTCCCATTCTCCAGGAGCCCAACTGCCACCCCGTACCCGGTTCGAACCGTGTACTCCCCAGTTGCACTGTGGTGCCAAATCATTCTATCGCACATACCATTCCTACTGATGGGTAAACTTAATATCGGAAGCACATCCTCCTTTTCAAAGCCCTCATTAATCACACCGGCTTTCCAGCAGTGAGAGGTCGAGTCAATTAGATCGCTGACCATGATACCCGGTAAGCAATCCTTCGGTCGGGCCATAAATGTCGATGGCTTAGGGAACCACGGGTCCTCCCGGATATTGATTCTAGAGCCATCACCCACTCGCCATTTTACTCCCTGGGTTAGCACCTTGCGTGCTTCAAAGATGCCCTTCCACCCCCAAGATGTCTTCCTTCCCATACTAGCCTTCAGGAAAGATCCCCCAGGAAAGTATTTGTCTCTTAAAATAGTAGCAAGAAGCGACCCAGGGTTTTGAATCAGCCTCCATCCAATCTTCGCCAGGAAGGCCAGATTGAAACAGTGAATGTCTCTGAAACCAATGCCGCCAGCTTTCTTCTGTTTCAGAAGCTTCTCCCATGAAAGCCAATGCATACCCCTACGGTGCACATTACCTCTCCACCAGTAGTTTCTAATAGCTCTCTCTATATCCCTGCAAACTCCGATAGGCAATTTGAAACAGCTCATAGCATAGTTTGGCATTGCCATCGCCACTGCTTTCACTAGCACTTCCTTTCCAGCTTGGGACAGGAATTGCTCGGCCCATCCAGCCGTGCGGGACTCAATTCTTTCCCGGACCTCCTCGAACACCGCCTTCTTTGAAATGCCAAAATCCGCTTGCAGCCCTAAGTACTTCCCAAACCCCTCCTGAGGTCTCATCCCCAAAGTCCTCACAATTTTCCTCCTGATTCGGTTCTTGGTACTAGCACCAAGGAAAACCGAGCTTTTGGCGAAGTTAACCACCTGCCCCGACCCCCTAGCATAGTTCTGTAGTACTGCAACAACCCCAAGGGCTTCCTCAACCGTGGCCTCACCGAACAGAACAGAGTCGTCAGCGAAGAACAAATGTGAGATAGAAGTTCCAGAAGCCTTCACCTTGTAGCCATGTAGAGCGCCCATCTCCATCCCATGTCTGATTAGCATTGAAAAGCCCTCGGTGCAAAGTAAGAACAGATAGGGTGAGAGGGGGTCCCCCTGCCTCAAACCCCGTTCAGGCTTGAAATTTCCAGTCGCATTCCCATTCACCAGGATACTGAAAGAAGTGGATGATACACATTCCAAAATCCACTTACAGAATATCGGTGCAAATCCCAATTTCGCCAACATCGAAATAAGAAAGTTCCATTCCACGCGATCATACGCCTTAGCCATGTCCAGCTTAATAGCCATACCCGCTTGGTCCTCCTTAGATTGGTGGAGGAGAGAGTGGAGGATTTCGTGCACCACAAGAATGTTGTCCTGGATGTGTTTCCCAGCAACAAAAGCCGATTGGTTACCACTGATTACTTTTGGCATCACCCTCTTAAGTCGGTTGGTGAGAACCTTTGCTAGGATCTTGTAGACCACATTGCAGAGTGCGATAGGTCTGAATTGGGACATCGTCTTAGGGCACTTCACCTTCGAAATAAGCACCAGATTGGTGTGGTTTAGTTGCCTGAGAAGCTTGCCTGAGTGCCAAAAAGCCCTAATGATCCGCACCACGTCTGGTCCCACCGTGGCCCAGTGGTCATGGTAGAAACACCCCGTGAATCCGTCCGGCCCCGGGGCACGGGAGGAAGGGATTTGAAAAGCGGCCTCTCTGATTTCCACTTCCGTCACCGGCTCCGTGAGTGCCAGGTTGTCAGCATCAGACACCCGCGTCTCCATTCCGCCACCAATCCCCTCAATAGACTCAATGCCGCACGGGCCACTGGTCCTAAAAAGTTCCGAGAAGTACCCAGTAGCAATAGTGCGGATGTTAACATCATCCTCGAGCCAGACTCCATTAGAGTCTTCCAAACCCCGGATACAGTTAGACCGCCTCCTTTTAAGGGTTTGGGCATGGAAAAACTTTGTATTCTTGTCTCCCTCCTTGAGCCATTGGATTCTAGATTTTGTCTTCCAGTAGGTTTCTTCTTTTCTTTGGGCTTCCTTTAGTTCCATCTTCTTTTGTAGAACCCAGTCAGTAGCAAAGTCCTCAGTTTGGTAAGCCGCTCGAATTTCCTCTTGCAACTGATGGATAGTAGCCTTTGAGTTTTTACCTCTGTCCCTGTACCAGCCCTTTAAGCTCCTCCTCAAGATTTTCAACTTCCCACAGAAACTGAAAGCGTGAGATCCCTCAACACGACAATTCCAGCTCTTGTTCACTACCTTTTGGCAATCCGTGGATTTACTCCACCGTCCGTCATAAGAGAAGGGTCGCCCCTTATACGCTTTGGCCTTCTCCGTGGAGAGAAGGAGGAGGGCGTGGTCGGACCCCTCCAACGCAACATGCCTAACCTGGGTATCTGGGTAGAGATTATACCAGTCCATAGTGGCTAGGCCCCGATCAAGTCGCTGCTGGATGGGCATGGAGTCACGATTATTCCGCCATGTGAAAGGGTACCCGACATACCCCAGGTCTGTAAGTTCTTTCCCAGCCACGAACTCCCTGAAATCCCTTAAACTAGATGCCGGTCGGTAGTTACCCCCCATTTTCTCTTCGTTGCTCAGGATGTCGTTGAAATCCCCGATGAAGAGACACCGATTCTGAGAGTAATCGATTCTCCTGCTCAGGTAATCTCATTGATCCTTCCTCCTTTTTTCATCCGTACTAGCATAAATAGCAAACAGACGCCAGTAGCAATTCTTGTTTCCATCCCAGAGCCTGGCCTCGATTACAAAATTCTCGAATTTCACCATTGTAACCAAATTAGCATCTCTCCAAAAGAGACACATACCACCACCAATGCCAATCGGTTCCACCGCATGCATAAATGCCATGTCCATTCGCCTTTTAAGATACTCATAGCGCCTGCTCTTGTTCTTTGTTTCGAGCACAGCCACTATGTCAGGGGTGTGGAGCCTATTCTGCTCCAGTAAGTTGTCAACTGTCAGGTCACCCCCGATACCCTGACAGTTCCAGAGAATTAGCTTCATGGAGTCTTGGGAGACCCCTCAAGGCTGGTCTCCTCCGCCTCTAGCAATAGGTACTTCCCCAATTTGTGCCTTTTTTGTTCCTCGCACAAGCTATCCATAGCGCCCTCCACCTCGAGGTATCCACGTTTCGTCCGGCGTTGTTCGTTAGTCACAGCCGCGATGATAGGTACTAAGTCAGACGGGTCATCGTTTACCATGTCTTCCTCTTGGTCTTGCACTTTCTCACCATCCTGCTTGTTTTCTGCCCCCAGTCGGTTGGGGTCAGAGTCTCTGCCATCCAGTACATCCGGTGCGGCATTTAGGTCGAACCCTTGGCTAGGGCCAGAGGACTGCCCTGCATCAAGCCCCTTTGCACCCTCCTCGTGGTGGTCGAGCAGGACAATGTGCCTCGCACCAGCCACCAATACCCCTCCTGGTCCAATCAGACCTTCATCATAAGCCAATTCCCTTGCCTGTCGAGCTACTTCTTCTTCGGCCCGTTGGATTCTCCTTTTTTCAAGCCAAGTTGGTTCATCACTCCTTAGTTTGCTCGAGGACCATCTGGCCTTACTTGGCGAGATGGCAGTGTCTGACACCTCTTCGTCCATTGTGGATAGACTTCTGTTTCCACTGAGGGTTTTGGCCCCTTCGTAAGGCGTCTGACCTCCCACGCCCGAGCCGGTTGATGATCTCCCCGACTTCCAGCCCTCATCGTCCCCCTCGCTTCTTTCTCCCTTTGATCGCTCAGAGCTTTTCCGTCCTCCGCTAGATCCGAGCGAGGCTCTACTTCGGGAGCCATTCCCCAACAAATTGCCACGTAGGTCCCTTACGGCATCTAGCCCGCGAAATGCCCAGTCATCCTCCAACTCTCCGCCAGTCACACCTTTCTCCCGTCCTTCCTTCTGTAGGCTTTTACAAGCGCTGTTCACATGCCCCAGCATTCCACAGATTAAGCAGTATTTTGGAAGAGCCTCATACTTGAAGTCAACCCAAACCTTGCCCTCATCCGGGAAATTGACAAAAGTACCTCGCATTAGGGGCTCTCGGACATTAAAACTCACTTTAACCCGGAGAAACCTGCCAATGCAATCCCGACTTCCCAACCTGTCAACCTTGCGGACTGATCCAATCAAGCCACTAATAGTTTCTGCAACTGCCTGTGTCATGCTAAGCACCGGTACATTGTGAAACTGAATCCAAAAGGCACCCAAGTTGAGTGGTGCCCATCTGTTGAGTCCACACTCTGTTCTGTCAGCCACCATAACAAGATCCTGCTTGAAGACCCACGGTTGGTCAGCATCCAACACCCTCAGCATATCCCTTTGGCCAGCAAATCTGACCAGGAACCTACAGTCTCCAATGTCTCTAATGGAGACCCCCTCCCGCCCACGCCAGAGAGACATAAAACAGTCGGAGAACACATCCCCCTTTACTTCCTTGGTGGTTAGCACTTCTGCCAGCATGGTATATTGAAACCCCAATAAAGCTCCTTCCACATCCTTTCGTTCGATACTGATACCCCCGCGCTCCTTCTCCGAGAGTCGGAGTTTAGACCCGAACCGAGTACCAAGTTCCTCCATCTCATTCCCTGAGTACACGTTCTATTGGCCCAAGCCACAAGATCCGCCGGGGTAACCCACACCCAGACCGATACTCCCAGATCTCAGTCAGCCAAAACCACAGAGATTCAGATCTAGACTTCTAGATCAACCATAAACTTTCCAGTACCTACGAGCATATAGAGAGGAAGGTTTAGTTCAGATTACCATCGTCTCGCCACGGTGAGGATCCACACAGTGATCTTGCCCGCCGGTGCTGCGAAACTGGAGCCTCTGCAATTCCCCTGTTCCCCCATCAACAGCCGCCTCACCTTCGAGAGCTCCCCGCTATCAAGACCGGACGCCAGCCTTCGGGACACAGTCACGGTGGAGAGAGAGAGCCCTTGCGAGTGCGGCGACCCAGAGGAAGAACTAGGGCGGAGACCTCCTTGCGAGGAACGTATCGCCGCGCGTGATGCGCGTACAAACTTAACTGTGAACTACTATGTTATATACCTCACACTTAGATAACCAGATATGGCTTGCTTGTATATTATAAAAGAGTGGTGCTATTTACAAACTTATTTATACTTTTCACACAGTCTTTATTAATTTCTTTCTTTGAATTCATTTGATCTCACGGTCAGAAATTAAAAAATATACTTGAAAAATAAATACATTAATGTGTGGATAACACTACTTTATAAAATATGCCAACCATTGCAAAGTTCTACCCAAAACATTCCCAGTTACTAAGATGATCTTGACCTCTTCAAAAAACAAAATCTTGCTAATGCAGCAGATTCGTCGGTGAGATTTGGGTTGGATCTTCTCTTGCATTCCAGTCAAACAAGATAATTAATTAGTAAGCATTTAGGTTTTACATTGTTCAAAATTATGGAACACGATTGGCATCATTATCTTTTGATTTAATCATTATCTTTTGACTTAGGTTTACATCGCTTGATATTTCAACGTTGGTCAATGATATAGAATTGAAAAATTGAAAGAAAAACAAATGAAACGGGTTTGAAAACTTTGAGTTTTAACGATAATGACAAAATAAAGAGTAAAGTGAATAGTATCAGAATTGACTTTTTTGTGTAAAAATGTGGTTTTTCGTTAAAGTGAACAGTACCAAAAGTTTTTCGTTAAAGTATCCAAAATTGAAAGGTGAACAGTTAAGGTTGATCTCTAGAAGCTGACTAATGTCGTGACTTATTAGGTGGCTTGTCTTTCATATAATCGTCATATGTATCAAATTCGAAGGATTACCTTACCTAGAAGGACTTGCTGTAAAAGATCCCATAATTCTTTTTAGGTAGTTAATAGGTGTCTTGATCAACGGGGAAAACGGGAAATGTAAAGTTTGCCTACCGTCTCTGAATTGGAGGAAAAGCTTGGCTAGAAACTAGAACTAGAACTAGAACTCTGACCTAATAAAAAAAATAGCTAGAACCAAACTACAAACTATTTTAGGAAGGTGGCATTTAGATTCGGGTACGTAAATCAACGTTATTAGGGTAAGTCTAGTATTATCTTGCTACCACTTTTATTTCTTTTATATCCCTTTTATTTTTTAAATATTGGAGATTTAAATTAAAATCCACTTAATATCTTGTAACAAAAATCAATATATAACACAAATCCACCTGCATAACATACGACCATAACTCGAGTAACAAATATATGAATGTATATTATACCTACAAGCGAGATATGAAACTTAACTAAAAGCTAGAAAAACATAATATACCAACAAACAAACACATTAATATGTGATACAGGTTGATTATTAAAAAAAATTAGTAATATAGGTAGATAAATACAACTAAACTGTGACAGAGGTTGATTATAAAAATTAAAAATGAAAATGGGGTTTAAAGATGGAGGAATAAGAACAAAAAATAAAAATAAATGATTAAAGAGATAATTAGTTTAAAAATTAATTTTTATAATAAATCTTATCATCAAAAAGATAATTATGGGCAATAAAATAAGGGAACTGTTATTAGCACTCTAAAAATCACATTCTACGCTCCTTGCAAGTGTATTTTTCTTTCTAATTAAAGAAAGTTTGGATTACAAAATGAGATTTTTAAAGTGGCAAGAACAATCTCTAAAATAATTAAATTTAAGGACTTGGACTTATTTTAATAAAGTAGACTATTCCTACTATTCGCTAAAAAAATTAGACTTATGTCAAGTTTTCCCTTTTAGAAAATGCTCTATAATCTAATCTATCATTACTATTGCTCAAACTGAGATGAATACTATTTAAAGCATTTCCAAAAGATGTTCTAAAACAACTTAAATTCTATTTTAATGAGCCAAATTTTTTTTTTAAATAACATCTTCAAAAAACTTAGTAAAAGAGTCTCTATTATAACGAAATAAACAGTCACTTTTTAAATTTATAGAGAAGCTATTCATTAGCTAAATATTAAAAAATAATAAAACACACGAGTGGAACCCATGAGAAAAAGAGAAATGTAAGAAAGTAAAAATAGTTTTAGAAAATGAGTGGGTTGTGACACACCCCAACTTGAATCGAGGCATGCTATCCGTCATGTGAAGGTGACGTAGCCAAATGCGCAGTGCGGAAGTGAAAGTGATATGAAAATGTGAATAAATAAAAACCAAAACTAATTAAGTTATACTAAGGTGATATGTGAGAGCGAGCAGATGTGCAAGATAACGATACAACGTTCAGAGCATAGGTAACCTAGTTCCAGTCCAGTAGGCTAAGCATTAATTATACAAAATATGAAGAAAAATTTTACATTATTTTACAGTGATGTCAGAACCGCCGTGTAATCTTCGTGAGCCACCAATCCCTTCTTAAGGCCTTGAAACCTCGTGAAACCTCAACGATTACGTCGGAGAAATTTCAACTCCTCGCCAGAGTTTTTGGTTCTCGGGTTTTCGAAGCCAAACTTCCTAACTAAGGGTATCACTAGATTCATAATCTCAAAAGGAGTAAGAATATGGGATTCTCGAGCTCGATCCGTGAGTGACTTAGTTAAGGTTTGAGGGATTCGGTTGTACGGACAAAGGAGGGGATTCGAGAAGAGATGAGAGAGAAGGTGGTGCACGTGTGTGTGTGTGTGTGTGTGTGCGCGCGCGCGCGCGCAAGGCCACGGGATTGGCCAAAGACAAAGGTGATCTCAGGCCCCGATTAGGCCCTGGGTTTTAGGTTTAACCATTTGGGTCCAAATACCATAGAATGACCCAAATAATTAATTGGGTCCAAGTTATGGGAATTAATTTGATTGGTGACTCAGAATTAGTCAACTCAAAAATATTATTTCTCCCATTTACCTAATCATAAACTCATAACTTTTCCATTTTAAACCCAATTCGATCTTAATTCACATCGAAGCGCTCATAACGATGCGTACTATTTAATTACACTAGCGAGACCAATAATTTAATTCTACATATGCACGTCCACGTCACTAAGTCTCGAGGGCATTTCCGTCATTTCACATGCTCGAGATTAAAATATATACAAACTTGGGGCGGGGTGTTACAAGTTGAGTTTGAATTGTTAATAATAAAATATTTAATTTGTAAAATAGAAAGTGTTCTTAGTGATAAAAAGTTAAACTGAGTAGCTAAAATAATTTTTTTTAACTGTGCACTTGCTAGCTTAACAAAATTTAGAATTTTTCTTGAGATGCTCAACTAACTTAATCATTTTTGTCCAATACGATAGTGAAAGTGATATTCCATTCAATTTAAGTAGTACGTCTGGGTCATTTTCAAATTTTTGTTAGGGTACCATCCACTAGAAATACAAAACTCAACACTGGAAAAAAAAAATCCCCAAACTAAAAAGCTCATATCTAAGTTCAATTATAACTTTTGATATGTGTTGGCTACAAATGTCACCGAGCCTACGTGGCGCGCAGGCCGAGTGAATAGTAGACTAACTAAGTCCTTCAAATGTGTGCGGGGCGTGCCAACTCGTCGGCCGAGCTTGGCCGAGGAGTAAAATGTCTTGATGTGGTATGGATGCGCTCGGCTGACTTCTGTATCTTGCAATTGCGACCGAGGAAGGAACACCTCTCGGCCTTCGGGTTCTAGAGCCTGAAGACAAGGCTGCTATTTTTACAAAGTTCACGATCCAAATTCGGCCCTCAAATGTGCCGAATGTAGTAATCTGGTAACACCTCACTTTGCCGAGGAAGCTAATGAGATGACCTCTGTCGACGGGGATTTGAAAATCCTCACCGGCCGAGACTAGGATAAATAACCAATCGACCTTGTCGCAGTGCTGTCAATCCAAACTGAAGATGCTTCACGGACGGTTGGTTCTACGGCAACAGTGCTGTCTATCCAAACTGAAGATGTTTACCGGTTGCCTCCACAGTGATGTTTATCCAAACTGAAGGTATGGGGGCGGAAAAAAGAAAGTAAAATTCTCAAGGGTGTTGAGAGGTTTTGCGCAGGGCAGATTTGTGTGTTGTATTGTTGATGCCCATTGCACGTTGCCACTGCTTCTGTATTTATAGGATCCGAATCCTCTCTTGTTGGAACAAGTCACGTGAAGAAGCCACTTGCTTTCTCTTTTCCTTGTTTTAAGGCATGTTTTCTCTTTTCCTTGTTTTAGGGCATGTTTTTCACCTTAAATCAAGGAAAAGTTGGTGTCCTAGGCTTACCTAGTTCCTAGGGTTCCAAGTAAATCTTCTTTTAGGCCGAGAAAATCTTCCCTCGGCCCAAACTGCTATTTTGGGTCCAAACATTATTTCATCCCTTAAACAATAATTAAAAATTATCGTCTCATCGGTGTACGATCTGGATCACTCGGACCGATGATGTAAATTTGGGTCCAAACATTGCCCCCCAGTTTCCTTGAGCTTCGGCCCGAAAGCCGAATGGTTGAGGAAATTAGAACAGCCAAAGAAGTATATGGTCAAGGAATCCACCACCCACCGCCGAATAAAACTTTACTCGGCAAAAAGATAATGAACCGAATTCACTTCCCGCGGTGTGCCCATTCCAATGTCTGAAGGACGTGGGAGCTTCCCAGCAGAAGCTACATGCCGCAAATAAAATTAAGACTTGGCCGAGGTTTCTTCCCCTTTTTTTTCTTATTATAAGGCCGAGGCCGAAGCTTAGTCTTCAATCAACATTCCTTCGGCCGAAAGCAACCCTTGGCCGATTCGGCCCAAAAGCATTCTCATTTTTTTTTTTTTTTTTTTTTTTAAAGTCGGCCGACCTACTCGACTTCGACCTAATAGTTGGCCGAGACAAACCTTGTAACCCCTTTTTATTATTTATTCTCGGCAAGATTAGGTATGATCCGCCGAGTATATCACTCGTGCCCCCTTATTTTCTTATGCATCGGCTTAATTAGCCAGATGATTAAGAAAATATATATATATTTTAAACAAAATAAAACCAAAGTGGCCGAACTAATAAAGAGGAGGAGGCCAACGGTGTTTTATTCCAAGCCGAGATAAGTGTATATCAAGATTTTCAAATTGATTTTGCTCTCGGCCGAATAGAGGATTTTCCCCAAATATTTTTAACTGGGCAAAAAAATTATTGTCGGCTGCCGAATGCGTGGAACAATTATTATGCCCCCCAGGCATAGTTTCGGCTTTTAATTCAAACAACTTAGCCGAATGAGATTTCTCCATATCAGCTTTATCGCCAATAATCATGTCGATTGGCGTGATTTTATCAGCTAGACCCATGTCTCGGCCTTGTTCGTCATTGGAGCACTTCTCTGACGAATCTTTTTCTAAGTCGATTTTGGACTCATAAACTTGAATATTTTCTTCTAAGCCTACCACACTTTCGGTCTCGACCGAAATAATTGGTGGTCTAGGTGTTTCTTCGGCCATGTTAACAGTTTTCTTCGGCCGAATTATGGTTACGGCCGGAGCGAAAAATTGCCCCCCGGCCCTTTGATCCAACCATTCTTCAAATGGAATTGATTTGAACCTAAATGGCATTTTCTTATCGAGCCACTCACAATATCGAGCTCTGTCTTCATTTAACCATTGATCTTGTAAGCTGGGATGAACCTTCACCTTTATCATTTGAGAGAAAGATTTTTGCCTTTCTCCATGTGCTTCATGGATCCGGTCAAGGCGTTTTTGTTGCTCGACACTTTCCTTGAGTAGGTGCCAAATCTCATCGTGATTGTGATCTTGATATATCATGTGAACTTCGTAGTTTTAGCATTGGGTCCCACTGGGCGTGCCAAAATGTTGGCTACAAATGTCACCGAGCCTACGTGGCGCGCATGCCGAGTGAATAGTAGACTAACTAAGTCCTTCAAATGTGTGCGGGGCGTGCCAACTCGTCGGCCGAGCTTGGCCGAGGAGTAAAATGTCTTGATGTGGTATGGATGCGCTCGGCTGACTTCTGTATCTTGCAATTGCGACCGAGGAAGGAACACCTCTCGGCCTTCGGGTTCTAGAGCCTGAAGACAAGGCTGCTATTTTTACAAAGTTCACGATCCAAATTCGGCCCTCAAATGTGCCGAATGTAGTAATCTGGTAACACCTCACTTCGCCGAGGAAGCTAATGAGATGACCTCTGTCGACGGGGATTTGAAAATCCTCACCGGCCGAGACTAGGATAAATAACCAATCGACCTTGTCGCAGTGCTGTCAATCCAAACTGAAGATGCTTCACGGACGGTTGGTTCTACGGCAACAGTGCTGTCTATCCAAACTGAAGATGTTTACCGGTTGCCTCCACAGTGCTGTTTATCCAAACTGAAGGTATGGGGGCGGAAAAAAGAAAGTAAAATTCTCAAGGGTGTTGAGAGGTTTTGCGCAGGGCAGATTTATGTGTTGTGTTGTTGATGCCTATTGCACGTTGCCACTGCTTCTGTATTTATAGGATCCGAATCCTCTCTTGTTGGAACCAAGTCACGTGAAGAAGCCACTTGCTTTCTCTTTTCCTTGTTTTAAGGCATGTTTTCTCTTTTCCTTGTTTTAGGGCATGTTTTTCACCTTAAATCAAGGAAAAGTTGGTGTCCTAGGCTTACCTAGTTCCTAGGGTTCCAAGTAAATCTTCTTTTAGGCCGAGAAAATCTTCCCTCGGCCCAAACTGCTATTTTGGGTCCAAACATTATTTCATCCCTTAAACAATAATTAAAAATTATCGTCTCATCGGTGTACGATCTGGATCACTCGGACCGATGATGTAAATTTGGGTCCAAACAATATGCAATTTAAGTTTCAGGTCCTACCACTTTTGAGCCCAAACGAGAGAATTTATGTATGAGAACTTGAGTATTGCGTTTTTTTTTTTTTTTGGGGTAGAAGAGTATTGCGCTTTGGAGACGGCTTTTAGCTCACCATAAATTTGGTGAACTGAGCTTCAACACTGCAATTATGTAAAGTCACGACGTGAGATATTCAAATAGAAAATAAGCACGTTAATCAAAACTTAACTAATCACCTAATCATCAACAATCACATCATTTGGTTCACAAAATTTAATTTAAAATCTGCCTACCTAGCATTACTCTAATTAATTAGACTACAGTGGTGTATGATGTGATGTAACAAGCGGTTTATGCAACTAATATCTAATGAGACGAGTTTATTAATGCAACTAATATTACTTGCCACATCAGGTAGCATACTAATGTAGTACAAAAATATAGTTTTCCTAATGTTTTTTTTAAATAAAATGTCACGTACATAATAATTTTTAAATTTGAAGCACTAATTCATTATAAAATAAAAAATTCATTAATTATCATGTAATTGAGTAGTTATGCATAATATGCGAGGCCAGGAGAGTCGTGGTAGGGAAGGAGGAGGTGGTGGGAGTGGAGGTGATGTTAATGATGGCGCATATAATTTGACATCTAATGCCTTTGTTTATACATTCTTTAATCATTAGCAAAAGCTTAATCACCTGTATTAAAGAGATATCAAACCTATAATCTAGTTTTGACTCCGTCTTGAAGTCACACAAAGCTCGTATTAATTTATGGAAGGGACCCCAGTTTGGACGCATCATGACACTACTTTATATGAGGGAGGGAGAGAAGAAAAACACTAGTTTTGAGCCACCCAGACCACTCGTGCAAGGGGAAAAGAAAGAAGAAAAAGGTTTATAATCATTGTATATAATCGGATAATCTCTTCTATATTTTATGTGTGTGCGTGCTCCCAGAAATTTTTATGTGCACATACATGAGGATTATTTAATTACGGGGATATGGCTGTAATATACAATATTGTATAAGGTTCGTCTTTAAGGGTGCGTTTGGTATGCAGACGGGACGGGACGGGACGGAACGGGACGGGACGGATGTTGTAAATTTTGAAAAAGACAAGGGGCATTTTTGTCCTAAAATATTAAAAAAATTTGTCCCACTGACGTGGAACAACCCCGTTCCAGGGGGAGGTGGAACAAAAAATCATCCAAAACTTGTCCCGTGGAACGCCTCGTCCCACTCGTTTTAGGCGTACCAAACGCAGGACGGAACGCCTCGTCCCATCCCGTCCCGTCTCACGTACCAAACGCACCCTAATTGTCCTAAATAATACATTTTGATAGCTAAGCGAGGGACGCGCGCGCTAGGAAACTAATTTTAATTAGTAAGAATAGAACTCAACTATTTCAAATGTATTTGTGTAATTACTTAATATACGAGTCTTGTTAATATTAAAATAAAACAATTTACAAGGCGAAACCTCTTTCACCGAAAATATAGTTTTGATCTCACTACAATTAATTGGTTTTGATCATTCTTGACCCATTCGTGCGCAATGGTTTATTGTTTGGACTGCATTTGGAAGATAGCTTTCTAGGCCTCTCACATGTATCGCAAAGGGAAATGTGATTGTGGACAATTTTGTTAACATGAACTTGTCTTTTCCAACTTTGTACGGCTTGATTCCATGCTGGTTCGTGTTGCTTTGTTTTCAGACTATGTTGACTTTCCTGACTTCCGCTTCTCAAATTAGTGTGCATCTTGGCATGCAAGTTTCTTACTTTCTTGTTATTTTTTCTTAACCTTGTGATATTGCTTGTTCTATTTTGCAGGTTTAGACCTTTATGTTTGGCTTTAGAGGGGTTTGGTTTCATATCCCTCTCTTTTCCTTTTATATTTGTTGTTTTTGTTTTTAGATGAGTAAGGTTTATGTCCCCCTTCTTTTCATATAGTTTTTATCATTTCTCCTTATATTATGGGGGATTAGGTTTATGTTCTTCCTGATTAGGTGTACTATTCTTTTCGATATCAAAAAAATTCTCCTCATACCATCGAGGTTCTTTAAAAAAAAAAAATATTCATAGTTGAAGCATTGAACACGAGGTCGCCACCAACTAATTAATTAAAAAAAGGCAATGCCGTTCACTGCATGCTATTTGATTAAAACCCTTGCGCATCTCATTCTCATGTTAACATGCGCAAGTATGTGAATGCTGGATCCTATTCACGTGATAGTACTGCAGACTAATTTAGTTGAATTATTTTTGTAAAATGTTTAGCTTGGAGCGGCCTTATCAACTTCCCAAAACTTAGATATGACCTAGCTGCTTATCTTTTTCTATCATCTGCTACTTTCACTTCAACATTGTCAAAAGTTTCTGAATCACATGAATAAAAGAATGAAGACCATCTATTCTTCATAATCTTGTCCAGCTTGAATCGATAAAGATGTGATTTAATTCTTATTTTGAGACATAATCTTGTTGACTACAAAAATTACCTAGCCTACGTGGCGTGCATGCCAAGTAATTAATAAGCTAACTACGTCCTTCAGTTGTGTGCGTGGCGTGCCAACTTGTCGGCCGAGCTCGGCCGGGGAGTAAAATGTGTTGATGTTGCGTTGATGCGCGCTGCTGACTTCTACGTCTTGCGATTGCGGCCGAGAAAGGAACACGTCTCGGCCCCTAGGTCCTCAAGCCTGAAGACAAGGCTACCAATTACAAAGTTCACAGCTCGTCGTCGTCCGATTCGGCCACAGTCACTGTATTTGTGAAGGTGAACCCTCGCCGAATCGATACTAGAGTATAGGGGCACAAATACTCAAAGCGGATGAAGGTCTTGATAATGAACGTGGTTCGGCTGTCCGAGTGCCGAACTCTGAAACCCACTTGCGAATATGCGATCATAAAACAACTCGGCGTTGAGGCACCGAGCGTAAGTATCAGTAACACCTCACTTCGCCGAGAAGGCTGGTGAGATGACCTCTGTCGACGAGGATCCGAAAATCCTCGTTGGCCGAGACTTGGATAGATAACCAGTCGACCCTGTCGCAGTGCTGTTTATCCAAACTGAAGGTGCTTTAAGGACGGCTGATTCTATGGCAACACTGCTGTTTATCCAAACTGAAGGTGTTTACCGGTTGCCTTCACAGTGCTGTTTATCCAAACTGAAGGTGTGAAGGTGAAAAAGAAAATAAAAATCTCAAGGGTGTTGAGAGGTTTCGCGTAGAGCGAGAAATTGCGCAGGGCAGATTTGCGTGTTGAGTTGGAGGTCTTCTGAACGTTGCCACTGCCTTTGTATTTATAGGAACTGAACCTCCTTTAATCGAATTATACCTCTACTCAGACTGGGACTCCCTACCCCAATTAAACTTTATCTCGGCCACTCCTCTCTCTACTAGGACTTTGAACCTAATCCCCCTTCTAGCCATGTTCTTCCTTGCTTCAGTATCCTGGCCTCGTCGAGACTCCCTATCGCACTAGGATTCTTCGTCTGTCTCACAGATGGACTTTATTTCCTTCATCTACGTCTGGACGAGTTCTTTTCCTAATGGGACTTGGCCGACTTAATCTAGTCAGCCCATAAACTGAATATCTCACAACATTTCCCTAACTAAGCCTCCGAGCCGAGAAACACCTCGTGCTCGGCCCAAACCATTATTTTGGGCTCAAACAAATTGTATGTATTAAAATTTATATAGTGATGACACTCGTATTTTAGCTCTACATGTCACTGTCGGATAAAAAAAGAAGATTTTCTGATTTTAATTAGTTTATTAATCCTTTTGACACTAATATATATTTGGGTTTAAAGAACTTTTGCCAATTATCCCCATTCTTGTGGTCTTCTGATTTAAGCCCAATCAATGAGAGTACTTTTTTATTTGGGGTGTGATATCTACACACCCCTTTTTACTTCTCTCACACTTTTTTTTTTATTTCGGCCATCGGATCGGATGAATTGAAGAAGATCTAACAGACAAAAAGTAATAGGGGTGTGTGAGAAGTAAAAAGGGATGTGTGGATATCACACCCCTTTTATTTAACCGAGCATCTATCTGATTTAATTTAAATCCTAATTTTACATTTATGTATTATTTGTATGACTTGTTCGCCTTTCCTAGTTATGTCTTTCTTTTCCAAATATGAAATTTTAATTTGAATCATACACAAAACATTTAAACAAATAAATTAGCAACTTCCATGAACTATATAATTATTTAACTATGAGAACGATATCTATACAATTAATTTTTTGGTTGAAATAATATAAATACAATTCTCTATCTATGACAAATGTTTAACATCTTTATCTAAATACAAAAAAAAAAAGAAAAAAAAAGAGACAGTTGTGAATATTAAAATTTACCCATATTGAGATGATATGGGCACATTATAAGGGAGTAATTGCATAACTATTGTGTTAGTGATATTTTCAACTTTGTTGTAAGATTTATAAATTTGAAATTCTTCTCCTCAAAACTAAGACAATCGAGTGACTTGAAATGAGTGCATGAATAAAAGTGAAACTTCTAAACTTTAGTTTTTCAAAGAATAAGTGTATTATGAAAAAAAAGTGAGAAAGCTATTTTGCTAAAAAAAACTATTCTTTTGTGAAAGGAATTCAGGTAAAGTCTAATTGATTTATGGATCGAATACAATGGTTCAAAACCTTTCGAGATTGGGGTGGAGAGCTTCACTGTTTCTTAAAGAAGTCGTATTAAAAAGTGTGGCATTGGAATTTTTCGAATGCAGTGTATGAGACAATGACAGAGAAGAGAAATAAATTAATGGTAGTTGAAAGCAAAACAATGAGAAAAAAAATTTAGTGGGATGCGCAGAAGAATCGGAGATTGGTGCAAGGAGATGATGGGGTAGCTGCCAAAGCACTCTACATTTATATGAAGCCTCGAAAAGGAAGATCCTGACCCTACCCCTTGTCAAATACAAGTTGGATTATTTTAATTAATCTTGAAACATAAGCACTTTGTTAAATCAATTTGATAGAATAAAAAGAAGCGAAGTGTTATTGGCACTCTAAAAATTTTATTTTACACTCTTTATAAGTGTATTTTTCTTTTCAAATATAGAAAATTTAGAGTATAAAATGAGATTTTTAAAGTGCCAATAACAATTCTCTAAAAAGAATCAATTTATCGTTCGTTATAAGTTATATCCGGCATCAAGGCTAAAGAAGAGACCCTGTTTAACTCATCGATCGCTTTTTGTGTGTTTCGATTGCTTTAATTAGTTTATATCGTTAGTTGTTTCTAAGTGCGTATCCCCCATCATATAAATGCAAGTTTTGACCTTTAAATAACTCTAGGATTGTAAATATGCACTTACATTGAAAATAAATGTGGCTAAAAGCGAAAATAATCGTTGTGATTCATTTTTATTGATATTTACTCTTTTGTTAATCCGCTCAAACACCATGCCAATCCCATTCTCTTCCCTATGTATAACCCAAGAAACAAAAATTACAAGGATAGAGTTGCTAAAATTCCGTCTCAAGTTCCCCAGCTCCTCAAATGACAAACACATCATGCACACTAATCCCAAAATCAGTATGCTAATTTGGAGGATCTATTGGCGTCAAGCATACTTGAATACCATACTTAGGTTTGATGGTGAGGATAATAACCGGAGCGTGACGATAATTAGGCGAAAGAGTAAAGCTAAATCGCGAGATTAACATCGCTAATATGATCTTAGCTTCCATCATAGCGAAAGATTGACCGATACAATTTCTTGGACCAGTAGCAAACGGAATGAACCTCCCGGTTGTGAAGGACTTAGAAGCAAATCTTTCAGGGTTGAACTCATTTGCATCTTTACCCCATAACTCTCCACTGTGGTGAATAGCCAGCACTGGAATCCATATTGATAACCCCTTTGGAATATGTAAGTCACCGAGTTTGATGTCCTCAAAAGCCATTCGAGGTAGAACAGTTGCTGGTGGATACAGCCTCAGTGATTCATTTATTACCATATTTAACTGCAACAAATCAAACAAAAAAAAAAAAACATATGCAACCAATGAGCTCAGACTAAAACTCCAGGAGCATGGTTCAGAAAAAAACATATTAATTAAAGATATAATTAAGGCATGACCTAGCTAGCTTGGCAAGGCTTATTAAAGTTTTTTATGATTACTAGACATGCAAGGCACTGCCCAGCCTTTTGACTAACTTGACCTCAATTATCAGCTAATCTCCTTTTAAAAACTTCAATTTGGTGTTCTGGGTTTAATTGGGAACGTTAACGAAAAACCACATTTTTACACTAAAAAGTCAATCATGATACTATTCGCTTTACCCTTTATTTTGTTCTTATCGTTAAAACTCAAAGTTTTCGAGCCTTTTTCATTAGTTTTTTTATTTTTTATAATTAGCATTTTCATAATTAAGTAGAACCACAAAACTAAGATGGTGTGCCATGAACTATGGATAGGAGTTGATTATGGGGCCTCTCTTAGAATGAAAAGCCTAGAGCAAGGGCTCGCTAGCTTCACTTTTGATGCTTCTTTTAAAGTACCTCTTGCAGGTAGAAATGCAGTAAATTGTTTATACTACTAACTTAATTGGGTGTTAGTTTAGACACTTTATTTAGTCGTTTGCATTCAAAATTGATATTCTATCGGAAAGTACAGTAATTAAACTGAAAACTTGTTAAAACTGTGGTCATTTAAATACAAGCGAGTAAAATCCAAACTTACGTTTACAGGTACGTGTGGAGTTTTAGCCTTTCGGAATTTTGGAAGCATTGCTTAGTGGCTATAATATCTTGTCCCTTCTCTCTTTTTTTTGTCGAAATATCTTGTCCCTTCTCACTACCTTAACTTTTTAGTAAATTCATGGCCCAAATGCCACCATACCGAAGCACCAAAACAACTAAAAGCTAACAATAATTAGAAAGATATAAAGCAAGCTTGCTTACCAAAGTGAGCTTGGAAAGTTGATCAACAGATGGAGTTCCGCCATTGCATACTTGCTTCACCTCAGCCCTAACCTTTTCTTGCCAAGAGGGATTGCTGGATAATAACATGACAGTCCAACTGAGTAGAAGAGCAGTTGTTTCATGCCCTGCAAAGAAGAATGTCTTGCATTCATCCATGATTAGCTGCAAGTTTAAGCTGAAACCATTCCCTCTTTTTTTCTGCATCTCATTGAGCAAAATCCCTAGCAAATCATTTCCATAAGAACTACTCCGACCGATCTCAACGCAGTCCCTTCGGCTCTGGATTATCTCCATCAGCAGCCTCTCCACCTCCATTTTCAGAGATTTTATTTCTCTGTTGTATTTACTTGGGAAAAACCTGAAATCCAATTAAAAACTTCAGAATATGAAAGAAATTAGTTTGACCTACAAAAATAATTAGTACATATGTCATGGGTTTGAAGCCGTTCAACAACCAACTTCTGAAAGTGATTGACAATGGACCAAGAACAAACTATAATAACTATTTATTGAAACAAACCAAATCAAATAAAATAAAAAAGACAAAAAAAAAATGAGAAGCTTATTGGAACAACATGGAATCTGCCAAAGAAATTAAGAATAAGAAAACGCGACCACGTAAAAGAAATCTATTGGCTCTTTTTATTATTTATAAAACATAAACGAATTCAATTAAATATCCTCCCTAAAATGCACCTCAAATCCTTTTGTGTACTACTCACCGGCTTCCGGGAAGGCACAAGTGCCTGCTTGCTTGGGCGCATAGTTGCTGCAGAACAGTGAGCAGTCGAAATATCTGCTTCCCCTTCTCGTAGCTGCTGTCGAACTCCGTCCTCGAAATTATGTCAGCTGTGAGCCTTGTCATGTATTCTCCAATCTCAAACTCCCTTCTCCCTGAAATCTCTATCTCATTTTTCAGCGATAGGAGCATCTCTTTAGTGCATTCCACCATGTACCCCGCATAGCTCTAATCAAAATCGCAATTTTTAGTTCATACAATAATTCCAGTTAGGAAATTGTTATTAACACTATAAAATAGTCTTTACGCACTTTCATATTCCTCTTCTTTTTTTTTTTTTTGACAATTTTGGAATGCTAATAACAGATATCATACATAACGGAAACATTAAGAATCATCATATTCATACCTTGAGTCTATCTCCTGTGAATGCCGGTGCAACGATGTGGCGCTGATGGTACCAATCTTCACCATTGGCCATCAGTAATCCGCGGCCGATGAAATGCTTGGAGCCTTGTTGTTGAAGCCATGACTTGCCGGAGATGGTGCTGTACTTGGACAAAAGCTCCTTGATCAATTCAGTCTCCGACAAGCACATCCGGGGTTCGATTCCATTCCAATATATGAATCTTTTTCCTAAAACCCGACTCAAATATCAGAAAAAGACACAAAAAAATCATATAGTGATCGATGGGGTGATCAAATTGAAAGAATTTACGAACCATATTGTTTGGACCATGCGACATAATGGGGCAGGAGCCGGCCGACGATGTCGTGGTTGATCGTGTGCATGTCGTGAGAGGTCGATTTGGCGACAAGGGTGGCCATGTCTAAGATGTTGCCGTTAAGAGGGCGGGGTTTAGGGCCACGCACCCCTTGCTTTTCCATGATTTTCTTGATGCGTCTTGGGGTTAGAAAGTAGCATGAGAGAGTGTCGTAAGCAACTCTTAGTAATAAGCTAAGAAATATGACCAGAAGAGTTGTTAGGAGCACCGCAGCCATGGTGGTGATCAAACAAAACTAGAAGAAGAAAAACAGAGGATTTTTGATCTTGCAAATTTCTGGCTTCTCACACTCAAATAAGTGTGTGTGTGAGGTTTTAATATGAAGTGGCGACCACCCCAATTTATATTGGCCAAGAGGAAGGCCTGTCAGCAATTTTAAATTAGGACATATGTATAGTGTAACGCTTGTATTTAATAGAATAAGGGGGTAATCAAACTAGGATTTGAGGGGATTTTAAAAGATTTTGAAATCCTAATTAAGTCAATTAGGATTTTAATAGAAAGTTTTAAATCCATGCAAATCTAGGTGTAATAAATTGATATTTTAATAGATATTTTTAAAGTAGTGGATTTTGCGATATTTGAGAGCAAAATCTCGGTGTAATAAATTGATATTTTAATAGACATTTTTTTTATTTCTATAGAAAGAGCGATAATTTCATTAAACAACCTCATGATGAGTACATAGATCTTGGAAAAGAAGCTCCTGAATAAGGATAGGAGGCTCCTCAAACCAAACTAAGTTATTGCCACTAGACAAAGCAAACTTTGCAAGACGGTGTGCAACACTATTACAAGAGCGATTAGCATGAGTAAAACTCACCCTAGGGAAATTGGCTGCCAGCAGCAATACATCCTCTGCAATCAAACCTAGCTCCGTGACATCAGAAAGTGGAAGATTAAGAGACATTTTTAAAAAACCTAGCTCCGTGGTATTTTAATAGACATTTTTAAAGTAGTAGATTTTGTGATATTGTAATAAATCTAGGTGTATTAAAAAATTTGTATTTATTAAGTAGTGGATTTTGCGATATTTGAGAGCAAAATCTATATATAACCAAGACAAAAAAAAAATCTCACCTTACCCCTAAGATTTCAAATAAATTATTCTCTTCTTCTCTCTCTTCCATAAGGGTTTTTTTTTTTTTTTTTTAACATTAGTCCCTGAAATTGACCCAAAAAAAAAAACATTAGTCTTTGAAAAAGCTTGAAATATTTTTTTACAAAAAAAAAAAATCTAGTGTTAGATTGCATATTGTGTCACATCCCGCCCCGGGACGGATCACTTCCCTGGCCTGCTCCACCACCGTAGCACGATATTGTCCGCTTTGGGCCCTGACCACGCCCTCACGGTTTTGTTTCTGGGAACTCACGAGCAACTTTCCAATGGGTCACCCATTATGGGAGTGCTCTAGCCCCCTTCTCGCTTAACTTCGAAGTTCCTACGAAACCTGAAGCCAGTGAGCTCCCAAAAGGCCTTGTGCTAGTTAAGGATGAGAATATACATTTAAGGATCACTCCCCTGGGCGATGTGGGATGTTACATATTGATTTTAATCTTTTGAAGTGTATTTTTATTAAAATTCATATTCTATTTTTATTATTTGATGTGTATTTTTATTTAATGTCTCCACATTAAAATTGTAATTTTATTAATATGTACATTTTAGTTCTTCCAATTATAAATAAATCTGAATAAGAAAATATTAAAAGAAATTAATGACACATAAGAAAAATAAGTAAATACATAAATTTATAGAAATGACTTTACTAAAATATATTAAATTGACTTCTTTGTACTCGATTCATTCTTAGATGAATTGCTGAAAATGAAAAAAAGTTCATTAAACTTCAAGATCTAATAAATCAAATTATTCAAAATGCCTTCACCGAAATATCTACACCTAAATATTTGTACCAAAATATATTATAATGAACTTAAATGCCTGTACCAAAATATTCCTTTTTTATACATTAAATTAAAATACATTCTCTAAATCAAACCACCAAAGCCAATTCACAATGTGGCCGCCAATCACAGTGTGGGTGTCCCTTGGGGACGTATGTACCGAAATGCAAGTACTGAATGATATTATATTAAATTAATATACCAAAATTTATGTATCAAAATGTATGTACTCCCTAAATGTCTATATCAATAGATATACAGAAATATATTAAATGAATTAATGTACTTAAATGAAGAACACAAATTGTATCGGAATGTATTATTATAATAAAAATTAGTTACTCATTTATTTTTATAAAGAAGAGGCAAAAGATGTAACATCCCACATCGCCCAGGGGAGTGATCCTTAAATGCATATTCCCATCCTTACCTAGCACGAGGCTTTTTGGGAGCTCACTGGCTTCGGGTTCTGTAGGAACTCCAAAGTTAAGCGAGAATAGGGCTAGAGCACTCTCATGATGGGTGACCCACTGGGAAGTTGCTTGTGAGTTCCCAGAAATAAAACCGTGAGGGCGTGGTCGGGGCCCAAAGCGGACAATATCGTGCTACGGTGGTGGAGCGGGGCCGGGAAGTGATCCGCCCCAGGCTGAGATGTGACAATTGGTATCAGAGCCTATCCTTGGCCGGAAGTGTGCCAACGAGGACGTCGGGCCCCTAAGGGGGTGGATTGTAACATCCCACATCGCCCATGGGAGTGATCTTTAAATGCATATTCCCATCCTTACCTAGCACGAGACCTTTTGGGAGCTCATTGGCTTCGGGTTCGTAGGAACTGTAACATCCCACATCGCCCAGGGGAGTGATCCTTAAATGTATATTCCCATCCCTACCTAACACGAGGCCTTTTGGGAGCTCACTGGTTTCAGGTTCCATCAGAACTCCGAAGTTAAGCGAGAAGGGGGCTGGAGCAATCCCAGGATGGGTGACCTCCTGGGAAGTTGCTCGTGAGTTCCCAAAAACAAAACCGTGAGGGTGTGGTCGGGGCCCAAAGAGGACAATATCGTGCTACAGTGGTGGAGCGGGCCCGGGAAGTGGTCCGCCCGGGCGGGGATGTGAAAATTGGTATCAGAGCCAATCCCTGGGCGGAAGTGTGCCGACAAAGACGTCGGGCCCCTAAGGGGGTGGATTGTAACATCCCGCATCGCCCAAGGGAGTGCTCCTTAAATGTATATTCTCATCCCTACCTAGTACGAGGCCTTTTGGGAGCTCACTGGCTTCGGGTTCCATCAGAACTCCGAAGTTAAGCGAGAAGAGGGCTGGAGCAATCCCAGGATGGGTGACCTCCTGGGAAGTTGCTCGTGAGTTCCCAAAAACAAAACCGTGAGGGCGTGGTCGGGGCCCAAAGCGGACAATATCGTGCTACGGTGGTGGAGCGGGCCCGTGAAGTGGTCCGCCCCGGGCCGGGATGTGAAAGGAACTCCAAAGTTAAGCGAGAATAGGGCTAGAGCATTCCCATGATGGGTGACCCACTGGGAAGTTGCTTGTGAGTTCCCAAAAATAAAACCGTGATGGCGTGGTCGGGGCCCAAAGCGGACAATATCGTGCTACGGTGGTGGAGCGGGCCCGGGAAGTGATCTGCCCCGGGCTGGGATGTGACAAAAGATGGTGGCTTGCAAGTTGAATAGAAGAGGCTTGCAAGTTGAAGGAGAAGGATGGTGGCAACATTTTTTTTTGTGAATAATCTAGTCTATAGTTTGCAGAAAATCCCGTTTAGCGTGAGCATTCTGGGTTAGGAAGAAAATCTGGCCAACATTTTTTTTTTCTTGTGGTGAAGGACCATGGAGGTTGGGATTACTCCGGAGAATTTGGCAAAGTTTTTCATTATTTTTTTTCAAGTTTTTATTTTTACTTTTAATCTTATTTTCTATTTAAAAAGTAAATTTTTTTAAATGACAAGAAATCCTCTCAAAATTCATTCAAATTTTTAATCAAAGTCCATAAGAATCCCTCAAAATCAATTTGAAAGTCGTAAAGATTTTATAATTCTATAAAATCTATCACTTAAAAAAGTTTTTTAAAATTCTTCAAAATCATTATTTGACTACACCCTCTAAGTTTTTGTTGTAGTCGTTGTATATATATTAATAAATAAAAATTACATAAAATAAGAAGGAAATTCGATGAAATATTCTTTGGTTGGGAGGGGCAAAGGGCAATTGTAGTGCTTACATTTTAATTTTTAACCATATGTTGTGTTAAAATCGAATCCTTAATTTTACTAAAAAGTGGAAAGTGGAATTTTTTTGGGATTCAATTTTTACGGCAGGGGAGAACGTGCATGCCAATTGTCAAACATATATGTGACGGGATGAGTTTAACCGTTGTATTATGGATAATGCTAGGGAGACAAAAATATGAATAGATTTTTGTTCATCACCATAACTATGGTGTATATGCTCATGACGATCTAATTATTTGTCATGTGCTATTTCACCTAACTATAGTTAACTTTCACATTAAATGTTACTTTTTCAATTTTGAAAAAAAGTTAATCAAGGTTAAGTGAAATGGCACATGACAGATAATTATGTATATGGTAAGCATATACTAAAGTTTAAGGTGGTGAGCAAACATGCTCCCCAAAAATTTTAAACCAAACTTGCAAACCAAATAATGTGTTACCAATAGGAATAAGCACGTTAATCAACAACTAATTAATTTGCCACACTACTCTCTCTCTACTTTTCCCACTTCTCTTCCTTCTTCAATCTCAAATGCTTGAGCTTGAATTCATTATTGCTAAGATACGTCATCCAGTTTATGTTGTCCATACGTTAAGCTTGAAAATTAACCACACGTGAGGGGCATGTGAGAATGTGAGAACAAAGCCTCACATCGGTGAGGGACCAAACCATGCAAGAACTTATAAGAGGTTGGATTACTTCCCATATTCTCAATTGATTTTAGGGAACTTTAACGAAAAGCTCCTGGTACTGTTCACTTTAACAAAAAATCACATTTTTATACTAAAAAAAAAGTCAATCTTGATACTATTCACTTTACCCTTTATTTTATCTTTATCGTTAAAACTCAATGTTTTCAAGTCATTTTTATTAGTTTTCCATTGATTTTATAATGAAACCTTAACTTTCTTTAGGTTGACACAATAGTCAGCAGTTTCAATCAGTTTCTGCATTTTTATAATCTTGCAGGTGACCTATAGTTCTCTGCCTTCATGATTAGCCAAAGTCTTTTTTTTTCGTTTTTCTCATGTATCTTTCACGTTGATACATTTTTTTTATTAAATCAAATTACTCATAAACACACGTTTACTATGCTTCAAAACCATGTGTTAAATAAAACTTAGGCCATGATAAACATATTCTAAAGATCTAAAAATCTCTTAATGATCAACCTCTATATTTATATATATTACATAGCTAAGGTTTATGCACAACATCCATAAAAAGTTGGATGAATTAGCAAGGGGTGACAAGATACAAGTAACAAACACGAATTTCATTTCACACAATTTATCAAGTGAGTTTTTTATTCACTCAGTCTAATATATATATATCGAGTTTTGATGCAATATTTCATTAACATTTGGTTTAAGTATTTCCTAATGATAACGGGGTTTTTGAACTTTAATCCTTCAAGAAGATTAAAATTTAAAAAAAAACTGGTGTTAGATTGAATATTGATTTTTAGTCCCTAATGTGTCCTTAATTCAAAATAATTAATGTGTATTTTATTTAATATCTCTCATTAAATATTTAAATTTATTAATACACAAATTTTAATTTATTTTTTGTCCAAAAAAGAGTTTTTTAATTTATTAATTTTATTTAACATTCTTCAAACTTGAAAGACTCAATTAATGTACCTAAATGTTAGTACCGAAATGTATTAATATTAAATTAATGTACCTAAATGTGTATACCGAAATATATGCACCGAAATGTATGTACCTAAATATATGCACCGAAATGTATATACCTAAATATATGCACCTAATATATGCACCGAAATGTATGTATCTAAATATATGCACCGAAATGTATGTACCTAAATATATGCACTGAAATGTATTAAATATTAAATTAATGTACCTAAATGTGTGTACCGAAATGTATGCACCAAAATGTTAGTACTGAAATGTATGTACCTAAATGTATGCACTGAAATGTGTGTACCGAAATGTATGCACCGAAATGTTAGTACAAAAATGTGTATACCTAAATGTATGCACCGAAATGTATTATAATGAATTTAATATACCTAAATGAAGAAGTTACAGTACATCGAAATATATTGTATAACAAAAATTAGTTTATCTAAATGTTCACAACAAAAATATATTACAATGAATGAAATGAAAATAAAAATTATAATGAAATAAAATTAATACATTAAAAATTAGAAAAGAAAAAGATAAATAATTAAAAAATCAAAATATAATTAATAAATGAGGTTATTAATGTATCAAGGGACTAAAATTAGATTTTGATCTTACTCATGGTTTTAATCAAAAAGTAATCTTTGCCAAGGACTAAAATGAAGTTTTATATAATGATAACTTAATCTAAAAATATGTGAAATCCATGTGTGACTTAGGGTTCTAGGCTATTGCTTTCCTCAGAAGACTACTTTGACTTGGTGGACCTTTTGAGTCAATTTTAGTCCCAAAGGTGATTACCAAAAGAATAAGTAAAGTTAGGTGGGATCAAAGTTAAAGTCATCGAATGAGGTCTAATTATTTGTTAATCTTTGCTTAAAACGCACGATTAGTCGAATTCATGGTACATGGATCAAGATTATAATAATGCATAATATGTATTTCTCTCCTGCAACTTGTGAGACAACTTTTACATAAAAATATGCGTACGTAAAGCTTTTGTATATGCAGGTAGATCACATACATGAATTTCATCCCATTGCGTTGCATGCTTTGCATCAATTGATAACATTATCGATTATTTGCCTCGTGCAGTGGTTCTTCTTAATTCCTTATTGGGTTGCACATGTCCTTCCACCATCTTACACAGCAGCTTTCTTCTTAGACTCTTCTCTCTGCTATCGCAGATGGTGCCTCCAGGCTGCAGGTGGAAAATAATTCGAAAGGTGTTACGGATACTGCATTATTAAATACAGAACCGGTGCAGTTAACAATACAGATATATAATCGATACATTGTCAACAGATATTGTCGATACTTTACCCTCACAATCACAAAATTTTTGATATATGACTAATTATACGAATTACACGTCAGATATTTTTGGTTCTTGTTTGTGATCGTTTGACACTCTCCAGTAGTTAGTAAATATGAATATCACACATTCACATCACAATCAACATAATTAATGATTCAGATTGACAGTCTAAATCACATTCATTCAGGTATGCAATTGTATGTCTCACTCTATAACGCACATGCGTAGCACAGACAGTGTAGATTGATGATGGGATGAAGCAATGTTCTGAAGGACGCTAAGCGCTAGTCGGGGGGTTGGCTGGAGCTTAAGGCCATCTTCAACCGAAGGAAGGCCAAAAGGCTATGTTTAGCCCTATAGTCCTGCAAGAAATTATATTTTAATAAACAATGTCATGCCATATTTTATACCATCTCCAACCGAGAGGGCCAAAGGGTCATAGGCCAAACATAGCCCTTTGACAAAAAACCATCTCCAACCGAAAGGGCCAAAGGGTCATAGGCCAAATATAATTTATTATTTTAATTGAATTAATATAGTTAATTAAATTAAACTACCATATTAAAATAAAATTTTCTGACATATTGGAAGATTATTGAAAGAGGTGGCCATTCGAAAATTATTGAAAAAATTAAAGGAAAGATTATTGGAAGAGAATAAAATGTGTAGAATTGAAATAAAATGAGTTAAGATGGTATGGAATAGTGAAAAGTATGTGAGATATGGTGTAGGACAAAAAAAATTAGAAATTAAAAAAAAAATCATCCAAAAAAAAAAGTGGGCTGGGCTCATCGGGCTAACTGGCTGGCTAGAAATGGCTAGCCCACTAGCCTGATTTGGTGGTTTTGGCTCACAAGCCCTTTGGCGTAGTCCTCAGTTGGAGACGATTTTTTGTGTCATTTCGAGCTATTTTTAGCCATATGGCCATTTGGCCGGATCGATTGGAGATGGCCTAAAGTCTAGGCGGCTAGGAGGGGCTCATGCAGATTTAATTAAATTTATTTATATCGTATAAATAAGTGCTTATATTAATTAATTGTATTGAGATACATATGAAATGTAGATTAAAGTATTAGAACGTATTGAAAATATTGGAAACAAGCATATAATGAGTGTTCATCAAAGTTTTCAACAAGTCACTTATAATTTATTGAACAAAATTAAAATGCAAAATAAAAGTTATTGATTTTCTATCTAAGTGATATTCCCAACAGAGGCAAGTGATTAGGCAGGCCTAGGTGGGTTAGGCAGGTACCTAAGGAGGTCTAGACATCCTTTCTTAATTTTCAAATACTTAGATATTAATTGAAACGGTGAGTAGCTTCCTAGTGCAGCGCTAATCAAGAATTTTTAGAACAGTGAGATGAAGTATGAACAGTAAGTAAAGCTCAATTGGCAGCCACTACAGTAAGTATTCGATCAGCTTTAATGGTTGACATACACAACGAATTTTCTAATCTGTTTAGATATCTCCCCAATACCCAACTAGGGCTTAGGGAACTGGGAACCCAGCCGAAAGTAAACAAGTTTAGATATTGTTGGAAATTTTTAGTTGAAATTTCTTTGTCCTACATTGGTCATTCCCAAAAGATTTCTTCACTTTATAAGGCTTTATCCCTTATAAAAAGTGATTGGAGAATAGGCCTTGGAGAATAAAATAGGGCTCACCCTTAGGGTTGGGCTTTGAAGTGTACTAATTAATTATATATTAATTATAAAAGATGGGCTCTAATAATTAAATTATTTAATTAATTATTTTTGGATTTAATTAATTTCAAATTTAATTAATTAAATTATTTTTTTAACAGACTCATCTTTTCAGATGAAGTCTGCAGTGAATGAAAAAACGCAGAGAGCACAGCACCCCTTTGAAGAGATGTCTCTCAACAGTCACACCTCATTCTCATATCTGTTACAAACAGGCATCCACACAGTATATATACATTCATCTGCTTGACATTTAGAACACAAAAATATCAAATTCTTCTTCTACGTTCTTACTGAGAAAATCATACAGAAATTCACTAGAAGTTAAGTTTTCCGGTGCTGGAATTTTAACTTAATCGTTGAATCCTGGTGAAGCAGATGTTCGTAGAACTACAAGTACTGAGTAGGGACAAAATTTCTATTTCAAGGACATTGCGGTATGCAAGCCTCGATCTTCAAGTTGTCTGTTGTTATATTTGTGTTTTGTTCATACTCTGTTAAATTTTCTGTTCACATTTATTATTTATTAGCATATATAATTTTATTACAGATTGTTGATATATCTCTAACAGATATCTCCATTAAGAATTGATCAAACTAAACTAATACATAAACATCTGCATTTAAAGTTGATCAAGACCTGCTAAAAGAGGTAGGTAGCTTAATTAACAGTTTCCAAGAATGTTCCATCCACAGGCAATGCCCTTACCGGACGTTAATGATTGGTTCGTCGGTGCGTAGTACTAATCCAAATGTTTAATTACTGTTAAAACAAGATTAAAACTTCTTGTCGTTAGCGGAAAGGACTTTCAGAATCATAATCTGCTCTTTCATTAAATGTCCATAACTTTAAGAATTTAATTGTGTAAAGGGAGGATAAAGATAAGAGAGGAATTGTTGAGTGTATGGGTCAAAAAGGATGGGAAGGGGAAAACATGCACATATGCAGGTTACCGCAGGAAAGCAAGAAAAAAATTCTTAAGCCATCTCCAACCGAAGGGTCCAGAGGTTTAGAGGGCTAGAGGGCCGAAAATAGTCCGAAAACTATTTGAAAACTGTCTCCAACCGAGGGCCAGGCCAAAGAACTTGTGAGCCCCACCGGACAATAAAGGGCCAAAGGGTCAACCGGGCGGCCCAAATGAGCCAGTCAGCCGGGCTCTAAATTTAAACACAATAAGTAGCTGGCGTCATCTACCGTTGTGTTTGAAATTTTATTTTTTTTGTTGGGGCCAAAATTTTGTTTAAATTTTTTGAAAAAAAATTCTCATTTTTTCCTATAAATACCTAAACCATTCTTACACCATTTGTCACAAATTTTTCACCATTCCTACACCATTTCAATTCTCATATTTTCTTACCTCTTCCAATAATCTTTCCTTCAATTTTTCAATAATTTTCAAATGGCATCATCTACAATGAAAGGTAGGGCTTGGACCTAAAAAGAAGATGACAATGAGTCTCAGAAGATAGTGTGAGGGGGAGTTCTCAAACAAGTTGTGGAGTCCTATAATTTCTAAAATTTTATACACCTTCTTTCAGACGTGCTCATTTGATTGAACTTTTAGACTTCTCTTTATTTTTATTTCAGTCTTGCATAAATAGGAACATTTTTATTTAGTTTAGGTTAACTAAGATTGGGTTGAAATTATTAGACTTCAATTTATATTTAACCCATTTGGACTAGGAAGCTGGGGACCTGGAGTGGCTAAGTTTGCCACGTGGTTTACTCACCATGCCGACCTAAGGACACTAAATTGGATTATTTGTATGTTTGGTGGAAGGTGATCTGTAGGTTAGGTGTTATCATTTGGTATTGTTAGAGTGCTTAGTAAGCACTTTAGGGTGATGACTATTGAGGGCTATGTGATGACAAATGAAGCCTATAGCTAACGTGGAATGGTGGAAGCAAGTGGGGTGGTTTGTAGATAAAATTACAAACCAATGAGAACAACTTGTTGCCGCCCTAGTTATGGTATAAATAGGAGCAATGCTCCATCTTGCTCTTTTCCTGAGAACATGCAACACATACCCTACGTAGAAAGTGCGTAAGAGAGTGATAAAGGAGATAAGCAAAAGAAGTACTCGTGGAGTAAGAAGTAAGGATTCGAGGTAGGGGAATTTGAGGAATTAATTAATTACATGTGTTATTTGTATTACGTGAAATGCTGATATGAGAAATATATATATATATATATATATATATATATATATATAGGACCTTTAAGGGGAGGGATTTTCATTTTTTCAAAAAAAAATGGGACACGCTCCCCACCGTTAGATTGACTTTAATGAAATTGTGTGGTTGAAATTAAAATATAAGCCACACAATCTCAATCACACAATTTCATTAAAGTTAAATCCAACGGTGGGGAGCGTATCCTCATTTTTTTTTAAACGGGGATCCCTCCCCTTAAGGGCTTCTTATATATATATATATATGTATACATGTAACTGTTGGCTTAGATGTGATATATTAAATGTGGCATATTACATGCTAGCATGATCATTATCATTTGTCAACGAAGTAAAAGAGTTACTTATGTTGTGGGAAAATGTGGAAATTAGCTTTTGTGTAGTTGAATCAATTCATTGTGAAACCAGTTTCAAGCGGGCCCAGTGTGCACATTAGAATAGGATATCGATGGGAATTGTCGATGTGAGTGATTTGGGCTAGAGATCAATGAATCAGGTAAGATGACTAGCAAAAGGGGTTTATGAACTTGGGTTAGTTGATGGGGGTTATTTTATATATTTAAGCACTCAGGACCACAGTGGTAAAATGCATGGCATGAGACATGCATGTCTGTTTGCTTTAATATATAGATCAACGGGTTAGGTAGAAAACAAGTACATTCTTGCATTACATTACTCATAAAACATTCATAACATTAGTATTATTAATCACTTAAGACCTTGGGCCCTTACTAAGCTTTTAGCTCACCCCTTATTAATTATGTTACAGGGGCTGAGACAGAAATCTAATGGCTGACTTGGAAGAAAGAGACTACTAATAAATAGTTTTAAACTTTTAAGGACTTGTTGTCGTTTCTTTTGTGTGTAATGACTATGTAAATTATTTTGTTTAATGAAACATTTTAGTTCAACACAGTCACCAGTTATTACATTTAAGTTACCCTTTTTATTCATGCTCTAAAAAAAAAAATAATAAGGGCGTGACACAAGTGAAGGTGTTTGGACTCAAGTGTCCAAAAAATACTTAAAGAGTTCTACAAAGACACCACTTCACCGAATACCCGAAACCACAAGAGTTGTTCTTTAAGATGGAAGAAACATCTTCAACTAAGTTTGAATAAATGACATCGAGCACTATTAACAGCCACAAGTAGACATGAAAGCGGCACCAATTATTACGGCGAAGTAAGTGTTTTCACAGTTTATTTTAAATATTTAATTATATTACATTTAGTTTCATAAATTAATTTTCTTTAATTTTTGTAATTATATTTTCTAGGTACGCTAAGCGGAGGAATTGTATATGGAGGGCAGCTCGAAATCGAAACCCTTTTTTAGCATCACGGTTGTTGAGAAATTTGTAAACAAGAGCTGTTAGATTCCATTAGTTTAAAAGATCTCAATGGTTCTTGTTCAAATGTACAACTAGTTTTTACTTAACTCGACTCAAGCTTTTACTTATGTGAACACATTTTCCAAATTTTCTTCAGCGGTGCTTAACATTGAGTGGTTAATAAATGAATTGGTGAGACTAAAATAGAAGATCTAACAATTATAAAAATCAAATCTAACGGCTAAAACATTCGTAGTACTACCACGTAGTATTGAAGTTACACCCGCAACATTTTCTTTTGTGCTTTTAATAAGTACTAATGCATATCAATCTATGATTTGCAGGTGATGAGGTATGAGTCCTTGACTGTACGAACTAAAGAGCCAAGAAGTGTTCAGTCTAAATATCGATTTCAACATCTTCATTTCTGTCAAATAGTAACAGTTGAAATTTTGGCTAGATTAAGGAAAGGGAGGCTGAGATTAATACTTAAAACATGGGACTAAGTTTATATAAGTTGATGAGAATTCGGGCTAACATACACTGCAGATCAGAAGGACGCAGAGGAAGTAGGAGCCATCAAACCACAAACAAATTTCAAACTAAACTGACCTAATCCAACAAGAAATTTAAGATGTATTGAAATGGAAACTCTAAAACTTACCGATCTTAAGAGATGCATCAACAGATTAGCATTGATGAAGATCTAGGATAATAGTAATAAACACTAAAACTATCACTGCAAAACTTTGTTGCTTACTTGGGGAACTTGAACCTGAAAGATCGAACCGATGATGACCTTAAGCACCTGCTTGAGCATTCCTAGTTTGTTGCTGCAACTCTTCATTAGCATTTCTGATAACTTGATCCCAGCCACTCCCGGCGCCAGTGTCCAAATAATCAAACGGCACTGCTGTCTTCAAACCTGGCCTAACAGATAACTGGCTCTCTACAACTCTGAAGTCGACACCATCTCCTTGTTCACTACGAGTCTGATCCAATTTCTCCCATGTAAACATCAGAGGTAGCGTAAATGCGCCCCATGGGTTGAAATCCACAACCTTAACGCGCTCATCCTTTGTCACATAGACATCAAAGGTGTAGTTTTCTGATTCAAAACTCGACATCAAATTATCCACAAAAAATTCTTTGATCAACGCTTGAAGGCTGTCTTTCTTTTCAATCAGAGCAGGATAACAAGTAGTGACCTCACGTTGGGAAATTCCAACTAAGTTCTGATTTCGTACAAAGCAACGGAACTCCATCTCTGGCTTGAGAGATTGGTACCATTTCCGCAGTGCAAGGAAGAAACTCCTAGGCCTTGATGAGGTTTTGTTACTGCAGGAATCATATGCGTGACACAGATCATGGACCAATGAGTCAGACGATCGTAGCAAGAGCGCAATCTCACTGAACAAAGAGCATCTGAGACTCCCAGTTGTGCTGATCCAAGCTGAGTCTTTGGGTGCACTCCAGTTCAGCTTAGGGAACACAGACCCTCCAAGGGACTCAATCGATTCCTTGATCTCCAACTCAAGCTCAGGGAAAGAGGGCGGCAGAGAAGGCTGCTCCGACTCATCACCAGACCCTTCTGATACTTGATAGTCGTCTTCCTCCTCCAGATTATGAATTCTATTAGGAAACGCATCGTCGTTTGAGATTGAAACAGGGAGAAGGAAGGGGCCCGAATCATCGAGAAGGTACTGGACAAAGGATTCAGGAAGCTCATGAATTCGGGTTTTGATAGACACGGATTTAAACTTCGGGTACCATTCCTGTATCTGGCATCTATTCACTTCTTCTTCCTTCATTTATTTTGCTCAGTGTATAAATCAAACACTTCTAATCACCGGTTTTTCGGGCTATCTGGTAGTCTAAATTACCACAAAAATTTATCTCTTAGTAATAAAAATCGACGATCGAAAAGGAAAATAACCTTTAAGATAAACTAATGAAAATGTTCCAATGAACATCAACTAAATCGAACCCAGATAAGGAAACATCATCAGAAGTACAATTCAGCATCAAAGATTAACCATTCTTTCACCAGCAAACATTTCATGCATGAAATCCGTTACAGAGACGACAAATATGGCAAACGTTAACACCATAAAAAATCCAAAACATAGGAAACTACGAAAAATTCAAACACAATAAAAAAAACAAATAAAAAGTGAGGATGTTTGACAAGATTTTAAGTCAGTTAGTTAAATGGCAGTCCTAGATTTCTGTCGGTTCCTCAGGCAGTGGAAATGCGAACTAATTCAATAGTTTCAAGTTGGAGACTTTGTCGGTGCCCAAACGAAGAACCGATGAGAGAATCGAAGTAGAGAGAGAATCTGTGTACCTGAATCGAGTTCAGAGACAAAGTCCTTGAGCGAACGGAGAAGAGTCGAGTAATGCGAGAGCTTTGGTATTTTTGGGGACGCTTGTTTTTTTAATTTCTAGGTTTTGTGTTGTTGGGCTGGGCCTCCGTTCCGAACGTTTGGCCGACACGTTTTGCTTGTGCCTATGGTCCTTTGGGCCTGCATTTTATTCTTTAGGAATTGGATTCAACACAATAAAGAAACAAAATATATAAAATTAAATTTATTTTATGAAAATAAGATTATATAAAATTATTATTATTTTTGAATAGATGAACAAACCTCAATTATTAGAATGATTACTTTCTTGAATTTTACATGCCGTTATTATATGATTAATATGTCATCTTTATTTGATTGTAATCATTTCAATAATTGAGATTTATAAATTTTCATTTCAACATGATTTTAATCGTAGGAAAACTAATGAAAATGACTTGAAAACTTTGAGTTTTAATCAAAAGTACAAAAATATGTTGTAAGTGAATAGTATCAGGAGTGACTTTTTAGAGTAAAAATGTATTTTTCGTTAAAAGTGAACAGTACCGGGAATGTTTCGTTAAAACTCCCTTTAATCATTTCAATAATTGAGATTTATAAATTTTCATTTCAATATGGATTCTCAACAAGAAAAAAAATTAAGAAAAATGAGATTAAGATACACATTTTCAAAATGTACATGTAAGGGGTTTCTTCACTACAATATGTGGAGTTGAAAAATTCGTAACCACAATGAACTTGTGATCTAATATCGAAACAATTTTACTTGAATGATCACACTTGCATCCCCTATCTTTTTGCCGAGTTTGATAATATAAAATTGTAACTAAGTGGAGTATTGAAGTGATTTATTATATGAGACCGTTTGATATTAAACTTACGTGGTACACCCCACCCACAATGAATAGGTAGCTAATAAACATTTGATATCGAAAAGAGGCTAAAAGAATCTATGTTTGCAATGCTCAGAGGTAGAGTATATTCCTTGAGTGCATCATACTTTATTGTTTTTTTTGTTTTTGTTTTTTATCTTTCTATTGTAATTGGCCAATATATAAAACACATCCAAAAATAATAAAAAAAAGAGAATTTTAATGTCTATCATTCTTGCGGTACAGTTGTTATAAATAAGAAAAATATCAGCTTATTGTAGCTTTCATGAAAAATTGCAAAATCTAATTACCCAATCGATGGCGCTTTGCATTAATAGCGAAAACAATCATGTTCATATTCCTTGGTGCAGATTTGATCTCTCTCTCTCTTCTTACAATTAACAATTTAATCCGCTAATGTTATTGTTTGTCAAAAAAAAAAAAAAAATTTACCCAACCCATAAAATTTAGCAAATGTGAATTAGATCAACTTCTCATGATTTTGCCCATTGATTTCGGAAAACGATGATGACAGAATCTTCATTCTAACTCTATATGTTTCACTTACGCTCATGCATTCATATAAATAAGTACTATTCAAACGATATATAGTTTTGTAAATTTTTTTTTTTTTTTTTTTTTTTCATTTGAAAAAATATTTCATAAACTTGGGTAATCTCCGGAGTCCAAATCCTCACTAACTTCTTCGCGAAGCCAAATCCTCTCCAAACTTGACCGTCTCCCATGCCCACGGGTAGATACATATTTATAGTATACGTGGCGTGATATCATTGGCTGCATAACTACTACACGACAAATCACCAGTTTAGTGGATCGGTGCTTCGGCATCCTGTAGCTACTATATAAGCGACAGAACAAAGACCACTGCTTTTCGTTATCATAGTGACTTCGTGCTCTCTCTCGCGTTTCTCTCTCCTCTCTCTCTCTGGAAAACGTGACCGGCGGCAACCAGAGATCGGAGTCTTGCCGGAGAATCGGAACTCTACGAATTGGGCCGAATCGTACAAGTTGAAGTAGACGATGAAGGTTTTTGTCAAGACTTTGAAGGGCACCAACTTCGAGATCGAAGTGAAACCCGAAGAGACGGTATAAACTCATGCATATACAAATTTTCAATAATTTAATCATCGGAGACGGAAAATTCAATTGCTTTTATGCTTAATTTGGGATGTTAATCACTTCAGTTTTTGGGTAGTTAGGGTTTTTGGGGATTGAATGCTAATTGGGGCTTTTCGCGCCCCGATATAGTTTTAGTTCAGATTGTTTGATTGTTCGCTGTTTTGTGTTTGCATAATTGTAGAATTTGGTTGAAGTTTTAGTGAATTTGTTGTCCAGTTGTGCAAATTCTGTAGCTTTAGCGTTAGTGTTATTGTCAAACATTGACATTGTTGCGGAGTTTTTCAGCTTTGATCGCTTGGAGAAGTTCATGTTTATTGGAGTGGGAATCCACTTCTATGGGCGTTTAGTTTTTTAGTTAATTTGGACTCAATGTGTAATCTTTTATCCTATATACGTTGATTCGAAGTCATGGTTTATAAGTGAATGGGATAATCTCAAGCCGACACAGGATTGGATGACTGAAAGATCGAACTAATTTATGTCAAGTTCCTGTTTCGTTACTCAGCCCACTTAATATGCAGGACACTAAGCAACTCATGCATTCACTTTTGGTTACTCAACAGCTTTTTTGTATCCTTTTTTTTTTTATAATGATTTCCTGCTCAGTGTGGTAATTATTGTGCTAATCCTTTCTCCCAGGTTGCTGATGTCAAGACAATTATAGAGACGGTACAGGGTGCAGATGTGTACCCTGCCCCGCAGCAGATGCTTATTCATCAGGGGAAAGTTCTTAAGGATGACACAACTCTAGAAGCAAATAATGTTGCTGAAAATAGTTTTATTGTGATAATGTTAACCAAGGTGAGAGTGCTTTTCTTACAATTGTCGGGATTACTTAAGAAACGAAGGTGTTGTAATTTTTGTTTACAGGATTTGTAATTGTGAGATATGAAACTGTGCTCATATATACTATTTTATTCAATCTTTACAAGAAAGAATTTCGAAGTCTACTTGTTAGAATATTAAGCATCAAGTTCGTTATGCGATAACCATTAATTATCTCACTTTGATTGGTTTATGTTGTTTCATTTTATGAGTTGTCTGTTATTCTTATAATTGTATTACTATACTGTTGTAGCAAGTATATGGCGTTTTTAATAAACTTACAACTATAATTATACTACAGATGCTAATTACTTAACTATGTTCTAATTAACAATTGCAGCCTAAGGCCTCACCAGCCGGAGCCTCCAGTAAGCAAGGTGCAGCCACAAGTCAGGTAAAGTCAGCTCATTTTCTGTGCTTTATATCATTGTTTTAGATTGACCTTTTTTCACATTGGTTCTGCATGTGATTCTGATAATCTCTTTATTGACTTCATGGATAGAAAACATCTTTTTTTTCCTTAATGAACAAACCTTGGAAGCATATTTGCTTTTCATTATCTAGGAAGAGGTTTCTGTGAATATGGGCAGAATGATGTATGGGGGATTCTTATTTGGGGAATTGTACTTATGAAGTTGCATATACTTTCTGGTGAATTGTAGGCGTAGTATAGATGTTCACTATATAGCCACTCATTATGAGGTATACAATACAAAAATAAGCAGTATTATATTTGTTTTTGAAAGTACATCTTATGTGGGCTATGTTTTTGCAGCCCCAACCTGCTAGTACTGCTCCTACCTCTGCAGCACAACCCCCAGCAGCTCCAGCTCCAGCTCCTGTGCCAGCTGTGGCAGAGTGAGTATACTTTCACACCTTGGATTTTCTTTTGAATCACTCATCTAAAATAGTTTGACAGAAAACTTATAGATGTTAACTCTCTGGTAATATTTTAACTGACTGCTGAGAGCAATATGAAGTATAAAACATTGCAATTAGTGAAAACTACATATTTTATTCATATTATATAATTTTACCAAAATAGAGGAAGAAATTTCAATTTTCAAATGGTTCCTAAACTTTTAGAGTAGTTTATGGTTTTGGGTGTACACTATGCTTTTATCCCTTGCTTATTCTTTTCTTTTTCAATTTTTTATTTATCATTTAATAATTTTGAGTTCCCAATAGGGGTGTGCTATCCACACACCCCCTTTTACTTCTCACACGCCCTTTGCTAATTTCTGTCCATTGATCTTCTTCAATTCATCTGATTCGACGGCCGAAAATTAAAAAGGTGTGTAAGAAGTAAAAAGGGGTGTGTGGATATCACACCCCTTCCCAATAAATGGCCCTTTTGTAACTGTTATTAATTTCATTTATTGACTCTTTTTAAGAACTACTAACTTATTAAGGTTGTCTTTGTTGTTTACCATACAACCTGCATTTCAAGGTTTTATATGTAATATATGATTCTATTACATCCTTTGGTCCAGGTCACAGGCTGCCGCCCAAACTGCTGCTGTTGTAGCTCCTACTGATTCAAGATCAGATGTGTATGGCCAAGCTGCATCAAACCTAGTTGCAGGAACTACTTTAGAGTCTACCGTTCAGCAGATTCTAGATATGGGTGGAGGAAGTTGGGATCGGGAAACTGTTATCCGTGCTTTACGGGCTGCTTTTAACAACCCTGAAAGGGCTGTTGAGTATCTATATTCTGTGAGTACTCAACTGGGATATTTTGATTCTTTATTTGTTTTCATGTTGCTAGTTGGGAAATTTAGATAGAAAAGGAAGTTTGATTACAGAATGAGGAAGAAAAAAATTATTAGTTAATATTTTAAACTTGATTAATTAGTAGGTATCTTTCTGTTTTTCTCTCTAACACCTGTGTCGTTTAGCAGCAGACAAATTTCTTTTGTCTCTCTTTAGGCTGTCTGTTGATAAACATCTTGTAGTTTGTGATATTCACTTTTATAATGATGATGCTCTATGGTGTTGGGTTATGATCCCTTCCCCCTCAGAACTACATATGCAATTGAAATTGGTGGGTGATTTGAGTTAGATTATAACTTATGCGACAGATTTTAGATTGATGTCCACCAGATGTTTTTGTCATATATTCTAAGTTTTATTTTTGTACAAGTTTGCTGTCATGGCCTTGAAGAAAATTGGAAAAAGGAAACTTACACTTTGTTGGTCTTTTAATCCTCATCAATTACTTGGTTTTGATTCCAGTATATGGTATCTCTATATGCATTAACCAACAAGTTTAGGCGTTACTATCAGATTGACACAGAAACTGATAATTTGATATACATGTCACCATGTCAGGGCATTCCTGAGCAAGCTGAAGTCCCACCAGCGGCCCAAGTTCCTGCTGGTGAACAAACAGCAAATCCTCCAGCAGCAAATCTTCCAGCTCAGGCTCCACAATCGGCAGCACCTACTGGTGGGCCCAATGCTAACCCACTTGATCTTTTTCCCCAGGTAGATATTGTTCATTAGTAATCTATGTACCTCATTATAACGTATAGGGTCACGTGATTAACTCTAGTCGTTGAATCAGGGCCTTCCCAATATGGGTGCAAATGCTGGTGCAGGCAATTTGGATTTCCTGCGCAACAGTCCACAGGTATGTATATATGCATCTTTGTATTTGTGAGTCTGCTTTTTGCTTTTTTTGCGTGGTTGAGAGTGATATCTGAGTTTGCAATTCACCATTTCAGTTCCAAGCCTTGCGAGCTATGGTACAAGCAAACCCTCAAATTCTGCAGGTATTATTTATTTGCTGATTGTATTTTGTTCTCCTTTAATTTTCTCAGTTTGGCCGAGATTGTCATTCTAATTATAATTTGAGTACTCACAGCAGTTTACCTTGTTGCAGCCTATGCTTCAAGAGTTGGGGAAACAAAATCCACATCTAATGCAGCTCATTCAAGCTCATCAAGCTGACTTCTTACGCTTGATTAATGAACCTGTTGAAGGGGGTGAAGGGTTAGAAAATCTGCTCTACCTGCCCATTTCTTTGTTGATAATTGAATACACACAGTTCAAAGTTATTGAACTCTATATGTTTCAGGAACCTATTGGAGCAGTTAGGTGCAGCAGTGCCACAGGCTGTGACTGTCACCCCTGAAGAGCGAGAGGCCATTGAACGCGTAAGTAGTATTTCTCTATGCATGTGACAAGTGCATTTGTTCCACTTGGTATGTGCGAAATATCATTGTTTCTCATGATTGACAGTTGGAAACTTTTACTTGCAGCTTGAAGCTATGGGTTTCGATCGGGCACTAGTACTGGAGGTGTATTTTGCTTGCAACAAGAACGAGGAGCTGGCCGCCAACTATCTTCTTGATCACATGCACGAGTTTGAGGAATGATGGCAATTGGGTTTTCTTTGGTCTATCTTTTCTGTGTCTGAACACTTTGCCATGTGGGTTTAAGTTCAATAGGGTTTCTTATACTCTTATTCCACCTATTTGTCTTGTATCTCCAAGTAGACGGTGTCGATCCCCTTTTTATGTTTTGGATGGCATAAGTTCTCTTTTTCTAAATATTAGTTACCATATTATATACAGAATTTTTCTCTTGAAAAAAGTGGATGATTTCGGTTTTATATTTTCGTACCTAACCCCGTATGGTTTTCGTAATTCGTATTCATGTTCAAGTACTCCGAAGATGTTTACGCTGCAGTTGCTGTGAAAGCTGCTATCGAAGACATGTCTGCTATTGAAGACGTGGATTTTGGTCAAGAGATCAAGACAGTCGATTAAGATCGAACACAGAATGCACTTTGCCAGCAGAATCTCTTGCGTAACAGCGGCATCGATGGATGCATACGAACATATTGAACTACACGGTTCAATGGCAAAAATGAAAAGAAGTTTGAACGAAAGAAAATTTGAACGGAACAGCGAGGAAGATACAGTCGGTATCATCTGAAGAGAAATAAGAAAATTTAACAAAATGTGATTCACAAACAACCAAAATGTGTTGCAAAAGAGCATTGCTAACTATAACACAGACACAGCAGCTTAAAACTCGGATTTTCTACATAAAAGCTTACGCCAGGTTGCCACCGCTCTGCTGCCACAAATTGATGATATCGGTAGCCTGATTGAGAAGAATAATCATCTGCTTCTGAGATATCCAGGGCTTGCTTTCGAGCAAGACCTTGAGCTCCTCCCACGCATCTTTCCTCGGCCAGAAGTAATAGGGGCTGAGAGGGATGGAGCCATGGCCTGGTATCATCTGGTCCAGCGCAATGCCGATGTTCTTTTCCATCCAAATAAACTTCAATACGAGCCTCGGTTTCTCAAATGGCTTCACCACCACTCCAAGCTTCTATATCATCCAAAAACAGAAACAAAGTTCAGCTATAACTATAAGAGCAGTGTTTTTCAGACCTAACACTTATATTTGGTAATTGGAAAAGTGTGTGAAATCAAAAGGTAAATTCAAGTAACCAATTATATTCATAAGCACTTTCTATAGAAGCACTTTTATCACAAGAACGTCGAAATATTTTCTTTCTGAAATCCAAGTGCTTTAGAAGAAGCACTTGGCACTAAAGAGAGTTTTCTAATGCATAAGCACTTTAAAAAGTTTCGGCAAACTTTGCCAGAAACATTTCTAGTCGTAAGAAAAACGCTTTTAGCCCCTTTAGAACAATCCCTAAGTATGGTTTCATGCTTATAAATGAGTAAGATAAATTTCAAATTCTACAACCTCAGAAAAAATCCAGAGAAAAAATAAAAACAGATTCATTCAACTCAGCTCAGCATAAAATTGTTGATAAACCCAATTATGAATTAACCTTAATGTTAAGGAATATCACAATGTCACAGTTCTAAATTACAGAACAAGACAGACACGGAACACAAAAACCCAACAGAGATACTGAGGAGGAGAAAAAAAGAGACCTCTTTTTCCTGGGCGGTGTTGTCGTCATCGGTGGCCGTTTCTTCGGCGACCAGAGACTCGGCGGCGGCGGAGAGTCTGACGTTTCTTGCGGCACGAGTATGTCCGAGCCTCAGCTCTGGCAGCGAGTGAGAAACAGAGAAAGAACAAGTCTTCGGCTTCAAATTCAATGCTCGTTGATTAACACTGTTGACAAATAGAAGCTTTTGCTGCGGCAGCTTCAGCCGCAATACGGCGGCGTTTAGGTTTGCCTGGCACTCGATTCCCATTCCCACAGATAACATCTTCTTCTTCTTCTGTTTAAGTTCTTATCTTCCGCTTTGAGTGGAGACTCAGAGACGGAGATGTATCTGTTCATGTGAAGAGATTGTGAGAGGATAAAATGCCATCTCTCTCTCTCTCTCTCTCTCTCTCTCTCTCTCTCTCTCTCTCTCTCTCTCACCTTGTTTGTTTCTGGTTCTTTGGGCTGGTTTGGTAGCCCAGGCCCAAGATTGAAAAGCCCAAATTAAATTTAGTTGGCTAGCCCAATTCAAACCCGACCCAAGATGAAACATAATTCGGTGATAGTTTTGAGAGGGGGATTCAAACTCGAATTCAAGAGGGCGGACACACGGATTGACTAGTGATGACCTGTCATCTTGTGTTCAAGTTTACTAATTGTGTTGTAATTCTGATGTAATTACTTCTCTATTATGTTTTCTCTGTCTTGTTACTTAATATACATCGTATATGTATCAATACAATCACCCAATTCACATCTTGTACAATATTGAAGTCAAGGGACTTGGTACTTAACTAGTGTAATCCTCTAAAAAACTGTTAACGTTAATGAAAAAAAATATTACTCAAAAAAATCCTTTAAACTGTTAATGTCAAGTGCAATAAAGCGTTACCCTGGCGTTCAATCGAGAAAGATGGTAAGGAGGAAGAGAGAAGAGTACTTCAGATCTTTATTCTGTGTTCCTCCATCAACAACTTCAACACCTTCTCGCTATGCTCCCGCATCTTATCCTGCACGTGGACCTTCTGTGGCTGGTCTCTTGAGAATGCAACGTAAAAGCCCCCGCCCTCTGCTTCTGGAAGTACCCCACCATCTTGTGGATTTTATAACCAAAAATCTTTCTACCAAAAATCATTGCCCTCGTTTCTGCATCCAAAGAAGAACATCACTGGAGCAGTTGAATCGGTCAAACTTTGTATGGCTCTCTCCTGTCAAGCTTCTTTGACACAAACTGCAAACGACAAACGTCACAAGCATATAATTTCAATTTATAGTAACAGGTCGAAAAGCAACACTTTATACTCATCAATCATACAACAGTCTACACAAAACAATCATGCGCAAGATAAAGAAATGGCACAAAACAATTAACGATATACATTGAATTTCTGGTACCTGAATCACCCAATCCAAAAACAGCATAACGGAGTCCCTCCAGACATTGCTTGCTTAGATTTTTCTGCAGAAGATCTTTCCAAAACCCCTGTATACACATAAAGATGCAATCTTTTTCACATATTTAACCTTTATCAAATTACCCAATTGGGAGAATTACAGTAAATAAACAAGTTAACTGAATTGCTAACCAAAAGCAAAAGCTTTTACCTTCATGGGATCAGTAGTCTCTCCCTGGCCAGTGGTTGAAACAACAAAAATTACAGTTTTTAAACGAGAGTAGGAGAGAGAGTGTGATTATCTATCATAAACCAAGCTGATCATCTCCAGATCTCTTCTACCAAGGCCACCGGATCAAATGATCCGGCCCTATCAAATTTTATCCAACGGCAAAAAATTATTACACCTTTTATGGGGTCAAAACAAGTGAACCGTTGGACAAAATTTAAAAAGCTCGGATCACTTGATCCGGTGACCTTGGTCAAAACATCATTTCTAATCGTCCAACATCATCCTAGTAGGAAATTAAAGTCCTCAAAAATTAAGACTACAACAGTGTTGAATACTATAAGTTTTTATAAGGCACGTTTTACAATTATTGAAATTCCACTACCCCATCAAACGATTAGAAATTATGTTTTTTAATATCCTTTTTTTCTTTCTGGGTAATAAACATAAAATATGTAATTTTGAGATGCTATTTACTTTTCTATCTTTAACTAGAAGGATGTACCTCATAAAGTAATAAAGGAAAAGAGGTAAATTAACCTTTTTATTTACACTTCTTAGTCCAGATGAGTATATTACATTTCATTTATTTGATAATTTTCTAACGAACAAAAAAAAATGTAGAATGTCTATTCCGAGGTATTTTTTATTTTTCATTGGAGCCGCAACATAAGAGGCGACAATCGAGTCCAGAGATGACATTGGTTTAGAACCTCTCCCTAATATTAAATTCTACTTCCATTTCCACCCTCTAATCGTTTCAATCAAGCTCCTTACCCGTTTTGCAAAACGGATCCTGTTTCCCAGAATCTTGGGGAATTTTTTGGATTCGGAAACAAGATGCGTTCTTGATTCCCGAGTCGCCGGCTTCCTCCTTCTCTTGGATTTCAAGCGACCTCCATGGCGCCCTCCGTTGGCGACACCGAGATTAACTGGGACAAGTATGTTCTTTATTTCGATCAATTTTTATTTTTCTTCATTGATTGAGAAAATCCCATTTGTTATCTTTTTGTTTATGCGTTTTGTAAACGTTTCTGGGTGTGAATTGATTGATACTAATGCTACAAAATCTTCAATTGATCAAAGAATTTGATAAGAAATCTGAAACCCCATAATTTATATTGGGATTGCTAGTTTTTTTTTCAAAACTATTTCTACTTGTACTGTGAGAACAAACAATTATAAAAAAAAAAAACAGATAAGTGTTTGATAAACTACAATGATGTTAGTGCTTTAGCAAAATAAAGTAGTATCAGAATGTTTGATAAACTTAAAAAAAAAACTGTTGTAACTATGTAATGACAAAAAAGGACATGTTGGTGGATATTTTATTATTATAAAGATTTTTATTACAAATAATCTTTGAAATTGATCAATTCCATCAAAATAGTTTCTAAAGTTGAAAATAAATCAATAAAGTCTTTGAAAATGGGTATCGCACATCAATGTGGTCATTCTGTCACATTTCCGTCAAATATTATGTTGTGTGATGATGTGGCGCATAACTGGGTCCCACAAATCTAAATAAATATTATAATATGAATTAAAAATAAGGAAAACTAACGAAAATGGTTTGAAAACTTTGAGTTTTAACGATAAGAACAAAATAAAGGGTCAAGTGAATAGTATCAGGATTGACTTTTTAGGAGTAATGCTATTCTTACCACTTTTTTTACCAACTTAAGTGGCAAATGAGTTGGACAAGCTACATTATTTAATTTCAATTTTTTATTAATTAAAACACTTAAATAATCTTAGGTGGAAGAAGGAGAATCCTCGTATACCACAATCATCATTTAAAAAAATTAAAATTAAATAATGTAGTTTGTCCAATTCATCTGCCACATAAGATGGTAAAAAAAAATGTAGTATAAAAATTGTGGTAAAAATAGCATTACTCTGTTGTAGGTATAATTTACTGAACAATTATGGAGGCCTAGAGAGAGAGAGAGAGAGAGAGAGAGAGAGAGAGAGAGAGGTGCGGCACATAGAGAGAAGAAGAGAGAGATGTGTAATTTTGAGGTGTGTTTTATTCACCCCATTGTGCCTCTATTTATAGTAGAAAGGGTAAACCCTTTCCCATAAGGGTTACAATACTTAATAAGTAATCTACTCCTAATAGGAATATAAGATACATTCCTAATCTACTAGGATTTACACAATCACATTCTTATTCTAAATAGGACTGCAACACTCCCCTTTGAGTGTGTAAATACTCAAGTAAATGGCGCATCAGGTCTTCAGTGATGAAGCAGGTACAGTTGATGAAGTCGTCGGCACAATGAGCAAATGCGAGTCTCAAATCAACGGAAGAATGCATAAAAAGTAAAACTCACAAAACCTCGCTATGGTAAAACCCAAGGTGGGGAAAACCCCATAGTCTAAGGAGAAAAGTGAGAAGTTGCATTAAGTCAAAACTATACGTCTTTTGGACGCAAGTAGAAGAGCTCACAAGGGTATGATCAGCCTAGGATGGGTGCCTCGTTAAAACCTAGTTAGGTAGCAAAAACCCAGTGGGAAAAATGCTCCTAATCGTAGGGAAAAAGAGTACATTAAGATCAAGTGAGTATACTTCTGGATACTCCCCCTGAGTTTGACATAACTTCCAAATGAGAACTACAAGCATTGCATATAATAGTTAGGCATACCAATTCCTCGGACAAGCTTCTGGAAGGTTGACTTCGGCAGTGACGTCGTGTAGAGGTCGGCAAGGTTGTCTGGGATCGGGTTGCATGACTTCAATCTCCTGATGCTTTGCTGATGTAGATGTAGACGCAATATGTCTTGGTGTTGACTTTGCTGATGTATCATGGCGTAGTCGGGTTGATACATGCGGCATAGTCTTCATGGATCGTTGTCGGGACTCAACGATGGATGAAAACACAGCAAGTACTACGAACATGCTCAACAAGAACTTCTAACCATGTCTCACTTGTGGCGTAGTGAAGTGAGGTGAGTCTTGGAACGATTCGAAGATTTCGCAACTAAGGTCATATCATGGACCTCCAAGATATTGCGATGTCCCTAATGGTAAAGACATAACCATTTGGAGATTTTGCCTTGTGCGGGTTTGATAAGTAACCTGCGTCAGCATAACAACAAGGCAAGCATCATTTCGAGGATCAGGGGGTCGGATCCGCTAAGATGCGTTGGGATTTTCCCTCATAATACTTTCAGGGTACGTCTTTAATACCAATCAAGTGGTTACGTGCAGGCGCAGTGCTGCATCTTTACCAAGATCAACAACGAAGGAGATGTCTTGTCTAAATACAATGAGCTAAGTACAACGAAGCGCAAAGTTGAACTTAGATATGGAATTTCAGATTCCATAACCTCTTCAATGGTCTCATTTGCATATAACGTATGGACGATCAAAGGTATACTCAAAAGTAACACCTTCGGGGTGTAGTTCGACTGGTAGACCAAAATGCCGTCAGAACAATGCTTTGAACTTCAGGTCAATGCATAAATGAGTTTTCCCAAGATCCTTCATCTCAAATTCCATCTTCAGGTGCGAGGCAGTTTTCTTAAGCTCTTCCAGAGTCTTAGTGAGATTCATGTTAACGACATAAACTGTAACTCTAGCAATTTGGAATAAGACTTCATAGTTTAACACGCAAGGGCATAATTCATATCCCTGACTGATCAAACAATCACTTAAACGAGTATACCACATCCGTCGAATTTAAGTGAACGCCTCAAAACAAGTTAAGAGGGTGTTCCGTGGTTTTGGAACTTTTTGAACCAGTCCATGTAATTCTTCGGGAACTTACATGTCAATCTCCGTATTTATATCCCCATGGAGAAAACACTAACCGCATTTCATAATGCTGCCATCAATCACAGGACGTTTGAGAGAAACCTTGCGCCGTAAGGCATGCATCATATCGCACTATTTCATTGAGTAAATGACAAAAAACTACCTCAAGTATTGGTGTCACGACACTTTCATACCTCATCTTTTAAAGTTGACAATGTCAAACCTCATCTTACGAATTTGTGTCAATGTTATACCTTCCGTTAATTGGCCGTGAATTTTTTAGTTAAATGCTGACGTGGCTTGATCCGGGACCCACTTTTTATTAAAAAATTATTAAAAACAAAAAAAAATCATATAATAATTTTTAAATATTAAAATAGAGTAAATGACAAAAAACTACCTCAAGTATTGGTATCACGACACTTTCATACCTCATCTTTTAAAGTTGACAATGTCATACCTCATCTTACAAATTTGTGCCAATGTTATACCTTCCGTTAATTGGCCGTGAATTTTTTAGTTAAATGCTGACTTGGCTTGATCCGGGACCCACTTTTTATTAAAAGATTAATAAAAAATTATTAAAAACTAAAAAAATCATATAATATTTTTTAAATATTAAAATAATAAAGAAAAGTAAAAAAAAAAACACAAAAAACAAACTGATTCATCCCGTTCCCCCCTTTCTTTCTTCTCTCTCTTCTCCCCCATTTCTTCTTCCCCTTTCTAGAAAACCAGAAAACAGAAGAACAAAAAAAAAAAAAAAAAAAAAAACAAATGCATTTTGTCTTCCCCCCTCCCCCCTCTTCTCCCCCATTTCATCTTCTCCCCCTCTCACCCCCTCTTCTTCCCCTTTCTGCAACCGAGAAAAAAGAACACAAAAAAAAACACCCAGATCCCCGATTCCGAGAGTGGAGTACTGGGCGCGGAGAAAGGGGGAATGGGTGTGGAGGGAAGAGTGTGGGTGCGGGGAGAAGGAGGGGGTGGATGAGGTGGGGAGGGGGGAAGACAAAATGCATTTGTTTTTTTTTTCTTTTTTTTTGTTCTTCTGTTTTCTGGGTTTCTAGAAAGAGGAAGAAGAAATGGGGGAGAAGAGAGAAGAAAGAAAGGGGGGGGGGAACGGGACGAATTAGTTTTTTTTTTTTTTTTTTTTTTTGTTCTTCTGTTTTCTGGGTTTCCAGAAAGGGGAAGAAGAAATGGGGGAGAAGAGAGAGAAGAAAGAAAGGGGAGAACGGGACAATCAGTTTTTTTTTTAAAACTTTTCTTTATTATTTTAATATTTAAAAAATATTATATGATTTTTTTAGTTTTTAATAATTTTTTATTAATTTTTTAATAAAAAGTGAGTCCCGGATCAAGCCACGTCAGCATTTAACTGAAAAATTCACGGCCAATTAACGGAAGGTATAACATTGGCACAAATTCGTAAGATGAGGTATGACATTGTCAACTTTAAAAGATGAGGTATGAAAGTGTCGTGACACCAATACTTGAGGTAGTTTTTTTTCATTTACTCTATTTTAATATTTAAAAAATATTATATGATTTTTTTTAGTTTTTAATAATTTTTTAATAAAAAGTGGGTCCGGGATCAAGTCACGTCAGCATTTAACTGAAAAATTCACGGCTAATTAACGGAAGGTATAACATTGGCACAAATTCGTAAGATGAGGTATGACATTGTCAACTTTAAAAAATGAGGTATGAAAGTGTCGTGACACCAATAGTTGAGGTAGTTTTTTGTAATTTACCCTATTTCATTCATCTCATAACGCTTCCTTTCCCACTTGTAACACAATAGGGTTACCTTGGGTAGTGTAGGAACGACAGGTCCAATACACACTTTGGTAAGGAATTTGACCTAGATTGTAATCTCAATTGTCCAATCAGTTCTACGTTGTCACTTAATCAACAGAACACGGTTCGATATCGTTGCTTTTCATTTATGTCGGTAGCTACCATATAAGTGAAAATATCATCAATGATAATCTCATTTCAATTTCATTTTCTCATCCAAACTAGTATACTGGACCAAGAACTTCATCTCTCGGGAGTAATCCGGATCAATCTCATGAGATGGAAATGATTTGAGACAGCGATCGAGTTTAGATTCATAGTTGTGCCGTGTCTTCCTCTTCTAGGGAAGTGAATCTTACAAACCGAATGATCTGTCGTGCTCCAGGCCAAGACAGATTGATTGGCTATCCGCCGTTATACCGGACCGTCCAACAGGGGCATCCAAACCGTCCAACAGGGGCGGCACATCCTCCAGGGATGTTGACTCGACGTCCGTTAAGTACGTCTATCCTTGCAGGCATGTTTGCAGCTGGTATATGATCTCTTCACTTTAGCTAGATCAGAGGAATGTGTCTGGAGCAACATTATGAAATCTAGAATTCATCGCATTTGCTTATCATACTTGTGCGGTATGGGGATTGAGATGAGACATAATGGGCAACGTCTATGCAACTTCGCGTCGTTCTACAAGAACGTTGACGTTCTTATCTCCCCCTAACGGCGGGAAGATTGTCTCATTAAAGTGACAACCCGCAAATAAGCGGTAAAGAGATCGCATGCAAGGGCTCGAAGAGAGCTATTGTGAAGGAGAATCATGATCGACAAAAGATACACATCCTTCTTTGAGGACCCATGGTGGTACGTTGCGGCGGCGCAACTTGGCACATGGAATGCTCACCCAAATGCGTAAATACAAAAATCGTCAGGTTCGTACCCAATAACCAACTGTAACGTCATATATGTTGGGTGGCAATGGGCCTCAAGGCGGACCAACATAACTGCGTACAAGGATTGCATAGCCCTAGGCAGAAACCGAAAACTTGGTATGTTCACCAAAATTCGGGCGATCATTTAAATTGCGCTTTATGATCACTAGGCGAGGCTATTTGGGGTGAACATGGGAACTCAATGTTCAATTAGAAAAACAACATGCAATACTTTATCAAAAACCGTCGATATAAACTCTCCGGCATTATCCAGTCTCGAGGACCTTAAGGGATAAGTAGGGTGGTGAACCCATAATCGGCCAAGAGGTTTAGCAGTAATGTGTGTGGACAAACATGTGACCAGTTTGTCGATTCATCAATCAAAACCATAAGTCTTTATATGGTTCGCATTTTGATTAGATTAGTCCACATATATTCCCTTGAATCCACAGTGAACAGGAGGTGATTTCGTATCTTTGCGAGGAATGATATAGAAAATCAATTTCCTTAATGAGTAAGCTTGGAAAAATGTGCTTGTAGGCACAAGATCCTTATTTCGGGTAAGGAGATGCGTCGTAGCATCATTTTTCGACCTAAGTGTCCCAAAAGGTCATGCCAAAGTAAGGAAACTGCTCAATCACCAAGCTCCAGGCCGGCCACATGTGGTGTATTCCCAGTTGGGAAACAACTCATTTGGCCCCAAATCAAAGCTTCAGGCTCATTTTTGGAGGTGGTGCAAAGATATTTCACGCTATTTTCTTCAGTGGTTTCATTTATGATCATTATCATCTCAAAATCCTTAAAAACTCAACGTCAGGGAGAATTTAAGGTCCCTTAAATGGTGATACAGTACCATTCATACAACGAGGAGCGTGCCAATACTCTTAATCAGGTTGGATATACCTGAAGTCGTTGTTAGAAATGTGATTTAGGTGTAAAGTTAGTGTGCGTAGTACGCATTCGTCCAGACAACTAACTTCCCCACATTCCTACCTAATCACGTGTTTAATTGAATCGGTCACATGTACTAAGAAACATGATTCAATTAACTCATATTCGAGGACAATATCAATAAGGTTATCCATAAGTAAAACATACACCAAACTTGAATCCAAGAACATGGAAAAATGTTCACAAAGTAAATGGTTTACTAAGGGGATTCGGCCAATAAGGCCATCCATGTCAAAATTCTGCTTTTCCAACGGTGTTCGGTGAAGCAAAATTAATCTCACATATTGACTACGAGAATGGTACTCCTTAACAACATTGGTAGGGGCACGAGCAGGTGCATAACCAATGATCTATTCCTTTGAGACGAAAGTAGATTCTGCAGGGTTAAGGTTTGGGAATACTATCCCTTATTCTTGAAGTTTTAGGTCTTAAGTGCCAAGGATCACGCTTCGGGCATGATGCCACACCTTGGCAGGCCCTGATTCTATCATATGATTGTGGTATTAATCAGATCTGAGAATTTGGTAAACTTCCGCTTTCTACACTTGTTGCTTCAGGAGCAAGTTAGAAATAAGGAAGGACGAGAAAAGTATTCTCTAGTCAAAATTCAATCGGATTTATAAACTTCAGAATTGTACTCATTCATGGACGTAATCATGGTATGCTTCGAGCAATATCTTTCATGATTAAACAGTCCGTAGAAGCGAGCCAAAGAGCCATGGAATCCTCGTTCGGGAGGTATTTTCATTTGTAATGTTTCGGGTATAAGTCTTCGAATGAAGATCATGGCGGAGGCTTATTCAGCTCTTCCATGCCATTGTTGGCTTCAATGGTTTCTCAACTTCTATAATAGTCAAGTGGAGATTCACGTCTTGTACCCCACATAAAGTGGTTTCTAATAGAAACGTCCAAATAAGGGAAATCAAACTTGTGACAGTTCGACAATTCATTGAATTTGGAGGGAACAAGATTGTGATTGGTGCTATGGGAAAGAATCATCCATAAGCATCAAAGTTAGAACATTCGAGTTCTAAGACATGGTTTCATGAAAAACGTCGGGTTTTCATGGGTGTATTGTTTTATGAAAACTTCGGATTTCAAAGGCACTAAATTCGAAACTACAGGTTCGATTTAGTTTATGAACGTTTAGTTCATAAAAGAGAGGTTCCTGCAAGAACACAGAATGCAATATACAACTAAGTGTAGTGGATTTTGAGGTTTTTCGGGAACTCAAGTGTGAGTGCTTCGGGACTACAAAAGTAAGTCAACGGTTCAAAGAAGAGAAATAAAATATTGAATCGTTAATGTCCAAAAGTGATCTTCAGGTCAATAATTTTGGATTCATTATCAGATTAATGGACTGCAGGTCACTTTTAATTAATTCAATAGATTGAGACCAAAGGGGGTCGATCGTAGAAGTAAAAATAATATTAACATACGGGTTAAATTATTTTAGAATGCTAAAATATCAGCATTTGGATTGAAAAATATGCCCCAAAAATAATTTGGGCTTTGTGCCGTGGGTAAGTGGGCACGGTTTGGGTGCCTTAAACATAAGGCAAGGCCCAAAGGACCTCAAGTGGTGGCTGCAGGCCACGGGTGAGGAAAAACCCCCAGCCGCAGCTGGTTTGGGTTTTGGGCCGCAAGGGGGGGTCACGGAGACGGCCCAGCAAAAGCTGGTCGTGAGGTATGCTCGGGACAGCCCAGCCGCAAAGCTGGCGTCATGCAGGGACGCGGGCCGCAGGTGCTACGCCCAGATGTAGGCCGTGGCGCGGGAGGCCCAGCAAGCTAAGCTTGCGGGCAGTGGACCGAGAGGATTAGGGCTGCAGGCCCAGCAAGGACAGTCCAAGGGCGAAGCCTGGTGTCTGGATTGCAAAGGATGGTGCGGTGCCGCACCAAATCCAGTCCCTTTTTTGTTTTTTTTTTTCAAATCCCTTAGGGTTTAGGAAACCCTAATTTGCTTCTAATTTATTTCGATTCTTTGACTCACAAATTCCACATAGCGATTTATAATTGCGTAATGCATGAAACAAATATATATATTGACAAATATATGAACATATACAATATATATATCGAAAGGCAAATATAAATGTAGGGGGTTCATGCATCATGGGGAATGTTTTCATGCTTCAAGGTCGATTCAAATATCTTACTTTATTTTAAGCGTACCTGATTGGCAGAAAACTTACAAAAACCTTTGAATTTGTAGAAGATCCTCCTTAGAAAGCCAAAATTGCGTCTCCAATGCGGTGTATCATGTTCAACAAAAAAAAAATTAAATTGAATCAATAGCATGTAGATCAATTCAAAATAATAATAAATTAATCTAAAAAAGAATAATTAAAACGTAATACTCCCCTGATTGAAGAATAAACTCTCTTTAGCGTAGCGTCAAGAGCGTGCTGATAACGTGTTGTAGGTATAATTTACTGAACAATTATGGAGGCCTAGAGAGAGAGGTGCGGCACATAGGGAGAAGAAGAGAGAGATGTGTAATTGTGAGGTGTGTTTTATTCACCCCATTGTGCCTCTATTTATAGTAGTAGAAAGGGCAAATCCTTTCCCATAAGGATTATAATACTTAATAAGTAATCTACTCCTAATAGGAATATAAGATACAGTCCTAATCTACTAGGATTTACACAATCACATTCCTATTCTAAATAGGACTGCAACATACTCGACTTTTTAGTATAAAAATGTAATTTTTCGTTAAAGTGAACAGTACCGCAGACTTTTCGTTAAAACTCTCTTAAAAATATTAAACTTTTTTTTTATATAATAAAAAACATTTATAAAAAAAGAAGAAGAAGAAGATGACTGTTCATCTTCTTCTTCCCCTCCTAGCCTCCCACTAGGCCTGGCAATTTCTGACACGACCCGATAACACGACACGACACGACACGAAATTAACAGGTATTCAGGTCGACACGATAACGAATCGGGTTGTTATCGGGTAACCCGATAGCACCTGTTAAGATAACGGGTAAATTCGGATATACACGTGGGTAACACGATACACGATAAGCAGAATATTAATTTCATAATTTTATAACCCTAAAAAAAATACTAGTATAATTATATATATTAATTTAACAATTTTATACCCCTAAAAACTATAATAAATAAATAAATATATATTAAATTAAGTTAATTAACTATAATAAATAAATCAAAAAATTTTAACTATAATAATTTTAATAATTATATATACTATAATAATTATACCCCAAAATATTAATCATCTATAATAATTATATATATATATATATTAAATTTTATAAAACTATAATAATTATTAATTAATAATATGCATGAATCGATGAGCAATGCATGATGCATCCAATATTCCAATCCAAGTCCAACCATCGAACAGACAATCCATTCATTTTGATTCCATTTAAACTTTAAAGTGCCGCCCTTTTTGAAGAAAAAGGGAGGGAAAATGAAAATGATAAAACAAGTTGAAAATAAAATAAAAAATAGAGGGAATTAGGAAAAGATGGGTAGGCTACTAGAGGAAAAAGTGAAAATTATAAGAAAAAGTTGAAAAGAAAACAAGAAAGAGAGGGAAAAATGAAAATTAATAAAAGTGGTGAGACATTTTTTTTTTTTAAAGTTTTTAACTTTTTATCACACATATAATATGTATCCCACTATTTTTATAATGATTAACACGTGTTAATTTAATTATAGGTACAAAATAAGTGGATTTAAATATATATATACACACACACACAACAAATACACACCATTGATTCATTAAACTTGATGGGATACGAATTCTCCGAAACTAATATCAATGATCCCAACCGTTAAACTTTTTTATATATGCTTTGAGATCGCATCAGCAAAAAATCGCAAAAAAAAAACATTCAGATATCAAGTAGCGGGACAAAGTTTTTCGACGGTTATAAACTAAAAATCACGATTTAACGGTTATTTTAACTCTGATTTTGATGATTTTTTACAGCTACACTCCTTAACCCTATATGAATACAATGAATGAATTCGATCTTCAATTTAAAATATTTATACAAGTGGATACCACAAAATATTATGTTATACTTAATGAAAGTATAAATAAACTCTAAGTGTTAGTGAATCTATCGTTTTAATGAGATACGAATTCTCCAAAACTAATTTCAACGATCGCAACCGTCAAACTTGTATGTATATGCTTCGAGATCACATCAGCAAAAAATCACAAAAAACAAACATTCAGAGATCAAGTAACGGGACAAAGCTTTTCAACGGTTATAAACGAAAAATCACGATTTAACGGTTATTTTAACTCCGATTTTGATGATTTTTTACAGCTACACTCCTTGACCCTATATGAATACAATGAATGAATTCGATCTTCAATTTAAAATATTTATACAAGTGGATACCACAAAATCTTATGTTATACTTAATGAAAGTATAAATAAACTCTAAGTGTTAGTGAATCTATCGTTTTAATGAGATATGAATTCTCCAAAATTAATTTCAACGATCGCAACCGTCAAACTTGTATGTATATGCTTCGAGATTACATCAGCAAAAAATCACAAAAAACAAACATTCAGAGATCAAGTAACGGGACAAAGCTTTTCGACGGTTATAAACGAAAAATCACGATTTAAGGGTTATTTTAACTCCAATTTTGATGATTTTTTTAGCTACACTCCTTGACCCTATATGAATACAATGAATGAATTCGATCTTCAATTTAAAATATTTATACAAGTGGATACCACAAAATCTTATGTTATACTTAATGAAAGTATAAATAAATCTATCGTTTTAATGAGATATGAATTCTCCAAAATTAATTTCAACGATCGCAACCGTCAAACTTGTATGTATATGTTTCGAGATCACATCAGCAAAAACTCACAAAAAACAAACATTCAGAGATCAAGTAACGGGACAAAGCTTTTCGACGGTTATAAACGAAAAATCACGATTTAACGGTTATTTTAACTCCGATTTGATGATTTTTTACAGCTACACTCCTTGACCCTATATGAATACAATGAATGAATTCGATCTTCAATTTAAAATATTTATACAAGTGGATACCACAAAATCTTATGTTATACTTAATGAAAGCATAAATAAACTCTAAGTGTTAGTGAATCTATCGTTTTAATGAGATACGAATTCTCCAAAACTAATTTCAATGATCGCAACCGTCAAACTTGTATGTATATGCTTCGAGATCACATCAGCAAAAAATCACAAAAAACAAACATTCAGAGATCAAGTAACGGGACAAAACTTTTTGACGGTTATAAATGAAAAATCACGATTTAAGGGTTATTTTAACTCCGATTTTGATGATTTTTTACAGCTACACTCCTTGACCCTATATGAATACAATGAATGAATTCGATCTTCAATTTAAAATATTTATACAAGTGGATACCACAAAATCTTATGTTATACTTAATGAAAGTATAAATAAACTCTAAGTGGTGAATCTATCGTTTTAATGAGATATGAATTCTCCAAAATTAATTTCAACGATCGCAACCGTCAAATTTGTATGTATATGCTTCGAGATCACATCAGCAAAAAAGCACAAAAACAAACATTCAGAGATCAAGTAACGGGACAAAGCTTTTTGACGGTTATAAACGAAAAATCACGATTTAAGGGTTATTTTAACTCCGATTTTGATGATTTTTTACAGCTACACTCCTTGACCCTATATGAATACAATGAATGAATTCGATCTTCAATTTAAAATATTTATACAAGTGGATACCACAAAATCTTATGTTATACTTAATGAAAGTATAAATAAACTCTAAGGGTTAGTGAATCTATCGTTTTAATGAGATACGAATTCTCCAAAACTAATTTCAACGATCGCAACCGTCAAACTTGTATGTATATACTTCAAGATCACATCAGCAAAAAATCACAAAAAATAAACATTCAGAGATCAAGTAACGGGACAAAGCTTTTCGACGGTTATAAACGAAAAATCACGATTTAACGGTTATTTTACCTCCGATTTTGATGATTTTTTACAGCTACACTCCTTGACCCTATATGAATACAATGAATGAATTTGATCTTCAATTTAAAATATTTATACAAGTGGATACCACAAAATCTTATGTTATACTTAATGAAAGTATAAATAAACTCTAAGTGTTAGTGAATCTATCATTTTGAGAAAGACTTAGAACCTTGAAAACAAAAACTCTTTCATTTTGCATATCGTTGCACATTTAATATTTGTAATAAATTAGTAGTGTATGTATTTTTTTTTTATTAGGATCTTATTTTCGAGTGTAGATATAGTACTTAAACGACAAATGTTTTAATGTTTTGAAGTAATATATAATAATATATGTGGTATGTGCAAATTTAAAAAAAAAATATATTTTTCTTAATGGGTCATAACGGGTCGGGTCATTTTACCTATTGGGTAAAGTGACCCGACCTGTTAAGGACCCGTTAAGATAACGGGTGTGACACGACACGACCAGTTAAGATAACAGGTGTTACACGAAAACGACACAAACACGACCTCCCACTACCTCCCCCGTCACACATCTGTACCTTTTTTTTCTTAAAAAAATAAATATTTCCCTCTCATCACCACCCGTGGCTGCACCACTCGAAATCGAACACGAAGAGGCCTACAACTGCAATCTACGCCGTCAACTTGAACCCCCGGTGGAAAAATCGAGACGAAATTGGACATAGGTCTGGGTTGGTGCTATGGTTGCCAACCCACTAGACAGAACGCTCGAGTTGTGCATGTCAATTAAACACAAAGTACTAGATGAAAACCCAGAAAAACCAAGGATGGTGCCTTAGACGGGGATGGTGCCTGAGCCGTGCTTGAAGAACCCAAAAAAACCCAAATGAAAAAAAAAGGGTCGCTTTGTATCCGTTCTGTAGTTGGTATCATTCTTTGATCAAAACCTTATTGAATTTCAGTTTCTGATTAAAGTTCTTGGACTTTGGACACATCAGCATTTTATTATTTACATATATCCATGTCAGTTTTTTATTTATTTATTAAAAAAATTAATTTATAAATTATACTAATATCACTCATTATCTCATATCACAATTATTAGAGAGCATTGTAACTGAAATTCCCAAATTTCAGTCCCCCAATTCAAGCTTTTCTTCCGTTTATAGTTTGTACCCAAGACAGACTTTATGAACCATAAAGTCTGAATAAAAACAACTTCAAAGTATGCCATTGAACAAGTCCCGTATCTTCACTACAAACACAAACCCACTTCAAAGTTTGTCATGGAAAAGCTAATGTGAAGTCGCCCTACACACTAACAGAAAAATGTACCCCATGCAATAAGATTGTACCCCCCCCAAAAAAAAAAAAAAAAAAAAAACCCCCACCCCACCCCAAACACCCGCATATGGCCTTGGTAGTCTCATTGACTGCAAAAATCTTCCAGTATTTTTGTTTACCTGATTAGCTAGTTTGTACCCAAGATTAAAAAATGATTTTGCAGTCACCATATATGCTAACAAAAAATGTACCCAGTGCAATAAGATTGTACCCCACGCCTGGCCCTTTAAGCCTCATAAAGGAAAAAAAAAAATCTTATTCAAACATTTTTACAAACACTTGTTGTGCATACCAAAAATTTGCATAAACAAAAATACAAGCGAAAAATGCTCGCATATTCAAATACAAGTCGGTAATTGAAGATACAAAAACACCTTGTCAAAAAGAAAGTTAAAAAAAAAAAACCCTCAAATTGGTCGTAGGATCTCCAAGTTCCTCTGCAAATGCAATGCAGTTCTTTCCCACTTGAAATACCTCCAACCGGGTAGAACTATGGTGCAAAGATTACTCATTTAAAATTTTAACCAAGTATGTCCTATGTAACAAAAAAAGGGACGTGGTTCAAATCTTTTGCAAAAATTTGCATTTGTTTGAATGATTGTAAAGAACATATCAGTACGGCTCAAATTTTGACAAAATTTGAATGCAAACTAAAAACAAAAAAGGGAATAGCTTGAATTGCGCAACTGAAATCTTAGAGTTTCAATTACAATGCTCTCATTATTTTGATAGTGATAATGAATGATATAAGGGTATTTATAAATTAAATTTTTTAATAAATAAAATAAAAAACTGACATGAAAATATGTGAAAATGCTGATGTTTACAAAGTTCAGGGACCTTAATCAAAAATTGAAATTCAACAAGGCTTTAATCATAGAGTAATGGTAACTAGGGACTGGATCCTAATTTCTCCAAAAAACAAAAAAATCAAGTTGAAAAACAAGGAAATTTCAAGAATTTAAGAGCATGAAATTTCAAAGCAATTCCACCCCTAAAGACTTTGCGCCAGCACCCAGCGCATTTATCCACTTAAGTGAACAGTAATAGACTCCAGTGAACAGTAATAGGCCAAAGCATCTCCACCCTAACAAAAAATAGCCTAGTCAATTTATTAAAATATTATTAATTTTTATTATAAAATAATAATTTGGTTTTTTTAATTTCTGACTTCTTCTTCTTCTTATTCTTCTTCCCACTTTTCCCACTTTTTTCTTCTCTTTGTACAACACGCCGTCAAACCCACCTTACTCTGAACATGGACACCCACCATCCTGGACTTGCGCACATCGTAAATCCCCAAAAATCAACACCTACATATTCAAAAATTCATCGAAAATATACAAAACGGAAAGAAAAAAATTTCCAGTTGTAGGAAGATCCGAGTTAATCAACCGATCGACGACGATCCGAGTTGCAGGAAGATCACGATTTGGAAGGGGGACATGGTGTTGAATATATGGATTTATCAAGGGAAGAAGGTTGATGGGGTTCCAGGGATTGGGATGAGTTTCCAAGCGTCGGATGGGGTTCCAGATGAGAGAGACGATAGTAATGAAGTTAGCATAGCGTCATATGAGCCGTCTCCTTCCTCTGTCGATTTTAGGCCGGCCTGTGGACTGGCTTGGGCTGGGTGCCAGTCTATTCCACAGGCTGGAGTGGATTGGCTAAGTCTCAGCCTGTTTTTTCCACTGGGTCACGACCTCTTTTGCTTCCGGTGGAAGTGCTCTCATGAACTTAAAAACTTCAAAAATTAAATGTTTCTCCCTACCTTTGGTGGGGGCTGTAGTGCTAAGTGGGAAGGGAAGAAGACGATGACTAGTTAATCTTCTTCTTCTTTTTTGAAATGTTTTTAATTATATAAAATAATTTTTTTATTTAAATATTTTAAATTCATATAATAATATTTAGATAGATTTGTGAAACCTAGTTATGCGCCACATCAGCCCATAACAGAATATTTGACGAAATTATGAAAGAATGACCACATTGATTTGCGATATTCATTTTCAAAGACTAAATTGATCGATTTTCAATTTCAAAGGCCATCTTGATGAAGTAGATCAATTTCAGAGACAATTTCTGATAAAAATCTTTTGGGTAAATTACATAATACCCTCTCAGGTTTGAGGTCTATTACAATCACATACAACATCTTTAAAATATTTCACTTTCATACCTCACGTACTATTTTATTTCAAAATAATACCTCTGTTAGATTTTCTATCCATTGATCTGTTAAATGCTGATGTGGCTGCCGCGTGGCAAAAAACAAATTATGCATTAAAAATATTATAATATTAACTCTATTAAAATATAAAATTAAAAAAAAAGAAGAAAAACCGAACCCAAAAACCCTTCCCTGCAACCCCACATCCCACTCGCACCCCCTTACCCATCTCTTCCTTCCCGTCCGTCCATCCCCTCTACCCATCCCTCCATCCCCTTCACCCTTCCATCCCCTTCACTTGAGCACCCATCAACGCTAATCCTAGCCACCAACCAACCCATTTACAAAATCCCAACTCTGAAATCCTTTCCATCTCAATCCCTTAACCCCGCAACCACTTTCTCTCACATCCACCCACTGCATCAACATCTCTATTTTATGTGAAATTAACATATTTAAGTAGTGAAACCAAATTCCAAGAACAAATCAAACAAAACGACAGCGACATAGACTGGGGCTGCAGCAGGCGGTTGGCTTCGTCTTTGTTGACGTAGTTTCCCAGCTTCGACGACTCGAGTCGTCGTGTTCGCATAATTGGGCATTCACGATTTTTGTTTGTTAGTCGTCAAGAAAAACGCACTGCAATTCCAAGCCCTTGAAACTTCTTCGTACCCAGAAATTCCAGGGCTCTGAAGCTTCTTCTGGATCCGCTTCATCATGTGGGTGTAGAATCCCACGGGTATAGTTAGGAGGGAGTGGATCAGGTCTGGATTGGGATGGTGGTGGTAGGGGTGGGGCAGCGGCGGTGAGGGATATAGGAAATGGATGTGGGGTTGCAAAGAAGGATTTCTAGGTTCGGGTTTTTTTTTATAAATTTATTTATTTATTAATAGGGTTAATATTATAATATTTTTAATGCTTAATTTTTTTTTGCCACACGGTAGCCACATCAGTGCAAATGTTGCAGCCACGTCAGCATTTAACAGACCAATGGATGGAAAATCTAACAGATGTATTATTTTGAAATAAAATAGTACGTGAGGTATGAAAGTAAAATGTTTTTAAAATGTTGTATGAGGTTGTAATAGACCTCAAACTTGAGGATGTATTATGTAATTTACTCAAATCTTTATTTTAATTAGATTGTTAAATTATTAATCAAAGAAGCAACAACTACGAGTACAATCATATGGTCCAAAAAATAAAACATATACTCTCAAAGTGAAGAAGGAATAAAAACATATCTAGTATAATCAACGAAATAAAATTTGAAAAAAAAAACCGTTGGATCAAAAAAAATTTATTTAAAAAAAAACCACCAAATTTCAATTGCTTAAAATTAAACCCATAAACCCATAGCAATCCCATGGTCTCTAAGCAAACCCTTGGTCTCGTAGCACACCACTGGTTTAAAATTAAACCCAGAAAACAAAAAAAAAATCTCATTGAAAAAACCACCTAATTTAAATTGTTGATGCTATTTCATAGCAATGATGATCCCCTAATCTCCATCAGACCTTAAAATTGCCTAAATTAGAAAGAACCTATTAACCCAGTAGCCATACCCAGAAAACGCATGAACCCTTAATACCCATAATCCCATAAACCCAGAAAATGCAAAGCAGCCTTCCAATTATCCGATTTAGTGATATGATGTTTAATTAGTGATTAGCTTAATCACTATTAAATGTTTTAATCTTGAGATTATTAGGTTTATTTCTGTTTTCGTGAAGTTTGTTAGAATTGGCCAGCTGGCATGATGAGTTGTAATCAGTTGAGAATTTACAAAAGAATAATGAGGATCTTCTCCGAATCTTCTTTTGTGAGGATTCCGGAGATCCTCTAATCACATTCGTTTATCGTATATTGTACAACCATATTTTATCGGGTACTATTTATATTTAATTTTAAATAAAAAAATTATAATAATTTCTGACCGTACGATATACGATGAACAGACGTGATTAAAAGATCCTGAGATCCTCACAAAGAGGATCATCATTCACAAAAGAAATACTAACACAAAAAAAATACATTGGAGCCCTGCTTCCTTCAACTTCATCTTCTCCATTTGCCATTTCTATTGCTTCTTGCAGGTTGAGATAGGGTTCTGAGATTTGGGCTCAATCATTTAGTTTTTTTAATCTTCCAACAAATTTTTTTTTTTTGAAATACGCAGAAGCAAAGGTTGAGGGAAGGAAATTGTTATTGGTGAAGATTGTTCGAACCAGATGAGAAGGAAGGTAGATGTGCTCAAACCAGTTGAGATGGAGAAGAGAGATGGACGAAGAGAACCACGACATTGGGTTAGGAGAAAGAGGGGGTAATATTGCCCAAATAAAAGTTTCATTAATTGCGTGCCTCTACAAAGAAAAAAAAAGTTTTTTTTAAGAAGCAAGGTTCATCTCTAACCGAAGGGTCCAGAGGGCTGAAAATAGTCCAAAAACCGTCTCCAACCGAGGGCTAGGCCAGAGGGCTCGTGGGCCCGACAGAATCTCAAAGGGCCAAAGGGCTGGCCACTTCTAGCCAACCAGCCAGCCCCGGGCTGACCATAATTTTTTTTTTTTGCATCGGATTTCCTGTCAGTTATAACCGACAGGAATGTTTTTTTTTTTTTGCATCGGATTTCCTGTCAGTTATAACCGACAGGAATGCTTAAGGACAATTTTGAATTTTTTTACATTTTTATTTAATTTTTTTCATTTACAAAAATTTTCCTATAACTTCCTATAACTTCTATTTTACAAAATTTGTTTCATATTTTTTTTTAAATTCTATTTTTTCCTATAACTTTTATTTTACAAAATTTGTAAGATCCCACATCGTCTAGAGGTGAGGATCATGTAAGCCTTATATGTATATTCTCATCTCTACCTAGCACAAGTCATTTTGGGAGCTCACTGGCTTCGGAGTTCATCGGAACTCTGAAGTTAAGCGAGTAGGGGTACGAGAGCACTCCCATGATGGGTAACACATTGGGAAGTTCTCGTGTAAGTTTCCAGAAACAAAATTATGAGGGCGTGGTCGAGGCCCAAAGCGGAGAATATCGTGCTACGGCGGAGGTCGAACCTGGGATGTGACAATTTAGTATAAGAGCCACTCCCTAGCCGGAAGTGTGCCGACGAGGACGTCGGGCCCCTAAGGGGGGTGGATTGTAAGATCCCACATCGTCCAGGGGTGAGCATCATGTAAGCCTTATATATATATTCCCATCTCTACCTAGCGCGAGACCTTTTGTGAGCTCACTGACTTCGGAGTTCATTGGAACTCCAAAGTTAAGCGAGTAGCGCGCGAGAGCACTCCAATGATGGGTGACCCATTGGGAAGTTCTCATGTGAGTTTCCAGAAACAAAACTGTGAGGGCGTGGTCGGGGCCCAAAGCGGACAATATCGTGCTACGAAGGAGGTCGGACCTGGGATGTGACAAAATTTGTTTCATATGTTTTTTAAATTCCATTTTTTCCTATAACTTTTATTTCACAAAATTTGTTTCATATATATTTTTTAAATTCCATTTTTTTTCCTATAACTTCTTTTCACAAAATTTGTTTCATATTTTTTTTAAATTCCATTTTTCCTATAACTTACAAAATTTGTTTCATATTTTTTTTTAAACTCTATTTTTTCCTATAACTTCTATTACACAACATTCTATTTTTTTCACACTTAGTCGTTGGATTTGAATTTAAGTTGTAGTAGTTTTTAAATTTAAATAATAAATTATGTTTGGCTCTATGGCCCTTTGGCCCTCGGTTGGAGACAGTTTTTTGTGACAGGGCTAAAAGGAGCCCTCTGGCCCTATGTTGGAGATGGAGACAAATATGGCCCTGTACTGTTCAATAAAATATTAATATCTTGGAGGGCCAGAGCCCTTTGGCCAGCCCTCGGTTGAAGATGTCCTTAGATCTGCTTCTATTTTCGGTTGTTTTGGAGCTACAATTAAAAAAAAAATACCAAACACAATTTATGTCTCAACTTTTTCAAAAAGCAGATTTAAAAAAAAAAAAATTAGCTATACCAAACCAACCCTATATTGGTCGAGTGCTCAAATGAGAAAATTTTGTGCCTCCATTGAGTGTTGCTGATGCTATGAATTCATCGATTAATTGAAGAGTAAGTAATCGATGATGACTAAACTTGCAGCAGAAGCAATGTTGTGGCCAAGCACTCATGGTAATAACTGCTAGGTAGCTTCAACCTGCAGAGCCAACGCACAATCCACCAAAGTGAAATAAACACAAACAAAGAGCAGTAAAAACAAGTAAAACATGCCATGCGTTCTATACCTTTGAGGTCGAAATCCTATTTCGTGGCCAAATACTTCCGTCGCAAAAACTGTTTTTCCTTGCAGTGTTGCTTCTCTGCCCATCTTCCCTGGCATAACATTGCAATTCCCATTCGAAGTTCCAACTTGTACAATTCTAATGTTTCCACGGTTTAGTTCGAAAAAGAAGACAATACTTTCAAATTTGGGGTAGTACCCTTTGAAATATATGCCATGCTCCAAAGCACTTACGACAGATCGCGCAGAGTACCCACGAAACAAAGAGGAGTATGAAATTTTTATCATACTAGGACTCAGCTTGATGTGTATGCTGTAGTCTTTATCCCGCGAGTTTCTTTCTATCATATACAATAATTCTTCAACAGCCATATATCAAATTGGTTATCTTTTGTTACTGAAGAAACATGTTGGATGGTAAACAATCCTTTCCGAACTCTTCCTTCCCGAAGTCAAAAGAAAGTATGAAGTCTTTGTATGCATTTCCAAGATCAGAAGAGAGAGTGATCAGCCAATGCATTTTCCGTATGCAGATACATAACTCTTACTTAAGCAATAAGAATTAAGCCTGTCTATGGTCCTTGGAATCTTCATAGTCCTACATGATGGCGATAAGAATTAAGCAAGTTTGTTTATTGTGGATAGGAAACAAGATCGAACAAATTCACGCGAAGAACCCACGACCAAAGAGAAGTATGATATAAGTGGAGAGAGAAATATTTTTCAATGTCCATATACTTGTGTTACACGTTGTGTACTCGGTCGTGTTTTGTGCATACTGAAAAATCTCCCCCTATTGAGAATGACACGTCCCTCCTCACTGGAGGTGCATGGCTTTTGAAATTCCCACAAGGTAATTCTCATAAGGTGAATGTCCGGGTTATTTACACGCATTGGTTAATGTATGGTTGAATGCTTATTTGGGTGGTGCATGCTGACATTGAAATTGGAAGTTGGTAGTGAATTTTACCAAGGAATTTTAAATGTCTTTCTAGGTCCAATTATAGATGGTAGTTAATGCATGTATTGTGTCACTTGTGAGGAGAGACATTTCAATGTATTTGAAATACGAGCCAATACAGTATGTGTCATAATACATCCATCGTTGTTAATGTTGATAACAAATGTGGAAAGGTTTCTCACGTTCCAAATACTTTTTAAGCTACTGACATGTGAATTGTCTTTTTAAAGTTAAGCATTTTTGGATGTACGTGTAATTTTCAAAAATATGATGTCTTTGGTCTTGGTTCTCTCACGCGTAAATTACATGTCCTCCGGTAGTTTAATTGTTATGGCTCGGCAGTGGCTTCTATTGCCCTACTTTTGTATGCATGTATGGCTTAGTTTTGTTAATCTCTACTTACTGGGTTATGTTTTTCTTTTCCCTGGTTGAGATGACATTGTTGTACTTTTCCCCCTTTTGGGGTTGCTTCAATGTATTCATTTTATCGATAAAAAAATAGAGTCCATATAGAGAGCTTGTCTTAGTAACTAATTCAAAATAGAAATTCACCAAAAAAGAAAACTCAAAAATATAAATTGAAGTTGAAATTTTTTTTTTAGTATTGAAAGCGCACATATCGTTGTCCAATAAAAAGCGCACACATAATTGACCAAATAGAAAGTCATACATTGGTTTCTCTTTACAAGTTTCTTAAATAGTAGCAAATCCAAACCCAACTAAAGATAACTTAGGAATTCAAAACAACTTTTTTTGCTTCCTATCAAATATTCCCCATCCAAAAGTAGAAATGAATAACTCAACAAGCAACGTAAATTGCATCCATATGAACGAGGTAACTGGAACACTGGCAAGCAAAATGCTTGGAATAACAATCGATGATTTCCCGTCAAGCATAATGTAAAGGCCACAAGAAAAGACAATCATCATGGTGGCGATAGATAAAAAGAGAGTGAAAAGGCCTGTTATCATTTTTGTGGGCAATGATTTATAAAAATCTTCTTCAGAATAACGTGATGTGAGAATGCCCAAAAACATGATAACCGAAGTTGTTGAAGAAAAGAGCGAGATTGCATCTGAAACTATAAATGTTGTGAAAACCTTATTAGTTAAGAATGTAGGAAGACTTGTCTTTTCATCACTTTCACCAGGAACTGTGAATGCTGCAGCAAACATTATGGTGACAATTAGAGCACCTACAACTGTACAAGAAGTTGCTGTTTCCTTCATTGACTTTTCTGCCTCTTTCCTCAATTCTTTGTGATTCTCCGTAAATACTTTTCGTGGTATCTTATTATCTTTGTTTACAGATTCACAATGCTTGGGATCAGCAATGCTCTCCACCTCCTGCATTTTTCGCAACAAAATTATTTGTGGATGTGAATCTAAAATCTATATCTCTTCATATAAGTCCTTGAACTTTTGTCGTTTGAGATACCACATGACTCAAAATCAATAGTTAAGCACATAGGATGATAGTATAGTATGTAGTTAAATAAAACCTTTTCCTTTTTAATTTCAATTTTTCCCGTTATGCTTGTGCATGTCGACAAATTTTTTGTTTTTATTTTTTATTTTTAAAGAGAGTAATTTTTACATTCTCATTTTTTCTTTAAAATTGAAGAAATAGAGTAACAAAAATATTTGAAGGAGTAGGAGAAAAAGGAGAGTAAAATTATAGCCACAAAAATATATATAAACAGCACATAGGCAAAATATTCCATAAATATAAGCATGTATATATAGATAGATAGAAAAATAGTCACCTTGAACCATTGTAGTTCTCTTTGCATTTGCAAAGCTGCACCTTGAATGTGACCAATTTGTGACAATGGAGTAATACTTGCTACCGTATGTAGTAGATTATTGCCAAAGTCATCTGTCATCCCCACTCTGATCCGTATTTTATCGGATTGATCGAGGCCAAGTATATCTTCCATTTGGGGCAACTGATCGGGTAGGTATATAAGATTATAAACTTTGTGTTGACGGCATTCAGCAGCAATTTGCAATAGGCTCTGGCCTTTTTCATTCGTAACTCCAAATACAGGATATGTGTCATCTCCAAGAAAATTAGCAATATACTCTACATGCCCTCGTTCTGCTGCCACGCATAGTGCTGAGTCCAATTTCTTTCTTTTATTAAAACTCATACTTCCTACACTCACTGCTTTACACATGAGAGGTAGAAGCTGCTTGACCCCCTCATGCATCAATTTCATCTGATATATACGATTGATTCCTAAGTTCATTAAAAACAAATACAAATCATTTTCAAATAATGTTGACTATTAATAAAACAATCATAAAAAAAATCAATTAACAATATTAATGTGTACGTGGCATACCCAAAAGTGTTCGAAGATTTGCCACTAGTCTTCGGAATAAACCAATTCCTGCATTATAAGCAAGGTATTAAATATCGATGATATCGGAAATATCGGTAGTCCAAAAACACAGAAATTTCGATGGAAATATCGGGATATTATCGATATCGATAAAAATTGAATAAAAACCACGGAAATTGTAAGAAAAACTTGGAAATTTTTATTGAAACTTTGCAGGATGTTTATTTAGTCAATTATCTATTATTTTATCACAAAAAATTGGAAGGAAATGCATTGCATGATGGATTTAACTGATTTAAGTTGATTATATAGTGATCTGGCAAACATTGTGAGTGTAGAAAATATGTAAATATTTTAGCATATTTTCACAAAAACATAAGTGATATGGTGGTCAAGGTGTTGAAGGAGTAAAATGGGAGGGGTTCGAATCCCCTTGGTGTTTTTTTAAATATAGAAATTTAAAAAACACGGAAATTTCGATGGAAATATCGATGACATCGGAAATATCGGTAGTCCAAAAACACGGAAATTTCGATGGAAATATCGGGATATTATGGATATTTTAAACCATGATTATAAGTCAAATTTGATGACAAAAGAAAACATTTTATTTAGCATAAATGGGTCATTCTTCTTACTGTGTTGGTTTTTGTCATACTAACCTATGTGTATTACTTTGCTTTTCTTTTCTTTTTTTCTGATTTCTTACAAAAATGTTACTTTTATTATATTTTCATTAACCAACTAAAGGGCAAAAAATCCTCCAACATTTTAACCGTGTAAAAAAAATAAATCATAAACTTGTATTTTATGGAACAACAAAATTCATATTCTATAATATGAAAAAAAAAATCATATTCTATGCACAAAACATATATCCATGGCTGAGGGTTTGTTGTCCCCTGATTACGTATTCATGGCACACCCTCTAAATTACTTCTCGCACACCCCTTGTTAATTTATATCCGTTGATCTTCTTTAATTCATCTGATCTGACGGCTGAAAATTAGAATGGTGTGTGAGAAGTAAAATGAGGTGTGTGGATATCACATCCCTTTCCTATATGTCTCCTCGTTAGTTTTTTAACATGTGTTTCTTTACTTAACTTTAATTAAATACTGTTAATTTAATTAAAAAATTATATAAAAAACTGAAAAATTAAAGAAAAATGAAAGGACACTGCAAAAACCTAAGAGCCTCTCCATCCCTGCAGTCCTTCAATGAACCCGTAAACAAACTAATCATCCTTATCAATCCCATCATCTGAACCTGAAGAAGAACCCACAATCCCAAGACGACCCCTAAATCGTATATGTCTCAGCAGTTTTTGAGACTACAGTCCTTCGTTTCTGCTGCCAATCAACCCAAACAAATCCAAAACTAGAATCGTAAAGAGGATGAGGTTACGACGAAGAAGGGGACTCAGAACCGATGGGTTGTGGCCCTGTGGGAGCCCTAAACTGGGTTTCTGATCACGATCTAGTACGTAAAGTTGAAGAAAGAGAAAGGGAAGAAAAGAAAGCTTCGCCATTAACGTCGGCGATGATGAAGTGGTGTGGTTGCAGTGAGTGGTTACCGGTGTTGGGTTTTGCGCACAGCATACAATTTTTTTAAAACAAAAATAGCATGCATATCGTCATTTTATCGAGTCTTGGTAGGCCTGAAGTCATTTGGAAAGACATATTGCACACATGTTCCTGTCTTATTTGCGTGGGTAACTAACATGTTTCAAGGCTGCTCCCATATGAATGCTTAACAAAGAAACACACTTATCTTGAACACATTAACAATGTTTGATATCATTGCATCCCATTAATATGTTTGTCCAAGAATGATGATGCTTTGTTATTCTCTGAGATCACCATTTCATTTACTTTGCATTTTTGGATAGTTTTTTACTTAGTTATTTTTTTTGTCAACAATTGTAATCACAACCAACAAATAAGTCAGAGGTAAATAATATTAGGACTAAACTGTAAAGGGACAACACCTCTCTAATGCATTTTATCAAGCAGTTGAATAGCATATATGAAGGGCAACTCCAACCTTTAAAGGGGCAGCACCCAAGTTATCTATGGACATTCACTGAAGTTTGAAGAATCAGTACCTAAAATGTACATAGACGTTCACTAAAGTTCGGGGGTCAGCTGACCCCTTGCCCCTTAATGCATCCGCCAGTGGTTGCAGTGGTTACCGGTGTTGGTTTTTATTTCTTTAATTTGTAAAGTTAACACTGTTAAGTTTTGTGTTAAATTAATAGACATATTGTTTGGGCCCAAAGTAACATTTTGGGCCGAGGGAAGGTTTTCTCGGCCTAAAAGAGGGTTTACGTGGAACCCTAAGAACTAGGTAAGCCTAGGACGACAACTTTTCCTTAATTTAGGGTAAAAAACATGCCCTAAAACAAGGAAAAGAGAAAGCAAGAAAAGAGAAAGAAAATGGCTTCTTCACGTGACCCAACAAGAGAGGATTCAGATCCTATAAATACAGAAGCAATGGCAACATGCAAGGGACATCAAACACAACACACAAATCTGCCCTGCGCAAACCCTCTCAGCACCCTTGAGAATTTTTACTTTCTTTTTCGCCTTCACATCTTCAGTTTGGATAAACAGCACTGTGAAGGCAACCGGTAAACACCTTCAGTTTGGATAAACAGCACTGTTGCCGTAGAACCAGCCGTCCGAGAAGCACCTTCAGTTTGGATAAACAGCACTGCGACAAGGTCGATTGGTTATTTATCCTAGTCTCGGCCGACGAAGGAGTCTCGAATCCCCGTCGACAGAGGTCATCTCATCAGCCGGCCCGGCGAAGTGAGGTGTTACTAATACCAAAGCTCGGTGTCTCGACGCCGAGTCGCTTTACGATTACGTACTCACAAGAGGATCTCATAACTCAACACCGAGACGGCCGAACCACGTCTGTGGCCGAGGCCTTCGTCAGTTTTGAGTACCTCTGCACTTATACTCTAGTGTCGATTCGGCGTGGTCTCACCTTCATCAATACGGTGACCGTGGCCGAATTGGACGACCACAATTTGTGAATTTTGTAATTGGCAGCCTTGTCTTCAGGCTCTAGAACCTAAAGGCCGAGACACGTTCCTTTCTCGGCCACAATCGCAAGATACAGAAGTTGGCCGCGCGCATCCATACCACATCAAGACAATTTACTTCTCGGCCGAAGCTCGGCCGACGAGTTGGCACGCCCCGCACACATTTGAAGGACAACAGTTAGACTACTATTCACTCGGCCTGCGCGCCACGTAGGCTAAGTAGTATTTGTAGCCAACATTTTGGCACGCCCAGTGGGACCCAGTGCTAAAACTACGAAGTTCACATGATATATCAAGATCACAATCACGATGAGATTTGGCACCTACTCAAGGAAAGTGTCGAGCAACAAAAACGCCTTGACCGGATCCATGAAGCACATGAAGAAAGACAAAAATCTTTCTCTCAAATGATAAAGGTGAAGGTTCATCCCAGCTTGCAAGATCGATGGTTAAATGAAGACAGAGCTCGATATTGTGAGTGGCTCGATAAGAAAATGCCCTTTAGGTTCAAATCAATTCCATTTGAAGAATGGTTGGATCAAAAGGCCGGGGGGCAATTTTTCGCCCCGGCCGTGACCACAATTCGGCCTAAGAAAATTGTTAACATGGCCGAAGAAACACCTGGGCCACCAATTATTTCGGTCGAGACCGAAAGTGTGGTAGGCCTAGAAGAAAATGTTCAAATTTCTGAGCCAAAAATTGACTCCGAAGAAGATTCGTCAAATGAGTGCTCTAATGACGAACAAGGCCGAGACATAGGCCTAGCTACAAAATCCACGCCAATTGATATGATTATTGGTGAAAAAGCCGATAAGGAAAAATCTTGTTCGGCTAGGTTGTTCGAGTTAAAAGCCGAGATTGGTGAAATTATTATGCCTGGGGGGCATAGTAATTGTTCAACCCTCTCGTTAGCCGAAAATGATTTTTTCACCAAGTTACAAATATTTGGAGAAAATCATTTATTCAGCCGGGAGCAAAATCAATTTGAAACTTTTGATCTAAACTTATCTCGGCTTGGAATAAAACATCGTTGGCCTCCTCCTCTTTATTAGTTCGGCCACTTTCGTTTTATTTTGTCAAATAAGTTATTTCCTTAATCATTCGGCCGTGCAGGCCGAGACTTAAGAAAATAAGGGGGGCAACAACAGTGACAATCCAAATATTAGTTGGCCGAGGAATTAAAAACGGTTGTCTAGGCCGAGGCCGAGAGATTCAAAGAGGAAATGGGGAGCCTCGGCGTCTTTGTATATTTACAAAGTGGGCCGAATCTAGATAAGGGAGATTCAAAAGGTTGGTCGAGAAGGAGTTTCGGCCGAGAACATATATATATTGGTCGGCCTTGGCATATGTATATTGGAGCCTTAATGAAGGCAATTCAAAAAGGGGAGTTGTCATGCATGCAGGATGCTTCGTACAAAACCTCAGCGCCTCGGTTTAAAAAAAAAAAAAAAAAAAAAAAAAAAAAAAAAAAAAGGGTTTTTGAGACAAAATAAGAAATAAGTACCGAAGAGTTTGGCGACTATGTCATCGACCGACGCGCCGAAAAAATCGTTTGTGTACGCCTCCCACCAGTCACCAAAAGTGTCGGTGCAAAGGGCTTCAGGGATGGCCGGCTTCAGACGAAACCTCTTGCACCTTTCCTGGAAGTCCGTCTCGGCGACTTCAAGATCCTTCCCAGGGGAGCCGGAGAGGCGTCCTCGGCCAAGAAGGGAACGGGAAGAAAGGAGGGGGACCGGGGCACCTTGGACGAAGCCAAGTTGCCGGGCAGTAAAATGGGGATGGTAAACTTCCCAGCTGGCTCGGCGTGCCTCGCAACCGAGAGGAAGATCGCGTGATAACACGAACGATCCCCAATGTTGGCGCAAAGCAAGATCCGTCTCTTCATCCCAGGCCTCAGATGGAAGACAGATCGATTGGGGGTAGTTCCGACGACGACATATCAAAAACTCGTCATCAGACAGCTCGGCCAGGCCAAAGAAGAACTTGAAAATTTCTTCGGCCCGGTGGGGAGGTATGGGTCGAGTCGCCAGCTGAGGACCGAGCGACTCAGCCGGATGGAAGGATGGAAGGTCAGGCCGAAGTGAAGCGAAGTAGACCTGCAGCCAGAGTTGGAAAATCCAGAGGGGCCCACTCTGCTGGGGGTCAATAGTGGCCGCAGTCGTCTCGGCCAAACAGCGGAACAGGTGGGCGAGAACGGCCGGACTCAGGGCCAAGGACTTGCCGCTCGCCAGGGCTTCGGCCACTGGCAGGTTCTCCACCAAGCATTTGTTTGACTTGGGACAACAAATAAATTTGTTGTACCAGTAGAAGAGGAAAGCTTCATGTTCCCCCTTCCTAGCCACTTCTTCCCCATGGCCGGCGAAATGCCAGTAAAGGGTATTATAGTTAAAGAAATTCTTGAATCGCTTCTGAATTTCTTCCTTGGTGGAACTGGCGCCTTTCTTCTCCTCCTTCAAGGATTCGGCAGCCCGAACTTCAAGCCAGGCCTTCAGATCGAGTCTCTTCGGGTAGCCGGCGAGGGCAGCATTGATTGTAAGGCCAGAAGGGGAAGTCCCCAGGATGGCCGAAATGTCAAGGACGGTGGGGCCGGCCGGGCCAAAGGGTAGAACCATTGTGTTGGTGGCTGAGCACCAGAAGTTGAGGGCCGCCAGCAGCAGCTCTTTATCCATGGCAATTTCCACGGTGGAAAGCGAGATGGCATCATAAATGCCTAACTTCTTCCATTGAGCGCCATGGAACCCTGACATGCGCTCTACCCAGACTGGCCAGTTAGCCGGAGTTGAAGGCCAGGAGCCTTGGGGCTTGGCCGAATCCCACTTGGCCCAGTCAATCCCATGGAGCAGGGGGGCAAGGCAATGGTTCTTGCATAAGTCGATGATGGAGGAAGGGACGGTTGCTCTGAAGACCGGTCCAAGCATCTGGTGACTGACGCTCAGATCATTTTCAAAGCGCATAGCTTTGACGGAAACCTTGTCGAGAATATCCTTGCACTTCTCGCATTCGGTGGTAAGCTTGGAAGATAGGGATGCCATTGGAGAAGATTGAAAAGTTGCAGAAGGAATTGGGAATTAACGGGATTCTTTGAGCGATGAAGATACGGGAGAAGAAAATCAAGAAAAGCTTGAGAATTTTGGGAGCGTAAAAGGATCAGTGGAAAAATTCTGGGTACTTATAGGCATTTGGGTAAGAAGATAGAGCGTTTGATTTTTAAATTCGGATAAAATCAATCGGGAAAAGCGCCAAGATTTTCCGAACAGTTGAAGGAATCCAGGTGAAAAGACCGAACATCCCACGCGTACATTATGATGCACGATTGCGTGTGGCGGCGAGTAATAGTGGAAAACGGTTCAGTAGCTGCGCGTGCTGTCGATAGGGTTGCTGAGAGCATTAGGGTGTCACACGTGGCAAGGAAGGTCAAGAGGCAGGAAAGGCAAGGGGCACCGATCGTTCTCAAGATCAACGGCTTCAGAGATAGAGGCGTTCCCGCTCCTTCAAGGCCGGGCTCGGTCATGACCAGCGACCTCAGGAGCGAGGGGGCAAATGTTTGGGCCCAAAGTAACATTTTGGGCCGAGGGAAGGTTTTCTCGGCCTAAAAGAGGGTTTACGTGGAACCCTAAGAACTAGGTAAGCCTAGGACGACAACTTTTCCTTAATTTAGGGTAAAAAACATGCCCTAAAACAAGGAAAAGAGAAAGCAAGAAAAGAGAAAGAAAATGGCTTCTTCACGTGACCCAACAAGAGAGGATTCAGATCCTATAAATACAGAAGCAATGGCAACATGCAAGGGACATCAAACACAACACACAAATCTGCCCTGCGCAAACCCTCTCAGCACCCTTGAGAATTTTTACTTTCTTTTTCGCCTTCACATCTTCAGTTTGGATAAACAGCACTGTGAAGGCAACCGGTAAACACCTTCAGTTTGGATAAACAGCACTGTTGCCGTAGAACCAGCCGTCCGAGAAGCACCTTCAGTTTGGATAAACAGCACTGCGACAAGGTCGATTGGTTATTTATCCTAGTCTCGGCCGACGAAGGAGTCTCGAATCCCCGTCGACAGAGGTCATCTCATCAGCCGGCCCGGCGAAGTGAGGTGTTACTAATACCAAAGCTCGGTGTCTCGACGCCGAGTCGCTTTACGATTACGTACTCACAAGAGGATCTCATAACTCAACACCGAGACGGCCGAACCACGTCTGTGGCCGAGGCCTTCGTCAGTTTTGAGTACCTCTGCACTTATACTCTAGTGTCGATTCGGCGTGGTCTCACCTTCATCAATACGGTGACCGTGGCCGAATTGGACGACCACAATTTGTGAATTTTGTAATTGGCAGCCTTGTCTTCAGGCTCTAGAACCTAAAGGCCGAGACACGTTCCTTTCTCGGCCACAATCGCAAGATACAGAAGTTGGCCGCGCGCATCCATACCACATCAAGACAATTTACTTCTCGGCCGAAGCTCGGCCGACGAGTTGGCACGCCCCGCACACATTTGAAGGACAACAGTTAGACTACTATTCACTCGGCCTGCGCGCCACGTAGGCTAAGTAGTATTTGTAGCCAACACATATGTCAAAAAATTAAAAATGAGACACAAGGAGACATCAAATTAGGGGACAGCAGACCCCAAGCCTATATCCATAGTCAATGAAATTTCAAACTTAATTAATTTTTTAACTATGTAAAGGCAAAAAATTATAAAAATATAAATTCATCTTAACAGTTTTATCGAATGTCCCCGAACGTACTAAATTCAACTTACCAGTAATAATTCAAAATTCGAAAGCAAGTAAAAATTAGAAATGATTTATTCTTTGGTTTTTCCTGTGCGGCACTTCCCCAACTTTTTGTTGAATTTTACCATTAGCTGAAAGATATATACATATATGAAGCCTTTAAGGGAAGAGATTCTCATTTTTTTTAAATGAGGTTTAGTTGTGGGACCCACACCACATCAAATTTTAACGATCCGAACCGTCTATTTTTCAAGTTACAACTCATAGATCATTCTTACAAAATATTAGCTAAATCGGAAATATTTAAGACATCTAATTGGATTAAAAAAAAATTAACGAATTCTTTGTTATATAAGAAACAATAAAATTTTATCTTGTTAATTAAATATACGTATGGTTTCGGAATGGATTGAATTTTTGTAAGGATTATATATGAATTGAGACTTACAAAATAGATGGTTTGGATCGTTAAAGTTCGATGTGGAGTGGGCCGCACACTTAATCCTTATTTTTTGAAAAAAAATGGGGATCCCTTTATATAACGGGCCCTGTATACATATATATATATATATATATATATTATAGATATTCTTGGAATGTGATTATGTAAATCCTAAATAGGTTTGGTTACTAGTTATTCTTTCTATAGGATTGTATTTACTTGGAGGACAAGTAATTCATTTCCTCTTTACTACTATAAATAAAGGCACTGTATAGGGACAGTAACACACACAGAGAAATCCCTACACTTTTCCACTCTCTCTCTCTTATCTGACGTGAAATTTTCTACTACAAATCAGTTTATCAATATGATCACGCAATCAGGTTCTTCCAAAACAACAATTTTTAACTTGATATTTTTTCAGCCATGATTGCATGAATATTCATCATAATGCATGACCAAACTTTTCGAGCCATAATTGCATGAACATTCATCATAATGCATGACCAAACTTTACGTTTTACGTATTTTAGATTTAACATAAATTGTTAATGTATTATATTCATAATGGTTCAATTATTGTGAATTGAAATGTGTGAAAGTTTTGAAAAACAATTATTAGGGTTTCGAAAAACCCAAACCGCGAGCAGCGGCTTCGAGCCGCGCGCCAACACCAAGCCCACAGCCTGCGTCAGTTGGACGAGCCGAGCCGAGCCTCAAGCCCAAGCCAGGGAGCCACAACGCTCAAGGCCTTAAAACACAGAAAACCCGACGCCAAGTTTGGCGTCCCCGTCATTGACCACCACGGGCATGGCTTATAGTCATAGTCCTGCCACCTTGGTCACCATCCCCGACCACCAGAATTCGTCTCCGACGAGTTCTTAACTGAGATTCATTCGAATCTCATCGGATTTTTCGAAATTCTGATTTGAAATTTTCTTAGGTTCTTGATTTTTAACGTCGAGATTCACCCTTCTCCGTTCATAATCGTGGTCGCCACCAACCACGAGCTCTCCCTGAGGTTTCCCGACCAAAACACCATCACCAGAAGCGGCGGCGCCGACCATTTTCCCCGGTGAACACACCCAGCAACACTGTGAATTATTTTTTGTCCAAACCAGCCATATTGGGATTGCCAGCAATAGAAGCCCACTGCTGCCCATTTCTCTGCCTCGGTCCGTGACACCAGCCCGAAAGGGCTTTGGTGTCTCCCCTGCGCTGTGCCGCACCTGATCACCCCCGTGGGCCTCCTCACTGCTGCCTCATATGGGCCTGCTCCCCGCACAGCCCAGAAGGTTTTATACCTTCTGTTTTTGCTTAGCCCAACCTGATCCTAACCCAATTTTTGGGCTTGGGCTTTGGTTAAATTTTGGACCATTGATTTTCATCGCATGATATTACGCAAAATTGGATTTATATTTTTTGTTCGTCTCTTTATTGGCCCGAAGACCTACATGCATATAATTGTTGCATATTTTTCTATATATATATTTGCATTTGATTGCAGGAACTATGAACCTGAAGTTCATAAATTTCAAATCCAAAGTTTCAAATAATATGCCTTGAAAACCTAAAGTTTTTTTAAAACATTATACCCATGAAAACTCGAAGTTTTTCATGAAAATTTAAACCAATACATGTCTAATAGAACTCGAATGTTTTACTCTTATGTGAATGGATTGATAAATTTTGTCTACATTACACTAACCACAATCTTGTCCATGTACTTTGTGACAAGGATATGTCGAACTTGAACAAACTCTACTTTACCGCTTTAGAGGTCTCCAAAAGAAATTACCTCAAGTGGGTCCAAGATGTGAAGTTCCACCTCACCACTAAGAACCTTAGAGCAACCATTGAAGTAGAGATGGATGACCCGGTTGGCGAAGATGAGAAATCCACCGCCATGATCTTCATTCGAAGACATATGCATGACGCACTGTAAACCAAGTATCTCGTTGAAGAAGATCCACAAGTTTTATGGGTCACTTTGGCGGTTCGATCACCAAATAGGCATCTTCTTACCTGAAGCAAAATACAACCGGTAGCATTTGTGCTTCCAGGACTTTAAGTCTGTGACTGAATACAAATATGAAGTTGTCAATTCCGATCACTCAAGTTCTGCAACAAGGACTTGACCGAAGAAGATCTCCTGAAGAAAACCTATTTGACTTTCTATGTGACCAATATTATTTTGCAGCAACAATATAGGGCTCATTAGTTTACTAAGTTTTCAGATTTGATCTCTGTTTTACTTCTTGCTGAAGTGCAGAATTAGCTGTTGATGAGGAACCATCAAGCTCAACCTACTGACTCGACAGTTGTGCCTGAAACACACACTAGGGAGAATCGACACTCAACTCGCCATTCTAAGCGTGGTAGGAGCAGCTAGTAGTCGTCCCACCAAGGTCAACAAAGCCAAGGCGCACTTAAGGAAGGAAACCGAGTCCCAAAGCGTTCTAACCTCGCTCACAATACCTCAAACTTCAATAATAAGGGTAAAGCACCTGACACCATGAATGCGAACATGTGATATCGTTGTGGTTTGAATGACCATTGGTCCCGTGTTTGTCGAGCTCCTTCCAAGGTTGTAGCTAAGTATCATTCTCATCGTAAGAAGTTTGAATCAAACTTTGCTCAAGTGGAGGAACCAGAGGATCCGAAGGAGGTTTCTGACTTTCAGGAGGCATCTGCTATGATGGAACAATAGATTCTTAGACATAGGCCCACATACTTGCCGAATTTTACCCCTAGGCCGAATTCCCTATGTTGGCCAAACCCTCTATGTTTTTTTTGTTTTTGTTTTTGTTTTTATATTTTTTATATTTTAAGTTTTGAACAATTTCCTTTATGTTTGGATATTTTGTTTGTTTTAATTTTGGATATTAAGTTTTATGGATTATTTTCTCGAATAACTAATTGAATGGAATCTATGTTTTCGAAATATTTATACATGTGACCAATTCAATTAATTTATTTCTAGTTATGACTAGTGAGAAAGTTAGTTGTCTGGCAGATAGTGCAACCACGCACACTATTTTGCGTGAACGCACCTATGTTACTAACTTCGTACCTAAGAATACACCTCTGACAACCCTCCCAAGTCCATCTAACGTGATCAAAAGATACAGACAGACCAGTATAATGTTGTCTAATCGCACTAAATTGACCATTAAAGTGACCCTTTATTCTTCGCGTTTTGGAAGAAAACTGGAGAGCTTTAACGACATTCGAGATAATATTATCATGTTGAAACCTTCTTAGAAAACGGAGTTGAATTTTTGTGCATCACTTTCTATGAATGTGGCCAGAAGTGTATTCTAAAAATCATTGAGCATCTTCAGAGTTGCTTGTATACTACAATCATCCGCTCCATAGAAAGCCACTATGTGGCCAGCCCTACCTCAGGATTTCACGCGAAGTTTTGCTTTGGCATGATCGTTTAGGACACCTTAGACAAGTTGTGATACGCTATATCCTCAAGTCTTACTCGGGCATCCCCTAACCAAAAGATTAGGCAATGTCACATCCCTAACCGGCTTCGCCGTAACATGATATTGTCTGCTTTGGGCCCCGGCCACGCCCTTACAGTTTTTTTTTCTGGGAACTCACATGAGAACTTCCCAGTAGGCATCCCACATCGACCAACGGAGATGAGGTAATGTGCCTTATATGTACATGCCCACCTCTATATAGCACGAGGCATTTTGGGAGCTCACTGGCTTCGGAGTTCATCGTTAAGCGAGTTCGAGCGAGAGCAATCCCAAGATGGGTGACCCATTGGGAAGTTCTCGTGTGAGTTCCTAGAAACAAAACCGTGATGGCGTGGCCTAAAGCAGACGATATCGTGCTATAACGGAGTTGAGACAGAGATGTTACAGAATGGTATCAGAGTCACTCTGCTGTGTGGTGCGAGTGTGCCGATGAGGACATCGGGCCCCTAAGGGGGTGGATTGTAACATCCCACATCGACCAACGGAGATGGGGTGATGTGACTTATATGTACATGCCTACCTCCATATAGCACGAGACCTTTTGGGAGCTTACTAACTTCGGAGTTTGTCGGAACTCTGAAGTTAAGCGAGTTCAGGCTAAAGCAATCCCAAGATGGGTGACCCACTAGGAAGTTCTCGTGTGAGTTCCTAGAAACAAAACCGTGAGGGCGTGGTCGGGGCCCAAAGCGGACGATATCGTACTACGGCAGAGCCGAGACTAGGATGTGACATACGTACTCTACAAATCTTAAGTCCTAAATTATGTTCCTAGCAATAGGATGATGTAGTGGACTATAAAACATCCGCAAAAGCCGTTTTATTTTGTATACAATAGTAAGTCTTAGACTAAACATGTAGTGACATGGAATAGACATAAAATTGCTTAGATATAAGATTGAGTTCACTAAACATTGACTAACCATAGAATTGTATGAATGGAAGATTACCTATTTATATATCATACCACACTTTTGAGTTCTGGATGCAATTAGTTCTTAAAGCTAAGGCATCACTGGTTATCTCATGTTAGTGAATGTGATCTTAGGCTCCACCTTGAGGCTATCAAACGTTTGTAGAGCCCTATAGTGTGAGGATCAGGATTATGTGCATTAACATGGAGATACGTGAATGCACAACAAGGAATATATCACCTTCTAGGTAATCATTAAGGTAGATATTCCTGGAGCACCTTGACGATATATCACCAGAAATCTTTGGCCAAAGCAACGTACATGAGATACATCAAGGTGATCATATGTATATGTAGAGTTTGACAATAGTTCCATGCTCTAAAACATATGATCGGAATATAGTAGATAAAGGAACCGAATTGCGTTGTAACCATAACTGAAACCAAATTGCATTATAACCATAACTAAGGTTCTATATATATGTGTTGTATGAATTCAAACATATTCTGACTAATTTGAGTAGCCGAAAGCCATTGCTAGATGTCACTATTCGGTTTGCAGATATTCCTACAAAGTTGAATTAGAATGATTTGTAATTATTTAAAATTAGATTAATTTGATAAATCATCCACTGCCAACTTTAGTTGGAACCTACAAGGTCACACACAATATAAATTGTTTGTATTAAATGTTTTATTTTATATTTGATTAATTGGTTTGGGCATCCTATTAATTTGTTTGGGCATCCTATTTATTGTTAGTTATTTGAAGAAAAACAGTGAGACCCACCCAAAATTTGGGTTAGCCAAATCTGAACTAAATTTGGGTCTAAACCCAAGTTTTTTAGGTTTGGGTTTTAGCTTTGGGTCACCTTTTTTTTTTGGGTTTAAACCTAAGATTTGGGTCCAAGGTAAGTTGGTCTAAAGATGACTTAAATCAAGGTTTCAATTTTAGAAATCCATTTTCTCTCTCCTCCCTCCCATATCCTCTCCCTCTTCTCTTTCATGCTATAACAACGACCCAGTATGGACAAAGAGCGCCGCCATCTACCGTTCACCACCGACCGCCAAATTATACCTACACAATCCTGCTTCCGTCCTCTTTCCAACCCCCAAGTTAGCATCTACAAATTCGTAGCCGAATTTCCTCAATTTCAAATCTAAGAGATAGTGACCGTGAGATTTCCGGCCAAGCTTGCCGGAATTGAGCTCGACCCAAGAGGTAAAAATGATTCTCTCCTCGTGGGTTGTCCTCCAATGTAAGTACTTTTCCTAAATAAAAAAATTTCTGTTTTGGGATCGATTCTAGATTTCGAATTTTAATTCCATTTCCTATATGCATGTCAAAGATTAGGGATGAGGAAGGTGAATCAAAGTCGTATCCAACCTGGGCCGAGAAGAATAGAAGGTTGTGGGTGGAATCCGAGAAAACCCTTTTTCTATTTCGGTCTTAAGTTGGTTTTGGACAGATTCACTATAATCTGCCCATTTTGTTTAGAGAGATTATATTCACACACTCCAAATTACTTCTCCCACACCTTTTTAATTTTTTAATATTTTTTACTCACCACAAACACTTGATAGAAAAATATTAAAAAATTAAAAGGGTGTGAGGGAAGTAATTTGGGGTGTGTGAATATAATTTCCCTTTGTTTATATTTTGTGTTTTAGGTATTTTGCTAAGTCAATACAACTATACTTAAATTACTTGACTCTGGCTTAACATTCTATAGCATGCAGTATCGAACAATTTACCATGGCATTAACATAAACCAATTTGGATCACAGACATGTAAAATACCTGAGGAAATGAGATGCCTTTGATTCTCTTTTTTGTTTGAGAGATACATTTGATCACTGAGGTCACTTTGAGGTTTTCGAACGTTTACACGAGTAGGAAGAGGCTTTATACTTATACCTATCAAGATAAGAATACAAGCTCATTAATTTAATTAAATATTGTTCTGAAAAGCAAGATTTTTATGTTCGGTTGTATTTGTCGCGTTTGTATTGTTTTTCTATTAAATTTATTATTTTAACGAGTTGTGTCACGTCGAAGTGAGAGCCTTTCGGAGTGAGAGCCTTTTCAGCCTTTAGATCAAATGTCTTACATTTTTTAAAAGCTTTTTAATCAAAATGATCTTTGAGATTTGCATAACACATAACTTTGGTCCCTAAGTGGATAATCTTAGGGACCAAAGTTATATGTTATGCAAATTTCAGGGACCAAAGTTATGTGTTATGCAAATCTCATGGACTATTTGGCTAAAAATACTCTCAACTTAACGGAATGACCAAAATAATAGATGGTGAACAATTTCAAGGACCACTTTTATTGATTTTCAATCTCAAAGACCAAAGTTATGTGTTATGCAAATTTCAGAGATCATTTTAACTAAAAAGCCTTTTTAAAAACTAATATTCTTATTATTTTTTTGTCCTTGTGGCTTACAATTCAACATAAGTGGGCCTCATGCATATGTTAAAGGATTTGGATGGTCTGGAGCAAAGTGAGACTAAATTGTGAAAGTGAGAATGCCTTTTGAGTTACAGGAGTCATTGACGGAAATATGCCTTTAATGTTTATTACTACACATTTTACACTATGTCACAAACCAAACATATAACCCTTAAGAGTGATTACTTTAACCACTCCATCATTGTTAAAACTTCCTAAAGAACTCGACCCTCAAACCAAACATATAACAATGAATTTTCTTAATTAGCTATGGATTGTCACTTAATTCTGTAGTTTAGTGATATTTATCGTCACTTGTAAGTGAGAGGTCTTAGATTTGAATCTTGTAAATGACGAGTTCTTAACCAATTTATTCATCCCGCTCCTTAGTGTAAATATATCTTATATATCTTACGTGTATATATATACATATATACACAAAATAGCTTTGCATTCTACAGTACCTTTAAGAAAAAAGGGTTAGATTATTGAAAATTTTCTTAATTAGCTCTAGATTCTATGGAGATATTAAAGAAAGAATAAATGGTAAGTTGTTTTAGTTAATTAAGTTAAATTATTTTTCTTTACCATGATGAGAGATAAAATCAATTAACAGCATCACAATTAATTATCTTCCAAATAAAAAATAATATTACCACAATTTTTTCTTTTCACCACAACCATTTGTTATTTATGCATGCACCTATTGCTTCACTCTCGGGGATGAGCTCATTTACACACTTACAAATAACGTTTTTTTCAATGTAAAAATTTCATAATCGAAATTGTTCAATTTCTTAATCTTCATTTGAAGATCGTTCCTCCAAAAAATCATTCAAAGAGATCGTTGAGTCATTCAAATGTATCAAAGAAATCAACAATGTAGGTACCAAATAACATATTAATGATAAAATGTTTATTTATTTGATACATTTGGATGACTAAACAATCATCGTTTTGAATGATTTTTTGCAAGAATATCTTCAAATAAAGATTAAGAAATAGAACAGTTTCGATTATGAAATTTCTATAGTGAAAATATGTTATTTTCAAGTGAATGAATCAATTCATGTCCCTAAGGGGAATGCAAGTATTATTCTTTTCATATATAACTTCTTAAATATGAAATGACTAGGATTTGTTTTTTAAGACCGTATTGCTTTATGTTATTCTTTGTTTAGCATTTTATTCCGACTTTAATATAGATTATTAAAAAAACATGTGACATAAGGAGATAAAGTATAATTAATCTGCAATACACTCTATACTTTCTCATACTATCTGACATCCTCCACTTGTCCTATCTCTTTCCCTCTCCATCCCCCAGATTCTCCCACCTTCTTCTCTTCTACTTTTATTTTCTGAGCATATGGAAATAGGGGTGGGCAAACGGGTCCTGGACCCGCGGGTCGAGGCGGGTACGGGGCGGGTCCAAAAATTATAAATACAAAACGGGGCAGGGCGGGCCGATTCTTGAAAAATAATGGGGCGGGCCGGTTCTAAAAATTGGAGAAAACGGGCCCCCGGCCCGAACCGTTCTTTACCCTTTTTGTCAAAGATACCCTCTAGTCTAATCTCTTGTCCTCAGACCCATCCAATTGGGCTAATTCACTCAACTCTCCCCTTACCTCACCCTTTCTCTCTATCCCCGACTCCGACTTCGACTCTGGCTCTCCTCCCTCGATCTCTCATCCTTGAATCTCCTTTTCTCTCTTGTCTCAAACCTCAATCTCGAGCCTAGGCTCCTATCTCAGACTTCAATCTCGAGTCCAGGCTCCCAAATCATGGCATGCGCGGAAGCCGTCCATCAGAACAACTTCAACCTCAGCCGCCGATCGACTACTCCTTCTCCGACATGTTGCAGATGCTGGCCCGACTCGACCCTGTTTGACTCGCTAGAGGGGTCGGCGAACAACCAAGATAAGGTGATGTCGGAGGTTTATTTGGGGAAGCAAATCTGCAGCGTGGTGGCGTGCGAAGGGTTGGACCGGGTCGAGAGGCACGATTACCATCGTGGCATCGTCTCCTAACTCTCCATTGTGGCATCCCTAGGTAATTTAGGAAATTAGGGTTTCTGATTTAGGAAATTAGGTTTTTGATTTATGTGGGTTTCTGATGTCAGTTAATTAACAATTAATGGGTATCTCTATTTGTTGCATGTGATTGTAATTCACCGATTCTGCAAAATGTCACAAGTTGGAGTTTTCTTGTTTCGTATTTTAAAATTTGAATTGATACAAGGAAAGAAGCTTAAGTATATGAAATGAAAAACTCTCTCTGAGCAGTAGGCTATGATATTCTCTGTTTTTTTCTTGAACTATAGCGTGCTTTTTATGAACCGAATGCTGCGATGACTGAACTGAAAAGATATGATGCTTGTGATATTCCTGTGGAGGTCTTGGATCCGTGAGGAAGACGACGTCTCTAGTTTTGCAGATCGGCGCTGTTCCAAAATCGAAAAAAAAAAAGAAAAAGTAATTGGAGCCGTGGACACGTCCCGAACTGGCACGTTTCAAACGGGCCGAGTTAGGTCCGGTTCCCAAACTCAAATTCCTTCTACTCGGCCCGGTCTGGCCCGTTACATTTTAAAACGGGTAGGGCCAGGTTCCTCCAAATTTAGGCCCGGCCCGGCCCGTGCCCAGCTCTATATGGAAATTTATTGAAAAAGCACAGATGCAATAGAAAATAGAAGATGAACCATGCTTTTACAGTAGGCATGAATAAACAAGTTCCATATATAAGTCATTTAATAATAAATTTTTATGTAGAGTGTATTCAATAATATGTGAGGTGCTAATAAAAAATCTAAAATATATAGAATTGTAGATTAATAAAATAAAAACAAAATCTATGATACATGTAGATAAACGATTAATTTGAGATAGATTGAGTAAGGCTACACTTATCATATTTTTATACCACATTTATACCAACTTTCAAATAGAACTAGGATCCGCCAACACATGTTGGTCTTAGCTCTATTAAAGATGTGGTACAAATGCCAACATGATCCTCTCCGGATCCTTTTGGTGAGGATTGATGAGGCGATTTTATACTATATATTTTACCCTAATCTTAGTTATAATTTATTGGTTATTTTGGTAGAATTTTGATACTTTGTTATATATTTTCAATGTAGGACATTCGACTTCCTCTAGAGCAAAAAATGACCAAAAAGATGAATTTTGGAGTGAATTCAATTGGAGGATGTTCGCGGGTCTTTCAAGATGATTGTGTCAAAATTTCAGATTTTTCTACCAAGCCGTTTGACCGTGGCGATGAAAATAAGACCCAGCGCGCAGCTTTCCCAGATTGACGTTTCTGGACGTTTTGGGTATTTTGAAGGTCAAGATGGCATATTTTGAGGAATATTATTTCTAAGGATTTGTAGAGGACGTCTCAAGCTTTAAAAAGATACCTTTTGGAACCAAATCGGAGTTGATTTGGTCAGTCACAAGATGGATTTTCTGAAAACTCCGAATTCCAGTTAGAATAGGAAACCTTTTATTTTCTGTTTTATTATTTTATTAGGTTTCCTAATTTTATTTTAAGACCTTTTCTAGGCAGGATTTTATTTTCTACTAGTATAAATAAGGCTTTTTAGCCATTAGATAGGTGGATGCAACATTGGGCACAACATGGGACGAAAAAGACGCACGCAATACTCTAGAGAGTTTTTGAAGTTTGTTTTCAAGGTGTTTTCTATCCATATTTGTAATAGTATTTTGTTTATGATTGTTAGTAACTAATTTTCGTTTGCTAGGGTGATGCATGAGCCTTAGCATGAATATGTAGTTTTTATTTAATTACTTATGATATTATGCATGTATACTTTGAATTATTAATCACTGTGCTTTAAACTGTCTTTGTGTCTTAATGATTCGCGACCATTAGGATGTTTAGATAAGTAATTTGATGCAATTCGATCGGAATGCCACCGGGGAATTGAGTGTTGCTTCTTGTGATTAATAGTTGTAAGTTCACCTAGGGCGAATGCCATGTCTTAGGGGTTGCATGATTTTTCAAAGGGTTTTTACAAATCGTAATGAGTCATGCATGTTTATATTTGATCTGAATGCCACAGACGGATTGCATGTTTGATATACATTCTAGCTTGAATGCCACAAGTAGAATATGCATAAGGAAAACCTAACCTTCAAAGTTGCATGGGTAATTCATAAGTAATTGGTAGATCTACATAGGATTGTTAAGGGGACGGCGGAACCCTAGTTTTTTCCAATTTTGTTTTTCACAATTTTTTCTACTTGATTTATTTTCTTTTTAATTGGTTATTAGTTGCTTTCCTAAATTACTTTTAATAAAATTCGTTTTTAATATTTTAGGTCATAAAATCAATCTCTTCCAATCTTTGTTTTCAAATAATTAGCTAAGAATTAGTATAAATACATATTATTCATTCAATCCCTACGGAAACGACCTTTCTTGAGCTGTTTATACTACAACTACCTTGTTCTCTTGCAAGTATTTTTAAGTGTTTTAATCCCTACTTTTGCAAGTGGTAAAAATATCTATCAAGGATCGTGTGAATTCGTGAATCGTGTATGTTCATCATACATCGTGCGGTCAGTTTTTGTCAAGTACTGTTTGTGTTTACTTTTAAATAAAAATATTTAAAATAATTTCTAACCGCACGATGTACGATGAACGAATAAGAATGACGGATCCCTGGAATCCTCACAAAGAGGATTCGTACAAATGTGGTATGAAAAATGTGGTAATGATAGCATTTTTGAGATAGATCACATGATATAGGTAGGGGTGGATTTTTTTTGCCAAATTGCCGTGCCAACCGTGATATACCGATTTTGTGCCAATCGGTAATGGTACGGTATTGTACCATACCGAAATTTTATGGTACGGTATTGGTAATGGATACTATTATCACAGTATTATCGTACCGAAAATATAATATAATAAATAATTTATAAATTATATAATATTATATATATTTATATTTATAATATTCTAATAATTCAAAAATAAAACCCTACTTATATTAGTATTGTTGTCGGTGACTTTGATCTCTTGAGTTGGTGGAAATCAAACACAAAAGAGTTTTCAATTCTTTCACAAATAGTCAAGGATATCTTTGCAATCCCCACTTTTACCATTACTAGTGAAAATGCATTTAGTTTAGAGAGGAGAGTTGTGGACCATTTTAGGGCATCATTGACTCCTAAAATGGTAAAGGCACTAGTGTGTACTAATCGGCTTAGAACGGATGAAGTAAACTTCTACAATGAACCAACGGAAGATATGCTTCAATTTTACAAGGAAATGGAAGAAGTGGAAACAAGTAAGATATACTTTAATTTTTTTAGTAAATTTGTTATTAAATGATTTTCTACTTTAATTCTTCTTACTACTGATATGTTTTCTTTGTTTGTAATGTAGGCTTGACACAAGTTCAATCTTCTAGAAGTTCAATGCCTCCTACAAAAGCTTCGACATCTCAAGCTGGAAGAATTGATCAATGAATTTTACTTTTTGAAGTTTAGTTCCAATTTTCATTTGGTTAGACTTTAACTTCTATTTGGATTGTTAACTTCTATTTGTTTTGGTTTGTAACTTTTATTTGGATTGTAAGCTTAATTTTTATCATTAATCTTGATGCATCATTTGAATTATTGTGTGTGTGTGAATTGTGAATGATGAATAATAGATAAATTTAGGCTACAATGTATGAGATAAAGGTACAAAAAAAAAGTTCTGCTCTTGAATTGGGTTAAAAAAACAAAAACAGATTTTGTCTCAAAACAAAGTGGCAATTACCATTGTTATACCATGTTAACCGAACTATTTGGCAATACCGAATTTCGGTATACCAAAAGTTTGATACGGTAATGGTAATAGATTTTGTCAAATCGAAAGTTTGGTACGGTAATTGGTACGAGGATTTTGGTACGGTAACTGTACCTAACCCACCCTAGATATATATAGGTAGCTTAAGGGGAGGGATCCCCATTTTTTCAAAAAAAAAAGGGGACAAGCTCCCCATCGTTAGATTGGCTTTAATGAAATTGTGTGGTTGAGATTAAAACACAGGCTACACAATTTCATTAAAGTTAAATCCAACAGTGGGAAGCGTGTCCCCATTTTTTTGAAAAAATGGGGATCCCTCCTCTTAAGCAATTCCTATATATATATATACAGCGAGCTTAAGGGGAGGGATCGCCATTTTTTCAAAAAAAAAATGGGGACACGCTCCCCACCGTTGGATTGGCTTTAATGAAGTTGTGTGGTTGAGATTAAAACACATGCTACACAATCTTAACCATACAATTTCATTAAAGTTAAATCTAACGGTACGGAGCGTGTTCCTATTTTTTTTAAAATGGGGATCCATCCCCTTAGCTTCCCGTATATATATATATACTAGAAAAAAGCCACATATTACGTGTGTGAAAGATTTTAATTTTTATAGTCAAATGAGGAGATAATTGTGGGTTAATTTGGCTTTTATTTTTTTATCTAAAATGTTTTCATTTTTAAGAGAGGGAACGTACTTGGATTAAGTTGTTTTTATTTTTTATTTGAATGTTTTTTTATTTTTGAGAAAGAGAGAGAGAGAACGTGGAGGGAAAGAGAGAAATAGACTTTGATGACATGTGGGCGAGGGAAGTGAAAAAAAACAATAAAAAAAAGGGATTTTTGAACTTTAATCCTTCAAGAAGATTAAAATTTTAAAAAAACTTGGTGTTAGATTGAATATTGATTTTTAGTCCCTAATGTGTCCTTAATTCAAAATATTTAATGTGTATTTTATTTAATATCTCCCATTAAATATTTAAATTTATTAATACACAAATTTTAATTTATTTTTTTGACCAAAAAAGAGTTTTTTAATTTATTAATTTTATTTAACATTTTTCAAACTTGAAAGACTCAATTAATGTACATAAATGTTAATACCGAAATGTGTGTACCGAAATATATTATATTGAACTAATATATTTAAATGTTAGTACCGAAATGTATTAATATCAAATTAATGTACCTAAATGTGTATACCAAAATGTATGCACCGAAATGTGTGTACCTAAATATATGCACCGAAATGTATATACCTAAATATATGCACCTAATATATGCACCGAAATGTATGTATCTAAATATATGCACCGAAATGTATGTACCTAAATATATGCACTGAAATGTATTAATATTAAATTAATGTACCTAAATGTGTGTACCGAAATGTATGCACCGAAATGTTAGTACCGAAATGTATGTACCTAAATGTATATACCTAAATGTATGCACCGAAATGTGTGTACTGAAATGTATGCACCGAAATGTTAGTACCAAAAGGTGTATACCTAAATGTATGCACCGAAATGTATTATAATGAATTTAATATACCTAAATGAAGAAGTTACAGTACATCGAAATATATTGTATAACAAAAATTAGTTTATCTAAATGTTCACAACAAAAATATATTACAATGAATGAAATGAAAATAAAAATTATAATGAAATAAAATTAATACATTAAAAATTAGAAAAGAAAAAGATAAATAATTAAAAAATCAAAATATAATTAATAAATGAGGTGATTAATGTATAAAGGGACTAAAATTAGATTTTGATCTTACTCATGGTTTTAATCAAAAAGTAATCTTTGCCAAGGACTAAAATGAAGTTTTCTATAAAAAATATTATTGTATGCCCATTAATTTTCTTTTATGATATCTTTATTGAATTGTAAATAGAGGACTAAATTGTCTTTGCACTCTCTTTTTAGTTGATAAAAAAATGTTTTGTTAATAGGTATTTAGGGGTGAAATTTTTTACTACATTACCATACCTACCGTATTACCAACCGTACCATACCAAAGCTGTGCCAAAAAATTTGTACCACTGGTAAAGGTACGGTATTTGTACCATACCATACTGTTTCGATACAGTACTGGTATTCAAAACTAGTACCGGTGGTATATCGTACCTACCGGTTACCAATATTATTAATATTATATTATGTATTTATTCATATATAAATAAATAGAATTATGTATTATGTATTATGTATTATGTAATATTATATTATGTTGTTTGACTCATTTATCCTAAAATTAAACCAAACACTTTCAGTCTCTCACTCTAGTCCCTTCTCGACACAAATGTTAATTTCAGCATGTTTGTATATGCAACTGCAAGTAGGGAATCCAAATTCTCCTTTATTTTTAAGCTTCATGTGAAATTGCATCCATTTGTGAAACTGCATACTTTTTATTGTTTTGGAATGAAGATGGTTTTGTATTCTTAAGAACCTTTTTTAAGTAGAAGAAGACAGAAGCATACCAAGCCTTTCAAACTGAAATGTGTCCCCAACAACAGCACTTCCAAGTGAGGGCACAACATATGCATTCGGTATTACCACCTTGGATTATGGGTTCAAATCAGCAAGCCAGTCGTCGAGCACATCTATAGATATTTACTTTTTTGTGGTTTGCTGTCTTACATTTCTGGTTCATTTGAGTCTCAACATGATATAGAAATCTTGTCTTATGATTTATTAAGTTTCTACCACTTTGACATACAATAGTAAAAAATCTTGAATTAGGTTAAATTGTGTATATATGTCAAACTGTGTATATTTTATGGATTTTGAATTAGGTTAGAAAAATATTAGATTTTGAGCAAACTAAATGGCGTAAAACAAAGAGGTAATTACCATTGGCATACCATACTAACCAAACTATTTGGTATACCAATATTCAGTATACCGAAAGTTTGGTACGGTAATGGTAATAGATTTTGTCGTACCAAATATTTGGTATGGTAATCGGTACGGAAGTTTGGGTACGGTAATGTACCAAAACCACCCTAGGTACTAGTATATACCCACACACAAAGTGTGTGAAATTTTTTTATTTTGGTTGTGAAAATTGAAGGAGAGAAAAAGAGAATGATAGAGAACGTGGGAGTGAGGATAGAGGGAGACAGGGAGGGAGTAGGATTCTCTCTCCTCTTTTTTTCCCTCCATTTCCCTTCCCTCCTATTTGAACTGTCACGGTTAAGTCACGTCAATGTAACATCCCACATGGCCTAGGGGAGTGATCCTTAAATGTATATTCACATCCCTACCTAGCACGAGGCCTTTTGGAAGCTCATTGGCTTCGGGTTCCATAGGAACTTCGAAGTTAAGTGAGAAGGCGGCTAGAGCTCTCACATGATGGGTGACCCACTGGAAAGTTGCTCGTGAGTTCCCAGAAACAAAACCGTGAGGGCGTGGTCGGGGCCTAAAGCAGACAATATCGTGCTACAGTGGCGGAGCGAGCCCAGGAAGTGATCCACCCCAGGCCAGGATGTGACGAATTGGTATAAGAGCCTATCCCTGGTCGGATGTGTGCCGACGAGGATGTCGGGCCCTTGAGGGGGGTGGATTGTAACATCCCACATCGCCTAGGGGAATGATTCTTAAATGTATATTCACATCCCTACCTAGCACAAGACCTTTTGGGAGCTCACTGGCTTCGGGTTCCATAGGAACTTCGAAGTTAAGCGAGAATGGGGCTAGAGCACTCCCATGATCGGTGACCCACTGGGAAGTTGCTCGTGAGTTCCCAAAAACAAAACCGTGAGGGCGTGGTCGGGGCCCAAATTGGACAATATCGTGCTACGGTGGTGGAGCGAGCCCGGAAAGTGATCCGCCCCAGGCCGGGATGTGACAGTCAACATCTTATATTAATTTTTTTTTATAGAAAGAGAAAGACAAAATAGAGAATGTGAGATGAGGGAATGGAAGGGGATGGGAAGAGGATGGGAGAGAATCCTAGTCCGAGAGGGAGAGAGGTTGTTTTTTATTTTTTTGAAATTAGATATGATAAACTTACATGTAGCTGAAGTTTTTAAAAAAAGCAAAGTTTTGATCTGAAATTACATTATTGTCTTTAACTTTTTTGTTGTGATAGAAGACAAAAATGTCTTTTCACCCTCTTTTGGTTGACAAAGTGAATTTTATTAATGTAGTTTTAGATTATAGATATAGTAGATTAATATAAAAAAATAAATTCATGATACAAGTAGATAAACACCAACGATTTCCACAAAATTAAGAAGACTACCATATGATTTGTTAAAAAAAATGTAAATCCTACCATTCCCTGCCATTCCCCTTTCATTTTACCAACATGAAGTTTGAACCCAGCAAGCAGCACACGAGATTTCAAACTAGCAATGGTGAACATAAAATCAAAGTTTGAATGAGCAAATAGTGTCAAGCGAGAGAGCTATAGAAGAACACAAAGAGACCATATTTTCTACGGGCGAATTGAAGTTATTAAGGGATTAGTTCAACTCGTAATTCTATAATTAAGGGATTATGTGCATTCACATATTTATAACAATTTATAATCTTAAGGGTATATTGGTATGAAAATAAAAACATGATAATGTGTAATTCTAGACACTGGATCAATTTCATGTAAGTGACTAATTCTAATAGTAGACTTATATCAAGTTTTGTCTTTTAGAAAAGCATATAAGGAGAAAATAGAAAGCAATAATGTACTAACCATAATAGATCAAATTTTCCCATATACTGAGCCGACTTCCACTTTTGAATGCAAAACGATTATTGGCCAATGCTACTAAGGGGATATACCCGTTGGAGTCTATAGCTATGGCCAAATTTGGATAACGTTGAATTAAATCCCACGCAATATCTATATATAATAGAAGTATGAAAAATAAAACATTGTAAGTTTACAGACAATTTAACAAAAAAAAAAAAATCAGATGGGAAAAAGTTGTACCAAATCTGTTGTAATAAAAACCGAGATAAATAAGTCGAGCGGCTTCGGCAACTCTTAATCTTTCGGGTGGAGTGAGGGAATAGAGATAGCGAGCCATTATTTCCCCTTTTGGCCTCCCTTGGGCCACGAGAACTGGAGCCTTCTTATTCCGCGTCGGTAAAATAGTAAGTAAATTGTGGTTCTTTTTAACCATAATGCATTCAGCTACTTCAACTCTTTCTGGATAACAATTTATTAAATGATAAAGAGCTGTGCAACCGTAACAGTCTTGTATTTCCAAGTCTTCGCTTGCCATTAAATCCACCAACTGTTGTATAATGCGCACGCTGCAGCTCATGATATTCAGGATTGCATAGTGAAGAACTGTACCACCACTGAAATGATCACGCTGCACCACAAATGAAATCCTTGCATTTCCTGCCAGCTGCCGATGTTGGTGAAGAAACTTGATCGCATTATCCCAATCATTAGACTTGACATATTGGACGAAAGTTTCATGGATATCGTTGGCATTGCTCTCATCATGCTCTGCATGCCATGTTTTTTAATTGCTAAATTTCCCATACTTGCATAAAAAATAATTAAATACAATTTGAAAACAAATGGGAAATTCTACGGAAAACTTAACAAAATAATCCTACATTGAAAAATATATTAAAATAATATACAATATATATATATATATATATATATATATATATATATATATATATATATATAGGAGATTACACCCCTAATTAATATAACCGAGGTCTATCGTTGATGTTAGTGGTTAACCATACTATTACTATTAAATAAATACAAGTATTAATTTGTGAGGATCAAGGTATATACATATATTTACCTTCTGTGCACCCTTCTTCCATTGAAACCTCTGGCTTAGTATCATCATCAATCAGAGTTAGAGTTGGATACACTTCACCAACTGACCTCTCATCTAAAAATGAAAATTTTGATGTTAAGATGACAGATGTTATCATTCAATTCTTAATTTTCTTTTTTCTTTTCCCTTCACGCAAATGCCTATGTGTGTGAAAATATTCCTCATCAAATTAGAATATATAGAATCATAGATCACCTACAAGGTACAACCGGAAAACCATTGCCATATGTTTATCAGCTTTTCTTTTTTCCTTCAATTGCTCATGTATGTATGTACCTTTTTCATCTGATGGATTTTCATCTCGCTTCTTCAATTCCCTTGACAAAGTATCCCATGCTCCTTTGGCTGTGGTTTCGTCCTTGATAAGTTCATAAGTATCATCTCCGCAAGAATTTTGGATTGCATATAAGGTCTTGGCATCCTTCTTCTTCAAAGCCTTACTTTGAGCTTTTTCTTCATCTTCTGTTTTAGGACGTTCATCAATGCCTTCATCTATAATGTCCCAAAGGTCTTCGGCCAACAAGTATGTCTTGATCTGAGAACTCCAAACGTCGTAATTCTTATGGTTAAGAATTGCACGAACAACTGCAATTGTCATGTTCAATTTGCCTATTTATTCAACGATATTTTGTGTTAATTGAGCATTTGTGAAGAAAACAACGAAAAAGAAGAAAAGAACCAAAGTCAGTCTAACTAGTACACTCACAAATTGAGTTGGGGCAATCTTCAAAAGAGGCGGCAGCAGCAGCGCTATGAGCTTTCTAATTGCTAATTCCCCTGAATGTGCACATGGAGTAGCCAAACTTTTCATTTATAGATAAACAATAATGTGATTTTTTTATTTTTATTTTTTATGTTTGTATATATAGTTTAGGGAAATGCTAGCAACCTTTTCACTTGTTTTCTCATTTCAGATTTCTCACTTTTATTTATGTCACGTACATTATACTAGTACAACTAAAAGTTTAATTACTTTACAGTGAAATTTTAAAATAGTTAGAATGTTAATAATGTGTTGTCCTTCTTTAGTGGTACACATGTACTATTCCTTTATTGAAAAATTAGAACCTTATCTTTAAATCAAAAAGTCCAAAACACGAAAAATGGTCACCATCATCTGAGTTATAAAACATTAAAAATTATATCCCTTGTGAATTTTTTTGGTATTTTTATTTATGTAAAACTTGTTATCATTCTATGTGGAGCCAGAAATACAGCTGTGATATTTTATTTTAAAAGTATTAAAAAAAACTAATGCACACACTTTAGATGTATTATTTTTATTTCTTGAACAAATCCACTTATTATTATGTTAATAAAATAATAATCACGTGATGGTGTTTGAGTCGAGATCGATATATATATATATATATATATATATATATATGATATGAGAGAATTTTTCAAGTATAAGGTATTCAAGTGTTTCATCACATGTCATAATACAAATAGAAAATTATATATTTTTGGTATCCCTTGACTTATTTTATAACACGTGGAGTATCTGCGGTATATCCTCATGGTGACAATATATGCTAATATAATAAAAATATGTGTAAATTTTTATTCTAATGTGTTTGTTTTATTGACACAAAATGTTAAATGACAGTACACCCTAACATTTACTTGTTGTCATTATAGAACAACAATAAAATCTGTGACGAAATTAGTGGAAGATGTGATGACGTACGCATCACTAAAATTCTCCACAAGAGTGGTCAGACATTGTTTTCTTTGTACACACTTAATGGTGTATAATCTAATTAGAGTTGAGAAATTATTTCTACAATTTACTCTTAGATTAGCTTTGTGTTTCACAGAGCTCCCATATTTTAGTGAAGTGTTTAGTTCTAATTGGAAAACTGTGTGTTTGAAAGTTCAGAGATTTTTGTTTTGTTTTATCACCAAATTTCTGAGAAACAGCTTGTCTTGTCCTTTACTCTGAGTTGTTATATTATTGTTTGCATGCACAATAATTGAAAATCTAGGGCAAAACAAAAGTAGTGGGACACGAGAGAAAATTTTATGGAGTGACCTCTCAAGCCACTTATATCAAGAATTAAGCTTTATAGCTAAATAGTAGTAGAAATTGGTATAATTCTTCCTATTAGTCTTTAAGATTTAAAAATAGTATAAGTGGTCACTGCCAATTATTTTAATTATTTTGTAAAATTTTGGGTTAATTTAAAAGTAATTTTTGTCAAATCAACTCCTCATTTGAATTAGTGTTTTCTTCAACTTGATTTTGTATTAGTAGTTCACTACGTCACAGTTACACTGAATTCGTTTCATTTAAGTCTTTCTCACACGACATGAATCAAAGACTTTGAATGCATGTGTGGTCTAAATTAAAGATTCTCAATCATCAACAGTAACGTTAATGGATAATGCTAGGTAGAAAAGTCTCACCACTAGCAAGTCACAAACAACCCGTCAAATGGTCTCCAACTATGAGTTCGTAAAACGTCATTTTAACAAGCATGTGTCTTTACAATGTGATTTTTGTTGTAAGATGATCATACTATGCACACAGATTTTTGTTAGCATGATGAATCTTACGATTTACATGTATTATTGATTTTAGGGCAAATTACATAGAAACTCATCAGGTTTGAGGTCTATTATAATACAACATCTTTAAAACATTTCACTTTTATACCTCACGTACTATTTTATTTCAAAATAATACATCTGTTACATTTTTCATCTATTGATCCGTTAAGTGCTGACGTGGCTGCCACAAGACTGCCAAATGTGCGCCACGTGTCATTTTTTTTAATATAAAAAAAAACCTAAATCATCTTATAAAAAAATTTTAAAAAATTAATATAAAAAAAAGCTGAAAGAAAACCCACCCCCGTGAACCCCCATACCCAGAAACCCAGAAAGAACAAACCCCCTCCCCCCATACCAGCGACACTCCCTCGGCGACCCACACTCGCAACAATCCCTCCCTAACCACCCCCCCCAACCCACCGGCGACCCTCCCTCCCCCACGACCCACCTCACCCGGAAACCTACATCCTTCCCTCCGCACCAACCTTCTCACCCACCCTCTCTACTTTTCACACACCCCACTCCTTAAATCTACACCCATTCCTCCCACTTCATTAACCCGGCGATGGCGAAACGAGATATGGGTTTTTTTTTTTTTTTTTTTTTTTTCTAGGTTGCAGGTCGGGCGTTGGGGGAAGAAGATGAAGATGGGGGAGAAGAAAGGGGGGGGGGAGATGAATTGAAGGGTTTTTTTTTTTGGATTGTAGGGAGGAAGATGAAGATGTGGGAGATGGGTTTGGGGTTTGCGGGGAGAAGAGAGGAGGATGAGGGGGATATGGTTTTAGGTTTTTTTTTTATATTTTTTTTTTTAAATTTTAATAAAGAAGATTTAGGTTTTTTTTTTAAATTTAAAAAATATTTTTTTGACACGTGGCTGCCAAATGTGCGCCACGTGACAACCACGTAAGCATTTAACGGATTAATAGATGGAAAATGTAACGGATATATTATTTTGAAATAAAGTAGTACGTGAGGTATAAAAAAGAAATGTTTTAAAGATGTTGTATGAGATTGTAATAGACATCAAACTTGAAGGGTTTCTATGTTATTTATCCTTGATTTTAAGTACACGTGAACACTGACATATTCATAAGTTTATGTTGACTTGGTCGTTGGAAAAGCCGCACTGGAGGGTGATGTCATCGACCGGAGTGTAGACAGAGGGTGAATCTCCGGCCACGTGTAGGGTTATGATTAAACCTCTACTATGAGTTGTTATGTTATTGTTTGCATGCATGAAAATCTAGTGCAAAACAAAAGTAGTGGGATATAATTTCATGGAGGGAATCAAATTCCCTCTTGACCAAAAGGAACTGAGCCCATGGATCAAATGATCCAAACTATTGAAATTTAATCAAACGGTTATCAAGGTTCTAAAAATCGCTAAGCGCTGATCAGTCGGCAGGCAGGGGCCTAGCTCCTAAGCGGCTAGGCGGGTGCCTAAGAGGATTTATGCAAATTTATTATATATCTTGTAAATAAGTGCTTATTTACACCTAAAAAAAACTATACTTGTATGAATAATAAAATAATGATAAAATGCAAATTAGGTACACCATTTCCTTAAGTATACCACCATGAAACCAAAAAGAAAAAAAGCACACAATTAATAAAAAAAAACCGCCTAGGGCCACCTAGGATCACCTAGCCCGCCTAGCCGCCTAGGCGGCCACCTAGCTTCAAGCCGATTTTTCCAGACGCCTTGCCCAAAATCAGGGCGGGGCTCCACCGCCCAGTGCCTAGGCGGCCGCCTAGGCCGATTTTTAGAATAGTGATAGCTACAAACAGGGGACTCCTCTAAAGTTATAATAACTGTAGCCGTTAGATCAAATTTCAATGACCCAAATCATTTGATCCTTGGACTCAGTTCCTTTGGGTCCGAAGGGGATCTGGTTCCTTCATGGAGGAGTTCATAGATGATTTGTCAGGATGAAGATAATTTTTAGTGTGTTCAAGAATATATGACTAGTACATCAAGTGTTATAATATAATTAATTAATTTTTTAAAGGGTCTAAAAAATTGTATTAGGACACTTGGTTTACTAGGTCATATGTTCTTGACATTGAAAAATCTATTGGCACGATGACTTCTCAAGCCACTAACTAATATAAGATCTTGCGTGAATTTTTTTTTTATATGACCTTGTATTAGTGGTTCAATACGTCACAATTATATTGGATTCGTTTCATTTAAATCTTTTTCGAACGGGATGAATCAAAGACTTTAAACATGGGTTCATCATTTAGAAAGATGCACCGCACTCCAGGCAAACAATATCCACCAGAGATTTGAACGTCAAATATTTGGTTGCACGTCTCTATCATCTAGAGTAAAGTTAATAGACTTAATACTAGGGGTGCAACTTGGGTTGAGCCAATCTAAACCCGCTCATGTCCAACCAGACTTTAAACCCGAACAAGCAGGTTTTTTTAGTTATTACCCGCTCGAACCCAACCACCCGTTCATCCACCCGTTCATTGATTGGGTTGGGTTGGATTGATAATTTGCTAACCCAAACCCGTCCAACCCAACCCGATTAACCAAACCCGACTGTGGCCCATATAAATTAATACTCATATTACACCCAAATGGGCCAAGTCCAAAAACCCACATCCTTTTATTTTGGAAAATATTCCAGGCCAACAACAAAATAAGTTTCGGGACCCTTTGTGCATTTGCCTTACTTTGTTTATCAACTATTGCAGGCAAGGATTTCGATCCAGATTCCTTGCAAAACGATCTACCTAAAGCAGTTTCATCACTTGAATGGGCCATCTCTGAGGGAAAATGAAAGGTGTATGGGCATTGCACTGCTGGATTGGGAAAGGCCTCTGCTGTTGCAATTGCTTACATGTACTGGTTATGAGCCCGAATGAACTCGAGCTTTAACGAACCTGATTAAAACCCAACCAGAATCCGATCCCGAATTGTAAAATTTGGGTTAGGATTGGGTTGACCTTCCAACCCGGCCAACCCGTCCGAGTTGCACCCTTACTTAATACAAAGGGTGGTCAACAAAAAATCCAAGCTTTGCCACTAGTCTTTATGCATAGTGATTTTCTTGTATACTTTTCCAAACAACAAGTAAAGATTGTGTTTGTTAACTTGTTATATAGTCTTATGGAAAATGCTAGGTAGAAAAGTCTCACCACTACCAAGTAACAACCAACCCGTGAAATGGTATCTAGATATGAGTTGGTACACGTCATTTTAATCCTCACCTAATTGTAATTTTAGCATCTCTAATTAAAAAATAAATAAAATAAAAAAAAACCTCTCTCCCTCTCTCCTCATTCCCACGTTCTCTCACTCTCTTCCTCTTTCTCCGTCAATTTTAACAATCAAAGTAAAAAAAATTCACATACTTTATGTGTGGACATATACTAGGGGTGGGAAAACGGGTCCTGGACCCGCGGGTAGGGGCGAGTATTGTCGATTCGGGGCGGGGCGAGGGTATTTACGGGGCGGTGCGGGTCCATAACTTGAGAACCACGGGCCCCCGGACCGGCCCGTTTAACACAAGGCTTTTGGTTTCTAATGGTTTCAGACTTTTAGAATTTTAGTCCCTCCCCCACTCCCACTCCCTAGACTGCACTAAGTTTCTCATTCTCCCTAGTCTCTCCCACCCTCAAGCCTCGACTCGACTCCTTCGACTGGTTTCTTGTTGTCCTTCACCTTTGTTTATCATTTTTCATTCTTGACAATCACTGAGTTGATTCGAATTCAATTATGTCGACATCACAGATTGCTGCCACCACACGACATCACCTTACCATATTCCTGTAAATCCCAAGGTAATTTATGAATTAAGGTTGTTGAATTATGTGGTGATTTAGGAATTTAGGGTTTTTAGTTTGTTCAATTTCGGAGCTGCTTCAATAGCAATTTGAATTTTAAGGTTTCTTAATTCTTTCTTATTTAGGAATTTAGGGTTCTTAATTCTTTCTGGAATTGTTGATTTCTTCTATAATTTTTCTGTCAACAGATAGAGGAATCTGAGACCAAGAAAATTCTCAATTAGGCAACAAACTTAGGCATTTAAATAAATTGTTATTGTTAAAAAGAATTAGATTTAAACTTTCTAAATTTTCATTCTTTGATTCCCCAAATTTGCTATAGAATTTGAATTAAGTTTTTATGGTATGAACTTGATCAGAATTTTCGTTTGACGAAGCAATGGATGATAATAACTTATTAATCCAGTTTAAAAAAAAATTGAAGCAATTGGACCTAGACTCGAACTGGAACCGACCTGTTTCAAACAATTCGGGTTAGTGCAGGTTCCAATAATCAGTTAAGCATGCAAGAAAATGTAGAAAAATGCAAACGAAAAAAAATTGAAAATGAAAATAAAAGACAATGAATAGAACTAATAGGTGATCATTGGTTGTGCTTGTTGATTTTCCACAGCTTTCATCTTGAACTGGATGAGACTTTTTTCTTGCAGATGTGCATCTTCTTTAGTTCTTGGATCATCTCAGACTCCGCCTTCATCTGGATGCAACTCAGACTCCTCATGCTTCGTCTGTGAGATACTTTTGCTTTTGAAGAAGTACCTCAACACAGGTTTATTTTTGAAGTGGGCTGGGAGGGATCTGAGATGAGTACTCGAGAGCAAGATTAGGTAAGCAATCATGATCTCTCTTTCTCCGTGTTCTTCAGATGAAGGTGAGGAGAAAGCATGATATGAGATACTTTTGCTTTTAACCTTCATGATATGAAATACTTTTGCTCTTGATGAATTGTTTTCTGAGGTGCTCCAAGGGATGAAGAACACTGAGTAACTCGAGAGGTTTCTTTGGGAATACATTCTCGGAGATGAAGAAAGGTTGAGCAAGTGTGCCTTTGCTATGGAAGGCGAAGGTAGGTACTTATAGGAATTTTTTCACAACCGGAACTATTCTCTTACTCTGTCGGCAGCCGGTGGATGGATGAACAGTAAGGGTTACGCGCTTTCTGACAAAGCTACCCCGTAATTCCCGCAAAGCTGCAAGTTGCATGTGACGAGTGACGACAAATCTGGAAAAGTCGATCGCCTCGTGATTTCTGAGCAAGCCCGACTTTTGATAAAGGAGTCCGGCTTTGGGGAAAGGAACGCCTCTTTTGAGAAAAGAGCGTCCAGCTTTTGAGAAAGGAGTCTGGCTCTTCGATTTGCGTTCGGACGCCTCTTCGATCTCTGAGTAGCGCCTCTTCAATGTCTGAGTAGTGCCTCGTCAATTTCTTCTTTTTATAGAGGCACTAATTTTGTTTCCATAGCACACCTGAATTCCCTCCTGTAAACACTCCCTTCTTGCACTTCTTTAATCTTGATCTTTCCCCCTCTCTTTTTTCTCAACACCTTCAAAAAAATGTCTTGCCCCTCTGACCGTCGCCTTAACTTGAATGTCGGGGAAGACGATGACTTGTCTTCTCCGAACAACATTTGGCATCCGTCCTTCATATCCCCCAATGGTCCTCTTACAGTTGGGGACTCAATGATGAGAAACGAAACAACCGCTACGGTGGTTGCTAGAAACCTTCTTACTCCAAGAGACAATAGGATGCTATCCAGGCGGTCAGACGAGCTGGCTGTTCAGGAATCTCTGGCTCTCAGCGTCCAGTGTGCAGGCTCAGTTTCAAACATGGGCCAACGCCTTCTTGCACGATCCCGTCAGGTTGAGTCTCTGATGACTGAGGTGGCTAGTCTTCGGCAAGAGGTCAGAGGACTCATGAATGAGAATAAGGAGTTGCACATGCTCGCAACTAGTTACTCAACAAGTATGAAGAGGAAGTTAAACCAGCTGCAGGAGTCGGACGTTCGGATTCAGAGTGATCATCAAAGGTTTATGGCGTTACTCTCGAGGTTTATGTTGCCTTCGTCATCTGGAGTTGCACCAAGTGTTGAGGCTCCGGAGATTCCAACTCTGGCGCTTCGTCTTTCCGGAGCTCCGTCGACTTCTGAGGCACCACCTGACCAATGACCAATGAATGCTATTAGTTTACACATCATTGTAAAATATTTCTGCTTTTATTTGTATTATTATTATTATTATTATTATTATTATTATTATTATTATTATTATTTTCAGCAGTTATCATTTCCAAAAAAAATCAATGTAAAAACGTCCACGAAAATCAAATTATTGCCCTCAATTTTTTTTTAAACACAAACTAAACAAAAATCAACCAAATAACACAACTAACTAAACAAAACAAAATGAAAGTAGGGAAAAAAAAGGTGTAAGAATGCAAATCTAATTTGGTTAGCAATTCCAAAGTCTCCCTTCGTTGAATGCATGGGTTGCCTCCCAAGAAGCGCTTGCTTTTACGTCTTGCAGCCGGACGAAACTTTCCGTTTATGCTCCCCTAAGTTCCACGGCATAGAATTTATCTTTTAATGGGAGGTGATACTTGAAATGAACCGGCATTGGTTTAAATTCTAGTGTAGGTACCTGATTCATCAAAATCAGCAAGTTAGTAGAAAATAAAATTAAAATTGGAGAAGATGGCTTACTTTCTTTCTCCGACACAAACTCAAGGACAAACACTACGTCCTTGAACATTTCAGGGACTTTGAATTTGGCCAGATTTACTATGATGGTTGTGGATTGTCCCGTGTCATCAAACTCAACTTCTTTGGCATTGGCTGTCTCAACTACATCCTCTTTGATGCATTCTACGTATTTTCCAACCACTTCGATATTTTGAATCCTTCTTCTTGACATTTAATACGACCCTTATTTTTTATTTTGATGTGATTGAACTTGAAAAGTGAATATTCAAGCTACCTACGTACCCATCCAAAGAAGAGATCAAGTCGTAACGTAGTTCAAAATACATGCATATTTTTTTGGTATTTTCTTTTGGTGCAGTTTGCAGTTTTTAACTCGTGCAGGCAAGGAGCATCGGTGTTGTCGCCTTTTAGACTCGTGTGAACGAGGAGCGTTGGTGTCACCTTTTATGCTCGTGCAAGCCAAAAGCGTTGATGTTGCCTTTTTTGCTCGTGCAGACCAGGAGCGTTGGTGTCGCCTTTTATGCTCTTGCAAGCCAGGAGCGTTAATGTTACCTTTTATGCTCGTGCAGACCAGGAGCGTTCGTGTCGCCTTTTATGCTCGTACGAGCCAGGAGTGTTGATGTTGCCTTTTATGCTTGTGCAGACCAGGAGCGTTGATGTCTTGCAGTTTAGGCTCTTGCAGACAAAGAGCATTGGGTCTTGCAGTTTCAGCTCATGCAAACGAGGAGCATGGTGTCTTGCAGTTTCAACTCATGCAGACGAGGAGCATCCGTTCATGCAACTTAGGCTCGTGCGAACAAGGAGCAACTCACGGATTTGTCAAGCCATTTTGGAGAAGTGTTCTTCACAATCTTCATAGCAAGGAGCCTTGACCGACTAATTGAATAATTTTTCGAGGAAGAAGAGTTTGCGCATGGACGATCTAGATATCCCTTGGTTTATTTTATAATACGTGGAGTATCCACTTGAATATCGGGGGCATAAAAAATTTCTTGTATGACACAGTATATCGTAATGGTGACATTGCGTGCTAAAATAATAAAAATACGTGTAAATTTTTGTTCTAATGTCTTTGTTTTATTGAAACAAAATGTTAAATGATAGTACACCCTAACATTTAGTAGTTGTCATTATAGCACACCAATAAAATCTAGGGAACTTTCATGAAATGGGCTTGGGATAAGTTTATTTTAACCAAAAACCATGCTATAACTTTATTTAATGAAAAATAATTAAATTTTAATGAAAAACCCTTCAATTTTAATAAAAATGACAAAAAAAACATTTAATTTTTAATGAAAATGACACAAGTAAAAAAAAAAAAAACTGATGTGCGTAGGACATGTACACTGTTTATGAAACTGAACACTGTTTGTGAAACTGAACACTATTTATAAATCTAAAACTATTTATGAAACTGAATGGTACTATACTATTTATTGGTCCAATTTCATAAATAGTGCCTAGTTTTTTTGTCAACTTTCATAAATAGTGTCTAGGTTTTATCATGTTTCATAAATAATCCCTAGTTATTGGGTCCAATTTCATAAATAATGTATAGTAATTGGTACAGTTTCATCAATAGTGGTGTCTCTTTCTTGGTCCGGTTTCATAAATAATGTCTAGTTATTGGTCTACTTTCATAAATAGTGCCTAGTTATTGGTCATGTTTCATAATATTGTCTAGTTCTTACTCCAGTTTCATAAATAATGTATAGTCCAGTTTCAGAAATAGTTTCCACCTGTTGGTTTAGTTTTGGAAATAATGCCTAATTCTTGTTTTCGTTTCATAAATAGTGTTTACTTATTGGTCCAGTTTCATAAATAGTGTCTACTTATTAGTCTAGTTTCATGAATAGCGTCTACTTATTGATGAAGTTTTATAAATAGTGTTTAATTCTTGGTTCAATTTCATAAGGTTTGAAACTTAGACCCTTTTTAGTCCTATAAAAGCACCCATTGTGCCGAAAATGATGAACCCAGAAATGACTCTTTACATCAAAACCTTGAGAAGATTATGTTCTCAGTAATTATATTTAAAAAAGATGTTTTCAATTACCAAATTAAAATTTCCTCACTTTTTTCATATACCTACACTAATAAATGTAGCTCTCCATCCAATTTCTTGAGCTTGGGGTGTCATCTTGGAGAAATTTTTCCTTGTGCCTGTAACACATATGGTATACCACATGTTATTATATAAGTAGTGAAATTTTTTATTTTTTATGTTATTAATTTTTTAACACAAGAATCTCACAACTTGTATAGAGTGTACCACCCCGTGTTCTAGACACATTGAAAAGTTTATTGTCATCATAACTACTATTAGAAAACAACACCACAAAAATAAAATAGGAGAATTTAATTCAATTCGAAATATTTTTCTTATTCTAAGCAAAAAATAATATTAATGTAGCTGACGATGGGACAAAAAAGTAGGAGAAAAAAAGTGGAGTGTTTGAAGTTTTGGGGAGGGGGTATACCCCCCAGCGCAAGTTGGATTTGTTAGGTTTTTTTTTTGTTTTTTGTTTTTGTTTTTGAGTCTTTTGTCCTTATTATTAAAATAAAGTTAATAGGTGGTTTTTTATTAAAATGTAAAAATTTGGAGTCATTTTCATTAATTTTTCTTAAAATCTATGACGAAATTAGTGAAAGATGTGATGACCTACACATTGATAATGTTTAGCTTAGCTGTCATGTCCCATTTTCTTCTTAAACGTTCTACGCACCACTAGAATTCTCCACAAAAGTGATCAGACATTGTTTTCTTTGTACGCACTTAATCGTGCCTATTTTAAGACTGCAAACTCAGGTAATATGGTTGATGGAGTAGGTGGTGGGCATAAAAATCATAAATTCATACGGCCCTAGCAATGAAAACAAAACAAGTCAATTTTTGGGAGGCTTTGTCAAGCATGGTCCACAATCTGTCCATTTTATAAAGGCAGAGTATACTGTACACAATGCATGGTGTTGTGTGGTCCTGATGAAGTGATTGATAATTTTCCATTTTATCGAGCATGTGTGAAAAAAACAACGAAAATGAAAAAGAAAAATGGTAAATCTAACTAGGACGCTCACATATTGAGTTGGGGCAATTTTCAAAAGAGGTGGCAGCAGCACTATCAGCTTTCTAATTGGTAATTCCTCTGCATGTGCATATAGTTTAGCCGAAACCTTTCATTTATAGATACACAATAATGTGATTTTTTTTATGGATAAAAAAGAGAGAGAGAAAAAAAAAATAGGTAATAAGAAAAAGTTTTTTCTTTGTATGCTGGTACATAGTAAAAGATTAGCAATTAAAAAACTTGGCAAAATATCAAGAAATATACAAATTTATATAGTTTAAAGAAATGTTAGCAACCTTCTCACTTATCTTTTTATCCACGTATATTTTAATTATGTGTTGTCCTTCTTTATGGAAAGGGATCCTCTCCGGATCTCTTCCACCAATTTGAACCTTTGAAATTTAATCCAACGGCTAAAGTTATTATAACTTTTAAAGAAGACCCCTAATTTTTAGTCATTTGATCAAATTTCAAAGGCCACGATTGATGAATTTGATAGATTTGATGGAATGATCTGGAGATGATCTCTTTCTCTTCTTTTTTGGTCCACATGTACTGTTCCTTTATTTGAAAATCAAAGCCTTATCTTTAAGCCAAAAAAGTCAAAATGGTCACCGATATCTGTATTTGAAAACTTTAAAAATTATATCGCAAGTGAATTTTTTTTTTTGTTAAATGATAGATTTTATTAGATTAAATGTTAGATTAGCTAATGACGGGATTTGAACCTATGTTGTCATGCAAGGCCTTAACACTTTTTCACAACTATGGTAAAGTGCCACTATCGCAAGTGAAATTTTTGGTATTAGTGAAATTTTTACTTTTATATGAAATACTTGTACATGACATATTATTTTAAGATAAATTATATTTTACTTCTATGACTTAGACCTACTCCAACCTTAAGAGTAAAACTTAAATTTTGAGTTCTAAATTTACCCAACTTGCTCCAACCCTTGGGGCTAATATGAGTTAAACTTCTGGGCCAATTTAGCCCAGGATTTCCCAGGAGTTAGTGGGGGCTGGCCCACTATATATGTATATTTTTTTAGTTTTATATTTATAAATTCATTGAATCTAACGGTTAATATTTAATTTGATTAAATCCAATGGTAAAAAAAATATAACTTTTCAAATTTAAATCCAACGACTAAAATAATTAAAAAAATATTATTTTATGTGTTTCATATTCTTTCGCAGTGTTCTACGAGTTTCATTATGTCAGTTTAGTGACTTTCAATATTTATCGAAACCTAAATATTTTTATATTAAAATGTTCATAAAATTAAATTAGGATAGTCTACATAATATTTTTTTAAGTTACTTTAAGAAAATAATTATCCTAAATTCATTCTTTAATAATCTTGGGCTAAAAATTTAATCCATAAGGGTTGGAGGAGAAAAACTGTCACATCCCGGCCCGGGGTGCACCACCTCCCGGGCCCGCTCTACACCGTAGCACGATATTGTCCGCTTTGGGCCCCGACCACGCCCTCACGGTTTTATTTCTGGGAACTCACGAGCAAGAGGTCACCCATCCTGGGATTGCTCTAGCCCCCTTCTCGCTTAACTTCAGAGTTCTTACGGAACCCGAAGCCAGTGAGCTCCCAAAAGGCCTCGTGCTAGGTAGGGATGTGAATATACATTTAAGAATCACTCCCCTGGGTGATGTGGGATGTCACAGTCCACCCCCCTTAGGGGCCCGACGTCCTCGTCGGCACACCACGGCCAGGGTTTGGCTCTGATACCAATTTGTCACATCCCGGCCCGGGGTGCACCACATCCCGGGCCCGCTCCACCACCGTAGCACGATATTGTCCGCTTTGGGCCCCGACCACGCCCTCACGGTTTTATTTCTGGGAACTCACGAGCAACTTCCCAGGAGGTCACCCATCCTGGGATTGCTCTAGCCCCCTTCTCGCTTAACTACGGAACCCGAAGCCAGTGAGCTCTCAAAAGGCCTCGTGCTAGGTAGGGATGAGAATATACATTTAAGAATCACTCCCCTGGGCGATGTGGGATGTCACAAAAACTGTGTCTGAGTTAAAATCTAAATTTTTCAAGTTAAAAATTTTAAGTTTTAACCCAAAGGTTAAAGATGGTATTAGATGAAATTTAATTTCATTCAATATTTTTAAAGGAAAACTAATGAAAAGGGCTTGAAAACTTTGAGTTTTAATGATAAGGACAAAATAAAGAGTAAAGCGAATAGTATCAGGATTGACTTTTTAGTGTAAAAATGTGGTTTTTCGTTAAAGTGAACAGTACCGGGAGCTTTTCGTTAAAGTTCCCTTTTTTTAAATCATTTCAATCTCATATATAAATTTGTATTAAGTTGCAAATTCATATATTTATTAGTCAAATTGTTGATTTGATTGTGAAGTGATAGTACGATAGCTGCAAATCTTACTATTTTATGTGACAGTTAATAATATGCCACATAAGAGTAAATAGAAAAAAAAAATGTATATTTCTGTTTACTACCCTAATGTTTGGTGGTTTTCAACATTTAGTACATCAATTTTTTTTCATCCCAGAGTCATACCTAACATGTAAATTTTGGGACAATCTCATACATCCGTTAGTCAAATTGTTAGTTCTCCCATTAAGTAATGACGTGGCGCCCATGTAGACAATGACTGGGCGCCACGTGTCATTAAAAAAATATTTAAATAATTATTTAAATAAAAATAATATTATTAAAAAAAATCCTACTTCCCACCCCCCCCCCCTCCGGCGTCCCCAACCCAGATTTTCTTTTCTTTTTCCTCTTCATCCTCATTCTTCTTCTTCTTCCTCTTCTTCTTCTTCTTCTTCTTCTTCTTCTTCTTCTTCTTCTCCTCCTCCTCTTCCTCTTCTTCTTCCTTCTTCTTCCTCTTCTTTTCTAGGTTCGGTTGTTTTTTTTTCTTTTTTTTCTTTCTTCTTCTTTTTCTCCTTCTTCTTCCTTCTTCTTCCTCTTCTTTTGGGTTCGGTTTTTTTTTTCTTTTTCTTTTTCTTCTCCTCCTCCTTCTTCTTCTTCTTCCTTCTTCTTCCTCTTCTTCTTTTGGGTTCGGTTGTTTTTTTTTCTTTTTTTTCTTCTTCTTATTCTCCTCCTCCTCCTCCACCTTCTTCTTTCTTCTGGGTTCGGGCTTTTTTTTTCTTCTTCTTTTTCCCTTCCTCCTCTTCATCCTCCTTCTTCTTCTCCTTCTTCTTCTTCTTCCTCTTTCTTCTTCTGGGTTCCGTTTTTTTCTTCTCCTTCTTCTTCTTCTTCTTCTTCCTCTTTCTTCTGGGTTCGGTTTTTTCTTTCTTTCTTTCTTTCTTCTTCTTCTGCTCCTCCTCCTCCTCCTCCTCCTCCTCCTCCTTTGCAGGGTGTGTGTGTGTGTGTTTTTTTTAATATTTTTTTAATGACACGTGGCACCCACGTCGTCACTTAACGGTAGAACTAACAGTTTGACTAACGCATGTATGAGACTGTCCCAAAATTTACACTTTAGGTATGATTCTGGAATAAAAAAAAATTGATGTACTAAATATTGAAAACTACTAAACATGAGGGTAGTAAACTGTCTTTTACTCAAAATATATATATATATATATAAATGTTGAGCTAAGAAGGAAAAATAATATGCCACGCGGGTCCATTCTTCTCCTTCTATCTTTCCTTCCCTCTGGTATTCTCTCTCCCCCTCTCCCTTTCTCACTTTCACGTGGCAACAGCCAGCACCGGCTGTGACACTGCTCACCATTTTCCCGGATCTTTGTTGCCTACCCTTCCCATTTCCAAGATCCCACGGACCAATCACCTCCTTCTCCATTTCGTTTTTCAATTTTTTTCAAAAACAATTTCACAAAAGAAGTTTTAAAGATTACCCACATGTAATTCTAACAGGTATCATATTAAAAAATAAAAATAAAAATAAAAAATAAACTTCTCCCCACTCCCACTTCTCTCTCTTCCCCTCTCTCTTCTCATGGCTCATTCCATTCTAAAAATAAAAACAAAAAATATTCACACATATACTTTTGTGTATTGGCATATGCTAGTTTGTAATTAAAATTAACGTATTAATGTATTAAGGTACAATTACACCAAATTTGAGACGGTACTTTATCCATCATTTTATGTGAGCAAGATATAAAACAGAAATGTTTTATTTTAAGAATATATTAATAAAAAGCAAATTGCACAGATTTCCAGAATGCATTAGTTTTATTGCTCCAAAAAAAAAAAAATCAAATGCACATATTGTAATTTAAAGAGAAAATTGTAGCAATGATTCTTAAATTATGACTCAATTAGAAGAAAAAAATCTCAAAACTAAAAATTTTCTTATATTTGGTCTCTAAATTTGACAAAATGCTGAGCAATAGTTCTGAGCCTAACTCCGTTTATTTTCCATACATATTCTGATTACCTGGCATGTGCGTGGGGCCTACAATGATATTTTTTCCAGCGGGTGCTCCATAGCCTTATCCCAACATTTTCGTAATCCTTCCCTCAGCCCACCCACCCCACTTCCATGAAAACAAACAAAATCATGAAAGGGGATGCGGGAGAAGCAGGTTGTTGGCACTTGCTGCTCGTTGGGCTGAGGGAGAAGAAGACAACAGCGGAAAAGAGGATGCGGTGGTGGGTCGTAAGATATTAATTAGTTCTCATAATAAAATACACATTATGTATTTTAGTCCACAAGTGTGGGTCCCACGCACAGGCCATATAATCCGAGCGGATGAAAGTAAACAGAGTTAGTGCTTAATATTTTGTCAAATTTAGGGACCAAATTTAATAGAATTTTAGTTTAAGAATTATTGTTTCAATTGAGTTCTAATTTAGGAATTATTGCTACAATTTTTTTTAATTTAAATAAAATAATAATCACGTGATTGTGTTTGTTAGGCAACATTTATATTTAATTTTAAATAAAAAAAATTTACAATAATTTTTTATCTCATGATATAAAATGAACAAATATAATTAAAGAATTCTCAGAATCCTCACAAAAAGAATCTGGCAAAATCCTCCTCAATGTCACACCTTCTTCTTTAACGTTTTACACACCCTAGAATTCTCCACAAACAGTGAATTCATATGGATGATTGAGTCCGTGGTCAGCCTAAAAGCAATGAAAAAAGAACAAGGCAAATATTCTGGAGGATTCATAAAGCATGGTCCACAATATGTCCATTTTCTAAAGGTAAAGTATACTGTATACGATGCATGGTGTCGTTGAGTGATTGATAATTTTCCTTTAAACTGGATATTAGGACGTCTCTTGAAAATTTGTCCTTTGTTCCCACCCACAATTAGACTTTGCATTTTAGATTCAACCGAGTTAATCTGACCTATTCATCTATTAAAATTAGCATTTGAATAAATGCTTATCGGATCGAGTTGTTAATAAGCAAATTCGTTAAGTAACGAATCATTTTGATCAATTTGCAAAATATGTTAACTCCGTTTAAATAATTTTTTAAATGACAAGAAATCTCTCAAAATTCATTCAAATCTTTAATCAAAATCCATAAGATTCCTTGAAAATCTATTTAAAATTTGTAAGGATTTTACAATTCTTTAAAATCTATTACTTAAAAGTCTTTTTAAATTCTTAAAAATTCAAATTGACTACACGTACATTATAATTGACAAACTATAATGTGTTGTCCTTGAAAAATTACAACCTTATCTTTAAGCCAAAAAGTCCAAAACACGAAAAATGGTCACCATCATATGACTTTTAAAACATTAAAAATTATATCCCTTGTGAATTTTTTTGGTATTAATAAAATTTTTATTTATGTAAAACTTGTTATCATTTTATGTATGTGGAGCCAGAAACATAACTGAGATATTTTATTTAAAAATATATTAAAAAGGAACAAGTGCACATATATTATTGTTTAGATGAAATAATAGAGAGAGGATCTTTGTCAGATTCTTGCCGGATCTTCTTTATGAGAATTTCAAGAATATTCCAATCACATCCGTTCATCATACATTGTCAAACTAATTTTCGTCAGGTACTGTTTGTATTCAATTTTAAATAAAAAAAATTATAATAATTTCTAACCACACAATGCACGATAAACGGATTTAATTTGAGAATCTTTGGAATCCTCACAAAAAAAGGTCTGACGAGGGTCCTCACTCGAAATAATAATCACATGATGCTGTTCAAGTCAAGAACTATTTATATGACATGAGAGAATGTTCTAAGTATAAGGTATTCAAGCGGTCTGTCAAACACACACATAGAAAAAATAATATATATTTTGATATTCTATGAATTATTTTATAACATGTAGAGTACTCACTTGAAGACCGAGTACATAAAAATTTCTTGTATGACACGGTATATCGTCATAGTTGGCATTATAAGTGCTACTATAATAAAATACGTGTAAATTTTTATTCTAATATCTTTGTTTTATTGAGACAAAACATTAGGTAATGTTCAGCTTAGCTATCATGTCCCACCTTATTTTTAACGTTCTACACACCCTAAAATTTTCCACAACAATGAATTCATATGGATGATTGAGTACCTAAAAGCAATGAAATAAGAACAAGTCAAATACTCTGGAGGATTCATAAAACATGGTCCACAATCTGTCCATTTTATAAAAGCAGAGTATTCTGTACACGATGCATGGTGTCGTGTAACGATTGATAATTTTCCATTTTATCGAGCATGTGTGAAAAAAATCAACCAAAATGAAAAAGAAACAAAGTCAATCTAACTAGTACATTCACAAAGTGAGTTGGGGGCAATCTTCAAAAGAGGCAGCAGCAGCGCTATCAGCTTTCTAATTGACAATTCCCCTGCATGTGTATATAGAGTAGCTAAAACCGTTCATTTATAGATAGACAAAATGCGATTTTTTTTTTAGAAAAAAAAAAAAGGAAAAAAAAAGAAAAAGTTTTTTCTTTTTATGTTCGTACATAGTAAAAGATTAGCAATTAAAAAAGACTAGGCAAAATACCAAGAAAGATACAAACTTATATAGTTTGAGAGAGAATGTTAGCAATTTTCTCACTCATCTTTTTATTTCAGCCTTCTCACTTATATAGTTATATTCATGCAACGTATACTCTACTAGTAATTTTTCTTTTTCTTTTGAACACCATTAAACTATAATACTAAATGTGTTGCAGTCATATTTAGAATATGAATGTAATTGTGTAAATCCTAGTAGATATGAGAATGTAACTTCTATTCCTATTAGGAGTAGATTACCTATTAAATGTTGTAATTCTAAAGGGAAAGGTTTTCACCTATCCTTCTACTATAAATAAAAGCACAGTGGGGTGAATCAAACACACCTCACAATTAATGAAGGAAAAATTGTGAAAAACAAGTTCATTTGAGCAACATCAACAATATGCCATTAACATTTAAAGGCGGAATCATGTTTATATGCACTCAAAAAACAAAACTTAACCCATGAAATTCAAAGCCTAGTAGATAGGTGAACCAAGACTCAACTCAAAACAAAGTGAGTTGAGAAATCTTATACCTTTGTTGATTCCTCTTTGCATAAGCAAAGGCTAATCACCCAAGGAGAGGGTCTTCATTCCTTACTTCTTAGCTCCATGGATTTCTTGGAGGAGGATGGTTGAAAGGATTCTCCAAGTTCCCAAAATAGAGAACCTCTAAGTATCCACACCAAGGTGAGCATTCATGAAGAGAGTGACCTAGGAAGATTTAGATGCTAGTAAAACCTTCCTAGGGTGGTTGGCCTCTTAGAGAGCAAAGAGAGCTTTGTGTTCTCATCTTTTCTCCACACAAAAAAAAACCTAAGGATGAAATGGCTATAAAGTTGCCTTTATACCACCTCACAATGGAGTGGTAAACTTGCAATAAAGGCAAGTTCACTACCCCTCTCTATATGGACGTTTTTCCCACGCCTTTGGGCTGTTTTGGGCTTCTTGAATTTTGGTTGTTAAGTTGTCATACAACTTAAGCTAATGGGCTTGACGATTCGAAGCCCAATTTTGGGCTTTAAGGCCCAACACTAACTCAAGGTTTAAAACGAACTTATTCGTTTGATTAATTAACATATTAATTAAACCTAGCCATAAATAATTAAACCATTTAATTATCCTTACTCATCTCCGTTGTTTCTTCAATCTCTACCTTACTCGGTGTACGATCCATTAGGTTACTTTTAGCGAGGCAGTGGGCGATTATAACTCCTTCAAATCGATTGTGAATTGAAACTTACTTTCAATTCTCCCTTTAGTGATTACTCACCTTTAGAGCTTCCATAAACCATGAGTGACACCTAGCAGTATGTCATGGCTACTCAAGCTAATCAGAAGAGGTGGAGAACCTATTCAGTTTAGGATTACAATGCAATATGGTCTTTCTCTAATACAACACTCTTGGCCACATTGTTTGGTTTGATAGTTTATTCATGTCTACTATCTAATGTGATTCATTTACTTATATGATTACCTCGAATGTGATTCGGAACAACTTTCCAAATCTCATTCATACTCTGGCCAAAGATTCTTAATCATATCATAGAGTATTCTCACTCAAACAGTTTAAAGGTTAGAGATCCCTTGTTGCGCATTCACTTGCCTCCATGGCTAAGTGGCTTAACCCCAACTACGCCGTGGACACCCTCTAATGGAGTGACATTGACATAGTCAAAGATCAAGGACCTAATCACAAGACAACTATGATGCCTCAGGTCAAATGACTACTTTGCATTATCCCAACCATGAGTTCTTATGTGACATGAGTATGAGAACTCATCGTTGATCATGTTTAGTGGACTCATTCTCTACTGAGCACCTACATGCTTGTCTTGGTGTCAGTCACACCAATGACTCGAGACCGGTCACTCTCCATGAGAGAAGACATAGCACGTACTGATCTTAACGGACTGTCAATGCCTAATTGGCAATCCTATGATCAGGAACGTTTAGGATATGTATACGAAAGAGAATGGTCTCATGAATATAACTTCTTTAGATCACATTCTCCCAATTGCATATTCCTTAGACTTATTGTTTAAGCATATAACATTTATATGAGACAGCTTAAAACAATAATCTTTGCCATGTATATTAAACTAGATTAGTTTTACATGTGAAATGTCCATAAAGTATCATCATATGATTGGTTTTAGGGCACATTTCCAACAATTTCCCACTTGCACTAGAGCTAATCAGCTTGGTCATCAGTGATGATACCTCTTCTGTAGTCATTTGAAAAATGGCTGAGTAGTAGGCCTAGGCAATGGATATCTATATGTTATCCATAGAAGCAACCTTGAGAATAACGACGTCACCATTATACATGATTCTTCAATCATGTGGTTCAGTCTCTCATTTGAGTTCAGATCTTGATGAGACCTTGATTCTCTGGCTTGAGCTATCGCCCCATTAGTGTCGTAATGTCGACACACAAGAGACACTTTCTGGTTGGAACCGAATAGAAAGTTCATAAATGAACTTTCCCATCCAAACAACAATGTTGTAAGCTTCTATATGGCAATATATTTTGCATACATGATGGAACATATTAAAGTCATTACTTATAACATTTCCACCCAAATATCTCTTTAGTCATAATAAAGAGATATCCAATGATGGATTTGATTCATAATCTAACACATTTACGCTTCCTTTACGTTACTCTAATTCTTCCTCATTCTTGAGGAATCCATCCTTTAGTATTTCTTTCACTTGACAGTTGCCATGGTTCTGATCATGGGCTTGCATTGATATCGTCTTGTACCGATTTTGGTACAACTCATATCAATGTTTTTCATACAATATGAAATACGTAAATTACCTTTCCGCATATGCATAAAGGATTCTATTTACGCATTATTTCTTTGGGAGTCAAAAAGGGTACGTTCCCTTTGTGAATAGCAACTTCCTAGTCTCACTAGGATTGTCCTTCTTATTGAAGTTTATCATCATATGAGAAACTTCCTAGCATCTTTTGTCTATCATTAGGGATTGATATAATCCAATTATATCCTGAAATCTATCATTATAGATTTTCATCCCATGTATATAGACTATGTCTCCCATATCATTATAGAATGTAAGTCATCACTTTAACGAAGAAGAATTCCCTTCATTAATATATGTCATATATATGTTCAAATTTAGGAATATGATTAACTCCCACTAATCTTTTGTAAACCTAGTAAACAAAAGATTCATTTACATCTTTATGAGAAATCAAACGATTTGATCATTTTCTCATAAGATGCTTATAGCTCCTACTACTTGCTAAGATTCATGATGGATGGATCTCTACAACTTACATGTCTTGTGATTCCTAGTTTTAGACATTTATTATCAAGACTATCTTGATAATGGTTTCGGAAACCCACATTATGTCCAAACATTGAATCACCTTTTAGTTGTAGCCAAGGTATTAAATATTGATGATATCGGAAATATCAGTAGTCCAAAAACACGGAAATTTCGATGGAAATATCGGGATATTATCGATATCAATAAAAATTGAATAAAAACCACGGAAATTGTAAGAAAAACTTGGAAATTTTTATTGAAACTTTGCAGGATGTTTATTTAGTCAATTATCTATTAGTTTATCACAAAAAATTAGAAGGAAATGCATTGCATGATGGATTTAACTGGTTTAAGTTGATTATATAGCGAGCTGGCAACCATTGTGAGTGTAGAAAATATATAAATATTTTAGCATATTTTCACAAAAACATAAGTGATATGGTGGTCAAGGTGTTGAAGGAGTAAAATGGGAGAGGTTCGAATCCCCTTGGTGTTTTTTTAAATATAGAAAGTTAAAAAACATGGAAATTTCGATGGAAATATCGATGACATCGGAAATATCGGTAGTCCAAAAACACGGAAATATCGATGGAAATATCGGGATATTATGGATATTTAATACCTTTGTAGCAACCAATTTTCGAATTAATAGAAACCAAGACTATATCAAAGATGGTTTCCTCCAAGTCAACCAGTCTCATTGATTGTAGTCACCTCAAGCTACCAATTAGCTTTGAAGGTTTCATTATTTCGAATCAAATAATTTTATACCATTTTCTTGAGTATATGTCGTACATACACTCAATGTAGCCATAAGGATATCCATTCTTATTTCTTTCGAATTAAGAGATATAACTCTATGACATAGTCATAAAGTTCAAACCATTCAACTGAGACGGTTTATAGATCATTCTCGACTACCTTGGAGCTAGTGGTGTAGGAACTAGGTTGTTATATTTGTTGATTATCATCTTGTCTCTCAAAGAACCCGTTCTTTGAGTTCTATCTCTCGTTCATTTGCTCTATCTCAGGCAAATCCTATTGTAGGATTATAATGAACTACCCAACAAACAACATTTGTTAGTCGGTCCATAGATATGATATCCAAAGGTTAATTTAAGGATATCTCACAAGATTATTCTCAAACAAATATTGCCCATTAGCACAAAACCCCAAATCTTAACACGATTAAGATTTGTCTTTCTTTCCAACTACATCCTATGGAGTATTGAAAATTTTGGAAGATATTCTAATTGACAATCATATTATCTTAGAAGTATATATATATATATATATATATATCCTATATATGGGTAATTCGATAACATCCAACGAACTAAATCGTATTCTTGTTCGTTCTTCTCCCAATGGAGAAGTCCATTATCTTATGATGCTATTTTTCCTTGATATCTTTCAAGGAAACTCTTCTAAAGTGTCTCTTTTTCCTTGGATCAAATCTAAGGAGGTGAATACTTTAGACGTAAAATAAACGATAGTCCAACCGAGAGCGATCTTTGGTGAATGTCTTACAACATGAGTAGTATTATGTTGTGGACAAGTGCCACTAACATCTAAGTGATTTAACCTCAACAACTTTGTGATTCTTTCTTCTTTCCAAAAGAATAAAGATTCGAACATGTCGCCTCTATACAATTTTAACAAAAAGGCATTGGATCCGGATCTAACGATCCAAAGCATCCATCTATAACCAACTCATAATTTATGTTTTAGAGGTGTCACAACTCAGTGGGATCAGTCACTACCTTGTAACCTTTTGGGTTTTAAGCATCGTCATATTCTAGACAGTTAACACTACCATATTATCTCTACTATAGAGACAATCAATTAGATTACAATAATCCAATCATTTATTAATAAAGAACAATGTTTTGTCAAACAAAGCATTCATCCATTTCTTATAGTGATGGAATTAAGTTCCTTACATTAAATTGGAATGTAAAGACAATCTTTGTTTTTTCAATTTCATTGGTAGTTCATATGGGGAAGCAAGTACTATTTGCTTTCGCAAAGATCTATATCTAATTCACGTTCCGAATGTGAAGTACTTTCTCTTCTCTCATTAATCTTCTACTTCTTATTAGCCACACTTTTACAACGATTGTAAAACATAGTTGCTAATACAAAATCATTTATTCAAGTAGAAGAACCAACTGTTTTGAATTATTCAAGAACAATTTACAACACCTTCGAAAGGTATGTTCTTGACACTTGCAAGACATTTCTTGCAATACCCCTTCCAATGTCCATCCTTTCATAAAGAAAGTTTGTTCCCTTGGAGTTATTTTGCCTTCTTCATTTGACTTCTCCATTGACTACAATAGTCATGGTCCCTAAACTCCCACTATCTCTCTTGAAACTTATTTCAATTGTGTTATACACATCAAACAATTTGGAGAGCGTGCGGTTATTGTTCACTATATAGTTTACAAGAAACTTAGTGAACCATTTGGATAGGGACTCAAAGGTGAAGTCCTAGCCTAGTTTCCGTCTCGTGAAGTGTTTTAATACTTCAACATTCAAAGATTCAAAATCATCATAAGTCCATATTAATGGACTATTTTTGTCAACCAACCATTATGTTCTAAACATAATTACAAACTTTCAAGAGTTGTTCAAGGGAACTCTCATTTCTTTATACAACAATTTGTAAGTAAAGAATCATGGCACATAAAGTGTCCATGCCCTTGTGCTTACTTCTCAAGTTCCTTGTTCATGTAACAAAGGAATAAGCACTAGTTGTTTGTGTTGTCCTCTTTATGATAGACTTATCTAACATGTTCTTCCATTGATACATTATCAATAGGAAGATTGTGAGGATGAGACTACTTAGGTACATATACAATCCATACAAGACAATCTATGGGATTGTGGTACCAAGTCCGGAAACTAAAGCTTTTGGCTTTTCTTTGTCAAGTTTTGGATAGCGTTTGCAAATATATCAGTAAACAAATACATAATGAATATAAATTGATTGATTTTAAGCTATTTGATCTGGGTCTTTAAATCAAATAGCACCACCCACTATTTTTAGCAAATTCCATATCCCTCATTGGAATTCGAGAGTTTTGGAAGAAACTCTTAGTAGGGTATGGGAGACTCACTATTACCAAGCCCACCTCACAATGATATGATGTTGGCTAGCAAAAATAATAATGAAAGAGTACGCTTATTCATTTACATCCAATGTAAGAACCCATCTTATTTGGCCTCTAGAGAATAATGCCTCACAATGATATGATGTTGGCGCCCTTGCACTTAGTTAAGTCATTCCCACCATGCAAGTTCGGGTAGGGGTTCAAGAACAACCTCACAATGATATGATGTTGATCATTCTCGTTGCCTACCTTCACAACATCATGTATGCATATAGAACTCCTCCTGAGTGTAAGCACATACTTTGTACTCCCCCATGATAGGGTGAAGTCGGTGTATGAGTCACAAACGATTGGAGTCTACCACGGTGGAAGGCCACGAAAGAGTGTTCAAAGCACTCCCACGCTTGTCAACTTAATAATGGTTTGGTTGAGGGTTTTAGGTCTCATCACATATAAGCATGCTTTCAATCACATTAAAATATTTTGGTCATATTACAACTATTGGTCCATGTGATTGATTTATTAGTATATAATACTCCCACTATGCTTGTAAAACGGTTTTTTTAAGGCAAGACTATATGGTACTACTAACATTAGATTTGCATTCATTGATGGACTATATAGTTGCCTTAGGACCTTAGGATAACTATGAACCTTTGATTCGATCCAACACGAGCCTAGTGTTGGATCTCGGTCTCGGGATGGTGATTGATTTTAGTTACGCGTTTAATCATATTAAGGCGGGTTTTCTTATTGGGCGTTGGACCCAACTACTCCAATTTCATGCATATCGAATAAAACAAGAAAGGAGTACTTCAAAGTAAAGAAGAGCTTATGCTCTTTTACAACAATTGATCAAATCAAATTACTTTAAAGTAAAGAAGAGCTTATGCTCTTTTACAACAATTGATCAAATCAAATTACAACCAAAATCTAATCTACACATTCCCATGGTTCAAACAATTTGAGAGACGGCCTTTCACATAGCTCAATTATCGTAGGCTTAGGTGCCCCTAAGGCCCCAAACTTCAAGAACAAAGGTAAAGCTCCCATTCAGTCTGCTTCTACTGAATTCGACATGTGTTGCCGCTGTGGATCAAAGGACCATTGGTCACGCATATGCCGAGCTACCCCTAAGGCTATTGCCAAGTATCATTCTCATTGTGAGTCTAGCTTTGCACATGTGGAACATCCAGAAGATGCAACTACATCAATGGACATATCAGATTTTCAGGAGGAGTCGGCTCCTATGGATGAATAAATTAGACATGTTTTTCAGGTGTTTACCCCTAGTGGCCGGTCCCCACCCCTATTTTTTTAGGTTTATGGTTTAATTTTGAACAATTTTTTTAAGTATTTGGAATAATTTGTTTGGTTTTGGTTTGTTTTGAATTATGAATTATTATTTGAATGGATATTATTTTTTCGAATTTTACTTAATTGATTGAATGGACTTATATTTATGCATGTGACCAATTCAATCAATTTATTTCTAGGTATGTCTAGTGGGAAAGTTAGTTGTCCGGCAGATAATGCAACCATGAACACTATCTTGCTTGAACGACACTATTTTACTAACTACATACCCAAGAAAGCTCCTTTGACAACCCTCTCAAGCCCATCCAACATGATTAAAGGATACGGAAGTGTGTGTATTATGTTGTCTAATGGTATAATCTTAACCATTAAGGAGGCACTCTATTCCCCATGTTCCGGAAGAACGTTGTTGAGTTTTAGAGACATTCGAGATAATCAATATCATATTGAAACCACTGAAGATAATGGTTCTGAATTTCTTTGTATCACTTCATATGAATATGGCCAGAAGCTTATTCACGAGAAGTTGGAACGTCTGTCGAGTGGGTTGTATATCACAACCATTCGCGGCATAGAAGCCCACAATGTGGCCGGCCTTATGCCTGAGTTTTAGGACACTTTGTTGCTTTGGCATGACCGTTTGGGACATCTTGGACATGACATGATGCGCCGTATCCTCAAATCTTCACATGGGCATAAGTTACATCCATATGTTGGATTCCCGCCATCCAAAGCGTGTTCTTTAAGGAAGTTGAATACTCAACCTTCACATACAAAGATTATTCACGACCCCCTTAAATTTCTTCAGAGGATTCAATGGGACATTTGTGCACCTATCCAACCAACCTGCGGACCATTTAGATACTTTATGGTGTTGGTTAATGCATCGATATGCTAGTCACATGTTTGCCTGTTGTCCACACGCAGCGCCGCGTTTGCTAAACTCATAGCTCAAATTATTATGCTAAGAGCTTACACCCTAATTATCCGATTAAGTTGATTCGATTGGATAACGCTAGAAATTTTACGTCAGACTTTTGACGATTATTGCATATTAGTAGGGATTGATGTGGAACATCATGTACCCCATGTTCACACCCAAAACGGCCTGTAAGAAGCTTTCATAAAGCGCCTTTAATTGATATCTCAGACTTTGGTTATGAGAACCAAACTGCCGGTATCTGCCTGGGGCTATGCAATATTGCACACAGCTATGTTGGTCCGCTTAAGGCCCACCACTACACAACCATATTCATCCTTATAGTTGGTCACTGGATACGAGCATGACCTCTCACATTTATGAGTGTTTGGGTGAGCCATTTACGTGCCAATAGCGCCGCCACTGCGTACCAAAATAGGCCCTCAGAGAAAATGGGAATCTATGTCAGTTATGATTCGCCATCCATAGTTTGATACTTAGAACCTTTGATAGGAGATTTTTTTACCACACGTTTTACGAATTGTCACTTTGATGAGACAGTCTTCCCATCGTTAGGGGGAGATAAGCATGCTAACGTTCCCGTAAAACGCTACGAATTATCATGGTATGTTCCCACTATGTCTCATTTAGATCCCCGTACTACCCAGTCTGAAACTGAGGTGCGAAGAATTATAGATCTTCAGAGCAATGCTCAAAGCATGCCGAATACTTTTAATTATCTAGCAAAGGTGACAAGATCATATATACTAACTCCAAACACACCTGCAAGGATAGATGTACCCCGCGTACGTCAATAACCCGCTTAGGAAGGCAGAACCGTCCCTGGAGGTGGGGAGGCTGCACCTTCCATGCGACAAGGTACATTGGCGGCTAGCCAATCATCTGCTCTGACCCTGAAGCATGGCAGACCCCTTGGTTCAAAGAATTCACAACCTTGGAAGAGGAATAAGGCACCAACTAGTGACCCTAGTTTAAATCCGACCATCGTTTACTCATCCATTCCAATGCATGAGGTTATTCTAGATTACTGTGATGCTTCAGACGAAAAATGCCAGCCTCCTTAGAATCGCGAGATTTCGGTCCACTCCGCAGTATTGGATGAGGTTATAATAAGAGTGAGATGATCGTCGACGATACATTTTCGTACTCAGTAGCTCCTAACATCATGCTTAGTGATGACATTGAATCACGTTCCGTTGATGAATGCCGACTTAGAGCTGATTGGTAGAACTGGAAACAAACAATCCAGGTCGAACTCGATTTGCTCGCAAAATGTAAGGTGTTTGGGCCTATAACTTCTACACCTCTACTTGTGAAGCTTGTTGCCTCAAGTGGGTTTTCGTGAGGAAGTGTAATGAGAAGAATGAAATAGTGTGATACAAAGCACGCCTCATAGTTCAAAACTTTTCTCAACGCCCTGGGATTGATTACGAGGAGACGTATTCCCCCGTAATGGACGTTATAACGTTCCGCTACCTTATCAATTTGGTAGTTTCCGAAAAACTCAACATATAGCTTATGGACGTGGTAACCGTGTATCTTTATGGGGATCTAGATACGAAAATGTACATGAAAGTTCTAGAATAACTTCTATTGATTGGATCAAATAGTTCTAGACCACGTAACACTCTCTCAATTAGGTTGAGGAGGTCACTCTATGGATTGAAACAATCTGGGCAGATGTGGTATAACCGTCTGAGTGAATATTTGACAAATCAGGGTTATGTGAACAACGAATTATGCCCATGTGTGTTCATAAAGAAGTCACATTCTGGATTTGCAATCGTTGCAATTTATGTCGATGGCATAAACCTCATTGGAACTCCCGCAGAGCTTGAGGAAATTGCTACACACTTGAAATCGGGATTTGAGATGAAAGATCTTGGGAAAACTCGATATTGTCTTGGCTTGGAGATCGAGCATTGTTCGGATGGAATCCTAGTACATCAATCGAACTACACCCAAAAGGTGTTGCGACATTTTAATGAGAATAAAACGAAGCCTTCGAGTACACCCATGGTCGGTCGGACTCTTGATGCTAAATGAGATCCCTTCCGTCCAAAGGAGGATGAAGAAGAGATTTTGGAACCCAAAGTTCCTTACCTAAGTGCAATTTGGGCTTTATTGTACTTGGCTCAATACACTAGACCCGACATCTCATTCCCTGTTAATCTTTTGGCTAGATACAACAATGCGCCTACACGCAGGCACTGGAATGGTGTTAAAGACATTTTATACTACCTTAAGGGTACGACAGATTTGGGCTTATTCTATACCCACGAATCTTCGAGTGTTGCCCCCTATGGTTCTCGGATTAATTCTCGCCTAGTTGGTTACGCAGATGCTGGATATCTGTCTGACCTACATAGGACATGTTCTTAAATAGGTTATGTCTTTACCATTGGAGACACCGCTATATCTTGGAGGTCTACAAAGCAAACGCTAGTTGCGACTTCTTCGAACTATGCTGAGATTCTCGCCCTGCATGAAGAATTGCTTGAGTGCTTTTGGCTGAGAGAAGTTATGGAACATATTCAAAGAACTAGTGGTCTTATATCAGTTGTTGACCTTCCTACGACGATTTTTGAAGACAATGTAGCATGCATCGAGTAGTTAAAGCATGGATACATCAAGGGAGACAACACCAAGCACATATCGCCGAAGTTCTTTTACTCACATCACCAGCAGTAGCATTAGAACATTAAAGTCAAGCAAATCCGTTTCTAGGACAACCTGACTGATCTCTTCACCAAGTCATTTGCCCAAGTCTACTTTTTAGAAGCTCGTTCAAGGAATTGATATGTGTAAATTATCTAAGTTGAATCGCTTGTAGTTCTCTTATTTAGAAGTTATGTCTAACTCAGGGGGAGTATCTAGACGCATACTCACATGATCTTAATGTACTCTTTTTCCTACGATTAGGAGCATTTTTCCGATTAAGTTTTTGCTACATAACGAGGTGGATGATCATACTCCATTGAGTTCACTACCTTCGTCTTGTTTGACGTTTGTTTTAGACATTATGCATACTTCTCACTTTTCTCCTTAGTCTATGGGTTTTCCCCATGCCTTGGGTTTTACAGTAGCGAGGTTTTGTGAGTTTTACTACAAATGCATACTTCATATAAATTTGAGACTCGTGATCACCCGTTGTGCCAATGACTTCATCAACTATTCTACCTTATCTGCTGAAGATCTGATGCGATGGTGTGTTGAGTATTTACACACTCAAGAGGGAGTGTTGCAGTCATATTTAGAATATGAATGTGATTGTGTAAATCCTAGTAGATATGAGAATGTATTTTCTATTCCTATTAGGAGTAGATTACCTATCATTCTACTATAAATAAAGGCACAATAGGGTGAATCAAAGGCACCTCACAATTAAATCACTATCTCTTCTCTCTTATTGCCGCCGGCCCTCTCTCTCTAAACCCAAAGATCGTTCAATCAAATAGGGTTACAACAAAATGACTATTCAACTAGTATTTGAAACTAAAAATTTAGTTACTTTATAGTTGACAAATTAAAATTTAATTATATTAACAAAAGAATAAAAGTAGTGAATTTTTAAAATAGTTAAAATTTTATTCATGTGTTGTCCTTCTTTATTGATGCATATATACTATTCCTTTATTGAAAAATCAGAACCTTATCAGTAAGCCAAAAAAGTCCAAATGGTCACCATCATCTGATTTTATTCAAGCGTTGTCCTTCTTTTTGGTATTGGTTAAATTTTTGCTTTTCTATGAAACACTTGTTACGTAATATATTATTTTATTCTTATAAATTTAAGATTTAGGTGAAATTTAACTTTATAGAGTATTTTTAAATCATTTTAATCTCACATACAAATTATATTTAATTGTAAATTAATATATTTATTAGTTAAATCGTTAATTGATGTGTGGCAGCTGCAAATCCTACTCTTTGATGATGTGACAGTTTATAATATACCACATTATCTATTCTAAAGTTGAGGAGGGATTTGACTGTAGCTTAGCTACAGTCAAATGTTTGTCATTTGATTTTGCTTTATTTACACCACTGCCATCACATTTGTGGCTGAGTTGGAGGGTAATTATTAAAAATTATGAGGGTAATATTGTCTCTGAACAGATTTCAATATATTTACAGTTTTGCCAGTTTTGCTGTGAGATGGGCCCTGTTCATGGCTACAGTCAAGAAAATGCCCCTTGATTTCACCTTATTTTCAAGAAAGCCATCTGATTTGGGGTTGGGTTGGAGGGTAATTATTAAAACTTAGGAGGGCAATTTTGTCCTGTGCGTTTGAGACGGATTGGGGTGAGTTTAGGTTTGTTGTCATTCAGTGAGGGTTTCGGGGATGGGAGGCCATTCCTCCTGAGAGAGAGATAGAGAGAGACAGAGCGAGAGGGAGGAGTGGGGATCTCAGCGCCATTGCTGCAGATCATCGATTTCATGAGTGGGAGAGGGGGATAGTCAGAGAAAAGCATGGGGGGCCTTCGGGACTCAAAGACCCCACGAGAATGACACAGACGGTCTCGCCTCCGTCATATCCCTCATCTCGCCTCCGTCGTTTTACTCCTCCTTTCTCTGTCTCTGGAATCGATCGATCTATTCGAAAAGGATCGACAGTTCTGAAATGGTGTTTAGATTGGTAGGGGTTGTGCGTCTGCGGTTGATGATCGTGGAAGCCAGCGACACCCGGACTGCAACATCGAATCCTCTCCGATCCTTATTCCCAAAAGCTCTCCCTCTGATTTGTCATCAGGTTAGAAGGAACCTACTGGCCTCAGATTGGATGATAAACGTGAAGAAATCACACTGACCAAACCATGAGCATCAAAGATTGATTTTTTTTTTCTTCAATATAAAAAAAAAAACCCCTTCAATGTTTTCGATTTCTTCGAATTTTTATCTTTATTTTTCTAATTTTCTGTTCACGGGTCTTTTTTTTTTCCAGGAATTCAACAATCCCAGAGGTTGAAAACCACCGAGAAGAAAAGTTCTCTCTCTCGATCTACTTTAAAGTGATTGAAAATTGGGTTTGGTTATTTTTCTGCTGTTTTTGTATGTTTTAGCTGTTAATTGCCTTATAGAGGTTTTTTGAAGTTTTTTGTTGCTGTAACATTTGTTGATCTGAAAACGGTTTGAAGGCTGCTGCTTTACCGTTCGATTTGCAGATTCCATGTTGCATGTGCTGCTTTATTGCAATTTTTTTAAATTCATGTATGAGGTACAAGGAAGATAATTATTAAAGCTTTGAGGATTTTGTGTATTTGGAGAATGATTATGCTTGATTCATATGCATACGTTAGTCTCTTTTGTTCTGAGTTGTAAATGATTATGCTTGATTCATATGTTGTAAATGATTAGTCTCCTTTTGTGTTTTAGGTGGTGTTGCATACGTTAGTCTCTTTTGTTCTAAGTTGTAAATGATTATGCTTGATTCATATGCATTCTATGTTGGTACTGAGGTTTACAATTTTTTTATTTTTTGGTTTTTTATTTTTCCTCCTCAGTTATTATTTTCCTATTACTGTATATTGTATCTTCTGTTTGGGAATGCCTCTGGTTTTTTACTTGCTGAGAATGCCTCTGTCAGGGGTGGTTCAACGGAACCGGGAAATCTGGAGAGGGGCGAGGGGGGATTGGGCATGTAGCATCAGGGCTAGGTTACCAAGATGGTGTTTGGGTGGGTTTGGCAGTGGGTTATATGGGGGAGGGTGGTGATGCACTCCGAACTCACGAAGGTGCACAAACATTATGAGTGCATCACCATAAAAAAATTTCATATTTTTTTGTTATACCCTTCACAGTAAATAATTTCATGTGAAATCTAGGTAAAAACATGATATCTTTATAGACATTGAAATCAAGACAGCCTCAAATTGTCATACACTCCATAAGTATCCCACATCACAGAGTTTTTTGAAACTTAAAAGACACCGGAAACACGATTCGCATAGCAGACTAGCTTATAGATGATATAATTGTCAGATAACAAAGTTCTCAACTGAAGGTTCAGAGAGACTCATTTCTATGTCCAATTAGGAAGCATCTTTTGATTTTTATTGGTATAAAGACCTTTCCTTTCTCCAATTATGCCTTTGTCAACTCTTTTTAGTTTAAATGCACTCATTTAGTACTCACATTCATCTGATAGAGCAGATGAAAAAAAGAGGGAAACATGGATTATATATGCACGAAGGGCACCACAACAAACGTGTGAATCTTCCTGCACCACCGCTCTCCGCAACGTTTTCCAAAACCCTCTTGACCGAAGGTAAGCGAATTTGGTGTTCTGGATTATATTGGAATTGAAATAGGTTTGGTTTTGATTGACTTTTTGGGTTATTAAGTTTGTATGCACCGATTGTTTTGGAATTTGAGTTTGGATTGGAATTCAATTTTGATATACAAAAGCACTCACCTTAAACACAGAGGAATCAGATGCTTGAGTTAAACAATTAGCTGATCACAGATCGATATATTTTTGGTCTTCTTTCTTCTGATTTTTTTGGGTTTTCATCTCGGTTATTTTCTGAACATGTTGCATTTATTTTACGCTTGGTTTCGTATACCCTGCATCAATCAAATAAATAATCTTATAGAACCAGAAGCCATTGAAATGGCCAGTGGCATATATGTTTATTTCTATGTTTTCAAATCTGGGTTTTAGATATTTTTTTTTGTTTTGGTTAAATATGAAATTTTGATTCCCAATTTCTTAAAACTTTAGAATTTTTTTTTGCTATTTAGTGTGAGAATATGGGTCCAATATTGGATTCTTCCAATTTCTGGGCAGTGAAAACAGGGTGGTGACACTAGAGAATTCCAACTTCTTTGTGGTGGTAATCATAGTTTCATTTTAGATTTTCTTTTGGGTTTATGAAATGAATTGGAATGATGTCTCATGATTATGTGAATGTTTTCAAATCGGTGAGAGAGCTTTGGGAAAAAGGGTAAAAAAGGATTTGGAGGTGGAATTTGCAGAGCCAAGATGACTATTTAAGTTCAGTACAAACTTTATGCAAATTGTATATAGCTTGGACTTAGAAATTCGCCCTTTTGGATGTACATAGGATGCAAATTGAAAGACTTATTTTATCATGTGAATTCAGCTGTTTTAATTGGTTTATGAATTATTTAGATATGGGTGTGTTGAACTGTAGTTAAAATTTCAAAACCCGCAGCGGAGCGCGGGCATTTTTGCTAGTAAAGACTAAACAGAAGAAAAAAAATATAGAAAATGTTGAGCTAAGAAGGAAAAATAATATGCCACACGGGTCGACTCTTCCCCTTCTATCTCTCTTTCCCTCTGTTATATCTCTCTCCCTCTCTCCCTTTCTCTCATTCAAGCTGCAACAGCTAGCACCGACTGTGACACTGCTCACCCTAGAATTCTTCACAACAGTGAAATTCGTATGATTGATTGATTACGTGGTCGGTCTAAACGCAATGAAAAAAAGAACAAGTCAAATTTTCTTGAGTATTCATAAAGCATGGTCCACAATCTGTCCATTTTCTAAAGGCAGAGTATACTGTATACGTTGCATGGTCTCGTCGACTGATCGATAATTTTCCTTTAAACTGGATATTAGGGAGTCTCTTGAAAATGTTTCCCTTGTTCCTACCCATAATTAGATTTTGCATTTTAGACTCGACCCATTAATCCGACCCAATTCATTCGTTAAATTAGTATTTGAGTGAGTGTTTATCATGTCGGGTTGTTAATGGATAAACTTGTTAAATAATAGGTCATTTTGGATCAACCCGCAAAACTCGTTAACACCCATTATTGAGGGTTTTTGTATAATTTCAAGAGACGTAGGACTAGTTTGGTATTACTGTGCTTTTAAAAAAATGCTTATGTTATATTATGAGAATAAATAGTTGTAAAATAAAGTTGTTACGTGTTTGAGAAACATTTTTTTGTAAAAGTGCTTTTAATAATAAAAAAAACATTGTCTGAGTGTTTGGTAAACTTTTATAAACTCTTGTACAAATTACAATGAATATATTAAATTACTAAAAATGATATAGTATTTTATCCAAAAAAATATATATAGTATTTAATATAATATAATAATTGTCAAAGACAATAATATAGAGGCAAAGATTGTAATTTTGTAAAATATGTGAGAGTATTCTTGCCATTTGAAAAGTTTATTAAATGAGTATTGATTATTATGTTTTGAAAAGAAAAGAAAAACTCTTTATTTTAGAAGCATGGTAAAATCTGCTTCTGTTTTTCGATGCTTTTTTACTTTTATTGACAGCAATTCTTAAAAAAAAAAAAACACTTTTTTTTATTTTACCAATCATATTTAATGTTCCAAATTGTTTGATACGTTTTTTTTCAAGCATCACCAATCCCAAAACAAGCGTAATAGAGAAAACTATCGCTTTCTGTGTCTCGCGCCATTTGCTCTATGGCTCTCCGTGCTTCTGGCTCCCATTCTTTCCCTCATATTCTTCCTCAAAACTCAAGGCTTCACAAAACTCTCTACTCTCTCTCCGATAAGCTTCGATTCCCTTCCACATCTTCTTCCATGGGAATTATTTACGTTTCCGTGGATTAGACTTTTGGTTTATTTTTTCTCAGTTATTTACTTGAGCTTGGTTTTAGGTGGTGCTCTTCACAACAGCTTCGAATTAATTTGGAAGTAGTTGATTTGTGTTTGATAATTTCGATTGCGATTGTGCTTTTGTTGTGCAAATGATGCTTTATGTGTGTGATTGTATTGGAGATTTTGGGGTATCTAGGGTTTTGTTTGTGCTGCTTTAGGAAGTTAGGAACTGGTTCTTTGAACTTTTAAGCATAGCTGACGAAGGATCTGATCATATTATTAGCTGACAAGGGATATGACATATTATTAGCTAAATAAGTACTTCTGATCTGAAAAGTGCTTTTACCAAACAAATTGATGGCTTACTTTAATTGTCCATAGGGTATAATGCAAAGTTTAGCCTGTTTAATCTTGGTCACTTCCCCTGGATTTCTCAAGATACCTTTTACAAATATTAACAGGGTATGTGATCTGCAATTTTATCATCTGCAATGCAGCATCAGGCTGAAAGCTCGAAAACAGGATCGGTCTATCTTTCGCGTACTTGATCACCACCTGTTTAAAGAAATCTTAGTACACATATTATATGACTAAAACAACTACATTAATCAAGAAACGTTCATTGTTTAACAGAAATGTCATACACGTGATATCAAAGGCATGACTTATTAGACACACGTTCTGCGAGCCCTTTCAATCTGCAACGCAATGTGATTCAAGTCTGGGAAAACCAGAGAGGCATGATTTATTAGACACTACATACAAACTGTATGCAAGGATGAGCTCAACAGAAATGTCATACACGTGATATCAAACATTCATTGTTTAACATTGGATTGATTTTGGTTCAAAGGGTTAAGTGAGAAAGGTAAGAAACTTCCAGATGCTGTTTAACAGAATCTGAAAACCTATCAATCTTGTTTGGTATTGCTGCGCTTTAAAAAAAAAACTGCTTCTGCTGTGCTGAGAAAATAAATGACGGGATTTTAAAACCGCACAAATTTAACCCTCTTTTTGACAGTTGTAGTAAAGATGTAAGTAGGGTATCGTTCTAGGCCGGGAATTAGGAGGGATTGCTAATCTACTCTAGATTAATTTAAAAATATTAAACAAGACTCAAGGACACAAAAATAGGTTAAAAACTCTAATAACTCGAAACACACTTAGACTGATTCAAAATAATGAAAATACTCAAATTAAACACTAAGAATTGAAATGGACGGAAATTGAATTAAAAGATTAAAAATAATGAAAACTAACTAAATAATATAATTTAATAATGGGGTGGGTTTGGTTTTGACGAAACGTAAATTAAACTTAAATAAATTACAAAATTGACAAAAACATAAAATAAGAAGTGAACGGATAGGCGACGGATTGGCTAGATGGTTTTTCTCCACACATGACACATGTGCAATCTAAATTGATTTTCAGTTGTTCTTTCAATAAGTTGTGAATCTCAACACCCCAAATTAATTAGGTACGCTTAAATTAACCTTCAGATTTTCCTTATGTTATTGAATTGGATGAACAGCATACAACAACTCAAATTATTCCCCAAAAGTTCCCTACGTGAAAAGCACAATAGAGATACGATTAAAGATCATTATGTTCTATGAAAATCATAAGTGTTGACAAGGCATTCGTAACTATGAAAAGCATGATACGTTTGCCAGGAATTCACTTAACGCGATTGTGACTAGCAACCTCCACTACTCATGAATATAAGTTCATAACGATTAGGTGAAATTCACTTATATTCTAGCATCAAATTCATGCGTGTAAATTAAGTATGCATTCTTAATCGACATACACAAATAAGTTATTAATCAAGCAGTTAAGCAAATTAAATCACAACTGAAGGTATCAATTCATATTACAAATATAATCATGGTTTTGAATTATCCTCTAGCCAACACAAATTAATTACACATTATTTATAACTTAAAACATAAATAAAACAAAGTTTGGAGGGATTAAACCGAAATAGGAGGAGAGTGCAAGCATCTGTGCAATGCCGTGTGCTTTCAACGCTGCCGTGATGCTGCCACTTGGCAGCTGTGTTTTTCTTTCAAAATTCTCGCTGCCTAAGGCAGCTTTGCTGCTCTTATTCCTACCGAGGCTGACTTTGATTTCTCCGTTTTCCACCTGGCAGCTTGCGCACTGGCTGCGCTCCTTTCCCTGCTTGCACCGAGGCCTTCTTTGCTGGCCACGTCAGCTGCTTCTTCGCAGCTTTGCAGCGCTGCTTGCTCAGCTGCCTTCCTTTCAATTCTGCCCAATGGCAGCGAGAGCTGCCTCTGATTTTCACCCCCTCTGTTTTCCTTCTCTGTTCTTTTATTTCCTCTTCGATTGGCCCTGCTGCTCACTTTTATTCTTCTTCGCTGCCAAGAATGGCAGCTGCCCTCTTATTTATTTTCTGCTTCTTTTTTCCCCTGCTGCCCACCGAGGCAGCTCCTCCTTATCCTCTCCTTTTTCTCGCATCATTCATTTCTAATCTGCCCGAGGCCCCTCTCTCGTTGGCCTCATCATTTTCTGCTTTGTTTTCACGTTCTGTCTCGGTGCTCATCATCATTTTTTATTTCTTTTGCACCGCCCACCAACTGCATTATTTTCTTATCCTTCCTTTCACCTGTAATCACACACACAGCATTATATTATTATATATATATATATATATATATAAATATATATATATATATATATATATTATTTTCCAAAAGATAAGTTCTATTCAACAAGCAAGATAGTTTAGACGAAATTATTACTTAACATTTCACTTATTCTATTTTTATTTTCTTAACTTGATAAATTCTTATAAAACACAAAATCAACGCAAATAGCTCAAAATATAACGAACTAACTAAGAAAAGACGAGTGAATTTGATGTAAAAATGTATATAAATATGATCCGATCAAATACCCCCACACTTAGCTTTTGCTAGTCCTCGAGCAAAACAAAGAAAACAGAAAAAGTAATAACATGAAAACCATTAGCTTCCCCCTATTTGACCCTCATAGAATTTCATTTGAGAACATAGATTAGCAAGAACCATAGCTAGCACCAAACAAACTAATCTAAGATCATCTTCCTTATTCAAATATTAGCAGTAATCTTTAAATCATCCTTGAAGTGTAGTGTGTGAGATAGTCATGCTAATACAATTTCAAGTTTTTATTTTTAAAAACACCATATGCAAACCAGCAACCTTCTCACGGGATATGCACTCAATCACACATGTGTTTAGTTTTAATGTGTTTCGCTCAAAGAAACAAATGTGAAAGTTCTACCATAAGCTTGCATAAAGATCACTTCTCCACAATCATAATTTCAAAACTTAAATCAAGAGGACTTTTATTGGATGTAATGAGGCTTAGGGATAGGGCTATTGAAACGAAAGAATAGGAAAACACAAGTTCCAAGCTACATTGCAAGCAATTCTTTTGTTGAGATTTATAAGAACTCAAATTCTCCAACGATTCTTTTAACACCTCCAACCACACCCTTAAACTGAAACTTTAAACTTTTTATTTTCTTCGTATACAATCTTTCTTTTTCTTTTTCTTTTCTTCTCTTTTCTCATTTTTTTTATAATAATAAATACAAACATGAAATACCCCCACACTTATTCTTTTGCCAAACCTTCCAAGTACTTCACAAACATTTCTCAAAAGATAGTCTCAAATTGCTCGCTTGGAAAAGGTAAGGAAACATGTTTGAGGTATAAGGGTAGACATATCTGGTGATAAGAAATAAAAGGCTCAACATAACGGCTCAAATTGGCAATCTAATGATATCATTTTTTTCTTTGGGAAATATGGTTATTTGGGCCATGGTGGTGAACCTAATGCCTCTATCATTTTCAAGTTCATGCAATCAATGACAAATATTTCGAAAGATCGTTACGCAAGTTCTAGAGATGCATCTCACATAAGTTCATCACACATGAAAGAATAGTAGTGTATGAAAAATGCACACACTTTCAATAGGCTCAAAAACTCACATAGGATGTAAATGGTCACTAAATTCATATATGACGCTTTAATTCATGCTTTAGTTTCACATCAACAAGGCTATGTGCATTTGGTTTTTCAAAGATGATCAAACATGTACAAAACTAACAAGAGAATAAGGAATTTCATACAACACATGTTAACTAAGTTCTTGATAATCATGGTTCAAATTTCATCCAATTATATCATTGGGTCGGGAAACTAATAAAAAAATCTAATTCAAAACAATAAGGAAAATAAGACAATATTTTTGGATTTTTTTTTTAAATTTTTCGAAAAAAATTAAATAAAACAAAACTAATTAAGAAAACAAAAAGCAATAACATGGAAACAAATGAACCAGTTCAAAGTTGAAGGTACAAAAATTTTCAATTTGGTCAATTTTTATACTCTTGATACCCCCACACTTAAACTAGACATTGTCCCCAATGTCAGAAAACATTAATATGCAAATAAAAATAAAAATAAAAATAAAATAAAAAATAAAAATAAAATTACTAAATAAAAAGAAACAGAATAAAGCAAAAGGGCTGAAAACTTCCCTAATTTGCAGAAAACTCAATCGATGACCCCCAAGCTTAAATTCTGCAATCAACTTCAAGGGTGGAAATAACCGAAAGTTCCTGCAAAGAAAAGAAATAAATCAGTTAAGCACGCAAGAAAAAATAGAAAATTGCAAACGAAAAATTGAAAAATGAAAATAAAAAACAACGAATAGAACTAATAGGTGATCATTGGTCATGATTGTTGATTTTCCACAGCTTTCATCTTGAACTGGATGGGCCTTCTTCTTGCAAGTGATCCTCAGCTTAGTTGAGGATGAATCAGCACGTTGTCTCCACATGCTTCAAGTAGTCCGGTCTCCACGCAGGTGTGGCATCTTCTTGAACTCTTGGATCAACCCAGACTCATCTGCTCTTTGAAGCAACTCAGACTCCTCCTGCTTCGTCTGTGAGGTACTTTTGCTTTTGAAGAAGCACCTCTACACAGGTTTATTTTTGAAGTGGGCTGGGAGGGGTCTGAGATGAGTACTCGAGAGCAAGACTAGGTAAGCAATCAGGATCTCACTTTCTCCACGTTCCTCAGATGAAGGTGAGGAGAAAGCATGATATGAGATACTTTTGCTTTTAACCTTTTTGATATGAAATACTTTTGCTCTGGATGATTTGTTTTCTGGGGTGATCCAAGGGATGAAGAACACTGAGTGACTCGAAAGGTTTCTTTGGGAATACATTCTCAGATATGAAGAGAGGAAGAGAGGTGGAGAGGGTGTGCCTTTGCTGTGGAAGGCGAAGGTCGAAACTTATAGAATTTTGGCTTCACAACCGGAACTATTCCTTCACTATTTGTCGGCAGCCGGTGAATGGATGAACAGTACCCGTTACGCGCTTTCTGACAAAGCCGTCCGTAATTTCCGCGAAGCTGACTGCGCATGCGACGAGTGACGACACGTCTGGAATGATGATCTTTTGAAAACCGGGGTTCAAATCCGGGTTCGGCTCGTGGTTTCCGCAAAGCTCCAAGCTGCACGTGAAGCATGTGATGACAAACTGGAAAAGCTGATCGCCTCGTGATGCTGAGCAATCCCGACTTTTGATAAAGGATTCCGGTTTTTGAGAAAGGTGTCTGGCTCTTTCCGATTTGCGTGAGGACGCTTCTTCGATCTCTGAGGAGCGGGCGCCTCTTTGATTTGCTTCTTTTTATAGAGGCGCTAATTCTGCTTCACATCACACTTGAACTCCCTTCCTCAAACACTCCCTTCTGCACTTTTGCAATCTTACTCCTTCCGCTCTCTTCTTCCGCTTCAGCAATCTTAATCTTTCCGAACTCTTTTCTTCCTCAACCCCCTCTAAAAATGTCTTGCCCTTCCGACCGTCGCCTTAACTTGAATGTCGGGGAAGACGATGACTCGTCTTCTCCAAACAATATTTGGAATCCGTCCTTCATATCCCCCAATGGTCCTCTTACAGTCGGGGACACAATGATGAGGAATGAAATAACCGCTACGGTCATTGCCAGAAATCTGCTCACTCCAAGGGACAATAGGATGCTATCCAGGCGGTCGGACGAGCTGGCTGTTCAGGAATCTCTAGCTCTCAGCGTCCAAAGTGCAGGCTCAGTTTCAAACATGGGCCAGCGCTTGCTTGCCCGAACTCGTCAGGTGGAGTCGCTGATGGCAGAGGTGGCAAGTCTTCGGCAAAAGGTCAGAGGACTCAGGCACGAGAACAAGGAGTTGCACATGCTTGCAACTAGTTACTCGACCAGCTGCAGGAGTCGGACGGTCGGATCCAGAGTGATCATGAAAGGTTCATGGCGTTACTCCCGAGGTTTATGTTGCCTTCGTCCTCTGGAGTTGCACCAAGTGTTCCGGCTCCGGAGATCCCAACTCTAGCTCTTCATCTTCCCGGAGCTCCGTCGACCTCTGAGGCACCACCTGCCCAATGACCAATGACCAATGATTGCTATTAGTTTTAGTATTATTGTAATTTTTTTTTTTTAATTTTTTTTTTCAGGTTTATTTAAAGCAAATTAAAATATGTAAATTAATGTAAAAAGACTTTATTTATCCGCACTTAAAATAAACAAGGCCCTTAATTTAATTAAACACAAACTAAACAAAAATCAACCAAATAACACAACTAACTAAATAAAACAAAAATTGCAAAGAAAAGGCAATAAAGAGGAGGGTTAAGAAATGCAAATCTGGTTGCTTGGGTTGCCTCCCAAGAAGCGCTTGCTTTAACGTCTTTAGCCGGACGATTCTTTCCATTAACCTCCCCTTGGCTCCAAAGCATAGAATTTATCTTTTAATGGGAGGTGATACTTTAAATGATTCGGCAATGGTCTGAATTCTAATGGAGGTGCCTGAATCATTAAAATCATAAATATGTTAGTATAAAATAAAAATAAAATTAAAATTGGAGAAGATTGCTTACTTTCCTTCTCCGACACAAACTCAATAACAAAAACTACTCCCTTGAACGTTTCGGGGACTTTGCACTTGGCCAGATTGACGATGATGGTTGTGGCCTGTCCCGTGTCATCAAACTCAACTTCTCGGGCCTTTGTTTCCACAATTACATCCTCTTGGATGCATTCCACATATTTTCCAGCCACTTCATTATCTTGAACCATTTTTCTTGGTGCACAAGGTTCTTTGAACGTTTCAACCTCATCGGGAATCTGTTTTGGTGCACCAAGAATTTGGATGTCACTTTGCATCTCAGGAAGAGCTTCCACAATGTCTTTTTCACTTTCTTTGAAATTTGGAATCAAAAATCTGCAAGGAAAAAGAACATTCGGTGGAATAGGGTTAGAATGAATTGAACTTAGAACTTCCTCACCTGAGTTGGACGACATAGGGACTTGAGGGGTTTGCGACAAGAATTCTTCTAAACTGCCCAGGTCGTCCTCCTCCTCTTCTTCTTGCAGCGGCAATTCATCCAAGTTCAGGCTGTGTTTGGATGGTTCTAGGATAGCTTCATCCTCCACATCACTTATGGCTTCATCGATTTCCACTTCTCCCTTTGAATTTGCAAATGTGGAGTTGGAGAGTTCACTTTGATCTTGAATCTGTGCCATGAATTCCATAATCTGCCCAACTTGCATATCCAATTCGTCCACTCTGTTGGTCCGGTCTTGCATCTCCTGGATTCGATTTTCCACTCCCTGATTCAAAGAGGAGAGTAACTTATTAAATGTATCATTATCCAGAGATATACCTGAATCGAATTGGGCAGATTGTTGTGGTGGCTGTGGTGGCTGCAAAGGTGTTGTATAGAACTCATCATACGGCTGCCAATATTCTCCTTGGTGAGTCTCCTTAGCTTGATTTTGTGACCCCTGCACCAAAGAGTTTAATTCATTAAGAATTTGATTATAATCCACGGGCATACTTTGATTCGATTGGAATGGTTGTGGGGGATGTTGTGGTGGCTGCATAGGTCTTGAATAGAACTCGTCTTGCTGCCAATATCCACCTTGTTGAAAATGTTGAGGTTCATCCCACATTTGATTTGAATAATCCTTCCAATTCGAATTGCAAGCGTTGGAATACATATTGCCCCTTGATTGGCTATGACCTTGATATCCCCAATCATCTTCATTTTCAGAAAATTGAGGATATTGATGAGTTTGATATCCTTGCCCATAAGGCACATCAAGTGTAGGGACACTTGGCATTGTGGTCCGTTCGGCATACTGCGACAATTGAGAAGTAAGATTTGCCAATTGAGCTTGAATACTAGCAAAATCCATGTCTTACTTCTCTAGTACCTAAAATTCAAGAACGAAAACTAAATCAAATATCAAAAGTAAAATACATAAACACAAATATAAACAAAAATACAACAAAAACACAAATATATAAAAATAAACACAAACAAAAATAAAGGGATTGCAAAGTTGCTAATCCCCGGCAACGGCGCAAAAAATTTGACGGGATTTTAAAACCGCACAAATTTAACCCTCTTTTTGACAGTTGTAGTAAAGATGTAAGTAGGGTATCGTTCTAGGCCGGGGATTAGGAGGGATTGCTAATCTACTCTAGATTAATTTAAAAATATTAAACAAGACTCAAGGACACAAAAATAGGCTAAAAACTCTAATAACTCGAAACACACTTAGACTGATTCAAAATAATGAAAATACTCAAATTAAACACTAAGAATTGAAATGGACGGAAATTGAATTAAAAGATTAAAAATAATGAAAACTAACTAAATAATATAATTTAATAATGGGGTGGGTTTGGTTTTGACGAAACGTAAATTAAACTTAAATAAATTACAAAATTGACAAAAACATAAAATAAGAAGTGAACGGATAGGCGACGGATTGGCTAGAGGGTTTTTCTCCACACATGACACATATGCAATCTAAATTGATTTTCAGTTGTTCTTTCAATAAGTTGTGAATCTCAACACCCCAAATTAATTAGGTACGCTTAAATTAACCTTCAGATTTTCCTTATGTTATTGAATTGGATGAACAGCATACAACAACTCAAATTATTCCCCAAAAGTTCCCTACGTGAAAAGCACAATAGAGATACTATTAAAGATCATTATGTTCTATGAAAATCATAAGTGTTGACAAGGCATTCGTAACTATGAAAAGCATGAAACGTTTGCCAGGAATTCACTTAACGCGATTGTGACTAGCAACCTCCACTACTCATGAATATAAGTTCATAACGATTAGGTGAAATTCACTTATATTCTAGCATCAAATTCATGCGTGTAAATTAAGTATGCATTCTTAATCGACATACACAAATAAGTTATTAATCAAGCAGTTAAGCAAATTAAATCACAACTCAGAAATCACAACTGAAGGTATCAATTCATATTACAAATATAATCATGGTTTTGAATTATCCTCTAGCCAACACAAATTAATTACACATTATTTATAACTTAAAACATAAATAAAACAAAGTTTGGAGGGATTAAACCGAAATAGGAGGAGAGTGCAAGCATCTGTGCAATGCCGTGTGCTTTCAACGCTGCCGTGATGCTGCCACTTGGCAGCTGTGTTTTTCTTTCAAAATTCTCGCTGCCTAAGGCAGCTTTGCTGCTCTTATTCTTACCGAGGCTGACTTTGATTTCTCCGTTTTCCACCTGGCAGCTTGCGCACTGGCTGCGCTCCTTTCCCTGCTTGCACCGAGGCCTTCTTTGCTGGCCACGTCAGCTGCTTCTTCGCAGCTTTGCAGCGCTGCTTGCTCAGCTGCCTTCCTTTCAATTCTGCCCAATGGCAGCGAGAGCTGCCTCTGATTTTCACCCCCTCTGTTTTCCTTCTCTGTTCTTTTATTTCCTCTTCGATTGGCCCTGCTGCTCACTTTTATTCTTCTTCGCTGCCAAGAATGGCAGCTGCCCTCTTATTTATTTTCTGCTTCTTTTTTCCCCTGCTGCCCACCGAGGCAGCTCCTCCTTATCCTCTCCTTTTTCTCGCATCATTCATTTCTAATCTGCCCGAGGCCCCTCTCTCGCTGGCCTCATCATTTTCTGCTTTGTTTTCACGTTCTGTCTCGGTGCTCATCATCATTTTTTATTTCTTTTGCACCGCCCACCAACTGCATTATTTTCTTATCCTTCCTTTCACCTGTAATCACACACACAACATTATATTATTATATATATATAAATATATATATATATATATATATTTATATATATATATATTATTTTCCAAAAGATAAGTTCTATTCAACAAGCAAGATAGTTTAGACGAAATTATTACTTAACATTTCACTTATTCTATTTTTATTTTCTTAACTTGATAAATTCTTATAAAACACAAAATCAACGCAAATAGCTCAAAATATAACGAACTAACTAAGAAAAGACGAGTGAATTTGATGTAAAAATGTATATAAATATGATCCGATCAATAAACAGCTGTGAAATAAAGCAGTAGAGTGTTTGGTAAACTTTTTTGTAAAAGTGTTTATAGCAAAAAAAGCAGTGTTAAAGTGTTGGTAATTTTTTATGTAAAACCGCTGTGACTGTGTAAAATGACTAAAAAGGATATGATGTTGAATATTATATAAAAAAAAATTTATCTTTTCTTTTATGATGACATTTATAAGATTTATATAAACTATTTATAAACGAAGAATGTACTTTTACCTTTTTTTATTAACATATTTATAAATTTCTTTTTATTCTATTCTATTCTCTAAGAGTGTTTCTTCTTTATCTTGTCCCTATTGCTCACAAAACTATTCTCTTCTTCCTCCACTCCCTTTCCACCCTCCTTCGCCTTCAAATCCACATTTTGCAACTCACCAGCTCCATCTCCCTCCGCCTTCAAATCCACCTTCTGCAACTTACCAGCTCCATCATCTGTCTTCAAATTCACCTTCTGCCACTCACCAACTCCATCATCCTCTACCTTCTCCATTGGATCTAGCTTCTGCACCTCATCAGGATCTCCATCGTCCTCCCCCTCCTCTTTCAAATCCAGTTTCTGAAGCTCGTCGAGGACTGTATGATCAAGATCAGAAGGTGTAGGATCGAAATCGGGAAAAGAAGGCAGAAATCCCTAGTCGGAATGAGCGTGGTTGGTGCTAGGGGTTTCAAGATCTAGGGGAACAAGAGAGATAGCTTCAGAGATTGCCATTCTCCCTCTTACGAAATCGGTTTGCGTAGAAGTTGGGTAAGGAAAAAAAGCCGGTTTTTTTTCAAAGCTAGGTTTTGCAGCTTTGTGTTTTTGGCTTTTTTTCACCCAAAACTGTGAAAAAAATAGCTGAAGTTGAATATTTACCAAACACAAAAAAGCTCTCAACTTTTTTTGATACCCACTTTTTTCAGAAGTACTTCAGTACCAAACCAGGGCTTAGTAAGAGCCTATTGCTTTATCTTGGCATCAATCTGTTCATCAATTGTAATCACTTGATGAACGTCCCAAGGGTGGATAATCTTGACATCATTAAAGATTTCTGCTCGTAATCCACCAATGAAACAAATTTTGAGTAGGCCTGGATCGATATCCTTCGTTCGATTATCCAACCGACGAAATTCAGAGATGTAATCGCAGCAAACCCGTTTGAAGAAGTTTAACAATATTTTTTGCAGAATCATCGAACTCCGACGGTTCAAATTCACAGAAAAACACCATAGTGAAATCTTCCCAACTAGGATAATTCTTGACACAATTTACCCGTTGAAACCATTGCAGAGCTTCGTCTTACATGTGTACTTTTTTATTTTTCACTTTAAAATCGTCATCTCATTCATTTGTAACAGGTCGTCTGCACTTTAAAAATCGTCACCTGGTTGAGTGCAGACGAAGTTTAAAAACTGTTTTCTGGTTGAGTTGCAACCGACAGTTGCACAGTTAAAAGTTGTTCTAAACCATCCATACAAATGAAATCATTGTACTGCTGTGTACCTCACAACGGTTTTTATCATTCATTCGTTATAATAACATCAAGTACTAAACCAACTAATCCATTAAAATTGACAAAACATAAATTTTATTAAAACCTTTGAAGATCCAGACATTAATCAAAGATTCAAGAAATTATAAGTTACTTATCCACAGCATTGTTCAGCTTCTCAACATGACGCAAAGGCAATGCCATAGAATTCATAAAATCAACTAATGGATCAATTTCGTCATGCTCAGCGGCAGTTTTGAAGTATGCCGAGGAGGATGCCGAGAAGGAAGTCCATCAACTGCATTCAAGGAACTATTCTTGGTTGTTCACCATTATTTGTATGATCTTTCTTTTCTACCGTATTGTTCAGCTTCTCAACTTGCGCAATGCCATAGAATTTATGAAAGCAAGTAACGGATCAATTTACACACGCTCAGCAGCATCTACATATTCGTTCGTGGAATAATCAAGCTTCGCGGCTGCCACTACTTCCATGAAATGTGGCAGCATGGACTTCTGCACCTTTCCCACTTGAAAGATCTTACCCTGATCCCCTGCCTCTGCATTTATCCAATTACCATATTTTCTTAGAGAAATCAAGCTTCCAGTATAACTGAATATTTTGCTGGACGCACCAATCCAGATATCAGATTTAACATGTACATCTCTTATGTTACCGTGAATTACATCCAAAAAGAACACAGTATTTGTAACTTGCGAAGATCGTTTACTGAAAAATATGCCGCGCTCCCAAGCACCTATAGAACCAAGATCAATACCAAAGAATCTGAAAGTAGTCTGCCTTTGTTCCAAATGAAAAGGAGAATAATCAATATTATCTATGCTGTACTTTTTTTCCCACATTAGTTTAGCATGAGTCTCTATTACCCAAATCTCAATTCGGTTAAATCCTTTTGGTGCATCCAATACATCAACAATGGCAAGGGATCCTCTCAAATTAATCAACTGAAGCTCACGTTTCCTTAAGTCTGGTAAGTTTGGATGAGGAGTCCATGTAAACTCTTCCCGTTCGCGTTGGATTTGTCCCTCGCACAGCTCCCCTGGCGCTTGCATGTTGAGCAAGCTTAATAACGTGATGTACTGCAATAGAAGATTACTTTTAGTTTGAATGATGTCTTTGTGGGGCATTTGTCAGGCCTTGAGGCTCACAATCAAAGCTAATATAAGTTCAAGCGTACCACTGGTATCTTTGTATAATAGATTGTCCTTTTAGTTTATGCAAACAGGTTAGTTGCTTGCGCCGTAAGTTAATTCAACTTCTTAGTTCGAACAGACTATTCACAGATGGGTTAAGTCTGTATAAAGTTATTTTCTTGTCTTGTAAACAAGGACTTTTGTCTTACGCATGTGTATGCTCAAAGAAAGTTCACAGTACTTTGATTTTCTCTTTTCTAAGTTAACGAATCTTGTCATAAGAAGGCTTAGTAATAAGCTTTTCCATAGAACATGTTTGACATGTGATTCCTTGGATCGAAACTAAACTTCGAGTTAGATGTTTTGAGGATACGGCGCATCGCTATTCGTCCAGGATGTCCCAAACGATCATGCCAAAGTGTAATTTCGTGCGCGGTCCCAGTAGTAGGGTCGGCCACATAGTGGCATTCTATGGAGTATATGGTTGTAGTATACAGACCACTCGGGAAACGCTCCATCTTCTCTAGAATACGCTTCTAGCCATATTCATAGGAAGTTATGCACAGAAATTCAACTCCGTTTTCTACGTGGGTTTCAGTGTGGTAATTGTTATCTCTAATATCCTTGAAACTTAGTAACGTTCTTCCGGAACGTGGAGAATAGAGTGCCTCAGCAATGGTCAAGATTGTACCATTGGACAACATTATACGTGTCTTACCGTGTCTTACAGTGTGCGTGGTTGCACTATCTGCGAGACAACTAACTTTCCCACTAGTCATACCTAGAATGAAAAAAATTAATTTGAATCAGTCACATGCATAAAAGTTTATAAAACAATTATCAGTTCAAAATAATTTCATTTATTCAAGGATTAAAACTTAATATCCAAAAACAAATCACCAACTAATAATCCAAAACATAAAGGAAAATTGTTCAAAAATCAACCAAAAACAAGGGGGGTTCGGCCACTAGGTGGAATTCAGCCCCATTTGTCTTATTTCAACTAAAAAATAAGTCTATGTCTAAGATTCTAATCTTTCATAGGGGTGGTATCCTCCTGAAAATCAGAAACCTCCATCTTTGTAGTCTCTGGTTCGTCCACTTGCATGAAGTTTGATTCAAACTTCTTACAACAAGAATGATATTCATCTACAACTTTCTTGGGAGCGCGGCAAACACGGGACCAATGGTCCTTTGAACCACAGCGATATCACATATCGTCATCCATGGTTTTAGGTGCTTTGCCCTTATTCTTGAAGTTCTGGGCCTTGGGAGCGAGGTTTGGGCGCTGCTGGGCTTTGTTTCCTCCCTTGGGTGGGCTTTGGCTCTGTTGACCTTGGTTGGATGGCTTCTGGCCGCCCCTACCACGCCTCTTGTGGCGTCTTGGGTGCTGATTAGTGCTATAATGTGCTTTAGGCACAGCAGTAGCCCCAATAGGTCGAGCTTGATGATTCTTCATCAACAGCTGGTTCTGCTTTTCAGCGAGAAGTAGAACAGATATCAAATCCGAGAACTTGGTGAACTTCTGAGCTCTATATTGTTGCTGCAGGACAATATTAGAAGCAGAGAAGGTCGAATATGTCTTCTCCAGGAGATCCTCTTCGGTCAAAGTTTCATTACAAAACTTGAGAAGTGATCGGATTCAACAAACTTCAGAATTATATTCATTCACAGACTTAAAGTCTTGGAAGCGCAAATACTGCCAGTCGTGTCTTACTTCAGGCAAGAATATGTCATTTTCGTGATCAAAACGATCAGCCAAAGCGACCAATAATGCACGTGGATCTTCCTCAGCAAGATACTCAGTTTACAGAGCGTCATGGATGTGTCTTCGAATGAAGATCATAGCAGTGGCTTTTTCAGCTTTGGCAACAGGCTCATCTGTTGCTTCTTCAATGGCAGGACGCAAGTTCTTTGCAGTGAGGTGGAGCTTCACATCTTGAACCCAGTTGAGGTAGTTCCTTCCAGAAACTTCTAAAGCGGTGAAGTCGAGTTTGTTCAAATTCGACATGTTCCTATCACAAAATAGATGGACAAGATGTGGTTAGTGTAATGGAGAAAAAATCAATCCATTCACATAGGAGTAGAACATACAGGTTCTAATAGACATGTATTGGTTTAATTTTGCATGAAAAACTTCGGGTTTTCATGGGTGATGTTTTTAAATGAAAACTTCAGGTTTTCAAATAAGGCATGTTTATAAGAAACTTCAGGTTTCAAAGTAATTATGAACTTCAGGTTCATATATTCCTGCAGACAAACACAAATATATATATATATATATATATATATATGCAAACAAATATGCAACAAGTATATGCAAAAATATAACTTTAGGTTTACAATTATAATTGAATTAATTTATATTGACTTCGGGCCAAATTAGATTGTGGGTGAAAAATATAAAAAACATTGGGCCTAAAAAAAATTATGCTTTGGGGTCTCGGGTGAGCTACAGGCTCACGGGGAAAGAGGCAAGGGAAATGGACTGCAATGTGCAGCTAAAAAAAAAAATTCATGTGCACGGGCTGCATCAAGCAAGCCCCCCCAAAAAAAACCAAAAAAAAATCTGTTTTTTTTTTCTTCGGTCAGGGCCGAGAAGCAGATAGGCCTTAGCAAGGATTTGTGGGTCACGGCAGGTGAGCCCAAACGAAAAAAAAATGAAACTAGGCCAAGAGAATGAGCCTAATGGGGCTCGGGTTAAGTCCAGAACCATCCCAGCCGTAGCTGGGTTCTCCTGCGGCGCAGGACACGGGAACACCATAGCCTAATTAAGCTGGTGTTGTGTGGGCTGAGCGAGGGCTGTAAGCCCTCTTGGCTTAGGGGTTTTGATGCAGGCTTCAGGCTTGGTGGCGTGCGGCCTTGCATGGTGCAAAGGCACGGGTTCGAATAGAAATTTTTTTCAATTTAAATATAATTCAATTTTTATGCATATGTATTTTAATGAATCACAGATGTAATTTGGTGCATATGCAAAATAATATTTTCAATGAATGTACATATGTAAGATTCAATTCATGGCAAATATCAAATTCACATAATTTAAACAATTATGGTTATGAGGCATACACAATTTATGTAGAATCTAAAATACGTTAAACGTAAAGTTGGGTTATGCATCATGGTGAATGTTCATGCTATCAGGGCTGCAAAATATCGAGTTAAAAGCCGTTGTTTTGAAAGAACCTGATTACGTGATAATATGGATGAACTGGTTTGATGCAGAAAATTTCTCCAACGTCAGATTCCTAAACGCAGCAGTAGGAGCGTGCTGATAACGTGTTGTGGACTATTTTTATTTGACAAAAGAGAGAGGGCCGGAGGCAGAGGGAGAGAAAGGAGAGATGTGTGTTTGTAGAATTGTAGGGGAATTGTGTTGTGTATTCCTCCTACTTTGCACCTCTATTTATAATAATAGTATTCCTTATTCTCCAAGGAATATGAGATACAATAGGATAAGAATAAACCCTAATCAAACCTAATCTAGAATTTACACAATCACACTTAAACTAGGAATGTTTACAACAGTTTATATATTTTGCGTTTTCGCTTGCGATGTAATGTGAAACAAGGAAATCATTTAGCTTTATGGATGTTCAAAAAAATAGGGACACACTCCTCACTGTTAGATTGGTTTTAATGAAATTGTGTGGTTGAGATTAAAACACATGCCACACAATTTCATTAAAGTTAAATTCAACGGTGGGGAGCGTGTTCCCAATTTTTTTTTTAAATGGGAATCCCTCCCTTTAAAGGTTTCATATATATATATATGTATGTATGTATATATACTGAGAACATTATATCGATCAGCAATCAAAGGGAGAAGTATCCGAGACCATCATATTTCATTGTTTATACTTTATGACCTGTGTGTGGTAAGTGTTGGTTGTTTGTTCTCATACACTTGCAAGTTGTGTTCTCTTTATTTTGCAGGGTACTTTCACTGACATTCTGAAGCAACTTGGTATGCAACTCTCGTTTCTATTGTTTTATTGAAATTTTATATGGCCTTTTTTTAATATTAGTGAATCCAATGGTACTAATTTGGTCTCAGCTTCTAAATGGGTTCTTTGAAGAAATTTTGCTGTATTTTTGTCACCCTAGATGCATCTAGTAAGTTGGCTAGAAAAATTGTGAACATTTATCTGCTGTAGGATTGAAGAAATGATTAGCTATCATTTTGAAACTTAGTGCTTGATCAGATCAATGCTCATATGAACTCTTATTGCCTTCCTACCTGTCGTTGTTCTATTTCAGCCGGGCAATTCAATGCAGATCTCACGCGCACGCATGTTTACATTATTGTTGTAACCAGTAAACTGTGTGCTTCATTACATGTAGATTTTCTTCAACTGGGGGTAAATATCCAGTGCAACACCTATCTCCCTCTTTCTCCCTCTAAAATCTTCCTAGAGAAAATGGCACAGCGGATCCGAAGCTTTCATCGTTTTATGCTTCTTCTTTTTTCATGGTATTTCCAAAATGCCTTCATTGAGGAACCCTTTTTTTCTCCTGGTTTCGCCTAATACTTGAATACATACAGCAAACGAAGATTGAGAAAGTAAAATTATACATCTAAGCTATTGGTTGGGGTCTTTAGGTGAGTCTCTGCATCTCATTTTGGTCGTCTAGAGTTTCAATCAGAAGTAGCGAAACATACTAGGCAGTCCCTTGGGTGAGTCTCTAAAATTTTCTCTGCATTTTACTGCATACCAATCCAAATATTATCAAAATATTTATTATCTATATTTATAATTAGGGTGAAGTGTCGATTTAGTCCTTAAATTATCACTTCAGTGAAAATTAGGTCTCTGAATTATTTTTTGGGTAAAATAAGTCTCTAAATTCATTAGAAATTGCTAATTTCATTCATACTATAATATTCAAATCTATTTTATTCAATTTTTCGTCAATTTAAGTCACTTGATACACTTTAGAGTGTAATACTATCATTTTCTAGTCTATAAGCCCTTAACATTTCATATAGGTTGCGAATTTAATGTCTAATTTACCTTTAAAAGTCAACTTATACTATTTCTTTATAAAAAAAAAACTAACAATTTATCCTTTAAAGTTAACTTCATACACTATTTCTTTATGAAAATATATCAATCTATCCTTCAATGTGTATCATATGCAAGTAACGTGACTTTTTGACGGAAAATTGAATATAGTAGCTTTGAATATTGTAATGTAATTGGCATATTTTTATAATTCATAAACTAATTTTTCTGAAAAAAAAAATAGTTTTGGGACTTAATTTTCACTAAAGTGATAATTGAAAGACTAAATTGGTAGTTTACTCCTATAATTATTATTATTGTGATGTAGTAGGATCTATTCCATAGCATTGTGAGGATGATGTAGCCTCCTAACAAAAAAAAAATGATAATTTTTTTTAATGCAAAAAGAAGCTGAAATATAATATATTGGTGCGTGAGTTGAAATCGAGACGCATGCAAAAACCTAATGATGGTGTCCTCAGCTCTGCTCTCTTCACCATACTCCCACGCCTTTAGTGCAATCTGCACATCTGCATTGCTTCCCAAAATTTAAACTTTTCCCTGCTCTAAAATTTTCGATCTTTTCTTTTTGTGAATGTCGGATTCATATGGCGTAAATGACTTCTTGTACCTAGATCATTATCATGGAGGACTTCCATAGCTATATACGTTCGCCTTTTTCATTTCATGTTTGGTTAGTGTGTGTTGATTACTTCTGGTTGGTTATTTTCATGTGGGACATTTTTTTTCTTCGATTTGATAAATTACAAAGTTGTGGATTTGTGAATGAAAATCTCTGTGTTGTGTCTATAGTTGTCCTGAAATTATGTTTTTGTTTCACGCATATCAAAAGTAGTAAGTTTCAATTTGAGAAATAGTGATAGTATCCGAATTTAGTTCATACAATTTTTGAAACTGAACAAAAATATCCTATACTATTTCTTAAAGGGAACAAAATACACATTATTTTTGGAACTATAACAAAATAACCTACACCATTTTTGAAATAGAACCAAAATAATTCACACTATTTCAAAACTGAATCAAAATAATTCACACTATTTCGAAACTGAATCAAAATAGACCACACTATCTCTGAAACTATAACAAAATAATTCACACTACTTTTGAAACTGAATCAAAACAATCCATACAATTTATGAAACTATAGCTAAATAATTCATGCTATTTTTGAATACTAAATGAAAGCAACCCACACTATTTTTGGAAGAAAAAAGATACACTATTTTTGGAGCTACAGCAAAATAACTTACACTATTTATGAAACAAAGCAAAAAAATAATTCACACTATTTCTGAGACTACTACAAAATAACCCACATTATTTTTTAAAGGGAACAAAATAAACATTATTCCTAAAACTACAGCAATATAATTAACACTATTTTTGAAATTATCAATGTTCAATTTAAGAAATAGTCATTGTTCCGTTTAATAAATAGTGACATACCAGTGTTTAGTTTAAAAAATAATTATTGTATTCGTGCTCAATTTAAGAAATAGTCAGTATTCAATTTAACAAATAGTGATAATACCAGTGTTCAGTTTAAGAAATAGTCATTGTTCAGTTTTAGAAATAATCAGTGTTTAGTTCTAAAATAATGATAGCGTCAATGCTCAGTTCTAGAAATAGAGGTAGTGTTCAGTTTTAGAAATAATGTTCAGTTTGAAGATTTTATATTTCAAAGACGTTTCATTTGTTTATAATTGATAATTTTATTTACTTATGAAAATATTTTAGCTATTTGATCTTTTTTTTTCCTTGAAAAACCTCAAAGTATCAAATTTCTAGTACAATATCATTGTATTTTTCTTTGATTTGTTTTTAGGTTTGTTGCTGTGTAATAACAAAGCGACTTGTAAAGCTAATCTTTCGTTGATTTGTTTTTTGGGTTGTTGTCAGGACATAACAAAGCGACTTGTTGCAGGGTCATAACAAAGCGACGTGTATTTTTTGTTGATTTGTTTTTAGTTAATCTTCATGATTTCAGTTACAAGTGTGCATTTGTCATGTCTCACTAATTCATAAAAAATATCGAGCGAGAGTGCCGCATCAAAAAAGAACAAGCATTGCTACCATTCTCTGTCAAAGCACCTAACCTTCTCTCTCTAGGTGAGTCTAGGGACAGAGGAATGATGGGGCAACAGATTTTGGAAGCTTCACTCAACTTTTTAGTTGTAATTTTAACGGTATTAAACAATTAAAAAATAAAAAACAAAAAGCCAATCGTTCGTCTCCTCTCATTGATCCGATGTATGAAACAGAGATAAGCCCATGCTCAATTGTGCATGGAGGCAGATTCTCTGTCCTTATTTTTGTGCTCTCTTATTTTGTGTGGTCACGGTTAAATTATATCAATATTTATATTATTTTTTTATAAAGATAATAAGATAAAAATAAATAGTAATATAAAATATTGACGTGATATAACCGTGATCACACAAACAAGAGGGCACGGACATAAGGAGGGCAGAGAGTCTGCCTCCGTTGTGCATGCTGTTGCAATGCAATAACAAGACAAATTAAGCAAATAGCCTAGGAAAATTCAAAAAAATTCTGACTGTTTGGGCTGACGGAAATGGCATTCTGTTAGGGTTATAGGTTAGAAAACAAAATTAGTTTTCAGGCCGTGGACCCTTTGCTTAGGTTTGTTTTCTTTTAGTTTTTGTCCTTTTTATTAAAAATCATGTTATTTTTATTAAATAAAGTTACTAGATGATTTTTTGTTAAAACAAAATTTGGAGAAGTCATTTTCATTAAAGCTTCTTACTCCAATAGGGTTATTGTGTTGAATAATTGGTTAGGGATATGATAGTGAACATGAATTAAATGAGTTTTTTTTTTTGGAATAAATAATTAAATGAATAAGTAATTAATGTGTTCTTACCTTTTTATTTACACTTCTCGATCCAGATGAGTATATTACATTTTATTTATTTGAGAGTTTTACAGCGAATAAAAAAAATGTAGAATGTCTATTTGAAGGTATTCTTTATTTTCCATTGGAGCTACAACATGAGATGCAACAATCGAGTCCAGAGGATGACATTGATTTCGAAGGCTATTGGTGGCAGAAAGTATCGTATTCACAACAAGATTGAATTAACCAATAACGAACCAAGGAACAAAATAAGCCGGATTTTTGTGTCAAAGACTTAAATAAGGGCTGGAAAAAAAAATACTGACATTATGGTATTTCAAATGTTACTAGATGTGATGTCACTTAGTACTATGATGTGGTGGTATTGCTATTCACTTATAAGTACGAAGTTTTAGGTTCGATTCTCGCCAAAAGCGAATTTGAACTAAATTATTGTTAGTCCATTGTGAGACTAAGCACACCCCCTCCCCTTTAGTGTAAAAAATATCGTTTGTTCAAAATGTCATTAGATGTGATGCTTCAAATTATTTTTATTTACCATGAATTAATTAAATGATGATTACTATTATTTTTTTTTAAATACTCTAATAGGGTTATTGTGTTGAATAATTGGTTAGCGGTATGGCAGCGAACATGAATTAAATGAGTTTTTTTTTTTGTTGGAATAAATAATTAAATGAATAAGTAATTAATGTGTTCTTAATTTTATGAATTTTGCGAGAAGCCTCCCTGCACAGCAAAACAAGAGCCAGCCAATAGACTTTGCTCCAATTCCTCCTCCTCCAAGTCCGAGCAATCAAAGTTCTCCCTAATCATAAATTCGACAAGAAGAGTACTTCCGTTTCCACCCTCTAGTTGTTTCAATCAAACTCCGTACCCGTTTTGCAAAACGGATCCTGTTTCCCTGAATCTTGGGGAATTTTCGGATTCGGAAACAAGATGCGTTCTTGATTCCCGACTCGCCGGCTTCCTCCTTCTTCTCTTCGATTTCAAGCGACCTCCATGGCGGCCTCCGTTGGCAACACCGAGAATAACTGGGACAACGGTTGGCAACACTGAGAATAACTGGGACAAGTATGCTCTTTATTTGATCAAATTTTATTTTTGTTCGTTGCTTGGGAACAGCCCATGTGTTATCATTTTGTTTATGAGTTTTGTAGACGTTTCTGGGTGTGAAGGAGATAAGAATTAAGCAAGTCTATCTATTGTGGATACTAAATGAAGGAAACAAGATCGAACAAATTCACATGGAGAACCCACGAACAAAGGTAGAAATCTATTTTTCAATGTCCGTATACTTATGTTCTGAAATGCATCAGGCACGCTGAAAAAATCTCTTCCTATTGAGAATGACACGTCTCTCCTCAGTGGAGGTGCATGGCTTTTGAAATTCCCACAAGGTAATTCTCATAAGGTGAATGCATGTGATATTTACACGCATTGGCTAATGAATTATATATGGTTGAATGCTTAGTGGGGTGGTGCATGCAGTTTGCAGACATTGCAATTGGAAGTTGGTACTGTAAGACATATTCTGAAATCACAACAACAAGGCATTAGGATCACGAATAAATCAAATCAATATAAAATAGAGATCGACTAATTATATTAAACTTATCTGTAGAATTCGGAAGACATGGTTATGAAGATGAGGCCATTGATGAACTCTAGGTTGTCTTCTACTTCCAATACTTCAAAATATCTCTCTACCGTGAATAGGGTTTGGTGCAAAATGAGAGAACAAGCGTATGGAAGTAGGGACTTAACCGTGGTATTTATATCATTAGGGTTTTCATCACATCCGACCTATTATTGGCTGTGAAGATCTACCCTATCTTTCTAGTATTTAAGTCTCACCATGATACGATATCTTCGTAATAAATCTATCAGATTTCCTCTAGGTTAATTGCAAGGGATAAGACTCCATAATCCTTATTAGATTAGGACTATCGGATCACTTTGGTTGCTAACCACTTATAGACAATTGGCTTACAACAAAATGATCCAATACAACATTCATTGTCATTCACAATCTTACATTCTCCCACTTGAATGTCAATGATTCATCCTAATAAAATAAGAATTCATGGTGATCACTGAGTCTTCATAAGTATGCCATAACCTTTCCTAGTAACCTGTCACTTTGAATCGAATGCAAAATCAAAGAAAACAAAGAACAACTTGGTCTGTCCTTTGCACTCCAGGATTACATACACATTCAACTCAAAGTACTTTGTTACTAACGAAGTCATGGTGTCAAGAGCTGATAGTCAAAACATTAGCTCACAATAGTCGAACTGAAAATATGAAAATATATATTTCAGTACAAAAGTAGTTCTCAAAAGAACTCAACAACGTTGGTAACAATATCCAACTTTTCTGTCAGTTTAGAATATGATAAGAGAATAAGTAAAATACGACATACTATTTACAAAATCAAAACCTCTTATTAAAACTTATGAACAAAACTTAAACAAAATTTACTCTTAAAATATCAGCCACTAACACTTCAAATTTTAAACACAAAAGGTAATTTCTTACTCCCACTGATTAGTAGAGATAAACAAATTATTACTCCCACTGATTAAGAGAGTAAAAAAAACTTTATAAATGCCTACAAAATGAAATAGACACCTTTCAAACACTCCCATTAGCAAAGCAATAGTCATGGGATATAAAACATAACATTTGTGAGCTCAACATCTTTATTCTAGATATTTGTAGGGAAGTGACTTTTGTGACTGAAAAAACTATACAAAATCATTTGGTCAGTTTTGTTCATCTAACGTTTGACAGAAATAGAAAACTTTAACTAAATGTTTTCGAATGCATCAAAAGCATATAATTCTAGAATCATCTTTGGACAGAAACTAATTATATTAGGTTTGCATAAAATACAAGGGTAAATGTATATAGCTTCAACACTTTTGAGCATATGAAGTATATACAATCTTGTCAATTCCATGCTTCACCATACATTGACTTATAGTTGTACTGAATAAGAAAACACTTTTGAGCAGATTAATTATTCATCAATAACATATAAATCACATGTCCAATTTCTTGAACAACATACAAGAATTAATAAGCAAAACACTTTTGAGCAGAATATACTCATTAACCCTTCTTGAATTTCCTACAAGATTAGTTGCATATGTAACAAACAAAATATAAACAAGTATGATAATGTACGTTTTATCTACCAAAACTATGATCATTAAAAACATGCAAAATTGATGAGTGTGAAGCCCATAATACATTATTTCTCCCACTTGAGCAAACACTCAAAATTGCAAGATTAAACACTAGAGAAAGTGGTTTTCATATAATAAAATATAGGCTAATTGAATCAATAAAGATAGTATACACAATCCATTATATAATATAACATGGCAAATTTTTACAAAGTTTGGAGTTAGAAAAATCTATCAAAATTGTAATCAAATAGGACACATTGCAAGGTATGCAAAACTCCATCAATATTTCACAAGCTTTACCAAAATTTCAGATTTAATCATAATTTAAATAAAACCAATTTACAATCTTTAATATGCTCAAAACACGAAAATTTCTTAAATAAATTAAAGGTTCATTTCATTAGATAAATAACCTTTAATATGCCCAAAACATTAAAATTTCTTAAACAAATTTGTTGAGTCACAAAATAGTTGGATTGGACAAAATAAACCAATCTATATGTAGGCTTATATAAGGAACAATATCTCAACATTATTAATCGATCTCAACCATTAGTCATAAAATCCAAAAAAAATCACAAGCTTTGTGAGTGCATGATACATATCCAAATTTAAAATATGGAAACATGAAGTCCATAATACGTAACTCCTTCTTAATTATAAAGATTCTTTATAATAGATTTTATTAGTAAATGAAATGAGTTAATTCAAATCAAATACAAAACGGGTAATTTAATTGCAATATTAATCTAGCTTAAGTTCCCATAATAGTTGTATTGTGATGCACAACCCAAATTCAAGGAGACTACTATTTTTTTTTCCTTTTAAGAAAACGTATTAAAATAGTTTATCTTTATAAGGACAATACCAATAATTATGAAAATACCTTTAATCTCACAATAAAACAATTAGTGGAATATATTTTAAATTTAGTATCTCCAATTTAGAATTCACAGAAAATTAAGGCAAAAGATTGGCAAATTTACCTACTCATTCTTGATTCTGCAAGATTCATCATGGAAGTAGTCAAGTTGTGGAGGATCAAACCAACTCTAAATTGCATGATTGTTACACCTTTGGGCAGAAACTAATCATGCAAAGAAAATACCTGCATAGCTAGCCAAAACATAAAATACACAAAATACATATAGCTTCAACAGCTTTGGCCAGATGAAAATATGTTAGAAGTACTTTATGATTTACTATAATACTAATTCATAATTGGTGAGTGATTTCCTGAAATTCTCATTGGGACAAAAGTATTCACCATATAAATTAGAATTCTGATTTTTCAAAATAATCCTTTAGAACAGTATTAAATAACCGTTTTGTTGGATATTCAATGATTCTCAAAAGATTCAATCAGACAAAAGTATGTCGTTATTGACATTGAACAATAGAGTTCTCGAAAGAGGAAACATGGTTATTCAGTTACTCGATAGAGACCAAAATGATCAATTAGTAAACTGATGCCACTTTCCAATTTTCTCTCAAAAGACAATTATCATCATAATCAGAATTGATGACTAAACAAAACATTGGTTTAAGCAAAATAACCAATACATCTTTAAATCAAAATTTAATCAGTGTTGTCTATAAAAGTCATTAGTATTAAGAATTTGCATAAAATAACCAATAGATGTGCACAAATCAGTGAAACAATATCACATAACAAAACTAGTTTTGAAGTACCAAAATTCAGCAGTACTACCTTAGTTTGCAAATTCGCTAAAAACTCAATTCTCTTCAGATTGTCATGAAAATTTTTAGGTATGCACTAGACATATATGGCTACTATATAGAAAAATTTCATAATTTTTAAATTTTATAGGCGAGCCAAAAAATGAATTTGAAAAGAGAGGTGCTTTAGAAACAGCAGAAAATATTCTGTATAGACCTGAGACTTCAAATTCACCAAATATTCATTGTTCATTCGAGATGTATGAAAATTTTCAGACATAAAGTAAACATACAAATCTGTTAATTCCCAAAATTTCATAATTTTTGATATTTTACAAGTATACTAAAAACAAATTCGAAATAAGTTGTGCTGCTGAAACAACAGAAATTCTGCAAAACATACCCGAGACTAAATAATTCACCAAAACTTCAATCTTCCTCCAATGTGCATGAAAATTTTCAGAAATGAAGTAAACATATAAATTTACTGTCCCCCAAAATTCCATCATTTGTTCGATTTTACAAGTGGGCTAAAAATAAAATCGAAATGGAATGTGCTGCAGAAACTGAAAACATTCTGCAGTACAGTCCCGAGATTAAAACAAAAATCACCAATAATTCATTTTCAAACCAATGCTAGTGAAAATTTTCAGATTTGAAATAAATATCTCAATGTATATCATACTAAAATTTCATGAATTTATCAATTACATAAATGTATCAAAATAATATTACAAACACACTATTCTGCAGAAGTCTGCAGAATTCCAGCAACATGGCATCACACTTAAAAATTTACCATAAACCCATTTCATGTCCAAAAGACGTGAAAATTTTTGCATGTATAGAATTCATTTGCATATGCACTATAAGGATAAGAGTCGAAAACTGCAAAATTGATTTAATCCCAAATGAAAACACTATATTTGCTCAGAAACAACAAGATAGTTTTCAACTTCTCAATTATAATATCACAAAATCAATTCAGTTGGAACCAAAAGCTTAATTTCAATTCAACCAAATTGCAAAGCAAGAAGGATTAATTTATGAAAACAATTTCATGCCTTCGCGGGAAAACCCTGAAATTTCAAGCTTCAATTCGAGCATTACATTGAATGAGGCTGGTGTAAGCTGGGCATTGATGAACAGCAATCCTCACACGGGGAATAAATCCTTTACTGTTCGCATGTTTTAACCCCTTCCCCCTTTTTTTTAATCAAATAGGAACCGGTAATATTTATCAACTAAATTAATAATCAGAAAATTATATAATAAATCAAAATATTACCCAAGATAAGATTAGGTCATCGTTCACCGAAAACAATAGTGACCTTGCATATATAAATTATTAATTCATAATTATCAAATAGGAGTCCATAAATTTGCAGACAACAAACCTTGTTAGAGTTGTATACCAAATTCAGTTTATCTTGATGCCCGGTAAACGTGATATAAAAAAAAATTGCAAGAAAATTGCAGAAACCAGTGATACAAAATTGCGGAAGCATCTTTATGAAGTCTCATAGGATCGATTAGTCAAAAGGAATGTGTTTTTCACACACCCCATTTTTTTTTAAATTAATAATAATTAAATAAAATTATTGCATCTAAATCGATAATAAGAGGATTATATAATAAATCCAAATATCATCCACCGATTTGGTGGTCAAACGCCATCAAAACCTTCACTTAGTTTACAAAATTTCATGCAATTCGAAAAGAAACCATGTCATATTGCAATTCGAAAAGAAGTTTTCTTTTAACGGTGAAGTACTAGAACAATAGTGACTTTGATTATATATATACTTTTATTTTTCCATAAAATATAAACATAATAAACTTATGAAAATTTAATTGATGCAGAATTCAAAATCGCGGAAGCATGTTAACTGATTTCATAGGATAGAATGATAGAATCAACCAAAACAATATTCTGTAATCAAACAATTACCTTTAATCCGAACCCTAAGCTTGTTGTGTGGCTCTGATACCACATGTAAGACATATTCTGAAATCACAACAACAAGGCATTAGGATCACGAATAAATCAAATCAATATAAAATAGAGATCGACTAATTATATTAAACTTATCTGTAGAATTCGGAAGACATGGTTATGAAGATGAGGCCATTGATGAACTCTAGGTTGTCTTCTACTTCCAATACTTCAAAATATCTCTCTACCGTGAATAGGGTTTGGTGCAAAATGAGAGAACAAGCGTATGGAAGTAGGGACTTAACCGTGGTATTTATATCATTAGGGTTTTCATCACATCCGACCTATTATTGGCTGTGAAGATCTACCCTATCTTTCTAGTATTTAAGTCCCACCATGATACGATATCTTCGTAATAAATCTATCAGATTTCCTCTAGGTTAATTGCAAGGGATAAGACTCCATAATCCTTATTAGATTAGGACTATCGGATCACTTTGGTTGCTAACCACTTGTAGACAATTGGCTTACAACAAAATGATCCAATACAACATTCATTGTCATTCACAATCTTACAGGTACAGAATTCTACGAAGTACGAAGGAATTTTAAATGTCTTCCTAGGTACAATTATGGTTGGTGGTTAATGCATGTATTGTAGCAATTTTGGGGAGAAACTTCTCAATGTATCTAAAATATGAGCTAATACACTACATTTCATGATGCATTCATCGTTGTCAATGTTGATAACATTTTTGGAAAGGTTTCTCATGTTTTAATACTTTTTAAGCTACTGACACGTAAATTGTTTTCTCAAAGTTAAAACATTTTTGGATGTATGCATATTTTCAAAAATATGATGTCTTTGGTCTTGGTTTTGTCACGCGATGAATTACCATGTCCTCTGATATTTTAATATTTATGTCTCGGCGGTGCCTTCTATTGCCCTCTGTTTTGTATGCATGTATGGCTTAGTTTTGTTAGTCTCTACTTGCTGGGTTATGTTTTTCCCTACTTGAGATAACATTGGTGTACTTTTCCTCCTTTTGAGGTTGCTTTGAATTCATTTTATCAACCAAAACTAGAGCCTATATAGAGCTTGCCTTAGTAACTAACTCAAAATAGAAATTCACCAAAAAAGAAAACTCAAAAATATAAATGGAAGTTAAAATTTTCTTTAAGGATAGAAAGCGCATACATAGTTGTCAAATATAAAGTACATACATAATTGTCAAATAGAAAGCGAATACATAATTGGCCAAATAAAAAGCGCATATATTGGCTTCTCTGTACAAGTTTCTTAAAAAGTAGCAAATTCAAACCCAACTAAGGATAACATAGGAATTCAAAACAAATTTTTCTGCTTCCTATCAAATACTACTTGTCCAAAAGTAGAAATGAATAACTCAACAAGCAATGGAAATTGCATCCATATGAATGAGGTAACTGGAACACTGGCAAGCAAAATGCTTGGAATAACAATTGATGATTTCCCGTCAAGCATAATGTAAAGGCCACAAGAAAAGACAATCATCATGGTGGCAATAGATAAAAAGAGGGTGAAAAGGCCAATTATCATTTTTGTGGGCAAAGATTTGTAAAAATCATCTTCAGAATAACGTGATGTGAGAATGCCCAAAAACATGATAACCGAAGTTGTTGAAGAAAAGAGTGAGATTGCATCTGAAACTATAAATGTTGTGAGTACCTTATTAGTTAAGAATGTAGGAAGACCTATCTTTTCATCTTTTTCAACAGGAACTGTGAATGCTGCAGCAAACATTATGGTGACAATAAGAGCACCAACAACTGTACAAGAAGTTGCTGTTTCCTTCATTGACTTTTCTGCCTCTTTCTCCAATTCTTTATGATTCTCCTTGAATACTTCTCGTGGTGTCTTATTATCTTTGTTTACAAATTCGCAATCCTTGGGTTCTACAATGCTCTCCACCTCCTGCATTTTTGGAGACCAAATTATTTATGGAAGTGACTTTGAAATCTTTATCTCTTGATATAAATCCTTGAACTTTTGTTGTTTGAGACACCACATAATCTAAAATCAATAATTAAGCACGTGGGATGATAGTATAGTACGTAGTTAAATAATAATGTTTTTCTTTTTAATTTCAATTTTTTCCTGTTATGCTTGTGCATGTCAACAAACTTTTTGTTTTGATTTTTTATTTTTAAAGAAAATTAACCTCTACATTCTTTTTTTTTTTTTTTGAAATTGAATAAATAAAATAACAAAAATATGTGAATGAGTAGGAGAAAATGAGAGTAAATTTATAGCCACAATATATATATATATATATATATATATATATATATATATATATATAACAACATATAGGGAAAATACTTCATAAATATAAGCATATATGTAGATAGATAAATAGTCACCTTGAACCATTGTAGTTCTCTTTGCATTTGCAAAGTTGCACCTTGAATGTGATCAATTTGTGACAATGGGGTAATCCTTGCTACCGTATGTAGCATATTATTGCCGAGGTCATCTGTATGCTTCATTGTTTTCTTTAGTTCATCAGAATGAACAGCTTTATCACCATCTTTATATAGTTTTTGAAGAAACTCACATATAATATTATAAACATTGCAGTGACGATATTCAACAGCAATTTGGAGTAGCCTCTGAATGTTTCCGGTCTGAATATTTCTGGTCATAAATCCAATAATGGTATATGAGGAATATTTAAGCAAATGAGTAATATATTCCACATGCCCTTGTTCTGTTGCCACACACAGTGCTTCGCCCAATTTCTTCATTTGATAATAATTCATATCTTCATACCTCACTGCTTTACACATGAAATGTAGAAACTGTTGGACACGCTCATGCACCAATTTCATCCGGTATATACGATCGATTCCTAAGTTCATTAAAAAATTATTTAAAAATAATATTGACCATTAATAAAATTATCATAAAAAAATCAATCAACAATATAAAAGTGTATGTGGCCCACCCAAAAGTGTTTGGAGATTTGCCACTAGTCTTCGAAATAAACTCATTCCTGCATTACAATTCAAATTTGATGAGAAACAAAACAACAACAAAATTATTTATCACCAACATCATTTCCCTCTCATTAGTTATTTTTTCATTAGCTGAAGGAAGGATATATACTTATTTTTTTACCATTAGTTTGAATTTTACCTTATGATGTCAGTTGAATTACCTTTATTTTTCCTTTCCTTTTTGTCGCTTTTTATTTGGGAGGAGTATTAAATGTGAACTTACTAAATAAGGTTTTCAATTTTAGAAACCCATTCTCTCTTTCCTCCCTCCGGTACCTCTCACTCCCTCTTCCCCTTGCACGCTGCAACAGCAACCCAGTACCGTCCACCCATCACCAACGACCGTCAAATTATACCTTCACAATCCCCTTTCCGTCCTCTTTTCAAACCCCAAGATAGTTTCTACAAATTCATAGCCGAATTTCCTCAATTTCATATCTAAGAAACGGTGACCGCGGGATTTCCGGCCAAACCTGCCGGAATTGGAGCTCGACCCAAGAGGTAAAAACGATCCACTCCTCGTGGTCTTTCCTCAGTGTAAGTGCTTTTCCAAAATCAAAGCTTTAAGTTTTGGGATCGATTTCTATATATGGAATTTTAATTCCGTTTTGTGTATGCATGTGGAAGATTGCGGAGGAGGAATGTGAATCGAGGTTGTTTCCAAGCTCGACCGAGAAGAATGGGAGGTTGTGGGTGAAATTAAGGTGAAATCCGAGAAAACCCTTATTCTATTTCGGTTTTAAGGGGCACTTCAATTACATGACTATACTTCTCGGTGAAATCTGCCCATTTTGTTTACGTTTTGTGCGTTTTAAGTATTCTGCTAAGTCAATGCGACTATACTTCTTAAATTACGTGACTCTGTACTTGACATTCTATCGCTCTACTGATATCATGATCACAACCCTAAGTAGGAAATATGGAATAAAGATGCTCATATATTTTTGTAGTAGCATTGGCATGGCGTTAACAAAAACCAAATTGGATTGCAGACATGTAAAATACCTGAGGAAATGAGATGATGCCTTTGATTCTCATTTTGTTCTGCGAGAGGATCTTGATAAACATATGGAGGACTATCCTTGTTGATGGAAGGAAGAGGTTTTATGCGTATACCTATCAAGATAAGAATACAAGCCCAATCATTAATTCAATGAAACATTCTTCTCAACCAAGATTTTAATGTCAAGTTGTGTTTGTCATGTTTGTGTGAAACCCGTTATTTTAATGAGTTATGTTATGTCAAACTCGTAAGGCTCCGCAAGCTTAATGAGTTTAAAAATTTAAGCCCAAACCCAACCCGTTGTACCCATTGAGCTCTCGGTCGGAGTGAGAGCCTTTCCAACCTTAGATCAAATGTCTAACATTTTCCAAAAATTAATCTTTTTATTATTTTTTGGTCCCCGTGGGTTACAGTTCAGCATAAGTGGGTCTCTTGCATGATTAAGTTGTTATTATTTCTGAGGGAGAGAAAGAGGGAGGAGAGAGAGAGATCGTGGAGATGACATGTGGGTGAGGGAAGTGTAAAAACAGTACAAGAAAATTTTTGGTGTGGAAACAGAAACACGAACACAATGGAAAAAACAAATGATAAAGTTCAACTCCTATAATTAACGAATTCGTTCAACTAGTAATCCTGTAATTAACAGGTTATGTGTATCTACACGTTTATAGTCTTAGTGGTATATTAATATTGGTACCAAAATAAAAATACGATGATGTGTAATTCTAGACATTGGACCAATTTCACGTAAGTGGACTGATCCAAATAGTGACTTACAAAATTGGATTTATATCAAGCTTTATCTTTTAGAAAGAAAAAAATGCAATGAGAAAACAAAAAGCAATTATGTGCTAACCATAATAGATCAATTTTTCCCATAAGCTAAGCTGTCTTCTGCTTTTGAATGCAAAACGGTTACTGGCCAATCTTGCTAAGGGAAAATCTCCGTTTCGGTCTTCAGTCATGGCCAATTGTGGGTAACGTTGAATCAAATCCCACGTAATGTCTATATATAATACAAGTGTGAAAAGAAAACATTGTAAGTATGTATATAGACAAATTTTGTAACAAAAAAAATTTAAAAAAATAGACGGGAAAAAGTTGTACCAAATCTTTGAAGATCAAAACCGTCATAAATAAGTTGAGTGGCATCCATAACTCTCATCGTTTCGGGTTGAGTGAGGGAATAGAGATAGCGAGCCATTCGTTCCCCTTTTGTATGCCCTTGGGCACTCACAACTAGAGCCTCATCCCAAGACGGTAAAATAGTAAGTAAATTGTGGCTCTTTTTAACAATGCGTTCAGCTACTTGAACCATTTCTGGTAACCTCATTATCAAACGATAAAGAGCTGTACAACCGACCCGGTCTTGTATTTGCAAGTGTTCCATTGGCATTAACTCCACCAACTGTTGTATAATGCGCACGCTGCACCTCTTCTCGATTGCGTAGTGAAGAGCTGTACCATGTGGCCAAAGTTTCGTTATTGCCCTTCCTACCTGGGGATGTTGGCTAAGAAAGTTGATCGCATTATCCCAATCATTAGACTCCACATACTTCACGAAATTATGTTCAAGAGTATCAGTAGTCTCACCACTCTCATCATGTCCTGCATGCCATGTTTGTTAGTTGCTAAATTTCCCATACTTGCATCAAAATAATTAATTAATACAATTCCTCTTGAAATAAACAAATGGGAAATTCTACGAAAAATATAACAAATTAATATATAAGAGGGAGATTCCACTCCTAATTAATATCATCGATAATGAACCTAAACGTTTATCATTAATTACTATTAAATAGAATTATGTACAAAAAGTATTAATTTGTGAGGATACCTCCAGTGACACTGCGACCTTCTTCCAATGTCGACTCTCGCCCGTTTGGATACACTTCACCAACTGTCTTGCGTGCTGAAAATGAAAATTTTGATTTATCATTCAATTCTCAATTTTCTTTTTCTTTTCCCTTCCTATATACAAATGCCTACGCGTATGCATACGTGTGAAAATAATTACAAAATATTCCTCATCAACTTTTCATGTATGTACCTACCACTTTCATCTAATACTCTTTCATCTTGCTTGAAATGATATGACAAAATATCCCATGCTGCTTCGGCCGTGGTTATGTTCTCGATAAGTTTGTAAGTATCATCCCCGCAAGAATTTTGGATTGCATATAAGGCCTTGGCATCCTTCTTCTTCCAAGCCTTACGTTCTTCTCCTCCGGGAGGTTCCTTAACAGTGCCTTTGACGATGTCCCAAAGATCTTTGGCCAAAAAGTAGGTCTCCATCCGAAAACTCCAATCCTTATAGTTCTTACGGTTAAGAATTGTAGAAACAACTGTAGCATTCATATTCAACCTGCCCATTTATTCAATAAGATTTTATGTTAATCGAGCATATGTTAAATATAAAAAAATGAAACAAAGTCAGCTATCTAACACCACTTGAGGAAGGCTAGTGCTATAGTGGAAATTTAGCAGCCTTGTGGCCCTCCTCACCCAAATTCGAGGTTCTCTTTTCTCCTCGTAACCCCACCTAACTATTGACTCAAAAAAAAAAAAAAAAAAAAAAAACCGACACTACTCTATAAATCCTAAGAACAACAGAAGAAATCATACTACGTGTGTTTATATTTCGAAAACAAGGCAAACAACAAGATCCAGGAACAAAAACATACCAAAGTCCCGATTTGACAAGGAAGAACCTGCAATCCAAAATATAAACAAATTTTAAAATATAAGTCTCCAAAATGGTTACAAAATTTGGAAGATGAAAAGAGAGAATGAAATTAAATGAGAGAAGTGGAGAGAAATTTATAGAAACTTGAAAGAATCTCGTTATGACGTTTCCAGCGGAACGAGTCCTGTTAAATTTACTGTGTATCCCATTTTATTATTTTTTTTGTCTTCTCACGAGCTATTCATGGGTTTTAAAAATTAAGAAGATATAAATTTTTATTGTTTGTTGTGCCACAAACAGGTGGCCCGCTTCTAATCATATTTTTTAAATATTTTTTTGTCTTCCCGAAGAACGAATTATAGATGACAGACTACCAGGGCAGAAAAAGCCGCCCTCTCACAATTTGTAATCATTTTTTTCCCTGCAGGCTGCATCTAATTTTTTTTATAAACTTTTATTGTTTTTATTATTATTTTATATTTTAGAATTAAAATGAGGGGAGAAAGAGACGTGAGAGAGAGGGATGAGGGATGAGGGATGATGAGGGATGAGGGATGAGGGATGAGGGATGAGAGAGCCCTGATATTTTTTAATCTTATATTTTTGTCCACCAACTGCCAAAGCTGATGAGAAGAGAAAAAGAAGGTTTGAGAAACAAAGAAAGGCGGGCAGAAAAGAATGAAAATGAGGAGAGAGAGACGTGAGGGATGAGAGATGAGTGAGAGGGGGGACAGGTGGAAATTTGACATTTTTTAATCATATTTTTTTGTCCAACAACTACTAAAGCTGATGACAGGCCTGGAAAGACAAAATAGACATTTCACTGTATCAAGTGTGAACAGTAAATGTACTTTATCCATTGTTTTATGTAAGATATAAAACGGAAATGTTTTATTTTTAAAATATATTAATAAAAAGCAAATTGCACAGATATTTAGGATGCATTAGTTTTAAAGAAAATTAATGAAAATGATTTGAAAACTTTAAGTTTTAACAATAAAGACAAAATAAAAGGTAAACTGAATAGTATCAAGATTGACTTTTTAGTGTAAAAATGTAATTTTTCGTTAAAATAAATAGTACCGAAAGTTTTTCATTAAAGTTCTCTTAATTTATTGCTCAAAAAGGAAAAACAAATACACATATTGTAAATTGAATAAGATAATAATCACGTGATAGTTTTAAGTTGAGAATATGTTACGAGATATTTTTCTGAGTACCATGTATTCAAAAGTGATACTTTAAATGTTACAACACAAATAGGAAAATGATATTTTTTTTATCTCTCGTTTTATTTTATGACACGTAAATTACCTATCTGAATACTAAATATTTACAAAATTTCTCATATGATACGCTATATTGATATAGTGGTATTACGTGCTAATATTATAAAATATATGCGTGAATTTTGATTCTAATGCCTTTGTTTTTGTTTTTTTTTTTTTTTTAACGAATGCCTTTGTTTATGTTTTTTTTTTTTTGAACGAATGCCTTTGTTTTATTGACACCTAACTTTTTTGTTTTATTGACACCAAACTTTAAGTTGTTATACCTAAACACTTAGTTGTTGTCTAGTCACACCAAAAATACTCTGACAAAATTAGTAGAAAATGTGATGACGTACACACTAACCGATAACGTTCAGCATAGTTGTTATGTACCACCTTCTTCTTTAACGTTTTACACACCCTAAAATTTTCCACAACAGTGAATTCATATGGACGATTGAGTACGTGGTCATCCTAAAAGCAATGTAAAAAGAACAAGTAAAATTTTGTGGAGGATTCATAAATTTTCGTGATCTTTGTGGTGATACTCTACTTTTAAGTAGATCCTTGTGATGAAAAAACTATTAATTGTAATCTTGTGATGAAATTCATTATGAATCATAGTCCAAATTGGATTTTTCCTCATTCTTTTGTCATTTGTAGGGGTAAAATTGTTATTTTTGTTTTTATTGATTCCATTAACCAATCATAAAGCACCATATAGACATAAAATTTTGGCCAAATTTTTTTTGTGATCCTTGTGGTGATACTCTACTTTTAAATAGACCCATGTGGTTAAAAAACTATTAATTGTAATCCTGTGGTGAAATTCGTTGTCAATCATAGTCCAAATTGGATTTTTCCTCATTCTTTTGTCATTTGTAGGGGCAAAATTGTTATTTTCATTTTATTGATTCCATCAACCAATCATAAATCACCATATGGACATAAAAAAAATTTATTTTTAAAACTTTAAGAACTACGATAAAAGAATAAATAAACAATAAAATTAAAAGGTTCATATTATTAGAGTTTCTCATTTCAAGAGAGTCAAGAGTTCAAATTCAAGATTTTAAAAATCACAAAATACCTCACCGTGTTTAGGTTAGAATATAAGTTATTATGCAAACATTGAATTTAGTTTCATTTTAAGAAAAACAGTGGTGGATGAGATGTCTGGGGTTATGTGAGGGAAGGGAAGGTAGTGGGTGGTCGTTATGACTGTGGTTGACAAGGGTAGGGATTGGGGAGGAATTTCATTCTTTTTTTCCTTCTATTTTTGTTGATTATGAAAAAGTAGAATTACCAAAATGAAAAGAAAAAAAAAGAATGGAATGACCTTTTTACCCCTGCATGTGGGTGAGATTTTGACAAAAATTTCAATTTTGACTACAATTGATAACGAACTCTACCACAGGGTTAAGATTAACACTTTTTTTCACCACAAGGGTTGACTTAAAAGTAGTGTCTCACCACAAGGATCAAGAAACAAATTTAGCCTACAATTTTTTGGGGTAAATTACAAAAAACTACCTCAACTATTGGGTCATTAACAGTTTCATACCTCATCTTTAAAAAAATTCAATGTCATACCTTTGTTTACGAATTTGTTGCAATGTCATATCTCTCGTCACTTTGTCGTCATTTTATCAGTAAAATGCTGACGTGGCACACTTTATATTAAAAAACTAAAAAAAATATTAAAATATTTAAAAAATAATTTAAAAAAAAAACCCCATCAGAACCTCTCCGTCTCCCCACCCCGTCCCCCTCATTCTCCTTCCTTCTTCCCCATCCTCATTCCATTCCTGCAACCCGAAGAGAAAAAAAAAAAACAGCACACCCGCACCCAGTGGCGGATCCAGAAAATAATATTAGGGGGGTCAGTAAGAATAGTGCGCGCAGCGCGCAATTTTTTTTTAACAAAAATAGCATGCATATTGTTATTTCATTGAGTCTTGGTAGGCCTTAAGTCATTTGGAAAGGCATATTGCACACCTGTTAATGCCTCATTTGCGTGGGTAACTAACATGTTCCAAGGCTACTCCCATATGAACGCTTAACAAAGAAACACACTTATCTTGAATACACTAACAATGTTTGATATCATTGCATCTCATTAATATGTTTGTCCAAGAATGATGATGCTTTGTTATTCTCTAAGATCACCATTTCATTTACTTTGCATTTTTGGATAGTTTTATCCTTTGTTCTTCTTTTTTTTTCTGCCAACAATTGTAATCACAACCAACAAACAAGCCAGAGGTAAATAATATTAGGACTAGACTATAAAGGGGCAACACCTCTCTAATGCATTTTATCAAGTAGTTGAATGACATATATGAAGGGCAACTCCAACCTTTAAAGGGGCAGCACCCAAGTCATCCATGGACATTCACCGAAGTTCGGAGGGTCAGCACCTAAGATGTCCATGGACGTTCACTGAAGTTCGAGGGGTCAGCTGACCCCCCTTGCCCCTTAGTGCATCCGCCACTGCCCGCACCCAACCCCAAAACCCCCACCCCTACCCCCCACTCTCATTCTCCTTCCTTATTCCCCAGATCCCAACACCTGAAGAAAAAAAAAACAAAAACCATCAGCACACCCGCACCCCCTACCTCTTCTCCTTCTCCTTCCTTCTTTCCCATATCCCAATCCCTGAACAAAAAAGACAAAAGCAAAACTGATGCTTTTTTTTTTAGGGGTTGCAGGAATAAGATGGGAAAGAAGGCATGAGATGAGGATGCGGGGGGTGCAGGGGGAGGGAGGGAGGGAGGGGAAGGTGGGGTGGGGTGCGGGTGTGCTAGTGTTTTTTTTTTCTTTCTTTCTTTCTTTCTTTCAGGAATGGGGATGGGAAAGAAGGAAGGAGAGGAGGGTGGGGGTAGGGTAAGGGCGCGGGGTGGGGGGTGCGGGTGTGCTTATAGTTTTTCTTTTTCTCTTCAGGTTGCAGGAATGGAATGAGGATGGGGAAGAAGGGGGGACAGGGGTGGGGTTCTGATGGTGTTTTTTTAAAATTAATTAATTCATTAATATTTTTTTAGTTTTTTAATATAAAGTGTGCCACGTCACACGCCACGCTAGCATTTAACTGATAAACTGACAGCAGACTGACGGGAGGTATGACATTGCAACAAATTCGTAAGCAAATGTATGACATTGAATTTTTTTAAAGATAAGGTATGAAACTGTTAATGACCCAATAGTTGAGGTAGTTTTTTGTAATTTACCCAATTTTTTATTTTTAAAACTTTAAGAACTATAATAAAAGAATAAATAAACAATAAAATTACAAGGTTCATATTATCAGACTTTCTCATTTCAAGAGAGTCAAGAATCACAAATTACCTCACCGCGTTTAGGTTAGAATATAAGTTAGGGTAAATGACAAAAAACTACCTCAACTATTGGTGTCACGACACTTTCATACCTCATCTTTAAAACGTGACAATGTCATACCGCATCTTACGAATTTGTGACAATGTCATACCTCTGTCAATTTTTCTGTTAAGTGCTGACGTGGCAAGAGATAGGGACAACTCACTAATACAGCTGGATTAAAAAATAATTAAATATATTTTTAATAATTAAAATTTAAAAAAAATTATTTTTATATTAAATCCCTCTCTCTCTCTCTCTCCCTCTCCCTCTCTTGCCTCTATCTTCTCTCTCTTCTCTGCATCCCAGCACCCATTCCCATCTCCCCCCCAACCACCCCGACCCCTTCCCGTTCCCCTTCCGTGCAACCCCCCACCCCCCACCTCTACCTGCAACCCAGAAACAAAAAAAAATAAAAAAAATTCATAATCAGTTTCGGCCCAAGAAGAAGGAGAAGAAGAAGAAAGAGAGAGAAGAAGAACGAAAAAAAAAAAAAGTGATTCGGCCCAGGAGAAGAAGAAGAAGAAGAAGAAGAGAGAAGAGAGAGAGGCAAGAGAGGGAGAGAGAGAGGGGGATTTAATATAAAAATAATTTTTTTTAATTTTTAATTATTAAAAATATATTTAATTATTTTTTAATCCAGCTGTATTAGTGAGTGGTCCCCATCTTTTGCCACATCAGCACTTAACAGAAAAACTAACAGAAAAATTGATGGAGGTATGACATTGTCACAAATTCGTAAGATGCGGTATGACATTGTCACGTTTTAAAGATGAGGTATGAAAGTGTCGTGACACAAATAGTTGAAGTAATTTTTTGTAATTTACCCTATAAGTTATTATGCAAACATTGAATTTAGTTTCATTTTAAGAAGAACAGTGGTGGACGAGATGGCTTGGGTTACGTGAGAGAGAGGGGAAGGTGGTGGGTGGTCGTTATGACTGTGGTTGATAAGAGTAGGGATTGGGGATGAATTTCTTTCTATTTTTGTTGATTATGAAAAAGTGGAATTACCAAAATGAAAAGCAAAAAGAATGGAATGACCTTTGTAACCCTACATGTGGGTGAGATTTTGACAAAAATTTCAATTTGGACTACAATTGATAACAAACTTCACCGCAGGGTTAAGATTAACTCTTTTTTCATCACAAGGGTCACTTTAAAAGTATTATCTCATCACAGGGATCAAGAAATTTTTTTAGCCTTTTTCTAAAGACAGAGTATACTGTATATGATGCATGGTGTCGTTGAGTGATTAATAATTTTCCTTTAAACTAGATATTAGAACGTCTCTTGAAATGTTTCCCTTGTTCCCATCCACAATTAGACTTTACATTCTAGACTCGACCCGTTAATCCTACTCATTCATTTGTTAAAATTAGTATTTGAGTGAATGCTTATCGAAACATGTTATTAAGGGGTAAACCCAATAATAATCTCATGATGGTTTTCAAGTCAAGAACAATTTATATGATATGAGAGATTTTTTAAGTATAAAGTGTTCAAGCGTTTTTCAAAGAGATAAAATAATATATTTTTGGATATATCTCGGTTTATTTTATAACACGTGGAGTACTCGCTTGAATAACGAACACATAAAAATTTCTCGTATGACACAGTATATCATCATGGTGACATTGCATGCTAATATAATAAAAATACGCATAGATTTTTATTCTAATGTCTTCGTTTTATTGACACAAAATGTTAAATGGCAATACATCCTAACATTTAGTTGTTGTCATTATAGTCACACCAATAAAATCTGTGACAAATTAGTGGACCTATTTCAAAAGAGGCTTATTGACACACCCCGATCCAGAAACCGAGGCGTGCCGGCCGTCACGTGTGAGTGACGTAGCCGTGTGCGTCAGCGGAAGCGAATTTGGTATGAAGTGCAGTAGTGAAAATTAAGTTTATAATATACATATGATACAGAGCCGATCCTAGGTGCAGTCAAGTTAAAGCAAACGTTACAACTGTGAAAGAAATCCTACATAAGTGGTGGTAGTCTGTCAGAACTGCCTTAGCGCCTCGCTAAACGTCCACAACGTCGCTACCTAGTACCTGGAGGGGCGCAAAACATAAAAGGTGAGTGGGCAAAAACAAAGTTTTCCAAAACCATTTCATAATTCCATAAATAACCCCTCGCTGTAAATCAGTATAGTTTTCCCAGAAAATAGTACGTATATAAACGTATATACGAAAACATCGTTTACATATCACAACTCATCATCAAGCTCAAGATTAGGCCATATCAAACATACTCAATCCCTATCAATCATTATCATTATTATCATCATCCTGCACACGAGTCGGAACCACCTATTGTGGTCTGTACGACAGGCTAGGTGTATAATATTACGCTCTGTGCTACAATCACGTGAAGGCTGTGCGACGAATCGCGGGTCACCAACGAGTCGGAACCACCTATTGTGGTCTGTACGACAGGCTAGGCACCTATCTTGGATCCAAGTTGAGCGTACGGTGCGTGAGGTGAACGATCACGTGAAGGCTAGGCCCTACTCTGGCGGAGCACAACACCCGAGGTGCAGGTGATTAACTAATCACAATATAACATTATTTCAAGCACTACCACAGTACTTACCTGGCCGTCCTCGGCGTCAGTGCATAATGAATGCAATCGTAATCATATTCATATACTATAGTAGACATACGACATGGCAATCTAATTATCACATCCAAACAATTCGTAATTCAATCAGTTTACGTTTCTGGGAAAAACGTCATATATATATATATATATACTGAAAACAAAAGCCCACTCACTGGTATGTCGACGGGTCGTATCCCCCGAGCCTAGTGTGACTGCGCTCGTCCGTCGGATACGTCTCACCTATACGTGAATTAATCGCAAAACCGTCAATAACAACACATACACGACCTACGTAAATAACTTTTCATACGAAGGTCAATTTTGGCATTTGAATATACCAACGCGACCTACACGACGTCACGATCGTCGTGATATTTTTAAAATAATTTTTAGACTGCTCACGCGCCCCCACGCGCTAGGAATAGCACGGACAGACGCGCCCCCACGCGCTGTCACGTGCTGTGCACGCGCCAGGGAATATTCCCTAACAGCAAAGGAATATTCCGTTGGAATATTCCGTTAACTTCTAACGGCGTCAGTTAACGGCGTTAGTTAACGGCGTTGGAATATTCCGTCAACTTTGACGGAATATTCCGTCACCCCTAACCTCAGGTCGCCGGCCGGACTGGTTTTTCCGGCGACCGTCGCCGGCGCCGGCGACCGATTCCGGCCAAATTTCAAACTATCCTATCTTCTTCGTTTTTCATCCTTTTTCACTCGTTTTTCTTCCTACATGCTCTAAATTCAATATAGAACATGTTTAGAAACTCAAATACCTTGAAAAATGGCTGGAAATTCCTCGGGGAATCCTTCCAATTTCGGCCAACTTCGAAACCACCACCTCCGACGTCCAAACTTTGCAAACTGGGTACTCCGAGGTTCGTGGGAATGTTTTAGGACTTGTGGTGATCTTTGTTTCACCTAAAACGATCCAAAATAAAAGTATATGAATAGTGCTTTAATAACAACTCACGGGTTCGATATGCTTTCGAGGGTTACTAAACCTAAAACTTATATCTACGAGTTCCACAGAGTCCAACAAATGCAAATAAACTTACCTTAGGTTGATTTAGGTCGAGATGGCTTGCGTGTGTGTGTGTTCCGTAGGGAGGAGTCGAGAGAAATGAGAGAGAGAGTTTCAGAACGAGAGATAAGGAAGAACCAGAAAAGATAGGGTTAAAACGTGGGTGTGTGCATGTGTTGCACACGTGTCAACACCAGCCCAAATCTTTGGGCTTAATATTCCGGACACCCGAAAGCCCAATATCGTGTCCAAACGTACCCGTTCACACGTAGGTAAGGGCAATTTCGTCATTTCACTTTAACGTATTATAAAACTTGGGACGGGATGTCACAACCTACCCTCCTTAATAAAATTTCGTCCCCGAAATTTACATAATACAAGCAAACACTAATAAACATAGAATAAGCGCGGATACATAACTCTCATCCGCTCCTCTAACTCCCAAGTAGCCTCCTCAACCGAATGGTTTCGCCACAACACCTTTACTAACCGAACCGTCTTGTTTCGTAGAACCTTATCCTTCCAGTCTAGGATAGTCACCGGCTCCTCCTCGTACGTCAGATCAGGACTAACTTCTAACTGCTGCGGAGGTAGCACGTGAGACGGATCAGCAACGTAATGACGTAGCATCGAAACGTGAAACACGTTATGAACTCTGGATAGCTCTGGAGGCAACTCAAGTCTATACGCTACTTCACCTATCCGCTCGGTGATTAGATAGGGTCCGATATACCTGGGACTCAGCTTCCCCTTCTTACCGAACCGTACAACTCCTTTCCACGGCGACAACTTCAGGAACACCCAATCGCCTATCACGTAAATCCGATCAGTGGCGTGTCTATCGGCTAAACTCTTCTGGCGATCCTGGGCCACTTTGAGGTTAGACTTGATTACCTGGATGTTCTGAGTCGTCTCGTCAACTATCTCTGGACCTTCAAGTACCCTCTCGCCGACTTCCGACCAACATAGGGGCGTACGACAAGCTCGACCGTACAACGCTTCGAATGGTGACATTCCGATGCTCGAATGGTAACTGTTGTTGTACGCGAACTCCATCAGGTCCAAGCGTAGATGCCATGCATCACCAAACTGTAGTACGGAAGATCGTAACATATCCTCGAGCGTCTGGATGGTCCTCTCGGACTGTCCGTCCGTCTGTGGATGATAAGTTGTACTATACAGTAGCCTCGTACCGAGGGCTTCCTGGAATGCCGTCCAGAACTTGGATGTGAATCTCGGATCTCGATCTGAAATAATGCTGACTGGCACGCCATGATACTTGACGATCTTCGATACGAAAAGCTCAGCTAATCGTGGTAGAGAAAACTTCTCTCGAACCAGAATGAAATGCGCAGATTTCGTAAGCCGATCAACTATTACCCAAACACCGTCGTAACCATTCAGTGTACGGGGTAACTTATAGACGAAATCCATGGTGATGTTTTCCCATTTCCACTGAGGAACGGGAAGTGGTTGCAGTCGTCCGAACGGTTTCTTCCTCTCGACTTTAACTTGCTGGCAAATAAGACATCTGCTCACGTACTCGGCGATCTCCCTCTTCATACCAGGCCAATAGTAGAATGGTCGAATGGTATGATACATCTTGGTACTGCCCGGATGCATCGCATAAGCTGATACGTGTGCCTCATCGAGAATCGCCTTCTTTAACTCTGCGTCGTTTGGCACGTACATTCTGTTTCCTTGCATGAGCATACCGTCGGTTTCTCGAATCCGCAGATCGATCTTTTTACCTTCACCCCTCAGTCGAATCAACTCTTGAGTCTCCGCGTCATTCAACTGAGTCTCGAGAATACGATCAATCAGAATCGGTCTGACCTGGAAGTGAGCAAGTAATGCTTTCCCTCGATTCTTTGCCCCCGAATAATCAATCTCCAATCCGACTCCGGTCGACCTCAGCTCGGTCAACAACGGAGCACGGCTCGCGTATATAGCATCCACTCGACCCTGAGACTTCCGGCTAAGTGCGTCAGCTACTACGTTTGCACGACCCGGATGATACTCAATCGTGCAATCGTAATCACTCAGCAACTCCATCCACCTTCGCTGGCGGAGGTTCAGATCTCTCTGGGTGAACAAGTACTGGAGGCTCTTGTGGTCTGTAAAGATCTTACACTTCTCACCGTAGAGGTAATGTCTCCAGATCTTCAACGCAAATATAATCGCCGCCAACTCAAGATCATGAGTAGGGTAGTTCATCTCGTGCGATTTCAGCTGCCTCGATGCGTAGGCGATCACCCTACCATGTTGCATCAACACGCAACCCAGGCCATTCAATGATGCGTCACTATAGACCTCAAAGTTACCACTATCGTCTGGAAGTGCTAGCACCGGAGCATGAGTAAGACAATGTTTTAGCTGCTGAAAGCTCCGTTCGCAGCTATCATCCCACTCAAATCGAACATCCTTCCTGGTTAACTTCGTAAGAGGTAACGCAATTACTGAGAAATCTTGCACGAACCGCCGATAGTAGCCGGCTAGTCCGAGGAAACTCCGTACCTCAGAAACAGTTCGTGGCTGTTCCCAATTCTCTACCGCTGCTATCTTCTGGGAATCCACCTGAATGCCCTGAGCTGAGATAACGTGCCCCAAAAATGCCACCTGGTCTAACCAGAATTGACATTTACTGAACTTAGCGTATAATCGATGCTCCCTCAGCTTCTTCAGCACTAATGAAAGATGTCGCATGTGATCTGCCTTCGATTTAGAGTACACCAGAATGTCATCGATGAATACAATGACGAACCGATCCAAATACGGCTGAAATACTCGGTTCATCAAATCCATAAAGGCAGCTGGAGCGTTAGTCAAACCGAATGGCATGACTAAGAACTCGTAGTGCCCATATCTGGTTCGGAACGCCGTCTTCGGAACATCGTCGCCCTTAATCTTCAGCTGGTGATAGCCAGATCGTAGATCGATCTTCGAAAATACACAAGTTCCTCGCAGTTGATCGAACAAGTCGTCAATACGAGGTAATGGATAACGGTTTTTAATCGTTACCCGATTCAGCTGTCGATAGTCGATACACAGCCGTAGAGTACCATCCTTCTTACGCACGAACAATACTGGAGCTCCCCAAGGTGAAATACTCGGCTGTATAAAACCTTGGTCTAACAACTCTTGTAACTGAATCTTTAACTCTCGCAACTCAGCGGGAGCCATTCGATAGGGAGTCAGAGATATAGGGTCTGTACCTGGCAATAAGTCGATAGAAAACTCCACATCTCGGTCCGGTGGCAAGCCTGGCAAATCGTCAGGAAATACGTCGGAAAAGTGCCTGACCACCTTCACATCCTCCAAACTGACAGGAGCACTATCGTTCAATACTACGTGAGCCAGATACCCCTGACAACCCTTCTGCAACAATTTCGTAGCTCGCACGGCTGAAATAATGCCGTGCCTAACATTACTGCGTTCGCCAGTGAATGTGACCACAGGTAACCCCGGCCGATGGAACGTAACTCTCTTCTCGTAACAATCTATGTTGGCTCGATGAAAATGTAGCCAATCCGTGCCCAATATCACATCAAACTCAACAATATCCAACGGAATAAGATCAGCGGGCATCATCACATCCTCAATCAACACGGGGCACCCTGGGTACATCCGACTGACCAGACATGTCTCTCCCCTAGGCATCGACACTTCTAACTCAAATACGAGGGGTGCAGACTCAGGTTGAGTCAATTGGGCAAATGAGTAAGAAATGACCGAATGAGTAGCGCCACAGTCTATCAACACTCTAGCGAAATGACCAAGTACATTTAACTTACCCGTTATCAGATCCGGGTTATTCTGGACGTCATGCGCTGTAAGGTTATGAATACGGCCCTGCGGCTGCTGTCGACCACCGCGACCTCTGTTCGGCTGACCAGGTCGTCCAGGCACACCACGACTAGATCCCGCAGGATTAGGCTGTCTAGATGATCCTGCACTGCTAGAAGTAGCCTCTCCCTGCTGTGGCTGAACTCCCGAATACCACTGCTGTCCGCCGGCAGGATAAGAAGGATACGGAGTATACCCTCCAGGATACGGAGAATAACTACTCTGAGAACCGCCTGAATAGTACGGATCCTGATGATATGGGTACGGTGCGGGAGTATAAGGAGCAACGTCACCCTGATAATGATAAGTACCACCACGACTCGGTTGACCATATCCACCAGGAGGTGGGACCTGCTGGATAGGAACCGGTGGTGGTAACGCAAATAGTGGAGGTCTCGGCTGACTCTGTGGGCAATTCGCTGCGCGATGACCCTGCTGTCCACATGTAAAACATCCACGAGCGCCCTGCCTGCACTCGCCATAATGCCGACTGTTGCACCTTCGACAGAACGGCACATAAGGACCACTAGCATCTCGCTGCCTCTGGAAACGCTGACCTCCGGCGAATCCGCCCCATCTCCTCTGACCCGGGGAACTCGTACCCCCACTCGAAGAAGAACTCGAGCTAAAACCACTTCTCTTGAAACTCTGGGTCCTCCGAGGCCCCTGTGATGCTACTCCTTTACCCTTGTCGTCTCTCCTCGGTTCCTCTTTCCCTTCCTCGTTGTCGCTATCACTCGGCAGGTTCTCCGAATCCTCTATCTGCACCAAGACCGCGTAGAAGTCGTGATAGGTCTCGCAGTGCCTCGTAGTCGCCATCGTGCGCCATTTCTTCTGAGTGCCCAGCTTGAATCTCCGAAGCATCTCGGCCTGATTCCTAGCAACCTCAGGGTGGTAGCGAGAAAGATCAGTGAACCTCCTGTAGTACTCGTTCGCTGACATCTTCTTCTGCTTCAGGCTCGTAAATTCTTGTTTCTTGCGGTCAAGATAGGCGTCTGGAATAAATCGCTCATAGAATTGCTGTCTGAACACCTCCCAGTCCTTGGCCTCTTCTGGTGGCATCCTGTCAGCCAGCTGTTCCCACCAAGTGGCAGGTTCCTTTCCCATAAACCATGTCGCAGTCTCAACCCAAGTTCCCGCAGCTAGATTACCCTGACTATGTAATATTCGGAAAGTCCGCTCTATCTGCAGAAACCAGCGCTCGGCACCTTCGTGCCCCTCGTCACCCTCATATCTCGGTAACCTCAAATTATGCGCACTCTCGAGAGGGGTCCTATGGGAAGGACGAAGGGTAGACTGAATAGCCTGAGCAATAACATCTCCCAAGTGAGAAAGGTCGGGAAAGCTAGGATCAACAGGTGGACGTGGCTCTCGTCGAGGCGGCATCGTTCTGACAGAAACACCAAACGATTTAGAATATTCACAACTGCACAGAACTACCAAAATCTAGGCTCTGATACCAAGTTGACACACCCCGATCCAGAAACCGAGGCGTGCCGGCCGTCACGTGTGAGTGACGTAGCCGTGTGCGTCAGCGGAAGCGAATTTGGTATGAAGTGCAGTAGTGAAAATTAAGTTTATAATATACATATGATACAGAGCCGATCCTAGGTGCAGTCAAGTTAAAGCAAACGTTACAACTGTGAAAGAAATCCTACATAAGTGGTGGTAGTCTGTCAGAACTGCCTTAGCGCCTCGCTAAACGTCCACAACGTCGCTACCTAGTACCTGGAGGGGCGCAAAACATAAAAGGTGAGTGGGCAAAAACAAAGTTTTCCAAAACCATTTCATAATTCCATAAATAACCCCTCGCTGTAAATCAGTATAGTTTTCCCAGAAAATAGTACGTATATAAACGTATATACGAAAACATCGTTTACATATCACAACTCATCATCAAGCTCAAGATTAGGCCATATCAAACATACTCAATCCCTATCAATCATTATCATTATTATCATCATCCTGCACACGAGTCGGAACCACCTATTGTGGTCTGTACGACAGGCTAGGTGTATAATATTACGCTCTGTGCTACAATCACGTGAAGGCTGTGCGACGAATCGCGGGTCACCAACGAGTCGGAACCACCTATTGTGGTCTGTACGACAGGCTAGGCACCTATCTTGGATCCAAGTTGAGCGTACGGTGCGTGAGGTGAACGATCACGTGAAGGCTAGGCCCTACTCTGGCGGAGCACAACACCCGAGGTGCAGGTGATTAACTAATCACAATATAACATTATTTCAAGCACTACCACAGTACTTACCTGGCCGTCCTCGGCGTCAGTGCATAATGAATGCAATCGTAATCATATTCATATACTATAGTAGACATACGACATGGCAATCTAATTATCACATCCAAACAATTCGTAATTCAATCAGTTTACGTTTCTGGGAAAAACGTCATATATATATATATATATACTGAAAACAAAAGCCCACTCACTGGTATGTCGACGGGTCGTATCCCCCGAGCCTAGTGTGACTGCGCTCGTCCGTCGGATACGTCTCACCTATACGTGAATTAATCGCAAAACCGTCAATAACAACACATACACGACCTACGTAAATAACTTTTCATACGAAGGTCAATTTTGGCATTTGAATATACCAACGCGACCTACACGACGTCACGATCGTCGTGATATTTTTAAAATAATTTTTAGACTGCTCACGCGCCCCCACGCGCTAGGAATAGCACGGACAGACGCGCCCCCACGCGCTGTCACGTGCTGTGCACGCGCCAGGGAATATTCCCTAACAGCAAAGGAATATTCCGTTGGAATATTCCGTTAACTTCTAACGGCGTCAGTTAACGGCGTTAGTTAACGGCGTTGGAATATTCCGTCAACTTTGACGGAATATTCCGTCACCCCTAACCTCAGGTCGCCGGCCGGACTGGTTTTTCCGGCGACCGTCGCCGGCGCCGGCGACCGATTCCGGCCAAATTTCAAACTATCCTATCTTCTTCGTTTTTCATCCTTTTTCACTCGTTTTTCTTCCTACATGCTCTAAATTCAATATAGAACATGTTTAGAAACTCAAATACCTTGAAAAATGGCTGGAAATTCCTCGGGGAATCCTTCCAATTTCGGCCAACTTCGAAACCACCACCTCCGACGTCCAAACTTTGCAAACTGGGTACTCCGAGGTTCGTGGGAATGTTTTAGGACTTGTGGTGATCTTTGTTTCACCTAAAACGATCCAAAATAAAAGTATATGAATAGTGCTTTAATAACAACTCACGGGTTCGATATGCTTTCGAGGGTTACTAAACCTAAAACTTATATCTACGAGTTCCACAGAGTCCAACAAATGCAAATAAACTTACCTTAGGTTGATTTAGGTCGAGATGGCTTGCCTGTGTGTGTGTTCCGTAGGGAGGAGTCGAGAGAAATGAGAGAGAGAGTTTCAGAACGAGAGATAAGGAAGAACCAGAAAAGATAGGGTTAAAACGTGGGTGTGTGCATGTGTTGCACACGTGTCAACACCAGCCCAAATCTTTGGGCTTAATATTCCGGACACCCGAAAGCCCAATATCGTGTCCAAACGTACCCGTTCACACGTAGGTAAGGGCAATTTCGTCATTTCACTTTAACGTATTATAAAACTTGGGACGGGATGTCACACTTATAAAATTGGACCTATTTCAAGTTTTCCCTTTTATTTATAATTCAAACAGAGGTAAGTTTTACATTTACACGATGTCTCATATAAAAATCGTACAAACAAATAATACACTCGAATTGTAACTTCAAAACTAATAACATAACAAAAACTTGTTGCCAGTTCTCCCAACTCAATTGACTAATACAAACTTGTTGCCATAACGCACAAAACCCATAATGCCAGTCCCCGAATCATTTATTAGAAAGAAAAAACAGTGAATGACATATGAGTTTTCCAAATTCACACCTGAGAGAAGAACGCATTACACATTTATATTTGTAAAAGTTTAAATCTCTTTTCTTCAAGAATTGTAGAAAATCCCATCCATTGTTATCTAAGATAATGTATGGTTCTGCACTTGCAATGCTCAGTTACATGTGCGTGTAAAAACAGAACAATCTTATTCAGTATTAATCCTTCAAAAAGTGAGTTATGGGAGTTCCAGTTTTCACTTAAATTGCCAAGTATGTTGATTAAGTGAGATTAAGATGAATGTTGAAAGCAAAACTACCAAACTTGCAGAGCATAAAACCTAAACCCATCGACATCTTGGATTACAAAACACAAACAAGGAAGCTACCTTTATCAAAAAACCATGATCAGTCTGCAAAGAACACAATCATAACAACAAATTACAAAGGTGGTTGTACTCTTACTAAACAACCCAATGGATATATTCATCTAAGATAATGGCCTCTAACCAATAAAAGAAAAGAAAAACACACTTGATGAAAAGTCTCAGTAGTTGGAAGAAATTACTTAAAATCAGTGCAAAGTCATAATAATCAAACTATGACATAAGCGTTCAACTGTTTGGTATCTAACTTAAAAGGAAGTAAAAGCTACATATATGTGTATATACATATATACACACACAGATATATAGATATATATATATATATATATATATATATATAGATGTTATATGTTTCTTAAACGCAATTGAGATATCCCATATTGCTTAAACACAACCGAGATATCCTCAATGCTTAAACGCAACTGAGCAGCTGAATATATACATATATATGAGAAAGACATATACGTTGCTTAAATCTTTCTTCATAGTTTCTTAAATCCTAGAGACCCATTTCCAATCTTTCTTCAAATACAGTGCACTTAAAGAATTATGATTCAAATTCACAGCAATTGAAATTCCCAAGTCTTTTCAACAAATGATATCATCAACAACTCAGAATCTTTTACCTTAAATTACCAAGGAAAACCAAAGAAGCCCAGAAATAAAATTCCATCCAACATGTTCATAACAAACAAAAAAGTAATAAAATAGAACGACCAAATAAAACAACTTATTAAAACCTATATATGTGCAACTAAATCATGTGAATAATCCCAAACGATTACTCATAGCAAAATAGCCCAGGGACAAATACATATAAATCTTAAATACGAAAATCAAAATTTACTGAATTAGAGGCCTCAGAGGATGGCTGGGGAGCTAAAGGGCTGATAACTTGCTAATTCTGGAAGTAATTACCTGCAAATTCGAAACCAATGTTAAAAAGAATGATAAAATTGAATTGTTTAAACCTTGAAGCATTGAGTGACAGATTAGTCTCATAGTTGTGGGCGTTTTAACCGTGGATTTGAGTTGCTGATGAAAAGAGTATCTAAGGTTCTTGGTTTTTTAGTCGTGGAGCAAGAAATTGGGAGGAGGTGATAGGCGCAATAGAGAGCGAGCGCAGAGAGAGAGACGATTACGGTGTTCGGCGTGGATTGACGTGTTGTCACGCTGGATATATATAGACAAGGATTGAGAGACGAGATCGGCGGGTTCAGGGTTTCTGGGTCACAGTGGTGCGAGAGCTGAGAGGAAAGGAAAGGGGAATGTGAATCGAAGTAGCCTAGAATTAAATATTAGTCTTACATTTTTAATTATTTAGGGCCCCAAATTTGATAAGAGAGATTATATTCACACACCCTAAATTACTTCTCCCACACCTTTTTAATTTTTTAATATTTTCTACACAACACTAACACTTGATAGAAAAGGGTGTGTGAATATAATTTCCCATTTGATAATTCATTAGACCATCTCCAACCCTTGGGCTTAAAGCCAAAATTTTTAGCCTGAAAAATTTAGCTTTTAGCCCAGAAATAGTTTTTCTGCTCCAACCCTTTCTAGCCTAAAATTTTAGCCCGGAATTATTAAAGAATAAACTTAGGCTATTTTTTTTCTTAAATTAATTTTAAAAAAAAATTAATATGTAGACTATCGTAAATTAATTTTATGAACATTTTAATCCAAAAAAATTTAAATTTCGATAAATATTTTCATTCAGTTTGCTGGAGCCCACACCGATTTCTGGGCTAAATTCTGGGGGGAATCTGGCCTTGGTTTAGCATTTAGCATTTAGCCCGAATTTTCCCCTTGGGTTGGAGTGAGTTTGGGGGGAAATTTTGGGGGGTAATTTGGCTTTTAGCCCAGGGTTGGAGATGGTCTTAGGGTGCCACTACTTCCCGCTTTAGACTAACTCGAATGGTTGGGCTTTTAACTCAGAAACAATTTTTTTGTTTTAATCATTCTGATTTAAAGTTTTAGCTTGAAATTATTAAAGAATGAACTTAGGTTTTTTTTTAAATTAATTTTATGAACATTTTAATATAAAAATATTTAAATTCCGATAAATATTGAAAAATCACTAAAAAAACTTCACAAAGCAAGCCTTCAACTTTCACCAATCTTTCAACCCTGGGCTAACTCCACCATCTTCACTAACAGAAACTCATGCCAAGCATAAAGCAACATCTTCCTCACAGGTCCAATTACGACCTCTAATATGCTCTCTTGCCATGTTGAACAATTTGGAAATTGAAAGAAATGGTAGAAAGATAAATTGAAAGAATTGTATGAGAAAATTGAGTTTTGTGTGGATGTTTGAACAAATACATTGGTATTTATAGAGTTTTTGGGTGAATTTTGAGTTAAATAATTTTTTTAATTATTTTAGCTGTTGGATTTAAATTTGGGCCATTAGATCTTTTTTTTACTGTTAGATTTGATTATATTCGATCTCAGCCATTGGATTCAATGTATTTTAAAATAACATATTCTATAAAAATTAAATTTGAATCTAGATCGTTGGATCAACCAATGGTCTTTAGATCTCAGCCATTGGTTTAAAAATATAGTCGTTGGGTTTTTTTTGGGTGGCCGACAGCCCTCTGACAGCAGGGCCCATCCCAGTCGGGCAAGCTTTGCAAGCCCACCGCGTGGGCGCATTGGAGAGTGATTGGGCCGAGAATGGCCCAACTGCCCGCGAGTCCACTCGCATGGGGGGAATTTGGCCTAGCTTTGGCATTTGGGTTTTAGCCCAATGTTTTAGCATGAGTTGGAGTTTTTTTTTTTTTTTTTTTTGGGGGGGAGGGGAGGGGGGAATAAATGAGAAAATTTGGCTTTTAACCTACCATTGGAGATGGTCTTATATTTGAGAAGGAATCTGAAAGGGTTATGTGACGCTTTCCACTGTTCATCTCGAATTACTAGAACGTGTGATGAAATTTTTCGCCACCAAGTAGTTTCCAACTTTTGTACTTGAGTAATGTTATTCATATTATGTTTTTATACCACCTTAGGTGGCATCTGATGTGGACAGCCACATCATTTAAAAAATTTGCAAAACCCAAGGAAAGGAAGGAGAAAGACTCTTTGTATACCACAATCATTATTTAATTAACTAGTTTTTCTTAATTATTAGTTTATTAAATAATGAACTAAATTTTAAAATCTGATTAATTCAAATAATGTGGTTGTCCACATCAAATGCCACCTAAGGTTGTATGAAAATGTGGTACAAAAACATGATATAAATAACATTACTCTTTGTACTTGTCAAACAGCCATATGTGACGACTGTTAACAACTCCTCACACATTTTCACAGTATGTGACGAATTTTCACATGTCGGATAGAATTTCGTCACTTATTCTCTGTTTTCTTGTCATGTATCTAGATGAGTGTAAGCTAAATAAATTAGTCTCCCTACCAATCTCTGATATCTGCCTTTATCCACCGGTTCCTGATCCGAATAAATTTCCAAGTGACGTTTCTCCACAATGGGAGTATTCACATGTTTACACCCAAGCATACCTGTTTCATTTAATAAATCTAGAACATATTTTCGTTGAGACAAGAAATACCTTCGGACGAACGAGCAACCTCAACTTTAAGAAAATATTTCAAATCACCCAAATTCTTCATCTCAAACTCTGCAACAAGGTTTTTTTTCTTCTAGTTTGATAATCTCATATGAATCATCACCTGTTATTACCATATCATCCACATAAATAATTAAGGTTGTTACTTTACCACTTCTCTGTTTCACAAATAGTGTACGATCGGAATGACTTTGATAATACCCATTCTTTTTCATGGCCTGAATGAACCTCACAAACCATGCACGAGGTTAACTTCGGAGTTTCTACGGAACCCGAAGCCAGTGAGCTCCCAAAAGGCCTCGTGCTAGGTAGGGATGTGAATATACATTTAAGGATCGCTCCCTGGGCGATGTGGGATGTCACAATCCACCCCCCCTTAGGGGCCCGACGTCCTCGTCGGCACACTTACGGCCAGGGATAGGCTCTGATACCAATTGTCACATCCCGGCCCGGGGCGGACCACTTCCCGGGCCTGCTCCACTACCGTAGCACGATATTGTCTGCTTTGGGCCCCGACCACGCCCTTACGGTTTTGATTCTGGGAACTCACGAGCAACTTCCCAGGAGATCACCCGTCCTGGGATTGCTCTAGCCCCCTTCTCGCTTAACTTCAGAGTTTCTACGGAACCCGAAGCCAGTGAGCTCCCAAAAGGCCTCGTGCTAGGTAGGGATGTGAATATACATTTAGAAGGAAGGAATTTCACCAAATTGGTGGAAAGGACCCTAATCATGCTCTGATACCAATCTGACACGCCCCGACCCCGATATTCCCCGAATACCAAGGTTGGCACGTGCTGGCCGACACCCGAGGGTGACGAAGCCGTTTAATTGAATACAAGAGAAGTGATTGGGAACGAAAATACATTGGATAATGTTATAATTACAAGAGTTAGACACGAAGGCTAACTAAGAGTATAGTGTATCGAGCATGTTCTACTGAGTTTATTTACAAAAGATAGAAAATTTACATAGAGGGAACGAAGCGGAAGTTCAACAACTACTGATATGGGAAGGCCTCGTAAGAAATCCCGTAGTCCTCGTTTCTGTGGCCTGAATGGGGGCGCAAAACAAAGGTGAGTGGACCAGAGTTATATACATATATAATATGAAAACGTTCGGAACATAATAATTTCCCCCACCAGTTGAAACCCAAAAATATGCATCATAGACTACGTAATAAGTTTCTAAACAATTAGCATGCCACTAAAATCAATTAATCAAATCAATAGTTCCAATTGTCATTTCGACGGAATGTAAACCAAAATATGAATTCAATCTCGCAAACTCATCTCAAATAAAACCCAGGAAGCATCACAAGTTGTGCTGCTAGTGAGTACACCGAATTAATAATACTTCCGGCCCAATGCCTGCACCTGAATCTCTATGGCCATCACCATGAGATAACTCCCTCCCGGCCCGATGCCAGACTCTGTGGTCCCTCAGCCTTTCGCTAGGGATTAGTTCTCCAGGTCTTTGCCAACTACAAACCTCGCCCTAGGCAGCATGGTGTTCACTAATTTGCACAAAACATATTTCTAAAATACAACTTCGTAGCAAGAGTTCATCCATCCCCCGTACTACGAAGAGGTGTTCCAAAATCATTTAAAACACATTCTTAGCATCCTATCGTCATCGATCGGATAGTCTACCAGAATGTGGGTTATATCAGAAAACAGTTTCGATAAAAACATTCTATATCACAAATAATCAATAGCCATCATAAAATATGCTTCCTGTTCAACATTCATAAATTCCAAATGTAAACGAGGCATGCTATGTATATAAAATTCTATATCACAACATAAAACATATATTTGTTTTTGGAAGGTGGTCCACTCACTGTACTTTGTCGCAGTAGCGATCCGCGAGTGAGTTCTGGAAACGTCCTGGCTAGTCACTTCACCTAATCACGACAGAAGTTCGATAAATATAAAGATTGAAATGAATTTGAATGAACTTACGAATTTTGGTTTGGAACCCCGGAATTTTGGTTTAGGCTTGGAATGGGTTGAGTTTAGGGTTTCTAAAGTTTTTGGTTCTAAGGGAGTGAAGGTTAGATGGTTTTGGAACTTAGCTAACCTAAACGACCTATTTCCTAACCAAATCACAAGGCCCACTCTCACGGCAACCCTAAAACATACCTCCACACACTACCTATACACCCACACAACTTACATACATATATAACTCTATACTCTTGCATACATATACGTATATATATATCCGAAGCACACACATGCTTTAACGCAAAACTTCTCATTTCCTAGCATTATATACATACATACATATATGCACACAGTTCACGCATAACCTCATGCACACACACACCTTACACCTGGTTATATATATTACGCACACACACACAGACTGTGCATCATGCACAGACTGCACACACGACTCATACATATGGGAACACACACGCACATCCACGCAGCCCCTCACACATATATATACACAGTGCATATACATATATTCACAGAACACACGCACAGTATCAACAACACACACACACACACAGACTGCACATGCCACTCCCAATCTAGCATCAACACAAAAACCCCAGTTACACACACACACACGCAGCACCTCAATGCACGCCTGTTTTCTAATATATATTTACACAACCATACACACACACCACCACACTGTACATCTCCTTCTCCAAGACACGGATGCACACATACATGAACACACAGTTTAGCCTTCGCATAAAGATATACTTCCACCTGCACAGATCTACATATTCATACACACACCAACATCACCATATATATACACTCACCCAAGTCTCAGGATCCCTACGCACTCTGTCTAATCTACCTACACCTTATGGTCCTAGAGGTGTTCCTAAGTAAGTTCGAATGTGAAAGTCCCTGGATTCAACAAGGTCGTGGGAAGGAGGTCACAGGGTTGGACATTATAAGTACATGCAAGGATGAAAATCTAGTTTTTGAACTAGGATTCTACGAAAGATGAAGTTAAAAGCCTCACCTGAGTTCAGTCAAGGTCTCGGAGCCTCTGAGCTCAACCGTTCTTCCCTCTCTCGGCTCCTGATCGAACATGCAAGGTATTCACAGGGATCTCCAAGTCGCAAGGACGCTGGAAATGGAGGTTTTAGGGTCTAGTTCGTGACGAGAATGAGTGGAAGGAGGAGGAAAGGTTCTCGGAGAGGTGGAGGGAACGGGAGAGAGGGTGAGGAGTTGCAGAAAATTAGAAATGAGGAGGAAGACCCCCTTCTTGCGGGTTGTTGGATTTGTTAGGGTCATGGGCCAGATTTTTGGTCCACAAGCCTAATTAGAAATTTGGGCCTCACTTAAACAAAACTATAGTTAAGGTTGTAACTTAATACTTAGGGGATTGGGCTTGGCCCACTTAAAGTTAGACATAATTTGGGTAAGGGGTGTTAAATACTTCCTATTTGTTGTTTGGTTGATTGCCGGTGTTTTGACTTTCGTTGTACTTTTGGGCTTCTCTAGCCTGGTTAATATAGTTATGTTTGCCAAAAAAAAAAATTTGGGAAGAAAGTTGGAGATGGAGGCAGTGAACATAGATAGAAAGAGGAGAGAGCACAAGTGAACAGAAGAAAACGGTGATGCTGCGTCGGTTTTTGTGTTTTATTTCTGGCCGTTCGATTTGCTGGAACGACTAGGATTTAAGGGTCCGTCGGATCCGCAGAAAAGAGATTTGGCGAGGATCTCAGTCCTTTCTTATTCATTATCAGCTGTTGCAAACACACTCATGACCAGAAAAATTATTCATGGTCCAAATACAACGATGTGTGAAAGCATCCACTGCAGCAGGATTTTGACTGGGGAGAACCTCAAGGACGTCACCAATTTCATACGGAATAGGCTGACATATGAAATGAAACTTTTCACTTTGAAACAAAAGGAATAATAGCAAGTTTTCATTAACTAATTTTGAAATAAAGGAATCATAATCGTACCCTGACGGGGGCTGATCATCTCCCAAACCTCTTTGGACAGTGGAGATTGCCCCAAGGTCCAAAAGTCTCATGTCAAGCTTCTTTGCCACAAACTGCAAACCACAACTCAAACGTCACAAGTACATATTTTTTCTGCACAAGGTCTTTCCAAAATCCCTGCATACACATAAAGATGGCAATTTTTTCACATGTTTAACCTTTATCAAATTATCCACAAGGGAGAATTACAGTAAATAAACAAGTTAACTGATTCGCTAACCAAAAGCAAAAGCTTTTACCTTCATGGGATCAAGAGTACCACCCTGGCCATTGGTTGAAACAACAAAAATTACAGTGCCTTCTTGAGCTAAGCATCTCTGAGTAAAACAGTCAAAAAACAGCAAAGTTAGACAATTTATTATTATTCAAGTATTTATATTATTATTGTTCCTCGAGGGAGAGAAGATGGATGGGGCAGCCCCTACGCTCGGCGAAGTCTGAGGCATTTCCAGTTTGGGTGGCGTAGAGTATGAGTAGTTTCTTCATCGGTCTCTCCTCCTCCATCTCTCTCTCTCCAATAGCAAAGCCAAGAATTATTTGATGAGTGGTCTAAACTAAAATTATTACTACTAAATAAAACGCTTAAATTTTTTTTTCTGTTACCTACATAAAGTTGTATACTAATAAACCTAAAAGTTATATTTTGAAGTAAAGAAATTATAACTCTGCGTAACTCAAGTTTCAACTAGATTTAACAAAAAAATCATTTAAATTTGCAATTTGCAATTTGCAATAAAAAGAAAACATATATCATCAATCTTATTCAACTTAACAAATAAAAAGAAAAAAAAATACCTATTCAAGTTGTGCCCTTGGATCCTTAATATAATTGAAATTCTTTGTTATTTCAGCTGAATCAACAATTTCAGCAAGCTTTTTTCTAATGTAGGCAACCATTGAATCTGCTAGAAACTCTCTCTATCTTTGTTTTAATAAGATTTATTGCTGAAAAAGCTCGTTTAGTATTTTCTGTAGAAACAGGGAGAGTCAATACAAGTCAAATTGACCTATCAATCAAATAATACCTTTAGGACCTCTTCAATAAATGCAGAAGGTGTATTACTCTCTAATTTATCATCATTATTTCTTTTTGAAAATTTTTATTTGAACCCATATAACATCTTATTACACTCAACTTATTCTTGACATCCATATAATTTTTAATTAAACTATGGATATCTCTTTAAACCTAAATTTACTACCTAAATCACCCTCACAAACCAATTCAATATGTAAATTTATTTTTACACCCATTCAAAAAAATTAAAAACCACATAAATTTCATTACACTTTTAAACTTACCGGTTGACAATATGTAATTTTCACCAAAGATTCATTTGCCCAATAGATTAAAAGACTACTTTGAGTTCCTATTTCTTCTGATTTCTTGGTTCATAGCGCACAACAATGGCGACAACTCGTTTCCCCTCGTTGACAACTTTGTTGCTACTGGTCCAATACTCTTGTATATACATACCTATCTTAAAAATAGGTTCAGTAGCAGGACAAGCCAACTTCAGCACATATCAGGCTACTCTTCAAATCTACACAGGTTGAAGTTGATTAGCTTTAGTTCAACGACTTGAATCTTTAAAGGAACCATTCCAATATATATACGTATCACGTATGTGTTGATTTTTCAGAAATTCTAAACTTGATTGGCAGTAAAGATCGAGGGAGTGGTTGTTTGTGCAGTTAATGCTCTATAAGGTCATATTCCTGTTGTTGTCTTCAACATGTCCTCTATGAAAATTTTGGCTCTAACCCTAAATAATTTAAGTGGTAGTTTACGACAATATATGCCAACATCTTCCAAGCTTTCAGGGGTAGCATTGACCACGTAACCAGTTTGATGGAGGGTGAACGTAGAATAAATAATATGGAGTGTTTGATTATTGGGTGTGAGTTTATTATTAAATTTTAGTTTTATTGTTAATTTTATCTTATACTTAATGGTAATTATGTTATAGGATATAAAAGACAATTCACTTTTAAAGTTTAAGCTGGGATTAAAAAGAGGTTATATGAGTCCAAATAAAATTTCTCTTATTCTAAAAAATGAATTGATAGTTCTAAACATCTTTATTAAGCAAACGGTTGGGCTTAACAAATTGAACAATAATACCATAATTGTATATGATAAATTATACCTAACAAATTTCGAGTACGAATTTTTAATATTCAAACAATAAACAAATAAATAAGATCAAAAATTAAGAATAAAGTGGTAAAAGATCTTTACAATTGATGAGAAAATCAGTAGACTTTCACGCGTGCAGACTTCAGAGCCTACTGTGCATTCGAAACAGGCGAAAAGCGTGCTAGAAAACGTGTAAGTAGTTGTTGAAATGAATAAAATAATAAAATAATAAAAACTAATAATTACTTACTCCTAAAAAATATAAAACCGTATGGTTTTGAATGGAATAAAATATTAAAATATTAAAAGTTGATTATTATCTCTAGAATGTAGGAATCGTATGGATTTTGAATTGATTAAATAATGTTAATAATTATATTTTATTCTTTAACAGACTTGTGTGTGTACATATTGGGTGAATTATAACAATCAAAAATAAAAAGACTTGTGTGTGTACATATTGGGTGAATTATAACAATCAAAAATAAAAAATAGTGCAAATAATTAGTATTTTTAAGTTTAAAGAACTAAGGGGGCATTTGTTTGCGCTCACTAAGTGTTACTAGACTAGACTAAACTAACTATTAGTTGAGTCCTGTGTTTGTTCCGTAGTGGGATTATGTTTAATGAGATTAAAGGGGACTCGCATGGACAAACTCCTTCATTAGGAGTTCTTAGCGAGACCCCTAATACCCATCGGATTGCTAAGACCTCGTATGCTCCGTCTTATCTTCTCTCTGCTCTCTATTCTCTTGAGCACCGACAACCACCATCACACCACAACTCGCCAACTCTAGCGAGATCACACCACCAACCCACCACCACTCTCTCCCTCTCTCCTCACCCTGAACCCAGAATTTCAAACTGAGGAAAATCTCGCTTTTACCGTCGTCCGTCCAGCTCTAGTCGTCTGCTTCGCTGCGCTTCGAACTTGACCTTGAACTTGTCGATTTTGGACAATTGACAGGATCTTGTGAACCCAGCGGTGGGTGAGCCACTTAGTGCGCTTGAAGGAATATGACAGGCCAAAAACGCTGGAGCCTACGACGGCCATAAAGACATTGGCTAGATTGGGACGACAACGACGTGTTCTCCACCAAAGGCAGCTGCTTGGGATTTTTGTTTTCATTTGGTTTTTATTTAAATTGGGTTTTGGTTTCGAACTGGGTTTGATGTGATCCGGAATTGGCATTTGATTTGCTCTACAATTGTTTGAATGATCTACAGGTATGGAATGAATTTTTGGGAGAGAAGAAGAGAATTTAGAAAAAAGAAAAAGAGATTAAATAATAAAATATTAATATATATTAGATTAAATAATATTATATTAGAATTTGTTATTGTCTAGTTTCTTAGTCTGACACTACACCAAACACTTCATTAAGTTAGTCCAGCTTAATATAGTCTAAGCCAAATTAACTTAATCCCTGAAGCTGATCCAGTCCGAGATAATCCGGTACCTCTGCCGTTGTCTCTCCCTGAAGTCCAATCTGAAGTCCGAAGCTAACGAAGCTGCTCTGGTTGTAGGATAGAGAAAGAGTCATAGATTGTTTATGTCCACGTGGGCCACAATAACGAGTTACACTTGAATTGAATGTGTTTGATCTCGAAAGGGAAGTGCGTTCGAGGTAGGGCTGGCAATTTCTGACACGACCCGATAACACGACACGAGACGAAATTAACAGGTGTTCGGGTCGACACGATAACGAATCGGGTCGTTATCGGGTAACCCGATAGCACCTGTTAAGATAACGGGTAAATTCGGGTATACACGTGGGTAACACGATACACGATAAGCAGAATATTAATTTCATAATTTTATAACCCTAAAAAAAATACTAGTATAATTATATATATTAATTTAACAATTCTACACCCCTAAAAACTATAATAAATAAATAAATATATAATAAATAAAGTTAATTAACTATAATAAATAAATCAAAAAATTTTAACTATAATAATTATATATACTATAATAATTATACCCCAAAATATTAATCATCTATAATAATTATATATATATATATATTAAATTTTATAAAACTATAATAATTATTAATTAATAATATGCATGAATTGATGAGCAATGCATGATGCATCCAATATTCCAATCCAAGTCCAACCATCGGACAGACAATCCATTCATTTTGATTCCATTTAAACTTTAAAGTGCCGCCCTTTTTGAAGAAAAAGGGAGGGAAAATGAAAATGATAAAACAAGCTGGAAATGAAATAAAAAGGAGAGGGAATTATGAAAAGATGGGTAGGCTACCGGAGGGAAAAGTGAAAATTATAAGAAAAGTTGAAAAGAAAACAAAAAAGAGAGGGAAAAATGAAAATTAAAAAAAGTGGTGAGAATTTTTTTATCATATCCCACTATTTTTATAATGATTAACACGTGTTAATTTAATTATACGTACAAAATAAATGGATTTAAATCTACTTAATAAATAAATATATATATATATATATACACACACACACATCACTAACACATAATACACACTATTGATTCATTAAAACTTGATGGGATACGAATTCTCCAAAACTAATTTCAATGATCGCAACCGTCAAACTTGTATGTATATGCTTCGAGATCACATCAGCAAAAAATCACAAAAAACAAACATTCAGAGATCAAGAAACGGGCCAAAGTTTTTCGACGGTTATAAACTAAAAATCACGATTTAACGGTTATTTTAACTCTGATTTTGATGATTTTTTACAGATACACTCCTTGATCCTATATGAATACAATGAATGAATTCGATCTTCAATTTAAAATATTTATACAAGTGGATACCACAAAATCTTATGTTACACTTAATGAAAGTATAAATAAACTCTAAGTGTTAGTGAATCTATCGTTTTAATGGGATACGAATTATCCAAAACTAATTTCAACGATCGCAACCGTCAAACTTGTATGTATATGCTTCGAGATCATATCAGCAAAAAATCACAAAAAACTAACATTCAGAGATCAAGAAACGGGCTAAAGTTTTTCGACGGTTATAAACTAAAAATCACGATTTAACGGTTATTTTAACTCTGATTTTGATGATTTTTTACAGATACACTCCTTGATCCTATATGAATACAATGAATGAATTCGATCTTCAATTTAAAATATTTATACAAGTGGATACCACAAAATCTTATGTTATACTTAATGAAAGTATAAATAAACTCTAAGTGTTAGTAAATCTATCGTTTTAATGGGATATGAATTATCCAAAACTAATTTCAACGATCGCAACCGTCAAACTTGTATGTATATGCTTCGAGATCACATCAGCAAAAAATCACAAAAAACAAACATTCAGAGATCAAGTAACGGGCAAAAGTTTTTCGACGGTTATAAACTAAAAATCACGATTTAACGGTTATTTTAACTCTGATTTTGATGATTTTTTACAGATACACTCCTTGATCCTATATGAATACAATGAATGAATTCGATCTTCAATTTAAAATATTTATACAAGTGGATACCACAAAATCTTATGTTATACTTAATGAAAGTATAAATAAACTCTAAGTGTTAGTGAATCTATTGTTTTAATGGGATACGAATTATCCAAAACTAATTTCAACGATCGCAACCGTCAAATTTGTATGTATATGCTTCGAGATCACATCAGCAAAAAATCACAAAAAACAAACATTCAAAGATCAAGTAACGGGCCAAAGTTTTTCGACGGTTATAAACTAAAAATCACGATTTAACGGTTATTTTAACTTTGATTTTAATGATTTTTTACAGATACACTCCTTGATCCTATATGAATACAATGAATGAATTCGATCTTCAATTTAAAATATTTATACAAGTGGAGACCACAAAATCTTATGTTATACTTAATGAAAGTATAAATAAACTCTAAGTGTTAGTGAATCTATCGTTTTAATGGGATACTAATTATCCAAAACTAATTTCAACGATCGCAACCATCAAACTTGTATGTATATGCTTCGAGATCATATCAGCAAAAAATCACAAAAAACTAACATTCAGAGATCAAGTAACGGGCCAAAGTTTTTTTACGGTTATAAACTAAAAATCACGATTTAACAGTTATTTTAACTCTGATTTTGATGATTTTTTACAGATACACTCCTTGATCCTATATGAATACAATGAATGAATTCGATCTTCAATTTAAAATATTTATACAAGTGGATACCACAAAATCTTATGTTATACTTAATGAAAGTATAAATAAACTCTAAGTGTTAGTGAATCTATCGTTTTAATGGGATACGAATTATCCAAAACTAATTTCAACGATCGCAACCGTCAAACTTGTATGTATATGCTTCAAGATCACATCAGCAAAAAATCACAAAAAACAAACATTCAGAGATCAAGTAACGGGCCAAAGTTTTTCGACGGTTATAAACTAAAAATCACGATTTAACGGTTATTTTAACTCTGATTTTGATGATTTTTTACAGATACACTCCTTGATCCTATATGAATACAATGAATGAATTCGATCTTCAATTTAAAATATTTATACAAGTGGATACCACAAAATCTTATGTTACACTTAATGAAAGTATAAATAAACTCTAAGTGTTAGTGAATCTATCGTTTTAATGGGATACGAACTATCCAAAACTAATTTCAACGATCGCAACCGTCAAACTTGTATGTATATGCTTCGAGATCATATCAGCAAAAAATCACAAAAAACTAACATTCAGAGATCAAGTAACGGGCCAAAGTTTTTCGACGGTTATAAACTAAAAATCACGATTTAACGATTATTTTAACTCTGATTTTGATGATTTTTTACAGATACACTCCTTGATCCTATATGAATACAATGAATGAATTCGATCTTCAATTTAAAATATTTATACAAGTGGATACCACAAAATCTTATGTTATACTTAATGAAAGTATAAATAAACATAACTCTTGAAGGCAATAGATCAAGTCAAAGTTCCAATACAATTTCATGATGATCGATGTAAATTGAAGATTTTGTAAATTGAGGTTTAAACTTTTGAGAAATACTTAGAACCTTGAAAACAAAAACTCTTTCATTTTGCATATGCTTGCACGTTTAATATTTGTAATAAATTAGTAGTGTATGTATTATTTTTTTTATTAGGTTCTTATTTTCGAGTGTAGATATAGTACTTAAACGACAAATGTTTTAATGTTTTGAAGTAATATATAATAATATATGTGGTATGTGCAATTTTTTTTTAAAAATATATATTTTTCTTAACGGGTCATAACGGGTCGGGTCACTTTACCCGTTGGGTAAAGTGACACGACCTGTTAAGGACCCGTTAAGATAACGGGTGTGACACGACACGACCCGTTAAGATAACAGGTGTTACACGAAAACGACACGAACACGACAAAAACGACACGTTTGCCAGGCCTAGTTCGAGGTGTTCCCCTCGAACGGGAGCGACTTTTGAATTGAACGTGGGATGACAAATTTAGGCATTGTTGTACTTTCCCCCCTTTTGGGTTTTGCTTCAATGAATTCATTTTATGGGCTAAAAAAATAGAGCCTTATAAAGAGCTTGTCTTAGTTAACTCAAAATAGAAGTACATCAATAAAGAAAACTCAAAAATATAAATTGCAGTTGGATTTTTTTTTTAGCATCAAAAGCGCATAAGTAATTGTCAAAAAGAAAGTGCATACATTGTCTTCTCATTACAAGTTTCTTAAAAAGTCACAAATTCAAACCTAACTAAAGATATCTATTTTATTGAAAACAATTTTTTCTGCTTCCTATCAAATATTCCCCGTCCAAAAGTAGAAATGAATAACTCAACAAGCAACGGAAATTGCATCCATATGAACGATGTAACTGGAATACTGGCAAGCAAAATGCTTGGAATAACAATTGAAGATTTCCCGTCAAGTATAATGTAAAGGGCACAAGAAAAGACAATCATCATGGTGGCGATAGATAAAAAGAGGGTGAAAAGGCCTATTATTATTTTTGTGGGCAAGGATTTGTAGAAATCATTTTCAGAAAAACGAGATGTGAGAATTCCCAAAAACATGATAACCGAAGTTGTGGAAGAAAAGAGTGAAACTGCATCTGAAACTATAAATGTTGTGACTACCCTTTTAGTTAAGAATGTAGGAAGGCCTGTCTTTTCATCATTTTCCCCCGGAATTGTGAATGCTGCAGCAAACATCATGGTGACAATGAGAGCACCTACAACTGTACAAGAAGTTGCTGTTTCCTTCATTGACATTTCTGCCTCTTTCGCCAATTCTCTGTGATTTTCTGTAAATATTTCTCGTGGTGTCTTATTATCTTTGTTTACAAGTTCCATTTGCACAGGATCTGAAATGCTCTCCACCTCCTGCATTTTTAGCAACAAATTTTTTTATGGATGTGACTCTTTAAATCCTTGAACTTTTGTCTTTTGGGACACCACATAACCCAAAATCATTGGTTAAGTACATAGGATGACAGTATAGTACATAGTTAAATAATATTAATGTTTTCCTGCCACTTAGTATTACGATCTAGTGGTATTCCTCTTCACTTGTAAATGAGAGGTCTTATGTTTGATTCTCGCCAAAGGTGAATTTGAACCACATTTTTGCTAACCCATTGTGAGGCTAAGTCCACCCCTCCCCTTAATATAAATAATATCGTTTATTCAAATAATAATAATGTTTTCCTTTTTAATTTTTTTTTCGTTATGCCTCTGCATGTCGACAAACTTTTTTATTGTTTATTTTTTAAAAGAGAGTAATTTCTTCATTCTCTTTATTTTTTTTCTTTGAATTCAATAAATAAAATAACAAAAAATATGTGAATGAGTTGGAGAAAATGAGAGTAAAATTATACCCACAAAATATATAGAAACAATATTTAGGCAAAATGTTTCATAAAATAAGCATAGATAGATAGATAGAAAAGTAGTCACCTTGAACCATTGTAGTTCTCTTTGCATTTTCAAAGCTGCACCTTGAATGTGATCAATTTGTGAAAATGGGGTAATTCTTGCTACTGTGTGTAGTATAGTATTGTCAAAGTCATCTCCAGAACGATAAACTGTTTTCTGTATTTCATCGAATAAATCGAGGTCAAGTATATCTCCTTTTTCATAGAAATTATGGATGACATATATAAGATTATAAACTTTGTGTTGACGACATTCAGCGGCAATTTGGAACAGGTTTTGGCCTTCTTCGTTTTGAGCTTTAAATACGGGATATGATGTATGGTTAATCAAATGAACAATATATTCCACATGCCCTCGTTTTGCAGCTACGCACAGTGCTTCCTTGAATTTCTTTTTTTGATAATCAGTCATACTTTCTACACTCACTGCTTTACACATGAGAGGTAAAAACTGCTGGACCCGCTCATGCATCAATTTCATCTGATATATACGATTGATTCCTAGGTTCATTAAAATGAATACAAAATTACAATCATTCTAAATTTATATTGTCTATTAATAAAAACAATCATAAAAAATCAATTAACGATATGAATGTGTATGTGGCCTACCCAAAAGTGTTTGGAGCCAATCCAAAAGTGTTTGGAGATTCGTCATTAGTCTTCCGAATAAACTCATTCCTGCATTACAAGTCAAATTTGATGAAAAAAAAACATTTTATTTACTATAGATGGGTCTTTCTTCATAGTAAGTTGGTTTTTGTCATACAAACTATGTGTATTACTTGATTTGTTATTTTTTTCTTTCTGTTTTCTTACAAAAAAATGTTACATTCATCACATTTTTCATATCACACTTGTATCAACGAGTCTACCTCTATTAGAGAAATAGTACCAGTGGTGGAGCTATAATTTTAATTGTGCAGGGCCGATATATAAACCAACTAAACGGAAGAAAAAAAGGTCCGACATTTTAACCATGTAAAAAAAATCATAAATTTGTATAAAAAGGTCCGACATTTTAACCATGTAAAAAAATCATAAATTTGTATTTTATGGAACAACAAAATTCATATTCTATATTATAAAAAAATACAATGTCCATTCTATTTTATGGAACAACATGAGGTGACATCGTAAATTTGTGTCTCGCTAAACAATAAGGAACATCAATAAGGTGGAATAGTGTCCATTCAACGAAAGGCACCACTTATTGTGCCCAATGCCAAAAATAATTGACACAAACACAATATTAGGCACGGTAAACGTGCCAAGTGAAGCATGTGAATCTGACAACTATTTTACATAAGTAGACACAGAAGTATATTTATTTTGTATGTATACTTGTGAACTGCCACTTAGCGGGTTTACTGAAAATATTTGCACAAAAGTTTATTTGTGCCATATTAGTCCTAAGTTTAACGGTTTCTGAGGAACGTCGGCACAAAAGCTCATTTGTACCGATATTTGGCTTTACAGACACAATTGTTTTCTTTTCAAGAAAAAATAAATAATGGCTTAAACCTTAAAGTGCTATTGACCAAAAAAAAAAAAAAAAGGCATAAAGTGAAAGCAACCAGTATTTTTTTTTTCAAAAATAAAATAAGAAGCAGCCAGCCAAAGCCCAACCTTAAAAGCTAAGAGGAGAAAATGTTAGGCCCGTTTGGTATTGGATTTGGATCCAATGTTTTTTTAACTCAAAATCAAGTTTTGAGTCACAATTTAAAATCTTTGTTTGGTATTTGATTTGAAAACAATTCTCAAAATCCCAACTCAAAAATATTTGAAAAAAAAGACCTATTTGTTGAAAACACAAAATGATGTGCAGTCTGGTTGATTTCTTGACAAAGCTCCACCCCCCCCCCCCCCCACCGCGTCTCTCTTTCTCTAATTTTCTCACAGAGGCTTGAACTGATGTGCAGTCTGGTTGATTTCTTGACAAAGATCCACCCCAACGACTCCTCAAGTTTCCAATTACTGCAGATCTCCAAAAACCAAGTCTACCGTGTCCCATTGATAGAGAACACAACCCGCTACAAGAACTACACTCGCTAGAACCCTTGCCAAAGCTCCTACTACTACTGGCTCTTCAACCTTATTTTGCTCTCATCTTCCCCTCCGCTGACATCTTCTACCTCGTGGTTCTCCCTGATTCCAACTACTCAATCGATAACATCGCGTTCAAGGATTCAACTTGACGGCATCGTCGCCGTCTCCATCATCTCTCTGGAGATCCAAGTCACTGTTCGAGCCCAAAACCCCCAACAAGAAGATCAGGATTTACTATGGGAAAAAGGCCCCTGTCAAGCTCTTCAACTTAACTTTTTTTTTCTGTTTTGGTTTAGTTTAGAGAAGTTGCATACCAAACAAGGTTTTGAATTTTAAAATTTTAAATCAAAACATGTGTTTTTAGAAGAAAAAAATCAAAATTTTGAGTTTCGTTTTCAAGTTAGATACCAACAGACCCTTAACTTTTTGTTGATCTCTCTACTCGTGACATGTATAAAGTATTATTATAATATTTTCTTGTAAGTACTCGTTGATACGAACCCTTGAAATCAAACTAAACGACATTTAAAGTTAAAACAAAAAATCTAAGAAACTCTAAATTTTAAGAGCAATACGGTAATTTTGTATTACCATGTTTGCTAGCTTTATGCTGTCCCGCCAGAGTAAGTGCATTTTCAAAATAAAAGCTTTTAGTTGTGGAACAAGGAAGGTGAATCAAGGTTTGTTTCCAACCTGGGCCGAGAAGAATAGAAGGTTGTGGGTGAAATTAGGGTTAAATTCGAGAAAACCCTTATTCTATTTCGGTTATTAATAGGGTTTTGGACAGATTAACTATAATCTGCCCATTTTGTTTATGTTTTGTGTGTTTTAAGTATTTTGCTAAGTCAATGTGACTATACTTAAATTGCATGACTTTATGCTTAACATTCTATCGATCTACTGATATCATGAATACAACCCTAAGTAGGAAATAGGGAATAAAGATGTTCATATATTTTTGTAGTAGCATGGCATTAACAAAAACCAAACTAGATTGCAGACATGTAAATTACCTGAGGAAATGAGATAATGCCTTTGATTCTCTTCTTGGTCTGACAGATGCCCTTGATCACTTTGCTCACTTTCTTGTTTTTCAACATTATGACAGTGCGTGCTGATGGAAGGAAGAGGTTTTATGCGTATAACTGTCAAGATAAGATTGCAAGCCCAATCATTAATTCAATGGAATATTCTTCTCAAGCAAGATTTTTATGTTAGGTTGTATTTGTCGTGTTCATATTGTTTGTATCAAATTCTTTATTTTAACGGGTTATGTCATGTTAAACTCACTAAGTTCTGTTAGCTTATTGGGTTAAAAAATTTAACCCGAACTCAACCCATTTGTACCCAATGAGCTCTCTGTTGGAGTGAGAACTTTTCCAACCTTTCCCTAAATGTCTAAGTTTTTTAAAACTAATCTTTTTATTATTTTTTGGTCCCCGTGGCTGATAGCTCAACATAAGTGGGTCTTACGCATGTCGTACCAACATTTTTTAAATGATCTGGATGGCCTGAGTTAAAGTGAAACTAAATTTGAGTTTCAATGCATTAGGAGACACGATTTAAATTTCACAAGGGAAAGTGACTATGCCTTTGAGTTTAAAGAGTAGTTGTCGTAAATAAGCCTTTAATGTTTATTACTACAAATCGAACCCAATGTTACAAACCAAACATATAACCCTTAAGAGTGATTACAGAAAGTTTTAATTTATGGTTGTTGGGAAATACAATAAAAAAAATGGAAATTTTTATTTAAATTCATACAACTCTTTTTACACCCACCTTAAATTTTAAATGTTTTGTTTTTTATACTCCATTGCATAACTAGCATCAAGTACAAGATGAAATTAACAATAAAACTAAAATTTAGCAATAAACCCACTCTATAACCAAACTCTACCATCACTCTTTGTTGATCCTAACTTCATTCTGACTAAAACTCTAATAACTAAAACCCTAATAACTTTTATAGAGAAAAATTTATGCAATTTTTTTGTCCCCCAACTAAGGGATGAATGGATTTTGGCAAATTTTTTGTTGTTCTAATTGACTTTTCTTTTTCTTCTAACAAATTGGTTGGAGCAGTACAGGTTGGTGAGTGCTGGTTAGATGAATTTCTTTCCTCAAATAAAATCAAATAATTGCGGCAGATAACACAACACACAAACACCAAAACACAAACAAATCAACAACAGCCCTGGGAGATGCCATAGTGCTGAGATCGTCCATCAGGAAATCTTTCAGCAGCACCGGCCTCAGCTGGGTTGGGTTTTCAAAAATCCATTCGGAAATTTGAAACTCTATTGAAAAGATCAAATAAAGATGCATTGAAGCAACTGACAAAAAAAAATCAAGGAACGAATTCCACATAATTAAGAAGACTACCAAATGATTTGTGAAAAAAAATGTAAATCCTACCATTCCCTGCCATTCCCCTTTAGCTTTACCAACATGAAGTTTGAACCCAGCAAGCTTCACACGAGATTTCAAACTAGCAATGGTGTTCAAGGAGAAAGATGAACACAAAATCAAAGTTGGAATCGGCAATGGTGTCAAACGAGGGAGCTATAGAAGAAGACGGAGAGACCCTATTTTCCGCGGGAGACTTGAAGTTATTAAGGGATTAGTTCAACTCCTACAATTAAGGAATTCGTTCAACTAGTAATCCTATAATTAACAGATTTTGTGCATTTACATATTTATAACAATTTATAATCTTAGCATATTTATAACAATTTATAATCTTAATAGTGACTTATAAAATTCAACTTATATTAAGTTTTATTTTATAGGAAAAAATATAAGAAGAAAATAAAAATCAATGGTGTACTAACCATAATAGATCAATTTTTCCCATAAATTGAGTCGGCTTTTAACTTTGGATGCAGAAGGGTTTCTGGCCAATGTCATTAAGGGAAAATTTCCCGTGTAGTCTTCAGCCATAGCCAATTTCGGGTAACGTCGAATCAAATTCCACGCAATTTCTATATATAATAGAAATGTGAAGAAAAAACATTGTAAGTATGCATACAAAATTAAAATAAAAAATAAAAAAAACACGGGTAGAAATTGTACCAAATCTGTGATAACAAAAATCGAGAGAAATCAGGTAAGCGGCATCGGGAATTTTGAGTGTTCCGTGTGGAGTAAGGAAATAGAGAGAGCGAGCCATTCTTCCCATCTGTGGGACCCTTTGGGCGAGGACAACTGGAAGCACCTTGAGCCTATCAGGCATGATAGTAAGTAAATTGTGGTTCTTTTTAACCATGCATTCAGCTACTTCAACCCTTGGATAAAACAATATTAATGGATAAAGAGCTGTGAAACCGTATTTGTCTTGTATTTCCATGTCTTTCATTTCCATTAACTCCACCAAACGACGTATAATGCGCACGCTGCACTTCTTCTGGATTGCGTAGTGAAGAGCTGTACCACCGCGCGCATATGGAAGTCTATAACTTCCTGCCTGGCGATGTTGTCGAAGAAGCTCGATCGCTTTATCCCATTCATTAGACTTCACATATTCGACGAAAGTTTCTTGGTTCTCATCACGTCCTGCATGCCATGTTTGTTAATTGCTAAATTTCCCGCACTTGCATAAAAATAATTAATACAAAATATTCCTACTACTTTGAAAAATATAACAAAATAATATACAATAAATATAAAGGAGATCCCACCCAAAATTAATATCATTGAGGTTTACCGGTGATGTTAGTGGCATTAATTACCATTAAATAGAATTATATACAAGTATTAATTTGGGAGGATCAAAGTATATACATATATACCTCCAGTGCCTTCTTCGATTGAATCCTCTATCCCAATATCATGATCAGTCAGAGTTGGATAGGCTTGAAGAACCGACATCTCTTCTGAAAATAAAAATTTTGATGTTAAGATGACTGATGCCTTCATTCAATTCTTAATTTTCTTCTTATTTTCCCTTCATACAAAAATTACAAATGCCTATGCATGCGAAAATAATTACAAAATATTTCTCATCAAATCAGAATAAAATCATAGATCACCTACAAAGTACAAGTACAATCATATATCAGCTTTTCTTTTTTCCTTTAACTTTTCATGTATATGCGTACCATTTTCATCTGATGGATTTTCATCGCGCTTCTTCAATTTTTCTGATAAAGTATCCCACGCTTCTTTGGCCGTGGTTTTGTCCTTGATAAACTTGTAAGTATCATCCCCACAAGAATTCTGGATTGCATACAAGGCCTTGGCATCCTTCTTCTTCTGAGCGTTACTTTCTTCTCCTTCAAGAGGTTTCTTAACGGTGCCTTCGACGACGTCCCAAAGATCTTCGGCCGAAAAGTAGGTCTTCATCCGAAAACTCCAATCCTTATAATTCTTACTGTTAAGAACTGTAGAAACAATTGTAGTAGTCATATTCAACCTGCTCATTTATTCAACGAGATTTTATGTTAATAGAGCATATGTGAAAGAAAAAAAATGAAATAAAGTCAGCTGTCTAACACCATGTGAGGAGGGCAAGTGCTATAGTGGAAATCAAGCACCTTGTGGCCCTCCTCATCCAAATTCAAGGCTCCCTTTTCTCCTCAGAACCCCACCTAACTATTGACACACAAAAAAACGACACTACTCTATATAAATGCTAAGAACAAGAGAAGAAACCATAGTATGTGTGTTTATATTTCGAAAGTAAGGCAATCAACAAGATCCAGGAACAAAAACAAACCAGAGTCCCGATTTGACAAGGAAGAACCTGCAATCCAAAATATAAACAATTTTAAAAATATAAGTCTCAAAATGGTTACAAGATTTGGAAGATGAAAAGAGAGAATGAAATCAAATGAGAGAAGTGGAGGGAAATTTATAAAAAAAAAACTCGAAAGAATCTCATTCTGACGTGAGATGAAAGATGAAAAGTTTGAACAACCACTAAAACAAGTATCATTCTCACAAAAGAAAAAGACCAAAGTAAAGTTTAAAATCAGGTATGGCTTCAATGCTATGTATCATTTAATTTACAGGTGTTTCAGTCGTTAGCTTTGATTTCCACAGTTATTTAGATCTTTTATTTTTACTCTCAGCATTTCATTTTCTTTATCTTTCCTTTTTTGGTCTACTTGTACTCTTATCTTTTCTCTTTTTACAATTTTTTTTTACAATAAGCGATAGGTTGATATTTCATTTAGAGTAATGCTAGGGAGAATTTAGATCATAAAACGCATTCGCAACAAATAAAATGACCACGATAATCAAAAAGTCAAAAGTAGCAAAACTAAAGCAAAGTGCGGAGGGTTAGTTATCTCTGAAGGAACTCAGCAACACGTTATAGCGAACAACTCCAACAAAAGCAAATTCTTTTATAAAGCAGCTCATCGGCTCCACCGAATCCCAAACAAAATCTGGACAACAAGAATGAATGAATTCACAGGTCCCACAACTCAGGGAACAACAAAAAAAAGAAGACAACATCGACCAGAAGAATGTAAAAGCACATACATCCCTTGAAACGGAAGAATCGCACAACATCGACCAGAGGATTGTAAAAGCACATACACGCCTTCAAACTGAAGAATCGCACCACGTTCAACATCACCATCATCGTCGTCGTCGTCATCAATGCTATATCAGTTTGTAAGAGAGATGTAATGTGTAAGAATCAATGAGAGAATCCACTACGATATTTATTGAACTTCTCTTTCCAATTATATTATAATTTTTAGCCTCTTGATTGTTTTTTTTTTATATTCATTATAAAAATCTACTGATAGCATACTTAATGAAGTGGGGATTGTCTGACCTTTGGCAAGAAATCATTCCGATTGGCTTATGTTTTGTTGATAGCTGAAGCTGAAACGAACAAAAGACATCAGTATATCATCTCTGTGTTGGTTAACTACTGTCTACATTATAAGATCGTCTCCACAAGAAAGAGGACAAATTAAATCTGCTATTGAGAAGCAAAAGAACGTGAACAAGCCAAAACTGAATATCTTAACTAGAAAGAACTGAATATCTTAACTAGAAAGCAAAACCAAAGCCTGCTATTCAGAATTTAGATCATAAAACGCATTTGCAACAAATAAAATGATCACGGCAATCAAAAAGTGAAAATAGTCGAAAGCAGCAAAACTGAAGCAAATTGTACAGGGTTAGTTATCTCTGCAGAACTGAGTAACCCGTTATAGCGAACAACGCCACAAAAGCAAATCCATTTTGGAGGGCAGCTGATCGGCTCCAGCAATTCCCAAACAAAACCTGGGTAAGCACCAAGGAAAGAACCCAAATGAATGAATTCACAGGTCCTACAACTCATGAACAAGAAAAAAACATGGACTAGAAGATTCTAAAACACTTACATCCCTTTAATCTGAAGAATCGCACCATGATCGCATCTCTTGCATAGCTTCGTAACGGCAAAGAAAATATGAACATAATGTCCCTCGCACCAGGGGAAATGACAAACAAAAGAAGGAAAAAAAAGATCAAAAGTGGACTGAAAATTGTGCAAAGCTAGACAAAACAAATTCATAGCTAGTCACACAATAAAATCCATACGTTTGTTCCGCAGGTGGATGGTCCTTGATATGCCTCAGCATTGGCAGCACATATGCAAGGGCTTTGCCTGAGCCAGTTTTTGCAATGCCAATGCAGTCTCGACCGCTCATAATTATAGGCAATGCCTGAGCCTGAATTGGCTTTGTCTTATCATAGTCGAGCTTCTTTTTCATTTCAAAGATTTTATCTGTAACTCCAGTTTGGTGCCAGGTCTTAATGGGCTTCGGGTCATCCTTAACATGTATCTTCAATTCCAACTGTTTTCGGTATGCACCCACATCTTCTGGGGTCATTTTTGAGATCTCCTTCACCTCAATGTAGAAATTTTTTCGGAATGGTTCATAATCTATCTTTGAGTGGACTCATCATCGTCTTCATCTCCTAAGGGATTGTCATTATTCCCAATGTCCCCATTGTTGTGATTGGCTCATATTTTGAGCTGGCAACAATTAAGTGACTTTGTGTGTTATGCTTTCGGAGTAGTGACCAAATGTGGACAAATCTCATTTCGGCTAATAGTGGAAGACAATGATGATGTTTGCTTAGGATTCTTTTCTTTTGGCCTTTATTCTTGGTTTCACATTTGCATGCCACATGAAGTGGCTTTGGGGTTTGATTAAGAGGCAAAGGGAGCATGATGCATCATCATTGTGTTTGTGGAAAAAGGAAAGGTTGGTTCTTTTTCTTCTCCATTTATTTGCAAGTGCCGAAGGGAGAGTGGGTGAAAAAAAGGAGCATCCAAGTGGGGAGAGCATTCGGCTCTCCCATGGGAAAGCATGAACATAGAGGAGAGAAAATCAAGAAAGCTAGAGTGAAAAGTATTCCAGTGAAAGAACTCTTGGGGTAGAGTGAGGCTTTTGAGAAAATTCTATGAGTGGGTGTACAAGGGATTCGGGATTGGGTTATGTCGATTTAACCCATGTGTAACTTGTACTGTTATTCTCATAGTGAAGAACAATATCTCTCCGAGGACGTAGGCAGGTTTTTACCGAACCTCGTAAATTTTTTGGTGTCTTTATTTCTTGTATTTTATTATGTTCAACTGTGGGTAAGTGATTTGGTGAGGTTGTAATCTGAATCTCGGTTCCGCATTAACGAACGGGCCAAGGCACAACAATTGGTATTAGAGCATCGTTGGAGGCTTGGTTCGTTAGAGGTCCAGATTTGTTGTTCACCATGAAATTTTCAGTTGAGCAGTTTAATAGGAGAGACGGTTTTACTCTTGGTAAAAGAGAGTGATGGAAGCCTGAAGAAATAAGAGACGTGTTCAGGGATGCTTGATCAACTGCGAAAGTTGATGTTGAGGAAGAAGACAAAGGCCTTTTTCTTCTTATCTCACTTTCAGATTCGTACGAGAACCTTGTGAAACTTTACTGCATGGAAAGAAACAGTAAGTTTGGAGCAGGTGCAAGCTTCTTTGGTGTGGAATGATATACAAAAGAAAGAGACCATGGATGATGGTGGGCACGAGACTGCTTAAGCTATTCAAGGTTGGAATCGTGGAAGAAAATTGGAAAGAGGATATGAGAGAGACAGCAGGTTCAGATCCGGTTTCAGAGGCAAGGGTCCACAGTGCTACGAGCGCAAGGCCGGGTTGTAGTAAGTTTGTGGAGGAAGACTTCGAGTATGCCCTCTAGGTACTCAAAGCAACATTTCTCCTGGTGATGTATAATCTCAAGTGTTGCAGGGGTTTTGCAGCTGGTGGAGTAATGGGATTCACAGGTGATGAGATGGTCCTAAAGGAGGAGAAGTGTGAGGAATTTTGTCTGGCTCGATGGGTTGTTGCTGGAAACGGACGCACTGACGAGTTTCCAGGTTGCAGACAATGAAGAGGAGGAAAACCTGTTGGAAGAGACGAGGATGTGTCGAGATCTTGTCTGAAGCTAAATTGTTTTTTTTTAGCTTGCAGCAGCTGCACATGCATTGGCAGTGACTGAATCGGAACAGGACCAACGAGGTTGGATTCAGGGTGTGCATGTTGGTACATAAGGCCAATGAACTTTGGTGATGGGTGCAAGGATTTTTGCACGGTATATTCGCCAAGGTGGAGATTGTTGTGATTGGCTCATATTTTGAGCTGGCAACAATTAAGTGACTTTGTGTGTTATGCTTTCAGAGTAGTGACCAAATGTGGACAAATCTCATTTCGGCTAATAGTGGAAGACAATGATGATGTTTGCTTAGGATTCTTTTCTTTTGGCCTTTATTCTTGGTTTCACATTTGCATGCCACGTGAAGTGGCTTTGGGGTTTGATTAAGAGGCAAAGGGAGCATGATGCATCATCATTGTGTTTGTGAAAAAAGGAAAGGTTGGTTCTTTTTCTTCTCCATTTATTTGCAAGTGCCGAAGGGAGAGTGGGTGAAAAAAAGGAGCATCCAAGTGGGGAGAGCATTCGGCTCTCCCATGGGAAAGCATGAACACAGAGGAGAGAAAATCAAGAGAGCTAGAGTGAAAAGTATTCCAGTGAAAGAACTCTTGGGGTAGAGTGAGGCTCTTGAGAAAATTCTATGAGTGGGTGTACAAGGGATTCGGGATTGGGTTATGTCGATTTAACCCATGTGTAACTTGTATTGTTATTCTCATAGTGAAAAACAATATCTCTCCGAGGACGTAGGCAGGTTTTTGCCGAACCTTGTAAATTTTTTGGTGTCTTTATTTCTTGTATTTTATTATGTTCAACTGTGGGTAAGTGATTTGGTGAGGTTGTAATCTGAATCTCGGTTCCGCATTAACGAACGGGCCAAGGCACAACACCCATAACCCGAGTCTGAATCCTCCCCAGGAATTATTCTGCCTAAAGATTTATTTGAACCATTTTCAACAGAAACTATTGTTTGTTCCGCAACATTGGCCAGCTTCCCAACTTCCGGCGGCACCGTAGAATTCATAAAAGCGTCTAATGGATTAATTTCATCATCCTGCAGAGCAGGTGCAGCCGTTTCATTCTCGGAATCAACCTCCAAGACAGCTCCATCCTCTTTGTCAGTGCTTGAAAACACTTCTCAAACGTGCCCTAGGGTACATATTTGCTAATTGAAATAATGTGTCGTTGAGATTTCACATAATCACAATGCTCTTCAAACTAAATAGAATTACAATAAATAGTTGTATAAATTGAGGTTTTATTTTCTGTCTAAGTGGAAGTCGTGATCTAGGCTGATGCCTAAGAGAGTTTGGGCGGATTAGGCGGGCGCTAAGGCGATCTAGGCGGGAGGCTAACCAGGTCTAGGCACACTTAATTTTCAAATGCCTAGGGATTAATCGGGACGGTGGCCAGCCGCCTAGCGTAGGAAAATTTTAGAACGGTGGTATAAACTAATTTCAAAAAATTGCAAGTTTAACACTGGCAAAGTAAAATAAATACTTAAACTTCACCATCTCATCTATAACTATGATAAACTTGGATTGAACGAATTCAATCTCCATATTGTCGAATTTTTAATATCATAAAGAGGTATTTGTCGATTTGCCCCCTTAAACTTGTATAGAGGTGTCAATTTCCCCCTAAACTTCAATTTTAGCTGATTACCCATCTGTACTTTTATAATTAACCAATTTCCCCATGAACTTTAACTTTAGCCGATTACCCCCCTAAAATATTATAAATATCCAATTTACCCCCCTAGCGTTAGATTTTAAATTTTTCATCCATCCAATTTTCCTCTTTTTTTTTTTTTTTTTTTTGCCCCAATACATTGTCATATGTTGTCCGTGCGATAAAAATAAATAAAAATTTGGATGGATGAATTTTTTTTAAAAAATCTAGCATTTGGGGGAAATTGGCTATTTATAATAGTTCAGGAGGTAATCAGTTAAAATTAAAGTTCAAGGGGGAAATTGGCTAATTATAAAAGTTCAGGGGAATAATCGGCTAAAATTAAAGTTCAGAGGGGAAATTGGCACCTCTATACAAATTCAAAAGGCAAATCGACAAATATGCCTATCATAAAATGGAGAGTTTTCAAATTTCTGACTATCTTGTCCACGCGTAGATGATTTTGAAGTATCATGAATTGCAGTATTTTTTTTTTTTTGTCAAAGGTTACTTTATTAACACAACACAACTAATTACACAAATTGAGGCCCAAATACAATAACCACTCAAACAAAAGAATGGACCTCAATAGTAACCCAAATGCCCAAAACAAAAAAAAACAGGAAAACTAATGAAAAGGGCTTGAAAACTTTGAGTTTTAACGATAAGGACAAAATAAAGGGTAAAGTGAATAGTACCAGGATTGACTTTTTAGTGTAAAAATGTGGTTTTTTGTTAAAGTGAACAGTACCGGGAGCTTTTCGTTAAAGTTCCCAAAAAAAACACAGAAGCTAAACCTAGCTGCTTCCTTCCAACGACACTGCCGAAAGCACCGGAACTATACTCCACGACTGTCATGAGCCTCCACCACCAACTTTCGCCAGGAACCCACACCTCAGAGATGAAAAGAAGATGAATTTTGCCTTCCACCAGAAAACATTTCACCGATCGCAGCCACAAATTAAGAGAAACCAAAGAAGTCTGTGGGATCGTCACAAGCAACACTACCATAAATGGCAGACATAGAGAAGGAGGTTGGGTTGCCACTCGATTCGGTATGAACGCTGGAACTCTACACACCTTCTCAGTTGAAGACCGCATCACTTCGGCGGTTAAAATTGATTGAGCGGAGATGGAGTCGGTGGAAGTCAAAATAAGGACATTTATATGGATGGATGGATGATTTGATCTGAGGGTGGCAACATATACCTGTGAAAATCGGGGTGTAAAGGGAAAGCAAAATAGGAAGGAAAGCATGGAAAAAAACATCAGAAAAAGAAGAAAGACGAAGCAGAGAGGAAGAAGGAAGGGCTGCCACCAACCCTAATCGGAATTAGGGTCGGCAGCAAGTTGGTGTAGAGGTTTTGACAAACAAGTTGGTGTAGAGGTTTTGACAATCGTCCACATATGAATCCTTCATCTGATGGATCAACAAGACTTTACTGCTGGTTGTTGATTCCATCAAATTTGACGTTCTCAAACTCACACAACGGTTTACTAAGTGAACAAAATTCATATAGCATGAAAATATAATGCATAAGAAGTAATTAACAAGTTTCAATATTAAGTTAATTTCAGCATAATATATTACATAATACCCTAATAAAATATCAAACTAGAAAAAGAATCCATGAAATAGCTATTATTGCTTGACCGTGAAGGCCTTGATGTGAGATATCAATTCTTGGGTCCGGGAATAAGAGAGTTGATAGTTATGCAGAACTTGGAATGCATGTCCAACTCCTTTGTGCATTGTAGTTTCCACCCTTTTCCCCATGCTACTCAAAGCGTTGCACAACTCGAAATTCCTATCCTTCAATATATCCAATTCCGATACGCATACCATCATGCTCGGGAGCCTTAAATCGCGCAATTTGGCCACGCTGGCCTTCGCTAGAGGGTTGCACCACCGATGGTCTCTGCTGGCCCCTAAGGGAAGAGACAACCGCCAATAAGTGTCCGAATTTGACAGAGTTAGGGCGGAGTATGGAGGCTGAGTTGCACACTTTTCGGACCAAGTTCGAGCCTCTCCTCCGAAAAAGGGTTGGATCAAAACGGTGCCTTTGAGACTCAATGGCCTTAAAATGGAGGGGTCACATGAACCTAACTGTGTGGTGACATTATAGGCTATGTTAGCCCCTGCACTGTCACCACCTATGAACAAGCTGGACAAGTTGCACTTACTTAACCACCATTTTTGCTCACTAGACTCATTCAAAGCTTGTTGTTTTACCCACATAAGGGCTTTGAATCCGTCATCATAAGAAGCAGGGAGGCGGCTTTCGGGGGCTAAACGGTAATTCACAGAGATGATGACACAACTTGCTTGTGAAGCAAGTTTGGCCAGAAACTCATGGTAACAGCTCCAAGCTGCAGATCCAACACAGAATCCACCGCCGTGGAAGTAGACAATCACGGGGAGGTTTCCGGGGTGGTTTGGAACATAAATACGTGCCCATACGTTGGTAAATTTGTCAATGACAACGTCTTTGGCCGCGACACCAGGTGGTAGAGCTAGAGTGCTGGGGACACTTGGGATCATCGGGGGCCTTTCAACGGATCCGTCTTTGTGAACTCGGATGAGACCTTCGATTTCTTCGAGTACAACTCCACGATGTTTAGATTTTTTAGTTGCTTGGAGGTTAAGCCTTGGATCAAGAGATATGGCTGACATGTTTCTTCTAAATTTCATACAATGTTTGTGGATCAGTGGCTGTTAATGTGGTTTCCTTCGGCACATACAAGGTCTTTATATACAAAATGAGAAACATTAGCTCATTCTGAAAGAATTAAAGTTATCTGAAAGGTGGGATTCGAACTCAGCATATGCTGTCATGCAGATTATTCTCATCTAATCTGACTAGAATTAGGCAGCCCCCCAAATTAAAAGTTTCTTATTCTGTTTGATTTACAAAGGGGAAGATTCAAACTCGTATATGTAGAGGCAATCACACTATCATGAACAACTGGTCTAACTCACGTCTGACTTAAATTGATGATTGATACCAAGCACCGAGAAGATAATGAGATTGGAGTCAACGGCTGAAACATATGGCCAAGGTTGTTCCTGCCTTCTAGTTTATGCTGTCCAATTATTCCATTGCCATTTTCTTTTTTGTTGATTTGATTAAAGCGTTACCATAACTTCAATTACCGGGGTTTTTTATTGGAACATAATCTAAAAACTGAAATAAAAGGTTAACTATTCAGCCATGTTTATGCCCGAAATTGGTTTTCAACAGTGGGATGACCAGTGAAACTTGAGGTTAGACAATTCATTCAAACATGATATTTTTTAATGTACCTAGAACACAAAAAATACATTGAAACTATTGACAAAAGATAAAAACATGCACTAAAAATAACCCTCTTCTGGAAATCTTTGGTTAGTGAATAATTACCGAAACCGAGTTCTCTGAAATTTCATGCAATGCAATTAATCATCTCTTTTTTTTTTTCAATTTTGAATTTCTTCCACAAATCTTTCAATTTACGGAATTTGGAAATCGGACATTGGTTGACTATTTGTAGTTTTTGCAACGAACACGTACAGTTGTACCTTTTCTGTACAAGTTGTCCCAAAAAACATTAGATTTTGTTCTTAATATTGTACTTGCCTCAGGAATATATGCGTTCGTCCATCTTTTTGCATGCACGTCATTATTCTTCCATAGTACTGTTAGACTTTCATATGAAGTTCGTGCATGGTGCTAGACAGTGGTTTTCAAAGAAAATAATAGAAAAATTGAAAAGTTGTCGATCGGTAATTTTCTTTTCAAATTAAAGATACTTTCCTTTTGCAGGGTTGAGTTAATTTAGTTAAGCTTGTTAAAGGCCACTGTTCTAAAAAAATTCGTCTAACGCAGCTTAGGCGTTATATGGTTGACCACCACCCGAATTAGTTCTTAGGAATTTAAAAATTAAGAAGGTGTGTCAAGAATCTCAAGATGCACTTAGGCGTCCACTTAGCCCGTTTAAGCACACATTTAGGTCGCAACTTTCATGTAGACAAGAATCGATAACTTTCATTTTGTATTTTATTTTCAATAAATTGTAAGAAACTTGTTAAATATTTGGATGAACACTCGTATATACTTGTTCCACATGTTTTCAATATGTTCTAATACTTTATAATTTATATATAATTTTATTTTGCAATTTATATATTCTAATATAATTATGTGTTTTTTTTAAGTATAAATAGACAATTATTTATACAATATATAATAAATTTACTTAAATCAACCTAGTCCGTCTTTGAGGAGAATCCGCCGCCCGACTAACGTCTAGCGTAAGAACCTTGATTAAGGGATTGTAAATTCATTTCCCTATATTCAAGTTGTGATCCTTACCGTAGATTGGCGCTAACAGATCTTTTCATACATTCAAGTTCGAACTTCTTAGATTATTTTAAAGAGAGTTTTAACGAAACACTCCAAGTACTGTTTACTTTTAATGAAAAACCACATTTTAACCTTTTCCTGATACTATTTATTACACCCTTATTTATCATTTTTCATTAAAACTATTTTTTTTTTTAACTTTTGGTTAGTTTTTCTTATTTTAAAAGGATACCTTACTTTTGGCTAATATAAATTAATTTCGGCATATGCATGTATCATTCCAGGGCCGGCCCAGGCCCAGTGCAACCAGGGCGACCGTCCGGGGCCCAAAAAAATTGGGGGCACCAAAATTATTAGGGCGGTATATTTATATATGTTTTCATAAGAGTATAAATTTATAAAATTTGGTTCAATGACATAGACATTTAACTAAAAGTGGTGGTTTGGTCATTTAAAAATAATGAAGAGGTCTTGGGTTCAAAACACCACATTTGCTTATTTACTTTCTAATTTTTACAAATTTCTTTTCATAAGAGTATAAATTTATAAAATTTGGTTAAAGGATCAAGAATTTTAATTAGAAGTAATGGTTTTTATTGTTTAAAATTAACAAGAGGTCCTAAGTTCGAAATACTATGTGCATGTTTATTTTTTTCAATTTTACAAATTTTTGTTTTGTTGTTAATTTATTTTTAGTTACTAGCTAGTAGCTATGTGGGTTGTTATTTTTAAATATTCATTTCAATTCAAGTCTAATCTTCAACAATGAGTAATACGCAGACCAAATTTTTAGAGCAAATTGACAAATTGACAAATTATATGATGTGTTATCAAAATATTTAATTTAATGTCCATTCATTACTAATACATATCAATTAAAGACTCGAAAACATCATTATTTTTTTAGCCCCATATTGACAAGGTTAGTAAATAAGAAAAAAACACCTCATGATTTATACAAAAACACTTTCAAAGTTCACATGGAAAACAAAACTCATCATCTATCTACTTGTAAGCCCAGAGTTTTTTGGTTTCCTTCTCCCAATACAAAATAAATTAGTCTTTATGTATTTCTAAATTATTGAGTTTGAAGTGCTTTTCTAAGTATAATTTTATCGATGTCTTACGTATGAAAATAAATAATTTTCTTATAAGAAGTTAGGGCACCTTTTTTGGCTTCGCCCCGGGCCTCAAAAATCTCTGGACCGGCCCTGTATCATTCAATGTGTGAAGTAAAAAATTCAAAGGCCAGAAATCTGAAAATTAGTATATCTAAACAAGATGGGATTTTTCTTATAGACCAGAGCATGGAATGTATTGGGATTCTTATCAGTTGGATTCTTGACTATGAAAGAAAGATGAAGATTCACAATAAAATTAATTGGCAATATAGAGAGTGATCTAAACTTTTGTAAACACGTACAAAATCTCTTTTTTTTTCTCGATATGATGTAGACTCTCAACAAGCCGCACATTCCATGGGCCATGCATCTGATCTATGGTAATGGTTGGTATCCCTTCTAGAATTTTCGGGGCAAGATGAACCTTGTCTTAAAAATTCAACGTTAATTAAGTCGGTTACTAGCTGGGAAGATTTTATACGAGAAAAATCTAACTTTTGATATAATATATAATTTAAACCTAAATATCTTCCGGTCCATTGAACTAAGTCGTCGTAAAACCAGATACCTCAACAAATTCATGGACACGGATCCTGCACGACTAGTCATATATATTCTCATTGTTCATAAGTCACATGCATTATTAGTCACAGTTAGTTAAAGTTCCAGATTCTTTCATGCTCAAATTCGTACGAGAAAGTCAGAAACAAATCTTTCCCAGTCCCCCACCATGCAGGAAGGTTGAAGGAAGGAATGGATGAGCCACTGCCATCCTCTTTTTCTTTAAAATTATTCTCTCTTTCACTTCTTCTCCTCCTTTTTGACCATCACACCATTGCTCAAGCAATGGAAGGGGCTGGATACTGATAAACTATTTACCACGAACTGTATTATTAGAACAAAATTTCTGACCATCAAGCAATATCGTAGGATTCTACAAAAAATTGAGAAAGTCCAAGCTAATAAGAAGGTTGTAAATATCCCCGTTTTACAATGTCCATAATTCATTTTGCTTGTTGTGGATGAGTTAATGGACCGGTTCTAGAAGTAAATTATAAACATCATATCGTTTGACAAAAGGGCCACTATTTATGAGAAATTTTTGTACGTGATTAACTAACATGTGATTTTTTTTATAAACGTCTATCATATTTAGTATGAAGGATTGAATTGAAATTGATAAGTTCAAAACATCTTAAAAATAGCGAAAAAAAACGAGTGACAATTCGACTATCTATTACTTCTTTAAGAGGACACTCCAAAAAAGGAAAGTTTAAAAGAAAACGAAAAGGAGAATTGAGTTTTTATTGTGGCCCAATAATATCGATATATTATTCATCATCAATGAGCCCATTTCCTCTTTGGACTTTAGACTTTTGAATCGGCCCATTTAGTCGGTCTGTAAAACCAACACGACGACGTTTGCAGATACAGTTTTGGAGCTTTCCGAGGCCCCTCCAGAAAGCCCTAACAAACCCCACGCTCTGAGATTCATAAAAGCATACAGTTTTGAAGGTTCGACTTGTTCTCCAACTCTCAAAAGTTTTCAAAAACTCGCAGGCTCTCACCCTCTCCGCCACTTGGATTTCATCTGAGTAGAAGAACAAGAAGGAGAAGAAGAAGTAAAAGGATGTCGATTCGAGTGCTGAATCCGAATGCGGAGGTGCTGAACAAATCGGCGGCGCTGCACATGAACATCAACGCCGCCAAGGGCTTGCAGGACGTCCTCAAGACCAACCTTGGCCCCAAGGGCACCATCAAAATGTAGGAAAAAATTACACTACTTTTCTAATTTTTTATTCATTTTTCATTTTTTATTGATTTTTGAGTCTTAATTTCTTCGATAATGTTTTCAGGCTTGTTGGTGGAGCTGGCGACATTAAGCTCACTAAGGATGGCAACACTCTGCTCAAGGAAATGGTATGGCCTTTGTGAAACCCTAGATCTCCGATTGGTGCTGTCATTGGTTGTATAGAGTGTTAAATTAGGGTTTAAGGATTTATGGATTTGATTGAAATGCGAAATGAAGCTGTATTTAGTAAACCAGGTTCTGTTTGGTTGTCGAAATTTTTTATATGTTTTTCAAACTCTCAAAGTCGATTGTTTTTGTTATGACATCAATGCTACAAAGGTGAGAATACAGACGGTTTACAGTTTACTCAAATTGGCTGTATGTATTTGGAGTGTTGGATGTATTTAGTCAGTATGTTTTGTGTTTTTTCGTACTTTGCTTTGTTCATTGGTGTTCTGTTAAATGCTTGCAGCAAATTCAGAACCCAACAGCAATTATGATTGCGAGGACTGCTGTTGCCCAAGATGACATAAGTGGAGATGGCACCACATCTACTGTCTTATTCATTGGCGAGCTTATGAAACAATCAGAGCGATACATTGACGAAGGTTGGTTGCTACATACTCACAGTTACCTTTAATCAACGACTGGACGATTTAATCTTTGCACCTTGTGGCTCTGAAATGTTCCCCAAGTCAATCTATTAGTTTTCGTTTCTTCCTTTTTTATTGTGATGCCCTTGATAATAGTGAGTTTGTTCTTGTTCTAGGGATGCATCCCCGTGTCCTAGTTGATGGTTTTGAGATTGCCAAAAGAGCAACGCTTCAGTTTCTTGAGAAATTCAAAACTCCTGTGGTGATGGGTAATGAGCCCGACAAAGAGATTCTTAAAATGGTAGCAAGGACAACATTGCGAACAAAGGTATCTAGTATTTTTTTTCTGTTTAAATTGTTTTGCGCAACGTGGGGTTTGCTCGTAGGTTTTCTTATGCTTAGAGTAAATGGAATTTTTTAACACGTTATATATTTAATATGTCATGTTCTGTTTTGCAGTTATATGAAGCATTGGCGGATCAATTGACCGACATAGTTGTTAATTCGGTGAGTGTTTGTGGTTTATGTAGGAATGCTTGAAAGATTGCTATTCCACACAAGCTTCTAATTTTGTATATATTCTTATGGAATCTAGAATATTTCGTAGACCTCTTGCATCTTGATGTGTGACAAACTAGGGGTTTACAAATGACAGGTTCTTTGCATCCGCAAACCTGAAGAACCCATTGATCTGTTTATGGTGGAGATTATGCACATGCGACACAAATTTGATGTAGACACACGTTTGGTATGTTAATATCTTATATTTTCCACTCTACCTTGGGTCCTCAATGTTCTGCGAAGTTCTGCAAATGATTTAGCTTTTATTTTGTTAAGAGTTGTAATCATATAGTAATGGCTTTGTATCTTTTCTGGTGTTACTATGTGCATCAATTGGTGGTTTTGTAGTGCTATAGTTGTTTCTTTTGGTGGTATCATTGAATAATAATTAGGGCAAAAGCATATTCATTTCCTTTCGAATTTTTTTTACTCTATAATGTTGGTGGTTACATTGTGCTTTTGTTTTCTTTCTTAGTTCCAAGTTCCAGTGATGAAATTGTAAATCATGATAGTTGCCTGGAACCAGTTTAGATTTGATTTCTGAGCATGGTGCGAGCTTAATATTACCTTTGTTTACAAAATAGAAGAATGTATTGTTACCCTGCGGTTTTTCATCTCAATTACTTTGTCTTGTAGGTCGAGGGTCTTGTTCTGGATCATGGTTCTAGGCATCCTGATATGAAGCGGAGAGCAGAGAATTGTTACATCTTGACAAGCAATGTATCTTTGGAGTATGACAAAAGGTATATATATAGAAATTTGATCAAATGGTTGTTACATTTTGTCTTCAATATTTTCTCCTTTTGCCCTCTTGCTTTCACTCATTCTTTTTCTTTTGCACAGTTATGAAATAGCAGTCCTATGTTCTTATGGATATGATTTTCTGATCATTTTGAATTTGATGATTTTCATCTCAGTGAAGTAAACTCAGGCTTTTTCTATTCAAATGCGGAGCAGAGAGAAGCAATGGTTTTAGCTGAAAGGCGTCAGGTTGATGAAAGAGTTAAAAAAATCATTGAACTGAAAAATAAGGTAGTGTGTTGCTATAGATGCTATTTGCTTGATATTGATTTAGCACTCATTCTAGCATATCGACATTCCAGATTCTGAAATATTTCCTGCACTGGGTGATTTGCAGGTTTGCTCTGGTAATGATAATAATTTTGTCGTTATCAATCAGAAGGGAATTGATCCCCCATCTCTGGATCTTCTCGCAAGGGCAGGGGTAAGTCAAGGATCATTATTTTAGATTTTTTTTCAATTATTTTCCAACATATCAACCAGACAGACACCGCAACTTTTTTTTTATCGGTGTTGTGTTGTGCACTTCCTATGTTTTTGTGCAATGTGTTTGGCACTTCTCTAATCCCGTGGTTTCTTAGATTATTGCCTTGAGAAGAGCAAAGAGGAGAAATATGGAACGGTTGGTTTTGGCTTGTGGCGGGGAGGCTGTAAACTCCGTAGATGATCTAACTCCTGATTGCCTTGGTTGGGCTGGACTTGTATACGAGCATGTCCTTGGTGAAGAGAAGTATACATTTGTCGAAAATGTGAAAAACCCCCATTCTTGTACAATCTTGATCAAAGGTACTCCATTGGTGTTTCACCTTCCAAATTATAAATATTCTCTGGCTTTTTACCAGTTAGTAATTTATGTTGCACCCATCTCATAGTAGTTCTTAAGTGATATTCAACATTCTATTTCCTTTGGCAAATCCTGTAGTGATTTAATCCTTATTTCCTCTTAAAAATGGTGCAGGACCTAATGACCATACAATTGCTCAGATTAAGGATGCTGTTCGTGATGGTCTGAGGGCAGTTAAAAACACAGTTGAAGATGAAGCTGTCATCTTAGTAAGTTTGTGTGAGAGATTTCCCAATCGTAATTTTTTAAATTTTTTTTGAATCATATGATCTTCTCCACGTTTTATATGCTTTAGGCATAAGTCATATAAAAGTTTTTGCTTCTGAATGTACATCCGATTGTGATATGCGAAACATTTTTGATATGTGAATCAGGGTGCTGGAGCTTTTGAAGTTGCAGCCAGACAATATCTAGTAAACGAAGTGAAGAAAACTGTTAAAGGGGTAATTGAATATTTCCCTAAATTCCCTTATGGGTATTACTTTTAAGCACCTCTTGTCTTTCTAAATCTCGTCTATCTTACATTTACATACTTTGAAACAGCGCGCTCAACTAGGTGTTGAAGCTTTTGCTGATGCTCTCCTTGTGGTACCCAAGACACTTGCTGAGAATTCTGGCTTGGATACGCAAGATGTGATAATTGCTCTTACGGTATACTTCTATAAAAGTTCCTGAGTTTTTCATCCGGTCATCTTTCTTCAAGTGATTGAAAATAATCTCTTATGTGGATGCTTGTTCAGGGAGAGCATGATCAGGGAAATGTCGTGGGACTAAATCACAACACTGGCGAACCGCTTGACCCACAGATGGAGGGTATCTTCGACAACTACTCTGTGAAGCGACAGATTATAAACTCAGGGTACGTGGCTCGACTTTGAAATCCTTTTCTTTCAGATCTTTTCGGCTTATGCAACACTCATTGATGTTCGTTTTCATTTTTTGCAGGCCCGTAATTGCATCTCAATTGTTGTTGGTCGATGAAGTAATCCGTGCTGGGCGTAACATGAGGAAGCCAACTTAAGCTTCAGCGTATGTTTTTGGCCGTGTGAAGCTTCTCCTTGTCTTCAGTGAATGATTTGGTTGAAACCACCTTAATGTAACTGACCGAGGGCAGTAGTGTTGCTGAGGATTGTTAGAGGAAATCTGAATTTGCATCTGCTCTGGGTTTTTTTCTTATGAATGAGGAATTTGTGTAATATATACATCTTGTTTGGCTCAAACTTTTTGAGGTTCGCATTTTCTTTTTGAGGTTGAACCGGTTCAACCAGGGCGGAGAAGAACTATACGTTTTGTTAGCCTCTTCTCGAACTTTCGAGGTAGTACAATTTTCAAGTTTTTACCATTTGGGTTTTAGTTAATACCATAGAATACAACGCTTCGTGCAATCTAGCCATCCATTTTTCTACCACGCATCCTTGTGTGAGCAAGGTTGTTCAAATCAACAGCTAGATCATAAGAGTTGCTCGATTCTTCGCACTCAAAGCAGTCGATTATATTCAAGACGGAATTATTTATGTATTTCTAGACAAATTACTGGTGTGAAATCTCTAAAATTATTGAGTTCATTGGAAAATCTTTCGAACACAACCCCCTGGCATCAACCGAACTACAGAAATCAAAATCATATACCAGTGATGTTGCCATAATTCAGATAACAAACTTCAACGTCAAAATCATGAACCGGTGATGATCTCAGACTTTTGCAGGCACTTTCCCGTCTTGTTGAAGCATGTACGCTCTCTTCATTTCCTCCAAAACGTCATCGTTGGTGCTGTAAAAAATACAACAATGTCAGGATGCTTCAATTTCGTAAAGTTCTTCAATTTCGTTTCTCTTAAGACTACTAAAAAGGGTGAATGCAATACTGGCAGCAAAACAACATTCAGACATCAGTGCACCAAACCCTTCCGTAAAGCATAAACTAATCATATATATGCCCAAGCACTGCCATTCGGCTCATCAATGAGAAATCTTCTCTTCTCTTCTCTCTCGCTTCATGCTCTCTAAAGTCTAACGCAAATGCAAGAAGAGATGGGGGTACCTTTTCTGTTCTATAACTAGAATAGTATCCCGTTTACGTACAATTGAATGCCAAAAACAAACATCTATAACCTAGGTTCGAACAGATTGCATAAGAAGTTGCCCTTGGTGATCCCATGCAATTATGCCTCTACCATTGCCACGACTCATGAATGTTGCACGATTTCCATTTTTCTGATAACCAGTTGACATTGGACTAGAAAGCAATTCATAAAACACTACGTTGGACTAGAAAGCAATTCATAAAACACTACGCCCAGCAAACCTAATCCCACAAGGCTTCGAAAAACCAGAACGCAGTTTCCACATTTCGATTTGGTCTATGCAAAAACTATAAGAGGAAAACCATATGCAAACAAATATGCAAACAACCCAAAAGCCAAATTTAACTCCGAAGTAAATAAGAAAAAGACGGAAAATGTAGACTGACAGCGTATTAATCCAAACTATGCAACTCAACCCCAGCCCTAAGGTTGCCACCACCATCTTGACATATCTCATGATTAAATACCACTCTACTGCCTCCCACTTGCGTAAACCACGACGAGTACAATGCACTGAGTCCAATTCTAAAAGGCAATTCAACTCAACCAACACACAAAAGATAGAGAAATATCCAACTAATTTCTTGAGTTACTACAAAACTAGTAGTAAGCATCACCGGGAAACTTAATAAAAATCGGAACAATTTCACAAGCCCGCTATTCTCAACAACCGCTGCTCAAGCAAATCAACATTCATAACAAGTAAGTCTAAGCACGCCAATACAATTTGGGTAAGAGCATTTCCTAACTAAACATATAATTGAGATTAATACATAAAACCCTGTTCTAAAAACAAAATCTTTCCCATTTTTTCTTACGATTAACAAAAAATCGGGGTAAATTTATCGAGAAATTGGGGCTTACAATTGGTGAAGGCACTCGTTCAATTCCTTGGCTTGCTGCCGGCACTGCCAGACGACCGATATGGTTCTGCCGTAGGAGCACTCGGCGTACTTTGACGCCAAATCCTTGCACTCCTGCAACGCCTTGTGCTTCATTTTGCTCCGCAATGCTGCTCAAGCAGTAATTTCCTCAGAAAGATTACACATTTTTTCAGCACAAAGATCAAACGAAAGAATAATTGTTGAAAGCCCTAGAGAGTTTTGAGCTTTGAAACGCGACATACCTTCTTCTACCTTCTTCTTCACGTGATTCTCACGTGCTTCCTGTATGTATCCCATTGATTTCTCCTCCTCTCTCCCTCTCTGTAGGTCTCAGCTAGTGAAGAGGACGACGGGGCTCGGCTGCGGAGCACCGAAGGAGTGTGGCGCAAAAGCCAGAGATGGACTCGCAGTCAGTGACTAACTGTATTGGCTGATCGCACGCTCCATCACCAGCGGGTGGTAACAGTCCGGGTCTAAATTGCTGGGGCACTGGGCTTCGTGTGGGCTTGTTTTTACTGGCTATCAGGCACTGAATCTGACCCAATCCTAATTTATTTTTTCTGAAGCCTCACGTATCCCCCGCCTAAAAGGATAAGACTAATCTCTACTGAAAGGTTACAGACATTCCGGTCTACTTTTGGTCACAGTTAAGTGAACATGTCATCACAAAGCTTTCAACTAGGGAATTACCTGAATTTTTGTCAGCTTCGTGTCACGAACCCAAGACCAAAAAACATATTAGACTTAGAATTTTACCGTATTTTTAATGGACCACTTTTCATAGTTCTGACCCAGTCTTAATTGTCTTCTTTTTTTTTCTTCTTTATGTCAATGCCCCGCGAAACTCAAAGTCATTCTCACTTTGCTGCGCAAAACTTAAATTGTGTCACTTAACTCAAAATCAAATTTAGTCTTATTCTGCCCCCATTAAAATTGCTTTCCTTTCTTTAGAGAAAAAGTAAAGCCTTTGAAACTATGAGTATATTTTCGGTATGGCTAGTTGATTACGGAATCTTTCACCATGAATAGGACCGCATGGTGTCGGATTGAACCAAAATACAAGGAAGTTTCATGCTTTTATAATAGGCTTCATACAATAAAAATGCTACTCTTGCCATTTTTTTCATATCACATTATACCACCCATTTAATAGAGATACGACCCACATATGTTGGTGGGTATACCTCTATTAGAGAGGTAGTACAATGTGGTATGAAAAATATGAAAAATATAACATTACTCTTCATACAAATAACATGGTCGAGCATTCATACCAAATTCTTTCTCCAAATTCCAAACTGTTCCATTTTGTTAAACTATAACCCTATTGTTTCAATAAATTGTAGTCTTGTTCAATAATCATTATATATGCACGTGGCACTTACTACGGGACATGCCAAAGATTAATATTTATCCTTATATTTTCCAAACATCTTATCCTTATATTTTCCAAACATCATTTAGGATAAGCAAGGGGGCAGTTGTGTTTGGGATTAAATGACCCATGATTGATCCCTAACCTTTCCAATTATGGTTGATGTAAAGGACATAACAAACACGCTTTCCCTCTTTTGCTTTGATTGGTTTCCTCGACTCTTATCTTCTCTAGTCTTCACGGTTGTTCAAGTAAGTGTGGTTATCCATTCAATATTTTTCTACCTTTTATTTTATTTCATTTAAGTTAGAGCTTATAATCATGCATCTCGGGTTCGAAAGAAGAAATAAGAAGTCAATACTAAAAGTGTAAATAAAACAGCGAGGTTGCAAGGATTTATAAAATAAAGAAGTGTGAGTTTTTAATGGTGATTACAAAATATTGCAATAGTTTATAAAAATAGACATTAGGAAGTGTGAATCTTATATTAGAGAAATTACACAACATTGCGATAGCTTATAATGAGTTAAGCACTCTTTTGATGCCAATTGATTATATGGCAGAATATGAAATTCTTTCTTGGTACCATGATAGGTTATCTACGTGTTAGGTCCAATGATGAGATGTGCTCCATCTCTATGACACCTTATATATATTGTCCATAAATTTGGCTTAAATAATCTCACACGTACAAACTAGTACTATGATATATTAGTATTTATCTTGACTTGTAAGTAAAAGGTGTCAAGTTTAAACATAGGTAGCGAGGACGTATGAAATTTATGTTGAGTTTGATGAATGCTACTTTTGAAATAAAAAACACACACACACACAATTAATCATGAAGGTGCTGCTATTCACCGAATGCCAATTTTTGAACATTGTTTACTTAACGGAAAAACAAAAACACCGCACGGCCTTAATTTTGTCGATTTTGACACCGCCAAGTCTGGCCGTCCGGCCGTCCCCACGAGGCCAAACACCCGCAGCTCACAACGCACGGCAGGTAGCAGCAATAATACCAAACGACAAGTCGACAACCCAAAAGGGTAAGGGAAGGAGTGTCCGTTGACCGTCAACGCCAGCGTGGCGTCTCCCCCTCTCCCTAAAAATAAAAATAAAAAAGCTAAGCAATCTCCGCCACACACTGCGTGTCACGTTCCCATTGGGCCTACCTCCCAACCCCTTTCCTCGTGGCGACCATTTTTAACCCCCCCTACCCGGAATTCCATATCCCCCAATTTTGTTCCAAGCTTAGATCTTCTTCTTCGTCGTGGACCAGAGAAGGTACGGATGCCCCCAACTTCTCAAGAACTAGGGTTAGCTTGGGGTTTGAATTTTCCTGATTTGATTTCAATTTCAATTTTAATTTTTTGTTGTTGATATACTGTTTGCGTGTGATGATTGCTTTTCTGTTATCTAGGGTTTTGATATCCTTTATTTTTTGGGAAAAAAAAAGTTGTTGACTTTATGTTTGTGACTGGATCTGATTTGATTTAAGCTGTTTGGTAGTTGATTTGAGTGTTGGATCGATTAGATTTCGATTTGTGACTTGTTTGGTTGCTGGGGAAGTGGAAGTGGTTTTTCAATGATTAAAAAAGATGAGTTTTTTGAAAGGGGGATTGGAAATTGGGGTTTTTCCTGGTATGACTAAAGTTAAAAGCTTAGGGATTACTGTTGGGTGAGTTGGGAGTGAGATTAAGTGCTCTAATCTGTTTTTGTGATAACTGAATCAGGATCCTGATCTGTTTGTTTGCTGAGAAAAATTCATGAAAAGGTCTGAAGTTAGCATTTTTATTTGGTTTCTTATAGGATTTTATAGAATTAACATGTTTTTCCTCATCTGTTGTTAGTTCAATTATGTTCAGATCTAAGTAAATGTTTGATAGTTTGTTTATCTCTTGCGTGCTAGTTTCGTGTGTAACTAATTTGATATGTGCTACGATGTTGTTCTGTGTGTAGTGATTTACTTGTACGCGAGTATATGTGTCTGTGAATAGAGATCACTGACCTAAACTGTCATTTGTTGGATTAATTCCCAGGTTACAGATTTAGACTTACATAGCAAAGATGTCGCCACCTGATTCTTCACGTGAGGATAATGTGTACATGGCCAAGTTGGCCGAACAGGCTGAGAGATATGAGGAGATGGTTGAGTTTATGGAGAAAGTTGCCAAGACTGTTGATGTTGAGGAGCTAACAGTGGAGGAAAGAAACCTCCTCTCTGTGGCTTATAAGAATGTCATTGGAGCTAGGAGAGCTTCATGGAGGATCATATCTTCCATTGAGCAGAAGGAGGAGAGCAGAGGGAATGAGGATCATGTTGCGATTATCAAGGAATACAGGAGCAAGATTGAGGCTGAGCTCAGCAAGATCTGTGATGGGATCTTGAACCTTCTTGAGTCACACCTCATTCCGTCTGCCTCTTCTGCCGAGTCCAAGGTGTTTTACCTCAAGATGAAAGGTGACTACCACAGGTACCTTGCAGAGTTTAAGACTGGAGGCGAGAGAAAGGAAGCAGCCGAGAGCACTTTGTTGGCTTACAAGTCTGCTCAGGTTGGTATTCAGCTTGCCCTTCTGCCATTTTTAGTTTTCTGATTGTGCTTTTGTTTTTTGTAGTGATCCTTAAGCTTGTTTTGTTTTGTTTGATGCAGGACATCGCCCTCGCCGAGTTGGCTCCAACCCACCCAATAAGGCTTGGACTTGCACTCAACTTCTCAGTCTTCTACTATGAAATCCTTAACTCACCTGATCGTGCTTGCAATCTGGCAAAACAGGTTTGTATGCAAAACCTTTTGTCGTCTGTACTTATGTGCATTCTAGTCTGTGTGACTAAATTATTCAGTGGTATTTATTGTATAAATTTAATATACAGTTGTAGATATTCACTGAAAATACATAACCTATATTCATTGTTATTCTCCTTCCTGGTTTTTAATTCTTCATGAATTTATTAGGCCACTATGTTTGCCTTTATTGCACCTGGCTTTAGTGTGCATGGAATTTACATGCTTGATGAGAAATTCTTTTCCATAGACATTTAGTTGCAAATTTCTTTGAGAGTTTCAGTTGGTTTATAAATGAAGTAAGAACTACTTCTCTTTTTGGTTTATCTGGTTATGCCACATGTCATATGGGAAATGGCGTCTAATCCTTTAATCACTCACTTTTATACTTCTCTGGAGACTTCTTTCCCAAATAATTTCTACTTCTTGGGTTAAAATTAAAAAAACTCTTCTACTTAATTGGTACGACTACATTTACTAGAACAAATGAGCTCTCTCCAATTTCAAGAATACCAGCCATCATATTTGGTTCTGTTCGTTACTCTTGGAGTATTGATTGGTGAAATATGCTCGGATAATTTAGATAAGATTGGACCTTTAGTGCATCTACAATCTGGACATGAACTTTTGAGTTTTTGCTGTTATGTAACATGTTACAAATTAGTAATTCATGCTGCAGAATCTGTATATGAGTGTTAGGGGCTGTTTAACCATTCTTGTGTCTTCATGGCATGAATTTGATATGTGTTTTGCTTTCTAACACTTGGTTGTTAAATGAACTTAACAAGCTTTTGTAAAATGATTCTTTTCTCCCTTATGGCCGAGTACAGGATTCTTTGTGACTACAGTTTTTAAATAAACTTGAGAATTGGATGTTTAGTGTATATTGCTTTTTAACTCAATTTCAATACTTCTTCCCACAGGCTTTTGATGAGGCTATTTCTGAGCTTGACACATTGGGTGAGGAATCCTACAAGGATAGCACTTTGATCATGCAGCTTCTCCGAGACAATCTGACACTCTGGACTTCTGATATCACGGTATCTCTCTCATCCTCTTTCCCTCGTGATGCATGTACACATATGACCGAAAAGGGGGTCTTGACTCTTGAGATTGGGATGCATCATTATAGTGATACCGATTGTGCAAGCAATCATTGCAATTCAGTATATATCCAGTGCTGTTTGATGATTAAGTTCCGCATCAGTATTTGAACTTTGGGAAACTAAATTTAATTGTTTATCTGGTGGTTTAGGATGATGCCGGGGACGAAATCAAGGAAGCATCAAAGCGCGAATCCAGTGAAGCACAGTAACAGGTCTTCTGGTTCATAGAATTTGTACTCTGTACCCCTTTGATCTTGGGACCTTTGTAATAGATGGCATGTGGGTTGTAGAAGGATTTGTCTATGAACTTGACGATCTTGAGTGCGGCAGCGCTTAGGGTTGAAATGTTCCAACAGATTGCAAAATTGCGTTTTATAATTTGGTGAGATTTTAATGCTGTGCTATATGATTTAGTGTCAAAAAATAGTGGTTTTTATTGTTTCTTTGAGATTTCTGATGGCTTGTGTTCATTTTACCAGATATAACATTATGTAGCTTGTATTCTTTTTGCTTCTTTCAATTAGAATGTGGTACCTCCATTGTTCATTGGAAGATTATAATTGATTGTTGGTGGGCTTTAACAAAAGGGTGGTGCTACTAAACATCATTTTTTTTTTTTAAGAAAAACTAATGAAAATGACTCGAAAATTTTGAGTTTTAACGATAAGGACAAAATAAAGGGTAAATTAGATAGTATCAGGATTTGTTTTTTAGTTTTTAGTGTAAAAAATGTGATTTTTTGTTAAAGTAAATAGTATCGAAGTTTTTCGTTAAAGTTTTTTTTTTTTTTTAAATCTTTTACACATTTTTTTCAATTTTCGAATGTCGAATTGAATAAATTAAAAAGAATTAAAAAATAAAAATTTACCGTGTGCGAAAGATAAGAAGATGAGTGTGAACAGCATTACCGTTACAAAAATTCGCATCAGCTGAAGACCAATATGTTCACCAGTACACATGCGTGAATACTGTTTCCACGTGTTTTTTTTTTTTAACAATAAGTAATGTTATTCTTACCACAATTTTATATTACATTTCTTTACCATCTTAGGTGGCAAATGAGTTGGACAAGCTACATCATTTAATTGTAATCTTTTTAAATGATGATTGTAGTATACGAGGAGTCTCATTTTTTCACCTAAGATTATTTAAGTGTTTTAATTAATAAAAAGATTGAAATTAAATGATGTAGTTTGTCCAAAGTATCTGACACCTAATATGGTAAAAAAATGTAGTATAAAATTGTGGTAAGAATATTATTACTCTTTAACAATTACTTTTCACGTTTTATGCATGTCGTTTAGACACATTTTTAATAAACGGAAAGATTTTCTGACATATTATTGACAGTTTTTCTCTTAAAAATGGTCGAATTTGTGAAGTATCATTTTAGCAAAGTTTTATAATAACAAATGTACAGATTTTCACATATTATACCTGTTTCGTATTGTAATAACAATCGCTCTTGTCGTATGTTTGATTATCTTCTCGTTAACTGTGATTGATTTGGAAGAAATGAATTTTTTTTCATAAGTATGGTTATAAAATAAAGGGTTAATCTCAATTTACTACCCTGAAATTTCTTAGTTTTCAACATTTGGTACATGGAGTTTTTTTTGTCCCAGTGTAGTACCTAAAGTTATAATTCTGGAATATTTTCATACATCCGTTAATTTTCCATTAGAACTTCTGTTAACTGCTGACGTGACACTCACGTGGACAATAATTGAGCGTCACATATCAATATGGGCCCACTTGAATATTAAAAAAAATTGAAAAAAAAACCATACGTATCCAACCTCATCCCCCCACACCCGCACCTTGTCCCTCCCTTCTCTCTTCTGTAACCCGCACCCCTTCCCTCCTTTCTCTCTTCTGCAACCTGCACCACCCTCCATTTTCTCCTCTGCAACCCGTACCCACCCTACCTGCACACCCATCCCAACAAAATCCCACCCAAAGGAATTCCAATTCAACAAGAAGCCCATTCAATTATTGAAATTTATCAAAAACCCAGTTGACCCAAACCCCTAATTTGGATAAATTTTAAAATCTTAACCGATTCTTGAGCATTCCTAGCCACTTCCACCACCCCACTGGACTCCGACAACAACACGTGGTGACTCCCTTGCTTCGACTTTTCTTTCTCCTTGAGTGGCTCGCGAACTGAAGCCGTTCCGGATCAAATTTTGAATTCGTGTTCTTCAAATTTTTGGGACTAGGGTTTTTGCAAAGGATGAAGGTGAATAGGATGGAGGGAGAAGGGAGGGGAGGTGAAGAGGGTGGACGTGGGTCGGGTATAGAACGTTGGGTGGGCGCAGAGGAAAGAAGGGAAAAAATGAGGGTGAGGTGAGGTAGGAGAGGTGGGTGTGGGTTGTAGAAGAGATGAAGGAAGGTGGTGCGGGTTGCAAATGAGAGAAGGGAGATAGGATGGGTAGGGGTTGCAGAGGAGATAAGGGATGGTGTGGGTTGCGAGGAAAGAAGGGAGGAAGGGGGTTGGGGGGAAGTAAAAGACAAGTGGGTATTTTTATTTTTTTTATTTAAAAAAAATTAATTTTTTAATATTTAAGTGGGCCCATATTGACATGTTGTGCTCAGTTATTGTCCACATAGGCGCCACGTCATCAGTTAACAAAAGTTCTAGCGGAAAACTTAACAAATGTATGAAAGTGTCCCAGAATTATAACTTTATGTACCAAATGTTGAAAACCAAGATACTTCAGAACAATAAACTTAGATTAATTATAAAATTAAATTAAATTTCATTTGAACCCACACAATTTTATCTTTAGCCCATCAAAAAAAAATTCTCCCTCAAAATTGCGATTTTGCCCTATTAAATAGTTATGAGAAGAACCTCCACGCTTCATCTTTCTCTTTCTCCCCTCCTCCCTTTTCTCTTTACACTTGAGATTAAAAATAAGATCAGTAATTTCAAGCTCTCATTTTCTCTTGATGTTATTTTATTTTCCTTTTTTGATTTTAAATAGAATCAATGAAAGAAAAATCAAGAAATAAGAAGAGTGTCGAATGAGAAAATGAGAGTACTGACAAAATGGTATTCGACTTAATGCAACCCCTACACCCCCTGCCATTTTCTTCTCTGCAACCCGTACCCACCCTACCCGCACACCCGTCCAATAAAATCCCACCCAAAGGAATTCTAATTCAACAAGAAACCCATCCAATTATTGAAATTTATCAAAAACCCAGTTGACCGAAATCCCTAATTTGAATAAATTTCAAAATCTTAACTGATTCTTGAGCATTCCTAGCCCCTATCGCCATCCCACTGGACTCCGACAATAGCACGTGGTGGCTCCCTTACTTCAGTTCTTCTTTCTCCTCGAGTGGCTCGCAAACTGTAGCTGCTCCGGATCAATTTTCAAATTTGTGTTCTTCAGATTTTGGGGACTAGGGTTTTTGCAAATGATGGAGGTGAAGAGGATGGAGGGAGAAGGGAGGGGAGGTGAAAATGGTGGAGGTGGGTCAGGTATAGAACGTTAGGTGGGCGCAGAGGAAAAAAGGGAAGAAGCGGGGGTGAGGTGAGGTAAGAAAGGTAGGTGTGGGTTGCAGAGGAGATGAGGGAAGGTGGTGCGGGTTGCAGAGGAGAGAAGGGAGGGTGCGGGTTGCGAGGAAAGAAGGGAGGAAGGGGGTTGAGGGAAGTAGAAAACGGGTGGGTATTTTTTATTAAAAAATTAATTTTTAATATTCAAGTGGGCCCATATCGACATGTGGCGCCCATTTATTGTCCACGTATGCGCCACGTCATCAGTTAACAGAAGTTCTAGCGGAAAACTTAACGAATGTATGAAAGTGTCCTAGAATTATAACTTTAGGTACTAGATTGGGACGAAAAAAAACTTCATGTATCAAATGTTGAAAACCAAGATACTTCAGAACAATAAACTTAGATTAATTATAAAATTAAATTAAATTTCATTTGAACCCACACAATTTTATCTTTAGCCCATCAAAAACAAATTCTCCCTCAAAATTGCGATTTTGCCCTATTAAATAGTTATGAGAAGAACCTCCACGCTTCATCTTTTTCTTTCTCCCCTCCTCCCTATTCTCTTTACACTTGAGATTAAAAATAAGATAAGTAATTTCAAGCTCTAATTTTCTCTTAATGTTATTTTATTTTCCTCTTTTTGACTTTAAATAGAATCAATGAAAGGAAAATCAAGAAATAAGAACAGCGTCGAACGAGAAAATGAGAGTGCTGACAAAATTGACTTAATGCAACCCCCACACCCCCCCCCCCCCCACTTCCATTAGTTGATACACATTCTAAAATTTAATGGTCAAGCAAAAAAAAATAAAATTAAAAATGCTAGAAAAATTACTGAAGAAATTTTGTTTGATGCATAAAATCCAAGTTAAATCTCTCTTTACATCCAATTTTTAAATTTGTCACATATAATTTCTACCCACCCGCAAAACTCAACCCGTCTATCTCATGGCAGCAACAATTAACCCACACTAAAAGAATTTGATTTTCACCTAGCACCAATTGGTAAATTAGCATCATATAATTTAAAAAAAAAATTTAAAATTTTACCCACCAATGCCCATGAATGTTAAATAAATTTAAAATTTGGGTAAATTACACCATAGCCCCTCAGATTTGAGGTCTATTACAACCCCGTACAACATCTTTAAAACATTTCACTTTCATACCTCAAGTACTATTTTATTTCAATTTCATACATCCGTTACATTTTCTATCCATTGAACCGTTAAGTGTTGACGTGGCCGCCACATATATGCCACGCGGCTGCCAAATGTCTACCACGTGGCAAATAAAAATAATTTTTTATTTAAAAAACCTAAAATTTCCATCCAAAAAAAAAATTTGGATAAATTACACCATACTCCCTCAAGTTTGAAGTCTATTACAACTTCATACAACATCTTTAAAACATTTCACTTTCATACATCCAGTACCATTTTATTTCAAAATAACATCTCCGTTAGATTTTCCATCCATTGGTCTGTTAAATGTTGACGTGGCTGCCACATTTGTGCTGATGTGGCTGCCACGTGGCAATTTTTTTAATTAATATTTTTAAAAACCTGAATCTTCTCAAAAAAAAAAAACCCTGAAATCGTCTTCCCCGACTCACCCCCTTCTTCCATCCCTCATCACCCCTCCCAAATCCCACTCGAGCCACCCTTTTCTCCCATCCCCCATCACCCACCCCCAAAAATTCCACCCGAAATTAGATGGATCTACTACAAAATGGTACTGGATGTATGAAAGTGAAATGTTTTAAAGATGTTGTATGAAGTTGTAATAGACTTCAAACTTGAGGGGTTATGGTGTAATTTACCCAAATTTTTTTTTGGTCGGAAATTTTAGGTTTTTAAATAAAAAATTATTTTTATTTGCCACGTGGCAGACATTTGGCAACCACGTGGCATATATGTGGCAGCCACGTCAACACTTAACGGTTCAATGGATGGAAAATGTAACGGTTGTATGAAATTGAAATAAAATAGTACTTGAGGTATGAAAGTGAAATGTTTTAAAGATGTTGTACGGGGTTGTAATAGACCTCAAACCTGAGGGGCTATGGTGTAATTTACCCTTAAAATTTTAATTCTTATGGAATTTAAAACAATCATGATTTAGCCAAATTACAAGAAAAATATGTAAGAAAAAAGAATTAAAAAAAAAGAATAAAGGAGAGTGTAAGTTCTCAAGTAGAGGGAGAGTGAAAGATTTTTGCTTACATGAATTGCTAGCCTTAGTGGTGGATTTACACCATTTTCCGACCCATCGGAGATGAAATTTCTTATTAAGGCTTTAAATATAGTAGCCCCAGCTTCCATTGGAAATGCTCTTAGAAACAAATACGAGTGGTTGTCGATTCGTAGGAGCATAGCCTGCTTGTTGCTAGGTTTTACACCAAATCTAGTGCTGGATTGAATATCGAACCATATTATCTTCATTTGATGCTTTGAATTATCCTCCCTCTGCCTCTAAACAAAATCTGAAGATTTCAGATGTAATCGTAAGTATAAATTGATTAAGTCCAATAGGGTGTTCATCGGAATGCTTATTAATCGGAATAACATTAAAAGATATTTTTAAATTAGGTGTATAAAGATAATTGTAGGGTTTATATAAAATTTCCCAACATAGCGCCGCCAATTTTTTCTCCACTGGTCAAGTAAAACGCCGCGTTTTCCCCCTCTTCCATCTTTATCGCGTTTTCGGGATCTGGTTGGTTCCCTGCACAAATTGCATCTGTTCACACACACACACACGATATGCTATTCTATTGCATTGATAAACACAGTCAATCTCCTCTCCCTCTGTGCTAGCTTTTTAGCTCATAGTCCATATCTTCAATTCAAATTCAGGCTCAAATGGTATCCGATACCACTATTGTCACTTGGTATTTGCTCTCTCTCTTCACTATTATGCTATTAGAGAGAGAGAGAGAGAGAGAAAGTAAAGCACGTTTCATTCTGTTTGTTTTTGTGCGCAGGGGCTCCGGGGAAGACGGCCAATTAGGAATCGGGAATAACGAGGAGAAGGAATGGGTGTGCGCCGTCAAAGCCCTCGAGTCGCAGACTGTCCGCTCTGTTGTCGCTGGCAGCCGAAACTCCCTCGCCATTTGCGATGATGGCAAGGTGGGCCCCTTTTTCCTTCTTCCTCGTCTTCTCTTTTTATCACTCTTATCCACTGTTTTGATTACTGCCCTCTTCTTCAACTTGTTTCTGTGTTTTTTGCATTTTTGTTAGATTGTTGGTTTTGGGTTTTATTGAAAGTTGGATTTTTAATTTTTGGTTTTGGGTTTTACTGAAAGTTTGGATATTTGTTGAATTTTTTGTTTTGGGTTTACTGCAAGTTTACTAAAAGTTTGATTTTTTGGGTTGTGAATTGAATTGGGCTGCCAGTTGTTTACATGGGGTTGGAACCAGAGAGGAACCCTGGGGCATCATCCTGAGACCAAAACTGAGAACATTCCAAGCCAGGTTAAAGATCTGGCCAGTGTCAAAATTGTTCAGGTAATTTCCGATTATACTCCGAAATCATACTTTCTTTGGAAATTGTTAACTAACGATATAATTTTCGTTTTAACTAGAGGTTGTTTGAAATATAGGCTGCTATTGGTGGATGGCATTGTTTGGCTGTTGATGATCAAGGCCGCGCTTACGCCTGGGGTATTTAATCACGCTTACTTTTACTCTTAAATTGTAATGAATATTTGGATGAAAAGCTATTTCGGTTCTCTTGTTTTCATTATTTAGAATCCAAATTCTTAAATTGTGATGAATATTTGGATGAAAAGCTATTTCGTTATTGTGTTCTCTTGTTTTCATTATTTAGAATCCAATAGAAGAAAGAATGTAATTTTTAAGTCAGGTAAGCAATATACCGAAACAGGATTGCTTCTGATTCATGTTTAAAACCATCCTGAAGTCATAGTCCATTACTTCCAAGTAAAGGTTTTGATTGGTTTCTTGATGTGTGGCGATTGGCGAGTGACCCGGATGTTGTTTTGGTCAGTCTAAGAGTACAAAAGTTGTTTCGTGCAGGTGGAAACGAGTATGGACAGTGTGGCGAGGAACCAGAGCGGAAAGATGACACTGCTAGACCTTTGAGAAGGGATATAGTGATTCCTCAACGCTGTGCACCGAAACTTAAAGTTCGCCAGGTGGGTACCCCATACTCATGCGTAGAACATTGAACTGCATGATAGGAATTTTTGGGTGTAGGATGCTTTGGTTTCTCAAATGACATCTCTTTCTATAAAACTGTATTGGACATGTTCTAATTTTTCACATCACAGGTAGCTGCTGGGGGTACTCACTCTGTGGTACTTACATGCGACGGGCAAGTCTGGACGTGGGGTCAGCCATGGCCTCCGGGAGACATGTACGTTACCTTGGACCTGACTCTGTCAATTCCTTTTCAAGCATCTATCTTTTACAGAAGCCTACCTTCTCAGTTGTACCATATCAAACTCTTTTCATATTGTTATTTGTCCTACAATCATCCGTGAACGTTTCTTTTAATTTTCAGAAAACAAATTTCAACGCCTGTGCGAGTACAAGGTCTTGATGCAGTGAGGCTCATTGCAGTTGGGGCATTTCATAATTTGGCTCTGCAAGAGGATGGTGCCTTATGGGCTTGGGGTAACAACGAATATGGACAACTCGGAACAGGGGATACTCAGCCGAGATCACAACCTATTCCTGTCCAGGGGCTTTCTGGTCTTACTTTGGTTTGTACCACATTTCCGTGTATCTGTTGTCTCATTTCTCATAGTGTGAAGCCCTGACAAAGTATACAACAACCACAACAACGCCTTTTGCCACTAAGTGGGGTTGGCTATATGAATCCTAGAATGCCATTGCGCTTGGTCTTGTGTCCTCGGTCCTGACAAAGTATCTGTTGATAAAATCCATTTTATATCGTTTACGCCTATTGTTGGTAGACAGAGATTGGTGCCTTGGTCGCTTACACCAATTCTTGTTCGGCTAATTTCACTTGCTTGTCCTGATTTTGTTATTGTTGTCTGTCCCGGAAGATTATTATGTGATAGTTCGTAGGTTTCATGACTTCGTAGTCGAATGTTTGCAACGATATGATTCGCCGTATGTTTATAATGTGTGTATTTTAAACCTTTTTGCGACTATAGGTGGATATTGCTGCTGGAGGATGGCATTCTACTGCACTAACAGAAGATGGAGAGGTGAGTACTCTCTCCCTCCCTCCCTTCTTACTCCACGTGCTCAAGTGGCGTTCAAGTTCATCAATGACCATATGAGATCAATGTGCTATAGTTCAAATATTCCGGTATTGCTAACGTTGTAACATCTGCATTTGAGTTTGTGAGAGAACCTTATCTCTTCCACCTTTTCATCTCATTGCAGGTGTATGGTTGGGGACGCGGAGAACACGGAAGGCTTGGATTTGGCGACAATGATAAGAGCAGTAAAATGGTGCCGCAAAGGGTTCATCTTTTAAATGGGGAGGATATTGTTCAGGTACCATTTCTGTCGTCGATTGCTCAAAAATCCTGCACGCTCTGAATAGTCTCATTTCCTTTCAACAGTTTGAGATAGATTGTGTTTATTTGTGAATGTAGGTGTCTTGTGGAGGCACTCACTCTGTTGCACTAACTCGTGACGGGCGAATGTATTCGGTAAGAATTTTTGACCGATGCCAGTTAAAAATATAATCTGCAAACGCATTGGAATAATCTTGCTGATCTTCCAATATCTTGAGTTTGCTGTCACATCACATCTGGTTCCACCATTTTGGTTACTTCAACGACTTGTCTTTGTATCGGCAGTTTGGCAGAGGCGACCACGGACGCCTTGGATATGGAAGGAAGGTGACGACTGGCCAGCCGATGGAAGTTCCCATTGGCATCCCTCCCAGAAATGGCACTGCAGACAATGGACATTGGATTGCCAAACTCGTTGCTTGTGGAGGACGCCATACGTTGGCGATCGTAGAATGGAAAGCTGATGATGAATCAGATTCATAGAAGTTATATCGTAAAGTTTTCTGATAGCTCGAATAATTGATGTTGGTTATATATAACTGTGTTATTTAAGTTCAAATAGTAACGTAATTTAATATTTTTGTTCTGCATATTTTTTCGCTTTCTGGTTTTTGAGTTCGGTGGATTTATATGTTGGTCTCTGTAGTTGCTCAAACAATCAAAATGTGCAACGAACATTCAAGCAAGATCCTTGTACACATAAACTCCTACAAACATAAGCCCCTTTGAGCCCGGAGGGTCCGCCCTAGCGGTGAGGGATGGGTGGAGTAATGGCTCTGCTTAGCCGGAAGGAGTAGGAAACCATTCGTTCCAGCTCGGGATGGCATTAGGATTTGTCCAGCGTTCCATTCCCTCCAAACTAACCAGAAAAAAAACTGATACAAACGCAGAGCGCAGCAAATGAAGCAGAGACATTGTGTTATTTAACTTGCAGCTACTGAATTGAACGGGAGTCAGATCACAGTCGTCGTGCCGGTGCTCCGGGGGTCATGACCCATGCCAATTCCACCATGTCTATGTCTGCTCCTAAACATCCCAGCATGCAGAAGCACCAGGTAAAGCAATTGACTTAGTAGTGATATTGCTATCATAGCTTCCAATGTTTGCTGGAAAACACCGATTAATCAAGATAATCTAGTTTAATTAATTTAACCGTGCTTAAAATGTTAGCAATATTTGCTTAAAATTCTCTTACCAAGCGTTTTCCTCTGTGACCTCCTAGAATGATCTCCTTGCACACAAGACTGCATCAAATCACATCCAACCGAATCCGATTAAATACTTAAAAATATTTTATATGATATGTGAACATATTTTCTTGTTGATTTTCGTGGGGAGAGGTGAAAGTAAATCTACCCGAAAGCGAGGGCGATAATTGTCAGGGCTATGATAGCTGAAGCAGCTGCACCGGCTAAACTATCGGTTCGCCATATCCGGAGATGTATCAGACCATAAAGCACAGAAGCAGCTCCAACCACACCAGCTATCAATGCAAAGATCAACAAGAAGCTAGTCGATGTGTTCCCTCCCAAATCTGTTCAAAAGCATTTGAGCTCAAAATCCTTTTTCGACCACAGTATTCTAAACTACTCTAATCTATCCCATCAGCAATCATACTCGGTGCACATGACTCGCATGCTTTTAACATCGAGTACTAGGGCTACTACACCGACAACAACAAAACATACAATATATTCAACTGACTTAGTTCTAGTTTGGGAGTGAGGTGCTTAAAAAAAAAGCATCCATGAAAAAAAGCTGTAAGAGTTTTAGGTGTTTGGTAAACTAAAAAAAAGGCTTATTTTGGAAGCTGCTGTGAGAATAAGCTGAAATCAAAAGAAAAAGCTAAAGCACCTATTTGTAGCTTTGGAAAACTGGTTTTTTTTTCAAAGCACACAGAGCTACAGTGCTCCTTTAATGAAAAGACCCACTATCATACTGCTTTTTTTTCCAAAAGCACTTTTACAAAAATGTTTACTAAACACTCATCTGATTTATTTCAGAGCCGCTTATTCTCACAGCAGCTTTTTTTCAAAGCACAGCAATACCAAACTAGCCCTTAGTACTAGTGGATACTAAATGGACAATAAACTATGCAATATGATCAATTGACCTAACCCATTTTCCTTCGAAATTTCGAATGGGTGTAATTGCAATGACAAGAGAGTAGAGAGAGATAGAGCTAGAGCTTACGAGGGTGATTTTGCTCTCCATTGATGTACTTATCAAGGGACCAACCAGCAAGTCCAAGCATGATCAGATGGACCACCAAGTTGGCTACCAGAAGTGGAGCCATTAAACCTCTACCAGTCCTTCCGACCGCCATTGATATTAAAGCTACAAAATCTAGCTGCAACACTTCAATCTTTTAGTTCTCAAACTATATGCAATACACTTTTTAAGCGCAAAAGTACACAGCCTGAGTGAGTGACTCAGAGAGGTTAAAAGTTGATGGAAGAAAAAGACAGAAAGCTCTTACGTGGTTTGTTGTAAGGAACCCAACTGCAAACGTGTCAGCGTGAAGGGCACGGTGCCTTTAACGAGGAGATAAACCATGCATGAAGAATTCGGTCTGAAAAACCAAAACAAATGAAATTATAGTTTGGACTCGGGAGCCATGTTAGAACAAAAAGTCACTTGGATCACATGTAGGCTGACGGGAGTTCGTTTAATTAATTAATTAGTTTGTTGGCCAACGTTGTTCAAACAATCAAAGGGATACTATGTTCGGTCACAAATAAGCTAATTATATTGTATGATTGAAAATTGCATCCTTGTCCAAGTTTTAGAGAGAAGTATCTGATGCTATGACATTGAGAGGAGGTTCAACAAAGAAAAGTACAGAGCTTAATGCAAGAACAAATAGGGCAAAGCAAAACAGTGATTTGCAAGGATCTGCTGATCGTCTAACAAGTGCGATTCCTTCCTCTTTCCCACTCGTTGGAGAAGATGATGCATGATCCAGTTGAAGGGTTGGGCATGTCAAAAAACCATATGCCACTCCTGTAAATGCCGCCCCAAAATGTGTCCTAGAACAACATAATATGACATACGGTCACTTACAGTCTCGTAACGTTTTCGAATATGAAGATGAAAAAACGAATATGTATCTTGAATTTTGAGGATGCGTCCGGTAGCTTACCAATCATCAATAGGGCCGAAAATGCTCAACACGAAGCTAAGAAGCGTGGTTATGACAGCCTTTTGGAACATGCTCTCAGAAACATCCTTTGCAATTATGTCCTTGTTTTGGACCTGATAAGCGAGCCAAGCTCCGATCATAGCGAATATTGGTCCCTGAGATCACATTACGAACTTAAACATGTTCGGAAGAGGATAGAAAAAGGGTAACAAGATTCGTAGAACATGAAATGTAATTTTAGGAGCTGAGCTGCTTACCGTTCCGCCAACGGTTGGCTCTGGTGTATGAAGAAAGCTAATCAAGTTGCCGGAGACTCCTCCAAGTATGTAAATCAAGAAAAATGTGAATGATCCATAGCCTCTGCACACTTTAGGCCCAAATGCAACAAGTCCCCAGCAACCAACGGCTATGTGGAAAAGTCCCGAGTGCTGCATAAGTTACATGAGCTAAGAGTTCGTAGATCAGCAAGAAGAATATAGCAACGGAATCACGAACCAAATCGCCAGTCTTGTACCAGAAACATGGGTGTGACAAGCCTCCACCATTCCCCAACCAGGATCAAATCATTTATCTTTGCTCCATATAGCAATGGAAGAGAGAAGAGCCCTAAGTCAGTGTTCCTAACCGGACTCGCAATCTCAAACAGAAACACTGCAATGTTTACAGAACCCAATATGCTTCTGCATCCAACACAATGAACAAAGAAGCAAAATGTCCTTATTCCTGAGGAGCTCCCAGATTTAACCTGGCTTTTGCAGTTCCCAATACTATATACCCAAATATAAACGGTCACAAACTTTTAATCGAAAATAGAACTGGAAGGACGTTAAACTGCGGTTTATATACAACCTTATGAGCCTGTTTAATGCCCCTAATTCTACTTTTGATTAAAAGTTCTTAACCAGTTCCATCGAGGCGTATTTCTGAGTACTAATTTAGATAGAGCAGGGTCTTACATTAAGTAGAGATCAGAGATTTCATTATATTCGAGCGGATCTTGAGAATTCTCTGGACCAAGATCTTCCCTTTTACTTATAGGATTCCTATATGTCTTCAGTACCCTCTTATCACCTTTTCCAGCAGTAAGATCAACAGAGCTAGATGTCGAATTCGCCGAGTCTCTATCTGAGTCAATAAAAAGTATAAGAATTAGAATGTCATTTCTAAAACTAACACATAAAAGCTACTCAGATGGAAGATAGTTTTACCTTTATTATTAAGTTTTCCAAGATAATCATCAAGAGACTCCAAACCCTTCTTTAATCGCAGCTGACCACTATTTTTACTGAGTGGCTGCTCCCTTGTCTTGTTTGAATTATCCAGAGGCAGATTCGTGACATTTTGGAGCTTCCCAAAGTAAGAATCCAAGGATCTCAGTTGCTCCCCGTTCGTACTGGAATCTGATGCAGAATACCAAACCATCCCTATATTCTTATGTTTTCTAGCACTATTTGCGGAAGTTGGAAGACAATCACATAGAAATTCTCTGTTCCTCTGTCCAATTACGTGGTGATTTGATTGAGCATAGCCTTTGTATGGCATATTGTAGCATATCGGAACCACAGCCATTTGTTCCTGGAACAGAAAGAAACCAGACAACAAAAAGGGTGTTATACATGAACTAACTCCAACATGTGCAACAATAGCGATAACCAGTGGTTTATTTCTGCTCTCTATCTCACTTGTCACGTGAAATTAGTGCGGTTACATGCAAGAATCTCTTAAGAAAAAATTGTGAGGAAGTAAAAGCTAGTACTGAAAACACGTGGTTGCATTTGCTTTAGACACTAGAGAGCAAATTCTTTAGTACTGAAAACACGTGGTTGCATTTGCTTTAGACACTAGAGAGCAAATTCTTTTACATGTACAATACTAAAGCATATTTTAATCTAGAAACCATAATTCTCTTCAAATGCAATACAAAGGAGGAGACTTTTTTCTTGGGAATTTCAGTTATTTTTCTCAGCAACCAAACAGAAGTTACTCAAAAATACCAACTTTATTGAACAAAACAGAAAATATCAAAACGGTAGTTTTCCATACCTCCAACAGTCCAACTCCCAACTGGGTTTTACAAGCTTTTATTTGCAGAGGTTTTGATAGGGGGACAAAGTCCCACGTTGTTTGTACTTCTGCTTTGATTCAGATTCTGCCATTACCTAAGTACAAATAACACATGAAAAGCATAGGATTTAAAGGAATAGTAAGAAAGGGACACCGACAGTCTGACATGGAATGAATGAAATCCAAAGTGGATTCTTCTCATCTCTATTGCTTCAATGGGATCTTGCCACGATTGACTCACCGGCGATATGGTTTGGCAACTAATCACAACGTACAAGAAAACCCAAGAAAAAGTAGGCAAAGGTATCCTCTCCCAATCTCTTCCACCAAGATCATTAAATTAAGTTATCCGAACTTTTAAAATTTCATCTAACGACCCACCTGTTTTAATTCTTTAAAATTTATAATAATTTTTTACCGTTTGATGAAATTTTAAAGGCCCGGAGATATTAGTGAAAGAGATCTAGAGATGATCTATTTCCAAAAAGTAGGGGCTTCAACCCCCCACGTTTGTTTATTTATTTATTTTTAGGCCACATAAGTTGTTTATAATTATTTTAAGCCACCTGTTTATATGAAGAAAATTGTATTTTAAGCCCTATTTCCCCCATTTTGGGGGCCTGAAGTATATAAATACACAATTGTATAAGTGCGCGAACATATTGTGTATATGGTAAGGATTTGGGTTTTTAACTTTCTTATAGTTTATGGAAATTGGTTCGTACTCTCAATATAAGTAGTTTTATCCTTTTAGTTTTCTAATATTTTGTTGTAAAATCGACGGTGTGTGCAGTTGAATAAATTAAATAAGACACAAATTTACAAGGTTTTTTTACAGTCAGTGTGACTGGAGTACGTCATCGGGGCAGCAGTGGTGCTTTCATTTATAATCTGAAATAATAAGATTACCAAGATAACTCTTCTCTATTCTCTCATCTCTCCTTCCTCTTTTTTCTTTCTTCCTCTTCATTCCTTCCTCTCTCTCGGCCGTGTATGATCTCTCTCTTCATTATGTTGTGTGCCTTGTATTTATAAGAAAAGTAGGAGCAATGAAAGCAAAGCATTGTCAACTTTTAGTGGAAGGAAATTGTTCTTAGTGGAGCCTAATTTCCACACCTAACATTCCACTCAAAGGAATCATACTTTAATGTGAGGACATGTTTTAGTGGATAACTTGGCCAGCCATCTTTACAACACTCTCCCTTGGATGACCATAAGTCTTCGATTGACTCGTTAAAATCTTAATATGCTTTTGAATGCTCCCCCTGATGAGTAGTAACACATCTGTTGTGCTTGTTAACTTTCCACATGCTTGTTCTTGAACTGGGCTGGAGGGCTTTCTGCTAGACGTCATCCAACTGTCTGATTTTACTCATTTTATCTAGAGCTGAATTTGATTCAAGGGTGGTGTACACTTGATCTTGAATCGGACTTGTGATTTCTTCAAGAGCCTTGGGACTTGTCCTTGAATGAAATGGAACCACGAGCAGCTCCATGTGACAGGTGATCTTCGGCTCTGTCAGGGATGAATTGACACGTGTTTTATTGTGCTTGTCTCCACATGCTTCAATGTATCATTTTCACTTGCCTTATTTGTTCCCCTTGCATAAGTGGTATTTTCCCTGGTTTTTCTCCATGCATGTGTGGCATTTTCTTTTGTAGTATTTGTCCACTAATGCATAAGTAGAATGCAACCCTTGCATTTGAATGATCTTTTAGAAAATCACTTTTCAGCGACTCATCATGCTTGGTAGTTTCAGTGTAAATAACCAACATCATATTAACAGTTTAAAATGAGTACTTGAGATTAATGTAAGGTAAGTAATCAGGGAAGGGTTCCAGACAATCAGTTACAGATCGAAAGCTTGATTTCAGGTTCCGACTGATTATTTTTTTCTCTTTGTCTTGCAAATAAGAGCAACAACAAAGAAAAAAGACAACGAAAATCATGATATGAGATACCCTTACTTTCGACCCTGATGATATGTGATACTATTGCTCTGGTGTGACTTATTTGAAGTGGTATTCTCAGAGAGAAAGAAAACTGAGTATTTCGAGATGCTGTTGAAGATGTATTCTCGGAGAGGAGGAAAAGTTAGATATTTTTCAGATCTAGCTTGCCATGGAGGACGGAGGTTGATATATTTTCTCAATAGCAAGTAGTGGCGATGTGCATTTACTATTGTCAGCAACTGTGGTGTAATTAGAACAGTAAGATTCAAGCATTTTCAGCTTTGTTAAAGATTTTTGATAAAGTTGTATGTGATATCTAAAAAAGTTGAGATTGCGTGTGAAAGGTACCAACAAAATTTCATCTAGAAAATCCGGCTTATGAAATTCAGAGAGCGGTGCCTCTTCGATTTTTGAACAAGTGGCCATGTTGCCTCTTCTTTTATAGAGACATCAATTGTGTTCAAGAGTGCGCTTAGAAAGTTGCTGCCTGTAGAATTTTCCCCTACTTGCACTTCTAAGATTTTATTTGACCTCATTTTCCTTCATCATTTCTGAAAATGGTTTGCCCATCTAACATTTGCTTAGATTTGAGTCTTATGACAAATACAGACGAGCCGCGTCAGAATAACATATGGCTCTCATCTTTCTTATCTTCTAGTGGTCCTCTTACGGTTGGGGACTCTGTGATGAAGAATGACCTAACCGTTACAGTGATAGCTAGGAATCTTCTCACTCACAAGGATAACAGAATCTTTTCAAACCGGTTTGATGAGTCAGCCGTTCAAGACTCATTGGCTCTCAGTATTCAGTGTGCGGGCTTTGTTTCTAATATGGGCTAGCGCCTATTTGCTCGAACTCGCCAAGTTGAATCATTGGTGGTTGAGGTGGCAAGTCTTAAACAAGATATTAGAGGGCTTAAGCAATTACTCGACGAGCAGGAATAGAAAGCTCGACCAGCTACTGGAATCTGAAAGTCAGACTCAAAATGACAATCAGGGGTTTGTGTCTTTATTCCAAAGACACCCATTATCTCAGCTGTCTGAAGTTCCACCAACTATTAAGGCTCCAAATAATCAACCTATGGTGCCTCCCCTTCTGGGGTACTTCCGAGTACTGAGGCTTCACATGAGCAAATTTTGTGAAGGTTTCCTCCTGTTTGTTTGTTTTAACTCATGTGTATGTAATTTCTCGGAGATATTAATATATAAGCTTTATTTCATTCAGTGTATTGTGCTAAATATAATAAAGCATATACTTCACTAAGATGTTGTACTTCTGGACCAAATATCAATTTATCTTTACCCTCGCAAAGATAAATGATCATTCTTAGTGTCTAAATCATTTGAATATTCAACTCATAATCTTCAATCCATATGATTCTTTAATATCATAAATATTATGGATAAGATTCATGTTGGCATATTATTCGATTATGCAGTTCGAGACAATATTTCTCTCAACACTTTATAATCTTTCTTGACTCTTCAGAAGTCCCAATTTAATATCATCAACTCTTCAGGAGTTCTAATTTAATGTCATCGACTCTTGCAAGAGGTTTTAGTATGTCACAACAATATCATAATAATAGTACTCACTAAGGCAATTTATACCATCTATTGGTATTGAGTACATAATTTATGCTTTACCCTTTCAGGGTTTTCTTCAAGCAATCTGAATCCTTCAGGGATTTTCTACACTTCATGACACATTTTCCTTTGGAATTTATATAGAGCAACTTACTTCCGTGTATACTTAAGGGATTTACTTATAGAGATATGATGTGGTCGACTCAAAACCCTTCATATATAATTCTCTATTCATATAAACTCGTTTACAATAGTATAATTTCAGGTTTCAATTAGTAACCTTGTGTCATATCATGTGAGTGTATTTTCTGTATTACAAATGCCTATTTGTAACCACTTTGGTTTAACATCTTTTGGCTATTTGTATTATATTCAAATATATATGTCCATTTTTCCACGTTCTAACAAAATTGTAATAGAATTGCCTTTCTTCATTTTTGGCAATAATTTTTCCTTTCGTCGACGAACAAAAGAATGCGGCTCAATATCAACACGGCTCATTGATGAATTTAGTAGCTACTTGTAAAAACCAAAATTACCATTGGTTATCATCAATCTGTGATCCCATATTCTCATGTGCATGCGCATGCATAAAAGTTTTTCATTTCTTTTTGGATATACATTGCCTCTTCAAGGGCATTACATTGTCTCTTCCAGGACAGTCATAGTTTAGAGAATGCGGATCATAACCTCCTTTTGAGCGTTATAAAGCTGAGATTTTAATCTTCACTTTCGGGGAGTTGAGTCATTGGAACCTATACGTCTATCATGCTTCATGCATGAAACATCAACATTCCCATGCCGCGGATTGTCCATTTCTGGGACGTGTATCCATGCGGCAATTGTCATGCTTCGGCATGCAACAATTATGCTTTGGGAATGCAATAGTTTAATAGTGCCATATTCTTCTTCTTTCGAATGACTGAGCCTTTTGAGTCTGAAGGTCTACCATGCTTCAGTCGTGCAACAGATAAATCATTTGCTGCCACATTATTTTGTTCAATAAGGACATCAATTCTTGTAGGCACATTTGTAGCAAGTATATGTGATTTCATCACTTTCGTTGAATCATTCAATTATTCTTACTTCATTTTCTCATTGATTACTTTGTGAATCAAAATAAGACAAATTCTCTTCGTTCTTTTGGAATGGTGTTTTCTTATCATTTTTCTGGAATGATATTTTCTCATCATTCTTCTAGAACAATGTTATTTTCTCCCTCTAATGGCGAGAAAATTGTCTTATCAAAATCATAGTCTGCAAACCGCGCGGTAAACATATCCCCAGTCAAGGGTTCCAAATTTTGAATGATAGATGGTGAATCAAATCCAACATAAATTTCTAGTTTGCCTTCTGGCCTCATTTTAGTACATTGTGGCAGTACAACATGTACATAGATAACACAACCAAAAAGCTTGTAAATGTGTAATGTTTGGCTAATGCCCAAACACGAGTTGTATTAAGAAGTATTGGTGGTTGGTAACAGGTGTCAACCGAACTAATGATGCATCATCCAAGACCATAAAATATCGAAATGGTCCACATTTTGGTTAGACTAGTCCACAGTTATTCCCGAGATCTTTAATCCATATTTTTGGAATTCATGCATGTACTCAATTGTATATGGATTATATCATCATTTACATGAATCAAGAAACTTCTAGTCCTTATTTAATAGTCTGTGGACTGAGACTCTTATGGCCATCATTTTAATTTAATTAAGGAACTGTTGCTCTCGCAGTTAATTCAAAAACTTCAGGTTTTGATTTGGATCAAGAAACTTCGGGTCCGATCTTTTAATGATGATGATAAAAGAACTTCAGGTATGATCCTTTTACATTATAGAACTTCAAGTCCAATCATTTTATATGATGATGATCTAGAAACTTAAGGTTCTGATCTGATTAAGAAACTTCGGGTCCAGTATGTACTCATCGTAACAAAAAAGAAGTACAATAAATAAATTAAAGCAATATGCAGTAATTCCAACCATGGTAAATAAATTACATTTAAGTAAATAAAACTTGTGACAAGAGCTTTGATTCAGCACCATTCACGTAAATTAAACCTTAAAGCAGTAGGCGGTAATACCGTCCATTGTAACTAAATTGCTTTCAAGTAAATAGAACTTGTGAAAGGATTTTAAATCAACACCATTCACATAAATATGCCAAAACAGAAAATGCAATGATTAAGTCCCCATCTTTTGCTTTTTCCTTTTCTTAGTCTGCCACTTTCTTTTGTTTAATTTTTTTTATATTTTTATTTCACAGTTCCAAGTCCTTTTGTTACCCAAGAAGTAATAGTAACAATAAGTCACAATCGATGTTCCTCCTCAGTGAGTTTCGAAAAGGTCGAAACGGTTTCCATAAGTTATGAAGTCAAGAGTACTGTCTGTAACTTATGAGAAGATAAAACTGTTAGATTTAGTTCAATTTTAGTATGTTATGGATAAAAGGATACCGAACAACTTTCGTGAAGAAACAATTTTGATTTGAGCTACCAAAATGGAGTTTTGGTACTCATAGGTACCATTTGGTATGCAGACGGGACGGGAAATGGAGTTTTGGTACTCATAGGTACCGTTTGGTATGCAGACGGGACAGGATGGGACGGAACGGAGAAGGAGCAAAGATGCCTTCAGATGGAAACGAGGAGGAAGAAGAAGGAGATGTAAATGTTATAATTTTGTGTTCCACGAATGTGGAACGAGTCGTTCCAGGGAGGTGAGGCGAAACGAAAATTCACCAAAAACTTGTACCGTGGAACAGCTCGTTCCACCCATTTTAGGCGCACCAAACGTGGGACGGAACGCCTCATCCCGTTTCGTTCCGTCCCGTCCCATGTACCAAACGGTACCTATAAGGTGCCTGTCTAATTTTATGCGAAAATTGAAAACTAGTTTGGTATTTCAAGTATTTGTGATGATCGCACCGTTGAAATTTTCTGAAAATTTGATATGTTGTAGGTACTAGGCGGACGAACAACTTTGAAGAAAAAAGTATTTCAATCCGAGATCTGAAAGTTGGAGTTCCAAGGCTGTTTACATGGCTGTCAGATTCTCTACGAATTTTGAGTCTGTACTATTTTGCTTCTGCAAAGGATGATAAAAAGTCATACAACAATATATATATATTTGCTTCAGGAAAATCAGTATTACAAAGATTTTAAGATGAAATGAAAATATTTTCTTATCTGTGAAATTCCAGGCGACAGAGGTAAACAGAATTTGTGGCGTTGTGCTTTCCACTGACACAAGAGCTTCTTGTGCTGATAACGTGTTGTAAAATCGACGATGTGTGCAGTGGAATAAATTAAACAAGACACAAAATTTACGAGGTTCCTCTACAATCAGTGTGAATGGAGTACGTCCTCAGGGCAGCAGTGGTGCTTTCATTTATAATCTGAAATAATAAGATTACAAAGATAACTCTCTCTATTCTATCATCTCTCCTTCCTTTTTATTCTTTCTTCCTCTTCATTCCTTCCTCTCTCTCGGCCGTGTATGATCTCTCTCTTCATTATGTTGTGTGCCTTGTATTTATAAGAAAAGTAAGAGCAATGAAAGCAAAGCACCGGCAACTTTTAGTGGAAGGAAATTGTTCTTAGTGAAGCCTAATTTCTACACCTAACATTCCACTCAAAGAAATCATGCTTTAATGTGAGGACATGTTTTAGTGGATAACTTGGCCAACCATCTTTACAACACATTTGCAATTTTAAAGACTACTTTATAATTTTAGTGAGTAAACAGTGTTCACGTGTTGTATTTAAATGACGGACATTTAAGTTAAGTTTTATGTTTTGGATTGGAGAGAGCTTAAGCCAAGCTCCGAGGATGGGTTAAACTAGAAATACATTATCAATCACGCTTGCTGTACGATGGGCTGGCCCCACTTAATAAAAAAAAATTCAAGTTTTCAGCGTGATAATCAACTAACATGACACACCTATCACAACTGATTCTCAAGGTAAGCGAAAAAGGACCAAAGATTATTATTGCAAAAGCAAAGTAAAAATACCCCTATTCTGTTTTAATCAAACTACATCTTTTGAGAAAACATTTTTCTTTGATCAACGCTTTTTATGTTTTAATTCTTCATCAAAATCTGGTTGTCATCTTGCTAATTGTTAAGCTTTCGTACTTTGCAAGCAACCTTGCTGTACATGCTCGTGTTAAAATGTTGCAATGAAATATGTGAGGCTGTTAGAATAGAGACTTATGTTTTGGATGTGCATGGCCGTGCATTTTGGAAACTGAACAACGATTTTGGCGAAGATATTTTGCTTCAAGGTTAGTTTTAACCGTGCGAAATTCAATGTGTAGATTTCCGGTTCATGAGTTGTTTCAATGTCTGTAATTTTATTTTTGCGTATTGTACAGATATGGGTACGTGGGATGGAGCTTCTTCTGTTGAAAACTGGTTCGTTTATGACGCCGAAACGAAAGAGCCAATCAACAAATACCTCTTTTCTCTGAGTCTAAAGTATGCACATATAATTGTTTTACAATTTTAATTAGGTTGAAATTGTTCTGACATCGCGCAGTTTGCAAGCAATGAAGAAAACTTGCAGGTTCCTCAGACTCCTGAAAGCAATGAAGAAAACGCGCAGGTTTCTAACACTTGAAAGCAGTGAAGAAAACATGGAGCTCAGAAGGGAGTATTTGGCTGCCCCAGTTTCTGCACAAACTCCTCGATGGGATGATCGTTTCCTTCAGATTTTGCTCTGTATGGCGGGGAAGCGATCTTGAGAAGCCGGCCAACTGCCTCAGACGGAAAGAATTGTTGATCTGAACTTTCGATCGGATAGTTGTATCTCAATGTTAGGAAAGTGATTTTCGCACGCCTTGAATTCTCATGCACATTTTTGTTTATATTTAGCTTTTGGATTGAATAAATTTAACGAGAATCGATCAAGAGACATAAATGAATAATGATGTGCATAAGAAAAAACGAGTGCGCGAAAATTATTTCCCTAATCCTATTTTGTGCTGAGAAATGTAAAACAATGTGACGAGCTTTGTTTTTAAGAAAAACTAACGAAAATGGCTTGAAAACTTCTCTTTTAACGAAAAGCCACTTTTAAAGGTATAGTGAATAGTGACAGTTAAAGGTAAAAAAACGGTTTTTCGTTAAAAGTAAATAGTACCGGGGGTATTTTATTAAACCTCCCTTGTTTTTATTGTAATTCATGAAGTCATTTTGGAACTTAATACATTTTCATGTCTCTTCATTTGTCTTTGATACAACACAACCTCTATATCGTTATAATGCTGGGACTAAATTATTTTTATAACGATTAGGAGATTATTACTTAATATTTAATAGAGGTGTAGTTAAAAATAAACTAATAGTGTGACTTAGTTATTCTTAATGAAAGTTGGATGTTTACAAAAACCCACATTAGTAGTGGAGCATGCCAATTTCGACAAGTAAAATTGGAAAAATAAAGACGCCTAATCTCTAAAAGTATATAGTGCTCGCTTTAATTCTTCTCTTTCTAAATACAATCAACAATTATCTTCCTTAGTGAAAGATGAAATATTAGCTACATTTTTGCAAGTGCTGTCAATGGGCTGGCCTGAGTATAAATTATTGGGTCCAGGCCCATGATCGAATTGCGACGAAAATGAGAAAAATTTGGGTGTAAGTTGTGATTTCGTTTTTTATCTTTATTTGTAACCGTTGGCATAAGAAAAAAAATGAAAACAATTGGGGCGTTTGTTGTGATTTTTCATCTGTTTCTATCTCATTTGTAACGGTTGGGCATCGAAGAAAAAACAAAAAAAACTTGGATGTAAGCTGTGAATTCACGTTTTCAACCTGTGCTCGATTTGCTAGGTGTAAGATATGATTTCAATGTTTCTCTTATTAGTAATGGTTGGGCATTGAAGAAAATGATAAAAACTTGGGTGTAAGTTGTGTTTTCACGTTTCTCTCATTCATGACAGTTGATTTTCTATAAAAAAGAGAAAAACTTGGGTGTATACTGTGAGTTTTCATCGTTTTTCTATCTCATTCGTAAAGGTCGATTCTTAAAAAATAATAAAAATTTGGTTGTATATTATGATTTTTATCGTTTTTGTATCTCTTTCGTACCGGTCGATTCTTAATTTTTTTTATAAAAACTTGGATGTATGTTGTGATTTTCACGTTTTGTATCTCTTTCATAATGTTGATTCTTGAATAAATAAAGGAGAGAAAAACTTGAATGTAAACTGTCATTTTTATCATTTTTCTATCTTAAGGACGGGACAATCACAACGGTTACATGCAAAAATCTTATAAAGAAAACAATGACGATGACATAAAAAAGCTAGCGCTGAAAACACATGTGAGTGCATGTGCATTTGGAGAAATGTAGGCAAGATTTTAATCTAGAAACCAAAATTATCCAAGTAAACCACCAATGAAGGAGACTTTGTAGTTTAAATTATTTTCTCAGCAACCAAACTGATCAAACTCGAAAGGCCAACTTGCTAGACAAATCAGGATACATGTTCTTTGAAATTTTAGTTATTTTCTCAGCAACCAAACAGAAGACATGAATATGAATACATGAAAATAATATACTCTAGACTGGGGTTGATTTGGTGAGAGAGAAAGGGCAACTACTGCTATCTTTTTAGTACTGCAAAGGCATACTTTGTATATACATAGTTTAGTTTTAGAAGTTATACCTTTTCAGTAGAACAATAGCGTTAGTGAATCAGATAATTAGTTGTTAGGTGGAGGATAATCAGTGAGGATCGAACTCGTACAAGCAGAGCCGTCTCTAAGATTTTTGGGGCCCCCTGCGAGATTTATAAAAAGGTTCATCCTTAAGATAGTTTTCCAAAAAGAAAAGTAGGACAATATATTGATTCTAGAAAACAATAGCTTAAATAAAAATAAATTTTTTTTAGAACTCACTAATTGTAATTTGTAACTACAAATGTCTAAGTAAAAAGAGCTACAAACGTAACATTCACTAAATAATAAAAAAACTATTCAATCTTAAACGACCAAACAAAAAAAAAACCTTCAAAAACTCTAACTTTAAAATTTCACTTGAATATATATCATTATTAAATAATAAATTTGAAAAACAAAATCATTTTTAAGGTGTTGTTATTGGCATTCTAAATATCTCATTGTGTATCCTAAATTTTTATATTTAGAAATAAAACTATTTTTTTTAACATATAGCATTACTACATAAAAATATTAGGTGGCAAGATTTTTTGTAGTCCCTTCAAATTTAGAAACTATGTGCGATTACATCTTTTGCTCCTCCCAAGCCACTTTTGCGTACTAAGGTGCATAAGTATGATTCCCTTCACCGTATCTACGAAGAAATTTTTATTTCAACGAGGACATTCAGCGTTCAAATGTTCTATATGAATAACGGACGTTTAAGTAATATTTAATATCATTTCACTAAATAGTCCTAGAAACTTGACTGGATTGTTGTTAAGGCCCTTGCACTCTATCAAAATGACTTAAGTAACATCACACAAGCGTGAAATATCACCATATGCCTATTTACCAAAACAAGGTTGGGTGAAGCTCGAGAATGAAGGAGTTGTGTTCATTGTATAATGGGCAGCCCCAACTTAAGAAATCATAATATTTTCAAGTTGGGGTGTGATGAACAACATCATGACAGTGCACCTACCATGAATAAAAAGAAAAATGAATAGCCAAGTAAAAGCGGCCATCATTCAGTGTTGTTTATTTTTAATCAAATTACAAATATACCCCCATACCCTAGATGCCTTTTTTTATTTGTGTTTTCGCTTCACTTTTATACCAGCAAATGTTGCCGCTGCTCAGATCTATCTTGTCTCGTGTTTTTTCAGAAAACACTTTTCATCGATAAATTTGCTTCCTTTTGCTTTTCCCTCACTCTGATATGAAGGTATGAGACTTCTCAAGCATTTTTTTGTTATATCTCAATTGCATGTATGTCAATGCTGTCGACGGTCGTATGTATATTAATTTGCATTTTTTTCTCAAGTTCGATTGTAATCTAGTAATGAAAATGGAATAGATTAGAGCTCTTGATGATTGTTAACGCGTCTAATGAATTTTGTGGGTGTGTAATTGTTAGCTTAAGTTCTTAGTAGTTATTATCGTTTTCTTAAACAATTGTTGAGGGAGTGGCGAGTCGATTAAGACTTCACATTCAAAGGTCAATGGTCATAACTACTTAAATCACAAATCTATTGCATATTATTTTAAATTTTTATGTAATTATATACTTGAAAATTAGATTAAATTAAATCATTACTGCATATCATTTTCGGGCAACTAGTGGATTGTCAATCTACCGCATCCTGTGTTCAAGCCATCACCCTCTGGTGTAGAATAATATTGAATATTGTTTTTACTAAAATTATATATTAAAACAATTAAGATGTTTAGATTCTATTTGGATGATGATTTGAGATTCATAGATTTTTACCCTATTAAGAATTGAGGATTTTTTTTTCGTCTTCAATTTGAATTAGTGAAATAGTTTTAAAAGTAACAAATTTTCAATGAGTAGGAACAATATCATAACATTAGGTGGCTTTTCACAATAGTTATTATTAATCAATTATAGAATGATTTTGAGGAAATGCATAAAGAATTCGACGATTTTTTTTTTATAGAAAATTTAAGGAACAAATTTTTTTTAATGGTGCACTCCAATTCTTTTATATTTAGAAAAAAAAATGTTCTTACCAAGACTACGCAATTAAAATTTTGAAGTGCCAATAGTAATTACCAAAAACAAATGTAGATTAGAAAATTGTACCTTCAAATTTTAATGATAGTTTTATGTAATATATTATAAATAAAACCTATAAGGTAAATTTTTTTAACAACACTTTAAACAATTCTTGGTTAAAAAAGATTATTTTAATTAATAGCCCCATTCATCAAACGACAACACACCCCGACCTGAAATGTTCACTTGGACTTCGAATTGAGTGGTGTTGGTCGACACCTGGAGGGTGAGGAAGCCATAATTGTAGTGCAGTGGGAAAATAATGTGAATGAATTTAAACCTAAAATTGCCTAAATACAAGAGTGCGTAAGTGAGCGGGATTGAACCCATTTCACATGTGATGGCAGAGCATAAGAATAGTAAAGTAATTAGGGTGATAGTTATACCACTAAAGATAACCATCTATTGAGATCTTGCCAGAGTCCTTGTTTACACGTAAGCACAGCTACTAAACCTGGTGGGGCGAAAAACAAAGTTGAGTGAGTCAACAAAACAACATTTTGTAAAACCTTTACTTTCGAAGATAGTAACCCCTCGTTGTAAAACAAGTATAGTTTCCTTAAAACATACTACGTATGCATGTAAACAACAGTACAACAGTATATAACAAGAAATATGCCAAGTCATGATATATCAAATGCCACAGTAATGTAATCATATGATAATCAAGTATAACTAAGTGCTCATCCATCTACGCTAGCACACGAGTTTGTACAGATAATTTCTGACACGAACATGACTGGGTGTAATCAATACGCTCTAGTAATACTATCACGCAAAGGCTGGTGCAGAAGCACAGTCACATACGAGTTAGAATTGCCTAATGCAATATGTACGATAGGACTGGCACCTAACCTGGATCCAAGGCAAGTGAATGGTGCGATATGAACAAACACGTGAAGAACTGGCCCTGGTCCTAGCCATGGGGCGAGTACTAATACTGGTGCAGTAATGATGAGCAAGTAAAATATGTATGAATGTCATGACAGTAATATCCCAACCACATAGCAGCAATTATCATATTTAATATCACAATAATGATACTTGTCAATATAAGAGTAAAAATGAAGTAAATACGCATTCATGAAAACTATGATTATATATATATATAGGTATAAAAACAAACTGCCCACTCACCTAGAGTCTGTGCTACAACTCCCTAGCACGAATATCAAGCCGTCACGAACGATCGTCGCCTATAACAATTATCAAATCACAATCACATGCAAGTAAAGTGCATATAGGCATGCCATGATGATAAATAAATTTCTAATTTAAATGAAGCATTTGTAAAATATATGTATCATGGCATAATATGCATAATTCATTAAAAATGTTTATGGAAACTATAGCGTATATACGTAAATATATGAAAACAAAATGCCCATTCACCCGTGCACACTTGTATTTAGGCACTTTTAGGTTTAAAATCATTCACATTATTTTTCCACTACACTAAACTTTATGGCTTCGTCACCCTTTAGGTGTCGGCCAACACAACTCGATTTGAAGTCCAAGTGAAAATTCCGAGTCAGGGTGTGCCAGTTTGGTATTAGAGCCAAACTCACCGTCTGTTCAGATGTGTCGACAAGGACGTCGGTTTCCCTAAGGGGATGGATTGTAGTATCCCTCATCGACTGGGTGGGGGTTGGTCTCTGGCCTTATATTTACATGTCCATCTCTTCCTAGTGAGACGTATTTTGGGAAGTGGGGTTCTCTTGCCCAAGAACAAATCCGTGGGGGTTGGTCTCTTGCCCGGATCACTGTGTTTTTGCACAAAACGTTGCTCTCCGCAAGAGAATTGACCTTTACTTCCATCCTCTCAATAGTAGCTGTAGCAGAGCTCCAAGCAATCACCATTTTCCTCCAAAATGGATTGGTAAGTACAAATCTCTCTCTCTGAGAACCTCAATTTATACTCTAAGATTCAAGACGCTGGGAAGATTTTAGAGCTGACATTTCTTTTGCATGTCGGACGGTAAGGACGCTATTTATACAATGTCGTAATCTCCTTCCGTCTTTGACACTTGGCGGGAGTTAAAAATGATGTTAGAGAGTAATGGATAGGTTACAAAATCGAAAATAATAATCCGTAATTTATAATTAACAGCTAATTACGATTTAGACCATTATTATGGTAAATATTTTAAAACTTATTTAGCATAAAAATGTCTGCGTATGTATGAAAAACGAGATACAATAACAAACTAAAGAATATGTTAGTGTTATCTATGGAGGTGACTCAACCTAGGCGTAGGAAACGATTCATGTATGATCCGCGTTGGAGTCAAGACCCAAAATGTGATGAGATTGTGCGTGCATGTTGGGGTGAATGTAATGGCGAACCTCATGCACAATATATCATGCATAGGCTTCGGAAGGTTAAAAATGGGTTATTGACATGGCAGAAAAAGGAGGGATGAAATGAATGAAAGGAGATTTGTCGGCTAAAGGAAGTACTCCGCGATGCGTATCAACAACCGGTGTTTGATGGTAACCGGATTCGAGGTTTAGAAGAAGAGCTTACAAAGGCAATTCGAATGGACAAAATATTTTGGTGTACGAAATCTCGAATTCAGTGGTTGAGAGAGGGTGATAAAAACACGAAATTTTTTCATGCCCAAACCTTGAAACGGCGTAGGAGGAATATGATTCGAGGCTTAGAGGCGGATGATGGAACATGGTGTACGAATGGGAATCGAATTAATGGTATTGCCGTGGATTATTTTTCTTCCTTGTTTACAATGGACCGGCCTACACAGTTTTTGGGAATTTTACAATGTGTGCCGACTAGGGTGGGTGAGGCAGATAATGTTATGTTGGTCGCCCCAGTCACTAATGTGGAGATTGAAACTGCTATTTATTAGATGCACCCAACGAAGTCACTGGGACCGGACGGTTTTAATGCAGGTTTTTACCATCATCATTGGGAGACGGTTGGAGGTATGGTTATTGGTATGGCAAAGTCTTTTTTTTTTGTGTCTGGAAGAATGCTGGATGGTGTGAATCATACTAATATTGTCCTTATTCCTAAAGTTGATAATCCTAGGAAAATGTCTTAATTTCGGCCGAATTCGTTGTGCAATGTGGTGTACAAAATAATTTCCAAAGTTATAACAAATAGATTGAAAAAAGTCATTCCTAAAGTGATTAGTCCAAACCAATCTGCGTTTGTGGCAGGTAGACAAATTTCTGATAATATTCTTGTGGTGCATGAACTTCTACACTCTATGCAACATGGGAATGTGGAGGGTGCGGAGTATATGGCACTGAAATTGGATATGGCAAAGGCCTATGATCGCGTTGAATGGTCTTTTTTGAATGCAATGCTACATAAGTTGGGTTTTGATGATGGTTTTTTCCGTTGGGTGATGGCATGTGTGGAAATGGTCTCTTATAATGTTGTTGTTAATGGTGAGACCACGGGGTATATTAAACCGCGAAGGGGAATTCGACAAGGAGATCCACTATCGCCCTTTATTTTTCTTATTTATGCGGAGGGATTCTCTTATTTAATCCATATTGAAGAAAGGTTTAGAAGGCTATGGGGTATGTCGGTAAGTGTTGGTGCCGATCCTCTATCACATGTTTTCTTTGCGGATGATTCTGTACTCTTTTGTCATGCTACGGAGGGTGAGGCTCACACGGTCAGTGGTTTGATCTAACAGTATGCTCTGGGGTCGGGACAATTTATTAATTTGGATAAAATTTCAGTACACTTTAGTGTGGGATATTCGAAGGGATTGAAAGATAAATTATCGCATATTTTGGGGATTAACCATAAGGAAGGCTTTGGAAAGTATCTGGGGATTCAAGTAGATTTTGGAGTAGTGAAGAAGAAAGTATTTGAAGAAGTACGGAATAGATTGGATGAGAGAATTAATGGATGGGCGGAACAATTTTTATCGGTAGCTGGTAAGGAGGTTTTGATTAAAAGTGTTGCGGCTGCTTTACCTATTTATACTATGTCATGTTTTCAGCTGCCTATCCAATTGGCAAAGGAAATTGAGTAGGTTATTGCCAGATTTTGGTGGAGGGATCAAAGAACAAAGAAGGGTATACATTGGTTGTCTTGGAATAAAGTTGCAAAGAAGAAGGTGGTTGGGGGCCTTGGGTTTAAGGAGATTATTGACTTTAACTTAGCCATGTTGGCAAGGGTGGGGTGGCGGCTCATCTGTAATCCAGATTCTATTTTGGCAAGAGTTCTTCAAGCTAAGTACTATCTTTCTTCATCATTTATGGACGCTCCTGTAGGGAGGGGTACGTCGTGGGGTTGGAAAGGGATTGTACAGGGATTGTACAGGGATGGAATATTTTGAAGGTGGGTGTACGTTGGCGGGTGGGGGATGGACGATGTATTCAAATTGTTAAGGACCCATGGTTGCCTATACCAAGGACTTTTCGAGCTATTTCACGACATGATGAGATGCCTACTTTTGTTGCCGATCTGGTGGAGGTGGAGGAGGGGTAAGTGGAAGATAGAGGTTATTAAATTATGTTTCAACGCTGACGAATCTCAGACAATTTTAAGTATGCCTCTTAGTCGGTTTGGTTGTCAAGATCGTTTGGTGTGGCATTATACAAGAAATGGATTATATTCGGTGAAGTCTGGGTATTTAGCGGCGCAAGAAATGAATAAGAATGGTGAACTTGGATGGAAAGGTGTGGGTCAATCTAGTATGGCGGATAATAGGGAAGCGGTTTGGAAGGATATTTGACATTTGAAGGTTCCACCTAAATTATGTCATTTTATTTGGAAAGGATGTCGAAACATTTTGGCAGTGCGAATGAACTTGCAGAGGCGGGGGATTCGGTTGGAGAGTATTTGTCCTTTTTGTGAAGCGGAGGTGGAAACGCAGGTACATATTTTCTTTCGTTGCTCGTTTGCTAGGGCCTTTTGGTTTGGGTCTCCACTTCAATTAGATGTCACCATGGTGGTAGGGGAGATTTTTTGGATTGTTGGAAGTGGTTATGTGAAAAATATGGTAAAGAGAGGGAGGCTTTTGACTTAATGCGATGGGTGGTTGGTGGTTTATGGAGGATTTGGAAATGTCGAAACAGTATTGTTTTTTACCAGGTTGCAATTGATGCCCTTGCTGCTATACAATTGTTTATTCGGCAGTGTGAGGAGTTCGAACTTTGTGATGCTGCACCTAGGCAGCAGCTTTCCCGTGGGCAACATGTGAGATACGATGGCATTCATAGGTGGCTTAAGCCACCATTTGGAAGTCTTAAAATTAATTGTGATGCTGCATGGAGTAGTCAAACTGTAATTGGTGGTGGTGGATGGGTGGCTAGGGATTTTGTGGGCATATTCAATGGTGTTGGCGGTATAGGGGAAATTCCTTGTACCTCCAGTATTATGGCGGAAGCGGAAGCAATTCGGATGGCGTTGGTAGCTTGTGTGGAGAGGGGTTTCACCGTTATCCAATTGGAGACAAACTGTTAGGTTCTTGTTGATACGATTCATGGTCGTATACAACTGGAGGCGACTTTGGATGGTATCTTTTGGGATATAGGTATTCTAAAGCAACAATTTGAAGCTATTGAATTTTTATATGCTCCTCGTGCCTGTAATATGGCTGTGCATATGATGACATCTTATGTCGTGCGTATGGGGGTTGTCATTCTTGAGTTGGTTTTGAGCTGATGTAAACATTTCGATTCGACTTTAATAATATTTCTCCTTTTGGCCAAAAAAAAAAAAAATTGGTTGAAAAAAGAAAAGAAAAAAAATCTAATATTTTAGGCTTTTATGGTAATAAATCCGAGACGTAGAAATTAAATAGGCAAGAAGGCTTAAGACTCCTGATATTTCACAGTGACACAGCCAGGAAAGGAAAGAAACATATTCCCTTTTATTTTCACGGTCCTCGTAAATCCCAAATCTCAAATCGGACCCCTAAAATTTGATTGGCGACAAATTTCTCCCGCCAAGTGCCGAAGACGGATGAAGATTTCGACACTATAAATAGCGATCCTGCTCTCCGGTATGCTGCATAAGCGGCAGAGCTGAAATCTTCCGGTGTCTGAGTTTGAGGATAGATTTGAGACTTCGAGTGAGTGATTGTTGACTTCCGAATCCATTTTTTGGGAGAGAAATGGCAATAGATTCGAGCTCTGCTGTTGAGAGGATGGAAGTGGAGGTCAATTATCTTGCGGAGAGCAACGTGTTTGTGCAGGACCATGACGATCCGGCCGTCGGAGGCCAGATCGCCGGTTCTAAGAACGGAACCTGTCACCAGGTGAGTGGTTTTCTTTTCGGTTTCTGAGTACCGATTGAGGGCCTCTGTTTGTTTGGTGAGAAAATTTTTGAATGTAGGTTGAGAGTTGATTTTCGTAGCCTTTTTATCTTGTTTCTTTATTCTGTTTGGATGACGGGAAACGTCGGAAAATGAAATTTGGAGTAGATTTATTATTTTGGTTAATTAAATTGTCGATTTGTTGGTTTAATTGCGCAGTGCCGTCAGAGGAAGACGGAATTCGCGGCGTCGTGTACAAACGTCAAAGCAAAAGGCCCTTGCACGGTTAAGCTATGCCATAGTTGTCTGAAGAACAGGTTAGATTATAATGATATTTAGTCTCGCTTTTTTCGGTTTTCGGGTTTTCGAGTTAAGTTTTTGGACTAAAATTGGTGGTGGGTGTTGATTGAGAATAGGTATACATTGACGGCGGAGCAAGTGGCAGAGAAATGTCCGAAATGTCGAGGCGAATGTAATTGCAGTATATGCCAGTAAGTGTTTGGCATGCCATACAACTGTTAACTTTGTATTTGTAGTTGTTTGCGTTTTGGTGCTGCTGCTAATTAGAGAAATGTGTTTTCTCAGTAAGAAAGCCGGTTTAATGCCCACTGGTATTCGCACACACGAAGCCAAGAGGAAAGGGTATCAATCTGTTGCCGATATGTTGATTGTGGAGAAGCCGCAAAAGAAGGAGAATGGCGACAGCAAGGGTGGTAACGGGCAAAAGCATGTGGCTCCAGACAAGGTTTGGTGCTGTTACTAATTACAGTTTAATGGTTAATGCATATTGATATTGTTGGTGTTGTTTTGGTTGGTCTATTACTGATTAAGTGGCTTATGTTCTCAAGTTTTGGCAGGCAACGGGTGTTGATTCACCTAGCAAACGAGGGAAGGAGGATGCCCTTGATCAAAGCGAAGATGTGAACTCGGATGCAGCAAAAGAGGAAGAGTTGATAGAAACTTGTGATGACAGCAGAGATGGTGGTGCTGCTGTGAATGACAATGATGCGAAGGCCAAGGGCAAGGCTGCAAGAGGGCGTCACAGGGTCAAGGAACGTTGCATGGAGAGCAGAGTGGTTGTTCCTGAGGTTCCCCTACCTCAGGGCACCCCATTGACAACTGTAGCGGGTGTCGACTTAGCTGCAGAGGATGTGGGAAATGCTCTCCAATTCTTGAAATTTTGTGAAACTTATAGAGAGGTAATTCTAACTTCTGTTCTATTAGATAGTCAATTGAAAGATGCTCTAAACTTGTTTATATTGATTTTGACACTTGAATCTCATTCCTTTATTCTTTTTACTTTAGTTTTTTAAGATTGAAAAGTCCCTAGCTGAGTCTGTTCTTCGGGAACTATCGCGTGGAGGAAGTGGGCGAAGTGGACGGCCTGGACAGTACTCCTCCGTAGTTCGATTTCATAGCTATATGCTCTTCTTCATACATAAGGGTTTATTACAGGAGTAAGAACTCTACCTAGTATATTATAGTTATGCATAAAGTTTAGTAAACTTTAATGGTTGAAATAATTCATGTGGTTTCTTACATCTCCATTCTCTGTCAGGTCTCTTGAGCAAGCAATCAACAACTGCTCATGGTTCCAAGATTTGGCGAACCTGGTGTCTGCATCCGGGGTCTCTAAGGTCGACCCTGTGATGAAGGAGCTGCCTACAGAGTGTTTTATTGAAGGTGGTGAGGGATACGATACCTTAAACTTCTCCCAAAAGCTTAGGCTCCTGATTTTCCTCTGTGATGAGGCTCTTAACACAAAGTAAGTAGAAGATACATAATATGTAGATTATAATTTTGTAATTGTCTTGTTTTCTGCGTTACGAGTGATGATAAATTTTCAACCTTTCCTCCAGGACGCTGAGGGGATGGATTGAGGAGCAAAATGAAAGATCTGTCCAAGGTAAAAGGGACATGAAAGCAAAAGTTGCTCTAGCAAAGGATAAGGTAATATGAAAACAAGTCAAGCTTTTATGAGGCAAGTATCTTATGGAGCCAACATAGAGTTCTGTTTTTAACTAAATCATATGTGTGCAGGAGAGAGATCTCCAAGCAAAGTTGCAAGAGCAGATGGCTAAGAGTACCACTGCAGAGAATAGCGATGCTGTCCCGATTTCAGAGTCGAGCATCCCGATTTCAGAGTCGAGCATCTCGATTTCAGAGTCGGACTCCATTGCTTCAGTACTCAGAAGTGAGTTAGCTCAAGCTCACATGGAGGTGGTCGAAGCAATGGCCATGGTACCCGAAAGTAAGTTCCCATTTGTAAGATCTTCAGCCTTTCAGTTATCATTTTTCTTTCTAGAATTGATGTTAAAACCATCGTTAAGACTTAAGAACACTTGAGATGCTTTTCCAGATGGTTGAAATGCTTTTCATGTTTTGGTCCTTCACGAAAATCTGGTTGCACGTGCTTGCGCTAAAATTGTGGACTTATTTTACAGGCAATGAAATATGTGAGGCTGTTAGAATAGACCCCTACATTGTGGACGCTGATGGCCATGCCTTCTGGAAACTGAGAGGCGATTCTGATGAAGATATATTGCTTCAAGGTTAGTTTTAACTGTTCCAAATACAATGTGTTGATTTCCAGTTTTTGAGTTATTTCGAGGTAATAATTTTATTTTCAACTATTTTACAGATCTGGGATCCTGGGATGGAACTCCATCTGGTGAACAATGGTTTGTCTGCGGTGCTGAAATGAAAGAGCCAATTGACAAATACCGCTCTTATCTGGCTCTAAAGTATGCACACATACTTGTTTTACATTGTTAATATCGTTCTGAACTCTGATAGTGATATCGCACTGTTTTCTCCCCCACCCCAACCCATTTTTTATAAACTGGTTGTTGATGCATTAACTGTTTGCCTGGCTTGCAGGGAAAAAGAGGCCAAGAGGGAGCAAAGGCGTTACAGAACTCCTTCAAGCAATGATGAAAAATTGCAGCTTTCCCAAACTTCTTCGGAAAGCAATGAAGAAAACGGGCAGGGTTCCCAGACTCCTGATAGCAATGGCGAAAGGGTGCAGGCATCCCGAGCTCCTGAATGCAATGAAGAGAACATGGAGCTCGGTCCTTCGGCGAATTTATTTTTTTAGCCTAGAAGAAGACACGAAAGCCATTTTTCTTGTAATACATAGGAGGGGTATACATGTACAAGAAAAGATGATGTTGTTGTAGATGATTGGATTATTAATTAAGTGCCGATTAATGTGCTTGTTTTTTGTTGGTGGCACATCATTTGATTTGTAATTTAGTTTAAAAAAATTAATCTTCTTAGCATTACTTTTATTTTGTAACAGAGAATGTCAATTTTAAGATGAGTTTTGTCATAGTTATTTCTGAACAGCTTTTGAAATTTTCGTGTCTCTTCTCTTCATCTATCGTGATATTTGCTCGAAGTTTTTTTTGTTTTTTTTGTCAATAGATATTTGCTCCTAGTTAAGATTCAAACTATTGCTGTTTGGGATTGCTTTTCTAGGTAGGAATCATTTTGGCTCATAATCGCTTTTCCGATAGTGCTTTCATAGCTTAATTAGAGCCTTGGACTTGTTTGGTAGTGAATTAAGAAGAGCTAACACACTTTTGACTGCATTAGGAAAGAATGGTTAATAGTAATTTTGGAAAGTGTATGCAACTATTTAGTCAAAATCCCAACTTTAGTTTCTTGGGGCATTTACTTACTTTTCTGTAATTATATTTTAACTACTTTTTACCAGGGACAATACTTATGGCGCGTTTACGTAATGGTAATGAAGATAGGAGGAATTGAATTGAGGAGGAATTGGAATGAGGAGGAGTCAGAATCGGATTCCTGTTGAAGCTGTTTACTTAAATGTTCTGGAATCGGAATAGAATTCCATAAAGGTGTTTACTAATTCAGCAGAATCGAAATATAAACTAGTATGATTACTAAAATGCCCTTGTTCCAAATCAAATATTTTATATACTTTAAGGAGTTTATAAAGGATATTCTTGGAAATAAAAAAAGTAAGTGAGGGCATAAAGGAAACAAAACTATCATTCCGATTACCCAAACAAGGAGGAATTGGATTACCACCTATATCTAGGGAATCCAATTCCACCAATACAAGGAATTGAATTCCAAAATTTGTGTGGGCCCCACTGCTTTTTTGATTCCTCCATGTTTAGTAAACACCGGAGTACTCCGTAATCGGAATTCAATTCCTCATTCTCATTCCGATTACAGATACGTAAACACGCTATTAAAGTACTTAGTAGGGAATACCCAATTTCCTGAATTTATGATGTGGCCCAATGAAAATATCCCACCTGTCTGTCTGAAACTCCACCAAACATTTGTTATCCTTGTAACCAAACACCCACCTTCTTCCTCACTCTCAGAGTCTTAAGCCTTTTCTTCTCTGTACACCCCAACACCAACCCCATCGAAATGGACTGGAGTGAGATTGTTGTCGAAGAGAACTAGGTGGTGTCGCCGTCAAAGAGAGGGTTGACGGTGGACTCGCCGGCGAACAGAGGGGTTGGGGTAGTTGAGGTCGACGGAGGAGAGATGCGTGGAGCTGTGGTTGCCGGGGAAATTAGGGATTGGGGCGACTCGCCGATGAAGAGAGGTTTGGGGGTGGTCTCGCCTGAGAAGAGAGGGATTAGGGTGGGCTCACCGGAAAAGTGAGGGATTTGGGGGTGGGCTTAACGGAGAAGAGAGGCTAATGGTAAAAAAATTGAAAAAAATCAGATTACAAACTATATTTCTTACATTTCATGCCTAAGATAATTAGGTCTCAAAAGTTCAGATATGAATTCAAAACTATTTTTAATTTCTGGGTGTTATTACCGGTGAAGTGAGCGGCGGAATCGCCTGAGAAGAAGGGGACGGTTTGTCTGCACATAGGCAAGAAGGAAGGAAGATGGATGGTGTTTGGTTATGACGATGGTAAGAGTTTCGTGTTGAAATTCATTTGACGCGTGTTAAAATTGTGGCGAGCCATGTAAGACGGCCAGTAAATTGAGCAGTCGCCCAAGGTATTTCAGCTTCTTTGGCCGTAAGTCCACCAGTCTGGTTTTCACAAAAACAGCGAGTTTCGAATTTAAAATTTTGAATTTTAGAAAAGCTTCATAATTTGTCTTTTATCATTGGATTGGACCACCAGGTCGTTGTCAATGTTTAGACGGATGAGTGAGTAGATAGCGTGCTCACATGCCATATATAAATGATGGGCATTTATGTTATTTTGTTATCGTTATATTGAAAGTGCATGAAACTTGACTTGATTGTTATTAAAGCACTTGTACACCATCAAAATTACTCAAGTGACATTACAAGCGTGCAACATACCATCATATAACCCCACCACCAAAACAAGGATTTGTCTTTGTCTTTTTTTATTTTGTCTCCACTTTATTTTGGTCGTTACTCTCATATATGTTACTTCGGTATTTTTCTCAAATTTGATTGTGATCTTGTAATGAAAATTAGATTAGATTAAATCTTTTGCTGATTATTAGCGCATCTAAATGAATTTCTTGAGTGAGTAATTGAGAGAATTCTCCGTTGAGTTGAAGTGGACATATTTTCTTAACATATGTTTTTAGTAGATTTTTTGTTGTTTTCTTTTACAAGCGTATTGAAAGAGTGAGAACAAGATCATAACATTTTGAATTTTCAAAATAATTAGCATTTCACGAATTAGAAATGATTTTGAGTAAATAAGTAAGGATTTCGAAGATTTTCAAAATAATTATCATTCTACATGCTATGTATGTACGGTTGCCTTCAACCCTATTTTTTTAAAGGGTTGTTCTATCTAACAGACTAAAGAAAGTCAATGCTTTTAGGCTTTTACAGAAAGAAATCTGAAGAATATCTATTCTTTTAGGCTTTTAAGGAATGAAATACAAAGAAAATCTATGCTTTTAGGGTTTTCTGGAAACAAATCTGAATAATATCTATGCTTTTAGGCTTCCATGGAAACAAATCTGAAGAATATAAATTAAATAGGAAAGATGGTTATAACTCGTTGATATTTTGCAACCAGAAAAGAAAAAAAAAACATATTAACAAATCCTAAACCAAATCCCAAAAGTTTGACTGTCGACCAAATTCTCCCGCCAAATGTCGAAGAGGGAAGAGAACTGGGACAGTATAAATAGCAGTTGTCCCTAGTGTCCGACATGCTCATCATCTGTTAACTATGCAATCTCCCCAATTTCCGAATTTGAGAGTATGAATTGAGGATTAGAGAGAGTTTTTTTTGTACTCGCGAGTCGATGCTGAAGAAAATGGTGATAGCTTCAAGCTCTATCGCGGCCACAGTTGAGAAGATGGAGGTGGAAGTGAGCTGGGCTGCTGAGAACAATCCGGTTGTCCAGGAACACGGTGCTCTGGCCGTTGGAGGGCAGATCTCTGATGCGAAGAAGGAAACAAATGGTGGACGCGCCAAGAATAACAAGGGAAATGCAAAGCAAAGTAAAACCTTTCCCTTATTTGTTTTTATTTCAACGTAATCATGTTGGGATATACCCTTCAAACCCTAGACAACCCCTCTCACTTTCATACCAACAAACGCCTCCCATTTCTATCTCTCAGATCTATCTTATCTTGTGTTTTTTATTTTATTTTTTTATTTAAAGAATAGAACCCCCTACAACCCTTTTATTTGCGTCTTCACCTCTCACTTTGATACTAGCAAATGCTTCTCACTTTTCATCCCAGCAAACGCCTCTTATATTCAGTTGTCAAAACTATCTTGTCTTTTATGACTTTCTCAAAAGTTCTACTTGGAGATATTTATGTCTCTCTTGATGATTCCTTCTGTATTTTATGAAGATGAAAATTTCCCACCGGATTTTAAATTAGGGCATTTCCTAATTTAATGGTAATCTTGTTATGACAAACACCACCTTGAAATGTAATTCTAAATTCATGTAAAATTTAATTATTAGATTATCTCTTGATAATTATTCGTTTATCCGAATGAATATTGTGGGGTCATGTATTTGAGAGAATTTTCACCAAATTGAAGTGCATATATATAATATATATATCGCTGGTGTAAGTTATTAGTAGAATATTACCGCTTTCTGATACAAGTGTATTGAGAGAATGATGGATGCTGAAGGCCATGCCTTCTGGAAACGGAAAAGCGATTTTGGTGAAGATATATTGCTTCAAGGTTAGTTTTAACTGTGCCAAATACAATCCTTCCAGTAGTTATTTCGATGTTCTAATTTTATTTTTAGTATTGTACAGATACCAGAACATGGGATGGAGCTCCTTGTGTTGAAAACTTGTTCTTTGTGGCGCTGAAATGAAAGAGCCAGTCGTCTCCTAGTTCGGATTTTGCTCTTTACGACATTGCTGATTTAAAGGGGAAGTGATCTTGAAAAATCGGCGAGCTGCCTTAGAATGGGGTTATGAAATTTTCAATAGTTATTTTTTTTATACGACGCTATATTTAAATCAAAGAGGTGAGAGAATAAATAAGTATCGAATTTACTGTTCACAATATTTGAACGTAAGATTTTTCATTTACAAATAATGAATATTACTACTATCCTGTAGTACTCAGTACCGAATAGTTGGATCATAATTATTTTGTAACGGGGAATGTAAGTCATATGACGAGCTTTGTCAAAGTTATTTCAGAACACCTTTTGGACAAATGATTTTCATGTCTCTTGATCTATCTCGAATTCTTGGTCAGGCCTTGAAGTTTTTTTTTCATTTTGACTAATTTGCCGTATAAAATACTTAAGTTCATATATTTTATTTGAAAAATATTAAATTTCAAGCGGTAATGCTCATCGAACGGCAATAAACGGCGTGATTTACTGGTAATGAGTAAACATACACTTTTATTTTAAAATTAATATAAACTATATATTGAAAGTGCTTCTTAAAAATGCACGTAACACATTCTTCTTCAGAAAATAATTCTTCAAAATTGCTTTTCTGTTCAAAAGTATATTTAAGCTTGTAGTCAAATGAGCTTAAAGGTATTTTTACCAGTTATCTGAAAAAGCAAAAAAAATAAAATGGATGACATGAGGACACGTACTCAGAAATTTGGCGGCCGGGAGTAACCAGCAAAACCGCTGAGCTTCTCTCTCAAAGTCTGAATCTTTGAGGAAGGAGAGAGAGAGAGAGAGAGAACTCAATGGCAACGCAAGCACTATCAACTCCAACTGCAACTGCAAGAGGAAGCAGCAGCTTCTGCCGCCACCGCTTTCTCTCTCAGCGTCACCATAACACGGCCTCATCATCATCAAGGCCCATCACCAGCTTCGTCATCCACTTGGATCCCATTGGATTCAGAGCCCACCAACTCTCGAAGTCCAAGCCCAAACTGGCCATCCCGAGAGCCGCCGACTCCTCTACCCAGCCTTCCCCCCTCCCCACAACCTCCACCGCCGGCAAAACCATCGTTCCCGACGACCAGTTCTCCCTCGCTAAGGTACCACTGCTCCGCTTTACTCTTTTTAAAAACCGATGGACATTGGAACCAAATTAAACATGCACAAATAAAACCGATTACAATTTTTTTTTTAACAAAACCGATTACAAATTTTGAAAACAACAAATAGAATGAGTGGGGTATTTAACATAGAATGGGCCGATTTTATTGCGCCTGTTTTCAAAAAAATATTCGAGCTTCTAATATATTATATACTGTTAATATAGATATGAATATGTATACAGACTTGTATGATTGTATCATGTAGTTTTCCTTGTGTGATGATTGCAGATTTCATTTGGGGTTATTGGTCTTGGTGTTGGGGTTTCACTCTTGTCGTGAGTACTTCATCGTAGCATCAAGTTTGTAAATTTTTTAAGCATATTTTGATTCTTACATATTTTTTTCGTTATTAATGTATGTGTTTGTGACGAATTTCGAACAGGTATGGTTTCGGGGCGTACTTCAATATCCTTCCCGGGTCTGAATGGTCAGCATTGATGCTCACATATGGCTTCCCTCTTGCAATCATCGGTATGGCATTCAAGGTAAAACTAATTACATACCAAAGCCAATATCTTGTCTAAAATTTATAATGGAGGGTGTTGCCAGTTTCGAATGTTGTCCCGCTGATCATACGGATTAGTAGTTGTTGATTTGGTTTCGTGCACTTTCTGTCTGGGTCATTGGTTTTGATTGTCAAACAAATTCACACCTAGTTCCTTGCTCTTCTATTTAGACAAATGTTGGCTTTGTTTATTTCTTGACTTGAAATATTTTGTATTTCAGTATGCTGAACTAAAGCCGGTGCCATGCTTGACTTATTCGGATGCCCTGCAATTAAGGGAAACAGGTGCCACGCCGATCCTTACACAGGTAATTACCTTGAATTGGCTCATTCTTGACATAAGGGTGTGGTAATTTTAGAAGATAGATGTTGAATGGTGTGGCAAATTTATTGCAGCAACCCTCAAAAACTTTGGACAACAAATGGTCCTGTAATGTATCATGATGATTGGGGTTTTAGGCATGATTTTTAGTTTCTTCTTGTGCTTCATCATAACAATATTGAACGTAGGCGAGGTAGTGGAAAAAGGATCTTTTGGTAAAAATGTGTGCTTGAGAATCAGTATCTTTAAATTACAGAATAGGATGTTGGGGAAATATTATCAACCCCTCTGAAATATTATCAACCCCTCTGAATGATACGATATATGGAATTAGGTCAGGAATGATGTTACAAGGTATCGCTATGGAGATGAGCAGCATTTGGATGAGGCATTGAAACGAATCTTCCAGTATGGTCAGGTGCGTTGCCTGCTCTGCGTGTAAATACAAAAACCCTATTACATCTATTCATTTGTTTCAGAATATTCTGCAAGAGTGAAAGAAATGATTGACCTTCCGTATCCTTTTTGGAAGCGACTTATCACCACAACAAATCACTTTTAAAAGGATTTTGGATGTAGATAATCTTATGCTCAGTGCACAGTAGCACTGAAGGCCTTGTTATTAGGAATATACGCTTCAAGCATTGGTTTGTGCTTAACATCTTCTCATTTAGCTGGTTTTCCTATCAGGGTGGAGGAATTGCTCGGAGGAGTGCACCCACTCTCCAAAGTATTCGTGAAGAGGTATACTTCTCACCTGCACTTGGCAAGCGCATAAACTTTTGATTACCTTCCCTAAATAAAACTTTTTTTGTGTCCAAAAGTGTCAGCAAACAGTAGCTTCTGTGACCATTTGCAATCTCTTTTTTATTACCTTGTATTAAGTAAAATTCTTTCGGGAATTTCTATGAAAGTGGAATTTTATTCTTTCCTAAAATATCACATACAAGAGCAGACTGATGACATGATATGATTCTGAATTGTTTTTTAAAGAATCTTGCAATATCCTTAAGGTTTTAATATCACTAATACTATCACAAATTTTGATCATATATTCATAGGTCACCGGAGACGGTAGATACTCATTAGTCCTGGTGTTTGAGGCAAAAGCTCTGCAGCTATCAGATTTTGAACAACGGCAGGTAAAGAATTATGAGTCTACTAGTCCCGCTTCACTTGTTAATAGTCGCATTTATCTATATTTAGATTTACTCTCTTGAAGACCATGTTTACAAGTTTCCCTGTGCTTCCCGGCATAAGAAATTATTTGACCTTGTGTTTTGAGAAAAAGACACCGCATACTGATTGACCAAATTCTGACATTTCTAGGCCAAGTTTGCTTCATTCTTCGGACCAGGAATCACAGCTGAAGTTGGTGAGTTTTATTTCTAAATGCTTCAATTTTAGTGAAAGTTTTCGAACTTGTAAAATTAGAAAGCCGGGGGTCAACAATGACTAATGCTTAATTCGTGGTGCAGGCAAGGGAGAAAATAATCTATACGAAGTCCGACTTATTTCCAACTCCAACGCTAAACCGTCTGCATCACCGTTGTAAACAGATGTATTATAGTTTGATCAAATACTGCTATGTAGTGTAGTTTCATATTACACAGCTTTTGTTACTTGTAAAACTTTTGTTTATATTCAGTTGGCAAGAGCTTTATTGTATGACAGAATTTTGAAGAATCAGAAAGAGGAGCAAAAATTGAAGTCATTGTTACTCATCTGCAAGCTTCAAATTCAATTTCTTGAAGCTTAGATCTTCCACTTCTTCAAGCCATGCGTTTTTTCCTTTTGGCTATTCTGAGTCTTCTTCTTTCGTTTGCCCGCTTTCTGACAGCTTAAGCTTGTGGGACTAGTGGTTGTCTGACATGGTTACCGAGACTCTTTTGAAAGTGGGCTTGAGTTTGATTCTCGTTCTCTGCTTTTTTATTTGTTTGCATGTGTAGGATGGGGCGACTCTTGTATCTTTGTCTCTCTTCTCGTATTAGTCCGACTCTCCACGTGCATGATGAACTCGCATGTAACAGGCCGTAAACTTGATATACATCATAATAAGATGGTTCTAGAATTTTCAAGTTTTTCCAATATTATATTTTGTAAAATCAGTACAAATCTCGTTATTTTCAAAATATTGTGCCGTACAAATTGACACAAGACTGGATGACCAATGATGATGAAAGTTATATTAAGTTTATCCCCACCCACATAACTGTAAAAGATTTTTCTTCAATGTGGTTAACTAGTTACAAAATGTGGACATCTCGTAAATTCCTTGTCATTACTATTGATACTTTAACGTAAAACTGTTGCTATACAATCGATATAATTAATGTTATGTCGTCAATAAACTTGACTGTAGTTATCCGCACTAAAAAAACGATTGGTCTTTTAGTTTTCCAAGATTGAGATATTCATATTTTGAATCCTAGATATCTTATAGTTGCTCCACAACAAGCTACCATTTTCCAAAGCACACAAACAAAAAGCATGCACGTGAAGCCCAAAGCTGTCGGCCAATTTAAACACAACAAGAACAAAAACATTAACATCATCACTGACCCAAAATACTAATAAAACATAAACATAATAATACATTGATTGATTGTTGATTGATTGTTCTTTGTTCTTCCCCTCTGCGAAAGATTTCTCAAAAGACACAGAAAGTCTCTGCGTTTACCCTACAAATATTCACTTCTCTTTTTTCTTCTTTTTTTTACCATATTAATAATTTCAGCTCGTAATAATAATTTAATTTTCTCAGGACGCTTTGAGATTCAGATGAGAAAGAAAGATATTCTTCTTGTTTTTTGGTTTGTGTTTCTCTCTATACCTTTTTCTCATCCATGACAAGCACCCACCTTGCCTGCACTTTTGCTCTTCCCTTTGGCTTTCTGTTTCTTTTGTATCTTTCACTTCCACCTGCAATTTTTAAAATTTTTCAGTTGCATCTTATAAAAGTTTGGCAATTTGATAAGGAAAGTAAAATAAAATAAGTAAGAGCCTTCAGGTATATGAAAAAAGAAACACTTTTAACCTAACCAGTTTTTATCGTCCGTAAAATATAAGGACCGGTCCTAATTTGTGTTCGACCTAAATTTTGATGGTGCAAAACTAAGTTCATTTTAAAAGAAAAACGTAAGTGTACCGAAAGATCTTTATTTATCTCTCCGTAACAACTTAACTTACGTGATAATTGATATAGAAATACCAGAATATATCATGATTATATGTAAGCATATGCTTGCTTGGGGCTAGACGGAGACCATCATTTTGAAATGAAGTATGACATTAGGTCAATAGCTAGACTAGACAAGTGTCACTTTCTGCAACCAAGTACCATGTTAGATGACATGGTCCCAAACACCATGAAGCGATAATCTCCATCAGAACGTGTACAATTTGATGATCACAAACCCTAGCAAGAAGTTTGAAAGGACATGACTCACCCAGTCCAATGATGCCACAAATGTGTACTAAAACAGTAAAATCAAGTAACAAACCCGGAAACACATGACTATATTTTCCAAAAAGATGAACCAATATACCAGTGATGGGGCCACTTTCACTGCCAAGGATTAAAGGGAGGAGAAAAAGTGAAGAATCCTGTTTAACATTTGCACTGAAGAATCTTAAGTGTTACACACAAAAACAAAAAGAAGGTGGTCAAATAAGGAACACAATTGTGGGTATGCAAATTGTTTTGAAACTTATTCTACGATACGAGAGAAACTTATCTACATTAGAGATAATACAGATAATAATCTGTGAATAGTTTGAATATTGACATTTAATGTGAGAGGAAAACTAAGAACATTTTGGCCAGCTAAATGATCAGACATTATTAAAACGAAACGAGTCCAACTGTATTTGAGTACTATTCGACATCTTATAAACACAACTCTTAATCTACACGGTCCGACACTTCGTGACAACTTACCCTACTCAACATTTTCATTTTATTGGAGGCAAAATGATATTCTGAGGAGAGTTTATGTGCTGGAAAGGGTAAGGGATTCTCTTTGGCTTTTGAAATTTAATTCAACGATTAAAATTATTATAACTTTTAAAATAAATTTTTATTTGTAGTCGTTTGATCAAATTTTAAAGACCCAAATTTGTGGTCTTGATGAATTTGGTGTAAGGGATTTGAAGATCATCCCTTTCCGCTGGAAAGCAGGGCCACTTGGGGGGAAAATATCGAGGAAACAGAAGTAAGATGGGCATGTGCCACGAAACCAAAGAGGGACCAATTCAATCTGCTAGTTCCCCACCTTGAAGGGAATACTTTAATTTTACGACACCAACCACAAAATGCAGCCTTCATTTAATTGTCCTATCTTCCTAAACACATCGCTAATTAAAAACACGAGAAAAAGTTACTAAACTGATAATAAATTGTATATAATTCGATTTAGTGTCTCGTTATATAGATAGTGCTCTTCCTATCTTATCTTAAAACAGCTACACAAATCGGTTTTATTTGTGCATATTTCGTTACAATTACCTTTAATTATGAGCAAGAACCTACCCGGTCGTCAGATTTTAACTTTGCACTTGTTTTAGACGAATCTCCTCCTCGAAATCGATTTAACGATCTCTCTACGATCGGAGGGGTTGAAGTAGAGCTAGGACTACTACTTGAACTCAAATCAGGAGGAGTGCTTTGAGTTCCAACATCTCTAGTCATGCCCTCCGTTTTCTTTGCTGCATTGAAAAACAGATTTTGATTGAAAATTTTACATCATATGACGCGAACTTAAGTAATTTTTTACACTCCTGTTTATTTCCGGCCTTTAGACTGAATAAGTTAAAAGAAGAATCAAATGGCCGAAATAAACAAAGTTGAAGGAGAAGAAATGGTGTGCATAAATCATTTCTCAACACAGAAAACCATTCGCTTGCGAGTGAAACATGATTACTAAGAAGCAAGATAAAGTGGGGTTAACCTGGAACTGGAAATTGAGGAGCCAAATCTTCTTTTGTAGGATTATAAAAAGGCTTGGCAATGTTGGTTGTATGGATTGGTCTTGTGTGGGAAGAGTAAACAAGAGGTGCAGACATTGTGATTCGATTCGTTGCGTTGCGAAACGATCTTCCGCTAAGTGTTTTTGCAGATAAACACTCCATCGGAACCTGCCCTGATAGAGGGTTGCATATGTATTTCTCTGCTTCATTCCACTTTGAATTCAAAACAAACCCTTCTGGTGATAACGTTTCCCAACTATGATAAGCTGACCTTGCCTGCAATGCTGCAAGAACAATACAAAACCCTATATATTAGTCCGGCTATGGAACAGACGTCTGTTTTTTTTAATAAAGAAGGCAATAGTAAAGATGGGACGTTCTGCACATGAGAATTTCTACATTGTTTATTAGTCTGGTTATGGAATATATGTCCCTTTTTTATTATTAAAGAACAAACGTCATGCAGAATTTCTGAAACAATATGTTATAATTTGAATATTGAATTAACATGTTTTCAAGATCATGAATTCGTACCCTTGAGGGCTGTGGTGAATGAGTACGTTGCCGGGTCGATTTCATCTGCAAAAGAAGTGGAGGAACTGATGAGAAATGGTGGATTTGAACTTGGGTTTTGAGGGAAGTAGAGAGAGGGTACCTCTTGAGTTAAAGCCAGGGGAAGAAGCAGTGCTGGAGATTGTAATGTTTGATCTGAAAGACCTTGTGTCCTCTCTGAAGCTAGGAATATAGGAAGCTGAAAACCTTCTGGAATTCGGGTTTTCACGGCTGATTCGGGCCTTCACTGCCCACTCTCTCAGGCTGAACTCAGGCTCGTCGCGCCTTCTCGAACCGTACGGTGAGTCTTCCATGGTGGAGATCATATGGAATGAGCTTTTCCTTCTTCCTTCTTAATTTGGATGTTTTTTTTTTGGAGGGTTTGAGTTTTAGAATTAGTAAGCAAGCATGAAAACAGGCAGATCAACTTTCAAAATCTGTAAAATGCGCTTCTGTTTCTGGGAAATGCAGTTTAAATTGAGTTGCTGTATGTGCGTCCAGTTAAACATGGCAGTACACGACATGCTTGAAAGTAGACAGGTTGGTTAAAGTAACGTGTCTCTAAATACTCAAATTCAAATCGCACCATTGTAATTTCAATTAAATTATAATATTGCTCGAATAAAAGACAATAGCATATGAAGAGGTGTGATATTCAGATACATTTTTTACTTTTTATATATTTTTTTAATTTTTAGTCGTCGGATCAGATGAATTAAGAAAGATCAAAAGATAGAACTCAACAAGAAGTGTATGAAAAGTAAAAATAAGTGTGTGAATAGCACACCCCATATAAAATGTGCATTGCCGCTTTGGCTTCCAATGACACACTTACACACAAACTGACGCCCACACATAAAGGGTAAAAATTCATTCGCTTTCTCCTTCCAAAAGAGCTCGACCGAAAAATGGAAAAAGAGAGAGGAAAAGCTGCAGACTGCAGTACAAATTTTGGAACTAAATATTATATTTTAACCTCTTCAAAATTACCGAGTTTATAACTTTACAGTATGATTTTCACATACTTGAATCAAGAGTAAATTCTTTGGGGCGTTCTTTAGTAAAGAATAGACATGTACTGAAATGTATCTATAACTTATATCTACTTTCGAAACATCAATAATCCGTCATTTAATAAAAAAAAATGTTCGTATAGCTAAAGAGATATTATCATGTTACCAATTCATCAAGTGACAAATATCTATTGGACAAGTGGTTTACTTTTTAAACATATAGCAAACATTTATTGGACGAGTAACGCCACTAAAACTATATCTTGATCGTAAGAGAGAATCTTCCCAAAAATGACTATAATTTTCCAATACTTTTCTTTGGTTTTTTTTACGAATTGCAAAAGGTTGAAAGATCACAAAATTCACTATAGGAAGTGATTTACAAACACCCTTATTCTCCTCCTACACCCACATATCGATTTCTCCCCGTTAGACTAAATAAATCAAAGAAAATCAATGAACATTGGATGTGTAAAAAGTTAAAAATAGTGTGTAAAAATCATTTCCTTCGCGATTTTATGTGGAGAGTCAAGATTTGAGAGGTGTGTGTGTGAAAACTGACAATATAATTGATCTAAAGAATCTGAAAATTGATATATAACCACTGGATCCTGGGGTCATAGGGTAGCAATATTTGTATGTGGTTTTGAATTATGAGTGCATTATTTAGTGCACCAACATTTTCCCAACTGGGGAAACTGGCAACTGCTGGGAGTGAAGTCAGGGGAGATGTGATTTGACTACTTGTGTGAAAATGTGTTCAATTTTCTTGACAGAGAAGTGTCAAGAAAATTTTGTAATTAGGTGAACATTAGGGGGGGGTAACATTGGTTTTATGGAGGTACTGTGATTGCCTAGTTGATGCAACTCAAGTTAGGACATTGCCTACGTTAATGAAACCTTGTACTTTTTTTATGGAAACGATGTTTCATGATCATAAACAAACGTACGTAAAAGGTTCAAATACAAAGTTAAGCATAAGTTGAAGATATGGGACCAATCAAGAAACTAAATAAGGAACTCCAAGCAAGGATTTAGGCCCAAAACAAAAGAACAACGTTGGAAACCTTAACTACTCCTCTAACACAAGAACTGTCGATGCCGCCATCAGCAACCAAGGAAGAGTCAAAGAACAAGCCGCGACAATAGATTTGTAGAAGATGGGGTTGGAGCTTCGTACGCGAGCCAAACCTGCGTCTTTCTGAATAGATCACAGAAGGGGTTACAAATGACCTTTGATCTATCCGACCGACCGTTGTAGACTCCAAGTCCACAAATATGATAAGGGTGGGGATGAACTTCAGCAGCGTTTTGAGGCAAAGAGGGAGCAAAGTTTGAAGGTTTGCTTTTAAGTAACCCGGCTATGAAATTAGACTTTTAAAAAAAATAAAATAAAGAACAAGTTATTGATATGTCATTAATAATGCGACCATACATCAATCATATTATTGACACTGTCGATGACGTGTCATTTTTTAGTAAAGAACACACATTGTACATAGAGAATTTCTTTAACTTAGAAAAATATGATCAAGCAGAATATATCTAGTGCTACTACTAAGAATGTGGACATATGAACTCCAACTGAAATACCAGTGCAGTGGTCCAAAAATACAAAAATTTCCGATTAAAATATTTGATGTAAATATCATTTTTCTGTGAAAACTTAAGAGATGTTACAAAAGTTTTAGCCGTTATATGTGATTTTCATAGCTGTTTAATTTTTTTATCTTCAATCCCAATCATTCATTTTCTGTATCAGTCAATGTTAGGAAGTATTGAAATTTTTTTAGATATCTACTATATTCATATATTTATTCTATTTTGATTATAAAGCGACTCTAGAAAATATGACAGGTGTGTGAGTATAACAGCACCGTCTGAATGTCATTTAGATGAATTTTATTTAAAATTTTAAAATTCGGACCATTTATTCCCTCCTTAGACCTCTCTAATCCGGAAAGGGATCCTCTCCGGATCCCTTGCATCAAATCTACTAATTTGGGCCCTTACAATTTGATTAAACGGCTAAAAATAGGGGTCCCTTTAAAAGTTATAATAACTTTAGCCATTGAATCAAATTTCAAGAATCCGAATTGGTGAATTTGATGGAAAAGGTCCGGAGATGATCCCTTTTCCTTTAATCCAACGAGAGTGCATAAAAATTCTGATAAGAAACCAAATGTTGATATTACATGTGGTTTTTTTCACTTTTGGGGGAATGAGTTTGTAAAACAGCAAACAAGTTGATCACGAAAAGCAAATAACAATGTGGGGTTGCTTTCGGTCTGGGCTGGACCTGGATGGAGAAGAAAAAAGAGTGGATAGCAAGAACTGGAGAGCAAGAGAGACTCTGTGTGTGTGTGTGTGTGTTTGACAGAGAGAGAGAGAGAGAGAGTGAGTGAGAGTTTACGTGTGTGGTAGTGCATTTCCATGTCATGTGATTCTTCACCATCATGCGGTCCTCCAATTATGGGGATCAGGAGGCCCCGCCCCCATCTGGAACCTCATCATCGTAATCGTCAGTTTTGTCTGATCTGTAGGCTAGGTTTCAACCAATCAAGTGTCAGGTGGGGTCCACCCATTCCCCCCTCCCTTTCTGAAGTGTTCAGTGTTCACTTCTCACTTCAAGGAGGAGCAGATATCTGATCGGACATTGTTCTCCTTTGTCATATTTTTCTTTGGCTGAAGTATTATTGATATGGTTTTTCGAAAAAACTTACATGCAACTGAGACGTCGGAATTATAATATCTCAAGTCTATCAAAGAGACAATGAAAATATCTAATCCGATATTATCGTCCACTCGTCCCGATTGCATGTGAGTTCGGGCTCAGTAATCAGGATTGCACACTGTCAATATTCACACAAGTTTCTTTGAGGGCAACCCCTTCATCTAAAGGAAGATCTTCAAATCTCAGCAGATGCTCAACCAGGATTGCAAATATAATGAAGGCAAAAGAGTTCCAAGAACCTATATTTTCGTTTCCATTAGTACCCATTAGTACCGAACACGGCACCGGATAGAATCACACGCATAAAGTTATACGAGAATTAACCGAGGGGCACTTGCCCAGTTAATGTGTCGACCAGAAAGCTTTATTACACACCTCGTAAAATTTAAGAACTGACAGTCTCAAGAGTACCGGTTTCATCCATACCAGTCAATATACTTGCAAGACTTCTCATGGCAATTTTACCTTGAGTCGAATGCAGGTTCACTTCTCCAGTAGACAACCTGAGGTAGCACAGAGGAAGCACCAGCAAATACGTTCACATATGCCTTAAGTTGTAGTTCATGGAGTTGGTTGAACAACGGAAGTAGCTTTCAGTCGCTGAAATAATCAACCTTTAGAATTTGGAAAGCAAGGGCAGGCAACCACCTGGTCCCGACCCCATACCACCTAAAAGGAGGGCAAAAAGATTTGATGAGATTGAATGATCTCAACTGTATCATGCGCACATTCGGGGACAGTGAGGCAAACCGCACAGTGACAACAAACATTAAGAAATCAATACTAGATTCAAATCATACCAATCCACATCCTTCTTCGAATCCTTGTTATCGGTATCTCTACTACCATATAGCAAATAATGCATGCTATCATTAAAACCCGCGCCCATAGTCTAAATTAACTTTCTTTCAATTCTGAAAATAAAAAAATCAAATGACCATGCATACCTTCAACTGCTCAGCGCTTCGAAGTCTCTATCACTTCAGAGTAAAGGGGAAAACTGCAGCTCCTGAATTTGGTAACATAAACAACGCAAGGACCATGGAAATCAAAGATCACAAGAAGGAAACCTAAGAAATCAAAATATGAGTTAAGAGTTAGACATGACAACTTGTTTCCGAGTCCTGACAATCATTAGTTAAATAGAACATTACCCCGGGATCCCAATCAAACTGGCCGAGCTCCTCTAGGCCCGGAATTCAGAAGTCCTGCAAAGAAATCAGCTTAGATCAAGAAGAAAAAAACATTTTGAGTGAACAGATTCAAGACGAGCTGCTCACCAATAGAAAAGGTGGTTGTAACTATGCAACTTCAAGAAATCGCATACGTGTACAAGCTTCCTGCTTAAGTAAACTTTCAGAGGTAACAAGTAATGCAATTTAAGGCAAATAGCAATTAGCCTTTTATCTATATTTGAAATCCACCCACGCTTATTGCATACAAAATCATTTCTAAAGTACAAGGAGAAAAAAAAAAATGCATACCTTGTCCAAGAATCAAAATAGCATTTGCAGCCATAGGAATAAGATCTTGAATTCCTTCGCTGGCAAAAATTGTGAGAAGAACTAGCACAGAAAAAAGAAATAAGTGTGAAATACTGGAAGTTAAAACCAGAAAGGGGCATATGACCCGGACTTTCAATCTCATGAAAACTTATTCGACGTTACAAAGAGAGATATGACTTGATTTCAAAATTAAATGGTAAATTATGGGACAATGAATACCTGAGACATGAATCAGTTTTTCCTCACTTTTATTTTTCTCATTTCCACCAGTATCCACGTGAGATGCCAACAGCATCTGCACAGAACTGTATCCATCTGATGCCCACACAGATTGAGTTCCTGCAAAATCATGGCAGGTTTTCCAAGTTTCAGAGGGCAATGATATATTGAAGAGTAACCTCATGGTTGAACCTACGACTAGTTCAGATGAACTACTTTACGATCATCAATTTCTATTGTTCCCATATTGCATACCCAAAAGACCTTCGGCATTCCAACATGTAAAGCATGTACAAAATCTTTAAAATGCAATGGATTGGAGAAGCATACTTGAATCTATATCAGGAAGAACAGCCAGCTTTTGCACTTTCATAATGTGAGGCAACTGCTGCACACAAGAAGTTATTTCTAATCCAATTATAGGACTGGAGAGGTGCAAAATGCGTAAACCTCCATCTGAATCCAAGATTAGAAATTTGTTGGGGGACAGTGCTTCAATAGAAAGTGCCTTAGCTGGTATCACTCTTTTCGATTTTGAGGTTTCAAACTTCTTTCCTTTGAATTCCACAAAACACACTCCCTCTTCACAAGAGTCTTGTTTCAGTTTCACAGACCTCTGCTTGACTGCAAGGTTAAACACAGCGTTAGAGGCACTACTCAATTGGCCAATGGCAACACAAGTCCATATGGATCTAAAACAAAGAATCAATGGAAGTCACTTCCATCTAAAATGGACAGGTGTTGTTATCCGGTGAACATACTACAGAATTATATAAGCCGTATGCCCTAAAGGAGGCAATTTTCGAGGGGATCAAAGTCAGCAATCTGTCTATGAGCTAGAGATTTCAATTCGACGATAAGAAAGTTAAGTTATTTTTCTAATCAGTGATTTACCATCTAGAGGCATCCTTATGATTTTAACCAAAGGACTGCACCCTGCTTACATGAGTAGCACCCATGTCCTAGGCCAAAAGAAATACTGAAAAACAATTTGTCAGTAGAATAAACGCATAGATAAGTTACAAGTAGTGCAAGCTTAAGAAACAGGCTAACTAATGTAACATGAATAGATATGTTACGGGTAAAGTTACAACATATAATGGAAAAATCTTGTATTTAATCTGTCACGTCCTGATGATAGACCAGTCATAAGGATCAATAAGGCATCGGATGGATATAAAGAACCACGGGTAGATTATATTGAAAACCACATTATTCATTCACTTGATCAAATAATGGCAATACCTTTAAAATTACACGCTGCCTAAAAAGTACACTAATTTACTAGAGGATCCAGCCTCATCTTAGCGTCTAGCTATTTTATTGAATATATCCAATAGTCAATCTAATACATTAAGGGGATACCTATGCATACTATCTTTCAACATCATGAACCTAAATTTAATTCATGACTGAAAGTCGTGGACTGAAGGACCGGTAACCTCATTTCTTTCTTTCTTTAGTTTTCAAATAAAAACCCCCACTCCTAAATACTGAATTGCTTCCACCATCAAACCTTGACCTTTACACCCCCAAAGTGTTAACACCAATATGGATTGAAGCAAATTCTCAGCCATCAAAGTTTAGTCTTTTCCATCATATGAAAACAATAAATCTTACATGCAGTCCTTGAGACTTCCAAGAAAAACCTACACTGAATACTTTCGACCTTTTTAATCCTCTACCGCACCTGTTCATTTATGAGTTACAAGTTCTTGCACAAATATCATATAACAGATAATGAGGATTGCTCGACTTTTCAAGACACAACCTAAGTTACACAAATTAACTATAATGAGCCTATCATTAACTTAGAAAAACAGAGGCTTTAGGAAAAAATGCAGTCGCAGTGCGTAGCTTTCCTTATTGGTTGTATAGCTAAATTTGCAACAGGATCTTTCAAATTGCAAAAGGGTTCTAGCATCGAACACTATTAAGTACTAACTCAACAAGGGGCAAGCAATGGATACGCAATCAAAAGTACAAAAGAACGTTTGTGCATGGCATTTTCTACATACAGGTAAGATCAGCAAAAAGTAAAACCAAAATGCAGAATTTGCGTACTTACCAGAAACATAATTCCTATCATTCTTCCCACACAAGTTACCACTGCAAGTCACTTCCGAACTCCCCTCAACGCTACCACATTTGTCGCCTCCTTGCTTATTTCCACAATCCCCCAAATCACTATGCATATTATCACCAACCACCCCATTAGGAAAACCCAAATTTCGGCCCTCATTTTTCGAACTCGAACTCAAAGTCTTGGCCTTTCGAACCCGCCCTTTAACAAGCTGCCTCAAATTAAAAACCCTAACTCCATTATCTTCTCCTAAGATCAAGACCCCAAACGAAATGCTAATCGACCAAACCAGCTTGCAACACTCAAGCACAGCACACCTCGTCAACTTCACAAGCACCCCATCATCACCGTTGTCGCCATCACCAATCGCTTTCACAGCAAAAACCGATATCTTTGAGCTCGAAACGGAGTACATGGCGAAGAAATTGACCGACCCGGCAAGCTTAATGGAAACCCCATGTTGGGCATCAACCAAAACCCCCAATTTCCCATCAAAGTTTAGCCCTTTCTGGGTGCAAACGACTTGAGTCCTCACGAATTGCTTCTGATTCTGCAGAATGTAGAACTTGAGCAGGACCTGGGACCCACCTCTGTGAGGCCCGGAGGCAATGAAGAGGGTGCGGGTGTTGGAGTTAGGGTTAGGGTTTTGGAGGAGGAGGAAGGTGGAGGAAGAGGAGGGAGGGGCAATTAGGGTTTGGGGAGGAGGGAGAGAGGAGAGGGAAAGAGGGGAGGGGAGAGAGGGGTAGAGAGAAAAAGTGGAGTCGGAGTGCATGAGGGCTAGAGAGAGAGAATGGGGTTCAAACAGGAGGGAAGTTATTTGGGGAGGGGAGGAGAGAGAAGGGTTTGGGAGGCTGAGCTTGGAAGCTTGGACAACTACCATTAGAAGCGGGGTGAGAAGAAGAAGAGGAAGAGGAAGAAGATAGCCCCCAACAAACAAAACCACCACAACTGCCTGTGAGAGATTTTTGTTAGTTGTTGTGTGGGAGGAACAAGAGGAACATTGTCTTTGAATTTTTGTTCTTTTGGGTTTGGTTTGGTATTTGGGGACGGTTTGAGATTTGAGACTTCTAATTTGATGAGAGATCCAAAGTGGGACTTTACCATTATTAAATTGTTGCAAAAGTAAAAGTCTAAGGTTTAGGCTTGCTCTCAATTTGCTAATCCTGGATTATTATATTTCTTATGTAGTCATGCTTCCTGATTAACAAGGGTTTAGAATAATTTTCCTTTCTAATTTTTAATAAATATTGGAAAATAGAAATTTATCTATTGCAACTATAGTAAAATTGATACAATAGGTATAACAAAATCATTATCTAATTTTCAAATAAAAAGTGACATTTTTTAAATTTGAGAATATTTGTGTCTATTTAAGTGAAAATTTGAATATATTTAAAAGTTTTTATAAAAAAATGACATTTTTAAAATTAAGAGTTAATTTTTTGTTATATTTGATAAATACTCGGCGAGGACGAGGAGGCAAAGTTTGTGGAAGCTTGGTGCGGCAAGCATGCGGAGCTGGGTTTAGCAGTAAACCAAGTTAATTAGAACTAATTATGTGGTTTGGTTTTGGAATTTCACTTGAATTAACACTCTCCTCAACTTGTCATCCTTCATTTTCCTTCTGTTTTTTCTGTTATTAGTGACAAAAAAAAAGTCTTTAAACAAAGTTTTTAGATATAATCTTTAGATTATGATAAGAAAATTGAAGTAATTTGAATATTACTTTCCTTTTATTTGTTTCTCTACACGATTTTAATTATATTATAAAAGAATATTGACACATCCGTACCCGAAAGTAGGGCGTGCTGACCGTCACGTGAGTGTGACGAAGCCAAGTGCACAGTGCGGAAGTGGAATCATTAACGAAGTACGAACTAATTAAAATCAAACTACTAGCAACCTAGATAAGATATTGTGCTAGAGTGATAATATATTACTTATACATAACCAGAGCGTACTAAGTCAAAGTGCAGTCAAGTATGAATAAATAAGTTCAAATACACCAACGGGTGTCCTACATAATAGCAAGTCTGTCAGCAAAACAAATCTTTTCGAAATCATTCTTTTCTCAAAAGTATAGCCCCTCACCGTAAAACCTGTATAGTTTCCCAGAAAATAATACGTACATATATATCACAACCTTTCTCAGCATAAAACCTTTTCAATGTATCTCATAATATGCTATGCAATGTGTTCCAATGTCAATCTGAATCTCATAAGTAATGCCATGCGATGCATTTCAATAATCATATCGCTACTAGATATCAACTCAGCCCTCGGCTGTAAATATAGCTCATAACATCTCAATCTCATCATATATATACACTGCACATACATCAATATCCTCATGAGATCATCATCATATCACTGTATCAATATAAAATGCTCTAGTGCTATAATCACGTGAAGACTGTGCGAATGAACGCGGGTCACCTACATGTCGAACCTACTCAAAGGTGGTCTAAACGACAAGACTGTGCACCTAACTTGGATCCAAGGCGAGCATGCGGTGCGGGAGGTGAACGACACGTGAAAGACTGTGCCCCTATCTCTGGGCGTGAGCACTAACAATATGTGCAGGTTTATGAGCTAACATATCCCATCATATCTCATCATATATCGACTGTTCTTTCTCAACAATGCATGTACCTACCTGGTACTTATCTGGCGTCCTCGGCACCAACATATGCATGAAATGTATATATGAATACTCATGCATCAATATTAAGTCATATGCATGGCGATAAAAACGTAATTTTCATTTAAAAGCTGATTCTGGGAAAATCATTATATATATATAGGTTATACGGAAAAATAGCTGTCACTCACTGATAGGTCGCTGGGTCATAGCCCCCACGTCTAGCCTGGCTACGCTCATCCTCGGAATATGTCTCACCTATATGAGAATATACTAAAAATACGTTATTTAAGCACATATACGCAACTACGGAAATAACTTCTTATACATAGCTCAATTTTGGCATTTGGATATACTAACGTGACCTACTTGACATCAAGAACATTCCCAAATTTTTAAAATAATTTTTCCGGCCTCCACGCGCCGGCGACGGCACAGACCTACGTGCCGGCCACGAGCGGCCACGTGCCAGGCACACTGACGGCGTCAGTTAACGCCGTCAGGTATATACTGGGAATATTCTGTTATCTTTTAACGATGTCAGTTAACGCCGTTAGCATATTCCGTCAAAGCTGACGGAATATACCGTCGCCTTCTCCGGCGAGTCGCCGATCGCCGGCGACTATTCGCCGGATTCTGGGGATTTTTAAAATCGACATATCTCTTTCGCTTTTCAACCATTTTTCATGAAATCACCACCAAAACGTCACAATTTACAAGGGGAAGAAGATTATACCCTTTAAAAGCCGGAAAAATCTCGAGATCTCGACGGAGGAAAAACACGAAAACCGGCCACTCCTAAACGGCGCGATTCCAACGTTCAGCTTGAGCCAACGAAGCACTCCGAGCTTCCTTGGGACCTCACAAAGCTTCCTATAAGCTTAGATTTCCCTAAAACACAAGGTTTTACGTGAGCATGAACAGTACTCCATTCGGGGACATGGTTTTCACGTGAGTTTGGAGGTTTCCTTACCTGAAACTTGTACCACTCGACTTGTCTGAGTTTCACGAATACAATGGTGAGCTTCACACCCTCGATCTGCAAGGTTTGAGGTGTGTTTGAGGTTCGTCCGTACAAGCAAAGGGAGAGAGAGAGAGCGAGTTCGAGGGTGAAGAGAGAGAGAGGCTACAGATGGGAGAGAGAGAGAGAGAGGGGGTTTGATTGGTTGTGTGGTCCTAAGGCCTCCAATCAACAAATATCTCCAAAATATTTCCATTTGTCCCCAAACTTAGTAAATTATGCACTTGGCCCATTTCACACACATTTGCACACTCACAACCCCGAAGAGGTATTTTCGACAATTCATCACTTAAATAATATGTACATCGGGACGGGTTGTCACAAATATTGTATTTGGGAAATAACATAATAATTCAACACTAATAATTGAGTATCAACCTCCTATTAAAAAAAAAAGAAAAACTAATGAAAAGTTTTAAAAAAATAGTTTTACTAAAAAATGACAAATAAAGGTGTAGTAAATAGTACTGTGAACACGGAAAATTCTTGAAGACAAGGAACAAAACGCGTCTACAAAATAGTATTTGTATTTGATTATTTTGGGTTACAATCTCTATTTGTTCCTCTGATTCAATCTCCGTAAGACTTTGATTTGTGGGCTTGATCCAAGGGCCGTTGAGGCTTTGATCTTGGATGAACAGGGGGAAGTTTCTTCAAGGGCCGTTGGGCTTGATCTTGAAGTTTGGCGGATGAACGTTTCTTCAGGGGCCTTTTGGGCTTGATCTTGAAGTTTGGCGGATGAACGTTTCTTCAGGGGCCTTTTGGGCTTGATCTTGAAGTTGGGTGAACGTTTCTTCAAAGGTCGTTGGTGGCTTGATCTTGAAGTTGGATGAACGGATCTTCAGGGGCCGTTGGGGTTTGATCCTGAAGTTGGATGAACGTTGAATGACGAACGGATCTTCAAGGGGCTTTTGGGCTTGTTCTTGAAGATGGATGAACGATGAACGATGAACGATGGATGAACTTCAAGGGGATTTTGGGCTTGATTCTTGAAGAACGGATGTGTGGATCCGAAGGCCGTCGGGGCTTGATCTTGGAAAGTGGATGAACGTTGCTTCAAGGGCCGTCGGGGCTTTATCTTGAAGAACGGATGAACGGATCTTCAAGGGCCTTTGGGGCTTGATCTTGAAGATGGATGAACGGATGAACGATGAATGGATCTTCAAGGGCTTTTGGGCTTGATCTTGAAGAACAGTTGTGTTGATCCAATGGCCGTCGGGGCTTGATCTTGGATGAAGAATCGGCACGTGACCAAAGTGCTTGTTAATTCTTCAAAGGTTTTGGCGAAGTTTCTTCAAAGGCCGTTAGGCTTGATCTCGAAGGTGGATGGGCGTTTCTTCAAGGGCCGTTGGGGCTTGATCTCGAAGAACGAAGAACAAACTTCATGAGATTTCTCTTCCAATTTGGGAGTAGAGAAATGTATTTGTGAATTGGTGAATGAATTGGTGTGGAATGGCTTCCTATTTATAGAATTCCAACTTGATTTTTGGATTTAAATAATCAGATGAAATAAATCATTTTTGCCATGTGTTGACACGTGTCATATTTGACGGATTTTCTGACTCATTTCAATTTTCGTCGAGTCACACGCTACGTGAAAATTTATGTAATACATGAGCATTGAAACTTTGACTATCAGTCAACATTTTATTTACCGAAATTTCGATGTCTACAAGTACCAAGAAAAAGTAAAAATATGGTTTTTTGTTAAAAGTGAACAGTAACGGGAATGTTTTGTTAAAACTCCCATTAAAAAATAAAATAAGCATCAACCTGTAAAATTTTCTATTTAACTCAATATACACTATTCTTTTATCAAAGTAGTATGAATAATTAGAGTTAATCTCAGTGTATTATCCTCAAGTTTTTTTATTTTCAACATTTGGTACATCAAGTTTTTTTCATCTCAGTGGTACCTAAAGTCATAATTTTGGGACACTTTCATATATTTGTTAAGGTTGCTGTTAAATCTGCCGTTAACTGGTGACGTGACATCTACGAGGACAATAACTGGGCGTTACGTGTTAATATGGGGCTCACGTGAATATTAAAAGATAAAAAAATTTAAAATATAATTTTTTTTTTTTTTAACTTTTTAATGTTCAAGTTTTTTCACACAAGCATAAAACGTTTTACCAGCTGCTAAACCAATTCTACACGCATACTTGTTGATGTTTTTGGGGCATCGTTCAAATTAATCCCAAACAATTTATCAAGGAACAAATAGCATAAAAATGCCCAAATTAACAATTCACATAAATATTGTGTTGTCCGTACCATCTGAGATAACAACATTTCCTACAGCACTGAAAGCCCCCCTGCATTTAGAACATCAGAGACTCTAATTTGCTGCCTTTCCAAGCCCCAATTAAATTACACAAATGCAATTAATTTGAATTTTTAAATTGGATGTGGGAACATCTGAATGCATAAACCTTTTGCAGGTAAAAGGCAAATGCCAGACTCTCAGTTCCCATCTTCTTATCGGCAACGTACAACACTAATTACGCTATCGAAACAAGCGAATCAGAGACTCTAATTTGTTGCCTTTCCAATCACCGACTCGTTTAAAAACCCAAATCAACACAAAAAAAAAAAAAAAAATCATAAATTATGTATTAAAAAAAAGGCTCAGAGTGTAAAGTTGGCATCAACAAGCCCGAAAAGCAGAGCTCTCAAAACATCAAAACATCACAGGCCAATTTCAAAACGATGACAAAATCAAAGTGACACCATCAGGCAATTTTCAATAATTCACAGAAACCCTAGATAAAATATTCCCAATTTGCCATTGGGTTTTAGGGAAATGGAGAAATCGATAGAGAGAATGAGAGAGATTGGGATTTACCGGCCGGCGCAGTCGCTGACAAGCTGCTCGGTCTTCTCACACTTCCTGACGAACTTTCCAGGCTCCACCTCCTCAGTCTTGCACTGCGTCTTCATCACCTTCCTCGTCAAGAGGACGAGGAGGAAGGCTACGGAGTGAGAGAGAGGGCGAGATGGCGAGAGGGAAGAGAGAGACAGAGTGAGAGAGAGGGAAGAGAGACCCGGCTGTAGGGGAAAAGTTTGTCCAAATTTAGGAAAATTAAAAAAAAGCGCATATCAACTACAATTGCACCGCCATATTTTAAGAACTTGCGCGACGCAAGTATACATTATGACGTGGCGCAAAGTGCGCAACTCTATTGCAGCAAGCTATATTTAAAAAAAGAGTAAATGACAAAAAATTATCTCAACTATTGGTGTCACGACACTTTCATATCTCATCTTTAAAACGTGACAATGTCATACCTCATCTTTCGAATTTGGTCCAATGTTATACCTCTGTTAGCTTGGCCGTGAATTTGTCCGTTAAGTGCTGATGTGGCTTAACCCGGGGCCCAGTTCCTCGCCCAGATGGATCCCACGTGGCACCACACCCAATGTTTTCCCGCCAAATGGCATCCACGTCAGAATCCTAATACACGTTGCACCACTCATAGGACGACACGTGGATATTCCATTAAAATAAAAAATTATTTTAAAATAAAAAAATTTAAAAATTTTAGAACGTTGTTAAGTGTGCCTGGTTCCCTCCCCCCCCCCCCCCCCCCCCACGATACCCAACCCTTTCCCAATTCCTGAAAAAAAACAAGAACCCTAATCCTAGTTTTCGCGGCTCCAAATCTCGAACAATCAGACTAGATATTCAGCGAAAAACCCAAATAATCCCGTCGAATCGCTTCACTGACTTCGTTGGTGTTGGAAGGGGGTTTCATCTGGGTTCCATTGGCTTCGAAGAAAAATCGAAGGATTCGCCATGGGGTGGTACGTGCGCAAGGATCCCGACGAAACGACGCCTACCTATTGTAAGTTTTTTGTGCTTTTGATGATTCCAAATGTATAGTGGACTTATTTTTTGGAATGGGTTGAATGTGGGTTTATTCTTTGTTAATTTGAAATGGTTTATGGGCATTGTTTATTCTTGTTTGAAAATGTGGATTATTTGAAATGGTTTCTGGGCATTGTTTATTCTTGTTTGAAAAGGTGGATTTATGCTTTGTTAATTCGAAATGGTTCCTGGGCTGTTGGAATGGGTGGAATGTGGGTTTTGTTTATTCTTGTTTAGGGTTTAGGGTTTATGCTTTGTTAATTCGAAATGGTTCCTGGGTTGTTGGAATGGGTTGAATGTGGGTTTTGTTTATTCTTGTTTAGGGTTTAGGGTTTATGCTTTCTTAATTCGAAATGGTTCTTGGGGTGTTGGAATGGGTTGAATGTGGGTTTTGTTTATTCTTGTTTAGGGTTTAGGGTTTAGGGTTTATGCTTTCTTAATTCGAAATGGTTCTTGGGGTGTTGGAAACGGTTGAATGTGGGTTTTGTTTATTCTTCTAGCATTGTTTATTCTTGTTTGAAAATGTGGTTTATACTTTCGTAATTTCAAACGGTTACTGAGTTGTTAAAAAATGGGTTTGTTGCTTTATTTATTGTTGTGAAGATAAGGTGGTTTATTGTGGTTTGTTGCTGGAAATGGTTAATGTGCTTTGGCTGTTTGCATATAGAATGGTGTGCATTGGTTTTTGTTGTTGGCTTTTAAAATGCAAAAAGTTGCATATACAATGGTTTTTGTTGTTGGCTTTTAATTAGGGTTTGTTTTTCTGAATTTCAGTTTTTCCAGAATTGTTCTCTATTGAAATGCATCATGGTGGGGAGATAAGTAATGACATGTACGTTGGGGGAAAAGTGACATATATAGATAGCTGTGATAAAGATCTCATGGCACTAACGGTGATAGATGATATGGTGGAGGCACTTGGATACAGTGAACGATTCATGAACTATTATTTCAAGATTCCCAACATGGACTCTTCCAATGGTTTGAAGCTGATTCAAAGTGTTTCCGCTGTTCAGTCGATGTGCAATTTTGTTCCAGAAGATAAAGTGATTGAGATGTACATCGAAGAATTGACGACAGAAGAAGCCATAACCCAAGAGCAACAGTTTCTGAAGTCCATAGAAGTCACAGGTCCAAGTAAAGTGGTTATTGAGGAGATGAGCAGTTCAGAGGGGGATGTTGGGCCAACACCAATTAAACCAATAGGAAATAAGGGCTTGCTAGCTATTGAAGGGCCAGAAGTGGATGATGGTTGCACATCTCAAGTAGTGCAAACATGTGTGACTAAGGTAGGAGAGATCAATGCTGATTCTGCGAATTGTCAGAAAGATAGTAAGGGGAAATATGTGGCTGAGGTAGCAGAAGGGGATACTGAGGTAGGAGAGAGGGATGTAGGAGAAGGGGATACTGAGGTAGGAGATGGGGATGTGGGAGAGAAGTATACTGAGGTAGGAGAGTGGGATGTAGGAGAGGGGGATGCTGGCGAAGAGAATGAAGTATTCTTTGATGTACCTATTAGTTTGGAGGGGAATGTTGAAGAAGAAAATGAAGAAGCTGCTGAAGAGGGTGATAGTCACTTTGAAGAGAGTGAATATGGGAGTGATGCTGATAACCCGGTGTTTTCCAAGTTTGATGGTATTGTGAAAGAAAGGCAATCTAAGCATAGAAAAAAAAGGAACTCTGAGGAAGCAGATGAAAGGGATTCTAAGCAAAGAAGTGCAAGGCAATCTGAGCAAAGGGAAGAAGAGCAAAGGGAAGAAGAATTTGAAACTGCAAATGTGGAACAAAATGTGGTTGATGAAGCAGACTATAACTCTGATGCTCTTGACAGTGTACACTCTTCGGATGATGAAGGAGGCAAAAAACATGAGCGATTTCCAGAGTTCAATGAGAAAACAGACATGAAGAATCCCACTCTTACACTCGGGCTTGTTTTCAGGGATCATGTGCAATTCAAGCGAGCTGTCATCATGTACTCCCTAGTGAATGGATATGGAGAAATCCATTTTCCTAGGAATGAGAAATTGAAAGTCATAGCAAAGTGTGCAGAAGGGTGTCCTTAGAAGTGTTGTGCTGGAAAAATGTATGGTTCGAACAACATACAGATCAAGACCATAGTTGATGAACACACATGTAGGAGAACTTGGGCAAACAAGAACATGAAGTCCCTTTTGCTTACTGATTTGTACATGGATAAGATAAAACTGAATCCTACATGGCCCGTGGAATTCTTTTTGGCAACTGTCGAATCATAGTGGAATCACGGTTGTTCAAAGAGAAAGGCTTACAGGGCTTTAGATAGGGCTTTAAAGGTCATTGAGGGAAAACATGCAGAGCAGTACACAAAGTTGTGGGACTTTGCTGAGGAAGTGAAGAAGACTAACCCTAGAAGCACAGTGAAGGTGAAGTTGGATAATGGGAGGTTCTAAAGGATATATGTGTGCTTGGGGGCTTGCAAAGAGGGGTTTAAGTCAGGGTGCAGACCATTGATAGGAGTAGATGGGTGTCATTTAAAGAGTGTATATGGAGGTCAGCTACTTTGTGCTGTTGGCATTGACCCAAATGATGAAACATGGGTTATAGCGTATGCAGTTGTAGAAATGGAGAATAAGTCTAGTTGGATTTGGTTCTTAGAATTATTGGCCGTTGATGTTGGGATTGTTAATCAAGGAGGATGGACATTTATCAGTGATCAGCAAAAGGGGTTAATTCTGGCCTTCCAAAAAGTCCTCCCTCATTCCCACCACAGATTTTGTGTGAGACATTTGTATACCAACTTTAGAAATCTGTTCAAAGGGAAAACATTGAAGGATGCTTTGTGGTCAGTAGCCAGAACAACAACAGTTCCCTACTTCAAAAAAGCAATGGAAGATATGAAGAAGCTCGATGAAAAGGCCTACGATTGGTTGGTGAAGAAACCTCCACATCATTGGAGCAAGTCCCATTTTGAAACACATCCCAAGTGTGACATGTTGCTGAACAATCTCTGTGAAAGTTTCAATGCTGTCATACTTGGGGCGAGATAAAAACCGATTGTGACCATGCTGCTCCTTATTCATACACTGTTGATGAAGAGAATTCAGATGAGAAGAGATATAATGGTGAACAAAGTTGGGGATCTCTGTCCTAAAATCAACAAGAAGTTGGAGGAAGCCAAAAGTCAAAGTGGCAGGTGCATTGCACAGTGGTCAGGGGGCGCTAAATTTCAAGTTGATGCTGGAGGGGGGAGCAATATGTGGTTGACTTTGTTGAGAGGACCTGTTCTTGCAGAAAGTATGCCTTGATAGGAATCCTATGCAACCATGCAATAGCGGCCATAAATTTCAAGAGAGAAAGCCCGAAGGACTATGTCGATCCTTATTATTTGAAGGCGCGGTACATGGAGGTGTATTCTCATTTAGTAATGCCGATGAATGGGATGTCTTTGTGGGAGGAAACTGATAACCCACCAATATTGCCTCCTACATATACAAGGCAACCTGGAAGGCCGAGGAAGAAGAGAAACAAGGACACTGCTGAGAGGGACAATGAAGGTGAACAAACTCCCTCAAACCCAACCGATGATCCTCAAGGTCCTCCTCAGCCACTTAAGCTAGGAAGGAAAGGGCAAGACACTTTGAAATGTGCCATATGCAAAAAGGAAGGTCATAATGCAAGAACCCATCATAGACATCTTCCTCCAACGGACAAACAGGTAACATTTTCTAACATGGCATTACTTGGTTTGATCTGGGATCTGTGAAATGGATGAGTTGATGTTATTATGTGTTTCTGAATAGATGAGTAGATGTGATTGGATTTAGTGAATGTTTTTGTTATGTGTTGTGATCTTTGATCTTTCTTCTGTTTGATATCGATTCGGCTATGTTTACTTGCTTGTAGGCATCCACATCCGCTCAAGGACAAACTGCACCTAAAACAAGGAAGAGGACAAGGAAAACAAAGGTGAAAACTTAACCATTTCCTTAGTTGTAAAACATTTGGATTTAGTTAAAAAGCTTGCTTGGTCTCTAAATGAACTTTGGATTTAGGCATCACAATCAATAGCTGAATCGCCTAGAAGCACCAAGCAGAGAAAGACCAAGTAATCCACTAACTGAATCGTCCAAAGGCACCAAGCACAGAAATACCAACCAATCCAGCCACTTTTTTTGCACAGATGGCTGTTTTTTGTGAATGAATTGTGAAGTTCGAACATGTTTTATGCATCTAATAGGTCTTTTGTGAATTGAATGGATGATGTAGCAGGTTTTTATGAATTCCACTCTTTTGTAATGTTGGTTGGAGATGCTAGGTGAATTCTGTTAGTGTTTTTAACAGATTTAACAATTTCTGCATAATTAAGCAGGTTTTATGCTTAATTTGATCTATTTCATATTTTTCTTGCAAATGATTGAGTAGTTTGTGCTTGAATACACTTGTTTTGTTGTGGTTATATCATTATTTTTGGGTGAGATTTTTCAAATTTGAGGTCAATGATGATAATCTGTGCTTAAAATGGTACATATCACTTTTTTTTTTGCGGGAAAAAAAAAATTTGAAATTCAAATTACCAAAAAAAAAAAAAATGTTTTCTGACGTGGATGCCATTTGGCGGGAAAACATTGGGTGTGGTGCCACGTGGGATCCATCTGGGCGACGAACTGGGCCCCGGGTTAAGCCACATCAGCACTTAACTGACAAATTCACGGCCAAGCTAACGGAGGTATAACATTGGACCAAATTCGAAAGATGAGGTATGACATTGTCACGTTTTAAAGATGAGGTATGAAAGTGTCGTGACACCAATAGTTGAGGTAGTTTTTTGTAATTTACCCTTAAAAAAATGTATATAAAATTTATTGAAAATATGATTTTACTTCCTTCAAATTTAAATTTTTTTACATAAAATCCACAATAATGTATTTTTCTAACAAAAACCCGATCCGAACTACAATAATAAATTTAAAGCTACTTAATAAATATATATACCATTGAACTTGATGGGATACGCATTGTAAGAAATTAATTTCAACGATCCAACCGTCAAGCTTGTTTATATATTTTCGTGATCGCGTACACCAAAAATCGAAAAAAATAACAAACAAACATTCAAAGATCAAGTAATGGAACAAACCTTTATGACGATTATAAACGAAAAATCACGATTTAACGGTTATTTTAACTCCGATTTTGATGATTTTTTACAACTATACTCTTTGACCCTATATGAATGCAATGAATCAAATGTTATACTTAATGAAAGTATAAATAAACTCCGAGTGTTAGTGAATCTGTTGTTTTAATGGGATACGCATTGTACGAAACTAGTTTCAACGATCAAACCGTCAAACTTGTTTATATATACTTCGAGATCACGTACGCCAAAAATAACAAAAAACAAACATTCAAATATCAAGTAACAGGACAAACCTTTTTGACGGTTATAAACGAAAAATCACGATTTATCGGCTATTTTAACTCCGATTTTGATGATTTTTTACAGCTACACTTCTTGATCCAATATGAATACAATGAACTAATTCGATAGTCAATTTAAAATATTTACACTAACCGATACCACAAAATCTTATGTTATACTTAATGAAAGTATAAATAAACTCTAAATGTTAGTGAATCTATAGTTTCGATGAGATACGCATTCTACAAAACTAATTTCAACGATCCAACCGTCAAACTTGTTTGTATATACTTTGAGATCGCATACGCCAAAAATGGTAAAAAAACAAACATTCAGAGATCAAGTAACGGGACAAACCTTTTTGGTGGTTATAAACGAAAAATCACAATTTAACGATTATTTTAACTCCAATTTTGATGATTTTTTTATAGCTACACTCCTTGATTCAATATGAATACAATGAACTAATTATATCGTCAATTTAAAATATTTACACTAACGAATACCACAAAATCTTATGTTATACTTAATGAAAGTATAAATAAACTCTAAGGGTTAGTAAATCTATCGTTTTGATGGGAAACGCATTGTACGAAACTAGTTTCAACGATCCAACATTCAAACTTGTTTGTATATGTTTTGAGATCGCATACGCCAAAAATCACAAAAAACAAACATTCAGATATCAAGTAATGGGACAAACCTTTTTTACGGCGATAAATGAAAAATCACGATTTAACGGTTATTTTAACTTGGATTTTTATGATTTTTTATAGCTACACTCCTTAACCCTATATGCATACAATGGACTAATTTGATCGTCAATTTAAAACATTTACACAAGTGGATACCATAAAAGAAAAAGGCAATGCAAGAACCCCAAAAAAAAAAGCAAAAGAAAAAAAAAAACTTTGCGCGACGAAAACCTACATCTTGCAAAACAGCTTTGCGCGACGCAAGTACACCTACGTCGCGCAAAGTTTTTTTTTTCTTTGCTTATGCACTAATTCGATCATCAATTAAAAACATTTACACAAGTGGGTACCATAAAATCTTATATTATACTTAATGAAAGTATAAATAAACTCCAAGTGTTAGTGAATCTATTGTCTTGATGAGATACGCATTATATGAAACTAGTTTAGATGATCCAACCGTCAAACTTGTTTGTACATAATTCGAGATCGCATATGCGAAAAATCGCAACAAACAAACATTTAGAGATCAAGTAACGGAACAAAACTTTTCTACGGTTATAAACGAAAAATCACGATTTAACGGTGGTTTTAACTCCGATTTTGATGATTTTTTTACAGCTACACTCCTTGATCGTATATGAATACAATGAACTAATGCAATTGTCAATTTAAACATTTACACAAGTGGATACCACAAAAGAAAAAGACAATGCAAGAACCCCAAAAGAAAAGCAAAAGGAAAAGAAAGAAAGAAAGAAAAAAAAACTTTGCGCGACGCAGGTGCACCTAGGTCACTCAAAGTTGTTTTGTGTGACATAGATGCACCTACGTCGTGCAAAGTTGGGAAAAAAACGATAAAGCATCTTGGTTTGGCACCAAAATCTTGCACAACGCAGAAAACGTCTCGCAAATGGCCTTTGCGCAACGACACTTTGCGCGACGAAGACCGGCGTCGGACAAGTGCCGTTGCGCAAAGGCCGTTTGTGCGACATTTTCTGTTTAGTGTTGCGCAAACATACTTTGCACGACGAAATTTGCTGTGCGAGCAAACATGTTTTTGTACTAGTGAATGTACTTATGCCGTAATATGCGTATATTTATTAATACTTCTTCTTATGCTTGAGTCATAAGATATCAATGATAATAATCTACTTGTATAATGACATATGACGTATGTGTTCGCGTTTTGGGCACACTAGAAAATTTCTCAGTGGATAGCGGTCTAGTGTCTAGACCAGCCTAGATGATTTTTTTTGGGTAAATTACAAAAAAACTACCTCAACTATTAGGTCGTTAACAGTTTCATACCTCATATTTAAAAAGTTTCAATGTCATACATTTGCTTACGAATTTGTTGCAATGTCATACCTTCCGCCAGTCTTCTGTCAGTTCCTCAGTTAAATGCAGACGTGGCATGAGGTGGGGTCAACTTTTTATTAAAAAATTATTAAAAACTTTAAAAATATTAAAAATATTAATTAAATATTAACTAAATATTAAAAAATTAATTTTTTCTTCTTCTTCTTCTTCTTCTTCTTCTTCTTCTGGGTTGCAGGGGGTTCGGGTCCCCATTTTTTTTTCTTCTTCTTTTTCTTCCTCATTCTCCTAATCCTTCTTCTTCTTCTTCTTCTTCTGGGTTCGAGTCCCTTTTTTTTTCTTTCTTCTTCTTCTTCTTCCTCCTTCTTCTTCCTTCTTCTTCTTCTTTTGGGTTTGGGTCCCTTTTTTTTTTCTTCTTCTTCTTCTTCTGGGTTCGGGTCCTTTTTTTTTCTCTTCTTCTTCCTCCTTCTCCTTTTGCTCATCTTTCTTCTTCATTCGTCTTCCTTCTTCTTCTTCTTCTTTTTTTTTTTTTTTTTCTTCTTCTTCTTCTTATTCTCATGGGTTCAGGTCCTCTCTTTTTTTTCTTTTTTTCTTATTCTTCTTCCTCATTCTCCTCCTCCTTCTTCTTCTTCTTCCTTCTTCTTCTGGGTTGCAGAGGGTTCGGGTCCTTTTTTTTTTCTTTCCTTCTTCTTCTTCCTCCTTCGCCTCCTCCTTCTTCTTCTTCTTCTTCCTCCTTCTTCTTCTTCTTCTTCTGGGTTGCAGGGGGTTGGATTTTTTGGGGGGTGGGGGGGGGGGGGAACGAACTAGGTTTAGTTTGATTTTTTTTTAATTTTTTAATTTTAATATTTAGTTAATATTTAATTAATATTTTTTTAAAGTTTTTAACAATATTTTATTAATGTTTTAATAAAAAGTGGACCCCGCCTCATACCACGTCAGCATTTAACTGAGGAACTGACGGAAGGTATGATATTGCAACAAATTCGTAAGCAAATGTATGACATTGAAATTTTTAAAGATGAGGTATGAAACTGTTAACAACCCAATAGTTGAGGCAGTTTTTTGTAATTTACCCTTTTTTATGATATATTTTATATAACATATAAATAAATATCTACTCATCTTAAACAACACTAAACAAGGAAAAATAGTACGTTAAAGTAGCTATTGATTTAGATTGGTAAGTTATCCTGTCGAATTACTTGCGTGAAAAAGAAAGGATTTTTTTTTGGGAACTTTAACGAAAAGCTACCATTACTGTTCACTTTAACAAAAAACCATATTTTTACACTAAAAAGTCAATCCTAGTACTATTCACTTTACCTTTTATTTTGTCCTTATCGTTAAAATTTAAAGTTTTCAAGCCATTTTCATAAGTTTTCCTTTTTTCTTCTTCTCCTTTGTAAGGAGTCATTCATCCTTTAATGATTATGTAACATTATTTTGCTTCTCAAATCAAAATTACTTATTCTCTTTATCATCATCTAAAGGTCATCTTCAAAGTTTTCAAGCCATTTTCATTAGTTTTCCTTCTTTTTTTTCTCCTTTGTAAGGAGTCATTCATCCTTTAATGATTATGTAACATTATTTTGCTTCTCAAATCAAAATTATTTATTCTCTTTATCATCTGTAAACACGAAAATTTCCTGAAGGAACAAGAACACGTGTACAAAATATATTTGTTATTTGATGAATTTTGGGTTACAATCTCTGTTTGTTCCTCTGATTCTATCTTCGTAAGATATGGGTTTGTTGATGGGTTGTTGATCCGAAGGGCCGTTGCCCTTGATCCTTGGATGAACAGTGATGTGGATTTGTTTGTGTTGATCCGAAGGGGCTGTTTGGCGCTTTGATTCTTGGGATGAACAGTGATGATCTTCAGATGTTTGATGATGAATGTAGAACGATGAACGATGAACGATGGATGAGCTTCAAGGGGCTTTGAGCTTGATTCTTGAAGGATGAATGTTGATTCCAAGGGTCGTCGGGGCTTGATCTTGGAGGGTGGATGAATGTTGCTTCAAGGGCCGTCGGGGCTTGATCTTGAAGAAGATGGATGAACGATGAACGATGAACGATGAACGATGAATGATGGATGAACTTCAAGGGGCTTTTGGGCTTGGTTCTTGAAGAACGGATGAATGATGAATGATGAATGGTGGATGGATCTTCAAGGGCTTCTGGACTTGATCTTGAAGAACAATTGCGCTAATCCAAGGGGCCGTTGGGGCTTGATCTCGAAGAACGATGAACGATGAACGAAGAATGAAGAACGAAGAACGAACTTCAGAGAATTCTCTTCCAATTTGGGAGTAGAGAAATGTATTTGTGAATTGGTGGTTTTAAATGAATGAAATTGGCTTCTATTTATAGAATTCCAAAACTTAATTTTTGGATTTAAATAATCAGATGAAATAAGTCGTCTTTGCCAGGTGTTGACACGTGTCCTGTTTGACAGCTTTTCGGACTCTTTTCGAATTTTCGTCGAATCACACACTATGTGTACAATTTATGTAATACATGAGCGTTAACATTTTGACCATCGGCCAACATTTTATTTACCGAAATTTCATTGTCTACAAATGCCCCCACTTCAAGACGCGCTGCATACATGTGTTTGTCACGTGTAGAGGGTGCGTTTTGAAGTTTCTTTACTGTATACGTCGATCCAAGGGCCGTCAAGGCTTGATTTTGGATTGGGCTGGGATCTCCTTCAAGTGCCGTTGAGGCTTGATCTTGAATTGGGCTGAGACTATATTCAATTTTGCTAGGACGAATCAGCACGTGCATTTGTTGTGCTTGTTGACTTTCCACAGACTTCATCTTGAACAGGTTTTGATTCAAGAGTGATGGACACTTGATCTTGAATCAAATTTTGCGATTTCTCCAAAGGCCGTTGCGGCTTGATCTTGAAGGTTGATTCAAGGGTGACGGACACTTGATCTTGAATCGGGCTTGTGATTTCTTCAAGGGCCGTCGCGGCTGGGTCTTGAAGGTTGATTCAAGGGTGTTGGACACTTGATCTTGAATCGGGATTTTGATTTCTCCAAGGGCCGTTGTGGCTTGGTCTTGAAGGTTGATTCAAGGGTGACGGACACTTGATCTTGAATCGGGTTTTGTGATTTTTTCACAGCTTTCATCTTGAACTGGTTTTGTTTCAAGGGTGTTGGACACTTGATCTTGAATCGGTTTTGGGAGCCTTTTTACTTGCAAGCGATCCTCAGCTTAGTTGAGGATGATTCAACACGTTGTCTCCACATGCTTCAAGTACTCAGGTCTCCATGCAGATGTGCATCTTCTTGAACTCTTGGATCATCTCAGACTCTGCCTTCATCTGGATGCAACTCAGACTCCTCCTGCTTCGTCTGTGAGATACTTTTGCTTTTGAAGAAGCACCTCTACACAGGTTTATTTTTTGAAGTGGGTTGGGAGGGGTCTGAGATGAGTACTCGAGAGCAAGACTAGGTAAGCAATCAGGATCTCACTTTCTCCACGTTCCTCAGATGAAGGTGAGGAGAAAGCATGATATGAGATACTTTTGCTTTTAACCTTTTTGATATGAAATATTTTTGCTTTGGATGATTTGTTTTCTGGGGTGTTCCAAGGGATGAAGAACACTGAGTGACTCGAAAGGTTTCTTTGAGAATACATTCTCGGAGATGAAGAGATGAAGAGAGGGTGCGCTTTGGCTGTGGAAGGCGAAGGTTGGACTTATAGAAAATTTTTTTTTCTTCACAACCGGAACTATTCCTTCACTATTTGTCGGCAGCCGGTGGATGGATGAACAGTACCAGTTACGCGCTTTCTGACAAACTGCCCGTAATTTCCGGAAAGCTGACGGTGCATGCGACGAGTGACGACACGTCTGGAATGATGATCTTTTGAAAACCGGGGTTCAAATCCGGGTTCGGCTCGTGGTTTTCGCAAAGCTCCAAGCTGCATGTGACGAGTGACGACAACTGGAAAAGCTGATGCCACGTGATTTCTGAGTCAAGCCCAGCTTTTGATAGAGGAACGACTCTTTTGAGACAGGACTCCGGCCTTCGATAAAGGAGCGTCACTCTTTGATTTGCGAGAGGAGCGCTTCTTCATTTTCTTCTTATTATAGAGGCGCGAATTTTTGTTTCACCTCACACTTGAACTCCCTTCTGTAAACACTCCTTTCCTGCACTTCTGCAATTTTACTCCTTTCGAACTCTTTTCTTCCTTAACACATTCTGAAAATGTCTTGCCCTTCCGACAGTCGCCTTAACTTGAACGTCGGAGAAGATGATGACTTGTATTCTCCAGACAACATTTGGCGTCCGTCCTTTATATCCCAACGGTCCTCTTACAGTTGGGGACTCAATGATGAGAAACGAAATAACCGCTACGGTGGTTGCTCGAAATCTCCTTACTCCAAGGGACACTAGGTTGCTATCCAGGCGGTCAGACGAGTTGGCTGTTCAGGAATCTCTAACCCTCAGCGTCCAAAGTGCAGGCTCAGTTTCAAACATGGGCCAGCGCCTTCTCGCAAGATCTCGGCAGGTGGAGTCACTGATGGCGGAGGTAGCAAGTCTTCGGCAAGAGGTCAGAGGACTCAGGCACGAGAACAAGGAGTTGCACATGCTTGCAACTAGTTACTCGACCAGCATGAAGAGGAAGCTGGACCAGCTGCAGGAGTCGGACGGTCGGATTCAGAGTGATCATGAAAGGTTCATGGCGTTACTCCCGAGGTTTATGTTGCCTTCGTCATCTGGAGTTGCACCAAGTGTTCCTGCTCCGGAGATTCCAACTCTGGCGCTTCGTCTTCCCGGAGCTCTATCGACCTCTGAGGCACCACCTGATCGTCCTTGAAGAGTCTTTCCTTGTTTGCATATTGCTTGTAATCTTTTTTTTATTTTTATTTTTAGTCTCTGTAATGCAAATTTCTGTATTTTTCAGAGAAATAAATAAAATGAACTTTTATTTCACTAAATGGATTTTTTTTTGGAGAAACTTGAAATAAGTCCAAATTTGTAAGCAATTACTAGATATAGTCCAATTTTTATTTAACTTTTGGTTTAAGTCCAGTGACTCATTGTCCACGCCATTTTATTTTTATTTTTTGTCAAAATTACCCTTCTATTAACATTATCCTTTAATTCTAGATTTACTTGTATTATATAATTGATTATTTATCATTAAAGTAATCCTATAATTGTAGAATTAGTTTTAAATAATATTATCTCTTCTTCCTCATAACTCCCGTACAAACAGTATTATCTTTTATGCATGGTGGTCTTCTTTCTTCTTAGAAACCATAACCGTGTGTGTTCATGCTGGAACATTTAACCACAGGGCTAGGAAGAAAGCGTTCAAAACCATAACTGTGGGTGTTGATGTGTATATATAATTGTAGGCTCTCACTATTAATTTCTTTCTTAGGTTTTTGTTTGTTTATATGAACTTTTCTTTTTATAAGTAAAAACGTTATAGCAAATGCGCTTTATTTATTTTGTTTATATACCTAATACATAGGTAGACGTAGAAAATAATTTTGTCTTTCTATAGAGTAAGTAGAATATATTTGCTTTATAGGTATAAAGTATTATAATTGATTATTTATCTTTAAATAATCCCCTACTTGTAGAATTAGTTTTAAAGTATATCTCTTCTTCCATAACTCCCATATAAATTTCTGCCGTGTTCTCCAATCCCCTTCCTTCTTCCTCAATCTTTTTCTTTCAAGCTCTTATGATTTCTTCCTCCTTTTTGAAATACAAGGTCACAATTTCTAATTATTTTCAGTGGTATATATCTTTAAAGTATGCCAATACACCAACAAAAGGTGCGTTGGTGTACGTGGTTGGTTTTGATTTTGTAGCATCAAATCTAGAATCTTCCTACTTGTCATCCTCACCAGGTCCTCTCACAATAGCACTAGTTAGGTCGTTTTGATTGGGAACATTACCATGAAAATATGAGTTTCATGCGTGCACAATTAATTTCTTCCTAATTTTTAGTTTGAACTTGGATTATACATATTTTTCTTTTCAACCTTTATAGGAAATGCATTGCTTTGTTTATCTACCTGTGTTATACATTAATTGTATTTAATCTACCTATATATCACGATTTTTCTATTTCAAATTAATTGTGTTATCTAACTATACGATATGTTTTTGTTCATTAGTCTATCTATATCACATATTATTTTGTGTTATCTATCTATACGATAGGTTTTTATTCATAGTCTAGCTATATCATAGATTAATTAATATTATCTACCTACATCACAAATTTTTTATCTACCTCGACAATGTTTCTTTTAATTTTTGATTAACTTATAAGATTGGTTGTAATGTGTTTTTAAAATGTTTTAAATTAGAAAACGGGTAGATAAAGGTATTTGAAGATTCAAATTTTAAAATTTTAAAATTCAAAAATAAAGAATTTAAATATTTTTAATTTTCAAGGGGCAAAATAGGCGTAATAAAAAAATCAAATAAAATTGGACCCAATTTGAAAACAGGTGAATTTTTTGGACCTGGATCAAACTACCCCTATTTTTCTTCTTAATTTTCCCTTTTTTGTATATATATATATATTTTTTTAAAAGGGTGCAGATTCGCCGAAAGCATCATCTCCACTTTCATCATTTTCCTCTTTTCTTTACACATGGTGCCAACACACTTTGCTCCACCACCCCACCATTTCCCTTTTTTTTTTCTTTCTTTTTCTCACATGGTGCCCATGCATCTTCATCATTGTTTTTTTTTCTTTTTCTATGTGGTGCCGCACCATTTTGCTCCACCATCTCACCCCCCCCTTTTTTTTTTATTATTTTCTTTCTTCTTTTCCTCTCACTCTCCCCAATTTTTTTTTCTTTTTATAGTGCTCTGCACTGCTTGTCTTCGTGGGTGGAATACCCAAGTCGAGTCCGAAAGAGGATGAAGGAGGAGAGCTGGAGGCTTGCAAAGAAGGAGATCTCAGAGAAACAAGAAAGCACAGGCTGTATGGGCGCAGCAGCACAATACGACTTTGATGGGCTTTTTGCGCTCTTCTGGTGAAAGTAAATCGTTGAATCGTCAACCCAACTGGGCCAGCCTTCGTGCTCGACTACCTCAGCACCAAATTTTTCGACAGCAGAAATCTGGTATGCTGCCTGAAATGTCTGGGCACATGGGACTCTTAAACACAACCACCCATTAGTTTTCTGCAGTGAGTAGCAAGAAGATGGTGATCCGAGTTGGAGGCTATCCGGGTGGGCTTGACCCGTCAGGACTTGAAGCTTGTCCCTTCTGCTCTGTTGGGGTACATGGTAGGATGTGTAGGTCGGTGCTGATCAATCCTCCTATCGACATGACTTCATGCACGGTAGCTTCGAGTCCACCCTCAGCCACGGCTTCCCGCTGCCCGACCAATGCTGCAGGCTCATCCTTCCTGCTCCTAGATGTAGGTCACGGCAGCTGCCATTCATGTTATCACCTCCAACCCGTGTTGGTTTCAGCGGTGGAGGATGCGCCATCGTCACAACTGCTTCAATTCATGGCGTCTGATCTTAGAGTTCTTGGTGGGCTTCCAGAAACCCTAGCGATGAGGTCTTTGGATTCGTCTTTGCTCAGATGAGGGATTAGAGCGAGCACTCGCGCTGCATCGTCTTGGGTCCAAGGGACGGCCTCCAGGAATCGAAGGCAGAATCGAACGCAATCATCAAAGATGAGCTCCGAAGCCACGGGGAGAAGGTCGAGCGCCGTCGACACGGTGGTTATGGCGGAGGCAAGGTCTGGGTTGTAGAGGAGTTGGAGGAGGGAAATGCGGGACTGAGGTTTCGTTCACTGCCTTCTGTACAAAGATACCTCTATTCCTCATTGACAATGTCAATCTGCAGAAGCAAATTGCTGGCGACACAGGAGGTGACCCCACCGATGAGTCGTTCAGGTGGCACTTTTTTTTCTTGGAACCAGCCATGGAGGAAAGCACCTGATCCAATGCCCTGGTTCCTACCGTGGATCAGGTGAATATAGGAGAAGCCGGTCTAGAGGTTCTTGGTTCCTAGGAAAAGATTCGAGCTCGGATTGGATGGAATCGCCGAATGGAGAGAAGCATGATGCCTCTGGTCTCTTCGATTCTAGGGTTTCCATAAGAGAAAGTAAAAGCCTGCGTGATGTTGGAGATGGAGGAAGTGGGCTTTCAGAGCCGGGTTTGGATTGAGTCCGTTGGCGCTGGAGATGGAGGAAGACGACGGGACCGGATGCGATCGGATCATGGGTGTGTGTTAGTGTGCACTGCAGAGAGAGAGAAGGCACGGATGTTCAGCGAGCTCACTCCGCCCATCGGAGTCTTCGGGCTTGGATCTGTAGCTGGAGTAATTGTTCTTTCTGATGGGCTTGGAAGTTAGGCTTGAGCATGCTGGACTTGGATTTTTTTTTAAAGATGTTGGGCCGAGACCTATTTTTTTTTCTTTCTAAATACATGAAACACATGTGTATATATATATATTTATTTTTTTTCTAATGAAGCATTTATTTTTTTATTTTGATGTGACTGAACTTGAAAAAATTGAACATTCAAGCTGCCTACGTACCCTTCCAAAGAAAGAGATCAAGTCAAAACGTAGTTCAAAAACACGCATTTTTTTTTTTTGGTATTTTCTTTTGGTGCCATTTGCCGTTTTTAGCTCATGCAGGCAAGGAGTGTTTTGTTGTCGCCTTTTATGCTCGTGCAAGCCAGGAGCCTTGATGTTGCCTTTTATGCTCGTGCAGACCAGGAGCATTGATGTCGCCTTTTATGCTCGTGCAAGTCAGGAGCGTTGGTGTTGCCTTTTATGCTCGTGCAGACCAGGAGCGTTGGGTGTTGCCTTTTATGCTCGTGCAGACCAGGAGCGTTGTTGCCATGCAGTTTGGGCTCGTGCCGGCGAGGAGCCTTCGTTCAAGCAGTTTAGGCTCGTGCGAACAAGGAGCATCACACGGATTTGTCAAGCCATTTTGGAAAAGCGTTCTTTGCAATCTTTGTAGCAAGGAGCTTTGACCGGGTGTTTGAAGAAATCTTCCGGGAGGAAATCGCGCATCGTGATGGGGATGGGCGATCTTTGTGTTGAATTTCCATCATCTTCAACAATTTCCCGTTGCTTTGGAGATTGGCAAAAACTGCTTTGCCCCCTTTCCGGTTGGTGGACTTGTGGTGGAGGTGTAGGTTTCATGTGCCATTTCTTTGGAGCAACATGAATCCATCCTTCAGCTTTGCTTGATTCGGAGTATGCCCCCAGCGGTGGCAATGAAGACTTCGAATCGAATGTGCCGGAAGTGATGGTGGTATAATTCGTTTTTACCACATCGTCGAGATCCAGCTCGATGATCCCTTGCTGGGCCAGCCTTACGATGAGATCTTTTAGCACGAAGCATTTTCCCGTCGGATGACTGACGAAGCGGTGGTACTTACAGTACCTTGGGTTGTCGGTGCGATTTATTTCTTCTGGCCATCGGTATTCGGGTAAATCGATCACCTTCTTCTCCAATAAGTCATCCAGCATTGCGGCCACGTCGGAGTCCGGAAAAGGATATATCTTCTGCTCTAGTTCCCTCAAGGTGTTTTTGTACTTGTCTTGGGTGCTAGAAGGCTCTCCTTTCTTTATCTCCCTTGTCTTATATTTAGACGGGATTTTGACGGGCGCATATGAGATTTTGCCAGGGGCGGTGTTAATGGTAAAAGCTTCCTTAGCGGGCTTCTTCCCAGTCTCGTCCACCTTCGGAGCAAACACTTTCTCTTTGAAGTTGGTGGTTGGCTCCCTTCTTCCATGGTTGGCGATGCTTAACTCCATGTCATGGGCGCGGGTTGCTAGCTCTTCGAAGGTTCGCGGTTTGATGCCTTGGAGGATGTAGTGCAATCCCCATTGCATGCCTTGGATGCACATCTCGATCGAAGAGCGCTCCAAGAGTCTATCTTTGCAGTCGAGGCTAAGAATGCGCCATCGATTGATGTAGTCAACAACTGGCTCATCCTTCCACTGCTTTGTGCTTGTCAGCTCCAGCATGCTGACTGTGCGGCGGGTGTTGTAGAATCGATTGAGGAATTCTCGCTCCAACTGTTCCCAACTGTCAATGGATTCGGGCTCAAGATCGGTGTACCAATCGAAGACGTTACTTTTCAGTGAGCGCACGAACTGCTTGGCAAGGTAGTCCCCTTCAGTGCCCACATTGTTGCAAGTTTCAACGAAGTGGGCTATGTGCTGTTTCGGGTTCCCCCTTCCATCGAACTGCATGAATTTGGGTGGTTGATATCCCCTTGGCATCTTCAGGGCATCAATCTTTTTAGAGTAAGGCTTGGAGTACAACTCGGAGGTATTTGAGCTCCCTTGGTACTGTGCCTTGACTGTGTTGGCGATCATCTCTTGCAACTGCTTGATTGAGAGAGATCCCATGAGCGGCGCTGCTTGGTCTGGTTCTGGCTTTTCTTCAAACTTCTCCACCGAAGGCTCTTCTTCTTCGTCACCACCTTTCTTAGGGCCAGAGCCGGATCCTTCATCATGCCTTGCCCCCAATTTGCTTACGAGCATAGCAATCTTCAAGTCTTTTTCTTCTAGGGTTTTCGTCATCATCGCAAACATCTCCTTCATATGAATCAGCTGTTCTTCGATGGAGGTGGCGCCAATGACTTGTTCTCCTTTTGAAGCCATTTTGTGCTTGAAGTGTGTTATGGATATCTTGAATGGAAAGAGAGATGAGAGGTAGAGATTGTCCCACTGGGCGTGCCAAATTTGTAAACACGAAAATTTCCTGAAGGAACAAGAACACGTGTACAAAATATATTTGTTATTTGATGAATTTTGGGTTACAATCTCTATTTGTTCCTCTGATTCTATCTTCGTAAGATATGGGTTTGTTGATGGGCTGTTGATCCGAAGGGCCGTTGGGCTTGATCCTTGGATGAACAGTGATGTGGATTTGTTTGTGTTGATCCGAAGGGGCTGTTTGGCGCTTTGATTCTTGGGATGAACAATGATGATCTTCCGATGTTTGATGATGAATGTAGAATGATGAACGATGAACGATGGATGAGCTTCAAGGGGCTTTGAGCTTGATTCTTGAAGGATGAATGTTGATTCCAAGGGCCGTCGGGGCTTGATCTTGGAGGGTGGATGAATGTTGCTTCAAGGGCCGTCGGGGCTTGATCTTGAAGAAGATGGATGAACGATGAACGATGAACGATGAACGATGAACGATGAACGATGAACGATGAATGATGGATGAACTTCAAGGGGCTTTTGGGCTTGGTTCTTGAAGAACGGATGAATGATGAATGATGAATGGTGGATGGATCTTCAAGGGCTTCTGGACTTGATCTTGAAGAACAATTGCGCTAATCCAAGGGGCCGTTGGGGCTTGATCTTAGGATGGATGAGCGTTTCTTCAAGGGCCGTTGGGGCTTGATCTCGAAGAACGATGAACGATGAATGAAGAACGAAGAACGAAGAACGAACTTCAGAGAATTCTCTTCCAATTTGGGAGTAGAGAAATGTATTTGTGAATTGGTGGTTTTAAATGAATGAAATTGGCTTCTATTTATAGAATTCCAAAACTTGATTTTTGGATTTAAATAATCAGATGAAATAAGTCGTCTTTGCCAGGTGTTGACACGTGTCCTGTTTGACAGCTTTTCGGACTCTTTTCGAATTTTCGTCGAATCACACACTATGTGTACAATTTATGTAATACATGAGCGTTAACATTTTGACCATCGGTCAACATTTTATTTACCGAAATTTCATTGTCTACATCATCATCTAAAGGTCGTCTTCAAAAAATTTATCTAATTTGGCAACCGTTCATCGTACTCTTTAGCCATTCATTCAAGGATGTTACTTGTTATCATAACCGTCGATTTATTTGATCGTACATATGGATGTTTCAGCAAGCTAAAAAAAATGATTGGTTCCAGTTATGATGTTTGTACAATAAAATGATGTCAAGTTTATGTTGAGAAAGAAATGCCTCCTTAGAATATTGTCTTATGTTAAAGATGAAGTTTTTAAATTCAGCGATAAATTTATACTAAGAGATCATTTGGGCTAATCCACATAATAGGTCAACCATATAATAATTAGGTGCGGAAATTGCTATTCACGAGAGTCGAACAAAAAACCTCAATTACAAATGAAAAGAAAATATCACTAAACCGTAGTAGGTGGCTTTTCAAAGCTGAAGTTTGAATCATTGTTTTTCGTATTTGCTCAAATTCTTTGTAGTAATTTTATTTTATTTTTAAAAGAAGAAAAGAATACAAGTAATGGGAGATGAAAGAAATTTACAAACAAATAAAGAAATTTACAATAATTCTATTTAAACAAACAAATATTATCATAATTTTTTTAACACTCTCTAATACAAATGAACTCTACTATTCACCTACATGAAAGATTTTGAGAGTAAGTACAGTTTTATGTGTTTATATAACGTTCCTCTTAAATTTACAAAACGATGGCCAAGTCATTTGGTTACAGAACGATGGGATTAGGATATTCTTGTTCTTTAATTAAACTTGAAAATCATGAAAATTACCCAATCGTTCTATGTGCCACGAGCTTTGTCATATAATTATTCTAATTGCACGCATGCAAAAGAAGGCTCTTTTTTTTTCAAGCAAAAAGAAAAAGATAATAAAATGTTGACTTTTAAACTTATTGAACATGGTCCAAGCCTCCAACACCTGCTATTCTCTATAATGCTTACGTTTCCATAATATGTTAACTCCGAACAACCTCACCACTCCTTCATCTTGAACCGTCGCTAAAGGGTCAGCAACCCTACCATGCATCTCCTCGATCCCCGAAACGTCGACTTTTCTAGGTCTACACTCAATGAACAACTTCTTATCCTCGCCTACCGATCTCTGAAACCTCACAACATCACCAGCTTTCAGCTTCTTCTCCTTCACAAAACGAATCCACCCTTTGCTCAACACATAACTCTGACTACTACTCCAATAACAGTACCCAAACCTCCACACCTTCCCCAACTCATCCTCAAATTTCAACAACACCCCTTTACCAAATCCTACACTCAGATGAACCTGAAAATGCTTCTCGGCATGTTGTTTTGGTATAACCATACGGTTCAATCTCCCTACGTCGCTTGGTGTTGCCACTTTTTCGAAAAGCAACTCCCTCTCGCGACTACACGTGTCCATTAAATCATGGTAACACTCCGTACGCTTTCCACCATCATCATGGCCTAGAGCACCACCATTGTGCAACTTATGCTTGTACATCTCTAGCTCGTTGGCATAAGAATGTTTTCGAAGCATGTCAACGATTTCAGCCTTGGAATGGGATTCCAAGAAAAGAGCCTCGGTGACATCACGTCCGTAGGGTTTCATTTGGCTTCGACTGAAGTGTGTGATGGCATCAAGACCCCGGAACTTTAGCAAGGCAATGTTGTAGGTTTTAGCAGCTTCTTCTTCATCATTGAAGGTTCCCAACCATACACGATGACTCTTCTCGTATATTTGAGCTCCCCACCTGCCATTTGACTGTGGCACTACTCCTTTGTACCTTGAAGAAGGCAACTTGTTTGAACTTGCACCGTTTGCTCCATTCATTGTTGAGCAGTCACTTGTGCTCGCATTCCAGCAACTCATCAAATCCATTGTGATTGGGAGGAAGAGGAAGAGGAGAATTAAACTCTATTTCTAGAGTATTTTGATTCGTAGGAAGAGAAGAGCGAGAATCAAACTTTGTTTCTAGGGTAATGAGTTTGAGGAAGATGATGACGAGAATTGGTTACTTGGGTTTCTAGACTTGACAGACAATGGTCACTAATGTTTAGGTAGTACTTCTTACTCCATGATGAGTTTCTTGCACACCGACCTATTGGGAGGAGGATTGAACTTTGTTTCTAGGGTATTTGGATTTGCATGACAGGGGGATGAGAATCACACTCTGTTTTAGGTTGTTTTTGAATCATAAGAAGAATGAGATGATAATTGAACTGTATAATTCTAGTGTATTTTCTGTTCTTAAGAGAGGAGGATGAAACATGCAGGCCCAATATTTTTTATTTCATAGAAGTATATGGTAAGAGTGTGTGATGTTCATATATATATAGATGTAGGATGGTACGTGTAATAAAAGTAAAATGATTCACAAAGAATTTTGCATTTCTATCAAGCTCTCCTGTTTATATATCTCCTGCTTATATATATATATATATATATATATATATATATATATATATATATATATATATATATATTACCTGATACCATCGCATGGTGCTAGATGGTTCCTTCTTCTCATGTCCCCATAATAATTAATATTCTTGTATGTTAAATGTAGGACTGGAAAAAAATTCCAAAAATCCCAAACCAAACCGAAAAATTCTCAAAACCAAATCGAAAAAATCCCAAACCAAAATTCCCGAAAATTTCAGTACCAAATACTGAACTGATTCCGAAATTTTGGTATGGGAATTGGTCTCAAGTTTTTGGGACTTCAGTAATCCCAAACCAAACCGAAAAATATATATATTATTTAATTTTCAAATACCTTTCAGATTCCCCCACTGCTCTCCAACAATTAACTGTATGAAAAAATCTCTTTCATTTTGGTAAATAGCAAATTTTCTTTACTGCAATGAGTCATCCTAGTACTACATCCATTCTCTTTACTACAAAATAACTTGATCACTTCACTCATGCTTGGGAACTGTCTATAGACTATATATATGCACAAATTAGGCGCACATTGCATAGCAGCACAATCAAGTTATTATAGCCCAAAAACCGAAAAGCCCAAAATAAAAAGCCGAGAAAGCCCAAAAGCCCAAAATTATTTTGGGATTCCCGATTGGTCCCGAAATCCTAAAACTATTTCAGGATTCCCGAAATTTGGGATTTCTGAAAATTTGGTTTGAAATCGGTATTGAAGTTGGAATTCTTAAAAATTTCGGTTTAAGAATGGAAACAAAGGTTTCGGTATGGAATCCCATACCGAACCAGGGATTTTGTTCTCGATGGGATGGGAAGAGTGCGGTTGGAATCCGAGAGGCAACCTGGACGTGTCCTCCATGCATGCGTGGCATGTTCTGATTGGTTTTCTGCATGCCGTGATCGTCACAAAATATTTCACTTGCTCAGCACTTTGGCTTTGGCACAATATTCCAATTTGGCGTTCACGTCTGCTTCTTTTGACTGCGCATGCACATGAAAGGCGAACAATGCTTGCACATATATAGGGACTACATATTTAACTTCATGGAGAGGACTTACTATATATATATATATATGGCTTTGCTTTGTTTCACTTAGAGGAATTACTATTCATGAAAGGTGAACAATGCTTGCACATATATAGGGACTACATATTTAAGTTCATGGAGAGGACTTACTATATATATATATATATATATATATATATATATATATGGCTTTGCTTTGTTTCACTTAGAGGAATTACTATTCAACTTTACCAAAACCTTCATGAATTCTCCCCGTTTAAATAAATTAGTAGCTAGGTAACAATTTTTTTAATTGCACTCTAGATCTTTTGTTGGATGAATCCTCCATGTGATGCAGCAACAAGTCTCCAAATCTGTGTACTGTATACAGTAAAAGTGAGACTTTCAAACGAAAAGGCCAAATGGTGAGCTTTAAGATTTATTTTTGCAAACGGATTTTTAACTTAATTGGTTAAGAGGTTTTTTTTTATTTAAACACCTCATCTTATCTAAGTTGACCACATTTTTGTCTCCACTCCGTAAAAAAAATTTAAATTCGAATTCTTTCTATATAAGAACACATCACTATTCTTCCAAATTACCGCTCATCACTAATACACAACAGACTTAACGTAAACTCTGAACATTGATAAAAAATAAAAATAAAACTATAATTATCCACAACATATGTCGCACAGGTTTTGGCTTCATCTAAATAAATTTATTTTATATTTGCTTAAATATCTTCATGTATTATGAAAGGGACCATGTAATTCTTTCATAGAACTAAATGTTCTATGAAAATTCGAATATAGTGCCAAAACCTCAATAATCTTTGAGCCTTAAAGACTTGGAAAATAGGCTAGATGATTGATTGTGTGAGCGAGTCACTATAAATGCTCTGATACCATGTATGAATTATAATCTTGTTAATTACATTCATAGCACAAAAGCTTATATGTACAATCATGTGTATTTGACGTACAAGTAAAGATCTCTACAAGTCAAGAATACAATCAAAATCCACTTACAGTATTAATTCCTAAACTTTAAGAGATGAGATTTCCTTTGGCAAGACCCCTTCTCTAACAGTAGCAGGTATTGGTATTTGGCAAGGTAAATATCCATAATATCTCGATATTTCCATCGAAATTTTCGTGTTTTTGGACTACCGATATTTCCGATGTCATCGATATTTCCATCGAAATTTCCGTGTTTTTTAAATTTCTATATTTAAAAAAACACCTAGGGGATTCGAACCCCTCCCATATTACTCCTTCAACACCTTGACCACCATATCACTTATGTTTTTGTGAAAATATGCTAAAATATTTACATATTTTCTATACTCACAATGTTTGCCAGCTCGTTATATAATCAACTTAAATCAGTTAAATCCATCATGCAATGCATTTCCTTCCAATTTTTTTGTGATAAACTAATAGATAATTGACTAAATAGACATCTTGCAAAGTTTCAATAAAAATTTCCAATTTCCGTGATTTTTATTCAATTTTTATCGATATCGATAATATCCCGATATTTCCATCGAAATTTTCTTGTTTTTGGACTACCGATATTTCCGATATTATCGATATTTAATACCTTGGTATTTGGTAGTAGACAAAAAATGATATTGACGTCTAATTGAGCGGTTGTGCATTGAGTGGGGAATTAGCTCAATTTGTTTCTTTTATATGCCTTAATCCAATAAAGGACTTAAACAATTTCTTATCTAAGGAATAATTAAACCATGAAAAACAATAACTCCTTTACTCGAAAGGAATAATGCATGTGACTTGGAGATATGTTTTACTGAAAAGGTCATTCCATTCAAAATCTAAAGGAAACTTCTAATAATGCATGTAACTTGGAGATATGTTTTCCTGAAAAGGTCATTCCATTCAAAATCTAAAGGAAACTTCTAATAATGCTGTGACTTGGAGATATGTTTTACTGAAAAGGTCATTCCATTCAAAATCTAAAGGAAACTTCTGCTACACTAAACATAAAAAAGTTTGGATTCTATCTTAATTTATTTTTATCTCACGTTCAAAATACACCTTAACGAATTGAATAAACATGGAAAGAGAGAAATCAAACCAAACCCCGCCAACCCCAAACCACCCCCACACACACGGGGGCCCTAATGATGAACAAACAGTAAATCAAGGCAGCGTCCTTGTCCCGCACAAGGTGATCACGTCCTGGGCTTGTCTTCTTTCGTTTTCACACTATGTCGATGGACTTCACATATGTTGCATGTTGGCCATTCAAAGATCGAAACCATCAAACCCTAGATTGTGCATGGACATTAAATGGTCATGCATGAACACTGATGACTTACATAATGACTCACAAACCCTAACCTGCATTGGATGCCATGATGTTCACGTTGTGTAACTGATCTTCTCTTCTCTTGTGTTCAGAAAGGTTACTTAACTCTCAACGGGACAAGTCTAAGTAAATGGTAACCAACCTCACCGAAAAAAGGGGATCACCCTTTATATGATAATCCCTTCCTCCCATTAAGGAAGTAGTTATCAGCAGTTATCAAACCTTGTTAACTGCAGGTTTTTCAAATACATTTGAAAACCATCAACTTTCCCTCCAATTGATCATTTGTCCGGTTACAAAATTATAAAGCCTTACTTATTATAACTCATGAAAAAAAAAATGAAAAATGAGATATAATGAATTTTAAAAAATGATATAAAATGAATTTAACCCAACCAACCAACACCACTCCTCCTCCATTTTAGGAGAGCGAGAGCGTTCAATATCTCACAGAAATAATATAAAAAAATACAAAATAAAACGCAGTCATAGTATTGTAACAAAAAACAGAAAAATATTAGAAAGCCAGAATGAGAGTTTGGTGTCTCAAGACTTCACCAAAAAACTTTGGACTAAAAAGCTCTCCAAACAAAAAAAATCAAAGCTGACAGAAAAAAATACATATGAAAATCCCAAGGGTAATTTTGTCAGAAATAGAAATTTATATTTCATTTTTTTTAGAAAAAAAATTAGAAAAAAGGAGATAAAATTAAAAGAACAAACATGGAAGACACAAATTCAACCACGTTCGACGTAAATCAGTTTTCAGTGAAAAAGAAAAAAAACGAAAAAAACGAGATATTATGAATTTTAAAAAATGAGATAAAATGAATTTAACCCAACCAACCAACACCACTCCTCCTCCACTTTAGGAGAGCGAGAGCGTTTAATATTTCACAGAAATAAATAAAATAAAATAAAATACAAAATAAAACGCAGTCATAGTATTGTAACAAAAAACAGAACTTAAAATTGTTTTTATTGAAAAAATGAAAAAAAAGAGAAAAAGAAAATACGTGACCAACTCCACTCCTTGTCCATTTTCGGAGAAAGAGAGGGACTAATATCTCATAGTAATATTGTTAAAAAAAAAACAAAAACTTAAAATTTATTTTATTGGAAAAAGAAAAAAAAATGAAAAGACGTGACCTACCCCACTCCTCCTCCCTCTCTCTCTCTCTCTCCTCTCCGTTCATTCAATCGTGCAGAGGTCAGTATCAAAGAGAAAGAGAAAATTATAATCAATTAATTACTCATTATAAATAAAATCATCCTGGTGTATGCTAAAATAAAGTACCATTTTGTTTCCTCTTTTTTTTTCTTCTTCGAGATGCACTCACAGTGAAGTATCTACCTATTTATTTTGCTACTTTCATTATAATGAGTTAATGTGACAGCCCGTCCTTAAATATTATTCATGAGGTTGTGAATTGACGGAATTGCCTTTGAACGTTGAGGTACGTTTGTGAATTTTGTTAAGTTTTTGGGTCCAAATATTATTCAATGAGATATTTGTTTGATTGGTTGCTTTTAGACCACACAACCAATCAGCACTCTCTCTCACCCCACTCTCGTGTCTCTCTCCTCATTACAGACTCATTCTCTCTCTATCTCTCGAGTTCACTCTCTCTCTCTCTCACCTTTCACGTACGAACCAAGGCCAAAGGAGGCCAACTCTTCACGGATCGACGCTGCAAAGACCTTACTCATAATCTTGAGGTCCATACGAACTCAAAGACACCCATTTTAGGTAAGAACTCTTACGATTTCACGTTGAAAACTCATTCCCCGAGTTTGTCACTGTTCATTAAGTTTTTGTTGGTTGATTTTTAGGGGAATCCAAGCTCACCACGTGTCTTAGAACTCTCCCACGAGTCTCGGAGGCTATCGTTTGCAAAGTTTGGACGTCGGGATCGTGTAGAACCAAGGTGGTCGATTTTTGGAGAATTTCCCGACAAGATTTCAAGCCTTTTTCGAGGTTTTTGAAGGTATAGACTTGTTGTACTCTTAATTTTGAGCACGTAGGAAGAAAAATGGGTTAAAATGGTGAAGAAATGGCCGAGAAAACCCAAGTTGCAGGTTTCCGGCGCCGGCGATGTTTTCCGGCGAACCAAGGTAGGGGATGACGCGCGTGGGGGGGGGGGGGGGCGTGGGTCCGTGGCCTTCCTGCGTGTGGCCCGTCCTAAAATGTTTCTAAAAATATGTCGACGTCCGTGACGTCGAGTAGGTCGCGTTGGTATATTCGCATGCCAAAATTGAGCTATGTATGAGAAGTTATTTCCGTAGTTACGTCTATGTGCTTAAATAACGTATTTTTAGTAATTTCTCATATAGGTGAGACTTATTCCGAGGACGAGCGTACCCAGGCTAAACGTGGGGGCTACGACCCGGCGACCTATCAGTGAGTGGGCAGCTATTTTTCCGTATAAACCTATATTTATAATGATTTTTCTTGGAATCAACTTTTAAATGAAAAGTACGTTTTTATCGCCATGCATATGACTTAGTATTGATGCATGAGTATTTATATATACATTTCATGCATATGTTGGTGCCGAGGACGCCCAGGTAAGTGCATGCATTGTTAAGAAAGAACAGACGAGATACGATGTGATATGATGTGATATGTTGTTAGCTCATAAACCTGCGCATATTGTTAGTGCTCACGCCCAGAGTTAGGGGCACAGTCTTTCATGTGTTGTTCACCTCCCGCACCGCATGCTCGCCTTGGATCCAAGTTAGGTGCACAGTCCTGTCGTATAGACCATTATAAGTGGGTTTGACTCGTAGGTGACCCGCAAATCCCTCGCACAGTCTTCACGTGATTGTAGCACTAGGGCATTCTTATATTGATACAGTGATGTGATAATGACCTTATGAGGATATTGATGTATGTGCAGAGTATATATATGATGTGACTGAGATGTTATGAGCTATATATACAGCCGAGGGCTGAGTTGATACCTAAGAGCTATATGGTTATCGAGATGCATTGCATGACATGGTTTTTGAGATTCAGAATGATATTGAAGTGCATTGCATGGCATATTTTGAGATGCGTTTGATAATGAATAATGCTGATCATGTTTGAGATATATATGTACGTACTATTTTCTGGGAATTTATACAGGTTTTACGGAGAGGGGTTATACTTTTGAGAAAAGAATGATTTTGAAAAGATTTGTTTTGCTGACCCACTCAACTTTGTTTTTCGCCCCTCCAGGTTCTAGATAGCTAGAGTAGCGTTGGTGGCTAGCGAGGATTGTACGGCAGTTCTGACAGACTTCTCTATATGTATGACACCTTTGGTGTTATTCGAATTTTTATTCATGCTTGACTGCATTTTAACTTAGTACACTCTGGTTCTGTATAAGTACTATAATATCTCTCTAGCACACTATCTCTTTTAGGTTGCTAGTGGATTGGTTTTAATTAGTTCGTATTCTATTAATGATTCTTGCTTCCGCACTGTGCACTTGGCTACGTCACACTCATGTGACGGCCAGCACGCCCCACTTTCGGGTCGGGGTGTGTCAGTTAATAAGAGGTCAATATCTTTAAATGAAAGAATTCTATAGAGAAAGAGTTTCAATAGGTAATTAACTCCATTTTTGGAAAAAGAGAGAGGGACTAATATCTTATAGAAATATTGTTAAAAAAAAACAGAAACTTAAAATTGGTTTTATTGAAAAATGAAAAAAAAAGGTATACTAAAATTTGTTAAAACATGAACGCATCTCCTCTATTTTAGGAGGAGATATTAATATCCAATAAAATTATAATTAAAAAAAATTAAGAAACAATGTGGGAGAAAAAGGGTAGAGGTTGTCGTCAGTTTTTAAAAAACAGTAAAGTTCTCCCACTACCAAGCAGTAACTTCCCAGTTCCCATGTACATTCCTATTTTTTCCGTTTTGGCTACAGTACTTTTATATGAACTCCCCATCTCTTCCGATTATGTGGCGAATCCTTATTTTTTTGCTCTGCCTTCTTCGCATGTAATGACACACCCCAACCCGGAATGTCCACTCAGACCCCGACTCGAGCCATACTGGCCGACACCTGGAAGGTGACGAAGCCATAAAGTGTGATAATGTATAAAATATGAATAAATTAAAATCTAAAAGTGCCTAAGTACACGAGTGATCAATGAATGGGTCTGGACCCATTCCACTCGTGATACAGAGCATAGGTATAGTACAGTAAAGTAAGATAATGATTATACCATCATAAGAAGACATATGTACTGAAAAGTGTCACGAATCCTCGTTGATACAGAACTCTGCTGCTAGAACATGGAGGGGTGCAAAAATAGAAAATGTGAGTGAGTGAAACAAAACTTTTCAAACCAATTTCAAATACCAAAGGTAGTAGGCCCTCGCCTTAACACCTGTATAATTTCTCAGAAAATAACAGGCGTGACTATAACTCAAAACCATAACCAAAATAACAGTCTCACATTTATGCCGCGTCAAATATCTCAACAAGAATGAGTAACCCAGGTGAAATAAATCAATATGAAATGGTATGTTAGCCGGATCCACCTATTGTGGCCTGTACGGCTGAACCAATAACTCATCAACATGTTAGCCAGAGTCACCTCACATGACTTATACAGCTTATCCATATCTCATCAATCAGGTGCTAACACATAAGTCGGAGTCACCTATAATGACCTGTACGACTTATCCATATCTTATCAATCAATATCTCATCAATCAGGTGCTAGCACATAAGTCGGAGTCACCTATAGTGACCTGTGCGACTTATCCATATCTCATCAATCAGATGCTAGCATATAAGTCGGAGTCACCTATAGTGACCTGTACGACTTATCCATTTCTCATCAATCAAGTGCTAGCACATAAGTCGGAGTCACCTATAGTGATATGTACGACTTATCCATAGCTCATTAAATATCCCTGCACACAAGTCAGAACCACCTATAGTGGTTTGTACGATAGGACTGGGTGTAAATAAGTACGCTCAAGTGCTACGATCACGTGAAGACTGTGCGAATAATCGCGGGTCACCTACGAGTCGGAACCACCTATAATGGTCTGTACGACAGGCCTGTGCACCTACCTTGAATCTAATGTGAGCGTAAGATGCAGGAGGTGAACATCACATGAAGGACTGTGCCCTGGCCATGGGCGGAAGCACTAACACCGGGGTGCAGGTTTATGAGCTCTAAATGCATCTAATACTGCATGTACGACTCATAGGCAACCTGTACGACAGTGTCGGAGTTGCATATCATTGCAACCTGTACAACAATGTCGGAGTTGCCTAAAACATAAATGTAGTCATGCCATAATCCCATCATTTCAACTAGTACTATATACTCACTTGAACTTACATGTGTGTCCTACGTTCAACTTTGCACTTCAGAGCGTTTACAATAATTATGTGCAAGTAATATACATATGGATATACTAGGATGTAAATCTGAGATTCAGCCATATCATAATATTTCCAAATATATAAACATATATACATATGACATAAAATGCATAAACTGTAACTCCCCATTCATAAACTATTTACCTTCAAGAATAATCATCGATGATAAACCCAACTAAACACTAGTTTAATTAACTATCATTACTAACTATTTTTCACTTCAATGTTACTATTCTTCACACATTGATTTATAACCGAAATTTAACCACCAAAATATAAGGTTAAATCTCACACTTTCCACCAATCTCCTTCACATTGCTCAATTTCCCAAACAAGGCTATTGTCTCAATTATTTAGTCTCATTTATTGTATGGCTATATCTAACATTTCGTTATACTTCTTACGTACCCTAAACAGGGATCAAGCCATTCGTAGTTCACAATAGTATTTCGAGGCATTCACAGTAATTATATGAAATATTCAATTTATAAACGTTTGTGAAATTATCAATCACATATATATACACGATAGAAAGGAAAAGACTCACTCACCTTAAGTCCGCGCTACGATTCCTTAGCACGAATATTGAGACATCACGAACCATCGTTGACACACCCCGACCCAGAGGTCGAAGCGTGCTGGCCGTCACGTGTGAGTGACGTAGCCAAAACGTCAGCAGAAGAGTAATTATGCATGAAGTGCAGCAGTGAGAGTCAAAGTCGATAATGTACATACGATAAAGAGTAAGGTAGGACGAAAGTGAAGTAGTTAAGTATCACAGAGCCAACCCTAAGTGCAGTCTAAATAAAACAAACGCTATAATAACAGAAGAAGCCCTACATAGGTGGTGGTCTGTCAGACCTGTCTCAGTGCCTCGATAGCCATCCACGTCGTCGCTACCTAGAACTTGGAGGGGCACAAAACAGAAAACGTGAGTGGGCAAAAACAAATACTTTCCAAAACCATTTCACAAAATTCGTATATAACCCCTCACTGTAAATCCAGTATAATTTCCCAGAAAATAATACATATATATACTCATATACGAAAACATCGTCCAGAAATCAAAACTCATCGTCAAATCTCAGAAATAAGCCATGTCGATATACCAACTCAAAACAATCAACATCAGACGGGTGAGATAAATCAATATGCATCAATATTATCATGTCAGTCGGAGTCACCTCTAGTGACCTGTACGGCTGAATCTATAGCTCATCAATCACAATCCATCACTATCCTGCACACGAGTTGGAACCACCTTTAGTGGTCTGTACGACAGGCTAGGTGTATAAGATTACGCTCAGTGCTACGATCACGTGAAGGCTGTGCGACGAATCGCGGGTCACCTACGAGTCGGAACCACCTATAGTGGTCTGTACGACAGGCTGTGCACCTGCCTTGGATCCAAGGTGAGCGTACGGTGCGGGAGGTGAACGATCACGTGAAGGCTAGGCCTTACTTTGGCGGAGCACAAACACCCGAGGTGCAGGTAAAGAGCTATATCACAATCCATCATCATCTCAACTACTAACTATCATACTCACTTGACTTACCTGGCCGTCCACAGTGCCGGAGCATAATGAATGCAATCATACTCATAATTATAAAATGTAATTGGCATACGAAATGGCAATTCAATTATGAAATCAATTTAATTCATAGACCATTCAATTCATGTTTATGGGAAAAACGGCAGTTTTATATATATATATATATATATATATATATATATACTGAAAACAAAAGCCCACTCACGGGTAAGCCGACGGGTCGTATCCCCAGAGCCTAGCGTGGATGCGCTTGTCCTCCGGATACGTCTCACCTATATGTGAAACAACTGTAAAACCGTTATTTAAAGCACATAACCGAACTACGGAAATAACTTCTCATACGAAGGTCAATTTTGGTATATGAATATACCAACGCGACCTACACGACGTCACGGACGTCGTGGTATTCTTAGAAGAATTTTAGGCTGTGGCACGCGCCCCCACGCGCCGAGGAGCCCACGGGGTCACGCGCCCCCACGCGCGTCTTCAACCTTGGCTCGTCGGACTGGCTTTTCCGGCGGCCGGATTTTGGGCCAGCTTTCAAACCTTTGTTTCTCACTCGTTTCTCAACCTTTTCCCACCATTTTTCTTCCTAAATGCTCTAAATTTAGAGTAGAACATTTCTATAGCTTCAAATACCTTGAAAAATGGCTGGAAACTCATCGGGAAATTCTTCCAAAACCGGCCGAGTTCGAAACCAACGATTCCGACGTCCAACACTTGCAAACGAGGTACTCCGAGACTCGTGGGAACTCCTAGAGTGTCGCTATGATCTTGGTTTCACCTAAAACACAACCATAAAAGAGATGATAATAGTACTTCAATCAATGCTCACGGGTTTGGTATGGTTTCGATGGTTTCCAGTCCTAAAACCATCATATATGAGTTCATCAGAGTCTATAGATCACAAATACACTTACCTGAGATTCGATCTACGCCTTGATGAAGTGGTATATGTGTGTCCATACAAAGAAATGGTGAGGGGAGGACGAGAGAGTTCGAGAGAGAGGAAGACAGAAAATCAGAAGCAATGCACGTGTGTGTGTGTATATAATTATCCACCATCAACAGCCTAAACTATTGGGCTTGCTACCTAAGACACCCAAGCCCAAAATAAAACCACAACGTACCCGTTAGCGTATAAATTAAGGGTAGAATCGTCCTTTCACGTCGCCAATATTATAAAAATCGGGACGGGATGTTACAATCGTCGCCTAAAACAATTATCAAATCGGGTCTCAGAGTTCTTACTGATAGAATACATAATTTACATAAAACACATCTCTACATAATTCAATCCGGAAAAATATGCATCACGAATTTTCGATCCGATACTTCTAAATATCCACATTATGTTCCTAGAACAACGTCCTAAGGTTTCATCACGATCCAACGGTCAGATCTCCGCTAATTACCAAAACCAAATGGCGGTCCACATTTTATTTTATGAACTTACAATCCAATTTGGGAAGATCTGTACATCGAATTCCCGATCCGTAAGTTTCTATGGTCCTCAAATATTATATACTATAATGTATTAAAATTTGGTGACGATCCAATGGTCAGATCGTTGGTTGCTATAATAATCAAGTGGCGGACCTTAATGGAACTAAGTTCAAACGACAGAATTTCGTCAATCGGACTTCACAAATGGACCCAAGGTATTCAAATTTAGTCTAGGAAGGTCAGGGGACACCTCGGCCGACACGCCGCCCGACTTGCCGGAAAATTCAACTATTTCTAAAAAAATTCAAATTTTACAGGAATGAAGATCTCAAAGAGAGGAACAACTTTCAAACCTTCCACGAAGTCCAAAAGTGGACAGAAAGTGGTCAAATTTGCCCACAAAACTGGTGGGTGCCTAAAGCTTCCCGGTGTCGATTCGTCGTCTATGGTGGTCCAACGGGGTCAAGGTTGGTTGGGTTTTGCTCCTGGGATGATGGACTACAAAGCCCAACTGGTGGAATTGGCCATCGCTTTGCCGATTTACCGAAAAATCAAAAAGGGTGGTCGGAGCACCATTGGTTTTCGTCGGTTTTCATAGCCTTGGACCGCCACATACGGTGGTTAATCAAGGTATCTATTAGTTGGGTTTTGAGAGGGGAATGAGAGCTTCAAGATGGTGGTGGTGGGGTCGAAAAACTCCAACAGAGTTGGCCGGAATCGGCATCGGAATATAGGGGGTCGTGGTGGTAAAAAATGGGTGATTTTATGGGTTGTTTGGGCCTTTCATTCCTCCCTTCCGCTGCCAACTTGCAGGTCTCTCTCTCCCCCCTCCTTTTTTTTGCTTTTCTGATTGGCTCTTTCCCTATCCCTCTAATTCCAATTGGTTCCTTGACCTTGTACTTGATTGGTCCTTCTTATTTGTGCTTAAAATCTGATTGGCCACTTTCCCACAAGGTGGGAATTCAAATAATTTATAACTAAACTTTAAATAACCATTTTCAAATGGTCATAACTATACCGTTATAATCCGGACTCGCAAACGGCTTTTGCCTATGCGTTTGTAATGACGACTACTACGAGGATATGCCAAAAGAATAAGTCCTACGTCTCTCAAACCAATGGCCAACTGAAGTCAAAGTCCTTGCCTCTAGGGCATTTTCGTCAATTCGCGCTTTTAAAATTTATAAAAACGTAAAATTAGAAACGGATTGTCACATGCAATGCTATTTGAATTAATTTGGTGAGATTCTTGACTCAAAAGGCTTTTGCCAACCATTCATATCCATCTTATGTGAAATCGTGGTGCTTTTTATTTCAATTTTCTTATTCTTTCTCTCTCCTTTTTGTTATAGGGTCAAGGCGATTCTACTAGGCTCCAAAGTTCAAAGGTTCGAGTAAATTTAGGTAAATCTCAATCTAAATTTACCTTTTTAGTTTCTAGGTTTTTTTTTACAGTTTATATTTTAGGTGATGAATTTGATGTACTATGTTGCAGCTTTGTGGATGTATATATGAATTTGTATTTAGTATTTCTAAGTCAATTTTAGTTTTTTAACTTCTTCCTTTGAAATCTTCATTGTGCGTTTTTTAAATTTTGGTCATTTTCTCTCTCTGAAATTTTTCTTCACTGTTACCCCACTGTCGTCTGCCGCCATAATTTTTTGGGGTTTTTTTTTTCTTGGCAATAAAATGCGGATTTCACCCTTTGGAGTCTCGAAAATTCCCGACTTTGTACTCGAGATGGTGACCCAAGTCTTCGTTTTCTAGCATTTGGGATGGGTTTTGTTGTATAAGTAAGAGTTTATTAGTTTGCGGAATTAAAATTTGGGTCTTTGATTTTCCGTTTTTTACTGTGAAGTGTTTTTTTGGGTAACTTTGGAAGTAAAAAAAGAGGAAAATTAGAGGAAAATTAGAGGAAAATTAGAGGCAATTGAAGTAATTTTTTAATATTTTGAATTTGGTTAGATTATGAGTTTCAATTTTGATTATCTTAATGTGCTATTCATGTGCTATGGTAATTAAAAAAAATTATTTGTTTTCATTCTCATGATATTTACAAGAATACCCACAAAAAATGAAGAAGGAACTACATATTGATAAGATCCCAAACAGACATGTCTCTATTTTTATACTTGGTTGGGAGATATTTGTTGGAGTAAAAACTACTGATCTAAGTCAACTGATTCTCAAAGAGTGGAAAAAGAAGAAGCATGAGCAGTATGTATTCTAAATTCTTTATTAAATTTGTTACAAGAAATTCTAACATTATATATACCTTCAATGTATAGGTGGCGCATGAAAAAGGCTGTAGAAGAATTAAAACCTTCAACAACTCCTCACATCATACATATTTGGAATAAAGTCCAATAAATTAGGTACAACATCATTTCTTACCTATTTATTTTTAATGGTATTCTCTATATCATTCCACAAATTAATTATCTCAAATTATAATGAAAAAAAAAAATTCGTCTATACAGAAGAAAGGCAAAGTGCTTCTCATTATAATGAATTTTAAACAAAGTAGCAAAATTAAACAAAGTAGCAAAACCTGTGGAAAAAAAAAACATTTCATATGCAAATAAAATTAAAGATCCTTCTTATAATGAAAGTAGCAAAATAAATAGGTAAATTAACCTCTGACATAGAAAGCGAATTTTAAGTTTCTATTTTGTGATTGAACAGAGAGAAGGGGACTAATAAAATAAAATTTGTTAGAAAAAAGGTGAATGCTTCATTTTATTTGCATATGAATTGTTTATTTTTTTCACAGGTTTTGCTACTCTGTTTAAAGTTCATTATAATGAGAAGTACTTTGCTTTTCTCTGCTTGAAAATTTCTATCTTTTCTTCTGTATAGATTTATTTTATTTTATTTTATTTTATCATTAAAAGAAACTCAATAATGAGCATCTACAAATTAATTATCTCAAATTAAAAAAAAAAACAATTTATGAGTGCAAGAAAAAGATTAATAGTGACCAAACAAAATTTTTAAATGCGGTAAGTCTTCTCTTATTTTCGTACGGAAGTATACTATAAATTCAAATTGCATTCAATTTTCAAATAGAAATATAATTGCATTTTTTGTCAGTTTTACAAGCATCACACCCATCTCAAAGTACAAAGGTTGAAGTACAAGATTAAGGTAACATTTCTTACTATTTAATTTTGTAAACATGATTACAATTTGTTACCTCGAACTTGACAAATTATTTATCTTTCAGTGTTCTAAAAGTAACTAGAGTAAAAGTATTGCCATGAGAAAATTGTCAAGGTTAAAGGTATTTAGGTTAAATTGCTAACAACCTTTATTTTTGGGATTGTGCATTATAGTTAGACTTCTTATTTTATTCTCATTGCTTGCAGATTAACCATGAAAATCTAAAGCATCAAGTCCAAGCAAATGGGTGGCAAGCATGGCTTTGATTTCACACGTAGACGCTATGTTTACATATGTACATGTTGTCCATATTTTGCTTTGCTTCATATATTAGGAGTTCATCCCTAGCTAGCCTATAACTTTTACTGAAAACTTATGAATATGAAAATTTTGATTTAAGGACATTAAATGTTATCAGCATGTACTTAAAAACGAAATTACATGTCATATTTTCATATTTTTTTAATAGTTTATGTTTTCCCATTTTATCTTCGTTGTTGTTTTAAAGGAAAAATAATAAAAATTGTATGAGAGATTACTCACATATGTACAAATTGGAAGGAATATATGCTGCTAAATTCTTCAACGAACTTGGCAATATGACAATATGGCATGCATAACAATGACACCATTATCATAGTAAACAAAAATGAAATCCACCATTTTTAATCCCTTATTGACTAAGAAACCCAACTCTTGATTTTAAGGAACCTAACTCTTGATTTTCTTCCTGTACAATATATAGGGGTAAAACGATACTCATGGATGATAATTACAAAGCAAAAAAAATGTGGAATGGTTAGTGTGCAATTCATAAATTTCATTTTTTCTATACAATGAGCAGGTGCAAAAAATACTACGTTAGATGATTGAAAATAATAAGAAATTGTTGTGATGGACACACCCCCACAATTTATAAAATAATCACTTAAGAATATATAAGAATATCTAAAACAACACATCTTTGGGGCGCGTAGCGCCTGTGATGCAAAAATGCCTCTCACTAGTACTTTATAATGTTTGATGAAACTCACATTATTATAAGAGTAATGCCATTCTTACCACAATTTTATACCACATCTTTTTACCATCTTAGGTGGCAGATAAGTTGGATAAGTTATATCATTTTATTTCAATCTTTTTATTAATTAAAACACTTAATAATCGTAGGTGGAAGAAAGAGACTCCTCGTATACCACAATCATCATTTAAAAAGATTGAAATTAAATGATGTAGCTTGTCCAACTCATTTGTCACCTAAGATGGTAAAACAATGTGGTACAAAATTGTGGTAAGAATAGCATTACTCTTAGGGCTAGTTTGGTATTGCTGTGCTTTGAAAAAAAACTGCTGTGAGAATAAGCGGCTGTGAAATAAAGTCAGCAGAGTGTTTGGTAAATTTTTTTGTAAAAGTGCTTTTGGAAAAAAAAGCAGTATGATAGTGTTTGGTAAACTTTTATGTAAAACAGTTGTGACTGTGTAAAATGACCAAAAAATGTATAATACTAAATGTGCTATTAATTTAATTTTCTTAACAAATAAAGATGAATTACTAAATATACTTTATTTGTAAAAGAAAAATATTTATAAACTTTATCTTATATTAATTAGTATGACAAACTCTTCAATTGAAATATTTTAGACTGAATAGCTAGTGCTTCCAGAGAAGCACCTGTCTGTAAACGTTAAAAGCACCAAACAGATTTTCAACTATCAATTCTAACAATCACTCCATAAAAATAAGTAAATAATAAAAATTATAAAACCAGACGCAAACGCAATGCACAGGAGGATGATAGCTTTAAATGGCAGTAACGGCAATAACTGAAAAGTTCAAGGGCTGAAAAGGAAATTGAGTAAATTTGGAGAAAATTGCAGAGGATTACCTCCATGGCGTCCTTCAAGCAGAGGTCGTCTTCCGGGATCCACCGAAGAGCCGAAGCCACTGCTTCCAAATTCAAATTCAAATTTAAGTTCCAAATTTTCAAAATTTGTTAGAGATCTCCGCGAATTCGAAGCTGTGAGAGTTGTGAATTCTCTGACAGTGCTGGTGGAGTTGCAGAGAAGTTACTGGGTTCGACCGAGTTGGGTATGCGAGAGTTGAAGGGGAGAGGGAAATGTGAGGGGCAATTTTGGGTTATTGAAAAATTCATTAAAATCCCTACTGTTCACCCGTGTTTTTCTACCAGCTTCTCACAGCTGTTTTTCCTAAGCTGCTATTTGCAGCTTCAGAAGATCCTTCAGGTTTGGACTTTTTTTCACTTCCAACTTTGAAAAAAAGCTACTTTTCAAAGTTTACCAAACACAAAAATCCTTACCAGCTTTTTCTCATCCTAACTTTTTTTTAATCACCTCACTCCCAAACTGCACCTTATTATAACCACCAACCACCCCATTAGGAAAGAGTAATGTTATTTATACCATATTTCTATACCACCTTACGTGGTATCTGATGTGGACAGCCACCTAAGGTGGTATACGAGGAGTCTTTCTCCTTTCTTTCCTTGGGTTTCACATATTTTTCAAATGCTGTGGTTGTTCACATCAAATGCCACCTAATGTGGTATAAAAATGTGCTACAAAAACATGGTATGAATAACATTACTCATTAGGAAAACCCAGATTTTGACCCTCATTTTTCGAACTCAAACTCAAAGTCTTGGCCTTTCGAACCCGCCTTTTAACAAGTTGCATCAAATTAAAAACCCTAACTCCATTATCTTCTCCTAAGATCAAGACCCCAAACGAAATTCTAATCGACCAAACCAGCTTGCAACACCCAATTATAGCACACCTCATCAACTTCACAACCACCTCATCATCTGTTGGAGAACAATTCAGAAATAAATAAAAATAACAGAAATAACAGAACTCGAAATTATAATACTTTATTAATATAAAACTTACTTACTATACATAATGAAATACATAAATATCAATGGTACTAACTTGATTACAACAAGTAGAGGTTAGCGCAAAAGTTATGTCCTTCGAACAATATTTCTGTCCCACTCTTGTGCTTGTGGTTCTACAACGTCTGCTCGACCAGGATACAACTACCTAATTCTACAATCTGCACCGGATTATAGAATTCTAGCGAATTTGCCTTGTGTGTTTACTCTCTGGAAAGATTGTACGGAAAAGAAGAAGGAAGAAAAGATGATCTAACTTGGATATTGTGATTGCAGATATATAGGCTGTTTCACACCCTTTAAAATACTTGTTCAACATATTTGAAAGTACACAACTCTTTCTAAGAGCTGTGTTGTTTAATCAAAACGTTTTTAATTAATAAATTAATTAAAAACTTAATCCAAAATTAAAATTAATAAATTTGATTAATTAATCCCAAGGCCCTTGTCTTGATTAATTAATATTGATTGTATTTAGGCTATATTATATAAGCTTAATCCACACAACCATAAAGCCTAAGCCTTCAATCCATTTCCAATTGGTCCAAGTTCTAATTATTAGAATCAAGGAGTAGGCCTTTATAAAGGCTATTGAACAATGGGAAAACTCCTACATCATCACCATTGTTGCCATCGCCAATTTCTTTCACAATGAAAACCATATATTTGAGCTCGAAACAGAGTACATGGTAAGAAATTGACCGACCCGGCAAGCTTAATCGAAACCCCATGATGGGCATCAACCAAAACCCCCAATTTCCCATCAAATTTTAGCCCTTTCTGGTTACAAACAACTTGAGCCCTCACAAATTGTTTTCGATTCTGCAGAATGTAGAACCTGAGCAGGACCTGTGACCCACCTTTGTGAGGCCCAGAGGCAATGAAGAGGGTCTGGGTGTTGGGGTTAGGGTTAGGGTTTTGGAGGAGGAGGAAGGTGGAGGAAGATGAGGGAAGGGCAATTAGGATTTGGGGAGGAGGGATAGAGGAGAGGGAAAGAAAGGATGAGAGAAAAAGTGGAGTCAGAATGCATGAGGGCTAGAGCATGGACGAAGTCAGAAATTTAACTAAGATGGGGCACTTTAAAAAATTTGAGCTCCCTTTTGGACAAATAAAGCAAGTTCTTTTACAAATGTGATAGGAACATATTTATGTGACTTTATTAGTTTGTTTCCTTGCATTTACTTAATTAGTTTCATCTTATTAGAATGTTTTAAGCTATTTTCGTGTGTTTGTAGGTTCTAAATAACAAAGTTAGCAAAGAAGTGCATTTTGGTGCAATTTGGAGCTATTTTGGGGTGAAATGGATTGCATGCATGGGGAGCATAAAAAATGGATGGTTGTGATTCATTCTCACCAACAAAATGGATGGTGGTGATTCATTCTCACCAAGAAAATGGATGGTAGTGATTCATTCTCAAAGCCTATAAATAGGCTTCTCCATCAAGGCCAAAGACACCAATTCACATTTACAACACATTCCATAAACAACACAATTTTTGCCACAAGTTTCCTTCTTCCTCCATCCATTTCCATCCACCTCTTTTCCTATCCATCCCCTACCACCCTTCCATACTCTCTCAACCTATCCAATCTCTACCACATCCCCTAGACCATCCAAACACCACACCCACCTTGGTGCCGCATGTTTGCAAGAAAGGAAGAGGACTTGGAGCTGTGCTAACCATTCAAGACATTGGATTGTTGGAGCGTTCTAGGTGTCTTCTACTTTTGTTTATCATGTTTAAATTCAATTATAGTTGTTTAATTGTAAATATGTGGAACTAAATTCGTTTTGGCTAGAGGTGATTCAAAGCCATGAACATATTTGTAATATGAATTGATTACCTTCAGTTGTGATTTCATGAGTTGTGAATTCAATTTGCTTAACTGCTTGATTTATAACTTATTCTTGTATGTCGATTAAGGATGCATACTTAGTTTGCATGCATGAATTTGATGCTAGAATATAAGGGAGTTTCACCTAATTGTTATGAACTTATATTCACAAGTAGTGGAGGTTGCTAGTCACAATCGCGTTAAGTGAATTCTTGGCAAGAGTATCATGTTGTTCATAGCTACGAATGCCTCGTCAATGCTTATAGTTTTCACAAAGCTTAATGATCTTTGATTGTATCTCTATTGTGCTGTTCACGTAGGGGACTTTTGAAGAATGTTTTGAATTGTTGTATGCACTTTTCCGTCCAATTCAATAACTTAAGGAAAACTTGAAGGTTAAAAAAGTGTTGTTCACGGTTAATCTGGGGTGTTGAGATTCATGGTTTATTGAAAGAACAACTGAAAATTGGTTTGTATGCAAGTGTGTCATGTGTGGAGAAGAACCCTCTAGCTAGTCCATCATCCATTCAATTCGCCAAATCTGTCTTTTGAAACTATTTTTATAAAGTGTGTTTTGTTTTTACTTTAAATTCGTCAAAACCCAATCCCCTCTTATATTTAATGTCTTTTGGTTCCAATCTGTCCAATTTGGTTTGTTTTCGTTGTTTTTAGTTAAGTTAGAATATGTCCTAGTTTGTATCTAGTTAGTTATTTGAGTCTAGTTGAGTGTCTTTTGCTTAGTTTTGTGTTTTTTTTAGTCTTGTTTGGTGTTTTAAAGTCAGGTTTGAGTAGATTAGCAATCCCTCCTAATCCCCGGCCTAGAACGATCCCTACTTACATCTTTACTACAATTGTCAACAAGAGGGTTTAATTTGAGTGTTGTTTTACATCGCATCAAAATGCTGAAAAAATTAATTTTAAAATGCCTAATTTTATTACTCTATTGTCTAATTTTGTCTTTAATTGTTGATAATCTAATGCTTATTTGTACTAATTAACCAAATACATGCAACTCAACAAGGTTTAGACATTAGTGCGTGAGAAAAATATACAAGACGGAGGCGCATTTAAAAACTAAAAGAAGATTTTCACTATTTTAATATGATTAATTGAATAATTTGCAAAGCGAAAAAGGGGAATGATTAATTGAATAATTTGTAATGCCAAAACACAAAACAAAACAGAAAAGGGATGAGATGGGGCATGTGCCCCTACTGGGCCTTACCTCTAGAGAGAGAGAATGGGGTTCGAACAGGAGGGAAGTTATTTGGGGAGGGGAGGAGAGAGAATGGTTTGGGAGGCTGAGCTTGGAAGCTTGGACAACTACCATTAGAAGAGGAGTGAGAAGAAGAAGAAGAAGAGGAAGAGGAAGAATATGATAGCCCCCAACAAACAAAACCACCACAACCCCTGTCTGAGATTTTTGTTAGTTGTTGTTGTGTGGGAGGAACAAGAGGAACATTGTCTTTGAATTTTTGTTCTTTTGGATTTGGTTTGGTATTTGGGGATGGTTTGAGATTTGAGACTTCCAATTTAATGAGAGATCCAAAGTGAGATTTTCCCATTATGAAATTGTTGCAAAAGTAAAAGTCTAAGGCCTTGTTTGGCACGCTGTATAAAAGATTGGATGGTATTAATAATACCGTAGCAGTTGTTTGGTGCTCACTTGTACTAATTAAGCACCGGATACACTAAAATGGTCCCACCATTTAGTACCCCTCACACCCGCTAATTTATACTCTCCAAAACCTCCGTATAATTAGCCGAGTCACAAATCACGCTCGCCTTCTCCAACTTTCTGCTCCTGCACATCGCAAATCCTCATCCAAGTATTCCTTCTCTCTTTCTCCCTGTCCACGTCCAATCAACATCAAGCACATACAAACAGAAAATCCTAAGTGGCAAACTAAACCCAGGCAATGGTGTCTTTATTTAGACATCCATGGTGACGGATCAAACTAGAATAGGAAAGATGTTATCTGAGTTTTTGTTTTTTGGGAAATTGTTATCTAGGTTTTTGTCCTGATGGTGGCGGTGGTTGCCGGGAGGTTGAATTCAAATATATCACCTCCCATCTTTATGTTTCAGATTTCGAATTTAACCAAACCTAGGGAGAGATCTGCAGTAACTCACCTGTAAAACAATTTTCTGCTCGTTGAGTGAGCAAGCACCGAGTCTGTAATTGGAGGTTGCTCTCAAGTTTTGAATTGGTATCTTGAAGGAAATTGAAGGTGGTTATGGCAGTGACTAATCAGCCATGATCGAAATCGTGTTTCTCCTAGATAAATACAAATAGGATTTGAAGGAAAGAAGCAGTACAAGAAGAATCTGCACAAGTCTCAAAATTAGAAGTAACCCCATATATTTTTCCTCATCAAGTCGGAAAAGGAACTGTGGATGTCCCCGGCCAAAGTTCTCTTTGGGGCTTTTTTCATTTGCTTCTTATCATAAATTATAAAAAAAATGATATAAATATGATAAAAATTCAATAGGTATTAATTTGGTTTTTTTTCCTTTTTTTTAATCCGGTTTAGTACTAAACACAGTATAACTAATACGGTCATTAATCCGATATTGCATCAAACGCTCGACTAATTTAGTCAATACTATCCGATGGCTATTTATCATATCCGATTAAAATAGTCAGTACAGTCCGAGCTGCCAAACGAGGCCTAAAGGTTTAGGCTTGCTCTCAATTTGCTAATCCTGGATTATTATATTTCTTTTGTAGTTATGCTTCCTGATTAACAAGGGTTTAGAATAATTTTCCTTTCTAATTTTTAATAAATATTGGAAAATAGAAATTTATCTGTGCAACTATAGTAAAATTGATACAATACGTATAACAAAATCATTATATAATTTTCAAATAAAATTGGTGATCTAATTTTCAAATAAAAATAAAATTAGTTTGTTTGCGAAGGGCACAAGGTCTCCGAGAGCATGCACAGGTTTCTGGCTTAAAATGAGATATGCAGGGCTTGAACGATTTCGCTCGTTGATCTCGTACACGTTGAGTCATTGAACTTTTACTGCAAAAGCAACCAAACAACATTTTCCATCAATTAATCAATATGTGACGCATGGATGATCGATTAATTTCACGCACAATACTGTCACATTTGCTAGATTTCATACAATAAATCAATTGAAGTTGACGGATGTTCATGAAAAGAAGTGTATGACATGTATTGTGTAAAAGGAGATGTTAGATGTGCAGTTACGGATAGTTCGGATTTACCTATTTATATATGTTTAGTATTCATGTCAACTCATGAGTTTATCGACATTCAAAAGGATAATGAACAAAAGTTGTACAAATTACCAACCCTACCATGAAAGGTCATGCAACTCGAGCTTTTGAAACTTGGATGCCACAATGCATGGTGAAGAATTGGCCTTTAGAAACGATTCGGTTTCCAACAACTAGGGGCAAAAATATATCAAACTTGGAACTTATTTATATTTGTGTCGTGTTCATATCAATTTATATATGGCTGAACACAAATTAATATTCGCAGGAACAGATTAACATTAATTGTCTTCCAACTGTATATACCTCGGGTTCTATACTCGTGCAGAGTTCGACTCAAATTACTCGTCAGCATCCAAAATACCATAAACGGGCCGGCAATTAGAGATTTTGAAACTCTAGACGTCATAATTCATGGCCATGAATTAAGCTTGGGCCATTTGTCGAAAGCAATTTCTTAGATATTTATAAGTTGATGATGTAACAGCAAGCGCATCTGGTGTAGTGGTATCATAGTACCCTCCCACGGTACTGACCAGGGTACGATTCCCTGTATGCGCATTTTAATTTTTACCTTATCTGCATCTCGGCTCCAACCAAATCAGCCTCAAAGAAAGCACTTTTTTGAGTATTCTGGAGCTCCATTTCCATGTGCCTCAAAGAATGAATATATCAACCACAAAGTTAGTGGGGACCTGTCACAAGTAGAGCAGCAGCAAAACTTGTTAGGTAGTAGTGGCAAATATATAGCAGGTCCAAATGTGTGAAATACTTGCCTAATTCTCTTAAAAGTAGAAGTTTTTACGTTCCTACGAATTGTAGTTAGATATATGTGCATATTATTTGTGAATTATTCATATATTAATATAAGTAAACGGCATAACAGGTGACATTGAAGCATGAGGACGAGAAACCATGAGATCATTTAAACTATTTTCTTAACCTTCCGTCTTTGATGTGAAACGCCTTCAGCATCATAAGGACTTATGCGGCACAAGTACATTATCACTGTGATGTCTTGTGCTTATTGTGGTATCTTGTGATTATAACATAAACTCATATGGACAAAAATTTATATGTATAACATTGTATTATTGACACAAAACGTCACAATAATGGTGCACCCAACGTATCTAAAAAGTATGTATACTCATTTTTTTAGTGGTGAGATAAGAGCATTAGGCCCGACACGTGAATAGAATGCTTTGATGCAACTAACTGGATTTTCCTTCCATCTTTTATGTGCATGAATATGTTGGTGCATATAAATCCTAAGTTTGAATCCTGAAATCCCCACCCTGCACACCACAGTGAGAAAACAAAAGAAGGAGAAAAAGCAACCAAAACAGATCCGATAAATGCGTTGATGGGTCTCGTCTTTATATACAAGAACAAGACACAACAACACAAACAATTACCCCTTTCAACATTACACTCTCATTATTACACATGCATTGATGCGCACATACCATTTGCGTTTGTGCATTTGCAGTACTTGGGGAGTTTCAACCATATATGGTTCGCCGTGGTTTGGCTAGCCCGTTAGAGGTGCTCTTATCAAGAATTTAATCATAGTGTTCTAACTTTTTGATTACTTTTTTGTTTGAGCATCCATTTGATTAATTAACAAGTGACATGCCCATTAGCTAGTTAGACTGAAGACGATTGGAATTGTTTCATAACCGATTTTATTGTTGTCTAATTTAATGTCTCTTTTTTTGCAAGTTTACCAAACAAGGACTAGTACGGCAAGGATAATTGCTTGTTTATTAGAAATACTCAATGAGATTAATTATGAACTTATTGAAAGCTCACCAAAGATAACTGCAAATTATCTTGTTGAAATGTAATCAATTTTTCTTTGTTTGTAATCTCATACATAACTAGGTTTTAGTTCATTTTTTGACGCTTTTATATGATAAAAATTCTAACTTCCCCACTGTCGTTGAGACGAAGCCACCAACCTACAAGTCTAGGCCACACCAAGGCATATGCATTTTTTCCTATCAACACAGTAATTGAATAGTTACTAGAGTAAACTAGTGTAGTACATATACGGATAGGATTGGGGGTTCAATTCCACTCGGCATCTTTGCTATCCATGCACAGTAAATGTGAGGTAGGGAGAGTCTTGCTGTCCAGTATTGCCCTAGTCCAGTCCAGTCGCCTGTCCACCACTCTCTGACTAATCACTGTCACTCACCCGCCCCCTCCTCTCTCTCTCTCTCTCTCTCTCTCTCTCCAATGACTAATCCCATCGGGGCAAATCCTCCACCATCATTCAATGCGCCCTAAAACCAGCAAATACGACTGCCACCGTTTCACTTTTCACTGATGCCACCACCCCCCACGAAGTGGCGCGTCAAGTATCCACCCCCGTCTATATATTACAAACAAAGATACCCCATCTCCATTCCATCCTTAATAATTTCCCAAATCCGTACTATTTAGTAAGAACGGGAAGTGGAATTGAATTGGGTTTGTTGGATTGGAATTGGAATCAGTTCCTCATCCGTCAGCGGTTCCGATCTCTCTCAATTCCGGCGGAAGACATGTGGCGATGAAATGAAGGAGCGGCAGCGCTGGCAACCGGAAGAAGACGCCTTGCTGCGAGCCTACGTGAAGCAATATGGGCCGAAAGAGTGGAGCCTGGTCTCCCAGCGGATGGGGAAGCCCCTCCTCCGTGACCCCAAGTCCTGCCTGGAGCGGTGGAAGAACTACCTGAAGCCTGGTCTGAAGAAGGGCTCGCTTACCCCGGAGGAGCAGGCCCTCGTCGTCTCCCTCCAGGAAAAGCACGGCAACAAGTGGAAGAAGATTGCCGCCGAGCTCCCCGGCCGCACCCCCAAGCGCCTCGGCAAGTGGTGGGAGGTCTTTAAGGAGAAGCAGCTCAAGTTGCAGTCTCAGAGGCAAAAGAACAAACACCTTCTGTGCAGTACGACGTCGTCGTCGTCCACCCAGCTGCCACCGGACATGAATATTCCTGTCGCCGGAATTGGGTCTCCGGAGAAGGCCGTTAAGGGTCCCTACGACCACATACTGGAAACCTTCGCCGAGAAATACGTCGTCCAGCCAAAGCTTTACGGTGCTGCGTTCCAGTCCACCACCATGATGCAAGAACCCGACCCGGTACTTTCACTTGGGTCGGTCTGCTCCACCGCGACGTCCATTACTGCACCTTCTGTTATGACTCAGTGGATGAACATTAACCCGTCGTCAACAACGTCATCCACGTCCTCCACCACCCCTTCGCCTTCGGTGAGCCTGACGCTGTCTCCCTCCGATCCGGTTCCGGACACTGACCCGACACGTTTTCATCAGATGGGCACTCTGATTCAGCTGTGCAAGGAGGTGGAGGAGGCGAGGCAGAGCTGGATGCAGCAGAAGAAGGAGGCGACATGGCGGCTGAGCAGGCTGGAGCAGCAGCTGGAGGCGGAGAAGGGAAGGAAGCGAAGGGAGGCGGTGGATGAAATCGAGGCGAAGATAAGGTGCTTGAGACAGGAGGAGGAGGCGTTGGTGGGGAGAATAGAGAGGGATTACAGGGAGGAGCTGAGCGCGCTGCAGAGGGAGGCGGAGGGCAAGGAAGCAAAGTTTGTGGAAGCTTGGGGCGGCGAGCATGCGAAGCTGGCCAAGCTTGTGGAGCGGATTGCGATCGGGGTTCGTAATCATGGGTTTAGTAGTAAACCAAGTTAATTAGAACTAATTATGTTGTTTGGTTTTGGAATTTTACTTTAATTAACACTCTCCTCAAGTTGTCATCTTTCTTTTTTCCTTTGTTATTTGTGTTATTAGTGACAAACAAATAAAAAAATATATTGCAGTCATATTTAGAATAAAAATGCGATTGTGTAAATTTTAGTAGGTATAGAAATTTATCTTATATACCTATTAGGAGTTAATTATCTATTAAGAGTTGTAAATAAGGTTTTTGACTATTCCACTATTATAAATAAAGGCACAATGGGTGATACAAACACACCTTACAATTAAATCTCTCTTCTTTCTCTTTGGAAGTTCGATCAAATAGGCCTACAACAAAACAAAAGTTTTTAGAGATAATTTTTTAGATTATGATAAAAAAAATTGAAGTGGTTCTAATATTACTTACATTTATTTGTTTCTCTAGACGATAATATTTTCAATTGAGAATTTGATGAACTCTAATAAAATTATGACTCCCATGGAGTCTATGAATTTTAATAGATTCATATAGACTCCGCTTGAATTTTAGTGGATTCACATAGATTTCATGCGGATTTTAAAAGAATTTTATATGAATTTTGTTATAGAGTTCAATGGACATTAATGGAGCTTTTATAGCATTTCCAGAATAAGCTAAAAGTCACAATGAGCATGCCAAAAGAAATGAAGATTTCTACAGTGATGAGGGGGAATGGTGTTGGCAAGTACAACATATATTGAGTGATTATGAGATATCAAGATTAGGCAAGGAAATTGAACAAAAAAGAAGAAAAGAAAAGGATCGAGCAATGAAATTGAGGCTTAGAATTCGATTGCGTTGAATTGAGATTTTAAGGTTCCCTAAAACAATAATAAACAAAATTGACCATGAGAAGACAAGAAAATTGTTCATTACATGTTGTCTTCCTTCAAGAGAAACGAGATAAAGATTTGGCCATACAAATAAGACAAAAAAATTGACAAAGAAGTTTGTAGATTTCTTCACGTATTACCTTTAAATGTCTACTTAGAAGAAGATTTCGTTCATACCCAGGACTGCTCATATTTTGTAGAGGGAGAGGGAGGAATCACGATGAAATCTTAGGAACAGAGGCATGGTTTGAGGGCTTTTGGTATTTATATTTTCCACTCAATAATCCACCAAAATCTTTTGGTATTTAACTCATTATATGATATTCTTTATCAAAATAGTATTAATCGTAATTACTATTATCAGTATTATTTATTAACAACACTCTTTTGTCAACTAAAAAAATGAAATTTTTTCTATCTACAGTAGGGGTGGTTCGGTATGGGATCCCATACCGAAACCTATGTCCCGATTCCCAAACCGAAATTTTTGGGAATCCCAATTTAAATACCAATCCCAAACCAAATTTTTGAGAATCCCAATTTTTGGGAATCCCGAAATAGTTTCGGGATTTCAGGACAAATCGGGAATCCCGAAATGGTTTTGGGCTTTTGGACTAAAATTTGACATATTATGCTTTTGGGCTAAAATTCAACATTTTATATTGAAAAATTGACATATAGGCAGGCCCAATCTACCAATTTGTTTCTACTAATCTGTGCACACAAATCTACCAATCAAATGGCAAGGCCCCGTCAGTATCTGCCTATTCAAAAGCAATCTGTCAATCTGAAACGTTAATATGTGCTTGAGTAAACTAATACATCTAGCTATAATCATGTCAGTCCTCAAAATTATGTCTAAAACGTTAATATATGTTTGAGTAAACTTTTGTACATATATAATATATATATTATAGATAGTTTTATCAAGCAAATTGTAACTTATAATCTATCCATGTATCCATCTATCATCTCTCGTGTTTATTCTGCATCTATGTATTCATCTATCAATCTCATGTGATTTAAAAATTATGCATATGTTCCACTATTTATTTTAGAGCTCCTTCATGTATATGTTCCATCATCAATTTCCAGTGCTCCTTAAGTATTTCAATTTTCACTATTGTAGGTAGATGATGTTCCCCTTAAAGATGTACTCCTATATATTTAAAAATTAAATAATATATATATTTTCGGTTTGGTTTGGGAATACCGAAATCCCAAAAACTTGAGACCGATTCCCATACCGAAATTTCGGGATCGGTTCGGTATTGGATACCGAAATTTTCGGGAATTTTGGTTTGGTTTCGGGAATTTTTCGGTTCGGTTTGGGATTTTTTTCCAGCCCTAATCTACAGTTTAATAAAAAATGAAATTTTTTTTTCTCTGAGCCCAAGCAAGTTGAAATTAAAAACCTCGCCAGCTGGAAAGAAGTATGTAAATCACTCGACCCCAAAAGCTGATCTTCATCCAATGTCCAGTGTAGGTGGGTGCCCTAAGTGAAAATGTGAAAGCGGCTTTTAGGTGAAGTGACTCATGTATCC